>CM062804.1:1228140215-1230540215 GCA_031772625.1 Pinus tabuliformis
CAGACACTACTCTAGGCCTCTTCACACTCAGTTGTAGAGCCTTTCCTCCTCTAAGATTTTCTCCTTTTGCACTAAATTCTCTTGTCGTACCAATAGACTATGGTTCACCATGCCTTATACTCTCTAAAACACACATTTTTATACAATTCCATGGTCCGCGGACAATGGGTAGATCTCCAAAACTAACTCAAGTTTACATAAAGGAGGGGTAAAAACCCTTTTTGACTCTTAACTGGCTACGCGCTCTGTGACCATAACTTGTGGAGAATTTACATATTTTTACATCAAAACTTGGGCTTTTGCCCCAAAAATGACCCAGGGGACCTCATCCCAACAGGTCCCCAACACAAAGATCATGACTCGCCTCGATTCACTCGGCTGGCACAGAGATCTTGTTGCAAGGATACCCCAGCTCCACTTGTACTACTACTACTTTAGTCGTGCTCTACATGGATGTCTGCTGCACTTGTTCAAACAGATTCTCTATGGCTAGTCCTTCTCCAGCTTGCTTGCTATTCTGCTACGTCAGCTGCAAGTTCATCAACTTGTCCTGTATGTTGATGGAGACTTGGTAGGATTCTTCCAACCAAGGATCAACCATGCTTAGGGACTTCTTCCCTTTTCTGTGTTGTTTCCACCTGTGAAATAAGTTGCTTTCCCTCCTGCAAGTTGGCGAGGTGCTACACTATAGCCACTATGCGCGACGTTTCCATTACTTTGTCGTACTGCTGCTGAAGCTCACGGATTTATGTTTCCAACCTCTCTAGGTTGGGATCTTCTTGCGGCGTCGTCACTAGCTCCATTTCCTTTCTCAAACAATTTTGTGCAGTCCCCGACCATGGTATCCACAGTTTCCCAACCCTTCCTCAACAACAGCTTCACATTGTTCCCTCAGTTTTGGCGGAGTCGAAGGATGGGACTTAAGTTCGAGCTCTGTGATATTCATGTTCAATTTGAACTAACGTTGGCCACCTCTACCTTGGCATCACGGACACTCACAGTTAATTTTCTGATCTTTGCTTTTGGTGGCACTTCCTCTGGTATGTGCAACTCTAGCACTGTTTTGCATGTGTCTACAACCACGGTAACCAAATGGGTGCTCTATGCTTGAATGGTGTCCCTGGCCTTCAAGGCCTCCATCTTTTCGATGAACATTTGTTCATTTTTCACCCTGTATTCGCTGATTAGACTGAGAGTGCATTTCTCTCGCGCTCATAACTCTGCTGTCATACCTATCTGCAGTGTATGAAGATATTCGTTAGGGAGCTCTGCGATGTTGAGGCCGACGCTGTTTATAATATGGACGATGATCTTCTCATCGGCGCCGCTTCTGTGCTCAGGGATCCTTTTGGCAGCACGAATGTCCTGAGATCCATGGATCTGACCATTGTTGTATCTTATCTCATCCTTGGGCCATGTTTGTTTGTGCGGAGCTCACCTGTCATGCGCCCACCTCTATCCTGCTGGTCTGGATCTGCATCTCACGCAGATCCTTTTGCACAAGTCCCAACGACTGCATATACTGTTTCTCAAATTGTTGCAATAGTTCAGAGGTAGCGTCACGTACCTTGTCTCTGATCTCGTCGAGATCGCCCTCCGTTAACGTAATGGGATCTAGCAATGGCTTGGTCACCTTAGTCTTCTTTCGAGATCCTTCCTGCTACTTTTCTCTGTAACTCTTTACCCAGAAAGGGAGGGTCTCCCCCGCATCACCTCCATCGCCCTGCTCTGACTGCTCTTCTTCCTCTGTCTAGGGCGAAGGGGATTTATCACTTCGCTCGGAGTCGTGCTGCTCCTGCTCGGCCTCCTACTTTGTAGCATGCTCCTTTTCTAGCTGGGTCTTCTCCTCAGCCTCCTTTCTTCGCTACATAGCCAACTTCTACACCGCCAGTTTCCTTGCATCCTTCTTCTCTTTTTCCACGCTTTTGTTGGTTCCTACAGCCAGATCGAACGGAGTGTGCCAATCTTCCATCCATCGCTTGTTGACTTCTTGAATAACATCATCTGCGGCAAGATAAGGAAGATCAAACCACTTCTGCTACAGATCCTTCTGCGCCTTGATATAGACACGGTGAAAGTCTTCCTTGAAATCCGCGTCCCCTGACAACTACTCAAACATGGTTGGGAACAACTGTGGCTGCTGGTTGATGGCCATATGAATGCTTTCATCCATAAATACCTAGAAAATATTTGACTCCATGACCCGGGTGGGGTCCTTCATCACCCAAAGGGAGGAAAACTATGCAACCTCAGAAAAATATTTCTCCACGGAAGGAAACTCACTATCCTTCGGTAGCTCCCACATGACCAATACAATAGAAAGCAACAACCATGCGTAGTGCAATGTCTTGCTGTCATCCTATGCCTCACGATAGTTCGTGAGGAACTCACTGTATACATAGCGTGACTAGTTAAACTGCACACCCTCCACACATTGTGCAGCTAACGAGATCACGAGCGCTGGAACCTTGTCTGCGTGGTATTTCCTCATGACCTTCCTGGCTAATATTTGTGTATAATTTTTCACCATGGGGTCACTGATGAATGCGATGGAGTACCTGCATGGTTTCTTGACAAGCATAAATTTCTCTTTCATCTTTTCGATCAAAGCCCACTTGTTTGATTTTTCGCCAAACTCCTTGGCCGAATTCAAGCCTTTAGTTGGAAGAAGCGTGATCTGTTGGATCAGCATGTCCGTGATGGGGATTCGCACAATAGGCCACAAACATCCATCATGTACTAACATCAACAGTTGCTTGATTCAAATAATGTTAATGTTGGAGCGATGATAGTGGGGCACCCACAGCAGATTCAACAACCAGGATTGATTCATCCATGAATCCACTCAACAAGCTCCAACGCAGTGACACCAGATTCCTTTTAGAATACTTGTTTCATGTAATTTGACATCACATGGTGGGGTAACCTCTCATGATCCGCCAAGTCCCACTCCATCTTCGAAAGGGGAACCCTTGCCAAGTGCAGACCTTCAAAGGGATCTTGTCTAGCAGCAGAGGCATATGAATACCAAATTTATTTGTGTCTAGGTCCTTGGTGACATTTTCCTTTCCTTTGCGTGGAGGAATATACTCTACAAATTTGATATGGGCTCTACGCCCTCGCATCTATATCCTCCGTGCCTTCTTCACCCTCTAAATCAACAACCTTCACAGGCTGCTTGTCATTCCTCTGTGCTTGGGTAGCAGAGTGTTTCTGAGGTGACTCATGCACTGGCACCTGCTTCTTTTGTTTATCTTTCATTGACTTCTGGGTTTCATGCACTAGTGTAGTCTTTGGCCTAGGCGACCTCAGCACTGTAGGTATAGTAGTTGGAGCCTCCATGCTTACTACTTCGGGAACGGCTCTTTCGGAGGCAATGGTTCCTCTGGTACTTGTAGCCTCTCCTGGTCCAAACATAATGTTGGTAATGAACTGTTGGGTATGCTTGGGTAGGATAGCAAAGACTGAGCCTGCGATCAAGTCTATGTAAACCTGAGGGTTCATCAGCAATGGACAGCACAACTAAAAAATTCTTAGAATGCAAAGTGTTTTCTGCTAGGCTGGCACGCGTACTTTATAGAATGAATTGAATTCAAATTAGATTGTTCCCCCCAAAATGCATTCATAAATGCTGATTTGGCTGTAGATCTCCAAAGATTTCAGCCTTAAATGCAAGCTGCCCACTCCTCTTAATTGCCTTCGAGCTATGACCTCATGAACAATGACTCTAACGGTCACTTTCTAGACGCGCTGCATGAAATCTCTCCCCATAGCATAGCTTCCTTCGCACCACTCCTAGCACTATGACATCACCCTTTGGCGAACATGCCCTCTTGCACATAGTTCCCACAACTGAGCAATGTATTTTATAGTCCCGAGCTCCCTTGCAATTGCCTGGAGCACTAATAAATAGGCTACCATCATGTAGTCATTTAGCCAGCTCCCTTATATATAGCTTCATCCGACTTTAATTCACTCTTCCCAGAAATATTTCTCTATTCAACTTCGTCAGCTAAACTGCACAACCATCTGTAATTTATTTGATAACATATGGTCATAGCTAGTACATCTGAAACTTTCCTGGAAATTTAGTGAACTTACTATCATATAACAATACCAAATCATTTACCTTGAATGTGCACAACTTGATGTGATGATCGTGCCAAGCTTTTTCAAGTCCCTTCTAAACCTGTTGATGGAATCCATTCAAGGATATATCTTCTTCAAGCTCTTCTAGCTACGCGAGCCTCCCTTCAAAGGCTCTGCTATCCTCCATCCCTGTGAAAGTTGTTATGCATAGACTAGGCATGACATACTCCATAGGAACCATAGCTTCTATGCCATAGACCAACCGAAAAGGTGTCTAAACTGTCAGCTTTTTGCACGTAGTCCTATATGCCCACAACACTGCTAGTACACGCAAGTCCCAATCATTCCACTGTGTATTGCAAATCTTCGTCAGTACATTCTCCAATATCTTATTGAAGGTCTCAATTGTTCCATTAGCCTACGAGTGATAAAGCGTACTCTTCTGATGATACACCTAAAATTCTTCTGTCAGCGTGCTGAACACCTCATTGAGGAAGTGGGTACAGTGATCACTCATCAACACCTTTTGTCAATCGATCTTGGTTATAACATATTCAAATAGGAACTTCACAATCATAGCCCCTGTGCAATCCTTCACTAGTTGTGCCTCCATCCATCTAGTTAGCTATTCGGTCACGGTGATGATGTAGGGTGCCCTTGTCTTCTTGCCTAGGGCTAGCCCGACCCACAAAGTCAATTTCCCATCTCTCAAATGGCTGCAATTATACCTCCAGGTTCAGAGGTAACCCATCCCTCCATGATGGCATGCCCATTCTTTGACATCTGTCACACACCCTACAATATTCTTTAGAATCTTTATGCAGTGTAGGCCACCATAACCCAATGTGCAAAATCTTCTGTGTTGTCACTTTTCCTACATAATTCCCTCCTGCAGCCCCTCCATGACCTTCCGCTAACATGTTATTTCATTCAAACTCTGGCACATATCATCGGAGTATCTCATCGGCACCCATCTTATACAAATTCCTTGCAATTACTGAGAAGTCTATCGCATGCACTACTAACTCCTTCTTTTGATCATTGGTGTATCCTTCTGGGGTCATCCCAGTAGTCAAGAAGTGGATAATATCTGAAAAATAGTTGTCCTCTAAGTGCACCGCAAAGAGTTGCGTGTCAGGAAACCATTCCTCCAAATTAGTAGGCTCCTCCCCCATTACAATGCACGAAAAATGGTCAGGCCTTGCATTCAACCTTCCGGGCTTGACAATGACTTGAAAATCATATTCTTGAGACAACAACAGCCAATGGTATATCTTCCCCGCCCCCCCAAACATAGGTTTATCGACTAGGTACTTCAATGCGGAATGGTCTGTATACATCTTGAAATGTCCACCCAACAAATAGTGTCTAAACTTTTGGAGTGGGTACACCATGCCAATCCTTCATGCTTTATCGTTGAGTAATTCTTCTCTACTTTCGACAAGTTCCTACTTGAAAATTGTCAAACCATTTGTTGGCTTAGAGGGTCCTGACCCAGGTTCAGATTTTAAGTGTGCCAAATAAATCCCTACACCACTGGCCCTTTCAGAATCAATTTGTGTTATGTGAACTGAAGTCTCACCCGAAGCAGTATGGGTGGATGCTAGAACCAAGTTTCTGCACCCAGAGATGAGTGTGATGTCTTCTTGACATTTGTATCTGCCTCTATGAAGATTGATAAGCCTCTAAGGCTTATCACTATAACTTCCCTTAATCAGCCTTTAGACCTTCACGAAGGTCTACGATTGGCTTTTGCGGACCCTGAACATGCAGATTATCTACTTACGCGCATCTTATATTACCTTTAGATTGGTATTTATTAAGATCTACTCAAGTGTTTGATAACTTTAACAGAAAGCATTAATATCTCCACATAAACACTTAACATCAATTGCATTCAGATAACAATATATATCAAATAAAATCGTGCATCAATACATTGATATTTCATAAAGGAAGCATTTATCACAACATATATCATAGTAATACATAACAGAAGTAAAGAGATAAACACAAGAATTTCTGTAATAATCTTCTTTATTGATATTTAGTGTAAGTTTACAGACTCGATATTTCCCTGCGCACTCAGCTGCAGGGGTCTGCACACTCAGCTGCAGACACTACTCTAGGCCTCTGCGCACTCAGCTGTAGAGCCTCTTCCTCCTCTAAGACTTCTACTTCTGCGCTAATCTTCTCTTGCCGTACCCATAGACTATATTCACTATGCCTTAGAGTCTCTAAGACACACCCTTTTTATACAATTCCATGGTCCGCGGACCATGGGTAGATCTCCAAAACCGACTCAAGTTTACATAAAGGAGGGTAAAAACCCTTTTTGACTCTTAACTAGCTACGCGCTCCGCGACCACAACTTGCAGAGACTTTACATCTTTTTACATCAAAACTTGGGATTTTGCCCCAAAACTGACCCAGGGGACCTCATCCCAAAAGTGGTAATTGACAAATTGAGCAAAGTGGCTCATTTTGTAGCAGTCAAATCCACCAATTTAGCTAGTGAGGTGGCTCAAATCTTCATAAAGGAGATTATGAGGTTGCATGGAGTTCCCAAGAAAATAATTTTAGATAGAGATGCCAAGTTCACTTCAATGTTTGTGGAAGGAACTAATTGAAAGCTTGGTGACAAAATTGGCCTTTTGTGCAACCTATCATCCACAGAGAGATGAGAGAAAAGAGAGGAAAAATAAAATCCTCGAAGACATGTTGAGGATGTATGTGATGCACCAACCAAAGAAGTGGGAAGAGTATCTTCCACTTGTAGAATTTGCATACAACAATGGGTACCAAGAATATCTAAATATGATCCCATTTGAGGCACTTTATGGAAGGATTTGCAATACTCCTATCATCTCGAATGATCTAGTTAATAGGGTCCT
The DNA here is from genome assembly GCA_031772625.1 of Pinus tabuliformis. Taxonomy (NCBI): domain Eukaryota; kingdom Viridiplantae; phylum Streptophyta; class Pinopsida; order Pinales; family Pinaceae; genus Pinus; species Pinus tabuliformis. Next base: position 1,228,147,199 of record CM062804.1, read on the forward strand.
TATTGTGTCTAATATGCTAAAAGAGATGGAGAGACAAATTTATATAATCAGGTAGAATTTAAAGGTGGCATAAGACAAGTAGAAACGTTATGCATATCAGCATAGGGTGCACAAGGAGATCCAATTTGGGGAACATTTTTACTTGAGAGTTAGACATAAGAAATGTTGCTTGAATATTATGGCATGTGCCTTGGCACCTTAGTTTTGTGGTACTTTTGAGATACTTGAAAGAATAGGGCTAGTGACCTATATTCTAGCCTTACATCCATTAGTAAAATTCCATGATGTTTTATGTGTTTCTTTACTTAAAAAATATACGCAAGATTCTAATCATGTGATTTATTGGTCTGTTTTACAGGTGGAACCAAAGGGAGAGTTTCAGCCAAAGCCATTATGCATCATAGGCGAAAGGATCCTCATGCTCTATAATAAAGCAATAGAGCATGTCAAAGTGTAGTGGAGGCACTTTGGGCCCAAGGAATCCACTTGGTAAATGGTTGATACAATGTGGGCATGATATCCTCTTTTGTTTGCTGGTTGAAGGAAATATATATAAATTTGTAAATATTGTACAAAGATGTGTACATAAAGATCCAAAAACAATTTGTTTGCTTCTAATAATGTATTTTGTGTTGTATATGGACAAATAATACCGAGGATGATGTTCCCCTAAGGGGGAGGGGTTTGTGACAACACTAGTTATTTTCCACTTATTCATACAATGTAAACATTGATAATAAAAATTGGGTTGAGTCAAAGTGGCAGGGATTCCAAAGCTAAGGGGGTTACTTGTTAGGGATACTTCTAAGGTTTCCTTATAGTAGAAATCTGAGTTGATTCATGGCAGCTGATAGTTGTGAAAAAAAGGAAAATTTTTGTTTTCTTATCAGCTTCAAACAAAGGAAAAAAATATGTGCTTCTTTGTAGCAACATACAAGGAATTAGGGATGGGAATTAAAAGGAGAAAATGGGAAAAATACCATCTCATATAGTTTGTTGGCCATCCATTGCAACAAATAACCAAATAAACAAAAATGGGGGACATATAGGTAGGTGGCACCATTTTGATAGGCTGACAAGCTTTTGGCATACAAACTGTTTGAAGGTCGGACAGGGGATAGGAGGAAAAGTTAATTTTGAGCAGGTTGGGACTGTGCAAGGGATAGAGGAAAAATACCAATCAAATAGCTTGGTACAAAAGAAGGTGGTTGTTCTGAAGCCTAGTGGGGGATGGAAATAAGGGGGAAGAAGCATAAATTTGGAATGGGAAATAAAGAGAAGGGATCTTGAAGGAAGGGAAGAACATGTAGGCGCAACAAGGAAATCCGTTTTTGGTTGGAAATATGGCACGAAGAAATTGTTCTCAGGAGAGGAACAATGTCCTCTTAATTCCTTGTTAGCCATAGGGTGGATATGGTTTCCTCTGGAGCTCCTTGATGGTTGGGGTGGAGGATTGTTCCTTAGAATTTTGAAAGGATGATTTCTAAAGGTCTTTATTACTGTGGTTCATTTTACAGTGGGTTCTAGAGTCTCAAAGATGGGTGGAACCACTATGTTGTAGCCTTGAAGGGTGTAGATATTTATCTATGGATTCCCTAAATTATATTCCTTGTTGAATATATGAAGGGTAGAGGTAATAGGCCTTTGGAATCCCTGTGCAATTGTTGACTTCTTAAATATTTGGTGGGTGGAGGTGGGAGATCCTATGGAATCCATTTTTAACTAGTAGTTGGAATTTAATCCCTTAAGAAAAAGTCCCCTCAGTCTCTAAAACATGGCTCGGGATTGAAAACTACAAGTGAGGACTAGTTGCATCTTGTCTATGGTTGGGTGGAGAGTTTTTGTTCCAGACTTAGTTGCTTAAGATAAGTGCCTATCTATATATATCTATATATATATATATATATATATATATATTATATATATATATATATATATATATATATATATATATATATATATATGCGTTGTATCCATAGGTTAAATACAACTATGAAATTGGTGTGGATAAGCATTGTGGGTAGGTGGTATAATAACTTGTGTTGATTTGATTATGTATTAAACTTAACTTTTGAGGTGAACAATGATGACTTAAAGCCACAAACAACATGTACAACGAAATATGTTTTAACCTTCTAGCACTAGTAAATTCATTAGCATGAATGGTATCATGAGGTGTATAGATCTCACTGGAATGAACGTAATAATTGCGTGGAAATCTTATAATAACGGTTGCATGGAGGAAGAAGATTGCAGTTCAATTATAGAAGTGTGCGTGTGTCTATATATATATATATATATATATATATATGCAAACATCGTTGATTTGAGTTGTTGAGCTTCTGGGCTTAATGCCTAAAATTATTTAGCCATGGTTATTTATAATATTTCAAGTTAATGGTGTGAAAATTAAAATTGTAGTCTAGTTACCCTTTGCAATGATAAATAATCATTAATACAAGAATGCACATCTTGAACATATATTCTATACATAAACTATGCCTGAAGTCTGAAAAATATAATATTTGTCTATATATTCATATGTATAGGTCAAGACTGCTATTAGTATTATTTAGTTATGGGAATTAAACATAAGTATTCAATTAAATGAGTTTTATGTGGAATATAGGCTCATGGTGGAGAAATACCATTTATTAATTATAATAGGCCCATTCACTATCTAGGTAGTGGAATTATGTGTTCTCATAGAACCACGAAAATCATATCTACGTCCTGTGCATGGGACAATCCATAGGTTGGTGCAGGGTGATTTAATTCTGCTTCCTATGTGTGTGTGTGTGTGTGTGTGTGTGTGTGTGTGTGTGTGTGTGTGTGTGTGTGTGCGTGCGTGTGTTTGTGTGTGTGCATATGCATGTGCTTGGAGTGAACAAGGTTGAGGTCGCATGTGGCCCATAGTGACCAACACTGAGGCCATAGGTTAGGCTCGATCCTATGCATGTATAGAGTTGAAGGCCTTAGCCCTGAGGGCCAGGTCATGGAACCATGTAACTACGTTCTAAAACTAGGGGTGGAAATCAGAATCTGTAGTGAACGGTGGATATCAGTTCATGAAATTGATGGTTGTGACTAATAGTGCTAATCCACTGTGACATCCGCAAGAGGAGTTGGGGAGTTGCGTTATTGACTGGAAATTTTTGGATGACTTGAATGGTAGAGGACCATTGAATATCCACTTGGAACCTTGAATAGGGCTACCCTTCCCTATGACGTCAACAAGAGGGGGGGTGGGGGGGTTCATGCGCTCAATTGATGGTCATTGATTGAGTTTTTTTAATAGGGGTCGTAAGATGGTAGAGGGATTCACATATATATATATATATATGATACACCCACATGTAGTGGTTGGGGCGTAATTTAAGGTATGGGTCATTGTGGTACACCACGTGTTCGGATGTCGCTAGACCCATAAGACCTGCCACTATTCAACTAAGTACCGATATTCCATGTGGGCACCACATGGAGACACGTGGGTGCCACATGGCAAGGAAAAATGAGGTTGCACATTCTAATATAAGACTTTAGAAGACCCTAACTTTTAATCCTAGGGTCCAATTGGACAAATTTTATATCACTAGAAAAGTCTCACTGAGATGAATATGATGATGACATCCAAATTCAGTTCTATAAACTCAGAAGAAAGTCAAGAAAAAATATACCCCATCTCCCTAAATATAACAAGGAAGTTGGGTTAGCATAGTAAACACATTTCTAAGGGTAAGCGGGTGTTTTTATAGTAACCTACAACTCTAATACAACATGTAATGAACTTCAAAATACACCCTAATTTTTTTCCTTGTCGACTAAATTCCAATACTCAAGTTGTACTCCACAAGAATATGACTTATCACTATGATACTGGCTTAATCACTGGTTAAATTTTCCTTTGTAATACTTGGGTACAAATTGATTTTAAGCTTAAAAATAAGAATTTATTACCTTATAATTTATATCTCTTAGGTTGTCCTTAAATTTTCCCATGACACTCTTCAGTTTATGGTTTGTGCTAGTGGCATATTAAAATACAATTATTCATAAATTCACTACGAGGTCCTTTAACTAGCCTATCTTTCAACTTGACTTTAGTCTTTTACATATATAGCTAGGCCTAAATGTTCTTTTTACCCCTTATTGAATTCATACAAGGCTTGACACAAGATTAGTTTTATCGACATGACATGTAATTATAACATAAACCTCTTCCCCTCTCTTCATTCGTTTATGGCTAGTCTTACCCCAACATTATTTACCATACTCTACCATGGCATATGATATTTGGTTATTGAGAAGTTTTGTCTCTATCTCACTAGAATTTTAGGCCTTTACATGATAATTATTATCAAGGTCTGATATATATCCATATTTGTGGGCTCAGACAATATGCAACATTCAAGCCAAAATGTCGAGGCCACCAAAGGGGCCCTATCACTGTCTATGTTTAATATTATGGTTCTATACGTTCTATGTTTAAGAATATATATAGAAGTTACCTCCAAAATTGAATTAACTCATGGATTTTAATATGTGGACCATGCTTATCTATGCTTATCTGTGTGGACCTGGACTCACATAGCTCTGCGTGGAAGGGCATGCACTTTGAAATCAACGAATGAGAACGAGTGCTGTCAAATCAATGGTGTAAAACATTGTAGTTTTGTTTCGATCTTATAGACCTTCTCCATGTTGGTATGCTTGGTCATTTTTATATTTTATAGAAACAAAACATCACTTTTCTCAGCGATCCAATCTCGATTGACCACTCACACTGAAATTGAAAACCACTATACATCATCCTCTTTATATGCTTTCTCCATTCACCTTTGGTGGAAATACATTATGTTTCCATATGTAACTAGTAAGTAATAGAGTATGAAGTCAATTTTATGAGTTCTCTACTTTTATTTTGCCATTTGTTCATTTCATTAATTTAATCAGTTGTTTATGTACTTGGAGTTGCAACTTGTGTTGGGTGTATTTCCCTAATGGTGTCAAGACTCTGATCGATCTTTAAGGTTGGAAATAAGCCTATTTTAGATGGTGCATGGTTTAGTTAATTGTCGTAGGAGATTACCTTCATTCCCCTTTCTCTCTAGGTAAAATCTTGTTTTTCATTTTTCTTTGCATACGTCATCTTTTGGCTCACTATACAAACCAAGGTTTTGAACTGACCTTTTCCTTTTTCCGTTTTGTATGCAAGTTCAATAGAAAATTTGGAGTCACTTTCGGCCTTCTCTTATAAGGGGTTCACTCTTGAAAGGTAAATTTTATATTATTTCTTTTAAAGGGAAAAACCCAGTATTTTCCTCGTGTTTCATGGTTATTTCATGGTCCATTTTCGAAATTCAGGTTTCATGACTAAATCCCTAGCACACCATGGGTTTTGTATATCCACGGGTAATATTTTTTATAAATATTTTAGGCATAGGAATATATGTAAATATTGTGTTGTGGTTAAACTTCCTTATGTGGAAATCTTACTCATTTCCCAGGGTTTTGAGTCTACCCGAGCTTGTTAATTTGATATTATTTTGCAAGCTTTTTTATAGAGTTTGTATTCTATTACAAGTAAATGATATTGGTCCTTAGACATGGTTCTTTTTTTCCTTAGGTATAATATTCACCCAACTATTTTATGGTTTTTTCTTTGTTAATATTTTCTTTTAATAATCAACAATTCATACGTTGTGTTGCTGGGAATTCTCAGGTACACTCATTAGGGGAATTTTGAGGTCTAAAATGGGCCTCCTAAGAAAGTTATAAAATAATAGTTGAAATAATAAAATAATATTTGATTACATCATCAAATTGTTGAGGGAAAAAATAAAAAACTATTTTTTCAACTCGTATTTTCAACTTATCTCCCTATGATTTTACTCAAATTTCGAGAAGAAATAGTTGTTGGATGCAAAATTTGATTCCTCATCAAAGGAGTACCCATGTTGCATACTTTAAATGGACCCTACTACATGAAAAATGAAAAATACATGAAAAGCGTGATTACAATCACGTTTTTTCATGTATTTTTCATTTTCATGTGGCAAGATCCATCGAAAGTATGAAACATGGGTACTCCTTGGATGATCAATTAAATTTTTTCATCCAATGAGTACTCCCACACGAAATTTGAGTTAAACCTTAGGGAGATAAATTGAAAATACGAGTTGAAAATATTTTATTATTTTACTATTTTTTAATATTTTTACTTTTTTACTCCAAAAATGGTGAATCATCCACCATGGATGACATCATCATCTTGAATCCTATTGGTTCTTATAAAATTTATTTTGGTTGTACATTTTTCTTAGGAGGCCCATTTTAGACCTCAAAATTCCCCTATTGAAATCTTGGCATTTTAATGCTTTTCTGTATACCAATATGTAATCTTTCCATTCCCTTAATGAGTTCAACTTCCTCCCTTATAGTTTAGATGCTCTTGAACTCCCTTATCACTTCTTTTGTGTGTAGTTGATTCTCTCGTCGAGGATAAAGACACTAGGATTTCTACTTTAAATTAGTTATCATGGAAGTTGTTTATAATATTACCCAAAGGGGAGATATTAATGTTAAAGGTTATCATGCCCTATTTTTATTATTAAAATCACTGATGTTGAAAGCCTTTAGCCAAAGAGTATTGTTATGTTTGAATTGTAATATGGGTCTTTTTTAGCATTTCTTATAAACCACATTGTACACTATGTTTTTGTTTAAATATTTAAAAGGACTTGTGAATTAAAAAATAGTTTTTTTTTTTTGATAATTCATATATTACCAGTGTATGCTCTTGTTAGCTTTCAGTGTTTTCATGCTTTAATGAAATTATCGGATAAAAATTATAGAAGAATTCTACCTACTGATCAGTTTCTTTCTATTTTATCTCAAATTATAGAGGTTGGCTACTACCCCTCATTTGTTCACTTGTATTATTGTGCTATACTTACCTAAGATTATTGATGAGCTCCAGTATAGCAACAAGAGTGTTGCAACTCCTAAGGCTATAGACTTAAATTACCAACCCAGTGTTCGTAGAAACTTAAGAGAGGACAACATTGTATGTGCAACATACACCTTTCTCTTCCTAGTGTGATTCTCTTTGATGGAAGTGAAAAAAGGAAATGAAGCAAATTCAAATGAGAAAATATATTAGGTAAGTTGCCAATCCTAAGTTGCAAAAGGTAAATAAAAATAACCAAATCTATTCTACTTGGAAAGTAAATGGCATGAAAGAAATCTATTCTAGTTGGAAAGTAAATGGCATGAAATAAATCTATTCTATTTGCAAAAATGTAAAGCATAATGACAACTAAGAAAATATAATCTATATTTTTGGAAAATAAATGGAATTAAAGAAGATCTATTCTTTTTTACAGGAAAGAAAAATCCTAGATTACTTTTGCAAGAAGCAAAAACACACTTTGCTTGAAGTAAATTGCAGAAAGGAAATCTAGACTAATTGCAAAAATCAACCTTCAAGAAGAAAGCAATGTAAGAGTTAATTGGTGACCTAACCAAGCCTCAGCTCAACCAAAGTGGTCTCCAAATGTTCATAGGCTATAAATATACTTCTAGAATGAATTTGGAAATAATTTGGGCAAGGAAGATCTCAAAAACACATTGCTACAGGATTGTTACATGATTGGTACAAGAGTGCTACTCCTCAAGATAACTTGCCAAATGCCTAAGAAAATTAGATGAAAGTGAAGCAAGATGTTCTAGGATTCCATTCCAAGTGTAATCACTCAAAAATACCCCCATTAGCTTGTGTTAAAAAATAGCATAAAATTACTACTATAAAAACAAAAAGAATGAAGAATTAGTGAGCTAGTTAACCTATCAAATGCCTAACCTGATTAAGTGAAAATAATATGGGGTGATTTTTTTTATTAAATTGAATTTTTTTATGACTCAACACAGTGGAATCAACTCAAATGAATCTCATTAACACATTCTAAAAAATAGAAGAATATGACTACTATTTTGCTACAAGAGACTTCCAAGAATTCTAGATTTGTGAACTAGAAAACCAATCCAAGTAGCTCAATGATGAATATGAATTTTCAAAGTTGTTCTAAGGATGCATCATCATCTTGACTTTGTAAATAAACTTCAAAACAACTCACTTCAATCATTTAACCAATGTAACTTACAACAAAAGAGGTATGAACACTAAATGTGGAAATAAGAGATACAAGTGAAAAAGACATTCAAAGAAAATAAAGAAATTTTACAAGAGGGCTCTAAAGCTCCTTGGATGGCCAAGCCCAAGGATACTTAGAGTCCTATGAAGGAAACCAAGATTTAGAAGCTAAAAATGGCACCAAACTTCATTATTTGAATCAGTCCAAGTACATATGTGCTAGAAATGAATGTGGAGTTGTTAAATGACAAATTTTCTGCCGAAGAAGAATAAGATATACATTCCCCTAGAGGAAAATTTGAATTGGTACTTATAAAAAGTGATGAGTAAAGATTCTCATTGAAAGGAGGCAATTTTCCCCTCCAAAATTCTTCAAAAAGTGGATCTCGTTCCCAACACTGGGAATCTTGTAGATTTCAACCCTGTACAGAAATTACCTGCATACGAATTCTTAAACAAAGAAAATAAACAATGCGAGAGCATAACCCATAAAACACATATGCACAAAGATTTTTCCCTGGATCCCAAAACCGAGACGACCAGCTTGATTTTTTCATTATGTTCCTTTCAATGTTACAATACATATTCATACATGCCGAAGCATCCAATACCATGGACCAAAAACCATCGTGTCCAATACCATGGACCGAAAACCATCGCGTCCAAAAAACATGTGCGAAAATCATGCACAAAACCATAGGTGGGTCCGCCCAACCTAACATATGGTCCAAAACCAAGATTTTCCGGGGCGCTGCCCCGGACCCCATAAAGTGGGGTTACGGGTGCCATTCAAACCCCCTATTAACTACGTGGAAAGAATATAACACAACCCAACAATCTCCCACTTGTTGTTTTCTTTCCACAGGGGGCCACAAGAGAGCTTAGTCATTTTTCAGCCCTGAGATTCCCATTTCTTCTCTACACCAAGAGAACTTTTCAGATCTCACAGATTTTGTCAATGCATCTGCAGTATTCTTCAAAGTGTCCACCTTTACCAGCAACACCTTTCTGTCTTCTATCATATCCCTCACAAAGTGATATTGAACATCAATGTGCTTTGTCTTTGAATGATAAGCAGGGTTCTTTGCCAAGAAAATTGCACTTTGGCTGTCACAGTCTATTCTTATAGCTCCCTGTACTAACCCCATACTTGAACACAATCTCTACAACCAAACTGCTTCCTTGCTTGCATGAGTGGCTGTCATGTATTCGGCCTTTGTAGTTGATAGTGCCACTACAGATTGTTTCTTACTCATCCAACTGACTGCACCTCCAAATAGGTTAAACACATACCCACTTGTAGATCTTCTCTGATCCAAATCTCTAGCCCAGTCTGCATCAACAAAGCCATGAATATCCAACACTCTGTCCAATCCTGGTCTTCCTTGGTAGCACAAACCATAATCACTAGTGCCACGCAAATACCTGAAAACCCGCTTCACTGTTGTCCAGTGCTCCTTCCCAAGTTTTGACATAAACCTGCTCAATACTCCCACTGCATGTGCAATGTCTGGTCTAGTACAGACCATTTCATACATCATGCTACCCACTGCACTTGCATATGGAACACGGGACATGTCCTCTTCCTCTTCTTGTGTCTTGGGACACTGTTCAGCAGATAACCTCACACCTACAGGAATAGGAACCTTCACCGGTTTACTATCCTGCATATTAAACCTCTGGAGTATTGTCTCGACATACTTCCTCTGGTTTAACCAGAGATTCCTCTTTGACCAATCTCTTTTAATTTCCATGCCCAAAATATAGTTTGCAGCACCAAGATCTTTCATGTTGAATTTGGAGGACAATTGGGTCTTCAAATCCTGGATAATTTCTTTGTCATTTCCAACCAGCAACATATCATCCACATACAAGACTAGATAAATAATACGGTCACCAATTAATTTAAAATACACACAATGATCTGCTTTGCTTCTGGTGAAGCCAAGTCCCCGTATAAATATATCAAATTTCTGATACCACATCCTTGGTGACTGTTTTAACCCATACAGAGACTTCTTTAACTTGCATACCAGTTCTTTCTTACCCTTCACCACAAAGCCTTCAGGTTGCTTCATGTAGATTTCCTCTTCCAAATCCCCATGAAGAAATGTTGTCTTCACATCCATCTGTTCTACCTCAAAATCAAAAGTAGCAGCAACAGATAAAAGTAATCTAATAGAAGTTACCTTGGCAACAGGAGAAAAAATATCACCAAAATCAATTATCGACACCTGCGAATAACCTTTTGCTACCAACCGAGATTCGTATTTCTCCACCTTTCCTTCTGCATTTGTCTTCTTCTTGAACACCCATTCGCTGCCAATGGGTTTCCTTCCAGTCGGCAACTCCACCAGATCCCAAGCCTCATTTTCGCGCAAAGATGCCATTTCATCGACCATGGCCTCTTTCAAGAGTTTTCCATCCTCTGAATCCACTGCTTCCTTCACAGTTCTGGGATCATTATCAGAAACAGACAAAGAAAAATTTGAACTGAAAGCAGATGGACTATACCTTTCTGGCTACCTTCTTTCTCGAACTGATCTTCTCACAGCTGGAGTTTGTGGCTCTTCATCTTCTGATTCCTCCTCTGCTGCAGAGTCTGATTCTTCCTCCTTTGGCTCAAACTCTATCTTCTCAGGTTCCTTTGGTTGGACTTCATGCTGAATAACATCTTTTACCTCTCTGAACAACACATCTCGGCTGTACACAACCTTCCGTGTGACAGGGTTCCAAAGCTTATAACCGTTTAAACCATCCTTATATCCAATAAATATGCACTTTTCAGATTTACTATCCAACTTGGTTCGTTTCTCCTTTGGAACATGTACATATGCATCACATCCAAATACCCTTAGATGTGAAAGAGAGGGTTTCTTACTAGTCCATACTTCTTGTGGAGTATTATCCTCCAACGCTGATGAAGGTGATCTGTTGATCAGGTAACATGCAGTATCCACCGCCTTTGTCCAGAATTCCTGTCCTAACCCGGCACCGCTGAACATGCTTCTTGCCCTTTCCATCAACGTCTTGTTCATTCTTTCTGCGACTCCATTTTGCTAAGGTGTATATGGAGTAGTCTTCTGTCGTGCTATACCACACTTCTTACAAAATTCTTCAAATTCCTTTCTGCAAAATTCTCCACCATTATCTGTCCTCAGCACCTTTATCTTCTTCTCTGTCTGATTTTCCACCAGAGCCTTAAATTATTTAAACCTGTCAAAGACTTCAGATTTCTTCTTAAGAAAATATATCCATGTATTCATTGAGAAGTCATCTATGAATGATACATAGTACACATACTTACCCAGTGATGGAACTTTCACATGTCCAAACACATCACTGTGCACAAGCTCTAATATATGTTTCGTCCTCTTACCACCAGAGGCGAAACTCACCAGATTCTGCTTCCCATATACACAATTTTCACAGAAATCAAAATCCAGAGAGCTATTATTCATACCTTCTACCATACCTTTACCATGAAGTATTCAAAGGCCCTTCTCTCCAATATGTCCAAGCCTTTGATGCCACAACATGGTCTTCTCTCTAGAGACCACTAGATTCTCTACTCCATTTTCAGGAACCATAGAACTATTGCACCCATCAACAACAGTGCTACCTTGCAGCTTGTACAGAGTTCCAATCCGAACTCCCCGTATTAATATCAGTGCTCCTCGAACCATCTTGCAGGTATCTTTCTCGAACACAGTCTTTACACCTACATCATCCAACTTGCTTACAGAAATCAGATTTCTAGCCAATGCAGGAATATGTAGAACACCCGGAAGTGTTCTAACCCTTCCACCTTGCAACTTCAACAATATTTTTCCCCGACCAATGATTCTAGCCTTCCTATCATCTCCTAAGAAGACATCACCACCATCGTATTTCTCATACTCGCAGAACCACTCTCTATGGGGAGTGAAGTGAAAGGATGCACTTGAGTCAATCAACCATGCCTCATGATCTACATGTGTACTTGAAGAAGCCAAGTACACATCCCCACCTTCATCAGAGGTGGTTTTCGCCTCTGCAGAAGGAGCATCATTAGATCCCTTTCCTTTATCAAGAGCTTTAGATTTACAATCCCTTCTGAAGTGCCCTTCCTTTCCGCATTTCCAGCACACCACCTTTGTAGGTTTTCCTGGAGATTTAGATCTCCCTCTAGATTTAGATCTCCCACTCGATGACTTATTTTTGTTTCTGTTCTGGGACCGTCCTCGTACAGACAAGGCATCACCATTCTGGTTGTCCATATTTTTCTGTCTCATCTCCTTCGTCAGCAAGGCTGAGACTATTTCATCAAACTGCAAAGCAGTTGCATTGCTACCTATTGCAATAACCAGACTATCCCACGAATCTGGTAGAGAACACAACAGACTGATGCACTTATCTTCATCTGAAATTTTAATATCAACAGATAATAACTGACTTACCACAATATTAAACACATTCAGATGCTCTGTCACCGAGTCTCCATCTTTCATCCTCAGGTTATACAGCTTTTTCCGCAGGAACAGCTTTTTCCGCAGGAACAGTTTATTCACCAGAGACTTAGATTGGTATAAATTCCCTAACTTGACCCACAAAGCCTTTGTCGTAGCTTCCCCTGATACATTCAGCAATACTGAATCCGAGACACACAATCGTATTGTGCTCTTTGCCTTCCGATCCAACTTCTTCCATTCTTCATCGGTCACTCCCGATGGTTTAGTGCCCGGATCTACCGTGATCCACTGATCTTTATCCACCAACAGATCCTCCATCTTGAGTTTCCACAACTCACAATTCTGACCATTGAACTTCTCAATCTCTATCTTTCCACTGCTCGCCATCTTCTTTCACCACCAGAATCGATCTTGCAGATCTCCCACTGAACAGGGTCTACCACAGGCCCGAGCGAAACCCCTCAGCAACAAAGGCGTCCCCTTGAAGCCAAAATAGCTCTGATACCAAATATAGGTTTTAACCCTGTACAGAAATTACCTGCATACGAATTCTTAAACAAAGAAAATAAACAATGTGAGAGCATAACCCATAAAACACATATGCACATAGATTTTTCCCTGGATCCCAAAACCGGGACTACCAGCTTGATTTTTTCATTATCTTCCTTTCAATGTTACAATACATATTTATACATGCCGAAGCATCCAATACCATGGACCGAAAACCATCACGTCCAAAAAACATGTGTGAAAATCATGCACAAAACCATAGGTGCGTCCGCCCAATCTAACATATGGTCCAAAACCAAAATTTTCCGGGGCGCTGCCCCGAACCCCATAAAGTGGGGTTACGGGTGCCCTTCAAACCCCCTATTAACTACGTGGAAAGAATATAACACAACCCAACAAATCTTCATTAAATGATAGAGAACACGTTCCTAGATTTTCTCAATCAGTGGAGATCCAAAATTTTTCAATAATTTCATGATATTTTGCTCATTTATTATCCAATATTGTTCTATCATGTATTAGGGAGTAAGCCCCTATATTATCTCATTCATAATTTACTCAATATTCTCTCCATATTTTGCAAAAATAAATAATATTAGGCTCATAATAAGCAAGGATAAACCAAATTCCTAAGGACCCATTAATACTATGAATTAAATCTATGATGTGCAAATAAAGGGGTCAAATACATGTTTTAATTGCCTATAAATAATCAAATGGGACTAATAAAATAGACAATTTTGGGGCCATCATCTCCCCCCGACTGAAATCGTTGCTCACCCTTGAGCAAATGATCCTTCTTCCTCTTCCCTTCCCTTGCCATGTTGTCCTTTAGTATCTTCTTGATTTCTTAGGTAGTTGTAGACACAATTTCTTCTGAATAAAACTCAACCATGGTTGGTCTTGTTCTAGGTGGCCACTCTAATCCTAATACTAGTTTGATGGGCAAACTTGGTGTTGTTATCCCACATCCTCTACCTTCTTTGATTTCTCAATCGTCATCATTCTATGAGTTTTTCCCCTTTTTTCTGATTCAAATAAGAGGGGTACTCGAAATTTCATGGGAATAATCCTTCTTTCTTCCACAAATTTATCATATAGGAATCCAGGTTAGGTTGTGATTTAGCCTCTTAGAGTTCTTGTTGGCCTATTTCTACCTCTTCTGATGATGTTGCCTCCTCCTATAGAATTTTTTCTAAATTTGTTCCTTCTTATAGTAGCCCTATCTTTCTCTTGTAGAAAATTTGTCCCTTCCACACCCACTTCGACATTTCCATCCTCCTCTTGGACACCTCATATTTCTCTTAATCTCTCCCACCGAAATCATCTTTTTAGGGTTAATGAAGGACACCGTGGGCATGAAATTTTGTGCAATATAGGCCTTTGAGGGGCGGTGAGCTTGGAAAAATCCCCCACACATTCTTCATACACCCTCATAAGCCTTCCTTAGCATTCAAAACACAATTCTTGCCCTCATAAATTTCTTGGACCCACTCCTATAGCAAACAAGGTACCATTGTAGCAAAATAGAGTTTCCTATAGAAAATTTGTTTCTCCATTAGCAAGGTTGTTTGTTATTTTATTTTCTTAGCTATGGTTGATCTATTGGTTGGCCTTGTCATGGATGTCACAAGATGTTTACCCTTGCTTTTGGGGGAGGTGACCTCCTCAATTTTCCCTTCCCCTAGCCACAATTCTTTTCATGTTGGCAAGCTGACTTGTTAATTTTGATGGGGACTTCTTGAAGGAGGTCGAGGGTGATGAAAACGAGACTAATGGTGATGAAAACAAAGTTAAATGAAAATGAGGCTAGGTAAATATTGAATTTGACGAAGAATTTAGCTTGTGGATGGCTACCTCTATTGATCGTTGATACTTAGCTATACAAAAGAGAAATTACATAACACTCATGAAACCCAGACGATTCGATTTCATACCTTGTCTAGCTATGGAGATGCTTGATGGTGTTGATGTTTTAGATTGAAAACTTGTTCTATAGGTGTTGTTGGGGCCAAATATTGTATTGTAGGTGTTGCATGGTGGCCCAATTCATCATTAGTTCCTGTTGTCAGAGGCTTCTTACTGATGTGTTGATCCTTTGATGGCTACATCGTAGATCTGGACATGGGCAAGGTTATTTTTGAGTGTCTTTTGAGATGTCATTTCCTTATCTTCTTTGCTTCCTAACAACATAAACTTTGAAATGGGAATTGATATGGTTACCAGTTTTTTTTAGGTAGCAAAAAAATCATCTGATTTTGAAAAGTGTTGATTTAGAATACACTTCTCTTTTTTTAGCATATTTATGTCACTCTAAATTTTCTTATGTATCAAGTATAAATTTTTTTTAAATGTTAGTGATTTTCATGTTGATTTTGAAATATGTTGATGCAGCATCAACCCCTTTTTTTAGAGGACTTATTTTTGACACTTTAAATTTGCTTATATATATATATATAATGTTAGTGATTTTCATGCTGATTTTGAAACATGTTGATGTAGCATCAAGCCCTTTTTTTTAAAGGGCTTATTTTTGACACTTTAACTTTTCTAATGTATTAAGTGTGGATTTTTTTTTTTAAATGTTGGTGATTTTCATGCGGATTTGAAAAGCATCAACATTTTTTTTGAACAAATTTTTGACATTTTAAAATTTCTTATGTCCTAAGTATGCGCAATTGTTTTTTAAATGCCAATTATTTAACAAACTTTCAAGTTGTCTTATTTCTCTTCTCGTTTTTGGTCCTAGGATGTTAGTTTTTTAATGGTTTTCCAAACGTATGTTTTTTTTTGTTTTTCTTTGCAATGCTTTTTTATAATGAGATTTTCAATATTTTTTGCAAAAAAAAAAATAATTAATAACATTAGAAATATATAAAACTATATATATATATATATATATATATATATATATATATATATAAAGGACACAGAAAAAGACAAAAAATTAAAACAAAAAACATAATTATCATGTAAAAGATAACAAAAAAAAATTAAAAACTATAAAAAAAATAAAAAAATAAATACAAACAAATATTAGAAACAAACTAGACAATTAAATTAAAAAATAACAAAAAAACATTATAATAAAAAAACATAAAAAACCATTTCAATTTAAAAATACAAAACATAATTAAAAAAAGCATATATATATATATATATATATAATTATAATTATAATAATAAAACACACACAAAAAATGTGAAAACGAAAAAACAAAAACAAAAACTTTTAAAAACTTTAAAAAATATACAAAAATACAAAAAAAATAGGAACAAAAATAATTAAATAAAAAAATTGAAAATAACATAAACGAAAAAATATTTTTTTTAAAACATGATTAAAAAGCTTTAAAAAAATTACAATAAAAAATATATTAAAATTGAATAATTAAAAAAAAAAACTAATTTAAAAAAAAAAATTAAAAAGATAGATATTTAAAAACTTAAAAAAATATAATAGAAATTTATATTAAAAAAATACATTGTGGGGCCCTAGGCCTTGTTGGGACGATTCTGAGAATCGGTCGAACAAGGCCCAAGGCCCCCAACCAGCCTAGCTGTCGGGGAGGTCTCGGTCTTGCTTGACTGATTCTCAGAGTCGGCTTGGCAAGGCCCAAGGACCCTTGTCGCTTGGTTGGCCGACCATGTAGGATGTTAATTTTTTAAGAGTTTTCTAGACATTTGTTTTATAGTTTTCTTTACAATTTTTTTATAATAAAATTTCTAGATATTTTTACAGAATTAAAAAAAAAAAAAAAAATTATTACATTATATATGTGTGAGATATATAAAAAAACAAAAAAAATGAAAAAAAAAAGCATAATCATCCTGTAAAAGAAATACTTTAAAAAAACTTTCAAAAAAATACAAAATAAATAATGGAAACAAACATAATTAAAAAAACAAATAAATTAATTAATAAATTAATTAACCAAAAATAATTAAAAAAAAAACATGAAAAATAAGTTTAAAACAGTTAGAAATATAAAAAAATATTATAATAAAAAAATTAATTAAAAAACTTTATATATATATATATATATATAACATAAAAAAACATTAAAAACACAATTTTTTTAAAACATAATTTATAAATTAAAAAATTAAAATTTAATAAAAAAATGCCTCCTAGCCGTGGAGCTACATGAAGCCTCCATGGTCGGGGCCCTAGGCCATGCCCGACCGATTCTCAGAATCCTGGCAAGGCCCAGGGCCTCCGACTGTTGGGATGGCTGGTTGTTGAGGTTGCGCGCAGCTCCACGACTAGCCCAATAGTCTTGGATATTGGACCTTGCTTCGTCGATTTAAAGAATCGGTCGGACAAGGCCCAGGGCCCCTTGTCGCTGGGATAGTTGGCCGTGGAGTTATCTGCAACCTCCACGATTGGCTAGCCCAGCAACCGAGGACATTTTTTTTATTAATTTTTTTAATTAATTTTTATTTTATTTTAATATATTTTTAATTTTTTATTTTACTTGTAAGTTTTTTATTTTTATTTTTAAGTTAGTTGTTTTTTTATGTTTTTTTTTTTTTATTTAATTGTTTTGTATGTTTTTTTATTCTAATGTTTTTTTTTTTAAATTTAATTGTTTTGTATGTTTTTTTATTCTAATGTTTTTTTTTAAATTTAATTGTTTTGTATGTTTTTTTATTCTAATGTTCTTTTTGTTTATTACTAGATATATTTAATTTATTTTTTATGTTTTTTAATTATTTAAAATTGTTTATTTTTAATTTTTTTTGTTAACTTTCTAAAAAGAAAAAACTAATTATGTTTGTTTCTATTAATTTTTCTTTTTGTATTTTTTAATTTATTTTTTTTAATTTGTTATATTTTAGATAATGATTATGTTCTTCTTCTTTTTTTTTTTCTTTTTTTTGTTATATATATATATATATATAATGCTATTATTATTTTTTTAATTTGCAAAAATATTTAGAAATTCCATTATAAAAAAATTGCAAAGAAAAACTATAAAACACATGTTTGGAAAACTCTTAAAAAATTAACATCCTAGGACGAAAAACAAGAGAAATAAGACAACTTGAAAATTTGTTAACTTTTAAACTTTTTTTTGCAATGTGTCAAGTTGTCTTAAGCTAAGTTTTTAAAGTCATCATATTTTTAGCATTTAAAAAAGAAATTACTCTTTGTATAATGACACTTTCATTCATGTGTTCATTTTTAAAGTTTTTTTAGTCACAAAATTTTTCCATAATGTTATTTAGTCCATAATTTTTCCATAATGTCAAAATTTTAAGGTTTTCCAGCATTTTAGTATTCCAGCATCATTTCGCCTATGAGAGTAACCTTCATCTTCTTCATGATGAACTTGCCTAGGAATATATCCCTTCTCATCAACTACTATATCAATACTGTCAACAATTCTGCCAAGTCTTTTATTGTAGCACTTGTATGCTTTGCTATGTGGAGAATAACCAAGAAGAATGCCTTCATCTGCTCTAGGTTCAAGTTTGCCAAGTTGCTCATCAGTGTTCTTAATATAACATTTGCTCCCAAAGATTTTGAAATGCTTCACGGAAGGAGTTTTACCACTCCAAAGCTCATGAGGTGTTTGAGTGCTGTTTACTCGGACATTTGTTTTGTTAAGAATGATAACAGCAGCATGTGCGGCTTCTCCCCAGAAGGTTGCAGGAGTACCTGATTCATCGAGCATAGCACGAGCCATTTGTTGGATAGTTCTGTTCATTCTTTCCACAACCCCATTTTGCTGAGGAGTTCTAGCTGTAGAGAATTCTCTTCTTATCCCATGTTCATCGCAGAAATCAAAAAATTCATTTGATGTGAACTCCCCACCTCTGTCAGATCTGAGGCACTTGATTTTGTGTCCTGATTCATTTTCGGCCAATGCTTTGAAGGATTTGAATTTTTCGAATGCTTCATCTTTGTGCTTCATAAGCCCTAACCAAACAAACCTTGAGAAATCATCAATGAATAATATCAGATATTCTTCTCCTCGCGGTGACCTTTTCCTAAATGGACCACATACATCTGTATGGACTAGCTCAAGAGGCAAGCTAGCTGACCCTTCCTTCTCTGGAAAGTTAGTTCTGGTCTGCTTTCCAAACTGACAAGATTTGCATATGGTGTTGTCTGGAATTTTGATATCTGGAAGATCGCGAACTGCCTGATATTTGCATGCTTTCCTTATTTGTGAGAAGCTTAGATGTCCCAACCTTCGATGCCATAACCAGTGCTCTTCATCCTTGCTAAGATAGCATTGTTGTTGTTCTTCTTCAAATATGTACAGATTATTTGGAGTTCTTTTGCCTTTGAGAACTGTTTTACCTGTATCAAGATCACGAACAAGACATCCATTCGATCTGAAAATAACCTCTGTTTTTTGATCACACATCTGGCTGACACTTAGAAGATTATGTTTCAATCCATCAACATACAAAACATTTCCAGCCTTGACCTTTTCTTTTAAAGGAGCAATACCTTTTCCTTTTATAGTAGCAGGAGTATCATTTCCAAAAGAGACTTTCTTTCCCTTTTCTAAAGTAGAATAAGATTCAAGTTTTTCTTTATCACCTGTCATATGTTTCGAACATCCACTGTCAATGTACCATAGATTTTCCTGTCCTTCTGCATAAAATGCTATCCCACATCTTTCTGTTTGAGGTTCCTTTATTCTCCATGTTTTGGTGCTTGTGGCTTGTTCCTTTTTCTCCTGAAACCTGCTCCTGCATTCAGAGTCTTTATGACCAAAATTATTGCAAATAGAACATTCAACTTCATTTTCAAGCACCGAAAAGTTGTTATAGGTCCTTTTTGTAATCCCTGTCATACTTCTTTGTTTTTGAGCTTCCCTAGTCATGATTGTTTTATATGCAACACATTGAGCTGCTCTGTGACCAAAGTTGTGGCAAGAAAAGCATTGTCCATTGAAGAAGCTTCTGCGGTTATTGAATCTACCAGCCAACTGATTGTAATTTCTATTTTCATCTATTCTTGAGCCAAACTGAGAAGATTTTACCTGTGGTTGGTTGTAGCTTTTGTTCATCCTTAAGGAGGATTGTCCCTGATAGTTTCTGTTTGTAACTCGTCCCTGCTTTACCTGATTATCTTCATTGTTCTTCCGCTCATTTCCTCTTGCTGCATCAAGATAACTTTTTGAGGTGGATGCTTGAGAGGTTTCTCCATTATAGCCCAAACCTGTTTTGTTTAGAGGAGACCGCTGCACACTAATAATCTCATCCAAGGTTTCAGATCCTTTAACAAATTTAAGATTAATAGTTTTTGTTTTCTCAATTTCTTTTCTGAGACCAACAATTTCACCTTCTAGTTTTTCAAGATGTTTTTCCTTTTCATCAATTTGAAATTGCAAAGTATCAATAATCACATTCCTTTCTTCTATGCTTCTCTTGAGTCTAGTGATTTCATTATAGAGATTATCCACATCTATAGCATCCTCATAATCATCATCTTCAAATGCCATTAACAGCTTATATTTATTACCTTGTTCATCCTCATCACTATTTGATAAGCCATCACTATCTTCATGGGTGTAGTAGCTTTTCCTATTTGCACTTTGTTTCTTGTTCCATCTAGCAGGTTCTTTTCCTTTATCCTTATAAGGACATTTTGCAGCATAATGACCTACTTTCCCACAAGCAAAACATTTGAAAGGTAGCTTACCTCTGAACCTTCCAGAACCCCTTTGAAGATTTCTGACAAAATTTGATTCTTCTTCCTCTTCTTCTGGAACATGGCTTGCTTCATAGTACTCTTCTTTTCCTGATGCCTTAAAAGCAGCTTCCCTTCTGTCAGATGGACCTCCTTTTCTCATTTCATAAGCGGTTAGAATTCCATGTAGCTGAGACATAGTGAGAACACGGAGATTTTCTTTTTCTTCTATTGCAGATACTTTAGATTCAAACTTGGGGGATAAAGATCTTAGAACCTTTTGAACTACTATAGTTTCTCTTATTTCTTCACCCAAGTTTTTCATACAATTAACAATCTCATCTACCCGGAGAAAATAATTAGCCACACTTTCATCATTATACATCCTGAGAGTCTCATATTGAATCCTGAGTGTTTGAAGTTTAGCTTCCTTTACCTGTTCATCTCCTTCATAGCTAGTGATCATTTTGTCCCATATTTCTTTTGCTGATTTGAAGTGCATGACCTTCATGAATTCTGTTTGAGATATACTTCCTAATAGGGTAGCGACTGCTTTTGCATTTGTTTCATATGCCTTTTTTTCATCTGGATCTGTAGGAGTAGCTGAAGGAAAAGCATAGCCTTTTTCTACAATGTCCCAAACTTCTGTACCAAGAGATTGAAGATATGCAGTAACTCTTACCTTCCAATAATTGAAATTTGTTCCATCAAAAACCGGTGGCCTGATTGATGCTTCTTTCTCGTAGTTGCTCATGATGAATGATCTTCCTTCAAGCGATCAAGCTTCTCTGAAGGACCTGCTCCGATACCAATTGTTGGAAATAATACTGAGAGGGGGGGTGAATCAGTATTATCAGATTAATCAAACTTTTCAAATGCCCAAAACATATACGCTACTTCAGTTAAGTGAACCAGCGTGTACACGCTACTGTGACGAAGTAAAACAGCGTATAAGCAGAAAACTCACAATTTAGTTGGCTTATTCTTCAATTAAGTGCATCAGGACATTATTCATCATATTAACAGTAAACATGTGCAGTATAACAGAACAGATAAAAAGCCACACACATGAACACCAAGATATAAGGTGGAAACCCAATGTGGGTGAAAACCACCTGCTGCAAGTTGTCTCTATCTTTCTTAATATGAAACTTCAGTTTACAATCTTTTGTACTGGTGCAGCCTTATACCAGTACGCAGGCTACAACCTGCAGAAGGCTTCAACCTTCTCTCGTTCTCCAAACTTCCTTGGAAGGGAGCTCCAACCCCCTTTTGCTTTTGTACTAGCCAAGATACTAGTACGTAGGTGCTGACCTACAATCTTCCTTCTTCCAGGTATCACTTTTCATACATTTTCAGACTTGGATATTCCTGAAGCACAACATTACAATCTGAAGACCACAATTCATTCAATTTTCACAACAGATCATTGAAGCATAAAACAACCAACTTTGAATCACTGAACCACTGAACCCTGTCAATCACCAGTTACCAGAACACAGAGCAGACTACAGAACTCTGTAATAACAGTCAGATCCCACTGTAAACCCAAATCAAGCTTCAAAAGATATACGCTACTTTAATGAGCAGAAACCGCGTATACACGCGCTTTTACCGAAGCCAACCTGCGTACAGATCTAAAAATAAACTTTCTCAACTTGCAGCTGTACCAGATATTAGTTAGACTCAGAACGTAACATTGCGACAATATGCAGATCTAGAAATACGCATAATCAACCATAACATGATAGTGCATTTCAAACCATTTGATCCCGATCTCTCCTTAGATCTAGTTCTCCATCAACCGATGAGATCTCTCCTTAGCTCAGATCAACCAACTCAGAACCTGCATATCAGATCTCTTTCTCTCTTAGATATTCATGCCTTGTCGAAAGATGATGTTTGCCTAATGATCTTCTTCTCCTTATATAGCCTTAGGCCTTTCTCAATACCAAGAGCCAAAACCATAGTAACATAATACCATCAACTTTAAAACTAGGGATCGACACGCCCGTCGAGACATAATGGTCCGAAATCATAGGCACAACTTCCAAGGTCTAACCACCATGAACCAAAGGAACCTTTCTACATACACGCGCTTTTTCTGAATCGAACTTGCGTGTACACGCGACTTGGGCTTAACGAAACAGCGTGTATGAGCTTTCTTGCCATGCTGTACTGAGATCTGTCTTCTGATTAAGTTGCCATCACCTGTACTAACCTTTGAGCACCTGTACCATCCACTGAGTGAGTTGCCATCAAGGACAACACTTGAACCATAATGCCAACAAACCACCTGCTGCAAGTTGTCTCTATCTTTCTTTAATAAGAAACTTCAGTTTACAATATTTTGTACTGGTGCAGCCTTGTACCAGTACGCAGGCTACAACCTGCAGAAGGCTACAACCTTCTCTCGTTCTCCAAACTTCCTTGGAAGGGAGCTCCAACCCCCTTTGCTCTTGTACTAGCCAAGATACTAGTACGTAGGTGCTGGCCTACAATCTTCTTTCTTTCAGGTATCACTTTTCATACATTTTCAGACTGGATATTCCTGAAGCACATCATTCAATCTGTAGAACCCAATTCATTCAACTTTCATAACAGATCCATGAAGCATAAAACAACCAATACTAGAATTATCAAATTTTGAATCACTGAACCACTGAACCCTGTCAATCACCAGATACCAGAACCCAGAGCAGTCTACAGAACTCTGTAATAACAGTCAGATCCAACTGCAAACCCAAAAATCAAGCTTTAAGAGATATACGCTACTTCAATGAGCGAAACCCGCGTGTACACGCGTTTTTACTTAAGCCAACCTGCGTACAGATCTAAAAATAGATTCTCTCAACTTGCAGCTGTACCAGACATCAGTTAGATCCAGAACATAATATTGCGACAGTATGCAGATCTAGAAATACGCATAATCAACCATATCATAATAGAGTATTTCAAACCATTAGATCCCGATTTGTCCTTAGATCTAGTCTTCCATCCGCCGATGTGATTTCTCCTTAGCTCATATCAAGCAAACCGAACCCTGCATATCAGATCTCTTTCTCTCTTAGATATTCAAGCCTTGTCGAAAGATGATATTGCCTAATGATCTTCTTCTCCTTATATAGCCTTAGGCCTTGCTCAATACCAAGAGCCAAAACCATAGTAACACAATACCATCAACTTTAAAACTAGGGATCGACACGCCCGTCGAGACATAATGGTCCGAAATCATAGGCACAACTTCCAAGGACTAACCACCATGGACCAAAGGAACCTTTCCACATACACGCGCTTTTTCTGAATCGAACTAGCGTGTACACGCGACTTGGGCTTAACGAAACGGCGTGTATGAGCTTCCTTGGCATGCTGTACTGAGATC
This sequence comes from Pinus tabuliformis, assembly GCA_031772625.1. NCBI lineage: Eukaryota > Viridiplantae > Streptophyta > Pinopsida > Pinales > Pinaceae > Pinus > Pinus tabuliformis. Next base: position 1,228,171,348 of record CM062804.1, read on the forward strand.
TGTCTTCTGATTAAGTTGCCATCACCTGTACCAACCTCTGAGTGAGTTGCCATCAAGGACAACACTTAAATCATAATGCCAACAATCTCCCCCTTTGGACTTGATGGCAACCACCACACCAAGTCACTCTCCCCCTTTGTCATCAAGGGCAAAGGGCTGTGCTCCCCCTGAGGACATGCTGATACTTCTGCTTGGCTGTGCTGACTCGTGCTCCCCCTGACAGTAGGCCAGATCTGCAAAAGATGTTCTTCAACAAGAACCAAGACTTATACACCATAAGGGACCGTCCTATCACCAAAAGACTCAATACATACATCCATACTCCCTACCAAGAGGGGACATATCAGAAACAACAAATTATATTACAGCATTCATCCCAGGCATAGTGGGGAAACCAACATAGGCCGTTACATGACCTTGACACCATAAAAGAAATATGACAAGAGAGATACATGACATAGAGACAACAGATCTAGACCAAGACTTAGGAAAGGCACCAGTGATAAACATCTTGTTAGATCAGCAACCAGAATTTCTTTCTGAGCTCCTTCTCCTGAAACCAACAACCAAAACATCTGAATGCCAACAATGCTTTATGAGACTTTTAAGCTGCTCCCCCTGAACCTGTGCCTGTTGCACTCCCTGAAACTGTGCCTGAAGAATTCTGACATTCCCATTGCTGTTCAGAACTCCAGAGTTTTCCCTTGCTGTTCAGAACTTCATATACGCGATTTTTCCTGTATAAAACAGCGTATGTACGCGGATATACTTTCTGCAACAAGCGTCCAACATATACGCGACTTACCCATCATGAAACCGCGTGTATACGCGCATATCCCTTCCGTAACCTGCGTATACCAACTTTTCTGTAGAACAAACAAACTTCAACAACAGGATGAAACATCAACTACTCCCAGCTTTTGTCTGAGATATTCAAAAGTTTCCCTGGGCAGTGGTTTTGTGAGAATATCAGCAACTTGCTCCTTAGAAGGAACATACTCCAACTTGACCTTCTGCTCAAGCACTTGTTCCCGAAGAAAATGGTACTTGATTGGTATGTGCTTGGTCTTTGAGTGCATGACTGGATTCTTTGAAATGCTGATTGCACTTGTATTATCACATAAGATAGAGACAGGTGGAGTGCAAGTGATTTGAAAGTCCTGCAAGGTCTGCATCATCCAAAGAAGTTGTGTGCAACAAGATGCTGCAGCCACATATTCTGCTTCAGCTGTAGATAAGGCAATCGAACTTTGTTTCTTGCTGAACCAAGATACTAATCTGGAACCCATGAAGAAAGCACCTCCACTTGTGCTTTTCCTATCATCCACACTTCCAGCCCAATCTGCATCTGTGTAAGCATGAAGAGTGAGATCTGTATTTCTAGGATACCATAAGCCATAGTTTTGGGTCCCTTGAAGATATTTGAAGATTCTTTTGACTGCCTGAAGATGAGTTTCCTTTGGGTTGGCTTGAAATCTTCCAACCATTCCTACTGCATGTGTAATATCTGGTCGAGTACCTGTCAAATAAAGCAAACTTCCAATCATGGATCTATAAGTGGGTTGGTGAACTGCTGCTGATTCATCATTTGCACTGAGGCTGCATCCTGTAACCATGGGTGTACATACTGGCTTTGACTCTTCCATGCCATACTTCTTCAAGATCTGCTTGAGGTATTTGGTTTGAGACAAGAAGATACCTCCTTCATTTTGTTGGATTTGCAATCCAAGAAAATATGTCAATTCTCCAAGAAGTGACATTTCGAATTCTTTCTGCATAACCAAGGCAAAGTTTTGACTCATGGTCTCTTCATTGCTGCCAAAAATAATATCATCTACATAAACAACAAGAATTAGCAATTTGTTATTTTCAACTTTTATATAGAGATTGCTATCTGCTGATCCTTTTGAAAAGCCTTGTTGGTGAAGATATTTGTCCAACCGATAGTACCAAGCCCTTGGAGCTTGTTTGAGTCCATAGAGTGCCTTTTTCAATCTGCATACAAGGTTTGGATCATTCCCAAGAATGAAACCATCTGGCTGCTCAATATATACTTCTTCTTCTAAGTCTCCATTCAGGAAGGCTGATTTCACGTCCATTTGAAATACCTTGAAATTTTGAAAGCTTGAGAGAGCAAGGAACATTCGGATGGCCTCTAGTCTTGCCACAGGAGCAAAGGTCTCTTCAAAATCTATTCCTTCTTGCTGTGCATACCCTTTACAAACAAGTCTGGCCTTGTTTCTAATTACTTCTCCATTTTCATTTAATTTATTCTTGAAGACCCATTTTGTTCCTATTACATTCTTATCTTTTGGTCTAGGAACTAATTCCCAAGTGTTGTTCTTTTCGATTTGCTCAAGTTCTTCATCCATTGCTTTGACCCAACATTCATCTTTGCATGCCTCTTTCACATTTTGTGGTTCAATGGAGGAGAGTAATGCCAAGTAGCTTGAAGCTTCTGCAAGTGTCCTTCTTGTTTGTACTCCTGCTTCTTTCTGCCCCACAATCTGAGTTTCTGGATGATTCTTTTGAACATATCTGGATGGAGTCTTCTCTTCTGTTCTTGTCTGCTCCTCTGGTTCTTCTTGAGATTCTTCTTCTTCTTGAGGTTCTTCTTCTTCATCATTTCGCCTTTGAGAGTAACCTTCATCTTCTTCAATGTCTTCATGATGAACTTGCCTAGGAATATATCCCTTCTCATCAACCACTATATCAATACTGTCAACAATTCTGCCAAGTCTTTTATTGTAGCACTTGTATGCTTTGCTATGTGGAGAATAACCAAGAAGAATGCCCTCATCTGCTCTAGGTTCAAGTTTGCCAAGTTGCTCATCAGTATTCTTGATATAACATTTGCTCCCAAAGATTTTGAAGTGCTTCACGGAAGGAGTTTTACCACTCCAAAGCTCATGAGGTGTTTGAGTGTTGTTTACTCGGACATTTGTTTTGTTAAGAATAATAACAGCAGCATGTGCAGCTTCACCCCAGAAGGTTGCAGGAGTACCTGATTCATCGAGCATAGCACGAGCCATTTGTTGGATAGTTCTGTTCATTCTTTCCACAACCCCATTTTGCTGAGGAGTTCTAGCTGTAGAGAATTCTCTTCTTATCCCATGTTCATCGCAGAAATCGAAAAATTCATTTGATGTGAACTCCCCACCTCTGTCAGATCTGAGGCACTTAATTTTGTGTCCTGATTCATTTTCAGCCAATGCTTTGAAGGATTTGAATTTTTCGAATGCTTCATCTTTGTGCTTCATAAGCCCTAACCAAACAAACCTTGAGAAATCATCAATGAATAATATCAGATATTCTTCTCCTCGAGGTGTCCTTTTCCTAAATGGACCACATACATCTGTATGGACTAGCTCAAGAGGCAAGCTAGCTGATCCTTCCTTCTCTGGAAAGTTAGTTCTGGTTTGCTTTCCAAACTGACAAGATTTGCATATGGTGTTGTCTGGAATTTTGATATCTGGAAGATCGCGAACTGCCTGATATTTGCATGCTTTCCTTATTTGTGAGAAACTTAGATGTCCCAACCTTCGATGCCATAACCAGTGCTCTTCATCCTTGCTAAGATAGCATTGTTGTTGTCCTTCTTCAAATATGTACAGATTATTTGGAGTTCTTTTGCCCTTGAGAACTGTTTTTCCTGTATCAAGATCACGAACAAGACATCCATTCGATCTAAAAATAACCTCGGTTTTTTGATCACACATCTGGCTGACACTTAGAAGATTATGCTTTAATCCATCAACATATAAAACATTTCCAGCCTTGACCTTTTCTTTCAAAGGAGCAATACCTTTTCCTTTTATAGTTGCAGGAGTATCATTTCCAAAAGAAACTTTCTTTCCCTTTTCTAAAGTAGAATAAGATTCAAGTTTTTCTTTATCACCTGTCATATGTTTCGAACATCCACTGTCAATGTACCATAGATTTTCCTGTCCTTCTGCATAAAATGCTATCCCACATCTTTCTGTTTGAGGTTCCTTTATTCTCCATGTTTTGGTGCTTGTGGCTTGTTCCTTTTTCTCCTGAAACCTGCTCCTGCATTCAGAGTCTTTATGACCAAAATTATTGCAAATAGAACATTCAACTTCATTTTCAAGAACCGAAAAGTTGTTATAGGTCCTTTTTGTAATCCCTGTCATACTTCTTTGTTTTTGAGCTTCCCTAGTCATGATTGTTTTATATGCAACACATTGAGCTGCTCTGTGACCAAAGTTGTGGCAAGAAAAGCATTGTCCATTGAAGAAGCTTCTGCGGTTATTGAATCTACCAGCGAACTGATTGTAATTTCTATTTTCATCTATTCTTGAGCCAAACTGAGAAGATTTTACCTGTGGTTGGTTGTAGCTTTTGTTCATCCTTAAGGAGGATTGTCCCTGATAGTTTCTGTTTGTAATTCGTCCCTGCTTTACCTGATTATCTTCATTGTTCTTCTGCTCATTTCTTCTTGCTGCATCAAGATAACTTTTTGAGGTGGATGCTTGAGAGGTTTCTCCATTATAGCCCAAACCTGTCTTGTTTAGAGGAGACCGCTGCACACTGATAATCTCATCCAAAGTTTCAGATCCTTTGACAAATTTAAGATTAATAGCTTTTGTTTTCTCAATTTCTTTTCTGAGACCAACAATTTCACCTTCTAGTTTTTCAAGATGTTTTTCCTTTTCATCAATCTGAAATTGCAAAGTATCAATGATCACATTCTTTTCTTCTATGCCTCTCTTGAGTCTAGTGATTTCATTATAGAGATTATCCACATCTACAGCATCCTCATAATCATCATCTTCAAATGCCATTAACAGCTTATATTTATTACCTTGTTCATCTTCATCACTGTTTGATAAGCCATCACTATCTTCATGGGTGTAGTAGCTTTTCTTATTTGCACTTTGTTTCTTGTTCCATCTAGCAGGTTCTTTTCCTTTATCCTTATAAGGACATTTTGCAGCATAATGACCTACTCTCCCACAAGCAAAGCATTTGAAAGGTAGCTTACCTCTGAACCTTCCAGAACCCCTTTGAAGATTTCTGACAAAATTTGATTCTTCTTCCTCTTCTTCTGGAACATGGCTTGCTTCATAGTAATCTTCTTTTCCTGATGCCTTAAAAGCAGCTTCCCTTCTGTCAGATGGACCTCCCTTTCTCATTTCATAAGCGGTTAGAATTCCATGTAGCTGAGACATAGTGAGAACACGGAGATTTTCTTTTTCTTCTATTGCAGATACTTTAGATTCAAACTTGGGGGATAATGATCTTAGAATCTTTTGAACTACTATAGTTTCTCTTATTTCTTCACCCAAATTTTTCATACAATTAACAATCTCATCTACCCGAAGAAAATAATTAGCCACACTTTCATCATTATACATCTTGAGAGTCTCATATTGAATCCTGAGAGTTTGAAGTTTAGCTTGCTTTACCTGTTCATCTCCTTCATAGCTAGTGATCATTTTGTCCCATATTTCTTTTGCTGATTTGAAGTGCATGACCTTCATGAATTCTGTTTGAGATATACTTCCTAATAGAGTACTGACTGCTTTTGCATTTGTTTCATACTTCTTTTTCTCAGCTGGATCTGTAGGAGTAGCTGAAGGAAAAACATAGCCTGTTTCTACAATGTTCCAAACTTCTGTACCAAGAGATTGAAGATATGCAGTAACTCTTACCTTCCAATAATTGAAATTTGTCCCATCAAAAATCGGTGGCCTGATTGATGCTTCTTTCTCGTAGCTGCTCATGATGAATGATCTACCTTCAAGCGATCAAGCTTCTCTGAAGGACCTGCTCTGATACCAATTGTTGGAAATAATACTGAGAGGGGGGGTGAATCAGTATTATCAGATCAATCAAACTTTTCAATGCTCAGAAACATATACGCTACTTCAGTTAGGTGAACCAGCGTGTACACGCTACTGTGATTAAGTAAAACAGCGTATAAGAAGAAAACTCATAATTTAGTTAGCTTATTCTTCAGTTAAGTTCATCAGGACATTATTCACCACATTAACAGTAAGCAGGTGCAATATAACAGAACAGATCAAAAACCACACACATGAACACCAAGATATAAGGTGGAAACCCAATGTGGGTGAAAACCACCTGCTGCAAGTTGTCTCTATCTTTCTTTAATAAGAAACTTCAGTTTACAATATTTTGTACTGGTGCAGCCTTGTACCAGTACGCAGGCTACAACCTGCAGAAGGCTACAACCTTCTCTCGTTCTCCAAACTTCCTTGGAAGGGAGCTCCAACTCCCTTTGCTCTTGTACTAGCCAAGATACTAGTACGTAGGTGCTGGCCTACAATCTTCTTTCTTTCAGGTATCACTTTTCATACATTTTCAGACTGGATATTCCTGAAGCACATCATTCAATCTGTAGAACCCAATTCATTCAACTTTCATAACAGATCCATGAAGCATAAAACAACCAATACTAGAATTATCAAATTTTGAATCACTGAACCACTGAACCCTGTCAATCACCAGATACCAGAACCCAGAGCAGTCTACAGAACTCTGTAATAACAGTCAGATCCAACTGCAAACCCAAAAATCAAGCTTTAAGAGATATACGCTACTTCAATGAGCGAAACCCGCGTGTACACGCGTTTTTACTTAAGCCAACCTGCGTACAGATCTAAAAATAGATTCTCTCAACTTGCAGCTGTACCAGACATCAGTTAGATCCAGAACATAATATTGCGACAGTATGCAGATCTAGAAATACGCATAATCAACCATATCATAATAGAGTATTTCAAACCATTAGATCCCGATTTGTCCTTAGATCTAGTCTTCCATCCGCCGATGTGATTTCTCCTTAGCTCATATCAAGCAAACCGAACCCTGCATATCATATCTCTTTCTCTCTTAGATATTCAAGCCTTGTCGAAAGATGATATTGCCTAATGATCTTCTTCTCCTTATATAGCCTTAGGCCTTGCTCAATACCAAGAGACAAAACCATAGTAACACAATACCATCAACTTTAAAACTAGGGATCGACACGCCCGTCGAGACATAATGGTCCGAAATCATAGGCACAACTTCCAAGGACTAACCACCATGGACCAAAGGAACCTTTCCACATACACGCGCTTTTTCTGAATCGAACTAGCGTGTACACGCGACTTGGGCTTAACGAAACGGCGTGTATGAGCTTCCTTGGCATGCTGTACTGAGATCTGTCTTCTGATTAAGTTGCCATCACCTGTACCAACCTCTGAGTGAGTTGCCATCAAGGACAACACTTAAATCATAATGCCAACATGGTGGAGGTGGATGGGATGGATACCATTGAGTTTGGTATGTAGGATATTGAGGATATAGAGGGAAATATAGATCACCTTGTTGAGGAGGTTGTTGTTGATATGGATGAAAAGGAGGAATGACATATTGGGGAGGATAAGACCATGAATATGGAGGAAAATATGGATCATCCCATTGGGGAGGTTGGTTTTTATAAGGAGGAATGGAATAAGATTTGTGATATGGTTGAAACGGTTGGGGAGGATATGACCTTTGTTGATATGGGTTAATGGAGTAAAGTTGCTCCATGCCTCCTTGCCACATCTTCTTCTTCTACCTGCACATGACTAAGTTGGGGGTTTGTGGTGTTGAAGAAATATATTTTTTGTTCTTATAATTTTTTTTGAATGAGAATGCTAATGTAATGCAATGAAATATCTGTATTGCAATTTTATTTTATTTTGCAAAAAATATGAATGTAGAAAAAGAAAGAAGGAATCATTCGAAGAAAAAGAGAATGTTTGCTTTGATACCCTCCCAACAATGGTGATATAAAGTGATGATCCCTAGTATTACAACAATAATGTTGCAACTCCTGGGGCTATCGACTTAAATTATCAACCTAAGGTTCGTACAAACTTAAGAGGGGCTGACATTGTATGTGCAATATACACCTTCCTCTTCCTAGTCTGATTCCCTTTGATGCAAGTGAAAAACAACAATGAAAAAACTGAGAAAATATATTAGGTAAGTTGCCAATCCTAAGTTGCAAAAGGTAAATAATACTAAGAAAATCTATTCTACTTGGAAAGTAAATGGCATGAAAGAAATATATTCTATTTGCAAAAATGTAAAGCATAATGACAACTAAGAAAATCTAATCTATCTTAATAGAAAGTAAATGGAATTAAAGGAAATATATTCTATTTTGCAAGAATGAAAATTCCTAGATTACTTTTTCAAGAAGGAAAACACACTTTGCTTGAGGTAAATTGCAAAAAGGAAATCTAGACTAATTGCAGAAATCAACATTCAAGAAGCAAACAATTTAGGATCTAATTGATGAACTAACCAAGCCTCAACTCAACCAAAGTGGCCTTAGAGCATTCATAATCTATAAATATACTTCTAGAATGAATTTGGAGTGAATTCGGGCAAGGAATATCTTGAAAACACATTTCTACAAGACTACTACATGATTGCTATAGGAGTGATAGGATTGCTATAGTAGTGCTACTCCTGGAGATAACTTTGTGTATGGCCAAGAAAAATCATATGAAAACGAGATGCGACAAAAAAAAATGTGAAGTAGGCTTTCCTAGGACTCCTTCCAAGTGGAATCACTCAAAAATACCCTTGTTAACATGTGCTAAAAATTATCAGAAAATTACTACTCTATAAACCAGAAATTCAAGAATTAGTGAGCTAGTTAACCTATCAAATGCCTAATCTGATCAAGTGAAAATTCTATGGGGTAAATTTTGTTATTAAATTGAATATTTTTATAACTAAACACAAGTGGAATCAACTCAAATGAATCTCATTACCATGTTCTAAAAAATAATAGAAAATTACTACTATTTTGCTACAAGAGACTTCTAGGAATTCTAGACTAGTAAACCAATCCAAGTAGTTCAATGATGAATACATATTTTCAAATATGGTCTAAGGATGAATAATTCTTGTGACTTTATAAATAACCTGCAAAAAAAATCACTTCAATCATTTAACCAATGTAACCTAAAACAAAAAAGGCATGAACAATAAATGAAAAAATAAGAGATGCAAGTGAAAAAGACATTCAAAGAAAATAAAGAAATTGTACAAGAGGTCTCTGAGGCTCATAGGATGACCAAGCCCAAGGATAATCAAATTCCTATGAAGGAAACCAAGATTTAGAAGCTAAAAATTACACCAAACTTGATTATTTGAATCAATCCAAGTACATTCATGCTAGAAAAGAAAGCGAAGCTACTAAATAACAAGTTTTATCCACAAAAGACTAAGAAATACATGCCCTTACAGGAAAATTATAATTGTTACTTATACAAAGTGATGAGGAAGCGTTCTCCTTGATAGGAGGCAACTTACCCTTCCAAAATCCCTCAAAAAGTGGATCTAGTTCCCAACACTAGGAATCCTTATTAAATGATAGGAAACACATTCCTAGATTTTCACAATGAATGGAGCTCCATAATTTGTCAATAATTTCATGATATTTTATTTATCTATTATCCAATCTGGGGTCCATCCTGTAGTAGGGAGAAATTCCATATATTATCTCATTCATAATTTACTCAATATTCCCTCAATATTCTGCAAAAATAAATAATATTAGGCACATAATAAGCAAGGATAAACCAAATTCCTAAGGACCCATTAGTACTACGTAATAAAATGGTCTTAATAAAATAGACAAATATGGGGCCCTTTAATTATTTGTAGATAATTCTATCATTCTCTAAATATTTATTCATATACATTTATTTGTCTAAAAAAATGTGTTCGACCTAGTTTTATGGCTCAAATCCCATTTTTTTTCTCTGATGTATTAGGCCAGTTTGGCCTCAACATTTGAGTTCATTAATTTTTATGGTAAAAATATTACCTTAACTTGAATTTCATACTAGGGAGGGATGTTACCAACATAACCTATATAATTTGTATTAGACTTTATTCAAATATATCATTCTCTAGTCGATTTTTATTTATTTTTAATGTTTTCACATACGTTGTACTATAGATTAGGTTAATATCATGGCATTTAAAGTAAATGTTTATCATAGTTTGTTCCAGTAAATCTTTACATAGTAGGAAACATACATAATCTCCTCATATATTTGTAACATGATCTTTATTCTTCTATGTATACATGAAATACTTCAACAATTTCAAATTACGTGAAGAATGCAATTCTATTTTCTTTTTAATTTTCATGTATATTAATAATACTTGTATAATGTAACAACATTATTGCTACACATGTCTTCAACAATAAAATACTTAACATGTAACAACTACTAAAATAAAAAGTATTTAGTATACTAATGTAACCGTGAAAATTCAGAATCTCGAATCCTATTGCAGTAACTGGAAATTATTCACCTAATTGTTATTTTAATTAAAAATTTATTTAGTATTTCCTACAACAAACATAATAACTCACACTGCAACCTACATAAATAAAAATGCAGAAGAATAAAAATTGGAACAAATGCTAGCACACACACATAAAATAACACCATTATTTTTGGACCAATGTCCCCAGAAAAACCCAACTTTGGGAAAACCAGTGCAGCATTGAAGGTTTTATTTTATTATGCACGAGTGAAATCTGAGTACATTTATGAAAGCCCAAATGGAAATCCAAACATCAAGAAAATATTAGGAAAATGATGAAGGGAATCACCCTTCAACCACAAGCAATCTCTAACTAGTCTTTCCTATCAAAAATCATCCTCCTGGAGCTCTGCGTCCGCCTCTACACTACTCTGCATAGTTGGTTAGATGAATTGCTTCAGAATGGAATCTGATGAAGTCGTTCTACCTCTAGATGCTGATAAAATAATCTCTTTGGCCCACTGAGACTCCTTCCCAACATTTAGAACTAAGAACAACTTTTCTTCTCTCCAAATCGAACTACTTGACTGAAGCAACTGTGCTGCCCCTCAGCGCTGACTCTCTGGGATATTTCAGCTCACTTGCTGCTACCTCTCCAGATCACCATCTCTTCCCCTCACTCATTGCTTCAATCGCACTAGCTCTCTCTTCGACAACTGATTACTACTACTACTACTCAGGAAATCGATCTGCTCATGAAATTGAACTGCTCATGTCACTTCTCCAAGTGCCCACTGAGTTCCTCTTATAATCCTCTATTGGGACTCCAACGACCAAGATTAAATCTTAATCGATGGCTAGGATTAACTTCAAGTCAATCTGTGTGAGTTTCTAAATCATTCACACCATCATGTAATTAGAGTCTAATTAATTAGTCATATTCCCTAAGTTTAGACTTAGGAAATATTTTAAAACTAACTAATAATCTAATTAAGTCATTTATAGGAAGAATTTCTAGAAACGATTTCTGGGTTTCAGAGATCTCATGTATTCTAGACTCTCCACAAAATTTCAAGGCTAGACACATCTTATGCTACAAAAAATAACACTACATCTTAGTGAGGAATATGTTCTAGTGATCCACTACACCCTGTCTTTGTATCATCTCCTGTCACGTTGTTGATGTCTAGCCATATTTCCCACCAACCACTACACAACTATGATTTATGTTGCATGTGTGCTACTGTTGACACTGCCATACTGCTACCAACACTACATCTTCATTGCAACTCCCTCTCATCTGTTGTTGCTGCAACTGCAACAACTACAACTAAGAAGCATTCGAAATATTGAATCAACTGTGATCAGCATGATGTTTCTGTCTCTTGATTTCTAACCGATAATATCTTTTCTCTATCTACTTAATACTTTGCACTATTGTTAACTCTGCATTGTGCCAACTACACTGCTGCCAACTTTGCATTGCACTCCCCAGCATTTGACTGTTACTAGTCTGCAACTGTCACTCAGCCTATGACTACATCTACTGCCACTAATGCATCCTGCTACTAAATATTGTGGGCCCCCATATCAAGGTAACAATCCATGAGGTGGACCTCCTCAAGGATCCTGCCCATCTATAGCACTTTGGGGCTACAACAACAAATCTCCCCATCTCACTCCTGGAGGTATGTTAGCGAACATGGTGAAGTATTCCTTTGACCTGGAGGACAACCTATCAATCTCAGCATGAGATAATACCTGGTCCTTCTTCTCCTCTCTATCCTTATTCCTGAGAGTACACTAGGTACTATAATGGCCAAACTCACCACACCTAAAGAACTTGACCTTTGACCGATCCTTCTTCTTCTTCCTTTTCTCCCGCTGTCCTTGGTTGGGACCCTTAGATGTGAGGGTCACATTGTCCTCCTGCTTCGCTTACTTCAATCTGTTGTTGTTGGCACTGATGGATCTCTTTAGAAGAGATCACCTCAACTCCTCTTTATGGAAATTGGCCCACATATTATCCCACCTTGGCATGGTATCTCTGCCCAAAATTCTTTGGACGAATACCTTCCATTTCTTAGAGACATTTTTTAGTGCTTATCACACTAGATCTATGGGTTGAGGTGCTTCCCCAAGAATTGACAACTGGTCTCGGGCCTCCCAAGACCTAGTGAGGAAGGAGTCTGTGCCTTCCCCCTTCTGCATTCAGATGAGCCTCAACTTCTCCTCTAAGTACATCTTCTATTGCTCGGAACTTCCTTGGTACAACGTGTAAAGTGTATCCCACATGTATTTCGCCTTTTCGTTAGCCGCTATATGTGATACCACATGATACTGAACACCATCTAGGATCAATCGATTTTCCCGTGTCATCTCCTTTTTGTACTCTATCAACTGATCCGCATCTTGGTGTACTACTACCACTGCATCAATATATGGCTTCAAGGCATACTCATCCAGAACTAAGGACATCATTTCCTTCAAGATGACATAGTTGGAGGTTCCATCCAACCTATCCTGGTCACAAAATCCAGTAGTGACCATCTCAACAACTGTTGAAAATCTCATTTCCCTTCTACTCAGCTACTGCTAGGCTTTCCACACTCCCTTATGGAGTGAGAAACTCTGCTCAAAAGGACTGTTGATCTGCAAGGGAAATCGAATTTCTTGAGGCTAGAAGTTCCCTAAGGAAAATTTTCCCTTAGTGTGTTCTCTTCTTCCTCTCGACGCTATCGTTTCTCTAGAAAATTACTGCAAAACTACTATGTCCAACTAGAGATCTGCTCTGCGAAAATACTAGGCTAATCCCTCTACCTCTAGAATCCCTCGATCTGGAGAAATCAAATTTTTTTGTCCCTCTTAGAAAAATTGAATATCCTCAAGAAATTCAACCTCTAACCAAGTGACTATGTTGCCCTTTGGGGTTTCGATATGCTACCCACACTTCAACAACAAAACTCCTTTCTTTGCTAGTGAGCTCTCCGACTAATCACACTCTGATACCAAGTGAAAAATCAGAATCTTGAATGTTATTGCAGCAACTGGAAATTATTCACATAATTGTTATTTTAATTAACAATTTATTTAATGTTTCCTACAAAAAACACTGAATAAATCACACTGCAACCAACACAAATAAAACAGTGGAAGAATAAATGCTGGATGAAATGCCAGCACACACATAAAATAACACCTTTATGTTTGAACCAATGTCCCCAGGAAAACCCAACTTGGGAAAACCAATGTAATGGTGAGGGTTTTATTTTGTTGATGCAACAACAAAATCCAAGTACATCTATGGAAGCCCAATTGACAATCCAAATAATAAGAAATTCTGAGCAAATACTGAAGGGAATTACCCTTTCCCACAAGAAATCTATGGCTTGGCTTTCCCTATAAAAACTCGGCCTCTTGGAGCTCTGCGCTAGCCTTTCCGTAGTTGGCAGGATGGATTTCTTCGAATTGGGCTCTGATGAAGTCATTTTTCCTCTGGATTCTGAGGAAATTGTCTCTATGTCCCTCTAGGACTCCTTCCCAGCCTCTGGAACTGAGAATTGTTTTTCTTCTCTCCAAATTGAACAGCCTTACTGAAGCAACTACATTTCTCCTCAGTGCTGTCTCTCTAGGATAATTCAGCCCACTTGTTGTTTCCTCTCTTGATCAAGAAAATATTTCGTCGAGATCACTGCCTCTACACCTCAATCATTGCTTTGATCTCACTAGCTCTCTCAATGGAAACAAACTTCTGCTACTGAGGAAATCGATCTACTCATGGAATTTAACTTCTTAATTCACTTCTCAGAGTTCCCATCGACTTCCTCTTATAACTCTCTGTTGGGACTCCAATGAGAAAGACTAAATATTAATTAATGGCTAGGATTAACTTGAAGTCGATCAGCGTGCGTTTCTATATGATTCACACCTTAACTTAATTAATTATGATTAATTAGTCATATTCCCTAAGTTTAGACTTAGGAAATATTCAAAAGTTGACTAATAATCTAACTAAGTCATTTCTAGGAGGAATTTACATAAACGATTTTGGGGTTTTGGAGATCTCATGTATTCTAGCCTCTCCACAAAATTTCAAGGCTAGAACACATCCAATGCTACAAGAACTAACAATAACCACCCCTCCCACATTTACCCAATTTCACTGGCCTACAAGGGTAAACATGAGACGGAGAGCTACTATGACATGATCTGAACTCCTATACCATTTAAGAAAGTGGGGCTAAAAAACGGATTACATACACACATCCTACAGGGGCTACCGGTTACCGAGAGGTTGAACAACAAACCTTGGTGGCCAAAACCTAAGTTGGAACACTTTTTCTCTGCCCTTGATCCACAACCACACCCACAACAAGGCATGCATGCAATTATAGGCCTCCAACCACATGCACAACACTACTTCCATGCAGTTATAGCCCAATTTTATCAGTTCTGAGCATGCAGTTCTGAGATCAGTGCTAAAATTTTAGGCCTACCTCCATACCACTACCCAAAATTGCTCGAGAATTTGTAGAATCATATTTTACATTGTAACAAAGCTAAACATTCAATCTCAACTCAAAAACTTGACTTAGACTTTCTAGAACACAACAAAAATTATGTCAAACACATGACAAACATGTAATATACAGGTCATGGAATCATATATGATCATAAAAGGCTAAGATTCATCTGAGAATCACCGATAATGCCCTACTTCATCTCCACATAGCTGAAACACCACTTATTAGTCCATACATTCATCAATTGATCAATAGCAAAACAATTCATGACAAGAGAAATAAAAGATACACATCATATGAACAACATATAACTAGAATGTGGGCATTATGATACAAGTGTTGTTCTTGATGGCAACTCACTCAGAGACAGGTACAAGTGATGGCAACTTGATCAGAGGACAGATCTCAGTACAGCAGGACAAGAAAGAGATACACGCAGGTTCATTAAGGAAAACCAGCGTGTACACGCAGGTTGGCTTCAGTAAAAGCGCGTACATGTGAAAAGTACCTTTGGTCTGTGGCGGTTAGTCCTTGGAAGTTGTGCCTATGGTTTTGGACCGTGGTGTCTCGACGGGCGTGTCAATCCCTAATTTTGAAGTTGATGGTATTGTGTTACTATGGTTTTGGTCCGTGGTATTGTGAAGTGCCTAAGGCTATATAAGGAGAAGATCATTAGGCAAAGTGGGGCATGTATTGGGTGTCTGACGAAGTGAGAAGATCTGGTATTGCTGGTTATCTGTTCGGGACGCTTGGCAAGGGTCGGATCTGACAGCAAAGGTATAAGTAATTATTTCTAGATCTGCACGCGGGTTTCCTTTGGAGAAAGTGCGTATACACGCGGTTTTGGTACAGTGAAGTAGCGTATGCATAATAAGATTTGATATTTCAGGTTGCTGTTGATTCTGGTGGTTGTTGCAGAGTTCTGGGCTCTGGTTTGGGTTCTGTGTTCTTGGTGACAGGGTTTCAGTGATTCAGTATTGGGTTGTTTAATGAATTATGATGCAAGTATAAGTTGATGATTGTATTGTAGTAATGTTTGTTTTGTACTCATGGATCCAATCTGAAAATTGATGAAACGTGGTCCCTGAAGGAAAGAGGGTTGTAGCCTTCTGTAGGGTCAACACCTACATACTAGTAAATGGATCGGCTCGTACAAGAGCTGAGGGGGTTATAGCTCCCTTCCAAAAGTAGTTGGAAAACGAGAGAGGGTTGTAGCCCTCTGCAGGTTGTAGCCTGCGTACTGGTATAAGGATGCACCAGTACAAAAGATTGTAAACTGAAGTTTCTTATTAAAGAAAGAAAGAGACGACTTGCAGCAGGTGGTTTTCACCCACATTGGGTTTCCACCTTATATCATGGTGTTCATGTGTGTGGCTTTTATGTGATGATCAATTCTGTTATACTGCACCTGTTTACTGTCAATGTGGTTAATAATGTTCTGATGCATTTACTGAAGATAAGCTAACTGAATCATAAGATTTCTGGATATACGCTAGTTGCTTTAGACATAGTAGTGTGTACACGCTGGTTCACTTAACTGAAGTAGCGTATATGTTTATGAGCATGAAATTTGAAAAGTTTTATTGATCTGTTAATACTGATTCACCCCCCCCCCCCCCCCCCCCCCTCTCAGTATTATTTCCAACATAGAAAACAACCAACATATAAGCCATGGCATCCCAGCCATAATATCACCAACACATTTCCAACAAATATACATGAATCACAATAGAAAAAAAACTCTTATCAAAAAATGTATATACCAACCAAGTTAGGGAATTCCATGTACCACCTGGCCATAGATTGGGTTGAACCAAATCTCTCTTTCAACCAATCACCTTGGCACCATATTCCAAGCATGAATGTGAGATCTCATGGAATAAACCAAGACAAACCAAACTAGGGCTACCAGAGGCCAAACCACCTCAAACCTCAACCAATTATTCCACCTCATGGTTGGACATCACTCACACCAACCAGATCAGTCTCTACCCAAACTGTTCAAGGCTCTAGAAACTAATAACTCAACCCACCACCTTCTAAGACTCCAGAGTATTTTTCCAACCTGTCCACAGGGACTAGTAACTCAATCCACCAAGGGCTAGAAACCATTTGTCCCAACCTAGGATCCATGACTACTAAGTCAACCCAAGTTGTTCTAGGGCTTCCAGAGCATTTTTTTCCAACCCACAACTATAAGGAATTATGAGCACCGACCAGAAAAAAATCAAGTGGAAAACCCCAAAAAATGATGGTTATCCAGGAAATGGAAAGGCTAGGCTAACACCATTGTCAACGCACACAATCCTCCATGCCAACGAAAACTCATAAGAAAGTAATCACATGCATATACCATTCATCCATAAATCAACAAGGAGATCATACATGCAACCTTTTACCTGTAAAGAAATCCAACTATAGTCGTTGTTCTCGTTGTCCCCTTATTCTTTCCTTCTTTACCTTTCCTTCTTCCTCCAAATCCAATGTATGCCAAGGTGCTCCCAGAATAGTCTAAGAATACTCTAAGTGTGTAAGGTTATGAGAGAGTGAGATAATAAAATAGTGCTTGAAGCTCAAACAAAGAAGGTCATGAATTGATTCTCAAAAGCCTTTTTATTATTGAAGCCTCTACTTTCTTGATTTTCCCTTCAATTTTCCTCACATGCCTATAACCTTTCATCTCCCTTTTCTTCTATTTTCCTTTATTTTATAAATAAAATGCTAATTAATGCCTCTTTTCCTTTACTGATGCCTTTACCAATTTCCATAGCCTTAAATAAATCACCAATGATACCCCTTACTATGTTTTTCTCAACCTTCAGCTTGGAACATGTGTCCCATGATCTTGGTCTTATTTTTATTTACATGGAAATTCAACTAGGTGATGTTACAAATTCTTACCCCTTAGGGGAACAACGTCCTTGATGTTTAATGGAACCTTTAAACCAGCAAAATACATTCTACCCATGGATATTTGTAACACAACTTGTTAAAATTGGCAACCAGGGCAAAACTTCATGTGGGTCATCTTATTCATGGCTAATAATATTTTTATTACATTCCTCTCGTCGAGAGGTGTAGGATTGATATAAATATCATCCAATTCCAATAAGTATTCATGGAGATATGAATTTATTTTGATTATGGAATTATTATCAAGCCGACCTACAACTCATGTAGGCTCAGAAGCCCAACAGTCGCATCTATTCACCCACCAACGTTGTGTATAAATATAAGAGGACTTTTCCTCATTTGGACTCACTCATCTCATCACATCTCTCTCTCTCTAATGCGCAGATATGAGTCTCTTCTCTACTGTGCTGAAATGGGTCTCTCTCTCTCACACATGTGAAGCCGGAAACTGTTGAAACTGAAGCTGCAACTGCAGAAGTAAAGATTGACTTGTGTGGCCTAGAATATCTCCTCTTTGGAACTGCGTTGTAGGTTCATCTGAACCTCCTTTGAAAGCCATAACTTTTGGTGGTGGAATGAAGTCAATCCGACGAACGGTTTGCAAGATATCAATTGTCCTAGTTTGAAGCCAGAAACTGTTGAAACTGAAGCTGCAACTGCAGAAGTAAAGATTGACTTGCATGGCCTCGAATATCTCCTCATCTGAACTATGGTGTAGGTTCATCTAAACCTCCTCTAGAAGCCGAAACTTTTGGTGGTGGAATGAAGTCAATCCGACTGTTGGTTTGTGAGATATGGTCTGCCCTAGTTTCATAATGAAGCCGCTAATGCTGATGCTACTGATCTAGGGTTTGCTAATGAAGCCGCCACATATTGTGTCTCTTTTCTTGGCTTGTTTTCTGTCGATCGTTTAATGTTCTATCTGCACTTTACTTTATGTACATTTGATTGCTAATCGGTGGAATATAATAAGAAAAAGAAGTAAACTGTTATAAGCATAGAACATACCATAACTTAACATGGTATCGGAGCTGAGGTGAAGACAAAGCCCGAGCAAGAGTAAGAGAAATCATTGAAGAGAAGATTGGCAAGGCTATACTAAAAGAACTATGGGGTCCTCACACTCTTTCCTACCGAAGACAAGCTCCGTGAGAAAGCTGACTATCACGAATGGAAGATGTCTATCGATCTAACCCTTGAAGATCAAGGAGTGTTGGACCATGTAAGAGGTAATATTGTTGAGCCTTCATCAAATGCATCTACTACTGCCTGGAACAAATGGAAAAATGGAGAATTCAAAACAAATAAGATCATTCGGGACTCTATCGACAAGTGCTTGGTGGCCTACATCTCTGATTTAGACACCTCCAAGGAAATCTACGACAGACTGGTGAGTTTATTTAAAGTTAATGATGCAAATCAAGTTTTGTTTCTTAGAAATAAGTTGAGGGAAATCAAGAAGGGTAAAGATGAAAGTATGCAAGCATACTTCTTAAGAATCACCGAGATCAAGAACGATCTCCTATCTATTGGGGAAACTATTACTGACAGAGAAATGGCACTCACAACTCTTGGAGGATTGCCATTTGAATGGTATGTGTTCAAGACTACTCTTTTGAACTATAATGTAATTCCTGGTTTCGAGGAATTAATGGCTAGATGCATTCAAGAATAAACAAGGGAAGAAGTGCAATAAATTCCCATGCCTAAAGGTCCTCCTGCTGCCTTTTCTTCTCATGCAAAGAAAAGAAATAATTCCAGGACTAAATCAAAAGGAAAGGCTGGACCTAAGGCTAGAAGAAAATGACGATATTACATTTTCGATAAAGCAAGTCACTATGTATGAGATCATGAGCATCACGATGAATGAGATCATGTACATAAAGGGCAACATGAGATCATGGACATATAGGACAGCATGATGATGATGCACACTAGTTTGAGCAACATTATGATGGATAAAATCATGGACATGGGCAACATGATGATAATCATGATTAGAGCAGCATGGTACAGTATGCAGTGGTGCAACTAGAAATCCCTCTGATGGCAATCAAAGGAATGACAAATTCAACAGCAAAAGTAAGAGGAGAGCTGGGAATCAAGGAAGAGGACAAGCATTCAAGAAGGCTAGAAATTCCAGGATGTATTAAATGCACCTGACCTCAAAAAGAACCTGGTATCCATCTCTGCTATGGAAGACAAAGGCTACAAGGTAACCTCCAGCAATGGCAAGGTATGTATATGGAAAAATAATGTGAAAGATGCCTTTATTCTTGGCTTTAGTGTTGATTCATTATATCAGGTCGATGGAAGTCCGCTAGGTGTCATGTCTTGTGACACAACTCTTCAGTCCGAACTTTGGCATCGGAGGTTTGCCCACCTTCATTACAAGCTCTACCCGATGTAAGACAGATGGCAATAGGGATGCCCAAATTCCAAGTAGAGAAAGAAGGTGTATATCTGGGATGTGCCGAAGGAAATCTCAAAAGGGGACCATTCCCTTCAAGTCAAAGCAAGACCTCCGATATATTACAACTAGTTCACTCAGACATATAAGGTATGATGCCTGTGAACTCCTTGGGAGGATACTCATATTATCTCAATTTTACAGATGACCATTCTCGAAAGACCTGGATATACTTCTTGAAAAAGAAGGATGAAGTGTTCCCTTGGTTCCGACACTTCAAAGCCCTAATCGAGAATCAAACCGAAAAGAAGATCAAGATCTTAAGAACTGACAATGGGACTGAATATGAATCTAATGAGCTCCATGATTTTTGTAAAGAGGCTGGCATCAAGAGGGAGACTACTACACCATATACTCCTGAACAAAATGGTGTGGCAGAAAGGAAGAACCGCACAATTATGGAAGTTGTCCAAGCCATGCTACATGATCAAAGTCTTCCTAAGTTTCTATGGGCTGAAGCTGCAAACACTGCCGTATATGTACAAAATCGATGCCCTCATCAAGCATTGGGTTCCAAGACTCCTAAAGAAAAATTCACCGGTAAGAAACCTGATGTTTCTCATTTTAAAATTTTTGGAAGCCCTGTATACTTTCATGTGCCAAAAGAGAAAAGAAATAAATTGGGAGCATCTGGAAAGAAGGGAATTTTCGTGGGCTATGGTAAAAATACTAAAGGCTATAGAATCTATGTAGCCGGTCAAAGGGAAGTCATAATTAGTCATGATGTCACCTTTGACGAAGATATGGCTCTCAGCAAGGTGATCAATCTTCCGACTTTGAGGAGCTCTCAAGAAGCCGACACCAGGGAACCGAAAGAAAAGGATGATGAATCAATGCCTAATGTAGAAGAACCCATGGATCCGATTTATCCTCCTCCATATGAGCCTTCCTCTTCTAAGAAGAGGCCTTCATGGCTTAAGGGGTTACTTGATGATGCTGAAGGACATGCTGCACCTCGAGGAACCTTTCGTGAAAGTAAGAAACCTAATAGGTATCAAGGATACCTGACCGTCATGAGCACGATCATACAAAATGAGCCTTCGTCATTCTCAGATGTCGTCAAGCATCAAGTATGGAAGGATGCTATGACCAAATAATATGAGTCTATCATAAAGAATGATGCTTGGGAAATAGTTCCCAGACCCCAGGACAAGATTGTTGTTACTTCCAAATGGCTTTACAAGATAAAGCATGAAGTATATGGAAGCATGGAAAAGTATAAGGCTCGAAGTTTCTCCCAAAAGGAAGGTATAGACTATGATGAGATATTTGCACCTATTGCCAGATATACGACCATCCGCTCGATCATAGCCCTTGCCGCTTCACAAGGTTGGAACCTACATCAGATGGATGTCAAGACTGCGTTCTTGCATGGATTGATCAAAGAAGAGGTCTACGTGGAGCAACCCGAAGGATTTGAGATTTATGATCAAAAATCTCATGTATGCAGGTTGAAGAAAGCTCTCTATGGGCTGAAGCAAGCACCCCGAGCATGGTATGAGAGGATCGATAGCTACTTGATGAAGTTGGGATTCACTAGGAGTGAAGCTGATCCTAATCTTTACTTTAAGGTTGAAGATGACAAGCCTCTCATACTGGTAGGTGCAAACCCTCTCATTGACAAATGTAAGAGGGAGATGGCTTCTGAATTTGAAATGAAGGACCAAGGACTTGAAGTGTGGCAGAAGCCAAGGGAAATTTTCCTATCTCAAGGAAAATATGTGGTAAATATATTGGAAAGATTAGGTATGATGGACTGCAAGCCTGTGACTACCTCGAGGATCTTAACTTTTAGAAGTTATATGGTAGTGATGTCGGACCAGACTTGGAAATGCCTCTGAGTTTCAAAAACTCATTTGCATTGATGTTCTTGGTGAACCTCCATCCGAACATATGTTTTGCAGTTAGCATTATGAGCTCATATTTGTTTGAGCCTCACTGGATTGATGCCAGGAATCTTCTGAGATGTCTTCAGGACACAATCTCTCATGGATTAAGATACACTGCCGGAGATGTGAGACTACTTGGATATACTGATGTTGATTGGGCAGGTAGTGTGGTGGACCGTACGAGCACTTCCGGGCACTGTTTCACCTTGGGATCTGCTTCGATATCCTGGATGAGCAGGAAGCAGAAGTCGGTGGCTTTGAGCACCACCGAAGCAGGATATATTGTTGCTAGCATAACCTCATGTAAGGGACTCTGGTTGCGAAAGCTCTTCAGTGAGCTATTTGGATTTACATTGGATACCACTGTGATTCTCTGTAACATCCAGAGGTGGGATTCGATTATTGAGGAATCCCGTATTCGTCAATTTCTCCGGCAGATAGACATCATCTGGGATATGGTAAGTTGATGAGCAAGGAAGCTCCATCACATTAAGATGATGTACAGGTTGATACACCTTGTCAAAGCCCCGAGGAAAGATCTAATCTGTGATTTTCACAAACGACTTGGAGTCGGCAAGAAACCTTTGTACAAGGGTCCTGCATGTTGCATACATTGAGCTCTGGGAGCTTTGAGGGCTTGCGGTTCCTACTGGAGCAACATATGACCACAGGGTGACTCACCCTCCCCTGGTGGTGCACACTAGAACAAGATGATTCGCTCTCTTGTGGGACAAGATGATTCGCTCTCTTGTGGAACAGGATGATTCGCTCTCCTGTGTAGCAGGATGATTAGTTCTCCTGTGAGGCCTAGATTGATGTGTTCTCCATGGAAATTGTAGCAGGATTGATGTGTTCTCCTGTGAGGCTTGGATTGATTTGTTCTCCATGGCAATTGTAGCAGGATTGATGTGTTCTCCTGTGAGGCCTGGATTGATGTGTTCTCCATGGCAATTGTAGCAGGATTGATGTGTTCTCCTGTGAGGACAAGATTGATTAGTTCTCCTATCGAGGCATCCTACCCATGTAGTCTGGGACTCATGGGAAGTACCTCTCATCTGATCAATGAGCAGGGAAATGAAGTTAGGGACCATAGTAGTACCGATGGATGCATCGTTGTAACTACCATACTTCCTACGCTAGGATGACCTCCATTGATCTGGGATCAATGATACTGGTCTGGGACCAGTGGTAGGAGTTGTACCATACTATGGCGCTGACTTCAGGTCGGTTGAGACTAGTCTAGGATCAGTGGTACATACTCTGAGACTGACTTTGAGTCAGTGGAGGATGATATTGGTTTGGGACCATTGGAGTTGTACTCACTATGACACTAACTTTGGGTTGGTTGAGACTGGTCTGGGACCAGTGGTACATACTCTGAGACTGACTTTGAGTCATTATGATACATCCTCGATCATCTTCTTCTTTATAATTCGGACAAAAGCAAAGTAGAACAGAACAATGTAAGAGCAGAGCATAATAGAACAAAACAATACAGATCAGTGCAAGGCAGAACAAGACAAAGCAGAACACGAAAAATAGAGCAGAGCAGGGCAAGGGTCAGGCTGTACAAGGCAGTGCATTTGATGGATGAATAGTAACGATCGATAGACAGATTGTAGATGAAGTTTTCCATGGTTGAGAGGGAGTGTTAAAATTGGAAACCAGGGAAAAACTTCATGTGGGTCATCTTATTCATGGGTAATAATATTTTTATTACATTCCTCTCGTCGAGAGGTGTAGGATTGATATAAATATCATCCAATTCCGATAAGTATTCATGGAGATATGAATTTATTTTGATTATGGAATTATTATCAAGCCGACCTACAACTCATGTAGGCTCAGAAGCCCAACAGTCGCATCTATTCACCCACCAACGTTGTGTATAAATATAAGAGGACTTTTCCTCATTTGGACTCACTCATCTCATCACATCTCTCTCTCTCTCTACTGCGCAAATATGAGTCTCTTCTCTACTGCGCTGAAATGGGTCTCTCTCTCTCTCACATGTGAAGCCGGAAACTGCTGAAACTGAAGCTGCAACTGCAGAAGTAAAGATTGACTTACGTGGCCTAGAATATCTCCTATTTGTAACTTCACTATAGGTTCATCTGAACCTCCTTTGAAAGCCGCAACTTTTGGTGGTGGAATGAAGTCAATCCGACGAACGGTTTGCAAGATATCAACTGCCCTAGTTTGAAGCCGGAAACTGCTGAAACTGAAGCTGCAACTGCAGAAGTAAAGATTGACTTGCGTGGCCTATAAGATCTCCTCATCTGAACTGCGTTGTAGGTTCATCTGAACCTCCTCTAGAAGCCGAAACTTTTGGTGGTGGAATGAAGTCAATCCGACTGTCGGTTTGTGAGATATGGTCTTCCCTAGTTTCATAATGAAGCCGCTAATGCTGATGCTACTGATCTAGGGTTTGCTACTGCTGATATGAATCAGATTTATTGTACTATTTCTCTCTGCTGAATTATTGAAGATAAAAGAAGATTTGATCAAAGGGTTTCCCCACACATTGTGGGGTTTGTCCCTGGCTAGCCGCCACATCTTGTGTCTCTTGTCTTCGCTTGTTTTCTGTCGATCATTTAATGTTCTATCTGCACTTTACTTTATGTACATGTGATTGCTAATCGGTGGAATATAATAAGAAAAAGAAGTAAATTGTTATAAGCATAGAACATACCATAACTTAACACAACTCAACGCAACATTTACATCATATCATATTATTGAGACCAGGACTATTATATCATGAACACCATACTATTTATTGGAGCCTTATAACACAGCTCGATGTAGTATTTACATAAAAATGTATATATATAGGCATCACTAAAACAAAACATAAAAAAAAAAAATATCAAGGGATATCCAATCAAGCAACAAATAGAGAAGGATACATATCCCACATATGATATCCATCTCCCATGTAGCTTCATTGGGCCCAAAGTGCTTCCATTGCACTTTAACTTTCTCAATTGATCGATTGTGGAGCATCAACATATTTCATTGCAAAATGCACTGAGGTTCCCATTGGAATTTTACTTTTGGCTCCTCTTATAATACAGACCAGTCAATCACATGATCGACATCTTTCACATAGTTTTTAAGCAATGACACATGGAAAACATCATGGAATTTCATTGTTACAGGCAATGTAGTTTGGTAGGCCATCGATCCAATCCTCTCAAGGATCTCAAAAGGCCCACAATACTAAGGTGCTAACTTGGCACATGACCCAATACTCAAGGAGATCCTCTTGGGATTGATGCACAATTAAACATGTTCCCCAACCTATAACTCCTTAAATAACATATGTTGATCTGCATAACTCTTATTCCTTTTATTTGTTTCCTTCTGATTCTTCTTAATAACATGCATTTCCTTTTCCGTATATGCCAAAATATTCTATCCAATGAATACCCTAATCAATGGATCACTCCAAATAATGGGAGTATTGCAGCTCCACCAATAAAGTAACTTGAATGGACTCATCTTCAAGGACCCTTGAAACCCATTGGTGTAAGAAAAATCAACCAGTGGAAGATACTATTCCCACTACCATTGTTGATGCATGTCATACATCCTCAAAATTTCCTTAAGAATCTTGTTGACCCTCTCTATCTTTCCATCTCTACGGATGATAAGCTATACTGAAAGCCAACTCTGTACCCAAAACTACAAGCAACTCTTTCCAAAAATTAGAAGTGAACATGGCATCTATGTCATATATGATCTTCTTAAGAACACCATGCAATCTCATTATCTCCCTGATGAAGACTTGATCTAACTCACTAGCTGAATTAGTAGATTTCACTGGAATGAAGTGCGCTACCTTTGTGAACTTGTCAACCACAACCATGATGGAATCATGTTGTCTAGATGTATTTTTAAAACCTATAATGAAATCCATGGAAATGACCTCCCATTACCACTCTAAAATCAAAATTGGCTACAGTAAACCACATGGATGCTTACACTTCTATTTTACCTATTCACAATCTAAACATATCACAATAAAATCTGCCACCTCTTTCTTTAGATTCGACTAATGGTAAAACTTCTTAATCACTGTCAATGTCTTCTGATATCCAGGTGACCTAAATATGGTTTGACATGAAATTACCACAAGATAAGTTTCTTGAGCTCACTGTAGTCTGGAACATAGATTTTGTCCCTCAATCTCACCAAACCATCGACCATGAGATGATAATATACATCATGTAAATCTATACCCTGTTGTTGTAATATGTGCTTAATTTGTTGGTAAATGTCATCCTAGTGTCCTTCCTGTAAGATCCAATCCTACAAATATGTCCCATATGAACTCATAACTGCTATATGATTTACTTGCACTCTTTTGCTAAGAGCATCTAAAACCATGTTCTCCTTACCCTTAATGTACCTGATCTTGAAGCCAAACTCACTAAGCATATACAACCACCTAGCTTGCCTGACATTCAGATTAAGTTGGTCAAACAAGTACCTCATCCCACTATGATCACTCATCAATACAAACCTCTTGCCAAGAAGATAGTGTCTCCACATCTTCAATGCATGAATGATCGATGCCAACTCAAGATCATGTATCACAGAATTCTTCGCATGCTCATTCAATTTCCTTGACTCATAGCACATTACATGTCCTTTCTTCATCAGAACTCAACCAAATCCTCTCTTGAAAGCAGTTTAACACCATAAAATATTTGTTTGGATCTACAATATTTAGAGCTGGAGCATTTGAAAGCAATTTCTTCAACTGCTCAAAACTAGCTGCACATTCCCCTATCCATTCAAATTTATTTCCTTTCCTCTGCAGAGATGTAATAGGATAGGAAATCAGTGAGAATTTCCTGATGAATCTCCTGCAGTAACATTATTACCACATACATGATCTGACCTCATCCACATTCCTAGGAGTTTCCCACTTCATGATATCTCTGATATTTTCTAGGTCCATTGTTATTCCTTCCTTGGAAATAATCTGCCCCAAGTAATGCATTTGTGTCTGAAAGAAACTGCACTTAATAATATTGGCATACAACTGAAGCTCTCTTAGCAATATCAGTATTGTTGCTAGACATTTTACATGCTCTTCCTCATTCTTAGAATATATCAATATGTCATCAATGAATACTATCACAAACGTTTCCAGATAAGGATGCAACACATTATTTATTAAACGCATGAAAGTATCTAGAGCATTAGTCAAACCAAAAAGAACCACAACAAACTCATAATGCCCATACTTGATCTAGAAAGCAATCTTGAAAATGTCCTCTTCTTTGATGCGTACTCGATGATATCTTGAATGCAAATCAATCTTCGAGAGCATTGTTTCTCCCTTCAATTGATCGAACAAGTCATCAATCTATGACAAAGGGTACCTATTCTTAATTGTCACCACGTTCAACTTCCTGTAATCAATACACAACGTAAGAGTACCATCCTTCTTATTCACAAATGATGTTGGTGCACCCAAAGTGACACACTTGGCCTAATGTATCCCTTGTCAATAATTTTCTTCAATTTCAACTTCAGTTCCACTAACTCTGGAGTGCTCATCATATACGGTTCCTTCAATGTTGTTGTTGCTCCCGATATCAACTCAATAGAAAAGTCCACTTCCCTAGGCAGTAACTCTAAGATCTCTACTAGAAATACATCATGAAACCACTAAAAAAACAAATACCTCGTCAAGACTTCAACATCCTCAACATCCTTCCCTTTTCCATTGGAAATATGAACTAAAAAACATACACATCCTTTCCTGCTACTGCACCTGGCCTTCATAGTTGTAACCATTCTCACTGATGTAGGCTTCTTCTTACAATGTAAGATTATTTTCTCTCCATCATCATCCAAACACTCAATAGCCTTATCATAAAAATATACCTTGGTCATGTGAATGTACAACGAATCCATACCTAAAATAATATTGTATGATCCCAATGTAATCATATTTACATGTGTTGATGTAGACATACCATTCATCTCAAATGTACAAGATCTCACCCAATGATGAACTATTTTCTTGTTACCTTTAGCCAACTAAACCAACCAAGACTTTGCATGCACTTGTTTATTCAAGTAACACTTATCCACCATCTCTATACTTATATAGCTATAGTTAGATCCAGGGTCAATCAAAATAGAAACAACTTGACCACAAAGCTTACCTTCCATTTTGATAATAGTTGTGTGATCATTAACCTACCTATTATCCCATGCTGCATAAATCCGAGTAATACTATATCCAACATCCGAAAATGTTTGTGCCTCCAAAGCACTATAAATATGTGTTTTGTGATCCTGATGTTGTGGACAATCTTTCCTGTGATGATCATTGCCACAATTCTAACATTATAAAGGCTTCCTACCATCACCCTTGTTCTACTTTGTTAGCTATTCATAATTTCCCTAGTTTGAAAAGCGAAACTCACAAGTAACCAAAAACCACTTGGAAGTTGGAATCTAGCCCTTCCAACTTCAAAGAAGGTTCTCTCATGCTGAAAAGTTAAATCACTTGGATATTAAGCTAGTTCTGGTGCTCAGTGGGTATGAAATTAAAAGGTTTGCTAGCAGGAAGGAAGATAGATCCATTGGGAAATATCGTCATAAAAGTTGATGATTTCTAGTGGGAGGATGAAGACAAAGAAGTATCTTCTATAGGGGAAAGGTATGTATTATTTTTGGAGTTTTTTAGCCAAAATAATTGTAAAAGGGTGTGTTTAAGATAAATATAAAATGAACTATATAGCATCAGACAAGAGGCTGAATTCTAAATGTCATTTTAGAAGAAAACATAAATGTTTAGCAAACTGAAACAGAGCACTATTTGAAGTGAATTCTGAGTCAATATATTTGTTCAACTAAAAAAGAAGACACATTTCAAAGCATGATTGATACAAAATATAACTTACAAAACCAAGAAGCATATCTCCAAAGAAACTAACACAGGAATCCCTATAAAATTCAGCCTTTGTCCTTTCATTCACTGGAAAATCAAGAAAATACAACACACACAATGCTCTTACTTCTCAAACTTGACCAACCCTTTGATAAATTACAATTACATCGTAAATATATGAAAAAAAATCATTTCCCACCTCTAGGAACCAAATTCCATAATAGGATTTCAGTTTCTACCTAATGGAATGAAAATAGAATTGTTTTCAAAAAAATAAGAGCTGTTTGACAAAAAAAAATTTC
This sequence comes from Pinus tabuliformis, assembly GCA_031772625.1. Taxonomy (NCBI): domain Eukaryota; kingdom Viridiplantae; phylum Streptophyta; class Pinopsida; order Pinales; family Pinaceae; genus Pinus; species Pinus tabuliformis. Next base: position 1,228,200,681 of record CM062804.1, read on the forward strand.
AAGTATATTTACATTAAATACCAAGTCTAATTAGAGCTTATAAGTCCTTATATGCCTCATAAAATTTACCATGAACATAAAAAAAAAAAAAAAAAAAAATTACATAAGTTTTTGGCATGAAAATATAGGTCAAAAAGGTGTCTGTGTGGAAGCATGGCGTCGGTGCCATGCAGCCTCCTAATTGAGTAGAAACACAAAAGCGCAACATAAAAGTGTAGCACTCCATGGTTGAAGTAGTTCTGATCACTCCCTAAGTTGATTTATGACACTTACATGTTTTAAAATTATTAAACATCATTATCTTCCTCCTTAGAAACTTTCTTTCATCACACAAAGCTCACAACTCTCAAAATTTCATCTTCAGCAAAAGCATAACGCCAGTGAGAAAATGAAGTGCAATTTGATGACCATGAGTCTCCACTAACACTGGTATTTTTGAACTAGATGAAAAAATTGATAACGATGTCAACATTCTTGATACCTCTTTTCAAACCTCCACTCACCAAAGAGATGAAAAATTATTGATTTCCATCAAAAACCTAACCCTAATGCTTGGACAAATACAAAAAATGTTATTTAAGCTTATCTTTAAACAAAGTTTCATAGTTCTTGAGTCTGATTGATTGCACTCTCAAGAAAGATTCAAACAATTCATAACCCCCTTATACAACCTCTTTCAACCAAAAATTATCGCTCAATCTGAAAAAACAACTGAAATGTTACTTGGTCACAATGGAAAAATTAGAAACACAGGTGCAGTGCCTCCCCTGCCTCCTATTGGGTCTTGAAAATGTCATTAATTTCCATTACACTTTCACTATTATGTCCATTATATCACCTCCATTTCACCTCCATTTCACTACTATGTCACTACATTCATCCCACTTTCATTATCATTGGGCCACATTTATGTTTTTCCAAACTTTATTAATTCTTAGCCTTTTTAAGTGAATTTGTGGTTAAAGATTAGAAAATAATGTGCATATGCTTATACCTAACAAGTGGGTTGGGATTGTTGACATGTGTAGGTCAAAAGGAGGCTTCTAGAAGACTCTTATGTGGCACTCTAAGGCCAAATTCGAATTTGAGTGGAAAGAATCATAGGATCATGAGGATATGTGTCACATCTCCTAATTGTATTGAAACTCTAAGAAGACATGTGTCTTATCAGTTCCTATTTTGATTAGGACTCTAGAGGTAGAGCGAGAGATTCATGGACTCTCATTAATGAGATGGCTTCTCATATTTTTGTATAAATAGGATATTTCTCTCCTTTATTTGTTAGTTTAGAGCTTAGCTTGTTAGCTTGTGAGTCTTAGCTTAGCTTGGAGTTTGTAGTTCTTCCTTGATGGCTTTTGAAATATTTGGAGAGCTTTTTTGTACTTTGTAATTTTGAAGAATTTGAATAAAGCTTTGATGTTCTCAACATGGAAGGAGATGTGAAGTAGATGTCATGGAGCACATTAGAATGTAAGGTAGAGTAGATTTTATTTTGTAATTTTACTTTGATTTCATTATGTCATTTTATTGCTTTCAAGCTTGGTAGATTAGATTTTCCATTCATGCAATATTAATTCATGCAAGTGTGTTCAACCGGTTTATTGTAGATTAGTTTTTCTTTACAAGTTTTTGCATCAAATAGTGACATGAGATTTGCCTTTCTGCTAACTTTGTTTTTTTTAGCTTTTCAATTTCAGTTATGCTTTGATTTCAGTCTTATTCATTTTCTTTGTTAGTTAGTTTAGATATCAAATTCCTCATATCATTGACGTTATCTCTAGAGCCATAGCTTAGACTACTTGGCGAGCTATCAGACTATGAATGATGTGATTTGATTTTAGCTTTATTTTTCTGCAATTAGATAGCAATTCCTCATATTATTGACGTTATCTCTAGAGCCATAGCTTAGACTACTTGGCGAACTATCGAACTATAAATGAAGTGAATTGGTTTTGCTTTTATTAGTTTACAGTTTTTGATTTGTTTGAGTGCAATAGCTTAACTTTTATTTCTGTATTTAGATAAGCAACAGAGACAGTGATTTCATGATCAATATTTCATCTTTTGCTTGATTTAAGTAGCTGCATATTTACACTTTTGTTCAAATACTGATTTTACCAATAGCATGTTTTGAGATCTTTTGAAGTGCTAAGTTTTGGAAGTTACTATAAGGGACATAAACCTTGTCTTAAAATCTACATCCATACTTGACCTTTAAAAGTATTCTTAAGACCTTAGAATAGGATTTCCATTTGCATTAGACACTTTATGAGATCAACAAGAACAAAACTCCAAAAACAACATAAACTATAAAACAATGAAGTAAGAAAAATGTTAACTAAGCACATATGGTGCACCACACTTCATTAGTTTATGATACCCAAATTGATAATTTATGTAGAGCAATTTAAGACGTTAAATTGACTAAACACCTCCTTTGTGCAACAAACCTAAAATGATGCTCAATGACCTTTCAATGGAAAAAATAAATGGATTTGTGGTGAATTTGGAATTTAACCTAGCATTTGAACTCCTAAGGTGGCTAAATTCAAATTTCAAGAATGATGATGACAAAACTTGAACTTCAATCATAAAGCACAACAATTGTGAGAAGTGCAACATTATCCTCCCAACTATTGTACCGATGTGATGTCATGAAAATTTGTGATTTGACATTCTAACTGACTCAAGTGACCCTACAAATATGTGCCAATGATGACAAGACATGACACCATGACCTTACTCTTGATTTTCTGGTGAAACATGAACCTATACCTAATTAAATCAATCCCTAAGGATATTAGTGATTATTTTCATGATCCTTTACCTTTTTTGACATAATTACATTCAATAATAAAAATGTTATCCTATGCTAATACCAATAGATTTATCTCTACAAATCATAGCAAGAACTATGTACACTTACCAAAATGATTCAGAAGACAAAACGTTTTCTTTTACTACTATAGTTATAGGATACTAACATGCTCCTCATAATGAAATCCCTATCCTCTATTAACTCCATTAAACTTCTTGTACAAATTTGAATTCTCCCTTTCATATGTATCCTGAGGTTTTCCTATTTTCTTATCCCACTTTCCTCTATTATTCTCATTACCTTTCCAATCCTACTTAGACTCCACCTTGTGCTTCAATTACTCATAATAGTGCTTCAACTTTCTGATGGCTTCCTCCAATGATCTAGGCTCATCAAACTCAATCCTACCTTTGAAAGATACTGGAAACCCACTGATGAATCTTTGAATATTTGCTTTATCCTCCTTAAGATAAGGCACATATCTCAACAAATCCAAGAATTTTCTAGTATACTCCTTATCAATCATAGATCCCATCTTCAACTCATAGAAATCATTTTCCATGATATCATAATATCTTTTAGATATATACCTCTTCCTAAAAAATATCTTGAACTCACTCCAAGTCAGCTCCCCTTCTCAAATGCTTCTGACATTCTTTACATATTCCCACCAAATTTATGCTTTTACTTTAAGACTGAAAGTAACTGTCATGGCTTTCATATTTTATAAGTAATCATGCAATTTGAAGAACTTATTCATCCCAATAAACCACACTTCTGCATCTTTTGACTTACTCATTTCTCCATCAAAATTAAGAGGCCTTTCTTTCTTTAAATCCTCTGACAAGTACTTGTTATCACTCCTATACAAATGGTGGTGGTGACGAGGATGATGTCTCTCTGAACCAGAAGTAGAATAGAACCCATGGTAATTACCCCTCCTATTAGGTGTATCCAAGAACCTACCATCTCTAACTATTCCATCCTTGTCAAACTTGTATACTAGTTGATACCTGCTACCATATGCCCTGTTGGTCCTTTCCTCATGTTCGTGAATAATACTAAGTGGTCCCTATCTCTAGAAATCTAATAGAATCTAAAGCATGACTACATTAACTTCCTCTTTCTTTTCCTGTGCTCTAGCAAATATTTCTAGTGACTAAATGATCCTGTCATTATCTGCCTTACAATTTTTTATCTCAGATTTCAGACTTCTCAATGTATCTTCTATGTCAGGAGAGTTCTCATCATCATGTTGTTCATCTGGTCTATAGGAAGAATCTTGTGAACTGTAGTCCACCATTTTTCTTGTCATATTGATCTTCTACTTACTACAAACATACCATGTCACATAAACCACATATAAACATGATCAAACATACCTCAGTGAAGTTTAGGGGAGGTTATCTCATCTACAAAACCAATCCAAATTAGCATAACATATGTATATATAATAAAGTCAAAATATCAATCATATCAACATCAACATCATCAACCTTGACATAATGACACTACTACAACAATGACTAACACAATGCATGCAGGACGAACACATACACAATAGACATTCTTGCACGAAAAACACAACCCGCCCATCCAATCCAAGTGCTTGAACCTGGGAGCTTTGATACCAATTTGTAACCACCCCTCCCACATTTACCTAGTTTCACTGGCTTGCCAGGGTAAGCATGAGATGAACAGCTATTGTGACATGACCCGGCCTCTTAGACCACCTAAGGGAGTGGGGTTGACAAAATAACCACATACACACATCCTACATGGGCTACATGTCACCCAAAGGCTAAAAAACCACCCAAGGTTGACAAACCCTGAGTTGGAACCCTTTTTCTCTACCATGTTCTCATAAACACACACAAAACAAGGTATGCATGCAGTTATAGGCCTCCAATCACATGCACAACACTACTTCCATGCGGTTATAGCCCAATTTCTCTAGTTATGAGAATGCGGTCCTGGGATCAATGCCACCTTTTTAGGCCCACGTACAAACCACTTCCCAAAATAGCTGGAGACTTTCCGGAATCATATTTAACATGAAAAGAAAGCTCAGTATTTAATCTCAACACAAAAACTTTACCTAAACTACCTAGAACATAACAAGAATTTCGTCAAACACATGAACGACATGTAAGCTAAAGTCCATGAATGGATATCTGATCATAAAAGTCTAAGATTCATTTGAGAATAATCGATAATTCCCTATGCCCTCTCCACGTCACTACAACAACACTTATTACTCCATACATTTATCGACTGACTAGTAGCTAAAAAATTCATTACAAGATCCATGGAAGATACACATCATATGAACACCATATAACCAAAAAATAACTAGCATATTGTTATGAAACCAGCTCAAGAAAAGATAGAAAAGAGAGATCAACGCCTTAGAATTCAGCCTCTTCGAGGGGGCAACCTCCTTTACATTACATAAATGAACAATTCTTGGATGATACAAATGAAAATACCTCCTTTCTATATATAGGATTCTAAGGGGTTATAACATAATCAGAGCCAACATAACTATAATAATATAAGGGCACAATAATAACAATAGTGGGCTTCTATGGGGCACAATAGTAACAATATGGGCACTACATGGGTACATCAATATAATAATTTGGTTATACTAATAACAATAAGGGGTTACACTAGTAGTATAGAGGCCTAACATGCCCCTCTCCTTCAAAAAGTGTTGTCCTCAACGCTTGAGTAGTTCTTGATGCTTCTATATAAAAATTTTGTCCTCGCATGTGAAATATTCAGCGGGTAAGTTCTTCCACTTGATGAGATACTCTGAAATTGATCGATTTCGTAGCTGTCGGGTTCTTGTTTCTGTGACTGCTCCAGGTTCCAATATGATGTTTCCTTCCTCTTCAATTTCTGGCAATATTGCTTGAATTTGGATCTTTTGCAACTTTTGAATAAGTGGCCATACTTCTTCGTCCTTCTTCCATTCATCCCTTACTTTGTTTATCCAATCTGGTTGGATAATATAAATAGCACAAAACAATTCTTCCACATCCTCATCCTTGAAGAGTCTTCCCATTCGGTAAGGTCGCCATTTTTTAAGTGCATGTAGTATTGCCAACATTTCCTTCTCGTAAATAGCTTGCTTGAGATGTAGCAGTAAAAATACCCAATCACCTACATCAAAACATTTTTCACTACGATGTTGATCTACCTGTTGTTTCATTTGATTTTGCACCGAAGTGGCGTTATCCTTTAAAAGTTGGGGAACTTACTGTTGATGCTCGATGTGATCTTTCTCTGCTTGAACCTTTTTCTTCTTGATATGTCCTTCTATCTTTTGAGGAGTGGTAATTTATTCCAGTCCTTTACAAGATATGGTCGGATTCATTTCTTGATGCTCGATGTGATCTTTCACTTCTTGAACATTTTTCATCTTGATGTGTCCTTCTATCTTGATAGTTTCAGGAGTGGTAATTCTTGCCAATGCTTTACAAGATATAGTCTGATTCATTTCTTCTTTCTCTGAGGTGGTGTCCTGGCGTATATCCTCTTCTTTTGATGTTTCTTGATCCTTTTTTTCCTCCTCTTCATATTCTATGTAAAATAATTTCTTCTCAGCACACCTATGACCTTTAGTGCATTTGCTATCACAATTGTAATAAAGCCCGTTTTTTCTTTTTTCTTCCAATTGTTGTGGTGTAACCCTTGTAGGTTTTGGAAGGCTGGGAGAAACAACACTTCCATCTTTATAATTGTGAGGGGTATGCTTCCTAGTTTCCATAATTTTTCTTTCCATTATGTCACAAATCCCTTTTACTCTTTTCAATTGTTGTGGTGTTGCTCTAAAGAAGGTGTTGCTCTTTGTATCCTCATAATGTGCTATCATTTCCTTCATGAAAATTGACCACGTAACAAGTTTTTTACGAGAACAAAGCCCTTCATACCATAAAAATTGATCTGGTTCTAAATATGAAGATGCAATACCTACCTTTTGTAATAGTTGTACACCATGTAGATCAAAATATTGCTCCATCTGAAGTATCCAATTTACCGGATCCTTGCCATCAAACTTCCTCATCTTGCTTTTTCTTGATTTTAGGAGCTCGACCTTGAAATGACTGTAACTCTGTACTTTTCGATCTTTAAGTTCTGAAATTGCAACCTGTAGTAGCCTTCTGTGTCCTCTTTCCAATGCCACTAGTCTTATCCAAATTGGATTCTCCAAGAAAAAGTTATGCACAATCTCCTGCAGTGACCTGACTGCAGGCTAGTTCAATAGAGCGAACTTGTATGAAGTTCCACGTGTCACTGTTTCAATATTTGACTCTAAAAAATATATAAAAGAAAACTACAGCCCGTCCTCTTTCTCTAACTTCTTACGAAATTTCAATCCGATGCTCAGAAAGAAATTTATGACGATTTTCCCCAGGTCACCTATTTTGAGTGTAATTCAGGAGTCTGCAAAAAGACCAACTTCCTCAGATCATATCTCCGCAAATATCGCGTGAAAAGCTCTGAAATGCGAACCCAAGGTTCAACGCGATTTCTTCTCAAATTGGTTTTTTTTTTTTACTTCTGGAACGTCATAGAAAAAAAGTTATAGCGAAAATGCCACGATGACCTGTTTGGAGCAGCGAAACCCTAGAATCCAAAGCTCTGATACCAAATGTTATGAAACCAACTCAAGAAAAGATAGAAAAGAGAGATCAACGCCTTAGAATTCAGCCTCTTCGAGGGGGAAACCTCCTTTACATTACATAAATTAACAATTCTTGGATGATACAAATGAAAATATCTCCTTTCTATATATAGGAGTCTAAGGGGTTATAACATAACCAGAGCCAACATAACTATAATAATATAAGGGCACTGTTGGGCAATTTATTGGACTTAAATTGCTGCATAAATTATCGACCAGGGAAACGCGTAAGCTTGTGATGATGCCAGCACAATATATGCAGGAGTAGGCAACTAACCTATGTCTAACTAAATTATTTACGATTCAATATAATATGCAAGGGAAGAGGCTCCTAACTAAGGAGGTCTTGGTTGTCCTTCCTTACAGTATCATAGAGAAATCATTCCTGAAACCAGAAACTTGAAATAAAGACAAGAGAATGAACTTAGTTATTGTTTAGATTCAAGTAGAGAGAGAGACTAACTTAGTCTCTTGATTGTCCTCTCATGTACTAGTCCAAACTAAACTAAGATTCATTCATAAGCATAAGAAATGAAATAAATTGAAACATAAACACAAAAGAACGAATTTCAACTACCATATAAATCATTGGAGAGAGAGCCTAACTTAGACTCTTGGTATCTCCTCATATGATACTTGAAACATAAAAGCAAAAGAATGAATTTCAATTATCATGCAAATCAAATGGAGAGAGAGTCTAACTTAGACTCTTGGTTATCCTCTCATAAGTTGATAAGATTCTAATTTAAAACTCATTCATCAATCATAATCAAATCAAATCCTCAAACATATAAGAAATTAAGTGAAATAAGATCTAATATGAAATAACATGTTTCTCTCATCCTTTTAGAGTGAGCTAAATTCTCTTAAGAACAAGACAAATTATTCCATGTACTACATTAAGAAAACTTATATCTAAAACTACATAAATTCATATCCTACATTCTAAAACTACATAATGGAAATATATGAAAAATGAAGCCTTATTCTATTCCATCATCAATTGGATACAATGCTCTAAGAGTCCTCCCCTTTGGAATGGACGAGGTACTCCTATTTATACAAAAACTTATGATAACAACCTCATAAATGTAGACCCACTATCCTCTCCTTTGACCCACATATTTCTCAACCAATGATGACACATAACCCTATCCTCCATGATCTCCTCCATAAGGTCCATGATCTTCTCCATGAAGCTTATCTTATCAAATTCGAATTTGATCATTCAAGGCCACATAAAGATGCCCTGGAAGCTTCCTTTGTGCCTACACATGTCAACAAACTCATGCTAATTGTTAGGTATAAGTTTAAGCATATTATTTTCTAAGTTTTTAGCCATAAATTCACTTAGAAATGTTAAGAATTAATAAACTTTGGAAAAGTATTGTTAGAACCCAATAATGAGGTAAATGTAATGATATGGAGGTGGAATGGAGGTGACATGAAGGTAAAATGTGAAAATATTGGTGAATAATGGAGTGAAAATAGGGACTATTTTGAGGCCCAACATCTCCCCCAAACTCAAGATATTGCATGTCCTCATGCAATCAATGGTATTGCATGTCCTCATGCAATCTATTACATTACTTTTTGAGCTTTGGCTTAAACTCTGCATGATATCATTTACATAACTTTTGCAAAGCATTATTTTGATGAATTACAACTTGGTTGGTTCTTGTGTTTCAACCATATTTTGTTTGTTGCATTCAATGTATGATATTTGCATATTGATAATGTGATTTTTGTTGCAAAGTATTTGTGTTGGAATGCATCATGGTTGGTTCTTGTGTAACAACCATGATTGTATTGGCATCCAATTAACTTCTAAATGCTTTCGACAAAGCCATTTGTATGCTCATGTAATAGTGAATATAGTTTGAAGGTAAGTGGGTTTAAATGGGGTAGTGATATATGAATGTGACAAAGCATATATGTAAATGTATCTTTCCCCTTAAACGGATTGTTTGGGCAGTTATGTGAAATGGGGAAAAGAAGGGAAAAGGAAGTGAAGTTTTTCCAAAAATTATTATTCTAACTTTTCAAGGAATTTAATGGTTAAAAGTTAGAAAATATCATACCTTAACTTACCCTTACAAAATGGATGAGAGTTGTGCACGTGTGGCTGCAAGAACGTTTGTTCATGGTCTTCTTTACTTGGTTGGAAAAATCATGCATGAATCATGCATGTGCAGCTGCCACAATTCTGCTCTAAATCTGCTTCTTCAAGCTGTGGATGAAAGATGAATCTGTGTTATTGTATCGGCTGCTGGATCCTCTACTGCTGGATGAAAATTCTGAGGAGTCTTGCTGAATATGGTTGAAAACATATAAGGCTTGGAAGGTATACAAAATATAGAAGTTACATTTTCCTCCGAGCCTTATTTATTCACTTGTCCTCAAGTGAAATACAATGTATACAATGAATGGAAATAAAATGAATGGAAATTGGCTTCATCTGCTACAAAATATGGGTCTTCAAGTCTTCAACGCTCGATGGCACAAATCTTACTATGTGATTAAATGTGTCGATGTCGAACATAGCAAGAAGTTGTCGACTTAGTGGCCGTTAATGAATGCCCCTAGCCAACACAAGAGCTCCCACCATTGATTCCAATGGGAGTCAGGATGCCTAACACATCTTTGTAGGTACGAATAAATTTGTCGTAGTCGAGTCACCTACAAGATCCAACGAACAAGGGATATTAATGTACTCCCATTGTTCATTGGCAAGAGTACTTGCCATTAAGGCATGCAGGCCTCTAGGTGTTTTTTCAATGATACATAGACTCTAGGACTTTGACTCAAGCAGAGTTTTATTGGCGGAAATGAAGGGGAATGATAATGACAAAGAAAATGGATGGATGTAAGGAAAATGCATGGTGGATGAATAGGAACTCTTGCTGTGAAAAACGGATATGGAAATGTCATGCTTTATGGAAGTACAATTGGTGGGATTCAAAATCTTTTCAGAAAGGGAGGTGGAAGGTAGTGGTTGTGGAGATGGATTTGTCTTGAGAATTTTTTCATGAATTAGTCTTTGGAAGACCAATTGTGCACATAATGTAGTCTCCTTATGATCACTTGATTATCCTGTAACCTGTAAAAAAACTTGGTACAAAGAAAACATAAGTGTGCTCAAGAAGAATTGCGCATATCCTTCATGATTCTTACGCAAAAATTCCGTACCAAATAAAACAGAACGAAGAAAATCAAAGTGTTGAAAGTAACTTAATTCATGATATCAGTTTGAATCCATTTAAAAATAACCATGTAATATACTACTCCCTCTCAGATAACTCATGAATGTGCTTCGCAATTCTGTTCTGTAAAGCATACAAGAATCATGTGATGAGTTTATGCCATCTTGATGCTATCGAGAATTGAATCCTCCAATTGATTTTTAAAATTTATTTCCAAGTATCCTATTTTTCGAATCTGTGTGAATTTTGTGAAAAAATTTTAGATTTTTTTTTAAATGAAAACATAATTTTTTAGATGTTTCATTAAACAATAAATTAAAAACATGGATTTTTAATTTATTATTTAAGTGAAAATTTTTTATATTTTTTTCTTTTCAAATGAAAAACAACAAAATTTTATTTGTTAAAACCTAATAAAAAAACTATTACTAAATTAAAGTTAGCTCTTTTTGTTTTTTTTTTCTTTTCTTTTTTTTGTATTTTTTTAAATTAAAAATACAATAAAAATAAGAAAATCTTTTTTTTTATTATTAAAAATAAAAATAAAAAATTGTTTTGATTTTTTTACAAGGGTCCTGCATGTTGCATACATTGAGCTCTGGGAGCTTTGAGGGCTTGCGGTTCCTACTGGAGCAACATATGACCACAGGGTGACTCACCCTCCCCTGGTGGTGCACACTAGAACAAGATGATTCGCTCTCTTGTGGGACAAGATGATTCGCTCTCTTGTGGAACAGGATGATTCGCTCTCCTGTGTAGCAGGATGATTAGTTCTCCTGTGAGGCCTAGATTGATGTGTTCTCCATGGCAATTGTAGCAGGATTGATGTGTTCTCCTGTGAGGCTTGGATTGATTTGTTCTCCATGGCAATTGTAGCAGGATTGATGTGTTCTCCTGTGAGGCCTGGATTGATGTGTTCTCCATGGCAATTGTAGCAGGATTGATGTGTTCTCCTGTGAGGACAAGATTGATTAGTTCTCCTATCGAGGCATCCTACCCATGTAGTCTGGGACTCATGGGAAGTACCTCTCATCTGATCAATGAGCAGGGAAATGAAGTTAGGGACCATAGTAGTACCGATGGATGCATCGTTGTAACTACCATACTTCCTACGCTAGGATGACCTCCATTGATATGGGATCAATGATACTGGTCTGGGACCAGTGGTAGGAGTTGTACCATACTATGGCGCTGACTTCAGGTCGGTTGAGACTAGTCTAGGATCAATGGTACATACTCTGAGACTGACTTTGAGTCAGTGGAGGATGATATTGGTTTGGGACCATTGGAGTTGTACTCACTATGACACTAACTTTGGGTTGGTTGAGACTGGTCTGGGACCAGTGGTACATACTCTGAGACTGACTTTGAGTCATTATGATACATCCTCAATCATCTTCTTCTTCATAATTCGGACAAAAGCAAAGTAGAACATAACAATGTAAGAGCAGAGCATAATAGAACAAAACAATACAGATCAGTGCAAGGCAGAACAAGACAAAGCAGAACACGAAAAATAGAGCAGAGCAGGGCAAGGGTCAGGCTGTACAAGGCAGTGCATTTGATGGATGAATAGTAACGATCGATAGACAGATTGTAGATGAAGTTTTCCATGGTTGAGAGGGAGTGTTAAAATTGGCAACCAGGGCAAAACTTCATGTGGGTCATCTTATTCATGGGTAATAATATTTTTATTACATTCCTCTCGTCGAGAGGTGTAGGATTGATATAAATATCATCCAATTCCGATAAGTATTCATGAAGATATGAATTTATTCTGATTATGGAATTATTATCAAGCCGACCTACAACTCATGTAGGCTCAGAAGCCCAACAGTCGCATCTATTCACCCACCAACGTTGTGTATAAATATAAGAGGACTTTTCCTCATTTGGACTCACTCATCTCATCACATCTCTCTCTCTCTACTGCGCAGATATGAGTCTCTTCTCTACTGCGCTGAAATGGGTCTCTCTCTCTCACACATGTGAAGCCGGAAACTGCTGAAACTGAAGCTGCAACTGCAGAAGTAAAGATTGTCTTGCGTGGCCTAGAATATATCCTATTTGGAACTTCACTATAGGTTCATCTGAACCTCCTTTGAAAGCCACAACTTTTGGTGGTGGAATGAAGTCAATCCGACGAACGGTTTGCAAGATATCAATTGCCCTAGTTTGAAGCCGGAAACTGTTGAAACTGAAGCTGCAACTGCAGAAGTAAAGATTGACTTGCGTGGCCTATAAGATCTCCTCATCTGAACTGCGTTGTAGGTTCATCTGAACCTCCTCTAGAAGTCGAAACTTTTGGTGGTGGAATGAAGTCAATCCGACTGTCGGTTTGTGAGATATGGTCTGCCCTAGTTTCATAATGAAGCCGCTAATGCTGATGCTACTGATCTAGGGTTTGCTACTGCTGATATGAATCAGATTTATTGTACTATTTCTCTCTGCTGAATTATTGAAGATAAAAGAAGATTTGATCAAAGGGTTTCCCCACACATTGTGGGGTTTGTCCCTAGCTAGCCGCCACATCTTGTGTCTCTTGTCTTCGCTTGTTTTCTGTCGATCATTTAATGTTCTATCTGCACTTTACTTTATGTACATGTGATTGCTAATCGGTGGAATATAATAAGAAAAAGAAGTAAATTGTTATAAGCATAGAACATACCATAACTTAACACAACTCAACGCAACATTTACATCATATCATATTATTGAGACCAGGACTATTATATCATGAACACCATACTATTTATTGGAGCCTTATAACACAGCTCGATGTAGTATTTACATAAAAATGCATATATATAGGCATCACTAAAACAAAACATAAAAAAAAAAAAAGTTATCAAGGGATATCCAATCAAGCAACAAATAGAGAAGGATACATATCCCACATATGATATCCATCTCCCATGTAGCTTCATTGGGCCCAAAGTGCTTCCATTGCACTTTAACTTTCTCAATTGATCGATTGTGGAGCATCAACATATTTCATTGCAAAATGCACTGAGGTTCCCATTGGAATTTTACTTTTGGCTCCTCTTATAATACAGACCAGTCAATCACATGATCGACATCTTTCACATAGTTTTTAAGCAATGACACATGGAAAACATCATGGAATTTCATTGTTACAGGCAATGTAGTTTGGTAGGCCATCGATCCAATCCTCTCAAGGATCTCAAAAGGCCCACAATACTAAGGTGCTAACTTGGCACATGACCCAATACTCAAGGAGATCCTCTTGGGATTGATGCACAATTAAACATGTTCCCCAACCTATAACTCCTTAAATAACATATGTTGATCTGCATAACTCTTATTCCTTTTATTTGTTTCCTTCTGATTCTTCTTAATAACATGCATTTCCTTTTCCGTATATGCCAAAATATTCTATCCAATGAATACCCTAATCAATGGATCACTCCAAATAATGGGAGTATTGCAGCTCCACCAATAAAGTAACTTGAATGGACTCATCTTCAAGGACCCTTGAAACCCATTGGTGTAAGAAAAATCAACCAGTGGAAGATACTATTCCCACTACCATTGTTGATGCATGTCATACATCCTCAAAATTTCCTTAAGAATCTTGTTGACCCTCTCTATCTTTCCATCTCTACGGATGATAAGCTATACTGAAAGCCAACTCTGTACCCAAAACTACAAGCAACTCTTTCCAAAAATTAGAAGTGAACATGGCATCTATGTCATATATGATCTTCTTAAGAACACCATGCAATCTCATTATCTCCCTGATGAAGACTTGATCTAACTCACTAGCTGAATTAGTAGATTTCACTGGAATGAAGTGCGCTACCTTTGTGAACTTGTCAACCACAACCATGATGGAATCATGTTGTCTAGATGTATTTTTAAAACCTATAATGAAATCCATGGAAATGACCTCCCATTACCACTCTAAAATCAAAATTGGCTACAGTAAACCACATGGATGCTTACACTTCTATTTTACCTATTCACAATCTAAACATATCACAATAAAATCTGCCACCTCTTTCTTTAGATTCGACTAATGGTAAAACTTCTTAATCACTGTCAATGTCTTCTGATATCCAGGTGACCTAAATATGGTTTGACATGAAATTACCACAAGATAAGTTTCTTGAGCTCACTGTAGTCTGGAACATAGATTTTGTCCCTCAATCTCACCAAACCATCGACCATGAGATGATAATATACATCATGTAAACCTATACCCTGTTGTTGTAATATGTGCTTAAGTTGTTGGTAAATGTCATCCTAGTGTCCTTCCTGTAAGATCCAATCCTATAAATATGTCCCATATGAACTCATAACTGCTATATGATTTACTTGCACTCTTTTGCTAAGAGCATCTAAAACCATGTTCTCCTTACCCTTAATGTACCTGATCTTGAAGCCAAACTCACTAAGCATATACAACCACCTAGCTTGCTTGACATTCAGATTAAGTTGGTCAAACAAGTACCTCATCCCACTATGATCACTCATCAATACAAACCTCTTGCCAAGAAGATAGTGTCTCCACATCTTCAATGCATGAATGATCGATGCCAACTCAAGATCATGTATCACAGAATTCTTCTCATGCTCATTCAATTTCCTTGACTCATAGCACATTACATGTCCTTTCTTCATCAGAACTCAACCAAATCCTCTCTTGAAAGCAGTTTAACACCATAAAATATTTGTTTGGATCTACAATATTTAGAGTTGGAGCATTTGAAAGCAATTTCTTCAACTGCTCAAAACTAGCTGCACATTCCCCTATCCATTCAAATTTATTTCCTTTCCTCTGCAGAGATGTAATAGGATAGGAAATCAGTGAGAATTTCCTGATGAATCTCCTGCAATAACATTATTACCACATACATGATCTGACCTCATCCACATTCCTAGGAGTTTCCCACTTCATGATATCTCTGATATTTTCTAGGTCCATTGTTATTCCTTCCTTGGAAATAATCTGCCCCAAGTAATGCATTTGTGTCTGAAAGAAACTGCACTTAATAATATTGGCATACAACTGAAGCTCTCTTAGCAATATCAGTATTGTTGCTAGACATTTTACATGCTCTTCCTCATTCTTAGAATATATCAATATGTCATCAATGAATACTATCACAAACGTTTCCAGATAAGGATGCAACACATTATTTATTAAACGCATGAAAGTATCTAGAGCATTAGTCAAACCAAAAAGAACCACAACAAACTCATAATGCCCATACTTGATCTAGAAAGCAATCTTGAAAATGTCCTCTTCTTTGATGCGTACTCGATGATATCTTGAATGCAAATCAATCTTCGAGAGCATTGTTTCTCCCTTCAATTGATCGAACAAGTCATCAATCTATGACAAAGGGTACCTATTCTTAATTGTCACCACGTTCAACTTCCTGTAATCAATACACAACGTAAGAGTACCATCCTTCTTATTCACAAATGATGTTGGTGCACCCAAAGTGACACACTTGGCCTAATGTATCCCTTGTCAATCATTTTCTTCAATTTCAACTTCAGTTCCACTAACTCTGGAGTGCTCATCATATACGGTTCCTTCAATGTTGTTGTTGCTCCCGATATCAACTCAATAGAAAAGTCCACTTCCCTAGGCAGTAACTCTAAGATCTCTACTAGAAATACATCATGAAACCACTAAAAAAACAAATACCTCGTCAAGACTTCAACATCCTCAACATCCTTCCCTTTTCCATTGGAAATATGAACTAAAAAACATACACATCCTTTCCTGTTACTGCACCTGGCCTTCATAGTTGTAACCATTCTCACTGATGTAGGCTTCTTCTTACAATGTAAGATTATTTTCTCTCCATCATCATCCAAACACTCAATAGCCTTATCATAAAAATATACCTTGGTCATGTGAATGTACAACGAATCCATACCTAAAATAATATTGTATGATCCCAATGTAATCATATTTACATGTGTTGATGTAGACATACCATTCATCTCAAATGTACAAGATCTCACCCAATGATGAACTATTTTCTTGTTACCTTTAGCCAACTAAACCAACCAAGACTTTGCATGCACTTGTTTATTCAAGTAACACTTATCCACCATCTCTATACTTATATAGCTATAGTTAGATCCAGGGTCAATCAAAATAGAAACAACTTGACCACAAAGCTTACCTTCCATTTTGATAATAGTTGTGTGATCATTAACCTACCTATTATCCAATGCTGCATAAATCCGAGTAATACTATATCCAACATCCGAAAATGTTTGTGCCTCCAAAGCACTATAAATATGTGTTTTGTGATCCTGATGTTGTGGACAATCTTTCCTGTGATGATCATTGCCACAATTCTAACATTATAAAGGCTTCCTACCATCACCCTTGTTCTACTTTGTTAGCTATTCATAATTTCCCTAGTTTGAAAAGCGAAACTCACAAGTAACCAAAAACCACTTGGAAGTTGGAATCTAGCCCTTCCAACTTCAAAGAAGGTTCTCTCATGCTGAAAAGTTAAATCACTTGGATATTAAGCTAGTTCTGGTGCTCAGTGGGTATGAAATTAAAAGGTTTGCTAGCAGGAAGGAAGATAGATCCATTGGGAAATATCGTCATAAAAGTTGATGATTTCTAGTGGGAGGATGAAGACAAAGAAGTATCTTCTATAGGGGAAAGGTATGTATTATTTTTGGAGTTTTTTAGCCAAAATAATTGTAAAAGGGTGTGTTTAAGATAAATATAAAATGAACTATATAGCATCAGACGGTGAATTCTAAATGTCATTTTAGCAGAAAACATAAATGTTTAGCAAACTGAAACAGAGCACTATTTGAAGTGAATTCTGAGTCAATATATTTGTTCATATAAAAATGAAGACACATTTCAAAGCATGATTGATTCAAAATATAACTTACAAAAGCAAGAAGCATATCTCCAAAGCAATTAACACAGGAATCCCTATAAAATTCAGCCTTTGTCCTTTCATTCACTGGAAAATCACGAAAATACAACACACACAATGCTCTTACTTCTCAAACTTGACCAACCCTTTGATAAATTACAATTACATCGTAAATATATGAAAAAAAATCATTTCCCACCTCTAGGAACCAAATTCCATAATAGGATTTCAGTTTCTACCTAATGGAATGAAAATAGAATTGTTTTCAAAAAATAAGAGTTGTTTGACAAAAAAAAATTTCAAGTATATTTACATTAAATACCAAGTCTAATTAGAGCTTATAAGTCCTTATATGCCTCATAAAATTTACCATGAACATAAAAAAAAAAAAAAAAAAAAAAAATTACATAAGTTTTTGGCATGAAAATATAGGTCAAAAAGGTGTCTGTGTGGAAGCATGGCGTCGGTGCCATGAAGCCTCCTAATTGAGTAGAAACACAAAAGCGCAACATAAAAGTGTAGCACTCCATGGTTGAAGTAGTTCTGATCACTCCCTAAGTTGATTTATGACACTTACATGTTTTAAAATTATTAAACATCATTATCTTCCTCCTTAGAAACTTTCTTTCATCACACAAAGCTCACAACTCTCAAAATTTCATCTTCAGCAAAAGCATAACGCCAGTGAGAAAATGAAGTGCAATTTGATGACCATGAGTCTCCACTAACACTGGTATTTTTGAACTAGATGAAAAAATTGATAACGATGTCAACATTCTTGATACCTCTTTTCAAACCTCCACTCACCAGAAAGATGAAAAATTCTTGATTTCCATCAAAAACCTAACTCTAATGCTTGGCCAAATACAAAAAATGTTATTTAAGCTTCTCTTTAAACAAAGTTTCATGGTTTCTTGAGTCTGATTGATTGCACTCTCAAGAAAGATTCAAACAACACATAACCCCCTTATACAACCTCTTTCAACCAAAAATTATCTCTCAATCCCAAAACAACAACTGAAATGTTGCTTAGTCACAATGGAAAAATTAAAAACACAGGTGCAGTGCCTCCCCTACCTCCTATTGGGTCTTGAAAATGTCATTAATTTCCATTACACTTTCACTATTATGTCCATTATATCACCTCCATTTCACCTCCATTTCACTACTATGTCACTACATTCATCCCACTTTCATTATCATTGGGCCACATTTATGTTTTTCCAAACTTTATTAATTCTTAGCCTTTTTAAGTGAATTTGTGGTTAAAGATTAGAAAATAATGTGCATATGCTTATACCTAACAAGTGGGTTGGGATTGTTGACATGTGTAGGTCAAAAGGAGGCTTCTAGAAGACTCTTATGTGGCACTCTAAGGCCAAATTCGAATTTGAGTGGAAAGAATCATAGGATCATGAGGATATGTGTCACATCTCCTAATTGTATTGAAACTCTAAGAAGACATGTGTCTTATCAGTTCCTATTTTGATTAGGACTCTAGAGGTAGAGCGAGAGATTCATGGACTCTCATTAATGAGATGGCTTCTCATATTTTTGTATAAATAGGATATTTCTCTCCTTTATTTGTTAGTTTAGAGCTTAGCTTGTTAGCTTGTGAGTCTTAGCTTAGCTTGGAGTTTGTAGTTCTTCCTTGATGGCTTTTGAAATATTTGGAGAGCTTTTTTGTACTTTGTAATTTTGAAGAATTTGAATAAAGCTTTGATGTTCTCAACATGGAAGGAGATGTGAAGTAGATGTCATGGAGCACATTAGAATGTAAGGTAGAGTAGATTTTATTTTGTAATTTTACTTTGATTTCATTATGTCATTTTATTGCTTTCAAGCTTTGTAGATTAGATTTTTCATTCATGCAATATTAATTCATGCAAGTGTGTTCAACCGGTTTATTGTAGATTAGTTTTTCTTTACATGTTTTTGCATCAAATAGTGACATGAGATTTGCCTTTCTGCTAACTTTGTTTTTTTTAGCTTTTCAATTTCAGTTATGCTTTGATTTCAGTCTTATTCATTTTCTTTGTTAGTTAGTTTAGATATCAAATTCCTCATATCATTGACGTTATCTCTAGAGCCATAGCTTAGACTACTTGGCGAGCTATCAGACTATGAATGATGTGATTTGATTTTAGCTTTATTTTTCTGCAATTAGATAGCAATTCCTCATATTATTGACGTTATCTCCAGAGCCATAGCTTAGACTACTTGGCGAACTATCGAACTATAAATGAAGTGAATTGGTTTTGCTTTTATTAGTTTACAGTTTTTGATTTGTTTGAGTGCAATAGCTTAACTTTTATTTCTGTATTTAGATAAGCAGCAGAGACAGTGATTTCATGATCAATATTTCATCTTTTGCTTGATTTAAGTAGCTGCATATTTACACTTTTGTTCAAATACTGATTTTACCAATAGCATGTTTTGAGATCTTTTGAAGTGCTAAGTTTTGGAAGTTACTATAAGGGACATAAACCTTGTCTTAAAATCTACATCCATACTTGACCTTTAAAAGTATTCTTAAGACCTTAGAATAGGATTTCCATTTGCATTAGACACTTTATGAGATCAACAAGAACAAAACTCCAAAAACAACATAAACTATAAAACAATGAAGTAAGAAAAATGTTAACTAAGCACATATGGTGCACCACACTTCATTAGTTTATGATACCCAAATTGATAATTTATGTAGAGCAATTTAAGACGTTAAATTGACTAAACACCTCCTTTGTGCAACAAACCTAAAATGATGCTCAATGACCTTTCAATGGAAAAAATAAATGGATTTGTGGTGAATTTGGAATTTAACCTAGCATTTGAACTCCTAAGGTGGCTAAATTCAAATTTCAAGAATGATGATGACAAAACTTGAACTTCAATCATAAAGCACAACAATTGTCAGAAGTGCAACATTATCCTCCCAACTATTGTACCGATGTGATGTCATGAAAATTTGTGATTTGACATTCTAACTGACTCAAGTGACCCTACAAATATGTGCCAATGATGACAAGACATGACACCATGACCTTACTCTTGATTTTTTGGTGAAACATGAACCTATACCTAATTAAATCAATCTCTAAGGATATTAGTGATTATTTTCATGATCCTTTACCTTTTTTGACATAATTACATTCAATAATAAAAATGTTATCCTATGCTAATACCAATAGATTTATCTCTACAAATCATAGCAAGAACTATGTACACTTACCAAAATGATTCAGAAGACAAAACGTTTTCTTTTACTACTATAGTTATAGGATACTAACATGCTCCTCATAATGAAATCCCTATCCTCTATTAACTCCATTAAACTTCTTGTACAAATTTGAATTCTCCCTTTCATATGTATCCTGAGGTTTTCCTATTTTCTTATCCCACTTTCCTCTATTATTCTCATTACCTTTCCAATCCTACTTAGACTCCACCTTGTGCTTCAATTACTCATAATAGTGCTTCAACTTTCTGATGGCTTCCTCCAATGATCTAGGCTCATCAAACTCAATCCTACCTTTGAAAGATACTGGAAACCCACTGATGAATCTTTGAATATTTGCTTTATCCTCCTTAAGATAAGGCACATATCTCAACAAATCCAAGAATTTTCTAGTATACTCCTTATCGATCATAGATCCCATCTTCAACTCATAGAAATCATTTTCCATGATATCATAATATCTTTTAGATATATACCTCTTCCTAAAAAATATCTTGAACTCACTCCAAGTCAGCTCCCCTTCTCAAATGCTTCTGACATTCTTTACATATTCCCACCAAATTTATGCTTTTACTTTAAGACTGAAAGTAACTGTCATGGCTTTCATATTTTATAAGTAATCATGCAATTTGAAGAACTTATTCATCCCAATAAACCACACTTCTGCATCTTTTGACTTACTCATTTCTCCATCAAAATTAAGAGGCCTTTCTTTCTTTAAATCCTCTGACAAGTACTTGTTATCACTCCTATACAAATGGTGGTGGTGACGAGGATGATGTCTCTCTGAACCAGAAGTAGAATAGAACCCATGGTAATTACCCCTCCTATTAGGTGTATCCAAGAACCTACCATCTCTAACTATTCCATCCTTGTCAAACTTGTATACTAGTTGATACCTGCTACCATATGCCCTGTTGGTCCTTTCCTCATGTCCGTGAATAATACTAAGTGGTCCCTATCTCTAGAAATCTAATAGAATCTAAAGCATGACTACATTAACTTCCTCTTTCTTTTCCTGTGCTCTAGCAAATATTTCTAGTGACTAAATGATCCTGTCATTATCTGCCTTACAATTTTTTATCTCAGATTTCAGACTTCTCAATGTATCTTCTATGTCAGGAGAGTTCTCATCATCATGTTGTTCATCTGGTCTATAGGAAGAATCTTGTGAACTGTAGTCCACCATTTTTCTTGTCATATTGATCTTCTACTTACTACAAACATACCATGTCACATAAACCACATATAAACATGATCAAACATACCTCAGTGAAGTTTAGGGGAGGTTATCTCATCTACAAAATCAATCCAAATTAGCATAACATATGTATATATAATAAAGTCAAAATATCAATCATATCAACATCAACATCATCAACCTTGACATAATGACACTACTACAACAATGACTAACACAATGCATGCAGGACGAACACATACACAATAGACATTCTTGCACGAAAAACACAACCCGCCCATCCAATCCAAGTGCTTGAACCTGGGAGCTTTGATACCAATTTGTAACCACCCCTCCCACATTTACCTAGTTTCACTGGCTTGCCAGGGTAAGCATGAGATGAACAGCTATTGTGACATGACCCGGCCTCTTAGACCACCTAAGGGAGTGGGGTTGACAAAATAACCACATACACACATCCTACATGGGCTACATGTCACCCAAAGGCTAAAAAACCACCCAAGGTTGACAAACCCTGAGTTGGAACCCTTTTTCTCTACCATGTTCTCATAAACACACACAAAACAAGGTATGCATGCAGTTATAGGCCTCCAATCACATGCACAACACTACTTCCATGCAGTTATAGCCCAATTTCTCTAGTTATGAGAATGCGGTCCTGGGATCAATGCCACCTTTTTAGGCCCACGTACAGACCACTTCCCAAAATAGCTGGAGACTTTCCGGAATCATATTTAACATGAAAAGAAAGCTCAATATTTAATCTCAACACAAAAACTTTACCTAAACTACCTAGAACATAACAAGAATTTCGTCAAACACATGAACGACATGTAAGCTAAAGTCCATGAATGGATATCTGATCATAAAAGTCTAAGATTCATTTGAGAATAATCGATAATTCCCTATGCCCTCTCCACGTCACTACAACAACACTTATTACTCCATACATTTATCGACTGACTAGTAGCTAAAAAATTCATTACAAGATCCATGGAAGATACACATCATATGAACACCATATAACCAAAAAATAACTAGCATATTGTTATGAAACCAACTCAAGAAAAGATAGAAAAGAGAGATCAACGCCTTAGAATTCAGCCTCTTCGAAGGGGCAACCTCCTTTACATTACATAAATGAACAATTCTTGGATGATACAAATGAAAATACCTACTTTCTATATATAGGATTCTAAGGGGTTATAACATAATCAGAGCCAACATAACTATAATAATATAAGGGCACAATAATAACAATAGTGGGCTTCTATGGGGCACAATAGTAACAATATGGGCACTACATGGGTACATCAATATAATAAGTTGGTTATACTAATAACAATAAGGGGTTACACTAGTAGTATAGGGGCCTAACATGCCCCTCTCCTTCAAAAAGTGTTGTCCTCAACGCTTGAGTAGTTCTTGATGCTTCTATATAAAAATTTTGTCCTCGCATGTGAAATATTCAGCGGGTAAGTTCTTCCACTTGATGAGATACTCTGAAATTGATCGATTTCGTAGCTGTCGGGTTCTTGTTTCTGTGACTGCTCCAGGTTCCAATATGATGTTTCCTTCCTCTTCAATTTCTGGCAATATTGCTTGAATTTGGATCTTTTGCAACTTTTGAATAAGTGGCCATACTTCTTCGTCCTTCTTCCATTCATCCCTTACTTTGTTTATCCAATCTGGTTGGATAATATAAATAGCACAAAACAATTCTTCCACATCCTCATCCTTGAAGAGTCTTCCCATTCGGTAAGGTCACCATTTTTTAAGTGCATGTAGTATTGCCAACATTTCCTTCTCATAAATAGCTTGCTTGAGATGTAGCAGTAAAAATACCCAATCACCTACATCAAAACATTTTTCACTACGATGTTGATCTACCTGTTGTTTCATTTGATTTTGCACCGAAGTGGCGTTATCCTTTAAAAGTTGGGGAACTTACTGTTGATGCTCGATGTGATCTTTCTCTGCTTGAACCTTTTTCTTCTTGATATGTCCTTCTATCTTTTGAGGAGTGGTAATTTCTTCCAGTCCTTTACAAGATATGGTCGGATTCATTTCTTGATGCTCGATGTGATCTTTCACTTCTTGAACATTTTTCATCTTGATGTGTCCTTCTATCTTGATAGTTTCAGGAGTGGTAATTCTTGCCAATGCTTTACAAGATATAGTTTGATTCATTTCTTCTTTCTCTGAGGTGGTGTCCTGGCGTATATCCTCTTCTTTTGATGTTTCTTGATCCTTTTTTTCCTCCTCTTCATATTCTATGTAAAATAATTTCTTCTCAGCACACCTATGACCTTTAGTGCATTTGCTATCACAATTGTAATAAAGCCCGTTTTTTCTTTTTTCTTCCAATTGTTGTGGTGTAACCCTTGTAGGTTGTGGAAGGCTGGGAGAAACAACACTTCCATCTTTATAATTGTGAGGGGTATGCTTCCTAGTTTCCATAATTTTTCTTTCCATTATGTCACAAATCCCTTTTACTCTTTTCAATTGTTGTGGTGTTGCTCTAAAGAAGGTGTTGCTCTTTGTATCCTCATAATGTGCTATCATTTCCTTCGTGAAAATTGACCACGTAACAAGTTTTTTACGAGAACAAAGCCCTTCATACCATAAAAATTGATCTGGTTCTAAATATGAAGATGCAATACCTACCTTTTGTAATAGTTGTACACCATGTAGATCAAAATATTGCTCCATCTGAAGTATCCAATTTACCAGATCCTTGCCATCAAACTTCCTCATCTTGCTTTTTCTTGATTTTAGGAGCTCGACCTTGAAACGATTGTAACTCTGTACTTTTCGATCTTTAAGTTCTGAAATTGCAACCTGTAGTAGCCTTCTGTGTCCTCTTTCCAATGCCACTAGTCTTATCCAAATTGGATTCTCCAAGAAAAAGTTATGCACAATCTCCTGCAGTGACCTGATTGCAGGCTAGTTCAATAGAGCGAACTTGTATGAAGTTCCACGTGTCACTGTTTCAATATTTGACTCTAAAAAATATATAAAAGAAAACTACAGCCCGTCCTCTTTCTCTAACTTCTTACGAAATTTCAATCCGATGCTCAGAAAGAAAGTTATGACGATTTTCCCCAGGTCACCTATTTTGAGTGTAATTCAGGAGTCTGCAAAAAGACCAACTTCCTCAGATCATATCTCCGCAAATATCGCGCGAAAAGCTCTGAAATGCGAACCCAAGGTTCAACGCGATTTCTTCTCAAATTGGTTTTTTTTTTTTACTTCTGGAACGTCATAGAAAAAAAGTTATAGCGAAAATGCCACGATGACCTGTTTGGAGCAGCGAAACCCTAGAATCCAAAGCTCTGATACCAAATGTTATGAAACCAGCTCAAGAAAAGATAGAAAAGAGAGATCAACGCCTTAGAATTCAGCCTCTTCGAGGGGGAAACCTCCTTTACATTACATAAATTAACAATTCTTGGATGATACAAATGAAAATACCTCCTTTCTATATATAGGAGTCTAAGGGGTTATAACATAATCAAAGCCAACATAACTATAATAATATAAGGGCACTGTTGGGCAATTTATTGGACTTAAATTGCTGCATAAATTATCGACCAGGGAAACTCGTAAGCTTGTGATGATGCCAGCACAATATATGCAGGAGTAGGCAACTAACCTATGTCTAACTAAATTATTTACGATTCAATATAATATGCAAGGGAAGAGGCTCCTAACTAAGGAGGTCCTGGTTGTCCTTCCTTACAGTATCATAGAGAAATCATTCCTGAAACCAGAAACTTGAAATAAAGACAAGAGAATGAACTTAGTTATTGTTTAGATTCAAGTAGAGAGAGAGACTAACTTAGTCTCTTGATTGTCCTCTCATGTACTAGTCCAAACTAAACTAAGATTCATTCATAAGCATAAGAAATGAAATAAATTGAAACATAAACACAAAAGAACGAATTTCAACTACCATATAAATCATTGGAGAGAGAGCCTAACTTAGACTCTTGGTATCTCCTCATATGATACTTGAAACATAAAAGCAAAAGAATGAATTTTAATTATCATGCAAATCAAATGGAGAGAGAGTCTAACTTAGACTCTTGGTTATCCTCTCATAAGTTGATAAGATTCTAATTTAAAACTCATTCATCAATCATAATCAAATCAAATCCTCAAACATATAAGAAATTAAATGAAATAAGATCTAATATGAAATAACATGTTTCTCTCATCCTTTTAGAGTGAGCTCAATTCTCTTAAGAACAAGACAAATTATTCCATGTACTACATTAAGAAAACTTATATCTAAAACTACATAAATTCATATCCTACATTCTAAAACTACATAATGGAAATATATGAAAAATGAAGCCTTATTCTATTCCATCATCAATTGGATACAATGCTCTAAGAGTCCTCCCCTTTGGAATGGAGGAGGTACTCCTATTTATACAAAAACTTATGATAACAACCTCATAAATGTAGACCCACTATTCTCTCCTTTGACCCACATATTTCTCAACCAATGATGACACATAACCCTATCCTCCATGATCTCCTCCATAAGGTCCATGATCTTCTCCATGAAGCTTATCTTATCAAATTCGAATTTGATCATTCAAGGCCACATAAAGATGCCCTGGAAGCTTCCTTTGTGCCTACACATGTCAACAAACTCATGCTAATTGTTAGGTATAAGTTTAAGCATATTATTTTCTAAGTTTTTAGCCATAAATTCACTTAGAAATGTTAAGAATTAATAAACTTTGGAAAAGTATTGTTAGAACCCAATAATGAGGTAAATGTAATGATATGGAGGTGGAATGGAGGTGACATGAAGGTAAAATGTGAAAATATTGGTGAATAATGGAGTGAAAATACGGACTATTTTGAGGCCCAACATCTCCCCCAAACTCAAGATATTGCATGTCCTCATGCAATCAATGGTATTGCATGTCCTCATGCAATCTATTACTTTTTGAGCTTTGGCTTAAACTCTGCATGATATCATTTACATAACTTTTGCAAAGCATTATTTTGATGAATTACAACTTGGTTGGTTCTTGTGTTTCAACCATATTTTGTTTGTTGCATTCAATGTATGATCTTTGCATATTGATAATGTGATTTTTGTTGCAAAGTATTTGTGTTGGAATGCATCATGGTTGGTTCTTGTGTAACAACCATGATTGTATTGGCATCCAATTAACTTCTAAATGCTTTCGACAAAGCCATTTGTATGCTCATGTAATAGTGAATATAGTTTGAAGGTAAGTGGGTTTAAATGGGGTAGTGATATATGAATGTGACAAAGCATATATGTAAATGTATCTTTCCCCTTAAACGGATTGTTTGGGCAGTTATGTGAAATGGGGAAAAGAAGGGAAAAGGAAGTGAAGTTTTTCCAAAAATTATTATTCTAACTTTTCAAGGAATTTAATGGTTAAAAGTTAGAAAATATCATACCTTAACTTACCCTTCCAAAATGGATGAGAGCTGTGCACGTGTGGCTGCAAGAACTTTTGTTCATGGTATTCTTTACTTAGTTGGAAAAATCATGCATGAATCATGCATGTGCAGCTGCCACAATTCTGCTCTAAATCTGCTTCTTCAAGCTGTGGATGAAAGATGAACCTGTGTTATTGTATCGGCTGCTGGATCCTCTACTGCTGGATGAAAAATCTGAGGAGTCTTGCTGAATATGGTTGAAAACATATAAGGCTTTGAAGGTATACAAAATATAGAAGTTACATTTTCCTCCGAGCCTTATTTATTCACTTGTCCTCAAGTGAAATACAATGTATACAATGAATGGAAATAAAATGAATGGAAATTGGCTTCATCTGCTACAAAATATGGGTCTTCAAGTCTTCAACGCTCGATGGCACAAATCTTACTATGTGATTAAATGTGTCGATGTCGAACATAGCAAGAAGTTGTCGACTTAGTGGCCGTTAATGAATGCCCCTAGCCAACACAAGAGCTCCCACCATTGATTCCAATGGGAGTCAGGATGCCTAACACATCTTTGTAGGTACAAATAAATTTTTCGTAGTCGAGTCACCTACAAGATCCAACGAACAAGGGATATTAATGTACTCCCATTGTTCATTGGCAAGAGTACTTGCCATTAAGGCATGCAGGCCTCTAGGTGTTTTTTCAATGATACATAGACTCTAGGACTTTGACTCAAGCAGAGTTTTATTGGCGGAAATGAAGGGGAATGATAATCACAAAGAAAATGGATGGATGTAAGGAAAATGCATGGTGGATGAATAGGAACTCTTGCTGTGAAAAACGGATATGGAAATGTCATGCTTTATGGAAGTACAATTGGTGGGATTCAAAATCTTTTCAGAAAGGGAGGTGGAAGGTAGTGGTTGTGGAGATGGATTTGTCTTGAGAATTTTTTCATGAATTAGTCTTTGGAAGACCAATTGTGCACATAATGTAGTCTCCTTATGATCACTTGATTATCCTGTAACCTGTAAAAAAACTTGGTACAAAGAAAACATAAATGTGCTCCAGAAGAATTGCGCATATCCTTCATGATTCTTACGCAAAAATTCCGTACCAAATAAAACAGAGCGAAGAAAATCAAAGTGTTGAAAGTAACTTAATTCATGATATCAGTTTGAATCCATTTAAAAATAACCATGTAATATACTACTCCCTGTCAGATAACTCATGAATGTGCTTCGCAATTCTGTTCTGTAAAGCATACAAGAATCATGTGATGAGTTTATGCCATCTTGATGCTATCGAGAATTGAATCCTCCAATTGATTTTTAAAATTTATTTCCAAGTATCCTATTTTTCGAATCTGTGTGAATTTTGTGAAAATTTTTTAGATTTTTTTTTAAATGAAAACATAATTTTTTAGATGTTTCATTAAACAATAAATTAAAAACATAGATTTTTAATTTATTATTTAAGTGAAATTTTTTATATTTTTTATATTTTTTTATTTTTAAATGAAAAACAACAAAATTTTATTTGTTAAAACCTAATAAAAAAACTATTACTAAATTAAAGTTAGCTCTTTTTGTTTTTTTTTTTCTTTTCTTTTTTTTGTTTTTTTTTTAAATTAAAAATACAATAAAAATAAGAAAATCTTTTTTTTTTATTATTAAAAATAAAAATAAAAAATTGTTTTGATTTTTTTATTATCAAAATATGAAATAAATCAACACACAATTTTTTATTTAAATAAAATAAAAAACAACAATGATTGAAATAACAAATTAAAAACAACTTTTTTAATTTTTTTTGTTTTTTTTTTAAATAACAAATTAAAAACAATGGTTTTTAATTCATTATTTATGTTAATTTTTTTAGTTATAAATAAAATCTAATCAATACACACATTTTGTTTTGTTTTAAATAACAAATTAAAAACATTTTTTTTTAATTTATTATTTATAACAAATTAAAAACATTTTTTTTTAATTTATTATTTATAACAAATTAAAAACAATTTTTTTTTTTAATTTATTATTTATAACAAATTAAAAACATTTTTTTTTAATTTATTATTTATGTTGATTATTTTTTGATTTTTGTTTTTTTAAGTAATAAAAAAACAAATTCTATTAAAAACTAATAAAGAAAATTTCTAAAAATAAACTAACACTAAATGGATTTTCTTCTAATATCCCTAAAAAAACACACACAAAATCCTCTAGGATCAATGAAAAATCTGGCTTTTTGTCTAGAAAATCAAGAGGAGATAATGCAAATGCCAAATCTCTCAAAGATAAGTCAAATCCAATTTTTTTATCACTAAAATATAGAGGAGGCAAATGGAGTTGTGACCAGAGCTCTGCCTATTCGTTGGTGGCATAAAACCTTGCTTGCAGTATGGCTTTGCAAATCAGAATGCTGGACAACTCCATCTTCACCACAGCTTTCTATGACACAAGGCCTCAATGTGCTTCCGTGCAGATCCATCGCCTTACTCGGCAAAGTGCTTGTTGCAATGCGCGGCGAGGAGATGAGGATCATCCGCGCAAGAGGTCTGCGCCGAAACCCTCACGACTAGTATCAGGTGCAAATGGTATCTCTCTTCAGTCTGCTGCGCCCAGTTCTTCCCCCTCGCCGAGGTCGAGTTCGAGGAGGAGAAGCTTGACCCATATGGCGCTCTAAGCACACCGCTCTACGGCCGTGGTTTGTATGCCTTGAAACCATGAGGTACTTTGAATGAAAAGGAGAAGGTTTGATCTCAAGCTCCTCATTCAGTAGAATCAATCTAAAGAAATCCACTTCAAGCCTCAACAGAAGTGTAGTCAAATCTCCAACCAGGTGTCTTCGCTATAAATGAGATGTAAACGCTGAGCCTTTAAGTTGAGAAACTGCCCCCTGCAATTCAATCACACGGATATGCTTCTACAGAAGCCAGTATTCATCATACAAACTTTGACTCTTCATTATTTCCCAAATCACCCACATCTGAAAACTGGCTTGAGTCACCTCGAACCAAAGGAGAATTATTATGCGCAGTTTAAGGTGAGTCTACGCTACTAGCTACGCCAGATTGGCATGCCGAAGGATCAAATTTGCCTGACTTCTTCTTGTTCTTATCACGCCAGGCAAGCACAAATGGACGGGAAAGTAAACCTGGTTTCTTTGGAGACATTTCCTGTTGGATTTCCCGATTATTATGTCTAGGTGAAGCATCAGTACCTACAACTCTTTGCAATGAATGTTGTGGCGTTGATGGCTATTCTTCGAGTGTAGATGGAGAATCAGGGATTTTTTTATCTCTTTTTTTTTTTATCTCATGCAAGCTGTTAAAACAAGCTGGCTGCTATCAAATGTTGAGCCTGCAAGAGATTACAGCAGAGTAACTGCATTGCCTGCATCTTTTGTCGTGACCAGCACAGGGCCATATAACTCCATAAGTGCAAGGGCAGTGCGAAACAGCATGGTGCGATTTCCTTGGTACAAAAGGACATCCCATACTCTCAAAACGCTTTCCCAGGGTAAAATATTCACAAAAATTGAAAGGAACCATGGTCCAGTGACCCATGCCACTTGCACTCCCAATTTGTCAAAGTGTGTAACCAGCCTTGGAAAGAATTCTCGAACTAAATCTTCAAAAACAAGTTGATCCACCTGAGCTTCCACCATCTTCTCTGAATAGTATCCATCAAAGTATTCATCAATGATGCCTGTCAAAGTCCAAAATGCATTTTCCTCTGGCATCTATAGCAAATGCAACCCAGCGAAAAAATTCATCGCCTGGCAATACCCTACAGATGGATTATGGCGTGCATATGCTGTCAGCAGTAGTCTCAAAGCATTTCGACCATCTTCATCCAGTGCCAGATGACGTGGAAATGTTAGAGGCAAATCCTTCTCAATCTGGTTTTTTTATTAAAAGAAATGAAATGAAAACATATTTATTTTATTTTTTTATTTTTATTTTTTTTTATGTTGATTTTTTTATTACTTTAGATTTTTTGTTAAACAACAAATTAAAAAACAAAATCTTTTAATTTGATATTTAAGTTGAATTTTTTTTTTAAAGTTATAAAATCAACAACTTTTTTTATTAAAACTTATTATTAAATATTAGTTTTTTTTTTTTTTAATATCAAAACAAAAAACAAAAGAAATGGTTATTTTTTTTATTTTTATTTTTAATAATAATATGTATATATATATTATTAAAAAAAAAATATTTTTTAAATCTAAAATTAAAAAAAAAAAAAAAAAATCATCTAAAAGATTCAAAGATGTTTTTTTTTTTTCACAAAATTCTTTATTGTCGTTTTACAAATTAGCTCTCCAGCAAGAGTTTTTTTTATTTGAACCAAATCAATAGACTTTCTGATCTTCCTGATCGCACGAAGCGCAGGAAGAGAGCATACTCATCGCTTGATTCGTTTTTATTCATGCAGGGGGGGTGTTTTTGAAACAACGAAATTTACGACTAGCTAAATATTAAAACATCAGAAAATTCAAATTTAAACTCCTTTGTGAAGATCCTGCTGTCACCAAGTCTCACAAATTATTTTGTCTGAAAAAAAATACTAGAACTGAATTAAATTCCTAATGCCTAATTCCTTAGCACCATCCCCGGCAACGGCGCCAAAATGTTGAGCAATTTATTGGACTTAAATTGCTGCATAAATTATCGACCAGGGAAACTCGTAAGCTTGTGATGGTGCCAGCACAATATATGCAGGAGTAGGCAACTAACTCTATGTCTAACTAAATTATTTACGATTCAATATAATATGCAAGGGAAGAGGCTCCTAACTAAGGAGGTCCTGGTTGTCCTTCCTTACAGTATCATAGAGAAATCATTCCTGAAACCAGAAACTTGAAATAAAGACAAGAGAATGAACTTAGTTATTGTTTAGATTCAAGTAGAGAGAGAGACTAACTTAGTCTCTTGATTGTCCTCTCATGTACTAGTCCAAACTAAACTAAGATTCATTCATAAGCATAAGAAATGAAATAAATTGAAACATAAACACAAAAGAACGAATTTCAACTACCATATAAATCATTGGAGAAAGAGCCTAACTTAGACTCTTGGTATCTCCTCATATGATACTTGAAACATAAAAGCAAAAGAATGAATTTCAATTATCATGCAAATCAAATGGAGAGAGAGTCTAACTTAGACTCTTGGTTATCCTCTCATAAGTTGATAAGATTCTAATTTAAAACTCATTCATCAATCATAATCAAATCAAATCCTCAAACATATAAGAAATTAAATGAAATAAGATCTAATATGAAATAACATGTTTCTCTCATCCTTTTAGAGTGAGCTCAATTCTCTTAAGAACAAGACAAATTATTCCATGTACTACATTAAGAAAACTTATATCTAAAACTACATAAATTCATATCCTACATTCTAAAACTACATAATGGAAATATATGAAAAATGAAGCCTTATTCTATTCCATCATCAATTGGATACAATGCTCTAAGTGTCCTCCCCTTTGGAATGGAGGAGGTACTCCTATTTATACAAAAACTTATGATAACAACCTCATAAATGTAGACCCACTATTCTCTCCTTTGACCCACATATTTCTCAACCAATGATGACACATAACCCTATCCTCCATGATCTCCTCCATAAGGTCCATGATCTTCTCCATGAAGCTTATCTTATCAAATTCGAATTTGATCATTCAAGGCCACATAAAGATGCCCTGGAAGCTTCCTTTGTTCCTACACATGTCAACAAACTCATGCTAATTGTTAGGTATAAGTTTAAGCATATTATTTTCTAAGTTTTTAGCCATAAATTCACTTAGAAATGTTAAGAATTAATAAACTTTGGAAAAGTATTGTTAGAACCCAATAATGAGGTAAATGTAATGATATGGAGGTGGAATGGAGGTGACATGAAGGTAAAATGTGAAAATATTGGTGAATAATGGAGTGAAAATAGGGACTATTTTGAGGCCCAACAGGCACAATAATAAAAATAGTGGGCTTCTATGG
The DNA here is from genome assembly GCA_031772625.1 of Pinus tabuliformis. Lineage (NCBI taxonomy): Eukaryota > Viridiplantae > Streptophyta > Pinopsida > Pinales > Pinaceae > Pinus > Pinus tabuliformis. The sequence goes on from CM062804.1 coordinate 1,228,234,187, forward strand.
GGCACAATAGTAACAATATGGGCACTACATATACTAATAACAATAAGGGGTTACACTAGTAGTATAGGGGCCTAACACATATAAACCATGGCATCCTAGCCATAATATCACCAACACATTTCCAACAAATATGCATTAATCATAATGGAATACTACCTCTTATTAACAAATGAGGATACTAACCAAGTTAGGGACTTCCACATACCACCAGTACATATATTGGGCTAAACCAAAACTCTCTTCCATCCAATCACCCAGAGCCATATTCTAAGCATGAATGTGGTATTTCATGGAATAAACCAAGGCTGCTAAAGGCCAAACCACCTCAACCCTCAACTAGTGATTCCACCTCATAGTCAGACATCACTAACACCAACCAAATCGGTCTATACCCAAATTTTCTAGGGCTCTAGGAACTAGTAACTCAACCCACATCCTTCTAGGGTGTTGAAAAATGGGTAACTAGGTTGGGTCTTCATAAGTATGAAATGTACTCTTGTAAACTATAAAATGAAAAGAAATTATTATTATTGAAGCATGGGTTTCATGCTCATGTTCTTTGATTTTATAAGTCAAGCACCCGTTGAGTGCTTCTAGGGTTTGTCCTAGGTCTAAGAGTCATTGTCATATACTGAAGACCTCATGAGCACATTGTATCTTGTAAACAAAAAATATTTTTCTCTTTAAAGTGCCAAAATTCCCTGCAAGATCATGTCGGCCTAGAATTTTTCAAGTCGCCCTAAGTGAAGAGCCACATCTACCCCTTGAAGAGGCCTATATAAATAGAGTAACTTTTCCTCCAAAGAATCACTCACCCATCACTCATTATATGTGAAGAAGAGGACAAACAAGAGATTGAAGAAGAGGATGAAGAAGAGGTCAAAGGAAGTCGAAGTGTTTGGGCTAGTTCTCTCTCCCTCAAGTGCAAGACGAAGCTAGGGTTTCTGCAAAAGGGTCATCTATCGTTCGATCTTAGAAGGAGGAGAGGAAAGAATTCAAGCGAAGGTCACTCAGGGAATCTATCTAACTCTAAGTCTCAAGCAAAATTAAGTGGATGGAAGAGGAAGGATACAATAAGAAAATCAAAGTTTTCTAGTGTGGGAGCAACAGTTGCAGCAATTTCCAGGGAGACAAGATTTCAGATCTGTAGTAGGAGGTCAAAGTTCTGCACATCAAGAGGTTCAGTTAGTGTTTGATATTTATCTTGTAGGGTATTTGTCTAAGTCACTATTTCTTGGTATTCATAAATTGGAGGGTCTATAAGATGAGAAGAGATTTAAGAATTTTCCCCTCAATAGGAGGGGTTTTGGCCCTAGCTTGCAGCCTATATATCGTTTCATTGTTCTTATTATTTTGGTAGCTATTTGATGTATCTCACATTATAATAATAAGGAACAAAGCTAATAAGAAAAAGGTAACACAAGTAGTTATCAAGTTAAATAGAATTAACATATTCATTGCCCTATTGAATTCTCAACATCATATAAGATCTAAGTTTGGCAAAGGGAATCATTAAGATCTCCTCTACAATGAAGAAGTTCATCAAGAAGTGTTTCAAGATAGCAGGCCATCTCGTGGAAGGTATCAAGAAGGAATGTAGTCTCTTGTTTTCTTCAAAGAAGGTATCAATCAAAGAAAAGGATGAAGGTCTCTTCTCGGCTCTCTCTGGCACATTCCAAGATGAAGATATTTGGGTAATTGATAGTGATGCATCAAGACACATAATTGGCCATTCCAAAAAATTAAAGACCTTATCAAAAGGAAAATCCACCTGTTTAGTGGAACGTGGAGGTAACAAGATATATCTTGTAAAGGGTATTGGATAAACATCTATAAAGCCGAATAATGGAAGCAACATCCACCTCAACAGCATTCTATTTGTTTCGGGTTTGCATAAGAACTTACATTCCATTTCAAGATTATAAGATAACGGTGATAGAGTAGCTTTCATTGATGTAAAGTTTGTTGTATGGAGTAAAGACTCAAGTATAGAACAAGTTAAAGTCATTGGCATTCGAGAAGGAATACTCTACAGACTGGTATCTCCTGTGACCCAAGCCCTAGTTCACATTGACATTAGCCTATGTGAACTTTGGCATAGACAATTTGGTCATCTACATTTCAAGATCCTTACAACTCTAAGTTCCATAGTAGATGGAATACTTGAAATAAAGGAAGACCATGAAGGAGTATGTAAATATGTGCATTAGGTAAGAATATGAAGAGACCATTTGGAAGCAGTGCTTCACAGTCAAAAGAAATCTTGGATCTCATTCAATCCAATGTAGGTGGCCTTATGACTCCTAAATAACTTGGAGGTCATCTATATTGTGTCACGTTTACAGATGATCATTCAAGAAAGAATTGGGCTTACTTAATGAAAACCAAGGATGAATTATTTACAAAATTTTAAGCATTCAAAGCTGAAGTGGAAAACCTTACAAAAAGAAGAAAAAGATTCTAGATTTAGTAATGGAGGAGAATATACCTCCAAAGAGAGTATATCCTTTGTAAGGAGTCTAGGATTAAGAGGGAGCTAATAGTCCCATATAATCTCGAGGAAAATGGAGTTGCATAATGGAAGAATATATCTATTGAATAAAGTGTAAAAGAGATGTTACATGATCAGGATCTACCTAAGTTTCTGTGGGGAGAAGCCACGAAGACAATTGTTTACATGCAGAATCAAAGTCCCCACAGGTCCCTACACAACAAAACTCTAAAGGAAGTGTTCGCTGGAAGGAAGCCATCTGTAGATCATCTTCGGATCTTTGGGTGTCCTGTATATATCCATATACCTAAGGAAAAAAGAAAGAAGCTATATCATTCAAGCATAAAGGGAAATTTGTTGGGTACAACAACTCATAGAAATCCTATATGATCTATATAAAATAAAAACATCACATAGAAGTAAGTCTAAGAGTCATTTTCATATACTAAAGACACCATGGGCACATTGTTTCTTATAAAGAAAAATTATTGTTGTCTTTAAAGTGTTGAAATTCCATCCAAGATCAAGTCGGCGTAGAAGCTGTCAAGTCAGCCTAAGTGAAGAGCCACATCTACCCTTTGAAGAGGTCGATATAAAGAGAGTAACTTGTCCTCCAAAGAATCACTCACTCATCACTCATTCTATGTGAAGTCGAGGGTGAATAAGAGGTCAAAGAATAGGACGAAGAAGAGGTCGAAGGATGTTGAAGTGTTTGGGCTAGTTATCTCTCTCTCACATGCAAGATGAAGCTAGGGTTTCTACACAAGGATCATCTCTGGTTCCATATTAAAAGGAGGAGAGGAAAGAATTCAAGCGAAAGTCACTTAGGTAATATCTCTATCTCTAAGTATCAAGGAAAGGAAAGCGAAGGGAAGAGGAAGGATATGAGAAGAAGATGGAAGTTTTCTAGTGTGGAAGTAGTAGTTGTAGCAGTTTTTGGGGAGAAAATATTTCATATTTTTAGTAGAAGGTGGAAGTTCTTGTAGCAGGAGGCTGAGTTAGTGGTTGATCTTGATCTTGGAGAGTATTTTTCTGAGTCACTAGGTCTTGGTATTCTTCAATTGAATGATCTATAAGAAGATAAGAGATTTAAGGGTTTTCCCTTCAAGAGGAGGGGGTTTTGGCATTATCTTGCAACCTATATATTATGTCACTATTCTTATTGTTTTGGTAGTTGTTTGATGTATCTCACATTATAATAATAAGGAACAAAGATAATAATAAAAAGGTAACACAAGAAGTTATAAAGTTAAAGAGAATTAACATATTCATTTCCCTATTGGATTCTCAATGGAGGGCTCCAGAGCATTTGTCCAACTTGGATGCAAGGACTAGTAACTCAACCCACCAAGGGCTTCAAAGTGTTTTCCCCAACCTAGGCTCTAGGACTAGTAACTCAACCCAAGTTGTTCTAGGGATTCTAGAGAATTTGTTCCAACACATGGCCATAAGGATTTATGCGCACCAACCATAAAACAATCAAGTGGAAAAACCCATAGCATCATGGCTATCTAGGAAATGGAAAGGCTACGCTAAAACCAATTTCAATCAAGGAAATACTCCATGCCAATGAAAAATCATAACCAAATAATCACATTCATATACCATGCGTCCATAAATCAACAAGGATATCATACATGCAACTTGTTACCAGCAAAGAAATCCAACTATAGTGACTGATCACGTTGTCCCCTTATGCTGTCTTTATTTTCCTTACCTTCCTTCTTGAAATCCAATGTATGCCAAAGTGCTCCCATAATACTCTAAGAATATTCTAAGTGTGCAAGAGTATGAGAGAGTGAGATAATATAAGAGTGCTCCAAGCTAAACCTGGAAACAGTTGTGAACTAATCCTCATAAGCCTTTTCATTACTGAGACCTATATTTTCTTAATTTTCCTTCATTTTTCCTTCAATTTTACTCACATGCAAATTTGTGACCTTTAATCTCCCTTTTCTCCTGTTTTACTTTATTTCATAAATAAAATTCCAGTTAATGTCTCTTTGCCTTTGCCAATTTCCATAGCATGAACAAATCACCATTGATACCCATCACTATTTTTTGCCCAAAATTTAGCTTGGAATACATGTCTATGTCCTTGGTCTTATTTTTATTTACATGGAAAATCAACGAGGGGATGCTCCTTCCAACCTTCACTCTTCCACCCAGATGAGTCCCCCTAAGCATCAATAGTCTACAAAGAAAAATATTTTGTTCTCTTATCCCTTTTTTTTCCATTTTACATCCTCATCCCATATCGACGGTGCATGAGCCTAACCCTAATATAAGAAAAAACATTCATTTTCTCAAGATTTAGTTTTGAGTTTCTAACTACGTCCTCCCTTATCCATCGGGTGGAAGGCAGTTACTTTAATCATTAATGAGCTCCACTCTCCCTAGTCTTCCTAAGACAATGCCCTATCTATCTAGGTGAGTTATTGATCAAATTAATTCTTCATATTAGATGCCTAGGTCTTACATCATCGGGTGACCAAAACCAATAATTTGTTTGCATCCTCAATATTTTTTTCCATATTTTTTATTAATAACTTAATAAAAAAAAAACATGTTTAAATATAGTTACCATTAACAACAAAATGTTTTATGTGTTGAAATAATACTGAGAGGGGGGGCGATGAATCAGTATTATCAAATCAATATAACTTTTTCATTTCCATATTAAGATTCATATACGCTACTTTAGTTAAGGAAAACCGTGTGTATACGCAACTATGTGTAATGCAGCAAGCGTATATCCAGTAGACTTATGATTCAGTTAGTTGATCCTTAATGAGTGCATCAGGACATTATTAACCATATGAAAAGTAAATAGGAGCAGTAAAATAGAACAGATCATCACACACAAGAACCACACATGAACACCATGATGTAAGGTGGAAACCCAATGTGGGTGAAAACCACATGTTGTAAGTCATCTCAATCTTCTTTTTAATAAGAAACTTCTTTTTACAATGATTCTGTACTGGTCCAGTCTTATACCAGTACATAGGCTTCTACCTATAGAAGGCTAAAACCTTCTCTCATTCTCCAACTTCTCCTAGAAGGGAGCTACCACCCCCTTAGCTCTTGTACTAGCCGATCCTTTTACTAGTACATAGGTGCCGACCTACTAAATGCTCCAACCTTCACTCGTTTTCTAGTTGCTACTGAAAGGGAGCTACCACCCCCTTAGCTCTTGTACTAGCTGATGTACTAGTACGTAGGTGCTAACCTACAGAAGGCTACAACCTTCTCTTTCTTCCTCCATGTACCATGTTTCATAAATTTTCAGACGAGATACTCCTGAAGCACAACACCATAATCTAAAGGCCACGTTTCATCTAATTTTCATACTGGACCCATCAATATCATTAAAGCACACAATCAATCAAAACTAGCATCATCAATCTTTGAATCACCCAATACTGAATCACTGGAACCCTGTCAACAAAATGCATTCACCAGAACACAGAACAAAACACTGAACTCTACAACAATATTCAGAACCAACTATATCATCAAAAATCATGCATCAGAGTGCATACGCTACTTGGAAGTGCCAAACCAGCGTGTATACGCAACTTCACCAAGGAAAACCAACGTATATGTCATTAATTACTTACTTATAACTTCGCACCACTTCCTGACTTTTGCCATACCCAGATCATTAGATATACAAAGATAATATGTATGTTAGCAACCAAATCTAGTTCATCAGATCACATAAAGATAAGTCATTCTGATCTTGATCCATTATAGATCTCATCCATCAATATTAAAGCTAAACATAATCAACCAATCTGAATATGCAAAATACTGACACCAGTAAACAATCATCAGAACTTATCAACAACCAGAAACACCTATAGATTCAAACATCATAGCTCATATGGTATACGCTACCTGCGTATGTACACGCTTTTATCATAGTCAACCAGCGTATACATCTGTAAATATTCATTCATGATTTTCAGCTATTCCAAAATTGAGTTATACCCAGATCATAACATTTACAGAACATTACATGCGTCAGTATACAGATCCAGACTAAACAAGATCAAACCATATATAGATGATTCATTCCAAGCCATTAGATCCTGATCTATCCTTAGATCTTGTTCTCCATCAACCGTTGAGATTCCTCCTTAGCTTAGATCAAGAAATGCATCATGAACCCATAACCTGCATACTGGATCTCATCCTTCATCAGATATTCAAGACTTTCTGAATGCCTTTGCCTAATGATCTTCTTCTCCTTTTATAGTCTTAGGCCTTACTCAATACCATGGTCAAAAACTATTGAGAACCAATACTAGGGACCCAATACCTGGGTTCAACACTTTGGACGCAATACCAAGGACCAAAACCATAGGTCTAAATACCACAGGCCCAAAAATAAGCTTTCCCACATGTACGCCTTTTCCGTGCATGAATGTGCGTGCATACAAATACGCGACTTTTGATTAGCAATCTCGCGTGTATACGCGCCTTTGTATATAGCGAACTTGTGTGTATGCCCTACTTGGTATATAGCAAACCTATGTATATACACAACTTGGTACATAGTGAACCGGCGTATAACCTGCATATGTACGCGACTTGGTATATAGTGAACCTGTGTATATACTCTTCTTTTTTCATTTTTTGTAGTCTGATCATCAATTCTTTGCTACTGACTTGCTGCACTATAATATGTCATCTTGCCATCAAGGACAACACTTGTATCATAATGCCAACAATCTCCCCCTTTGGACTTGATGGCAAAGCTAACTTGTCATACTGAGAACTATCATCTAATTCCTTTGAGCTATCCTGCATCCCATGTATTCTGTCACATCTGATATCTCTTCTATAGATTCATCTAGATATATATAAGTGAGTTGTTCTTCTACGAGTGGGTTGCCATCAAGTACAACACATGCATCATAATGCCAACAATCTCCCCCTTTGGACTTGATGGCAACAACGCCAAATCACTCTCCCCCTTTGACATCAAGGGAAAAGGGCGGAACAAGATATTCTCTTTCCTTGATAAACATTCCGCCGTCCATACTCCCATGAGTACCTACTGAAATCTCTGAATGAGCTCCCCCTTTGTATATGTCAAGGTGTACCAATCTGACCATGCTCCCTCTGAGTACATGCTGAAGTCTCTACTCTGCTGAAGTGTTCTGTTCATGCTCCCCCTGACTGTAAGCAAGGTCTACAAAAAGATGTTCTACAAGAATAACATGACTCTATCATAAATGACCTTCCTATCACCAAGGACTCATACATACATCCATCTCCAAACCCAGTGGGGATATACCAATATTGACTCATCCACCCAACCAAGTGGGGATATGCAAGATACCAAATGTTTATACATGACTGAACTATTACATCATCCTTCCCATGCATAGAGGGGGTACAAATTACATCATATGACCAGAAGGGATTCATCAAATGACTACAATAGATAGAGACAAACTATTACATCATGAGTCTTGATATGACATTTATAACAGAGACCAAACATCTAAATAAGATCATGACAGTCACCATCAACTATCATACACAATGTATGATCTGCTCCATAATCATCTGAAAACAGCATCTAGACTAGCAACAAGGTATGTCTGCATCAACTCATCCTTTTGAACAGAATTCTGCATATGACATACAAAATCATTCACATTATATCATATGTGAAAAACACCATAGCCATCTCATCAATATCTACATGATCCAAGTATCATCACATGGGAACATTTGCATCAATCAACATATGTAAGTATCAACCTATCATCATATAGGTAAGAACTTATCATCATCATGTCTCCAACAATGCAACTTTGAGTAAACATTCATGTATCGAGCACTATGTATCTTGAGCTGAAGATCATTTGTCAAGACTTCTTGATATTATCAACAGCAACAATCCTCATCCACATGAGCGCCAAGAACTATAGGAATCCTGCATCATAATTGTATTATATGATCTTTAAGCATATGAAGACAATAGCATAAGAGTGACTCATCATCAAGTGTATTCAAGCTTTGTACTTCTCCTTATCCTTATGAAGATCACCATGTAAGCACCATATATGCATCCACAAATCTGATCAAAACACCAACTATGTAAACCAAGAATCATATGAGATTTTGTCATGGACAACTCATAACCATATCATAGCAAGATGTATCATTTAGCCATATAAGCATCATCACTAAGGACTACTAACCATAATACCAACAATGTATTATTAAAAGCATATGCTCCCCCTGAACCTGTGCCATCTTGCTTACTGTCAAATCTGATCATGCATATATTAGCAAGAAGTATCATCATCCACAAGTTAAGATCAAATTATTCCTAAACATCTTGCAAGTATCAAGACATTTCCACACAACATCAACAGATTGTAACCATTATGAAATGGAGCAAATAATGGACTGAATCATATCAGACCCCTTTTCCTGAGCCTGCCCACTGCTTTTCCTCAAACTAACATATACGTGACTATGCAGTAACCAACTCGCGTATATACGCGACTTCCCTTTATGAAACTTGCATATGAGATTTAGGACACTGAAGTTTTGCACTTTCAGGTCCCTCTGAGTCTGTTATGTCTTTATATTGTGTTGTGCCACATCTTTCTAACTGTACTTCCTTCTTCTTCCATATCTTCAAGTGTGATGATGTTTTCTCCTTTTGGTATGGTGCCCTTACTTTGTTCCTGGATTTCTTTGTTGTATGTCCAAGCTTGTTACATGCATAACATCTTACATGTCTCACATTCCTTCTATAGCAATCAATAGCTCTGTGATCAAACATATTGCAAGCAAAGAAATATATCGTAAAGTACCTGGAACGTGATGATCTTTCTCAGTGATATTCTTGAACCATTCTTCTTCTACATCTGGCTGCAACATGTCCAGTATTATGACATACATAACATTCAACATTATTCATTTGAGGAATTGACCAACTATTATTTCCATAGTTAGGAAATAAAGATTTTCTTTGAAGAATTTATTTCCTTGGTTGTTGATGGGATTGACCTCTCATCTCCTTGTTTAGCATTTCAGATTTTACATTAGAGTCCCTTGTCTTACTTTGTGAACTAGATTCTCCTTCAACAGATTCATGAAAACCAAGACCCGTTTTGATAGCAGGAGACCTTTGACTACTAAGAATATCATCCAAGATCTTAGTACTATCTTGAAATCATAAGAGCTTATCCTTTTCTTCTAAGTTACCTTTAAGAATATTTACCTAAACTTGATGTTGCTCCTCCTTTTCATGATACTGCTTCTTCATGTTTTCTTCAGCTTTTCTTCCTTCTTCCAACTAATGTCTTAGTTCAAGAACTTCGTTTTCTTGATTTTCAAGAGCTTGGAGTAGTTCTTTATTCCACCTTTTTGATTCTTCAATATCTTCTTTTAGCAAGAGGATCGTAGCTTCAAGACTTTCATAGTAACTGGATCTGTCTCTGAGTTTCTTGATTGTTGTGCTCCTTTCATTGACTTCATTTCTTAATGATGTCACTTCATCCTGCAACTTTTGGCATTGATCTTCCTTGATCTTGAATAACTTCCTTACCTTGTTTCCTTCCACTAGTTGAGCTTTTAGTTTGGTAGCTTCTTCTTTGAAGGCACATTCCCTTTTGTTCAATATATCTTGTTGATCTCTAATTTTTTCTGTAAGCCTTTTAAATTTTGCCTCTATTTTATATCTTTCTTGCTCACCCATAAGAGCAAATTCAATTGTTTCGCTATCACTTTCATCATCTTCAAAAGGATGGATAAACGTATCACCAGAGTATAAAAAATTCATACCTGCTAGTTCTTTTGCTTGTTCATCTTCTTTCTAAAGTGATTCTGAATCTGAAGTGCTTCTTCCACATATTTCCCAATCGATTCTCCCATTGTCATAGCTCTTCTGAGATGTCTTCTTCTTCTTAGGTGCTTTCTTCTTAAGCTTCTTTCCCATTGATCTACGGATCTCCTTCAAGCGATCAAGCTTCTACCAAAGGACCTGCTCTGATACCAATTGTTAGAAATAATACTGAGAGGGGGGGGGTGAATCAGTATTATCAAATCAATATAACTTTTTCATTTCCATATTAAGATTCATATGTGCTACTTAAGTTAAGGAAAACCGCGTGTATACACAACTATTTGTAATGCAACAAGCGTATATCTAGTAGACTTATGATTCAGTTAGTTGATCCTTAATGAGTGCATCAAAACATTATTAACCATATGAACAGTAAATAGGAGCAATAAAATAGAACAGATCATCACACACAAGAAGCACACATGAACACCATGATGTAAGGAGGAAATCCAATGTGGGTGAAAACCACCTGTTGCAAGTCGTCTCAATCTTATTTTTAATAAGAAACTTATTTTTACAATGATTCTGTACTAGTGCAGTCTTATACCAGTACACAGGCTTCTACCTGCAGAAGGCCACAACCTTCTCTCATTCTCCAGCTTCTCCTGGAAGGGAGCTACCACCCCCTTAGCTCTTGTACTAGCCGATCCTTTTACTAGTACGTAGGTGTCGACCTATTGAATGCTCCAACCTTCACTCGTTTTCCAGCTGCTACTGAAAGAGAGCTACCACCCCCTTAGTTCTTGCACTAGCTGATGTACTAGTATGTAGGTGCCGACCTACAGAAGGCTACAACCTTCTCTTTCTTCCTCCAGGTACCACGTTTCATAAATTTTCAAACTGGATACTCCTGAAGCACAACACCATAATCTGAAGGCCACGTTTCATCTAATTTTCATACTGGACCCATCAATATCATTAAAGCACACAATCAATCAACACTAGCATCGTCAATCTCTAAATCACCCAATATTGAATCATTGAAACCCTGCCAACAAATTGCAATCACTAGAACACAGAGCGGAACACTGAACTCTACAACAATTTTCAGAACCAACTATATCATCAAAAATCATGCATCAGAGTGCATACGCTACTTGGAAGTGCCGAACCAGCATGTATACGCAACTTCACCAAGGCAAACCATCGTATATGTCATTAATTACTTACTTATAACTTCGCTCCACTTCCTAACTTCAGACATACCCAGATCATTAGATATACAAAGATAATATGTATGTTAGCACCAATTCTAGTTCATCAGATCACATAAAGATAAGTCATTCTGATCCTGATCCATTATAGATCTCATCCATCAATATTAAAGCTAAACATAATCAACCAATCTGAATATGCAGAATACTGACACCAGTAAACAATCATCAGAACTTATCAACAACTAGAAACACCTATAACTTCAAACATCATAGCTCATATGGTATACGCTACCTGCGTATGTACACGCTTTTATCATAGTCAACCAGCGTATACATCTGTAAATATTCATTCATGATTTTCAGCTATTCCAAAATTGAGTTATACCCAGATCATAACATTTACAGAACATTACATGTGTTAGTATACAGACCTAGACTAAACAAGATCAAACCATATAGAGATGATTCATTCCAAGCCATTAGATCCTGATCTATCCTTAGATCTTGTTCTCCATCAACCATTGAGATTCCTCCTTAGCTTAGATCAAGCAATGCATCATGAACCCATAACATGTATATTGGATCTCATCCTTCATCAGATAATCAAGACTTTCTCAATGCCTTTGCCTAATGATCTTCTTCTCCTTTTATAGTCTTAGGCCTTACTCAATACCATGGTCCAAAACCATTGAGAACCAATACTAGGGACCCAATACCTGGGTTCAACACTTCAGATGCAATGCCAAGGACCAAAACCATAGGTCTAAATACCACGGACCCAAAAATAAGCTTTCCCACTTGTACGCGTTTTTCCGTGCATGAAAGTGCGTGCATATGGATACATGACTTTTGATCAGCAATCCCGTGTGTATACGCGCCTTTGTATATAGTGAACCTGCATGTATAACCTGGGTGTATACCCTACTTGGTATATAGCGAGCCTGCATATATACGCAACTTGGTACATAGTGAACCTGCATATAACCTGCATATGTACGCGACTTGGTATATAGTGAACCTGCATATATACTCTTCTTTCTTCATTTTTTGTAGTCTAATCATCAATTCTTTGCTACTGACCTGTTGCACTATAATCTGTCATCTTGGCATCAAGGACAACACTTGTATCATAATGCCAACATTATGTTACAGATAAACCAGTCTCATTAAGTCTTAAATTCACAACATCATCACACATGACATATATAAATTCACAATTAACACTAAGTCAAGAGATATCACAAATGCTTAACACAACCAAATGTTATGCATGGTCTATAGTTGGTGTGCCATCAAGGTCCTACATGTAGTGGTCTAATAATGTGAGGCCCATTTACATGGCCTGAAGATTTTGAACATGTGAATAGATATTGATTTGAATGGACTCTAGTCTACCCTTTTCATCACACACACACACACACACACACACACACACACACATAGATATATGTGTGTGTGTGTGTGTGTGTGTATACAAAATGAATTTATGTAAACTAAATTTAGATAACAATAATCAAAGTATCTTGAAATTTTTCGGGTCTTTAATTAGGTTGATGTCACTTTCCTCCTAATGATCCTCAAAACCTTCCCACCTATTTTTCCACCTAGCTAACTAGAAACAATCAATTTTGCTTTCTAGCCATAGGAAACCCCACAAGATCTCTATCCCTCCTTGTGAAAACCTAAAACCACAACTGGTGTGCAAACCACTATTACCCAACGCCTTCTTCAACCTCCATATACTGTAACAACTCCTTACTGTCAAAATTTTCCAGGTTTCCAACTTTTTTCTCCTCCCTTGGACTCAAAACAAAATATCCAGATGAAAAGAGAGCCCGCACCATTCTATACCTTACTTCATTTATCCCTTACAAATCTCCTAAATATATTCCCCATTAATGGACAACCTACAAAGTCAAAATTCCTCCCAAACTAAAGTCTTCGTCCCCTGTCCCAACATACAAGATTAAAAAAAAAAAGAAAAAAAAAAGACAATTCCCTAAATAATAATAATAATTAATATACAATAAAATGAACAAAAAATCTCAATGATCTAGTCAAAAATAAATTAGGCATGTGAGGGCACAGTTTAATTGATGTTAAATTACTTACATAAATTATCGAATAGGGCTAGTAATCTCATGAAGTGTAAGTGCACTGTATGTGCTAGAAGCCTTTTATTCTAAATTAAATTGAGTTATGGAAATGCACATGTCTTCTATGAGTAAATTAGTTATTCTTAGAAAATAAGATTAACTCTACAATTATGATCACACACTCTTGCTTAAAACTACTTTTTTCCTATAGAAATCTCACACTTTTCTTTGAAATAAAAATCTCACACTCGATATAAATGAAAACTAATTCGACACTTTTCATAAGTAAAAATTGTATACACATACTAAATTCCAGAAGCAAAAACTATTCTTGATCTATTCACACATTTGATTAACTAGAAATCATAATTGCATGAAAACAAAATGAAACAAACTCTTGCTTAAAACACATTCACACTTGCCTTAATTAAAGTTCACACATACATGAAATTTAACATCCAATTCTACAAATAAAATCCACTGTTTACAAGAAAAATAAAGTTTTGTTTAATTGATTAAAGTATAAAATTATGTCAATGTTTCTAAGCTCTATCCATGTGCATCCAAAGTCTATTAACATAAGAAATGATTAGTAGAGTGGACTAAATTCAAATTGCTAAATAAATATTAACTCTAAATTAAAATCCTACTCACACAACTATACTACAAATCTATATCAATCTCACTTCACTCTAAAACAAATTGATTAAGCAATATTAATAAAACAATCATAAGAATTCATTTGAAAATAAAAAATAAGCATTTAAACAAACTAATGAAATGCTAGAACAAAATAGAGAATTGAAATGCTATCTATAGTTAATGAAAACCTTACAACTTGAGGGGGCCCTCTTGCTAGATGTAGGCAGTAGCACAACTCGTCTACAAGGATAAATACACATCAATACCATGCAAAACAAAGGAATGAAACAAAAACAGAGTCTTATATTTGAAATAGTAGAGTTTTTCAAACAATAATTCCCCCTCATCAAATAGATTACAGTGGTTTTATAGATCTCTGAAGCAACTAGAAATTCAGAATTTCATTGCATGAATTCTACCATGATATCTCAACAAATCAATTTGAGAAGGATTTTAGGATAAAATATAAGCCCAAATATTATCATAATGATCTTCTTGCCACAAATTTTCTAAAGAACAGCTCATTCTGGCTTATTTATTGGTTGTGCATTAAATGACAATTTAAAAAAAACGTATATCCACGTAATCTACAAAATAAGTCTCCAAATATCTTCAAAAATGTCTCAAATGGTAATGAACTTGAGAAAAATGCTAATCTAGAACCTAACTGGATCCGTTTTGAACAAAACCCATGTTTTTGTTTTCCGAAATTCGCTTTTGTTTGCTCAAAAAACATGTTTTAAGTTGACTGGTCAAACCTGTTGTGTTTTTCCCTTGACTTGATGTTGGAGGTCCACACGTGCGAGCTAGGTGGTATTTTACCAATAGAAATCCATATTGGAACCTTTAGAAACAATGTCCATGTGTCGGATTTCCTTCTAGAGAGGTTATACTACCTCAACCATGGAGGTGGCTATGGAAAATTAATAAAAGTGCAGAAACTTGAACTTGCTAAACTATCATTAGTTAAAACCATGAAAAATTACTCTTAATCTACGAAAAATAAAGGAAAACAATGTTAATTAACCATTTGGACATATAGAGACACATCATGAAGAATTATGGTGAAAATGTGGCAAGTGAGTGAAATGGTGGAATGGATGGTTGGAAGTACTCGCTTAGTGAATGACAAAGACAAGTGAAAATGATGACAAATAAATGACCCAATAGTTCTCCTCCCTTGGACTCAAAACAAAACCTCTAGATGAAAAGAGAGCCACACCATTCTCTACCTCACTTCATTTATCCCTTACAAATCTCCAAAATATATTCCCCATCAATGGCTCACCTACAAAGTCATAATGCCTCCCCAACTAAAGTCTTCATCCCCCATCCCAACATAGAAGATAAAAAAAAAAAAAAGACAACTCCCTAAATAATAATAATTAATACATAATAAAATAACCAAAAAATCTCAATAATCTATCAAAAATCAATTAGGCATGTGAGGGAACAGTTTAATTTAATATTAAATTAATCATAAGGTTATACTTTAAAGTCTATAACATTAATTAGTTATTAATCAAGATTAAGGACTAATCATAAATTTATGTCAATTAATCATTAATAAATTTATGCCAATTAATCATTAATCAATCTTAAGAAATAATCATAAAGTTATGTCAATTAATCATTAATCAAGATTAAGGACTAATGATAAAGTTACATTTAAGATTTAGCTAGCATAATAGACCATAGAATACTAGCACATTTGTATGATGTATGGATAAGTAGTTAGCATATGCATACCTAAGATGTATACTAATAATACCAACAAGAAATTACACATCATTGAATATTTTAGCAGGTAGGCTAATGAATAAGCATAACATAATAGGGTCAATGAGTTGACATTACAAACATCATTAACTTATGGCTTTCAAAGGGATGATGTAACAAATGTGTTATGCCAAAGTAAATTGTGTAAGGATCATATTGTAATACTAGTCACCCAAATTCTAAGTGAATGTGGTTAGGGGTTAGCATATGCCTAAAAGTAAGTAATCATTTTAGTGGATTATGCTTAGCCCTTACTTGATCCTTAGTAGAGTATATACCATATTGGTGGAATTCTCCAATGTTAAAATAATTCACATGAGGACCCAAAACAAATTTAGTTGATAATTTATGAAGAAATATAAAGAAACTTCCTTGTTAGTGTAGGGAAGGTTTATCAAATGTCATAGACAACTTATCCATATAGTGTTATTTTTATGCTTGGAATTTGCACTAATGGTTCTAGAGAGCTGGAGGAAACCTCTAGGATGAATAAATAACTGAATAATCATGCTTTTAGTTATTTAAAAATTTTCACATTTCCTTTACTAATGTTGATACCTATCCATATATAAGTCTTTTGATGTGTGGAATTTTCACTAAATTTCCATGCAAAGATACATATTTGTTCAGTTAGATGGTAGGTTGGTTTTAGGGTAAATAAATAATTGAATAATTATCTCTTTGGTTATAATAAAATACTTCACTTTTCCTTTAGTAATATTGATTCAATACTAATACTATATCAATCTAACACTATATTCAAATATATCTTATAAGAAACCATGGCCTTCGTCATTGAAAGACATAATACTATATAGTGAAGTTGACAATGAAATATGACATGGATCTCTTAGTGTCTCTAAACATGATATTTAAGCTTTTGAGTTCATATAAACGTTGACTAATATTTGCATATGAATCTTATGTAGGGTTGGGGTTTGTGCATAGATCAAAGTTTTCCTTCATAATGGTAAAATAAAAACATTAAACAAAAAAAATATTTTTAAAATTGTATTATTTTTTATAAGTTAAAAAATACAAAAATAAAATTGTTGTAGCGGTTGCAACACCCTCCAAAATTTTGGCTTGCACTCAAATTTTGGAGCCCTCCTTGGTCTTTCCCTTGATTGTTGCAAACACTTAAGCTCATTTCACGAGCTTTGTCAAAGTTCTTTGACCCCTTTTGCTTGTTGGATCAATTATCGCCTTTTGGCATGTTTAACTGTTTTTCCATGCTTGCAAAACTTTTTTGGTGGTTTTGAAGGTTGGTATTTGTGTATATCAGTTGTCCTAGCCATGTAAACATTCATCACACTCATACACAAATTCTTGAGCACTCTCGCACAAGTGTCATCACGATCGTCCTCAAGTTTATCTCAAGTGTTGCACTTGTCGCTTCTTATCATGAGTCAGTCACACGGAGGGAATGATTTGTTTGTTGATTCAGTGGTCTATGTTGTCGTGTCATCGAGTTATTCTAAGTGTTTGATCGCGATTTCAAGTTCATCACAAGTCTGCCTTCCTCCGAAACTTACCCATTTTTCTGAAAATATCTCTAGCCGAGCAACTCAGCTTCACTAGACCCCGACTCAACTGCGGATTGCTCAATCTCAACCCTTAGTGTTATGACCTTTCTATCTGGAACTGCGCAGTGTGTAGTCACTATCCTCCAGGGTTATTACACTGCGCAATTGCAAAGCTCAAAAACCTTCCTTGATCCCCAGAATTGCACAGTTACTCCTCCCAAGTTTGACTTAAACTGAAGATTTCACACTGTTAGTTCTCAAGATTTTCCCCTTACCTGTTGGAACCCCATAATGCGTAGATAACCCAATCTCCCTTTGACTCAAAAAATACATAGAGGTGTCCTCCACTTCTCTCCCTAGTTGGAGCTCACTGACACCAAGAACTACGCAGATTTTTCCTCCATGTCTCTCTGCTTCCCAGTCTCCCTTTCCTCTGAGAATTGCACAAAATTGACTCCTCAAATCCTCATCCCGCATCACCCATTGTTGGCTAAAACTGCACAATCTTGACTCCTAGTGGCCACTATGCAATTTCTTTCCCCAGCGGGGACTATGCTGAAAATTTCCTCAGTTAAGCCTCGGTTGCACTCTATGCAGTCTCAATAATCAAGCTCTCTCCCTCTCATCCGTAACTATGCAATGTGCAATTCCTATGCCCTCTATCCCAACCTGTCACTTTTCCTGGGCTTAGTTCATGGATAATAATGCATCATCTTAAGATAGGGAGTTTTCAGATTTATTTTGTCTCGTCATGAGTGAATTGCAATAACCATGGAAAATTTTAAGGGCTAATCTTTGCCCAGTGGGCTAATTTTCCATGATTTTTCCACAAAAAATATTTGCCAATTTCCAATTTTTATAAAAGACGATTCACCCAAATTTTAGAATATAAAATTATTTTACCTTAAAAATTGCCAACATTATATAGAGACTATATATAAAATCATTATAAATTTGAATAATTTTACAAATATACCAATAAAAATTTTATAGTTTGCATATTAGGGATTAGTGAGATTCATTAATGTTTTTAAACTTCAAGAAAATTTTCCATCCTTAAAATTTTCCTTAGCAGGAACAGATACACTATCAAGTCACGGCGAGATGATGGAGGAGAAGGAGGTAAGCATACCTAAAGACTCGGTTGTAGCTAAACAGACAAGTGAAACTACCAAGAGCAAGAAAAAGGAACACAAGTGTGCAACTACCTTCCAAGATCGAAGATCATTGAAGACCCTGCAACGTCTAGCTATGCGGAGGAGAAGAGAAAGCATATCCAAGAAAACATCTATCACTTGAAAACAATAGGGTCTTGAGATTTACACATCATCAAGACAACCTATGTCCATAGGTTCATGTCAAGTTGTATCATGATTTGTCATATGCCACATCACTATTGTAGGCCATGTATATTGTAAATCAAATATATTATAAAGTGGAAGTCCAATGGACACATATGAATATGAAGAGTCATGTAAGTTGAAAAGTCATAGGAAGTTGAATAGTCATGAGGGTAGTAAAAGATTCACAAGGGGATAAGCACTACCCCTTGGTTATATACACCCCCTCATTGTATTAGCAAAGGAATTTTCACCTTGGCTCCTTCCATAAGGCATTAGAGAGACCAACTAGTTATTTGAGGAGCAAGGAGTGGTTGGGCCAACTTCCCACTATTGGGGCTAGTGATGTACAATGTAAATATTTATCTTGGAAATTTTTATTAATAAAAGAAGCCTTTTAATGCCAGCATGTTCTTCATGCGTGACTTATGAATGTTTGTAATACTACTCTGTGAATGCTTGTATTTCATGTTTTCTTTCATATGTACTAAGATACTTGAACTATTTCAGTTATTTTAGTTCTTATCATGTTGGGAATGTGTTGTAATGGTTGTTACTCTTGTCTCATCCTTGTGGACTATTCCACAAGATACTAGACATGCATTTATTTTCTTACCAATTATAACAACCATCACATCCGTTTTGTACTATTCTGCCAGATGTTAGATGGATCTTCCCTTGTTCATTGGTTGTAACGACTGTCGCATCCATTTTGGACTATTCCATTGGATGTTGGATAGGTCCTTCTATCCTTCTGGTTCATGTGTGTATCTTCCTGGGTGGTACTATTACCTGTCACTTCGAGGCTCAGGTTTTCCCCCTTTCACAGTAAGAGAACCTAGACACAATTGTGCTTCACACTCACCTTGCTTTTCAAAGATAGCATTGCATTACTCCATTGTGATGACATCTAGAGCCAAGGCAGATCTTTAAGTATTTGGTAACCTGGACTTTATACTAGCTGGGACTCCTACACCAAACAGTGTGAGGTTTGATTGGGACTTTATATCAAGGAGATCCCCTGAATGTTGGTGGGTCCAACACCGCCAACATTTTGGCACTAGAAGGAGAGTAGCCTATATTTTATGGATGATTGTCCCACCGATCCCACTCATCCATCTTGTTGTCAAGGTAGCGATGTTCACTCCATCTCCCCTACTAGTAATTAAGAAGTTGGTAATTCTTCACCACCCAGGCCTAAATATGAAATTTTGTATCATCAACTTCAAGTTGTCTACTCCATCACCCGTCCGTTTGAAAAGGTCATTGGTTTGATTCTGGGACTAATCTCTCTTCCATATTCTCCAAAGAAGAACAAGATGGTCACCCTCAAAGGAGTAGTGGTCTCATCTGTTGAAGAAGCAATCCTTGCCACTCTTGAAGAACTAGAAGACATTGTTGAAAGGGAAGAAGAACCTCCACTCTTTCACGAAGGAGGAGGAGGTAACCCCTTACTCTTAGGTTCAAACTCTAACGAGACAGGTGGAGAGGAAGAAAAAGAGAAGAAGAAGAGGAACCATCATATTTAGAATAGGAACATGAGGAAAACGAAGAAGAAGACATGAAAGAGAAAAATCTGGATTGGATGGCTCAGGGCCCATTGGCACTTTTGGGTATCCTGCACAAGATGTCAAGGAACACAAAGAATCTCTTGACGAAATATGACCCTGACAAGATAGTAAAGGATGAAGCCACCTGGATAAATTTTACCTACATATGCAAACACTTGAAGTACGTTATGATGATGTTGCATGCATAGTTTTTTCATGTACCTTGGATGATATAGTAGTTGTATGGCACCACAACCTTCCTCCAAACTCCATCAAGAATTGGAGGGCATTCAAGAGAATCTTTCTTGAATTTTTTTTGAAGATAAGACCCCTGCCATGTTATTGAAGGAGTTGGGTAGTCTTATGATGGAGCAGAAGGAAAAGGTTAAATATTTCAATCAGAGGTTCAATCGCATCTTGAACAAGTTTTCCAATGACATAGACCCTCATGAATCCATCACCATAAACTAATACACTTATGCCTTGCCGAAAAGTATTGTGCAACGTGTAAAGTGAACTGTGATACCAACATTAACATAAAACTACAAAGAAGCTTTTTCCATTGAGAAGGACCTGCACACTATTGGAGTCATCACAAATTATGAACCCACAAAGGACTCCAAGGATACAAGTAAGAGGTCTCAGGCCTCTATGAGAAAGGCTAAGGAAAAGGATCCAAATGATCTTGAAATACTTACTCATATCATCAATTACCTGACCACTGAAATGGTTGAACTCAAACAAAGGACAAGTGAGACTACCATGAGAAGCATAACCCACGTTCATGATTA
Source organism: Pinus tabuliformis (assembly GCA_031772625.1). Taxonomy (NCBI): domain Eukaryota; kingdom Viridiplantae; phylum Streptophyta; class Pinopsida; order Pinales; family Pinaceae; genus Pinus; species Pinus tabuliformis. The sequence goes on from CM062804.1 coordinate 1,228,255,441, forward strand.
GAAGGAACGCAACTTCTGGAAGGAGTAGAAATCAGCCAAAAAAATCGATGCAGAGTTCGAATGTGGTGTTGAACATTGAAGAATTGGCATGGAATCATACTCCACATTCATAATGAGCATCATTTGGAAAAGTTGTTCCCATAGTGGAATCAGCTCGCAAGCAGAATAACTGCATAGTTTTTTTACTCAGTCATGGTTGAGGAATAGGCTGAGCCCGATGAAGAGAAGGAAGATGCTACAACATTTGATGAAGCTCCAAGCACTGGGCATGCAACAAAAATATATCATTGCGTTCTCGTAGCCCAAAAAAGTATTTCCGATAAGGAACCTCTGAGTGATGGTCTAGCCCAGAAGAAGAGTAACTAATACAACTTGAGAATTCAAGGGTCGACCACTGTTATTGAGGTTTCGTAATAGAAATTCAAATACAATTTGTTAAGAAAACTAAATCCTTTGACTAACTCAGTGCAAAACACTCAGAGCAAGTCTAGGAAAACAATTCCAACAAAAATTGTTTTTGACAACAATAAAGACAGAACCATCCCTTCACAAACCAGAAACCCAGTGCCATCCCCAGACACCTCGTTCAATATTCTTGTTGTAGATTACAACATTTTAGAATATATGAAGAAGGTTCATGCAAACATCTCCCTAGTCGAACTTACAAAGATCACGAGCCATCGAGACATCCTTCTACGGGCACTTGGATAAAGTTTTTTGGTAATGCTACCTCTTCAAATAAGGGACATAATAAGTCTCTTGACGCTCTCGCATCTGTAAATAATTCACTCCGCTTAGAGGTATGCACACTCTGCCCACAATTCTTGTTAACGTTCTAAATATTCAACTTCAATGTACACAATTTCTTGGTCGATTCCGATGTATCGGTAAATGTCATGCCACTATCTATGGCCAAGAAGATTAATTCTAAATGGGACAAGGCAAATGCACAGATCATTTAGCTAGAGATAACTCATGTTCCAACAATTGGTGAGCTGAGGGATGTCATCATCTAGTTATCAGCTAATGAATGAGTTCACTAATGCATCAACATTGTAATTGTGGACATTCCAGAAGCATATGGAGTGTTACTGAGCAGAGACTGGTCAAGCAAGAAGCAAGGGTAATTTTCCATAGACTGGTCACACTTATGGCTTTCATACAAAGGTAGGAAGAATTAGATTTGGGTATATTCAAAGAGATACATGAAGCACATAGTGAGCCCCTTGAATGGGCATAATGAGCCAATGGTTTTCGAAGAAATTATTTTTGGCAATTATTTTTAGGATACACAGTTGGGGTGCTATCTTGTAGAGGCATCCCCAATTCCACCAGACACACAGTTGGACCTCATTCCATGTCTAGTTGGCGATAGTGAACTTTGTACAGTTGTTAGTAGTAGTAGTAGTAGTAAGTAGTTAATTTACATATGATATGTGGAACAGATCCAAGACACGTGAGGGCTCTGGATATGGTTGTGTTTTAGTAGACCTGTTGTAGAGAAAAACATTGATTTTGAGTCGCTTGGAATTAGAGTTCACGAACAACACTTTGGAGTATGAAGAACTCATCTTGGTCTTACAGAATGCCATTGACCTCAACGTTGTTGTTATGAAAGTGGTAGGTAACTCTGAAATCGTGGTGCATCAGGTACGTAACATTATAAATTGTGTGTCACGTCATCTTAAGAGTTATCAACAAGAGGTATTGTTGGTTTAAGGGGGATTGAACTAGTTTCAAAGTGTACTATGCACTAACAAAACCCTCAACCACTGGCCCTTTCGGCAATGACCTATAAGCATATCGCAATCTCACCCAAAGCCATTAGGGGAGGTTGTAGAACCAGGTTTCTATAGCCAAAGGGATATGCGCGTTGTGCCATCTGTGTGTTCACTTATGTATTATATCTACCTACAACTTTGCATACATGAATAACTTCATGCTGATGATTAACTATGCAAATTGGTACTTAACGCATAGACATAATAGGAAACAATATAACATGTATTATTTCACATAATTCAGTAAAAAACATGCATAATGATATCAATAACAACAGATAATGAACAAAAAAATATACACAATACTTCACTAAAACTTCTTCTTTATTAATAAGGATCTTCAATACATGCTCTTCCCTGACCTGCGCACCCAGCTGCAGGTGGTATGCGCACTTAGCGACAGACTCTTCAAGGCCTCCGCACACTCAGCTATGGAGCCTTCCTCCAAAAATACAGACTCAAAACAGAGAATACGAACAATTTATGCTTAGTTAGTTCTTTTATATTCAAAAAAGTATTACATATTCTTTATATACTACAAGGCCACGGTCCACATACCATGGATCCAAAAAAACAATGCACTAATACCCGAAACCTGTTACGAAATAAGGGACTTTTGACCCACCCCAAATCCCCTAAACACTGTGTGATGAATAGAAGTTAGACAACTCCGCTCCTCAAAATTCAGAGTCTTTGACCCAAAACTTGGACCAAGTTGGGATGCATGCAACAGGCCCCCAACACTCACCTATGAGTCGTCCCATGTCACTCAGTTGCAGTTCCTTTGATTTTCATTACACTTATGTTGTAGACTGCATTATACTATTGGATTATCTCTACCATTTGTTTCTCTCTTTTTTTGCACCTCCTCCAGCAATGCCTTTGTGGTTGGGGCAGTAGCCTTCTACAATATTTCTACCTGCCTTTTATTCAACACTTTGAGCCCTTCATCCATTTTCTGAGATAGCTTGAGGGTGTCATCCTGCCATGGCTGATTCGTTGCTTGTAAAATTTGCTCCTTCCTCTAAAGATCATCTATCTATTTTTGGAGGTTCTTCCCTTCAGTAAGACTAGTGAGTTTCTGTAAGACTAGTAGGGTCTTTACATCTACCAAGATTTCATTGCACTGCTTCTGTTTCACCTATAATTCCTCCTTGATATTTTGGGTTTTTGGATCCTCCTTCTGTAAGGTCCAAATCTGCATCGTGTCATCGAATAATTTCCCACAGTCTGCCATTGTATCGAAGATGCCTTTCAATGTTTCCTTTAATTATTTCTACCTCTTCTCCCGCACTTCTGGTGGCATGGGTGGCTACATCCTTATTTGCAATTCTCATATCTAGACTTCATACTCGAATTTTATCTTCACCAATCTATTCTCTGATTCCTTGCTCACGAGGATGAGCTTCGCGACCTTTTCTGTTGATGGTTCCTCCTCAGCAACCTTTACATATGGGACTGTGCTGCAACTATATTTGATGGAATTTTCCAACTATTTTTGTTTCTTACATGCTTCGTCTCTTTTCTTGTCCACTTTCTCTAGCTCCTTCTTCAATGAAACTTTCTCCACCTGCATTTTTAATTTTCAGGTTCGTTGTTCCCACTCCTTCAACTCAGTTTTTAAGCTTTGATGGAATTTGTGCAACACCTGAATGGGAAGTGCGACAATATTTATGCTGAAAATATTCCATGCTTTGGCTCTTTTTTTTTCCTTCAGTGTGTACCACTGAAGTTCCCCAGCTGGCACCTCCAAAATTCTAACACCGAATTGTGTTTCTATTCTTTTCTCTATCTGCAGTGGCCTAGTTATTTGTTCTAGCTTTCTTTCTACTTGCAATAATGCCTTTATCTATACGATTCCCTATTGTACCTCAGCCAAGATCATTCTATATTGATCATCAATTATGTCCTAGGTCTCCGTTGTGATCTCCTGAACCTTCTCTCTGATCTCATCAATGTCCCCATCGGTGAGGACAATCACTTCTATTCCCTTGGACTTATCTTCTTTCTTCTTTTTCCTCTTGCCTACCGTAGTTTTTGTGTCTCTCCTTTAGACAATAAAAGGTGACTCCTCTCATACTCCTGCATCATTGAGGGGTTCCTCATGCTCCTACTCTGTTTCTTCTATTTTTATCTCTGCATCCTTCCACTTGTACCTACTTCCTGCAGGGTACCCTTCTCTATTCCAATAGCTCCACTAGGTGGAGTCATCCACTCTTCCAACCATTGTTATACTACGATGAGCATATCATCTTCAGTTATTAAGTATGGTAGTGGGTGCCATGTCCTAGTTAGGTCCTTCATTGCCTTGACATAGGCTCCATGGAAGTTCGCTTTAAAGTTTGCAATGTGACAATACTACATATATAAACTAGGTGACAACCTTGGATGATGCTTCACCACCATGTGTAGATATATTTCTGTCACCACGAAGAAAATCCTATGTTTTGTTGCACGCGTCGGCTCCTTCGTAAACCATAGGGAAGCATACCTCGCTACTTCACAAGCATCCACCTTGATAGATGGAAACTACAAGCCGTCTGGTTCTTTCGAAGAAATTAGTGAAATGAGTATTATCAGCCAAGCATAGTGGAACATCTTCCCCTCTTCCTGTGCTTCCCAACAATCTATCAAAGATTCCTTGCACAGATGGTAGCCTGGTTAAATTGGACCCTTGTGTTGCACTGCGCAACCAAAGATATTATAGTTGTAGGCAGCCCACTGGCCCTGAACTTCCTCATTATCTTACCTACCAAGATGTGCAGAGAAACACACTCATTGGTCATCGATGGAATTGATGTCATATCCTCGTGACTTCTTTACTAATCTGAACTTTTCCTTCATCATTTGTGCCATTTCCTTGTCCTTATTCTTGCCCACAAATTCTTCTGTGGGGTATTTTCCTTAATGAGGCCAAACTGTGATTTTTCTTATTAACATATCATCGATCGGGATCCTCATCCCTAACCAAGTGCATCCATCATGTACCAATGCAACGAGTTGTTGCACACAAATTGTACTAGATGTGCTTTGACCAAAGTGTGGCACATTCAGTATATTCAAGAGGCCTTCTCTCTGGAATCTTGCAGCCCACTAGAATGGCTCCAACCTCGTGACTACAGCTTCTAGATACTAAACCTGCTTCAAATATCTACTTGGTTCAAATTCAGGGTATTTTCACAGATCTTTAAAGTCCCAGTCTTCCATCTTTAGTTGGGGGATGTTCCCCAAAACTTCACCATCAAATGGTACTTCTGCTGATAGCAATGGAGTGTACGCAGTAGTCTTACCTTCCTTTGGTTCTTTAACTGGCTTGGCATTTGGTTTTATTGGTGGTATTAAGGTGGGAGCACAACAAGAATATCTTCATCCTTTGTCTCCATGTGGTGAAATTTAGCCTCCTCTTCAAAATCATTGATCTGCTAAGGTGCATTCTACTACATCGACTTCTTTGCTTTCTACACAAGCTTCTCCCCCTTATCTTCTTTGTTCTTTGTGCAGACTTCCTTTTGTTTTTCCTTCCTTGAGGGTGTTCTAAGTTCTACCCCAGAGACCTTAGTTGGTCTCTTCACCTGCTTCTTTTGTGGTTGTGGTTCTGTGGGTACCTACTTTATCAGTGACCTCTGGTGCCTTGGAGACATGGGTACCTTTGCTCCTTGTGCTTCCATAATACCCGCTAATCCTTTCTCTGCAAATATTCCAACAAGTTACTCAAAACTCCTCTCAGACATATAATAGATTTCTTCACACTTAGATGCAATTTCTCAACTTCTCGGGACATCGAAGTGTCAAATGTGGAAGGGATATGGTTTTTATAACAAATTTTAATTCCAACATCATTTAATGCAGGTATGGGGCTAGATACAACCAGTTGTGCTTCATAAATTCTATTCTCTCGTGCACCTTAATGGTAATTTCCTTTTAACAGTAGAATTTTCCTTCCACCTATCATATTTATGGCCAACTCTGACGAGTCTTTCCTCATGGCACAGTCACCTTTTCTTTGTCGGAGTTAATTCGGACTTCGTCATATTCATAAGTATCGTGTAGTAATCTTCCTTCACCGAAGTCCCTTTATGCAGAGTAGTTTATAGTCACATGCCCGCTTTCAAATGCAGATGGCACTAAGACTTCCTTCCCTTCAATTTTCAGTGTGAAGCTCCAGGGACAGAGTCATCCCTGTATATCTTCAATCTGCTACCATTCACTCGTCTTGGAATCAGCTGACCATTCAACTTCGCGAGTTGAATTGCACCACCATCAGAGATATTCTTGATGATATATGGTCTTAACCAATGTGTTTTAAATTTTCTTGGGAATTTCAAATTTTGTTATCATATAATAACACAAGATATCCTTCTTGGAATATCTTCTTCTTGATATGCCCATCATGCTAGGCTTTCTCCTTTACTTTCCAAGCTTGCTGATGGAACCCTGCTATGAGCCTATGTACTTCTAGAGCTAGTATCTGTGACATTCCTTCCTTCATAATTTCAGGGTCTACCATGTCTATGAAAACTACAATTATCAAACTTGGAATGATGTATTCCATAGGCATAACTTCCCCTTGTCCACATACCAACCTAAACAATGTTTTCCCTGTCAATTTCTTGCATGTTGTTTTATATTCCTACAACATCGCTGGAATTCTCAAATCCGAGTCACCTTTGTTCACAATGCATACCTTGTTTAATGCATTCTCTAGAATATTATTGAAAGCTTCCATTATTCCATTTACCTGACGATGATAAGGGGTGCTCTTCTAGGGGTAACCCTGAAATTCCTCAGTTAGTGCTTTAGTGGTTTTGTTCAAGAAATGTGTGACTTGGTCACTCATCAATATCTTCAGACAACTAAACCTGGACAATATATATTCAAAGATGAATTTTGCAATAGTTTCCACATTACAATCTTTCACTGGTTGTGCCTCAGCCCATCTTGTCAAATAATCAGTTCAAGTGATTATATACCTTGCACCAGTCTTCTTTCCTGATAAACTAATAGGTCCAACAAAGTCAATAGCCCATTTTTCAAAAGCCTTCAAAGTTACATCTGGTACTAGCGGCATCTCATCTCTTCTAGATGGCTTTCCTATTCTTTGACATACATAACATGCTTGATAGAATTCTTTTGCATCCTTATGTACTGTGGGCCATTATAGCCCAACTCTCAATATTTTCTGCATAGTGGCTTTTCCTGCATAGTGGCCACCTGAAACTCCTCCATGATATTCTATCATAATATTGTGTCCTTCATGTTTATGGACGTATATGCGTAGTACTTCATCTAGTCCCATTTTGTACAAATTTCTAGCAATCAATGAGAAATCAACTGCTCGAACCACCAACTCCTTCTTTTGCTTCATAATGTACTCCGTAGGTGCCTTTCCTGTGGCTAGAAACTGAATTATATCCACTAAGTGATCATCTATGACTTTAATTGAGAATCGTTGTGAATCATGTAGGTTATCTTTGATATTTGTGGGTTCTTCTCCTATCTCCATCCTTGATAGATGATTAAGCCCAACATTCAATTTCCCTAGCTTCATTATAACTTCGAATTCATACTCCTGGAATAATAACAACCATTGACATATCTTTTGTCCTAAAACAAGCTTATTCACCAAATATTTCAGCGCAGAGTAATCAGTGAACATTTTGAAATGCACCCCAACAAGTAGTGCCTGAACTTCTGTAATGCATACACCATAGTTAATCCCTCTCTTTCTGTCATGCTATATTTCTTTTGTGTGTTGGACAATTTCTTTCTTGCAAATGCTACGGGATGATAAATTTCTCCTACTCCTGGTTGTGCTAACACTACACCCAATGCTACGCAAGATGCATCAACATTTACATGGAACTCCTTCTTCCAGTCCATGAAAACTAGAATAGGCGCAGTTATGATCTTCTCTTTAAGTACATCCAAGATCTTATGGTAGTCTTCACTCCATTGAAAATCACACCTTTCTTCAGTAATTTCTCCATTGGCGCGGTTATCTGTGCATACCCCTTTATAAAAAAAAATTAGTAGCCAGTTTCTCCCAGTGTCATTCGTAGTTGTCTTACTATTTTTGTTGTTGGCAGGTTCACATAACTACGATTTTTGTGGGATCTACCATTAATCCCTGTTTACAAACTACATGTCCCAACAATATACCAAATGGTGCATAAAATATGCACTTATTCAAGTTCAATGAGATTTGATATTGATTACATGTATCCAACATCGACCTTAAGCTTTCCACATGCTTATTTAATAGACCAAACATTTTCCAATCATCGCAGTATACTTCTAAAAACTTGTGTATATATTCTTTTAAGGCCACAATTACAACTCTAAAAAATATAGGAGGCACATTCTTTAATCCAAAAGGCATCACTATGTACTGATAAGAGCCCCACTTTGTCACAAAAGTCATTTTATGTTTATATTTTGGTGCAATTATGATCTAATGGTATCCTGAAAATCCATCTGTGAAAGAATAAGCCTCCTTTCCTCCTACATTGTCCAATACTTCATGTGTAAATGGTGTAGGGAAGTAGTCAGGTAGGCATGCATCATTCAATTTCCTTAAGTCAACACAAATTTTGATTCCCCCTTTTGCCTTCTTTTCGTGAACCACCATGGGACTTACCCATTCAGACTCTTCGACAGGTTCAATTATCCCAACTATTAACATCTTGTCTAACTCTTCTTTCACCTTCTCCTTGTATTTTGGATTTAGTCTATAAGGTCTTTCCTTGAAAGGCTTCATATCAAGCTTTAGAGGAATCCTCGTAACTCCTAAATCTCCTAATATGGTCTTCATAAATGATAACTTAGTGGGGAACAAATCCTAATATTCATGCAAGAGATTTTTTATCTTGATGACCATGTCTACATCCCAGTAATCTCCTATTTTCGCATACTTTGGCTCAGCCTCCGACCCTATATTCACCTTCCTCATCTTCAATGACTCGGTGTTATCGGGCATCTCTATCTCAAGTCCATTTACTTCGCGATGACCTTCTAATTCTTTGATTTCAATATTGCGAGGATCTTCATCCTCTTCTGCAATGAGATTATAACATTCCATTGCATTGTGCATCTACACAGCACAATCAAGTTGTCAGATAACTACAACTTTGTTCTCAAAAATATTCTTCTTAACTATATTCAGAGTTGTATCTATATGTGGGTAGTCATCTTCAAATATGAATGTCATTATAAATATATTGACCATTCCTACCCAGATCGCAGTACCATGTCAAAGCTTGGTTTCCAAATACTAATTTTGAGGAATTGTCTCCAAGGTATGGATGAAGCCATGCACCCATTCTTCTGATGGAATTTCTCCCTGAGCTGCCATACAAATTTGTATGTAGTCTCTACTATCATTCTTGCCATCATACTTGTCTTTGAGTTCTATTTCTACTTGAACAAACCTTACCCACATCAAACTTATACATTTCTTCCAATATCCTATATTCTTCTTGTGAGTACCCCACCATCTAGCAGGAGTAGGCCTCAGTGCTTGATCCATAGCTAACAATCTCTCATATTCAAGTACCCATATTTCATAATCTCTAAAGAAATTATTTACATAACCAAAACCATCATACAAAGGTAAATTGTGTACCCAAGCTGCCATATAGCGCATTGCGTTAGTGATCCTTACACATCACCTTGTAGACACTTCATGCAACCTGTTCTACTAGTTTTCCAATTCCTCTTCTAAATCTGAAGTGCAAGAACTATCTTGTTCCCAAGTCAGTTTTACATATGTAGTAGGGTTAATCCATTCTTCTTCTTTTGCGGTAATCTGGTAAATGTTGTCGATGTCATCTACGTTATACTCTTCTTTGACAAGTTCAATATATCTCGCTCCCTCCGATGGATCTAATGGCATAATCACTCCCATATTATTTCTTTAAAATATCATTTTCATTTTCTTGAAGTTAATTATGGCCATGTTATTAAATTCCCAATCGAATCCAAACAACGAAGGGTATGGATTACTATCATCCATAATCTCAATTAATTCAAAGTCGATGGTAGTGCACACTCCATCAATGTCCACTCTGATACCTGACAATATTTCTAGAGGTACAATATTCTATTGGTTCACCATCATCAGCTGGATAGTTGACAATTGCATCTTTGGTTTACCCATCAATTCCCAAGTTTTCTTCGGCAAGACATTAGTATCATATACTAAATCCAAGATAACCTAATCCATGTCGTATTCCCAAATCTGCGTTGTAAGCCTCATTTCCTTTCCAATCTGCTTCTTGTGTCTATGTATATTATTCACTGTGCACATCTCACTCTACGATATCTCTTTAGGTGCACAAGAGTCTATCAACTCCTTCAATCCCTATACAACCTTTTGATTTCTCAACAACTTCATTCAAGTATGTATAAAATACTTCAAAATATTCAAATCCACATCTTGTGTTGCAAACCGATACTATATCGTAGTTATCCTTCTAAGTCAGTTGTGTAGTAGAGCTCGAGACCCCATCATCCACAAAGGTTTGCCTCACCTGCATGAATACTTTCTTTTCCTTCAGCTTCCTTTTTCCCATTGGCTTTATCATTTCCAATCGCAGTGCCACTTCTTGTCACAATGTCGATGCACAGTTGATCCTCCCTTGGCTCAGCAGTCACCATTTGGATATTTACTGTTGGTTGCTGGTTTCTTTTCTCCTATATACTTGCAATAAGGATTGGGAATTATTCTATCACATGATCAAAAGACGTAGAGTAACTACATGTTGTCATAGGATTCTGACAATATCTTGTGAAGTGTCTTGCCTGTTCACAGTTATAACAAATAATCTAGCCATGTCCTTGACCAGCTCCTCCTCCTCTTCCTCGTCTATGTCCTTGAAATCTTCCTGGACTAGCATGCTGGCCTCGCTCCTTGTGTGTATTCCCCTCAAATTGCATTCTATAAGCATTAGTAGTGTGCTCCATCATTAAGTCATAGCTTTGACAATTTTTCTCATCAAGGCCTACTGATCTACAAAAGTTACAAAAAAACTGCTTTGGGTTCTTCACATATTTATGTAATAGGTAGCAATCTTTAGAGCGATGTTTGCCTCTCATTATACAAATCTCACACCATAGACCTAGGTTTACCGGATTAGGTGCTCCACTCCCCAAATAATCTCTTAACACAGGGCATTGATCCTTATAATGACCCTTCACTTTTCATTTTGTACACCATACTTCTGATATTGTTTCTTTACAATTCTTGAGATCCTATAATTCAAAGGTCAAATTGACTAGCTAAATCTAAATTTGTTGTACTCTTACATAAGTATCTCCAATCGAAGAAGCTTCCAGCTTTATCGCAATCTCCAATGCTTCAGCTTGAGTCGGGATCTTCTGTTACGTCAAAGGTAACCTAATGTGTGGCAGTAGCGTGGCTATGAACCATTATTTATGATGTTTTGGGGGTATATTAAATCTTACTTGACCCATCAACACTTGGAATCGTTGATCCAACTTCCACACAAATTTAGTCATTGTCTGTTTGATTTCATTTAACTTTGTGATGCATTGTGATTCTGATTTTGACTTCTTGAATTCTGATACCAATTCTTTCTTAATTTCTTCCAACGAAGCAATCAGGTTATTCGCAGAGTATTTCATATTCCAAGTTTGCACTCTTTATCACAGCAATGTGATGAGATGCACCTTCTTTCCATCATCACTAGTGATTTGTCTTTCTTCCATACTGCATCAACTACAAACCATAACTGATCAAGATCCTCTCATCCCAGTCCTTTAAAAATATGCAGCTTAATGTCATCAACCATTTTCCTTCTTGGGGGACTAGGTGGAGGGGGAGGGTGTGGAAGTGTAGGGGAATTATGGGGAAGGGGTGGATGGATGGGGAATCCCAAAGATGCCCTGATCCTTCCCAACTCCTAACCTCAATGTTCCTTCAATATTGGTGGGGGTATGTCATGGGGTTGTAGGGTTACTTATTTATTCTTCACTCTCAGATCCTCCTAACAAGGGGCTACATCCAGTCTTAATGAAATTCTTCAGATATGTTCTATATAATTTTTCACTTTGTGTAGACCCTGGTTTAGGCTTATTTCTTGTTCATCCAAAAATTAATTTGTCTACATTCACATAATCCCCTTTACACACAATAACATCTTAATCCAGAGATTAAAAGATATTAAGAACTTACCTCGTGGTCCTTTGAAAAATCTTCATTCATATTTTCTATAGGATAAAATCGCATCTATCACGAACTTAGTGATAAATCCTCCCAAAATGCTATCGATCGAGAAATCAACAACCCTTGAGACACTATTATTGGCATTCTTGAGTCACTGTATCAATTCAGGATTCCACTCCTTAGGTTTTTCGTTCTTGAAACAATTCTTATGCTAGGTCAACTTAGATATCCACTCATATAATTCAATGTGGAACGAACCAAAGAAGATTTCATATTGCTCTTCAAAGATATAATTTTGCAACCAGTCTTCAGCTGATAATCAATGGTTTCTGTTTTCTTTTTAGGCAAATTATCTTTCTTTTTGTTCAACCCACTCCTGGATTTCTTTCTTTGAGAGACGTCAAAACATAGCCCTTAAGTAGATCTCGGTCCTAGCAACGGAACCATTTGTTGGTTTAAGGGGGCTTGACCCAGTGTCAGAGTGTACTGCGCACCAACAAAATCCTCAACCACTGGCCCTTTCAGTAACGACTTGCAAGAAGATTGCAATCTCACCTAAAGTGGTTATGGGAGGTTTCATAACCAAGTTTCTGCAGCTAGAGGGATATTCGCGTTGTGTCTTCCATGTGTTCACTTATGTCTTATATCTACCTACAACTTCACTTACATGAATAACTTTGCGCCGATGATTAACTATATAGATTGTTACTTAAAGCATAGACATAACAGGAAACAATATAATATGTATTCTTTCGCATAATTCAATAAAAATAATGCATAAGGATATCAATAAAAACAGAGAATGAACATAGAAAGATACAAAATACTTCACCAATATTATTTATTAATAAGGATCTTCAATACTTCTTTTCCTTGACCTGTGCACCCAGCTGCATGTGGTTTGCGCACTTAGCTGCAGACTCTTCAAGGCCTTTTTGCAATCAGAAATAGAGCCTTCCTCCAAAAATACAAACTCAAGACAGAGAATACGAACAATCTATGCTTAGTTAGTTCTTCTATATTAGACACAATATTACATCTTCTTTATATAAAATTCCTTACTACAAGACCATACCATGGATCCGACAAAACAATGGACTAATACCTTAAATTTGTTACAAAATAAGGGACTTTTGACCCACCCCAAAGCCCCTAAACATTGCATGATGAATAGAACTTCGCCAGCTTTGCATGCTCCACCCCTCAAAATGCAGATTCTTTGACCCAAAACTTCAACCAAGTTGGGTTGTGCCCAACATGTATGGTGACTTATCTCTAACTTCCCAGTTGTTAATATTATTTCAGTACCAAGAATGCATAAGGAAGATGCAGATGCCTTGGAAAATGTTGTTGCTAAGATGTTAACTTTAAGGGATGGATTTCATATTGAAATTCTGTATAAACCATCAGTCCTAGATAACATAGCTAACTTACACATTTAAGATGATGACCAACATATACTATGGTTTATGGTGAAGGTTGATGTATTCAAAGACACAATGATTGATGAGGATGAGCATGAACAGACACTGCAAGACACAACCAATGCAAGTAAAGGAAACCTCATCCCTAAGGGTGTGGTGTTGAGCCCCAAACTTGCATCTTCCCTATACACCTTTCTAGCCTTTTTCCATTTACCTGGGCCTCCTAAGTTGTCAAACCATTGCATATTAGTCTAAAAATAGCATATATAGTGGTTTCCTAACTATGTTTTGTGTCTGTTCTTTGAATTAGATTTTTGCTCATTCAGCTGCGGAATCTTGTCACTTTCCACAGCCAATTCAACTTTCCTTAGCCTTTTTGTTAAAGTCTATGTTACAGGTGTCTTCAAGCAAATCTAGCCACATGGGCGAGTTGCAAATGACGTGGACATGGACCGAGTCCTATTGGCTCAGTCGAATTCACCAAAGAAGGCCATGGTCAAAGGTAGTCAAGCGGTGGTCAACGTAAGAGTCCTACAGTGACAGAACTCTGTTTTTCACCATGTGAAGACTTGCGTGGCCATTCCTAGATTTCTGGGGATAGATCAACACCTGTGGACTGCTCCATGAACTGAATCCAACAGCCACCCTCCATAGATTTAATCACCATGGAATCCATGATGCTAGATCCCTAGACGTGGTTGTTCACGTGTCTTTTATCAGTGCAGATTTTAGGAAAGTAGTTATGTCATCCTCTGTTATAAATAAAGCGTTCTCATACGCATCGTAGCTAGCTTTTGTAATGTAATTTTGACTGTTAACACGCCCACTGTGTTGTGACTTTATTTCTGTGTTATGACAGCATTTTAATACATGAGAAGACTTTGTTTATAAGCTCAATTCATGTTTGATTTCTGATTTCCCGAGGTTGTGCAGAGGGCCCCTATACACACTGAGGTTTTGTTAATTGTTGTATAGTTTCATGCTTTATTTCTTCATGTTCCTTATGCCATAATAATTCACTTGTATATATTTCACTTCTTCTGGTATTAATGTTGATTGTTGTCCATAGTTTTTATGCTTTACAATGCTGTTAACTGATCAGTGTCTTTGTTTCAGATTACAGTAGGAAGCTCGGGCATTTACACATAGTTTTATAATGACTAATGACATGGAATTATTCTTGTCCTTCTGCTGATTTATTTTTCTTAGTTCTTAGTTCCAGAACTGTTTTATTTATTTCAGTTTTTCTCATTTACTTTTTTACAAGATAGATATTAAATTACTCATGTCATTTTCAGTTACCTCCGAAAGCCATAGTGAGACTAATGGTGAGGGATTGAAGTATGAGTGTGTAGTTTGATATTAGTTTATTTTTCTGCAAGTTAGTTACTGAATTGCTCATGTCATTTTCAGTTACCTCTGAAAGCCATAGCGAGACTAATGGTGAGGGATTGAAGTATGAGTGTGTAGTTTAATATTAGTTTTATTTTCTGCAAATTAGATATCCGGTTTCTCAAGTTGTTTATGATTACCTCCGAAAGCCAGAGCAAGACGATTGGTGAGGGGTTAGAATATGAGTTGATGTAATTTGATCTTAGCCTTACTTTTCTTGCAATTTTTGGATTTCTTTGAGTTCAGCTTCTTTCATATTTAGACAGTAGCAAGGATACTAGGTTTCATGGTCAATAGCTCACTATTTGTTTAATTAGAATAGTGGCACATTTTCATTCTCTTTTAGGAATTAATTTCATCATTGCATGTTTTAAAACCTTTTTGAAAATTTTGAAGTTTGGAAATCATTTTAAAGGACACCATTGCCTTGAACACTTATATCCATACTTGTCTTTTAGGATTGCCATCTTACATTAGGGAATCAACGAAGATAAACCCAAAAACAAACTAAAAATAAAAAACGACAAAAAAGTAAGAAATCGGTTATCTTGCATATATAGTGCGCCTCACTTCAGCAGTTTATGACTCTCGGATTGACAATTAATATAGCAATTTAGGACACTCTAAATTGACCAAACATGTGGTATCACTAGAAAAGTTGTATGATCTGTAAAACCACTTCTGCGGACCTATGAATGCTAAAACCCACAGTTCTATGTTGTCGCATGAGAAAATCAACTTAGGAACTAAGAAAGATCCAAAGTATGTTAATCTCGGTACTTGCTGCACACCACAAGAGTGGCAAGCCATCATCCTCTTATTCAATAAATATCGTGATGTCTTCGCATGGACGTATGATGATCTTTAGATATATGATATGTGAATAATCTAGCATGTGATAACCAGTCAAGGAAGGGGCCAAGCCATTTCAACATAAATTAAGGAAATTTCACCCAATGTTTGAGCCCCTCATAGAGAAGGAATTGAGAAAACTATTGGATTCTCAGATCATTTACAAGGAGTGACATTCAATGTGGGTATCAAACTTAGTCCCTGTGAGAAAGAAGTCTGGGGAGATCTACCTATGCATAGAATTTTGCAATCTCAACCGCACCTCAGACAATGACAATTACGTAGTGTTGTCTATGGAGAAAATACTGTAAATAGTATCTGGGGCCAAAATGTTTTCTTTGCTTGATGTATTTTGCAATTACAACTAGCTTCTGATATTAGATTTTGATAGATTAAAAACTACCTTCTGAACAATGTGGGGCACATTCGCTTTCCGACAAATGTCGTTTGGGCTAGTCAATGTTAGTGCAACATTCTAATGTGAAATAGACATCACCTTTCGTTGGCTTATTGGATAGAGCGTAGTGGTCTACCTTGATAACGTGACAATGTTTTCAAAACAACGGTCAGACCACCTGTGCCATCTGAAGAAGATTTTTTAGCGATGCCATAAATACGGGATATCCTTTAACCCAAAGAAGAGTGTCTTTGCAGTGTCCAAAAGTAATCTCTTGGGACACATCATTACTAAGAGTGGGATCAAGGTGGACCCAGATAGGGCCAAGACCATTACGTAGATTCCCCACCCAGTCAACAAGAAAGCATGCAATATTTCTTGGGGCAGGTCATCTTCCTCTGAAATTTCATCTATGACTATGCTCAAATTGTTAAACCAATATAGAAGATGATCAAGAAAGATGTAGTATATAAATGGGATAAAAGGGATAAGGACGCATTCACCCATATTAAACAAGCTATAGCAAAATCACCCACATTGTACAACCTAGACTTCAGTAAAGACTTCTTGCTCTACACTTTCTCTTCCGACACCTCTCTTGTTGTTGTGCTCACTCGGAAGGATGAGTTGAACAAAGAACGACCTATCTCGTTCATGAGTGAAAGCCTGCTAGGACTAGAGATCAATCTCTGTCATGGACAAACAAGCTTATGTAGTGTGCAAGGTGGTAAAACAATTCAGACCCTATCTATTAAAACACCATTGTATTATCTTTGTTCCATGCCCAACAATCAGGTCACTGCTTGTTGAGTAAGAACTGGGTGAAAGAAGGGCGAAATGGATGACCATATTACAAGAATATAATCTTTACATCAATCAAGTTCACACCATTAAGGGCCACAGTCTTTTCAAATTATCAGTAGAAGAATTCTATGCAAAATAGGAAGAAGGAGAGCTCGCAGGATGGGAGCAAGAGATTGAGATTCACAACATCGAGCGAGCCTCCCCCACTTCAAACATAAACTCTTGGTACGCAGATGTGTACAAATACCTTGAGCATGGAACCATGCCCTCTCACTTATCTATGCGACAAAATAGGGCACTCTGAATCAAAGCACTGTCATATCAGTTGGTGCATGGGGTGTTGTTCAGGAAGAACAATAATGGAATATTTCTCAGGTGTTTGGAGGCACATGATTAAGAAAAGGTGTTAAGTGACCTCCATGATGGACTAACGGGGGGACAATTCAAAAGGAACACAGCAACACATAACGTTATGCAGGCCAAATTTTATTGGCCTACATTATCTAAAGATGCTCATGCTTATGCTCGAAATCGTTCGGTTTGTCAAAGGTGTTGCGATAGAAATCAGAAGTTAGAAGCCCCACTACAACATGTTGCAGTGGAAGATCTGTTGCAACCGTGGGGCTTGGATATCATTTGGGACATTATACCACACTCATTGAAGTAACATTGTCATATCCCAATTGCTACAGATTATCTCACGTGGTGAAAAAAGGAAGTTCTACTAAAACAGGTGAACGATCAAGAAGTCATTAGCTTTTTGCAGTAGAATATCATCTCTAGGTTCAATGTTCCTACATCACTTGTTTTTGAAAATGCAACATACTTTTCCTCATTAAAGATTTATGATTTTTCATTGGAAAATGGTATTATTTTGAAACGTTATGCTAATTATTATCCATAGGGAAATGGTCTTTCTAAATCCACGAATAAGAACCTTATTCATATCATAAAAAATACCATATTCTCTAAACAACGGAACTAGCACTCTACTTTGGTGAATTCCTTATGGTCTTACTGAGTCACGCCTAGAATTTCTCTGACAACCTCCCCTTACTTCCTGGTATATGGAAAAGATTACATCCTCCCACCAAACATATACTTGTCTAATCTCCAATTGTCCCAAGAATCCCAAGGCAAGACATGCCTTTTAGCTCAGCGTAGGATGGAAACTTTACACAAGCTACAGGAAGAAAAGTTAAAAGCAAAAGAAAAAATTTCACTTCACCTGAGTCTTATCAAGAGATGGTTTGATAGAAATTCTATAGGGAAGAATAAATTTAGTGTAGATGACTTAGTCTTGAAGTGGGACAAAGCCCACGAGGACAAAGGAAAACACACTAAGTTTTAATCCCGGATTGGTTCGTACACAGTCCACAAAAATCTTGGCCAACACATGTATCATCTTCAATCACTTGAAGGGAATATTGACTCTCTCTCTGTCAATGGTAAAGAATTAAAACAATATTTTCAATGAAGATCTGGGGCTACGCCCCACTCTATGTACAATCTTTTGTTGTTTTTTTTTTATTCCTTTGCTTCAGTTATGCGTTGTGTAAATAAGTGTTGTTCCTTATTGCGTTGTGGCTTCCAAGTGTGTGTGTGGCTGAAGTTCAAAGATTCTTGTGACATTGCAGTGCTTGGATAGTCTTTTATCCATCTTCCTTATGTTGGATGCATCTTTTGGTTGATGAAGTTCTGACGGAAAAATGTGATTCGTTAGTAAGGAAAGTTTTGGTCTAACCACGAACTTGTGTCTAGTTTGGAAACTTCACGCCTATACTCAGTTTTCTCCTTCGGTGTTTTCAAGCCTATCCAACTAGCAGAAATGGAGAGGGGGGGAATCTAAATGAGAAAACCTAAATCAGAGGTCTTTATATGATTCTCTGAAGGAACAACCTCTCTTCTCTCAATACGTTACGATCCCTCTTCCGCCCCAAAATAAATAAGTATCAATGCACAATTTTCTTTAAATAAATAAATAAAAGCGAAATAAGAGAAAGGCTTCCTTCGCAGAGAGGTGAAGCAAGCAACTCTGTCGGGGTATTATCTAGGCTCGCTGGCAGCAGAGAAATGTGTGTGTGACTCTGTCGGGGTACTATTCAGACCTGCTAGCTGTTAGGGTTCTATAAATATAGGATTAATGTTTAATTAAATAAGTTATTCTTCCCACTAGGAAATTATAAAAAAGTTATTTTTCTTTTTAAAATTTTTTCCGCTCATAAAAGGAAAAGAAAAAAAAAAGAGTTCTAAAAGAAAGAAGAAAAATAAAGGGAGATAAAAATATGTATATGTGAAATAAAAGAAATAAAAGAAATAAAAAACCCATATGGCGTGCCAGTCAAAATGCTGCCTTGATTTGGAAAAGAAGTTTGATGTAAATGTTATTTTTCATAACTTTGGTTTATATGTCTTATTAACCCGTGAAATGACAATTTGTCGCGTTGTGAATAACCATCGCACACCAATCAAGTGTGTCGATGACTCCCACCTGGATCAACCAGCGAGAGAAGGATTTCAGACACCCCCCCCCCCCCCCCGCATTATCGACGCTTAATGGGTGGGGGGTCCTAAAAATCTATTTGTGCAAACACCTCTTTTGTGACATGTCAACTCCTCAAGGCTTTTGGGGGATCCCTTCCCAAAAGCGTTTACCGCACCTAACCCCCCCCCCGAAAACCACTACCTCCTTACTCTTTCCACCCATCACCTTTACCCATTCAATCACACCAATTATTTTCCTTTCTGCCATCTATGTCATTCCTCCACATCATTTGACTGTTGAACGTTCAAATCACATGCCAACCTACAAAAGAACATCGCACATTAATTCCTCTCCCACCAATCAACTTATTTTTGAATTAATTGCTTCCACTTCTGAAACATTAATGATTCTACTATGATCTCCAACAATTATATTATAAAAACCCACAGAGGCCTGCAATTACTTCCTTTCCATGCTCTTTCAGTATGTGCAGGCCAAGCTTGAACCAGTCTAAAGTTCTCAAGTGTTGTCTGTCAGATCCTCTGCTAAATTCAACCAAATAAGAAATCTTGTAATCTTGTTCTTTCCTATTTCTCTGTAATTGAAAATTTCAGTGCAAAAGGGAAATGGAAAGATGATCGAGGAATATCCCATGATTCCCCTTGTCCGGGACCTTAATAGAGCTCCCCTGATTGACACCTAATACAAAATTGTCGTGACCAATTGTCAGTTCGACCTATACGAACTCCATAATTGGGAAAAACAGAAATACCTTGATCATAGTGATGACTTGAGCATCTGGGAGTCCTTTCTCCCTAAATTTATCTTCCCTCAAACCCATTTCTTCCCTAAGTTTTCCACTTGGTGTCATCTCTGATACCTTCCTAGCAAAAAGGCAGTGATTGCCAAAAATGATGAAGCTATCTTTTCTATTTCTCTTGAGAGTATTTTCCAAGCTTTGCAAATAAATCCCCAAGCCTCTCTGCATCCATTTCCACTTATAGATTATGTAATTGTATAAAAATCTTAATTTCCCCCAGAGATCCCATATTTTTGAATGTTTTCTCCCTAAAAATGTTGAATTGCCCAGAACAAATCCCCATACCCTATTTCCATTTTCCCAGAAATGTCAATGCAAGTAATTTCCATGGTGAATCTCTTACTAGGATATTATATTTACCAGTGGGGGTTGATGAGGTAGTTTTAGGATTCTTATCAGTGTTCACAATTGGGAAAAAACCTTCAGTTCTATTTAATTACAACCAATTTTTGTATGATGCCATGCATGATCAATTTATGAAATTTAAAGCTGAAGGTGTATTCAAATATCAGTTAGTGTTAGTGTATCTCATGTTATTTTACCAGGAAGACAGATTCAAGTTTCAATTTTAGAAAATGGATGAGTAGGGTAACCCATTGTTAGTTATCCATTGGACTTCACTGGTCAGAAGAAATTCAGAGGAGTACACTTATACAGATTTTGTAGACCAGTTCCTTCACACATATTTGTGTTTATTATGAAGTGATATTATACCGAGGATATCTCCAGAAATCAAGAAATTTTTGCACCTCTCAGAATAGTCAAAGGTTGGAGACCGGTATTTATACCAGAACTATACAGAGATAAAAATTTATGGATTTGAGCTCCCTCCTTATAGATTACTAGTATTTGTGCCAATAAGGATGTTTTCCTTGGAGTATGCCAGACATATGCTAAATATGGATGAACTACATTTTGTTTCCAATAAGAAGAAAGACAAATTCAAGCTAAAGGCACAAGTAGGCCCTTATATTGTAAAAACTAGAGCAGTAGCAAAGGAGCTGGAAGCAGTGTTAAAATAGATGATATTCAAACCCATATTCACATGGTCCTATGATCCTTTTGGGGTAATTTTTAAGCTGAGGATTGAACATAAAGGTACTCCATATCCACATACACCAAGGCCAGAGATAGAACAATATGTTAATCAAGAGGAATGGGCAGAAGACACGTTGCAGGAGGGCGAAGAGCAGTTGGTTAGTCAAACTCCATTACAAACTTCCATTCCTAAAGAAAAAGAAAGAAATAGGCCAAGGGAAATCATGTCTCCCACCAACTCAGAAACACGGGATGCATATTTTCTTCTGTTCAAGAGAAGGAAGAAGGATCCACATAACACCAAAAATACTGATAGTAGCATTGATCCTCAAGTAATCACCATTCAAGAAGAATATTTAGAATAAAGGGATGTACATTAGAAGACTACTTTGGTTTTGATAGGTACTCCTACCACCGCTTTCCCATATATAGAAGAGACAATTGAGTATCTGATCTCTTCTACTTCTCGTGTTCCACCAAATCCAAGTATTTTTACAAGGTGCAGGGAGATCAAATTGAAGAATGAAGCTCTCAAAGCTTCAACATACTCAAAATTCTTGAAACAAACTACCACCACTCAACACAGGTTGTTTTTTTTCTTTTGATTCAGAGAAGTGGCAGTTTCAAATGGCCTTTTTAGAACCCAAAGTGTCAACCACCAAAGGTGTTGAAGATTATAAGGCATCCATATTTTCAGTTGATACTAAACAAGTTCATGAAATTGATCAAATTGATTTGCATAAGAAAGAAGGTGAGATGATCTACTCAACTTTAACTAGCTCAGCCATGGCTGCTTCTAAATAACATTTTTCACCAAAAAATGTGCTATTTACAGTTGAAGGTTGAGAGGATGTCCTCTATGGCCAAAGACCCAGAATCAAGACATTAGAATATTTAGTTATTAAACTAGGATATGATCCTAGTGATGTCAAGGTAGCAAAGGAGTTAATCAAAAGCAAGAATGTAGACATTCAAGATCTCAGGAAACAACTCAAACTTCCAAGTAAAAAACACCCATAGGCTAAGGAAGTCACTAGTTTAGAGATGGAGAAAGAGAAGCTGTTTACAATAGTAGTAGAGCAAAATGCTCAAATCCAGAAAATGGAACAAGACATGGAAGAAATAATAAAAGAAAAATAGCAGTGGGATACAATAGGAACATCAATAAGAAGAACATCAACAATAAGAAATATAACCCACCTGACAACGCAAGTATTAGTTACAGATTCCTTGAAAAATATAACTCAAGCTTTGAGGGAATTATCATTGAAAAATAAATAGGTACAGAAATTGTCAACTACGCTCACCAAAATGGAAGAAAACAAGTTAAAGGCAGACAATGCATACTTGGGAGAAGTACAAAAGAACTTCAAGTTAATTCGGCAGAATCAGAAGTATGAAGACCAGTCCATCATTATTCAAATGTTGTTAGAGGCCAAACATAGAATTTGGCACAATATTTATTCCAATATTATACACTTGTGGCCTTCTATCCAAATCATTTTTGAACAGGAAGAATTGGTCCAGAGAATTAAAGTAGTAGTGGAGTAAACTAAAGTTGATATTGAACATAGGCTAGAAGAAGCACAGAAGAACATAAGGATACTGAACTCTAAAAGCAGAGAAGAACTTGAAGAGCTCAACATTCAGGACAATAATAGAAGTCAAAAGTTTTTTGACTAAAAAAAATTTGATGGTGTAGTTGGAGAATAAGTGTGAAGAGCTAGAGCTAAAGGTAAAAAGATTTAACAAGAAGTTTATTGTGTTGCAAGAGAAAGGAATTCCAACTCTCAGAAATTTTAATGAAAAATTGATTCCATTAGAAAATTACCGGGAATAGTTATGCAACATAGCTACAGATGCATCTAAGTTTGTAAATGCAAAGGGAGCTAGCAGTGGAGAAGCCTTTCTGTAGGGTCTATAGTTTGATTTAAACATACAACATGAAATTGATCATTTATTTTTGAATAAACCAACTTTTCAAACTTATATTGAGGTAGATTAAAGGTTTAGAAACATGGTGAATTTCTCTATCTGATGTGAAGAATGTTGGGACCAATTACTAGAGTTGGTCGAATAAGGATGAAAATAAGACCTGCAATTTTGGCACTAGGAAGAAAGAAGGAGCTGGAAAATAGCCACAATCAACAACAAATTTCCTCCAAATTTTCAACAAACAACAAAATTTGTCTAGAATTTTTATTTTCTAGTTTATGTTTCAAAAATATATGCATTTTTGTGATCAATTCCTTTCGGAATCTGAAGCTAGTTCAGCAACAAGTCTATAAATACTTTCTAATAATACTTAGAAAAGGTTGGAACTTGTATGAAGAAAAGGGCTATGCATTGATGTAAACCATGTATTGGACTCAAAGTGATCAATTTACAGAAATATAGAGAGTTTTGTTACAGGATTCCCGTGCCAAACAATTGGTGATGTGCTTTCTTATGTTAAATTGTTTCTTTTCTCAATTTCCATATGTTTTTTCCTTCTTTATTGTTGCAATAAGATTAAGGGCTGGATTTTCTTAAGTGTAATTTTCTCTGGTTTGTTAGCAATATCCATGTTTTCTTTCATATGCTAAATACAGAATTCATCCCATTATGGTCTATATTTAATTGAACTCAAATCATATTCATCCTAATCACACCACAAATACTCTAGAAGATCCAAAAGTTTTCCTATCCTTCCTTGTTACAAAAGTTATGTCATTTTGGTATTGATTACCCAAAGGTTCATGTCTCCATGCCCAATGGAATTTTCCTGCATCTTTCAACCAAACCTTTGAAAAACCCATCTGGAACTCAAATAGCTAGCCAAAAACTTGAAGTAGAAATTGAAATCGTATAGAGAGACCCTTCTCTGAAGATGGAAGGGCTAGATCCCAGCTTTAAAAGTTGTTTTATGGTTACCTTTGTAGTTTTCTTCCTCAGCCTAGGAAAATTATGGAGTGATAACATTATGGCGACCATACTGGGGACTAACATAAAAATAAAATATTTACCTTGTAAATATTGATTTTAGAGCTCCAAAGCTATTTCCTATGACTGACAGAGAAATAGAATCTATTTAGGCTTCTTTTTCACCCAAACGTTGTATATATTCCTAGTTTTAAATAATCCATTTGAAGATATGGTTCCCAGGAAAATATACACCAGATCCTAACCCACCCGAAATTGTAAATAATCCTGAGAAGCTGATTAGGAAGAAGACTTTTACAGAGAGCCAAGCAAGAAATAATCCTTTTCCAAGAGTTACCAAGAAATAACTGTTGAGGCTATTGAATTTGAATTATCCTTTGAGCATAGTATTTTCAGAAACAAATCGGAAAGATTTGTCCTTGAGATAGTCTTTGATGAAAATATTTTGAAACCTTATATATCAACACATCAACCTATCATTTTATATTATGATAAATCCTTTATAAAACAGGTTGAAAAAATTGAATATTTGGTGACTAAATTGAATTAGGATGCTCAAAAACCATTAATAGATCAATCAACTACTTTTTCTTCTTCTACCTCATCATCAACCCCTCCTGTGGTTTCTCTTTTTACCATTGTTCCCATTTCATATACCATCCAGACTCCTTCTATACCAACTTAGCAAGTCATAATTTCACCTTCTTTACCATCTCTAACATCTAGCACAACTATAGTTTCATCCTCTTCTCATATTCCAGTCATGGCAGCACGTTATGCCCCTTTGGCTTTACCAGCACAACTGAATGCCATGCCCCAGACTTATGGCCAATGTATACCCCAATTTGATAGCATTGGGCCTATCACAACACAACAACACATATACAAGATGAATGACTTCTCATATTTGGAAGAAGTTGATGATGATGATGTGAAAATGAGGCTCTTTGCACAAAGTTTGGTAAGGGAATTTAGAAAATGGTTCATGGGATTTCTAGAACATAATATTGTAGATCTAGAAAAATTTCACCAAATTTTTCTTGCAATATGGGAAGTAAAAAAGAACCCTCTTCAGATCCTGGTAGAATATGAGAGTCTAAGAAGAGCTCCTGGAGAAATAGTTCAGGATTATTGCACTAGATTTAACAATTTTTACAATTCTATTCTAGCAGCAATACAACCTCCACCAAGGCTAGCTTTAATCCAATTTCCAGATGGATTTGATGCTAATATGGATTATCAATTGAGAGAGAGAAATCTTGCTACCCTAGAAGAAATGCAAAGAAATGTTGTTAGTGTAGAAGAAAATTTGTTAGCCAAAAGAGAAAAGTTAAAGGCTAAAAGAAGAGTGACTATCAAAGAAGAACCTTCTTCTTCTTCATCTCATGCAAAGCTAGACACCTTAGTTAAAATGATGGAAATGATGAGTTTGACTAACAGGGCTCCACCAAGAGAAACTCAAGGGGGTTCTTAGATCAGAAATCCTAATTTTAGGAGGAATCCACCCCAAATTAAACAGAGAGAACAAAGAGAACCAACAGATCAACAACAAATCATACCTCTGTTCGAGGAGAATTATGTAGATGACTAAATTGAGATAGCAGATGACCCCGAAGAGAATCAAATTAATCTATTTGGAGAAGGAGAAATATACACTATTTTCTTAACCAAGGAGGAACAAGACCCGTTATTGTTATCACAGCCAAAAGTCATCCCTGCAGAATCATATGATTATAAAAAGGGGTACCAAAATTCTATTATGGAAGTACAAAAATAGTATAATTTTAGAAGCAAGAAGGTTGCAACAAACCCTCCCAAGAAAATTCATATTGATACACCTTCCACTAGCTTGACAAAGGATGACTCTCTAAAAGAGGTTTCTCAAAAACAAGATGTAAGTATTAAAGAAGTAGATAAAACTCAAACTTCTTTTAGTATTGAAAATGAATTATACAAGGTCAAAATTTATATTCCTTTGACATTATTGATTAACAAGAATGCATATAGAACTCAAGTCATGAAGGCACTAGAAATAGGGGAGGGAACATACACAATTAACTTAATGGATGGCCAACCTAAATTATTATTTGGACCTGAAGTTGAAGCGAAGTCTCAGGATGTTAATTTGCCACCCTTCTATGTCAAGCTAAACATTCATGACTACATCTTTCATAATTCTATGCTTGATTCTAGTGCTTCACACAATCTCATGCCTCGAGTCATTATGGAAAATCTAGGATTAGATATAAAAAGACCATATAAATACCTTTAATATTTTGATTCTAGCAAAGTAGGATGCTTACATCTCGTCGAGGATTTAATATGTGACTATGGCCCAAATTCCAGCAAAGAGTGTGGTTATGGATATGGTAGTGGTCGACATACCTCCAAAATATGGAATGTTATTATCAAGACCTTGGGGAGAAAAGTTACAAGGTACCTTGCAGATGGACATGACATATGAAACTATTCTTGTCTTTGGTCAACAAATGAGGTTTTATAGGGAAGCGTTAATGAAATATATGGTAAGCAGCCAAGACAAACCTAATAGATACCCTCTTTATTCTATTCATTCAGACATGGATTCCTTCATTCTATACAATGATATATGTGTGGAAGAAGAAGTGTAAAACATGGAAAGTAAATTAAGAAAAATAGAGGATGTGAAATCAAATACTGGAATAGAAAATGAAGAGGATGAAGCCCTGTGGAATATGGATTTCGATGGGGCAGTCAGTAAGGAAGGAGCAGGGGTAGGCGTTTGGGTCTTAAACTCAAAAACATGCATAACAAAGGGATATTATTACAAGCTTAATTTTCAATGCACCAACAATATAGCTGAGTATGAAGCACTTATTTTAGGATTGCAGCTTTTGAAGAGGTCAAGAGCTAAAAGGATTTTTGTACATGGTGATTCAGAACTCATCATTAATCATATTAAAGGTGAGTACTTAGCTAAACATCCTAGGTTAAGGGCCTACAGAAATGTTGTCTTAGATTTTCTGCAGTGTTTTCCAGAGTATCAGTTATCTCTAATTCCTAGGAGTCAAAATGTATTAGCTGATGCATTGGCTACCTTAGCCAATACTTGTAAGATTCCATTCCATCCAAATAAAAAATCTAAGTTTAAATTGAAGCATAGACCGACTATCCCTGATAATATTAGATATTGGCAAGTGTTTGGCAATGATAAATAGGTAGAATTTTTTTTGCGATTAAAGGAAGAATTTGAGAATGTACATATTGATACAGATAACAATGTAGATAGGGATACAAATGAGACAATGTTTAACCAGCAAGGATCTAGAAGAACTTGAGACTCTACACTTGAAAGGTAATGTGATACCAATGGGTTTAGTCCCACTAGAAGAAATTTTTTATTTGAATGATGTGGTTAAAAATCCCAAAATAGAACCTATAGGAGTTGAAGTTGAAGACTGTAATATAGGTACTAATGATAATACAAAGATTGTAAAGTTGTCCAAGTATTTACCTCCTAAAGAAAAATAGAGGTACATTTATTTATTGAAAGAATATTATGATGTGTTTGCATGGGGATATGAAGATCTAAAGGCATATGATACCAACATTATTCAACATACCATTCCCATCAAAGAGGACCAAAAACCTTTCAAACATAAATTAAGGAGGGTGAATCCAGTTCTGTTACCCTTAATAGAAAAAGAGGTTAGAAAACTTTTTGATGCCAAAATCATTATACCTTTGAGGTTTTCGAAATGGCTATCAAATCTGGTGCCAACAAGGAAAAAGACAGGGGAAATAAGATTATGTGTGGATTTCAAAAACCTAAAAAATGATTCTCTCAAAGATAACTACCATGTACCAAAAATGGATCATATTTTACAGAAGGCAGTTGGTTCTAGTAGAATTTCTTTCCTTAATAGTTTTTCAAGTTAAAACCAAATCCTTGTGCATCCAGATGATCAACGCAAAATAGCTTTCATAACACCATGGCGAACCTTCATGTATATGTATATGCCTTTGACCTTATGAATACAGGAGCCTCTTTCCAGAGAGTAATAGATATTGCTTTCGCAAATGAGAAAGATAGATTTATTGTAATATATCTAGATGACATCATTGCATTCTCCAAAACGGATGAGGATCATCTATTTCATTTAAGAATATTTTTTGAGAAATGCAGAAAATATGGTATTTCCTTGAACACTAAGAAGTCTATGTTTGGTTTAGAAGAAGGTAAACTACTTGGTCACATAATTTCAAAATATGGTATCCGAATTAATCCAAGTAGAATTGAATCTATTATGAAAATTGATCCACCTAAAAACAAGAAAGGAGTGCAGCCCTTTATTGGCAGAATAAATTTTCTAAGGCGGTTTATTCAAAATAAAGGTGAGATCTTAAGAGCTATTAAAAACATGTTGAAGAAGGAAAGCGAGATGAAATGGAATGGAATGTTGAAGCCAAAATATCCTTCAGTGATGTGAAGACAACCTTGACCTGTGCTCCTGTTCTGATTAGCCCAGATTACACTAAAGACTTCATTATATTTTCCTTTGCTTCAGAACATACTATTGCAGTAGTATTATTACAGAAAAACAAAGAGGGACATGAACAATCGATAGCGTTTTTTAGTAGAGCTTTAAGAGATGATTCATTGAAGTATAATATCATGGAAAACAAAGATTTTGCTTTAGTAAAGGCCTTGAAATATTTCAAAGCGTATTATTACATTCTCACATAATCAGTTATGTTGCAAGTGCAGTAGTAAACGATATCCTCACATAAACTAATCCATATGGAAAAAGAGGTAAATGGATAGCAGTAATATTGGAGTATGACATGGAAATAAAGCCTAAAAATCTTATCAAAGGTCAAGGATTAGCTAAATTAATGGTTGAGTCAAACTTTCATGCACTAGACATCAATTTTGTACCTGCTGTTGATGAACAAGAGGATTTTGTGACTCCACAGGTATCATAAAATTTTCTTACTTCTCCCTGGTATGCAGATATTGTGTATGTTTTGCAAAATTTACAAGCTCCACCTGGTTTGACAAAAATCAAGGAAAGATTTCTCAAACTGAAAGTTATAAAGCTCTACATTTTAGATCAAGCTTTGTATTGGAAGGATGCTTGAGGTATTTTATTAGAATTTTTATTAAAGGATCAAGAAGATAATATTATGGAGGAATTTCATCAAGGTGATTATGAAGGACATCCTTACTAGAAAACCACATCAAAAAAAATCATGAGAGCTGGTTTTTACTGGCCTACTTTGTTTGCTAACATTCAAAAAGGTTTCAACTTGTCATTAGTGTCAAATTTGTTGAAGGAAGAGAAAAATCTTACCTTCACCTTTGAAGGCTATATCAGTGGAGGTGCCTTTCCAGTAGTGGGTTTTAGATTTTATAAGAGATGTTAGTGTATCTCATGTTATTTTACGAGGCAGACAGATTAAGGTTTCAATTGTAGAATATCGACGAATAGGGTAACCCATTGTCAATTATCCATTGTACTTCACTGGTCAGAATAAATTCAAATCAATACACTTATACACATTTTGTAGACTAGTTCCTTCACACATCTTTGTGTTTATTATGCAGTGATATTATACCGAGGATATCTCTAGAAATCAAGAAAGTTTTGCACCTCTAAGAAGAGTCAAAGGTTGGATACTGGTATTTATAGAACAACTATATAGAGATCAGAATTTATGGATGTGAGTTCCCTCCTCATAGATTTCTAGTCTTTGTGCTAATAATGATTTTTGGTTTGGAGTATGCCATACAGATGCTCAATATGGATGAACTACATTTTGTGTCCAATAAGAATAAAGCACGATTCAAGCTAAATGTACAAGTAGGCCCTTACATTACAAACACCAGAGCAACATCAAAGTAGGTCGAAGTAGTGTTAGAATATATGAAATTCAAACCTGGCTTCACATGGTCCTATGATCTTTTGGGGGTAATTTCTAAGATGAGGATTAAACATAAAAGTACCCCATATTAACATACACCAAGGCTAGAGATAGAGCAATATGCTAATCAATAGGAATGGGAAGAAGACACATTGTAGGAGGCCGAAGAACAGTTGGTTAGTCATTCTTCATTACAAACTCCAATTCCTAAACAAAAATAAAGAAAGAGGCCAAGGGAAAGCATGTCTCCCACCGACTCAGAAACACAAGCTGTAGATTTTATTTTATTCAAGAGAAGGAATAAGGATCCAAAGAACACCATAAAGACTGATAGTAGGACTAATCCTCAAGTAATCACCGTTCAAGAATAATCTTCGAAAGAAAGGGATGTACAAGAGCATACTACTTTGGTTTTGACAGGTACTCCTACCACCTCTTTCCCATATGTAGAAGAGACAACCAAGTCTCATATCTCTTCTACTTCTTAGGTTGCACCAAATCCAAGTATTTTTACAAGGTACGGGGAGATAAAATTGAAGAATGAAGCTGTCAAAGCTTCAACATACTCAGGATTCTGGAAACAAACTTCAACCACTCAACACAGGTTCTTGTTTTCTTTGATTCAGAGAAGGGGAAATTTCAAATCACCCTTTTGAACCCAAAGTATCAACCCCCAAAGGTGTTGAAGATTATAAGGCCTCCATATTTTCAATTGATACTAAACAAGTTCATGTAATCGATCAGATCGATTTGGATAAGAAGGCGGGTGAGATTATCTACTCAACTCTAACTAGATTAGCCATGGCTGCTTCTAAATTGCAGGTTTCATTGAACAATGTGCACTCACAACTGAAGATTGAGAGGATGTCCTCTATGGCTAAAGACACCAGAATCAAGACATTAGAATATTTAGTTATTAAACTAGGATATGATCATAGAGATGTCAAGTAAAAAAAAGAGTTAATCAAAAGCAAGAATGCAGACATTCAAGCTCTTAGGAAACGGCTAAAATTTCCAACTACAGAACACCCACAAGCTAAGGAAGTCACTAGTTTGGAGATGTAGAAAGATAATTTGTTTACAATAGTAGTACAACAAAATGCTCAAATCCAAAAAATGGAACAAGACATGGAAGAAATACCAAAAGAAAAAGAGAAATGGGAAACAATAGGAACATCAATAATAGGAGCATCAACAATAGGAACTGTAACCCAGCTAAAAACACAAGTATCAGTTACAGATTCCTTAGAAAAGCTAACTCAAGCTTTGGGGGAATTATCATTGACAAGTAAAGAGGTAGAGAAATTGTCAACAACGTTCACCAAAATGGAAGAAAACAAGATAAAGCTAGACAATGTATACTTGGAAGAAGTACAAAAGAACTTCAAGTTAATTCAGCAGATTCAAAAGTATGAAGACCAGTCCATCATTATTCAAATGTTGTCAGAGGCCAAATGTAGCATTTGGCACAATATTAATGCCAATATTACAGACTTGTGGCCTTCTATCCAAATCATTTTCGATGAAGAAGAATTGGTCTAGAGAGTTAAAGAAGTAGTGGAGAAAACTAAAACTGATATTGAACATAGGCCAAAAGAAGCACTGAAGTTCATAAGGATTCTGAACTCTAAAACCAAAGAAGAACTTGAAGAGCTCAAAACAGAACAGAGTTAGTAATGGAAGTCAAAATAATTTTGGACTAAAAATAATTTTATGGTGCAATTGGAAAATAAGTGTAAAGAACTAGAGCTACAGGTCAAAATATTTAACAAGAAGTTTGTTGTGTTGCAAGAGAAAGGAATTCCAACTCTCAGAAATTCTAATGGAAAATTGATTCCATTAGAAAATTACTAGGAATAGTTATGCAACATAGCTGCAAATGCATCTAAGTTTGCAAAGGAAAAGGAAGTTATTAGTGGAGAAGCCTTTCTAGATGGCCTGTAGTTTGATTTAAACATACAACATGAAATTCATCATTTATTTTTTAATAAACCAACTTTTCAAACTTACACTGAGGTAGATGAAAGGTTTAGAAACATGGTGAATTTTTCTATCCCAGGTGAAGAATGTTGGGACCAATTACTAGAGTTGGTCGAAAAAGGACGAATAGAAGACCTGCAATTTTGGCACAAGTTAGAAATAATGAGCTGGAAAATAGCCATTTTCAGCAACAAATTTCCTTCAAATTTTCAACAAATAGCCAAATTTGTCCAGAATTTCTATTTTCTAGTTTCTGTTTTAGAAATATATGTAATTTTGTTAAATATTATTTTGTAATCAATTCCTTTTGGAATCTGAAGTTAGTTCAGTAGCAAGTCTATAAATACTTTGTAATAAGACTTAGAAAACGTTGGAACTTGTATGATGAAAAGGGCTCTACATTGATGTAAGCTATGTATTGGACTGAAAGTGATCAATTTACAAAAACACAGAGTTTTTTTTCAGGATTCCCGTGTCAAACAATTGGTGATGTGCTTTCTTATGTTAAAATGTTTCTTTTCTCAGTTCTCATATGTCCTTTCCTTCTTTATTATTTCAAGAAGATTAAGGGCCAAATTTTCTTAAGTGTACTCTACTCTGGCTTGTTAGCAGCAATATCCATGTTTTGTTTCCGATGTTAAATATAGAATCCATCCCAGTATGCTCTATAATTGAACTCAAATCATATTCATCCTATTTACCCCACAAATACTCTAAGAGATCCAAAAGTTTTCCTATCCTTCCTTGTTATAGTTGCTTTGTCATTTTGGAATTTATTACCCAAAGGTTCATGTAGCAACACTAGAGATGAAAAACTATACTCTAAAAATCTTAAGCTCGTGAGCTAAACTACCCTTGCCAAGTCGAAACGTTGTGATTATGCTGAATCTTATGTTGTGTTCAGCTGAGAGGGTATAGAAGGGACCATGTTTTCCCATGGGGTAAGTGGGGAAGCCAAATTAATCTGCATGATGAATCAATACTCCCTGAAGAACCAAGGCCTTGCACAGAAGAAACTAACCAAGACAGAGAAGCTGGAATTCAACCAGTGTGTCGCCAAGTGTTGTAGCGGCTGCAACACCCTCCAAAATTTTGGCTTGCACTCAAATTTTGGAGCCTTCCTTGGTCTTTCCCTTGATTGTTGCAAACACTTAAGCTCATTGCACGAGCTTTCCCCAAGTCTAATGACCCCTTTCGCTTGTTGAATCAGCTGTCGTCTTTTGACATGTTTGACTATTTTGCCATGCTTGCGGACCTTTTCTGGTAGTTTTGAAAGTTGGTCTTTGTGTATACATGTTTTCCTAGCCATGTAAACATTCATCACACTCACACACAAAGTATTGAGCACTGTCGTATAAGTGTTGTCACGGTCATCCTCGAATCTATCTCAAGTGTCACACTTCTTGCTTCTTGTCATCTACTAGTCACATAGAGGAAATTCTTTGTTTGTTGATCCATTGGTCTATGTTTTCGTGTCCTCGAAGTATGCTAAGTGTGTGATCATGAGTTCAAGTTCATCACAAGTTTTTCTTCCTCCCACACTTAGCCATTTTTCTGAAAATCTCCTCGATCAGGCAACTCAACTTCACCAGACCCTGATTGAACTATACACTATGGAGTTTCATCCATCAGTTTTGTGACCTTGCTTCCTAGAACTACGCAGTGTGCAGTCACTATCCTCCAGGGCAATTACATTTTGCAATTACAGAGCTCAATAGCCTTCCTTGACCCCAAGAATTGCGCAATTGTTCCTCCCAAGTCTGACTTGAACACTTCACACTATCAGTCCTCAAGATTTTCCCCTTGCCTACTGGAACCTCTCAATCCACAAGAAACCAACCTCCCTTGGCCTCCAGAAATGCGGAAAGTTGTCTTCTAGTGCTCTCCCCCAGTCGAAGCTCACTAACCCGAAGAACTGCGCATATTTTTCCTCCAGGTCTCTCTTTTGCCTAGTCCCCCTTACCTCTAAGAATTGCGCAGAACTGAACCCTCAGGACCTCATCCTGCATCACCCATTGCTAACTGGAATTGTGTAATCTTGACTCGTAATGGTCACTACGCAATTTTTTCCCCCAGCGGGGACTGTGCTGAAATGTTCCTCAGTTAAGCCTGAGCTGCGTTTTGCGCAACCTTAATGATCAAGCTCTCTCCCTCTCACCTGGAACTATGCAATGCACAGTTACTGGGCCCTCTCTCCCAACCTGTCACCTATCCCGAGCTCATTTCATAGATAATAATGCATCATCTTAGGATAGGGAGTTTTCGAATTTATGTCATCCCCTCATGAGCGAATTGTAAGAACATGTATTCTATCAAGTCATGGCAAGATGAATAAGGAAGAGAAGAAGGATGGAAGCATGCCTAAAGACTCACTTGTAGTTGAACGAATGAGTGGACCTAATAAGAGAAAGCAAAATGAAAACAAGTGTGGAACCACCTTCCAAGGCTGAAGATCGTTGAAGACACTGCAACTTCTGGCTCTGCTGAGGAGAAGAGAAAGCATATCCAAAAACACCTCTATCACTCAATAGCAATAGTGGCTTGACACTGCCACATCATCAAGCCAACCCATGTCAGCGGCGTCATGTCAAGTCGTGTCATGAGTTGTCATATGCCACATCACTATTGTGGGCCATGTATATTGTAAATCAAATATATTATAAAGTGGAAGTGCAATGGACACACATGAATATGAAGAGTCATGTAAGTTGAAAAGTCATAGGAAGTTGAGTAGTCATGAGGGTAGTCAAAGAGTAACAAGGGGATAAACATCGCCACTTGGTTATATATACCCCCTCATTGTATGAGAAAAGGAGTTTTCACCTTGGCTCCTCCCACAAGGCACTAGAGAGACTAGCTAGTTCTTTGAGGAATAAGGAATGGCTCCAACATCCCACTACTGGGGCTAGTGATGTACAATGTAAATATCTGTCTTGGAACTTTTTCTTAATAACATAAGCCTTTTAAGGCTAGCATGTTCTTCATGCATGACTTATGAGTGTTTGTAAGACTATTTCGTGATCATTTGTATTTCATGTTTTCTTTCATATGTACTAAGATAGTTGAACTATTTTGGTTCTTTGGTGCTTATCTTGTTGGGAATGTGCTATAATGGTTGTTATTGTTGTCTCATCCTTGTGGACTATTCTATGGGATACTAGACATACCTTTCTTTGCTTACTGGTTAAAATGACCGTCACATCTGTTTTGGACTATTCGGTTGGATTTTAGATGGATCTTCCCTTATTCATTGGTTGTAACAATTGTTGCATCCATTGTGGACTATTACGCTAGATGTTGGACAAGTCCTTCTGGTTCATGTGTGTCTCTTCCTGGGTGGTACTATTACCTATCACTTAGAGGCTCACCTTTTCCCCCTTTCGTAATAAGAGAACCTAGACGCAGTTGCGATGTACACTCACCTTGCTTCTCGAAGATACCATTGCATCACTCTTTTGTGTTGACAACTAGAGCCAAGTCAAATCTTTAAATATTTAACAACCACATCTTTATACCAAATGAAACTTTTACAGCAAATAATATGAGATCGAATTAAAACTTTATATTTTTCGAAAATCCCCTAAATATTACAGATGAAACAAATTCAACAAAAAGTTAATTAAAATTTCAAATAAAAACTAAATAAAAATAAAAGTTCCTCTATATAAAATGCCAATAGCCAACCATATCAATTGCCTTAACCTATTTAACTTGGGATAAAAGATAATCTACAGAAAATGCCAAAGTGTTGACAATATCGATGGACCTCCGTTTTTTCCTCACCTAAAGTGAGTTTAATCAACGATAACACGTGAGAAGTTGGAGAAAAAAATGTACCGAGTTGGGAAAAGGACAAACCCAAAAACTTATTTTTATTAATGTGATAGAATGTGTATACACTTTTAGCATATACACATTCTAGAATCAAACGTAGATTCTTAATTTGAGCACACATTCTTAATTTGTTCATGATAGAGACAAATTTTTAATAGGTACGTCTTTTGAAATGCAACATTCTTAACATGCGTATACTTTAAAAAGTCACACATTCTCATTACATAGTTTTATAGAGAAATTGCGTATACTTTAAAAAGTCACACATTCTCACTCCATAATTTTATAGAGAAATTTTTAATATGTAAGTCTTTTGAAATGCAATGTTAAGATGTGTATATTTTAAAAGGTCACAGATTCTCATTACATAATTTTTTATTGGTTGATGTACAATTTTTCTTGTTCCACCCATAGCTTACTTATTTGGAGAGGGTAGTGCAATTATGTTAGGTATGTATTTGTATTATAATGAAAATAATACTTGTTTCACCCATAGCTTACTTACTTGGAGAGGGTAGTGCAATTATGTTAGGTATGTATTTGTATTATAATGAAAATAAACTACAGTATTAGTAATCAAATTTTTTCAAAGTTAATATTTTTTTTTAGGTTATGTGAGTTTTGAAATAATTGGTATGTAAAGATTTAAGGGCGTTTAAGATTTAGAGGTATCTAAGTTAACCAATTTAAATTACAACTATCTTTAGTATATCTAGTTTTTTTTCCAACTATTAACTTTTACACCAAAAAAATACCTTAATATAATATCTATCACTTTATATTCTAAACCTATAAAAAAAATTTAATGTTTTAATTATTTACAACTTTTTAAATTCTAATTTTTTATCTTTCACTTATCTATTTAAATTTTTTATATCTATATTTATTTCTTATTTAATTTATTTTAAAAATTATATCAATACCAGAAAACTACTCATCATTTATAATCAATCAAATTAATTCAATCAAATCAATTAGGAAAAAATTTTAAATTTATAGAAAGGAAATAAAACTCTACATTGTACATCTAGGAGGATTATTAACGTAAAGTTTGTTAGTAACTAATATTTTGCATACATTGAAGATTACTCTAATTACATATCATTCATATATATATATATTTTCGTTTAAATTAGTTATGGAATGTTTTTAAAATAAATATTTATAGATATATATTAATAATTATTTAAATATAATTTTAACAATAATGTAATCTTATTTTTTAATAATATAATAAAAATTTAAAATTTTTATATTAAATTATAAATATAAATTTGATGGTTTATTTTTTAAAACAAAAGTTATTCATGATTTTAATTTTTAAATTATAAAGAAAGTTGTATGTTTTTTCAAAATCATGTTCGGAAAAAATTTCAAATATATATAGTCTTGCTTAAGATTGGATCATAAAATTTCTTCAACCAATTCTCTCTACATAACCATTAAACCACATCCATAAAATTAAAAAAAACTATATAAAATAATATAATTTTTCACATAATATAAACATGGTTTTAATTTCTGCTTTTGTAAATAATAATATAACCCTTTTTAATATAACAATAAATATTTATTTATTGTTACTTTAATATTTATATTTTATTAAAAAATTATAAATAATAATTATCATTATTTTAATTACTCATTGACATCCATCATCAATGACTAAAATGAAAGATTAATTTCTATCCATACACGTTATTGGAAATAAGAGGTTGGAGTTTCTGCGATAATACCAGAAATTAGTGGTTATAAGCTGTACGTAATCATATTTTGTGTTATTTTTGTAGTTTGCTAAAAGTTAAAATATTTTAATATTTGGACTTGTGGGTCACTTAGAACCTTTACAATAAATCCCTTCACTTAGCTGTTTACTTTGCCTTTACTGAACTGTTACCAACTACTCTCTTGTTCTATTTACCTCACTCTACTTAGTGGATGGAGGGAGTGAGCGCTGTATGTCCTTGCTTCAGGTAGGTATATATATGAAGAAATGTGCGTATTCGAATAAAGTTATTTTTAGTGTGATTTTTTGAATTGTGGAAAAATTTGAAGTGAAATTTTGATTCGTGTTATTTAAATTAGTTTTTTGATTGTATATTTAGATTTAGCATTTTGGAAAACTTCTAAAGTATTTCGATTGCACCGATTTACTCATCAAATTTATGATTTCAATAAATTCTTACCAAATTTTAAAAAAATTTGACTAAAAATCAACTGCAAAAATTTCAAAAAAATCACAAAAACAACTCCGTGCATCTCTTGCAACCCAAAGCTATGATAATGGGAGATTATGGTGTGTGTTAAAAAATGACATATTTTTATCTCATCTTATTTTGTGATATTTTCGTACTGTGCGAAAAGTTAGGGCCCTTGCAATATTTTTGTGGAAATGTGTGCACATTATTTCTGGTGAAATTTGTGCACATTCATTTGCAGTTAAAGCTCTGAACTTAGAATATAATGATGTTAGTTCACCTATCACATTCTTTATTATGCCTCTCGCCGGACCTGTCTCTATTCTCACGTCCTGATTCAAGGACCCCATACAAAATTAATTAATAAAATAAAAGCTTGGGTGGTCCCCACCTTAAGCGTTGGCAGTGAAGTGGAATTCCTGTGTAGTGTAAATTATGCTCATTTAAGGGACATAAAACAAAAGTATCTATCTAATTTATCTCATATTTGTTAAATTTGTAATTTCAGTATTTTATTAAAAACTAATTATTTGTACCTGGCGTAGACCGTGAAATGACATTTCTTTTTGGGTGTAGATAGTAATGGTTATTTTTTTTTTTTTTTTTTTTTTCGAAGGTGGTAAAACCTATCAACTCAGGTGTCAAACCAACAGTGAGGACAGCCATCTCTGGCTGCTATCCGCGAATGCTGGGTTGACTCATCACTGTTAAATAGGAAAACCACGCCACCTGGCATAACCCTGCTGGTGGTCCGTAATAGTAATGGTTATTTTGGTGAAGACAGTGAGATTATATTTTTTAAAAACTAATTTTAATTTTATATTAATTATATATTTAATTTACTAAATCAACCTTAAACGAAGTCCACTATTGACAATACTTCATGGATTACTTCATATTTTTGAGATTTGAAATGTAATAATATAATTTATTAATATTATTATAGAGATATTTATATATGATTTTTATTTTGAAATAAAATAATATTTAATTTTAATTTTTTTTTTGACTTAGTAACCAAATCACTGCCGACCAAAATAAATAAATTAAATAAGAACATTACATAGTGATAGGATGGGACACCCACGCTGGTTCATCCACTCGCATGAATGCAAACGATCGGTTACCGACCAAAATAAATAAATTAAATAATAACATTACATAGTGATAGGATGGGACACCCACGCTGGTTCATCCCCTCGCATGAATGCAAACGATCGGTGTATTGAGAGTTGGGTTATCTCACATGCTGCTACCTTCATCATTTTCTAAAATATTATGGGAGTCTGATCTCAGAGACTTGGATCTTCATTATTTTCTAAAATATTATCAGTTCATTGACAGGACAGACTCGTGAGACGACCTGAGCCTTCAATTTGGCAAGCCTAGATTTTCTGATGATCTCAGAATCTTGCATGTACGTGGTTAGTTGACAATGATGCTCCTGCCTTCATTATTTTTGTCTCTTCCTGCTCAGACGTAGCTGCTGTGCTTGCCCGGATGGTTCATACGTTGTAGCCTAGGCTGACTTTGTAAAAAAATACTGCAATGTTTTTTGTATCGCACCATGAAAGTCCTTGGTAAGCCCACAAATTTCTACACATCCCGAATTATTAGGTGAATTGGGATTCTAGTATGGTAGCCAAATGGTATGGTACTCATCAGTAGCTACGTCCAGGATTTAAAGTGTTGGGAATCAAGATTGCTCGTCTTGAGTTCGGTGTGTATTGAATTTGTGATTTATTTTTTGATATCAGAATTGGGAATCACGATTGCAACAAAAACTCGAATTGGGAATCATGATTGTCGTTAGACTAAAACCTGCTAATGTTGTTAATGTTAGTAAACAATTGTATAACCAAAAATAAAATAAAAAACACAAGATGCATAAAAATATGAAACAAAACACATGGGAAGCATTAAATTATCGATATCCAACCCAGGAAGCCGAGTAGCCGATTATTTTGGAATTTACCATAATAGTAATAAAGTTTAGCTCTCAGTAAACAATTCCTAATGATATGGTATGTCCAGGTCAGAAGAGTTGATTTGATTTGTTTATTGAAGGGTAGTTGGCATTAGTTTTCTTGATAGAAGACGGATTTTATTTATGGACGGATTTTATTTATTTAAATGATGTTTTGCTGGTAATAGGTTGATTTGACCTCTCCATTAAAGTTTCCCTGATGGCAACCTGATAGCAAGAATGTCGTTTGCCAACATATGAAGAGCAGAAAACTTCGTCCCGAATGTTAATTTTCAAGGGGCAGAGCATATACTTGAAATGCTTATAAATTAGGTTTGTTTCTGCAATAAGATGCTTATAAACTAGGTTTGTTTCTGCAATAAGACAGTGAGAATGTTTAAAAATGATGCCTGACATATCATCTTGCTGAGGACTGATGTCTGGTGTTTGTCTCAAGCAGATTCTTCTATTGTGCACTGGCTTCAAATCACATTATACACATGTAGCATGGATGTTTATTTATTAATTGCACATGATTTTGAATAACCATGTGCCGTGGCAAGGAGTTGTTTTGGGAAAAAACTGAAATTTGAAAAATTTGGCCATATTTGATTTCTACAGCATAGCTGCGCATGAAAATTCAAGCAAAGCAGATTTGAAGAGATTGGGATTAGGGTTAACTCCAGGCATGCTCCCTCCGTCTCATTCACTGTTCTTTGTTTACCAAGTGGCAGATTCCTGTTCGCTGTGATGTGATTCGATGATATCCAGGTGTTACGGTTGGTGGGCAGGTGATTGCCATTTCAGATTTGTCCTAGTTTATTAGATGTCAGATTTTGCTTTATAGATATAACTGACTAATTTCTCCTAGGCAGATTTCTGCTGTTTTCTTTGCAAACTTTAGTCAAAAATTCTGTCCGCTTTTCAAGTTTTCAGAGCTGGGGAAGAAATATGTGAATTATATCCCTCATGCTTTGACATTGGATACATAACTACACAACTCCCTTGAGTTTGCTGATTGTTTGTGGATAGATTTACAGGGCTTCCATTTTCTGTGATTCAATTGATGGTGGACACCAGTCGTGATCTGTGAAAAGTACCCAGCTATCGATTTCCTCTATTGTTGCTTCAATTTTTGGTCCAACTATCATGGTGGGTACCAAAGAGGAGCGGTGTGCTTTGGCCTTCCTGTTTCCAGTCATGGCTGTAGTGGCCCTTGCACAGTCCAGTGGAAATTTTACAAATTTTTCTTTCCCTTCATTCGGCGACAACAACAACAATCAGTTGAAATACATGGGAAATGCTTCCTACAATTCTTCAACTGGTTACATCGATCTCACTCCATCACTGAACTCTACATCCGCTGCTTCTTCGAATCAAACAACCGATCCATATTCTCAGTTGTATAATTGCATCGGAAGGGTTATTTACCATGAACCCATCACAGTCTGGCCGGCGACATTTACGGCAACCTTCACCTTGTTCGTCCAAAATATCACAGTCCCCATCGGGGGGAGGAATTTTAATGCAGACGGTCTGGCCTTCATCATAGTGCCCAATGACAAACCCTTTATCCCAGACAGCTATGGATCATTTCTGGGCATGTTCGATTCATCCACAAACGGAAACACAACGAATCAGCTGGTCATCGAATTCGACACCTTCAAGAACGAATGGGATCCCAACGACAACCATGTGGGCATAGACATCAATGGCATAAAATCCAACACGACCGCCACTCTCGACCAAAACGGCATCCAGATCAAATCAGGGCGGCCGATAAGGGTTCGAGTTCATTACGATGGCTGGAACAAAACCCTGCAAATATCTGCTGCCTATGCAGACCAACCAATTCAGTACGCGATTGTCTTGACTCAAAAAATAGAGCTGTCAAAGACCGTTCTGCGATCATCGTACCTGGGATTCTCGGCTGCAACTGGGAATTCTTTCGAGATTCATCGTATTTTGAACTGGAATTTCAGCTCAGAGATCTTGCCGGAGTCGTCTGTGTCCGTGGGCGAAACGGGGTCCGGCGCAGGTTCGACAAGCAAGGGAGTAAACGTGGGGGTCATTGTCGGCTCCATCGTCGTCGCGGCCGTGGTATTGGGATTGTTGGCATGGTTCGTCGCTAGAGTTAGGAAACGCCGAAGACGTTCCGTACGGATACCACGCGGACGGTTCAGTGGGGAGCTAGCGCTGATGGAGGGCCGATCGGCGGCTTCATCGTATGCTCCTCACCGATTTTCTTACAAGCGTCTTTCGACCGCGACAAAGAACTTCAGCGAGACGGAACTTCTCGGATCCGGCGGCTTTGGGAGCGTCTACAGGGGAACCCTAGAAGGTCCTGGTGGGGCGATGACACTAGTTGCGGTGAAGAGAATCTCCGCCAGCTCGAGGCAGGGAGAACGAGAATTCATCTCGGAAATTAGCAGCATAGGCCGGCTTCGACATAGGAACCTGGTACAGTTCCAGGGCTGGTGCCACGAGCGCGACGAGCTGCTGCTGGTCTACGAATATATGCCCAACGGGAGCCTCGACAAGGTCATCTTCAGGAAACAAGGAGATCAGAATCAAAATCTGCCCCTTCTCAATTGGCCTCGGCGACACAAAATTTTATGCGGCTTGGCTTCGGCGTTGCTGTACCTTCACGAAGAATGGGAGCAGAGAGTCGTCCACCGGGACATTAAGCCCAGCAATGTTATGCTCGACGGGGAATTCAATGCCCGTCTGGGGGATTTCGGCCTCGCCAGGCTGATTGAGCATGACGAAACGAATCCGGCGGTCACCACGATGCTGGCGGGGACGCCCGGCTATGTGGCACCAGAGTGCGGGTACACCGGCAAGGCTACTGCAGAGTCCGATGTTTTCAGTTTCGGGGTCGTTGTGTTGGAGGTAGCGAGCGGGAGGCGGATTGTAGAGCGAGGGCCGCCATTATCAGAGGGAAATTTAGTGGACTGGATTTGGGGTCTTTACGGGCAGGAAAGGATCATGGAGGCTGCGGATCCTAGATTGGATGGCGATTTTGACGAAGAGCAGATGAAACGAGTATTGATTTTGGGACTGGCCTGCTCACATCCAGATCCCCAGCTGCGTCCTTCAATCAGACAAGCGCTGCAGGTTCTTATTAACCCCAATGAACAGATGATGCCGCTTCCTTCTACTAGGCCTATGGCTATCTATGTAGTTTTGCCTCCAGCAGCCGGACTTGATTCTCGCTCTACTTCCTATTCAAACGTTGGTAATGCCGGGTCAGCTTCTACTAGCTCTGCCTTCAGTGGAGGGGCGTCCATTACAGCCTCCACCTTACATTATGGCAGATAGAAGTGAAGCGCATAAGAGAACTACGGCATAAAATTTACTTGAGTTATGTACATACTTTGGGAATCACATTCAATGTTTAGAACTGTGTGTGAGCAGGCAAGTTAACTGTTAATGATTGGATTTTTTTTTAATATAAGCCTGGATCATCTTGACCTGAACATATCAGAAAATTATTTTCGATTCCATGTTCAAAGTGATCCAATAAAATGTACTTAAAGTTTTGATGTTTGATGATAAAATCTCTTTAGTCCAGTAGAAATGATATGTTGAAACTGTTCGACTTTATCTTCTGCATGTTTCTGGATGTAACATATAAGCAATTTATCGATATTTTGCACATTGAAATGGTTCTTTCAGGGACATGAGACTCGTGTCTTTTCTTTATTACAGT
This sequence comes from Pinus tabuliformis, assembly GCA_031772625.1. Classification (NCBI taxonomy): domain Eukaryota; kingdom Viridiplantae; phylum Streptophyta; class Pinopsida; order Pinales; family Pinaceae; genus Pinus; species Pinus tabuliformis. The sequence continues at coordinate 1,228,299,133 of CM062804.1, forward strand.
GTGGCCATGCTTGATAACTAATTGAAGAGATGGGTAGTTTTGGCGTTGTATCATGCGTTGTTTTATATAATTATTTTCCTTATTTTATGTTTGTTGAATTTGTCATATTGAAATTATAATAGGTTTAAATAAATTGAATATTGCTCGACAACTATTTGGTTTGTTGAATTTATCATATTGAAATTACAATACTGTTAAATAAATTTAATATTGATTGAGGACTATTTGGTTTTTTTACAGACAGTTAAATTCATTTTTAATTTCATCTTTAATTTATATGGTATAAAATCATAAATTTATGGAAATTAAATTTTAAAAACTAACAATAAAAGTTGTATTTTGTTTAATATATTAAATAAATTTAATCAAAATTTATGTATATTTAATTTTAAAAAATATAATAATAATAATTTCAAATAAAATACATATTATATTTTATAATATAAAATAAAATTATATAGGAAATTCTTCCTTTTCTATTGTTTGATGGGAGGCTCGACAAGGGCTGCAACTTGAGCTAGGGTTGGAGTTGGCGCTAGGGTTTTGACTTAGGGTATCATGGTAGGACGTGTAAGGGGGAGTGCTGCTCCCTTCTACAGTCACGTAGCCACATAGGGAAGTAAGGACGCGCGAAAGAAGGATTTCAAAAAACCTCTAGAGAAGGTTTCAGAAGCAAGAAGCAAGGGAACATTTGGAAGAAACGGACTTTAGGATCAGGAAGGGGATCAACAGGAAACAAGTAAAGTAAAAGAGAATGGAGGCAGTGGTGAAAAACCGACTTCCATAAGGACAACGGGGGTCTGTAAACCCAAGTTGAGCATTATTCCCCGGGTCATATTGAGTGATCTAGCGATACACGCACATAGGGATCATATGATAGAACATGCGATCATATGCAAGTTCATGGGGTTATGGTTGACGGAGAGGGCGTTAACGTCTGGATAAGGAGCCATTGGAAGCGAAAGGGAGAAATACGTTTACATCTGGGTTCTAAGGGCTTCTTCACAGTGGTGTTCACAAGCCTAGAGGACAAAGACAGAGTGTTTGAAGGGGCCTTATTTCTATGCTGTGACAGGACTTTACATGCGACCATGGATAATGAACTTTGTCTCGGAACGTGAAACATTCACATCAATACCGGTTTGGATAAGACTATACTCCCTTCCTTTGGATTATTGGCTACCAGAATCTTTGATAACCCATAGGCAACAAGCAAGGGAATTTTCTAAAGATCTCAGAGGTAACTCTGAAAGGAAAATATACCTCCTTCGCTCGAATATGTGTGGAAATGGACCTATTCGGAGCCCTTCTGGAAGTGATAATTTTAGAATTATATGATGAAGAATGGGTGTAGACTATGGACTATGAACACATACCATTTAGGTGCCACAAATGTCATGAACATGGGCATCTATTCAGAGACTGCCCAACAATCAATATGGAAGGTAATGGGAAAACTATTGTGGATAGAGATCACGAGGGTTTCACCAAGGTTGGGGGCAAAGGGAAAGGGGGTAAACATCCACACAAGAAGATAAATGAGGATAGACACACAAGACACAATAGTTTCAAGATCCTAGAGGAAGCAGAGGGGAACAAGGAAATAGTCCAGGACATGGAAAACGTAACCAAGGAGCAGGATAAGGAGGCTGAAATGGAGGATATCACAGTGAACAACTAGCAAAAGGATGATCCACCAAGTTGTATGGAGATCAGTAGGGACCATGAGATGGCTCCAATTGAAGTGGGAACAGAGTGACATGAACTACAGGAGATTCTAGATAGGGAAAATCTAAATCTAGAGAAATTTTTGGAACAAGGAAAGAACATAGGAGTGGACTCCGTGCCAAAAGAGGATTGTGATAGAGTACAACAACTCTTTCTATGGAGGTCACAATCGAAGGGAGCTGGAGTCAAAATAAATCATGAAAGCCAGGAGCCAAGTGGGGTCAAAATGATGGAGAATTCACAGGCACAATCTCCAAAGAACTCGGGTAGGAAAAGAGGAAGAAAAAGATAGAATGAGCTGCTGAACGAATGTGGAAAACTATTGATCAACTCAAGTAAGATGAAAGATCTCACCAGTTATTCCTTTACTAACCTTTCTTAATGAAGCTCACAACCTGGAATATTAGAGGTATAGGGAATAGAAGGAAACAAAGGAATCTAAGTAATAGAATGAAAGAAGAAAAACCAGATATGGTTTTTATTCAGGGGACAAAATGTTCGATGGATAAGATAAGAGAAATTCATAATAAGTGGTTAATCAAGTATGAGTATCTAGAGGTTAGGGCAAATAACTCGGCGGGGGGGATTCTCATGTTGTGGGATCCACAGAAATTTGGAATCGTAGATGCTGAAGCATCCCGAAACTATCTTTCCTTGGTATGTCAACCTGTAGGTGATAAGGAGATATACATGATTACAAATGTTTATGGACCTCAAAAGCAAGCAGATAAACTCAAGCTTCTCACTTCCCTGGAGGATCTAAGAGCAAGACATCCCAATATGCTCTGGATTGTTGCAAGAGATTTCAATATGATAAGATCTCTTTTGGAGAACAAAAGAGGCACTAGACAGCTAGGCAGAGACTCCATGGCCTTCCAGAACTTCATTATGAACATGGGACTAGTGGACATTGAAACAATAAATGGAACCTTCACATGGAACAACAAAAGGGGAGGGGCTTCTTAAGTTGCTTCCAAACTTGATATATTTATTATTTCAGAGGACCTCCTTCTCATAGGACCCGCCATGATAGCTTCCATTTCTCCCTTTGGAGGTTTGGATCACTGGTCTATACAGCTAGAAGCCACCTTTATGGGCACACCGAGAAACATACCTTTCGGGTTCGAAAATGCCTGGCTCTCACACCCTAAATTCACTAGTAACATTGATAAATGGTGGAGAGAGGAGTTGAACATTTAGGGCACTAAAATGTTCATGCTCCAGAAGAAACTTAAACATATCAAATCCAGATTTAAAGCTTGGAACAAAAAGGAATTTGGCGATATCTTCAAGGCCAAAAGAGAAACTGAACAAAAGCTCCAGTTAATCAATCAGATCAACATCACCGATGGCTTCACCGAAGAGCGAAAAAAACTAACTCACTCTTTGCAAGAAGAATGGGAGGATTGATGCTTACAAGAGGAAATTTTCTGGAGTCAGAAATCAAGGATACAATGGATTAGAGAGGGAGAAAGAAATACAAATTTCTTTCATAAATCCACTATGGCTCACAGGGCACACAAAAAAATCACAAAGATCAAAGATTCTCAAGGCATTGAGCTTGTCTCTAACAATGATATGGAATCGGTCCCTGTACAACACTTCTTCAATATTGCAAAGGAGCCAATGGAGGATAGATCCAGGTTCATTGACCATTTCACTTAGTATACCCCTCAGCTGGTTAATGGAGATGACAACCAAAATCTTAATAGGGCAGTATCGAAAGAGGAGGTCAGTGAAGTGATTAATGAAATGAAAAATGGAAAAGCACCAGGCCCGGATGGATTCAATGTAGACTTCTTCAAATAGTGCTGGGAAACAGTCAAACAGGATATCCTCGAGGTTGTGGAAGACTCGAGAAAATCCAAAAAGGTTCTGAAGGCTCTTAATGCTTCCTTCATAGCTCTGATCCCAAAGCAAGAAAATGCCATGACTCCGGATGGTTTTCGACCCGTAGCCTTATGCAATGTGGTGTATAAAATCATTTCCAAATTGATCACCAATAGACTCAAGCCCCTTCTACCTTGTCTCATCTCGAAAGAGCAAACAGGCTATGTGGAAGGAAGACAAATCCTCAACAATATCATCCAAGCTCATGAGGTGGTACACTCTCTCAAAAGCAACAAACAAGCTGGTATGATCATTCAGTTGGACATAGCGAAAGCCTATGACAAACTAAGTTGGTCTTACACAAGAGAAATTCTAAAAGCCCATGGATTTGACAAAAAATGGATAAGATGGGTTATGGCACTAGTCACCACGACCAGTTTTTCCATTCTGCTTAATGGAGCTCCATCAAGAACCTTCACACCCTCCAGAGGACTTAGACAAGGAGATCCGCTCTCACCTTTCCTCTTCGTCCTCATGATGGAAGGGCTAGGTAGGGCCATCAAAATGGAAAACACTGAAGGACGAATCGAGGGTATCAAACTCACCTCGGATGGAGCGGCAAACACTCATCAACAATTTGTGGATGATAAAATGTTGCAGGGCATATCCATAGTCAGGGAAGCCAGAGCAATTAAAAACATCTTAAATGACTTTTATATGGAAGCAGGCACAGAGGTAAGCCTCAACAAGTCCAAAGTATTTTTCTTTAACACTAATATTGCTATTCAGAGAAACATTACCAGAATTCTTGGATTTCAAAGGCAACAGTTACCTTCCAAATATCTTTGGGATTCCTTTTACTGACAAACCTCTAAGTAAGAAAGTGTGGGGGCCAATATTAAATAAACTTCAGGACCAGGTCAGAAAATGGACATGCATGTCACTAAATTTGGCAGGGCACCTTGTGCTCACACAGGCGGTCTTGTAGGCCATTCCCATTTTCATGTTTTCATGTTTTCAGCTTTTCCTGCTCCTCAAGGCATTAAGAAACAGATAAGGAGCATACAAAGGGAATTTCTATGGGGCAGAGGGGAAGAGAAAAAGAAGTGGGCTTTAGTAGCCTAGGACAAGCTCTGCAAGCCCAAAAGCCATGGCGGCTTGGGGCTTCATGATCTTGAGACCCTCAACAGAGTTTCAAGAGCTAAGCTTTGGTGGAGATGGATCAAGGAGTCGAATTCCCCCTGGGCTAAGCTTTGGAAACAAAAGTATGCCAAGTATTAGTAGGAGAAGTATGACATTAGAATATTAGGGCAAATCAGGGGCTCTTATATTTGGAACCTTGCTTGGGAAAATAAAAGTATTGTTTAGCAACACTGTTTCTGGGAAATCTAAGCAGCGGACCTTGCTCGATTTTGGGAGGAAAGCTGGCAACAGGAACCCAACCTTTATAGGGATGAATTAGCAGCTCTCAAGAGTGACACAGATAGCAAAGGTTTGTTCTTGGGAAAAGATTTATGGGACCAGGGAAGGAATGATGGAAAATGGAAGAATTGGAAGGCTTTAAGATACAGTGATGAGAGTCCTCTAGAGGCCAAGGCAGATGCTCTCACCCGGGATCTAGAGCATAGAAGGATTTTGGTTTCCTCCTCACCTGACCAATTAAGATGGGGAAAGAATACCGAAGGTAACTTTAACCTCAAAGAGGCTAAACAAAAAGTTACAGGATTTAACTTTGTGAATATTGATCAATTTTGGAAGAAACTATGGCAAGGCCCCCACTGGATGAAAATAAAGTTATTCATCTGGCTAGTGCATCAAACAAATATCTTAACTTGGGAGAATCTCCTAAAGATAGGCTTCATTGGTCCTTCAAAATGTTACCTCTGTGGCTCACAAGAGGAGACAATTGAACACCTTCTCAACCTCTATCCTTTCACATCCAAGGTGTGGGACTGGGTGGCCTCAATCTTCAAACAAACTGATAGGGATAGTCTCAGCATATCCAACACTTTGAAGAACTAGAGGAAGAACTTCTCAGGAAATGAGATTATTAATAAAGCCTGGATTCTGGTTCCACGCTTTGTCATTTATAATGTTTGGAAAGAGCGCAATAGTCGGATATTCAAAAACAAAACAAGCGAGCCCCAACACATAATTGATCAAATTCTAAGGCAACTTAAAGACATAGTAAGAAGCTTGTTGAGGACACTTCCTAAGGATCGTCCTCTGCCTCAAGAGGAGAGTATTATTCTTCATTTGGGTCTCCAGTCCATATGTCCTCAAGGAATAATAAAGGGAGTGAGCCTAGTAAATACAGGTGTTAACATTTGGAAGCCCCCTCCTTATAGTTTCTTAAAGGTTAACATTGATGGAGCTTCTAAGGGCAACCCATGATTAATTGGATTTGGAGGTGCCATAAGAGATGATCAGGGGAAAATAAAGAAAATCTTCCATGGCCACTTGGGGAAGGCCACTAATAACATGGCTGAGCTCATGGCATTAGAGCAATGCTTGGAAATCCTAGTGGATTCAAATTCACATAATGTTATAATTGAAGCAGATTTGGAATTGATTATTAGAGTGGCCAAGAAAATATGTAATGAAACCTCTCCAGATAAAGTGTCGAAGCATTGGAAGCTTTTGCAGGTCTTTCACTGTATCTACTCCCACCTGCAAACCCTTAAAACTGTCAGATTTGTCCATGTGAAAAGGAAAGCTAACATGTTAGCGGATCGGTTGGCGAACGAAGGAGTCACCAATAGGGACAAGGATTCTCGGTATGCTTGGGATTCGTTACCTATAGGCGAACTGCGGGAGGATTGTCTTTGTCAGGCGACCAAAGATATGGAACTATGGATTAACAGGATGGATTGAAGGGATTTAGGAGACAGGCAAGAGGATGGGGAACCCTAAACCGTCTGACCCTTTTTGGTTTTGGCTGCTTTCCAAAGCTATGATTACTTTCGGTTGGATGGTGAAAGAACTGACTCGGGTAGTACCACAGGTTTGGTCGTTCATTTTCATTTTGCTTAGATGGTGTTTGACAGAGAATCTTGGAGGAAGGCTCAAGAACTACCCGTGGGACTGGACTAATGGTCATCACTTGACGACAGAGGATGTTTGCTTTTCCACGAAACAACTGATTCAAAACCACAAGTGGTATATTAGGCGGGGTTCGAATGGTTTCTGGTTTTTTGAAGTTGGCCCCTGATTCCACTCTTCGTGCGACACGTTACGGCGAGAGGTGAGAGAAAACCGCACTCATCGGGTGGTTAACCCTTGCGCTTCTTGACCAATCAATATCCAAGAAGGTTGTTGGATCCAAGTCAAGTAGTGAACAGTGGTGATTTGTTTGTGCAAGTTGATTGGATGTTTCGGACCCGAAAAAGTTTAGAGTGCTAAGCCTATAGTTTTCGTCAAGTCCGTAAGATAGTTTAATGTGTGGTTTGTTGTGGGTTCTCTTGTGGACCCTCGGCAGGTATTAGTATCTTTTTGTGGGCCTCGGTTCGGTGGAATCGTCTTTCAAGGAGTTCAAGGTTTATTTTGGCTTCTCATGGTTTTGGGTGCGTGGGTTGGTTACTGCGTGCCCTGCTAACTGTTGAACTCTCTCACAACAGGTGCAGATTCATGTAAATTATGTATTATTGACTAGCTTAATAGAAGGTCCTACTCTTACTTGATTAAAAAAATTAAAAAGAAATTATATAAATTATGATCTTATGTTTATATATTGTTTTTCGTGATTTTAGATAGGACTTTCTAAAGTTAGGGTATCAAAACTGCGAATATGTTAGAAAAATGTATGTCTGGGAAAAATTTTGCTATATTTTTTTAGGTATCACAGAGGAACCCAACAGCTTGCTTGACATGTAACTACTATCAAACCTTTGGGGGTCTACAACCTGTCCTCCTCTCCCAGTCGCAAAGAGGGGGATTTGAACCTTGGCTCTCTAAGTTTTATGTAACAGCTAACTATGACAATAAAAAAAAATCCATAAATTATTTCATTAACTACGAAGTACTATGGTTATTTATTTATATAATGCACTAAATTCCTTAACCCTCCCAGTTCACTGCTCTTCCTAATGAGCTTAACACCCATAGCATTAAAGTTTGCCAAGCTTGATTGCAGTCACGATGGATGCATGTAATTCTTTGAAGGTTGGGTTAACTGTGTTTGAGTCATGGATTAATTAAGTTGTACCTCAGACCTCCAAGACTCATCCCAAGGTGTACCAGCACAGTGAACAGGTGTGTGCCCCTTCACCGTTGATCTCGGGGTTGAAAATCCGATGACTTGGGTGAAGAGAGGTGGTTTTTGAGGTAACTGCCTTTGGCATCCAGGCTCATTTCTGTCACTTTTCCTGCTGCGATGGAGAGGCTCTGCAACTCCGTCCAGCAAGAGAATTCATCTACCAGTTGTTGCAATTGCTCTTTACTTAGAGTTAGGATTTGATTTCACATTCATATTCCCTTAAATTTTGCAAGAAACCACAAAGTTGTTGTGGGGTCCTTACTGCCTATGACTGCTATCTCTAACTTGACCCTCGGCTCTGTAGATATGCTACATCTATGTCTGCCACAAGGAATTTTGATGCAGTGTTGGCGTTTTACACTTAAGTTACCTAAATATTAGCTCTTCCTCTGATTTTTCCCAGCATTTACTAATACACTTATTCTTTGATTCCAGGTAATACTTGTCAACGGAGAACCCAGGTTTTGCTAGGGTTCTGGTTCCTCCAATGTGGTTTTATGCATCTCGTTGAGGGCCACGACTCAAACCCTATCGTTTTTTAACGAGTAAGACAATTTCTCTCTCTTTTTTTTTATCGAGTTGTACTCTGTATTAAGAAGCATGAGTTCTCCACCGTCTTCTCTTTTCGTGAGCAAGATTATGCTTGTCATGCTAGGTACTGAGGAGGTTTCCAGGCAGAAAGTGGATTTCCACCGTTTCCCTTCCAGAGACCTTCCATCTCTGTGGCAGTTGCCATTAGTACTAGCACGTAACCAGTTATGTTTTATCATTAATAAATCACTGTAGGGTTTCGAATTCCTGAGAACTTCAGGATGTGCTTAATGCCACGTTGTTTGGACATGGAGGGTTTCATTCCCAACTAAAGATGTATGCATACTTGTTAAGTTAAAGGTTATGTAATTTTATTTGCACAATTTTTCTTTGTGGCCCGTATTCGAGGGTTGTGAATCTTCCTGTTTTCTTAAATACAACAACCGTATAATACAAGGTTTTTGTCCTATTTCTCATTAAATTACATAATCCAATTGGTTTTTTTGCACAAGGATTTCTTTGATACCCAGAATGATAGTTCAATTCTGTTAATTTATTTCTTGTTAATATATATGTGCAAACATTGTTTATTCCTTCTAATGAATAGATATAAATTCATTTCTTTCATTCACCGTACTTTCAAGCTTGTTATTGACTTGAGTATAATGGTCTTCAGTCAGCAGTATAACCTCTGCAGCTCTTCTAATCAGTGTTGTGAAACAGTTGGAGCTACTAAACTCATTTAGCATCCTCACGAAGATTTGTTCCTATGGCTGCTAGTGACAGTTCAACACTGGAATGGCTCTAAAAGTAGGAATGCTACTTAGAATTCTAAGTTTTTCTACTGTTAGGGTTTAGTTGTTTTCAGATAGTCTAATATGTCATTTCCTTCACAATGTAAAAATACTATGATCAATTTTTGTGATAACCCATCATGCCTATTTACCATATTGACAAACTAGAAAAAAAACCATTACAGGCCAATATTAATAATTTATTCTCTAGCTAATACCGTACTTAACTCAGAACCACTCCCTTAGCTGTCCCACATGGACCCAGCTGAAGGAGTAAATCTAGGTGGGAACCCCGTCTTTAACCCCAATTGACACCAACATGCAGTTGTCTGGTTTCCTGCTGGCAAGGGTTTCCAATTTATAAAGGTTTCACGACAGCTTAACTTTGTTTTTCTTTATATCTGTACTAGGTAATGGAAAGAAACTACAACTCGGCATTCCTAGAGGGAAATGCGCTACTGCATCCTGCCACTCACAATCTAATTCATTTGCCACCATCTCTAAGTTCTGGGTAATTACAAATTATGATATATATATATATATATATATATATATATATATATATACTTGTTTTAATTTCTCATTGCTAATAATAGAAATGGTTTGATTACACACTTGCATACATAGATATGGGCCAATATTCTGGTAATATTCAGTCACATCCATTCATCAAAAAAATTATTTCAGATAAAGAATAATATCAAGCGGGTATAAATAACTTAGACGAAAACAAGCACTTCGTCCTGTAATTTATTCATTAAGTTTCCATTATTGACTTTTGGTAGGACTACATATTTAAAATTCTAGCAACTTGAAATCCAACTTAACAGAATTGTTAGGAGTAAAGAAAAACTTCAAAATGCATAGTTGTACTTATTTGTAATTCTTGAAACTGATTGAGTCAGTGTGTTCAAAATGAGACCATTCCACCCTACCAACGGAACTGGCTATTACGTCTAGATCCCCCCCTGAGCAATCATTTGGCATAGTTGGATATAACCAGCCTAGGTTACTCTTCCAAGCCTCAAGACACTAGTCCAGTCTGGAATCTCATAAATCAATCTGATTGGAATAATTTCCACCGGCCCCCAACCATCTCTGGAAATCATTCTACAATTTTCATCTATCCTTCTTCTTCAGGTGGTTTCCCTTCTAGTAGCCAACCCCCTCTTAGTCCCTCCGAAGCCCTTTTATCTCCAAGAGATTAGAAGAAGGAAAGTTAATAATAACTACCTCCAACTGCTTCCCCAAACTTCTTTACTTTATCATGATATCATTATTATGTTTTGACTCTAACCATTTTCCGAATTACATAAAATAAATTCATTACTAATTATTATAATTGTCTTTGTCTGATTATTTTCAAAATTATAAAGGAAAACAAAAGTAAAACATTAACAATAGTAACTTTAGCTTTTACTCTCATATACGGGGGTGTTACATCTTCCCCCTCAAGTGGAACACTGTCCACGATGTTTGGTCTTCCAACCGCTCCTAGAATAGTCCGGGGTATGCATAAAATCTTTATCCTCCCAAGTGGCTTCCTTTGGGCTAAAGTATTTCCATTGCACTTTAACCTAGATGATAACTTGCCCCCGCGACATTACTTCTCTTTGATCGAGTATGCGCAGGGGCTTGTTGTAGCGCTACAACCACCCTCCAAAATTTTGCCTTAGCCTCATTTTGGAGCCTCCCTTCCAACCTTCATAGCAACTTGCCTTGCTTTGTCAAGTTCACAAGCTTTAATGTCTTTCTTGCTCAAAGGAAGCTTGTTGATAACAACTTGATCCATTCCCCTCACAGGCTATTCACTCGGACTTAGTCCAACTGCACGCTGAACAACTTCCCCTTGAATATTGCGCATTTATGGAGGGAAACCAACCTTCCCTCCAGAAATTGTGTAATCCTCTCAGGCAGCCTGTTGGGCTCCATGATTGCACAATCCTGCCTGCCAACACTCCTAGTAGGATTTGTGCAAATTTCCCCAGCAAGGCTGCTCAACCCATAATTTGCAAAAATCTAGACAGCAGTCAACTGCACTGCCCAGAAATTGCACAAATTTCTTAGGAAGCCAGCCTAGCTCCCAGCTAGAGATGCACATTTTTCTCTAGAAGGTGAGCAGTCTCTTGCATGTGCAAGTGAGTTGATCGGTTCCCTTTGGGACTGAGCAAAACAAAATTTCATTCATGGACTACTTCTACCAAGGCAGCATGTAAAGGCATCCCTTATTTTAGGGATCTATGTTTAGCAGTTGGAGGTTACATGCAAGGAGCAATTCCAAAACCTCCCACCAAGTGTCGCTTCCCCTAGATTTGTGGCATGTGAGTAACAACCTCGATGTTATCAAAATTCATCAACTGGACGTTGCAAAGCTCATTCCTCACAACAACCTTGCAGCTCCGACATCCTAGAAGACATCTAGGAGCAGTTAGCACATTCAGCGCAGTTTTTTTGGGGTAAGCCCGCTTCCCATGCCTTGTGTTGCATTTCTGTCGCTTTTCATGTTTTCACTTGTGGGAGTACTATTTGCTTTTCTTAGCTTTGTTTCAGTTTTCATTGCTATCTCACTATTGTCGCATGCATGAAACTGTTTTACAAAGACATTTGCCCAACTAGTGAACTACCTCACCCACATGCATGCTGATCTGTTTGTCGAATCTTTCATTCATGTTTTGCATGCACTGTCAATCACTTCTGCTATCACTTAGTGTCGCCATGCATTTACTGTCTTAGTTGCTTTCAGTTGCCCATCAGTGAGTTGGGCCAACCTTGGCTCGGACTTTGCCTTCACCAAGGATGCATTGTGAAATTTGGGGAGGAAGGGCTCACCTTCCTCTCCAAATTTCTGCATTCCTTCCCAACACTGGCATCCAAGACTATTTTTCACATTTCTAGAGGAAAATGGAAACTTGGCCCAAGAAATTGCACAAATTTGTCCCTAGGCCAGCAGTTCTTCCCAGCTGGAGTTGCACATTGTGAAATCCCAACAGTTAGCAGCAAAACTGGATTGTGCATTACGTAGTTCCAACAATTAGCCAACCTCCCAACAGCCCAGAATGTGCCTTGATCAGTCTTGGCAGTCGGTCTCCCGACCACCTAGCTAAAATTGCACAACCTTCATGATCATTCACCGAGGTATGTTGCAAGTCAGTTCTCATGTTACTTTTGGTTTTCGATTGACATACTACTTGCTATGATTGTTTCCATGTCTCCAGGTATAGTAGGTGTTCATCTGCCTCTCAGAAATACAGGTATAATGGTCTCCAGGAGAGCAGACGAAGACACCGTTCAGAGAATGCTCGGGGATGCAATCGATCAAGTGTCTATGATCTTGCCTACTCACAAAGACATCAAGTTGTTCATAGACAAGGACATCAAGCAGCGGCATCATAACAAGAAACATCATGAACAACAGCTGAAGGCAATATACTGAATGTAGTGAATGCAAGAAGAAGGTTGTTGACAACATAGAGGCAGAACAAAGTTGCAAGATCAAGAAGATCCACTGATAATGAAAGAAAATTTGGAGACTCAAGCTATTAGGTGACGACGCAACATGAAGGTCATACGAATACATAGAATGGAAGAAAGGAGGAGCTGCATGTGCCAAAGTAGCAACTCAAGGAAGAACATGACGCTGCATAGACAAACAAATGAGTTGCAGCAAGATCAGGAACAATAATGGGTGCAACATGCACTCACGGATGAAACTGCGCTCGTATAAGTTAAATATCCATCCCACCAGCTAACATGAAGCAGACATGGCGAGCAGTGTTGTTGATCGAATGCAAGGGATTCAACAACATGCATTTCGTTAAGTCCACACATGCAACCCAACCCATTAAACACATTCACCAAGGCGAAGACAAGAAGCAAGTCCAACTGGGGCTAAACATGTACTTCGACAAGTTGATGTGCATGACCACCAACACACACTTGAATATCAACACAGACACTATACATCAGTGTGTTGCCATTTCAACTGCACCCGATAATACCATGCACATATTACCAGAAGAGTTTGATGAAGGAGACTAATCAATACACCGGTTGCAATGGAGACAAGAGTTTGCTTCACAAGATGTCACCATGAGGTGCATGTGCACCATCACGGAAGACCAAGCTTGGCATCACCTCACCACCTTCACCATCACAAGCATGTCAAAGAGTTGGTCTCATCATAGCAGACTGAGTGTTAGTGATGTCTTGCAAGACTTGCTCAAGCTATGTTGTCTCACATGAGTACATGTGCATTGTAATGTTGAGTCATGTCAAGTGTAAGTCAAGTGTCAATAGTTGGATATAATAGTCATAGAGTAAGTGAAGAGTCATGAGGGTAGTTGAAATAACACAGAGGGGAAGGTCAAGGGTCACCCCACCCTTTGCTATAAATAGTCCCTCATAACTCATTGTAAAGGCTTTTGGTGAGCCAAGTTTCTAATAATACTATCTTGGAAAGAGCTTGGACAATACTATAATGCACCTTGGCTTCTCCACTGCATGGAGCTAGTTCATATATTTGGAAGAGCAGATAGATGTGGCTGTAATGTTCCACTGTCGGGGCTAGCAGGTTTACATGGATGTATTGTATGATTGTGACTTACACTTCTTTATATAATAAGATCCAACACATTTTCATGCATATGTTGTTGTTGTAGTTGGACTGCTCCGGTTTCTTTAATGATATATGTTGTTTAACTTACGTACTTCTGTATGATCTGATTTGTATGAAATTATATGAATCTTGTTGTTAATGTGTTGTGTATGTTTTTAACGTTGTCACCGTCTGTGTCAACTGCTCTGCCGGACATCAAACAAACCTTTCACATGAACCTTGCTGTAATAACTATCACACTCGTCTTGAACTGATCTGTGAGTGTTGTACGTGTTATCTTACCTTGTATAATGTGACTACCGCATCCGAGTGGACTACTCCGACGGAAGTTTTGCATGTCCTTTCATTTTGCGTGTTCCTAGCCGAGTTGGGACTGATCCATTTCAACTTGGAACTCACCTTCACTTTTATCTCCTTTCAAAGTGCTAGAACCTCTCATACACCTTCCTTGACTCACTGCATCAGTCACACCCTTTCTACTGACAGAGTTATCTTACTTTTCTTTGTGTGACATCACGGTCAAGGCATTACCTTATGACCCACTGCTGGGACTCCTGCACCAAACCTTCTAAGGTCTAATTGGGCCTTCTTACCGGGGAGATTCCCTTGATATGTTGGCAGGTCCAAGACTGTCAATAGGGCTCTACCAGGGATTCTAACAATGTAAACTTTGAAACGGGAACTGATATGATTACCCGTTTCATAGAAGTAGCAAAAAAGTGGCCCGATTTTGAAAAGTGGTGATGTAGAATACACTTTTTTTCTTGGAACATATTTTTGACACTTCAAATAACTGATACGATTACCCATTTCGTAGAGGTAGCAAAAAAGTGACTCGATTTTGAAAAGTGGTGATGCGAAATACACTTCTTCTTTTTCGGAGCATATTTTTGACACTTTAAATTTTCTTATGTATCAAATATAAATATTTTTTTTAAATGTTAGTGATTTCATGCTCATTTTGAAACGTGTTGATTGTAGCATCAACCTTTTTTTAGAGGGCTTATTTTTCACACTTTAAAATTTATTATGTCTAATTTTTTTTGAAATCATGATTACTTAACCAATTTTCAAGTTTTTTTATTTTTCTTTTTTAAAATGTTGATTACTTTAAAAAAATATAAAAATATATATAAAAAAAGACAAAAAAAACATTAAAAAAAAACACAAATTATCACATAAACCATAAAAGAAATTGGAAAAGAAAAAATTAAAAAAACTATAAAATTAAGTAAGTAAAAATAGGAAAATTTAGAAAAACATTAACAAAATAAAAACAAACAACCAAGATTAAAAAAAATTAGAAAATTAACAAAAAATAAAAATAAAAACTACTAAAATTAAGATTAAAAACATTTAAAAAAACTAAAAAAAACTAAAATATACTCGAATTCAAGCTTCTGTGATCCATAACATATTAATTTATAAAGACTTCTGGAAAAATATCACATTTCCAATATTTGGTCGACGCGTTTCGAACTCGCCAGTGTGGTTCATCTTCAGGACAAGATGAAGAGACATATATTCAAATAAAGTTAAATAGGGAGCTAGGTCACCCTAATGGCTAGAGGAAAACGATTAGATTTGACGAGGGAGGGAAAATTATATTATTTATTGATTTATTTATATATTATTATTATTTAACCAAATGATTATATTTGATCCAGGGAGGGAATTATTTAATTATATTTGATCTGGGGAGGGAATTATTTAATTCATTTAAATAATTAAAATTTATTTATTTAAATAATTTATTCATTCATTTCCTTATTTAAGTACTTATTAATCTTATATAAATAATATTTCTTTGATAACTGATTTGAAATATATATGTATATTCAATTTTCAATTTTTGTTTAGTTTTTTTTTTCTTTAAATAAATATTAATAGCGAATAAATATTTAACCTAGCTTCCCATTTAATATTATTCGGAGATCTATCTTTTCATCTTGTCCTGAAGATGAATCACATTGGCTGGTTCGAAATGCGTTGACCAAATATTGGAAATATGATTTTTTCCAAAAATCTTCATAATTTAAAAAATGAAAAATAAAAAATCTAAAATCTAAAAACAAATATCTATTTTTGATTTAAAAAAAAACATTTAAATTTCTTAAACCCTATATTTTTTATTTAAAAACCAAAAAAATTAAAATTAAAATATATATGCTTCATTTAAAAAAAATAAACATTTAAATTTTTGTTAATATATATATATATATATATATATATATAAACATTGCATTATTTATATATATATATATATATATATATATATATATATATTTTATTTTAAACATTGCATTTTTAAACAAATTTTTTATTTAAAACAAACTTTTAAAACATTTTTTTTTAAACAATTTTTTTCTTTTTAAATAATCATTTACTTTTATTTTTTAAATATCATATATATATATATATATAGATATATAGTGCACCCGTGCTCTCTGCTGCTCAACCGCCCAAGGCCGCGCCACCATGAATAGTCGGGCAGTGGCGGGGCGATTCCATGTAGCTCCTCTGCCTAAGGTCACGCCACCGCAGGTGGTCAGGCGCGAGGCAGCTCCTCCGCCCAAGGCCGCGTCCCCACGAGCGGTCAGGGGACGAAGGGCGTGGGCGCATTATATATATATATATAATTCATATTTAAAAAATATATTATAAGTTTATTTAAAAAAAGGTTATAATTTGTGTTTTTTATTGTTTTAAATAATATTTTTTAATTGTTTCGAAAAGTTTATATATATATATATATATATATATATAATTTTAAATATTTTTTTTTTAAATAAAAAATTTATGGTTTTATAAAAATTCTAAATGTTTTTTATTTTTAATAAAAATACCTTTTTTTTTTTTGTTAAATTTAAATGTTTTTTTTTTTTTTTATTATATATATATATATATATATATTTTTTTTTGAATTTTAATTGTTTTTTGGGTATTTTTTGTTTTTTAATTTGATTATATTTTTGTTTTTTTAATTTTTTTTAAATGTTTTTAATCATAATTTTAGTAGTTTTTATTTATTTATTTATTTTTTGGTTAATTATATATATATATATATATATATATTTTAAATCTAGTTTGTTTTTAATTTTCATATTTTTTTAGTTTTTTTTTTAATGTTTTTCTATTTTTACTTAATTTTAGAGTGTTTTTAAAAAAAAAAATTTATTGTTTTTTTCCATATTTTTGTTTTGTTTTGTTTTTTTTTTTTTCCAATTTTTTTTTTTATTGTTTACAAGATATATATATATATATATAACTTTATTTTTTAAAATATGTTTTTCTTATTATTTATTTGTTTATATATTTTTAATTTTGTTTTAGTTTTTTTAATTCTTATGTTAATTTTTCTTTTTTTAAACATTTTTATGATTGATTTTTTTTTGTTATTTTTTTATTATGTTTGATTTTTTTGTCTTTTTATATGTTTGATTGATTTTTTTTTTTTTTTTTAATATATATTTTTATTTACGTTTTGTTATTTTTTTTTAACCTTTTTTTTTTTGTTTTGTGTTCTTTCATTGTTTAAAATTTATTTATTTATTTACGTTTTCATTATTGTTTTGAAATTTTCATGTTTTTCGGAGTCATGATAAAATCTTTCACGCCATTATTTCGAATGTTGAAAATTTGCCATTAAAAAAAAGTGTTATTCCAGCATCAACACTTTTCGTTTTGAGGGTGTTTTTTTCACAAAATTTACCCTTAAAAAAAGTGTTATTCTAGCGTCAACACTTTTGGTTTTGAAGGTGTTTTTTGCACAATTTTTGCACAAAAATATGGTTTTCATGATCATTTTTAAAATATGTTGAAAATTTACCCTAGAAAAAAGTGTTATTCCAGCATCAACACTTTTCATTTTTGACACTGTTTTTCATATTTTTTGGGTTTTTTGGCTAGAGTTCCCATTTTGAGTTTATAGTTCCTGTTACAAAGTTTACATTTTTTTCTCCTTCCGGTTCGACTTGCCATCAACCAATTGTCACAGATTTGGCACATCTGAATATATATACTGAAGATAGAAGAATTACTTTACATATATACATATCTTAATATTCTTTTACTTGAATATATTGCCAATCTATGATGTGTCGAGGATCATATACATATTTATTTAAAAGCGAAACATGAAATACATTATGCACCTGAATATGACTAGGTAACGCGAGTTGATACACAACCGGTCCTATCGTATCTAAGATTTGGAAGGGACCACAGAACCGAGGGGCCAATTTGGCACACTTTCCCCATCTTAGAGTACTCCTCTTGGGTTTGATTCTCACATAGACATGGTCTCCTACTTGAAATTCCTGGTAGGTCCTTTTCATATCGGCATGAGCCTTTTGTTGGCATTATGATTCAGGTGTTGTCCTTGATGGCAAACCCATTCAGGTGATAAATCAAGAAGGACGCAGGAAATATGTTCAGCAAGTGCGTCCCCGCAGGTATACCATACAGAACCCGCGTCTAGGGACGCAGGCCAGCCGTTCAGGAGGTGCGTCCGCCCAGTGCACACATTTCAAGGCAGAGAAAAGCACGTGGGGGTTTCTTGTGTGGTATCTAGCCGACGGTTTTTGTTTTTCTATGGTGTCGGCTCGTGGTTTTGTTCCATGTTTTGGGGAGAAGCTTGCCTATATAAAGCAAAGGAGTTCATTTGGATTATGCATCATCTTGGTTGAATATCTTTTGGTGAGATCTAGTCCAGATCTATGAAGGCGAATCTTCTAATGGACTGTGATCTCTATGGCGCATGATCAGATCTGTGGATCTGAGTGTTTGGGTTGGTTCTGAAGTCCTCATATCTTCTATATCTGAAGGGACGCAGGTTCAGTGAAGGGAAAGTGCGCCGGGACGCAGTACAGTAAAGGCTCAGGTGCGTCTCTGAGGCAAAGGACGCGGCGCGACTGTGTTATTGGTTGCGTCTCTGAAGCAAAAGACGCGGCGCGATAGTGTTTCTGGGTGCGCCGGTCGCAGCAAAGCATAGAGGAACAGTGCGTCGGCACGCAGAACAGTGGAAGGTAGACTGCGTCCAGTCGCAGGTCACAGAAAGAAAATATGCGTCCCTGTCTTAAGATGATCTGTTGACTGTATATTTCTGTTCATAAGGTGTTCTGGGTTATTTTTTGTAATTACTGATCTGATATCTGTAGTGGACTGTATCTGTTGTATACTTGTTGATCATTTGATTCTTCATGAAAAGAAGTAGGGGGTTGTAGCTCCCTTCCAGGAGAGACTGGAAAACGAGAGAGAGTTGTAGCTCTCTGCAGGTTGCAGCCTGCGTGCTGGTAAAGGACTGCACCAGTACAAAATCATTGTAAAAAGAATTTCTTGAAAGAAGATAGAGACATATTGCAGCAGGTGGTTTTCTCCCGCATTGGGTTTCCACCTTACATCTTGTGTTCTTTGGTGTGACTGTCTATTTTCTTTATTCATGCTCATTATTTTATGGTACTGATATGCAAGAATAATTCAAAAGATCAAATAAGGAAGATTTGGTAAATTGCTTGATAATACTGATTCACCCCCCCTCTCAGTATTATTTCCAACAATTGGTATCAGAGCAGGTCCTTCAGAAAAGCTTGATCGCTTGAAGGTAGATCGTTCATCATGAGCAACTACGAGAGAGAAGCATCAATCAGGCCACCAGTTTTTGATGGGACAAACTTCAATTATTGGAAGGTAAGAGTTACTGCATATCTTCAATCTCTTGGTACTGAAGTTTGGGACATTGTAGAAACAGGCTATGCTTTTCCTTCAGCTACTCCTACAGATCGAGCTGAGAAAAAGAAGTATGAAACAAATGCAAAAGCAGTCAGTACTCTATTAGGAAGTATATCCCAAACAGAATTCATGAAGGTAATGCACTTCAAATCAGCAAAAGAAATATGGGACAAAATGATCACAAGCTATGAAGGAGATGAACAGGTAAAACAAGCCAAACTTCAAACTCTCAGAATTCAATATGAGACTCTCAAGATGTATAATGATGAAAGTGTGGCTAATTATTTTCTTCGGGTAGATGAGATTGTAAATTGTATGAAAAATTTGGGTGAAGAAGTAAAGGAGTCTCTAGTAGTTCAAAAGATTCTAAGATCATTATCCCCCAAGTTTGAATCCAAAGTATCTGCAATAGAAGAAAAAGAAAATCTCCGTGTTCTTACTATGTCTCAGCTACATGGAATTCTAACTGCTTATGAAATGAGAAAGGGAGGACCATCAGACAGAAGGGAGGCTGCTTTTAAAGCATCAGGCAAAGAAGATTACTATGAAGCAAGCCATGATCCAGAAGAAGAGGAAGAAGAATCAAATTTTGTCAGAAATCTTCAAAGAGGTTCTGGAAGGTTCAGAGGTAAGCTACCTTTCAAATGCTTTGCTTGTGGAAGAGTAGGTCATTATGCTGCAAAATGTTCTTATAAGGATAAAGGAAAGGAACCAGTTAGATGGAACAAGAAACAAAGCAAGAAAAGCTACTACACCCATGAAGATAGTGATGGCTTATCAAACAGTGATGAAGATGAACAAGGTAATAAATATAGGTTGTTAATGGCATTTGAAGATGATGATTATGAGGATGTTGTAGATGTGGATAACCTTTATGATGAAATTACTAGACTCAAGAGATGGATAGAAGAAAAGAACATGATTATTGATACTCTACAATTCCAAATTGATGAAAAGGAAAAACATCTTGAAAAATTAGAAGGTGAAATTGTTGGTCTTAGAAAAGAAATTGAGAAAACAAAAACTATTAATCTCAAGTTTGTCAAAGGATCTGAAACTTTGGATGAGATTATCAGTGTGCAGCGGTCTCCACTAAATAAGACAGGTTTGGGCTATAATGGAGAAACTTCTCAAGCATCCACTTCAAAAAGTTATCTTGATGCAGCAAGAAGAAATGAGCAAGAGCATAAGGAAGATCATCAGGTAAAGCAGGGACAAATGTCAAGCAGAAACTATCAGGGGCAATCCAGCTTAAGGGTGAACAAAAGCCACAACCAGCCACAGGTAAAATCTTCTCAATTTGGTTCAAGAATAGATGAAAATAGAAATTACAATCAGTTGGCTGGTAGATCCAATAATCGCAGAAGCTTCTTCAATGGACAATGCTTTTCTTGCCATAACTTTGGTCACAAAGCAGCTCAATGTGTTGCGTATAAAACAATCATGACTAGGGAAGCTCAAAAACAAAGAAGTATGACAGGGATTACAAAAAGGACCTATAACAATTTTTCAGCTCTTGAAAATGAAGTTGAATGTTCTATTTGCAATAATTTTGGACATAAAGACTTTGAATGCAGAAGCAGGTTTCCGGAAAGAAAGGTACAAGAGCAGAAAAAGGAACAAGCCTCAGGCGCCAAAACATGGAGAATAAAGGAACCTCAAACAGAAAGATGTGGGATAGCATTTTATGCAGAAGGACAAGAAAATCTATGGTACATTGACAGTGGATGTTCGAAACATATGACAGGTGATAAAGAAAAACTTGAGTCTTATTCTAATTTAGAAAAGGGAAAGAAAGTCTCTTTTGGAAATGATACTCCTGCAACTATAAAAGGAAAAGGTATTGCTCCTTTAAAAGAAGATGTTAAGGCTGGAAATGTTTTGTTTGTTGATGGATTGAAGCATAATCTTCTAAGTGTCAGCCAGATGTGTGATCAAAGAACCGAGGTTATATTCAGATCAAATGGATGCCTTGTTCGTGATCTTGATACAGGTAAAACAGTTCTCAAAGGAAAGAGAACTCCAAATAATCTATACATATTTGATGAAGGACAACAACAATGCTATCTAAGCAAGAATGAAGAGCACTGGTTATGGCATCGAAGGTTGGGACATCTAAGCTTCTCACAAATAAGGAAAGCTTGCAAATATCAGGCAGTTCGCGATCTTCCAGATATCAAAATTCCTGACAACACCATATGCAGATCATGTCAGTTTGGAAAACAAACCAGAACTAACTTTCCAGAGAAAGAAGGATCAGCCAGCATGCCTCTTGAGCTAGTACATACAGATGTATGTGGACCTTTCAGAAAAAGAACACCTAGAGGAGAGGAATACTTGATATTATTTATTGACGATTTCTCCAGGTTTGTTTGGTTAGGTCTTATGAAGCACAAAGATGAAGCATTCGAAAAATTCAAAACCTTCAAAGCCTTGGCTGAAAATGAATCAGGTCACAAAATTAAGTGCCTCAGATCTGACAGAGGTGGGGAATTTACTTCAAATGAATTTTTCGATTTCTGTGATGAACATGGGATAAGGAGAGAATTCTCTACAGCTAGAACGCCTCAGCAAAATGGAGTTGTTGAAAGAATGAACAGAACAATCCAACAAATGGCTCGTGCTATGCTTGATGAATCAGGAACCCCCGCAACCTTTTGGGGTGAGGCTGCACATACTGCGGTTATTATTCTCAACAAGACAAATGTCCGGGTGAACAGCACTCAAACCCCTCATGAGCTCTGGAGTGGTAAAACTCCTTCCGTAAAGCACTTCAAAATATTTGGGAGCAAATGCTATATCAAGAATACTGAGGAGCAGCTTGGCAAACTTGATCCTAGAGCAGATGAAGGCATTCTTCTTGGCTATTCTCCACATAGCAAAGCATACAAATGCTACAATAAAAGACTTGGCAGAATTGTTGACAGCATTGATGTAGTGGTTGATGAAAAGGGATATATTCCTAGGCAAATACATCGTGAAGACATCGAAGAAGATGAGAGCTACCCTCAAAGACAGAATGATGAAGAAGAAGAACCTCAAGAAGAATCTCAAGAAGAACCTCACGAAGAAGCAGAAGAACGGACAAGAATAGAAGAAAAGACTCCATCCAGATATGTTCAGAAGAACCATCCAGAATCTCAGATCATGGGACAAAAAGAAGCAGGTATACAAACTAGAAGAACAGTTGCAGAAGCTTCAAGCTATTTGGCATTACTTTCCTCCACCGAACCACAAAATGTGAAAGAGGCATGCAAAGATGAATTTTGGGTGAAAGCAATGGATGAAGAACTTGAGCAAATCGAAAAGAACAACACTTGGGAGCTGGTTCCTAGACCAAAAGATAAGAATGTTATTGGAACAAAATGGGTCTTCAAAAATAAATTGAATGAAAATGGAGAAGTAATTAGAAACAAAGCCAGACTCGTCTGTAAAGGGTATGCGCAGCAAGAAGGAATAGACTTTGAAGAAACTTTTGCTCCTGTTGCAAGACTTGAGGCCATCCGAATGTTCCTTGCTCTCTCAAGTTTTCAGAACTTCAAAGTATTTCAAATGGATGTGAAATCAGCCTTTTTGAATGGAGACCTGGAAGAAGAAGTATACATTGAACAGCCAGATGGGTTCATTCTTGGAAATGATCCAAATCTTGTATGCCGATTGAAAAAGGCTCTCTATGGTCTCAAACAAGCTCCAAGGGCTTGGTACTACCGGTTGGACAAATATCTTCATCAACAAGGTTTCTTAAAAGGTTCAGCAGATAGCAATCTGTATATAAAAGTTGAAAATGACAAATTGCTAATACTTGTTGTGTATGTAGATGACATTATTTTTGGCAGCAATGAAGAAGCTATGAGTCAAAGCTTTGCCTCAGTCATGCAGAAAGAATTTGAAATGTCCTTGCTAGGAGAACTGACATATTTCCTTGGTTTGCAAATCCAACAGAAGGAAGGAGGAATCTTTTTATCTCAAACCAAGTATCTCAAGCAGATTTTGAAGAAATATGGCATGGAAGATGCAAAACCAGTATGTACACCCATGGTCACAGGATGTAGTCTCAGTGCAAATGATGAATCTGCAGCAGTACATCAACCAACCTACAGATCTATGATTGGAAGTTTACTATATTTGACAGGTACCCGACCAGACATCATGCATGCAGTTGGAATAGTTGGAAGATTTCAGGCAAATCCGAAGGAGACTCATCTTCAAGCAGTGAAGAGAATTTTCAAATATCTTCAAGGGACTCAAAATTATGGCTTATGGTATCCTAGAGATACAGATCTTACTCTTCATGCCTATACAGATGCAGATTGGGCCGGAAGCGTGGATGACAGGAAAAGCACAAGTGGTGGTGTGTTCTTTATGGGTCCCAGACTGGTCTCTTGGTTCAGCAAGAAACAGAGTTCAATTGCCTTGTCTACAGCTGAAGCAGAATATGTTGCTGCTGCATCTTGTTGCACCCAACTCCTTTGGATGATGCAGAATTTGCAGGATTATCAAATCACTTGTACTCCTCCAATCCCTATCTTATGTGACAACACAAGTGCAATCAGCATCTCAAAGAATCCGGTTATGCATTCAAAAACCAAGCACATACCAATCAAGTACCATTTTCTCCGGGAACAAGTACTTGAACAGAAGGTCAAGTTGGAGTATGTTCCTTCTAAGGAACAAGTTGCTGATATTTTCACCAAACCGTTGCCCAGGGACACTTTTGAATACCTCAGGCAAAAGCTGGGGGTTGTTGATGCATCATCTTACTGTTGATCATCTTCCTATTGGTGGTATAGGCTCAGGGGGAGCACATAATGCATTATTGGCATTATGGAGAAGGAGATCTTGGAAATAGCTGCAATATGTCTCTATCTCCTTCATGATGGATTTCTGGTTACAGATCTGGAGATGCATGAGCATAGGGGGAGCATACCCTTTGCCCTTGATGTCAAAGGGGGAGAATGAAGCTGAAGATTATGTGGTTGCCATCAAGTCCAAAGGGGGAGATTGTTGGCATTATGATTCAGGTGTTGTCCTTGATGGCAAACCCATTCAGGTGATAAATCAAGAAGGACGCAGGAAATATGTTCAGCAAGTGCGTCCTCGCAGGTATACCATACAGAACCCGCGTCCAGGGACGCAGGCCAGCCGTTCAGGAGGTGCGTCCGCCCAGTGCACACATTTCAAGGCAGAGAAAAGCACGTGGGGGTTTCTTGTGTGGTATCTAGCCGACGGTTTTTGTGTTTCTATGGTGTCGGCTCGTGGTTTTGTTCCATGTTTTGGGGAGAAGCTTGCCTATATAAAGCAAAGGAGTTCATTTGGATTATGCATCATCTTGGTTGAATATCTTTTGGTGAGATCTAGTCCAGATCTATGAAGGCGAATCTTCTAATGGACTGTGATCTCTATGGCGCATGATCAGATCTGTGGATCTGAGTGTTTGGGTTGGTTCTGAAGTCCTCATATCTTCTATATCTGAAGGGACGCAGGTTCAGTGAAGGGAAAGTGCGCCGGGACGCAGTACAGTAAAGGCTCAGGTGCGTCTCTGAGGCAAAGGACGCGGCGCGACTGTGTTATTGGTTGCGTCTCTGAAGCAAAAGACGCGGCGCGATAGTGTTTCTGGGTGCGCCGGTCGCAGCAAAGCATAGAGGAACAGTGCGTCGGCACGCAGAACAGTGGAAGGTAGACTGCGTCCAGTCGCAGGTCACAGAAAGAAAATATGCGTCCCTGTCTTAAGATGATCTGTTGACTGTATATTTCTGTTCATAAGGTGTTCTGGGTTATTTTCTGTAATTACTGATCTGATATCTGTAGTGGACTGTATCTGTTGTATACTTGTTGATCATTTGATTCTTCATGAAAAGAAGTAGGGGGTTGTAGCTCCCTTCCAGGAGAGACTGGAAAACGAGAGAGAGTTGTAGCTCTCTGCAGGTTGCAGCCTGCGTGCTGGTAAAGGACTGCACCAGTACAAAATCATTGTAAAAAGAATTTCTTGAAAGAAGATAGAGACATATTGCAGCAGGTGGTTTTCTCCCGCATTGGGTTTCCACCTTACATCTTGTGTTCTTTGGTGTGACTGTCTATTTTCTTTATTCATGCTCATTATTTTATGGTACTGATATGCAAGAATAATTCAAAAGATCAAATAAGGAAGATTTGGTAAATTGCTTGATAATACTGATTCACCCCCCCTCTCAGTATTATTTCCAACACCTTTTTCCTGTCTTGTGCAACCTTCAAGCTTTGCCGAACCTTCTTCACGGTTCTTTCCATTTCTTCCAACATATCTGGTCCTAGAATTAGTTTATTCTCAGGGTTATTCCAATTTTAGGAACGATACACCTCCTCCCATAGAGTACTTCAAAGGGTCTCATCTTTAACAATTCGTGATATCTATTGTTGTAGGAAAACTCTACTAGGTGAAGATATTCCTCCCACTTCCCAATTTGTTTCATGACGTACATGCACAACATGTCTTCTACCACTTAATTGACTCGTTTAGTCTGCCCATCAGTCTAAGGATGATAGACAATACTGAAGTGAATTTGATTGCCTAAACCAGAGAACGATGCTTTCCAAAAAGCAGAAGTGAACTTAACATCACGGTCAGAGATTATGACTCGCGGTATGTCATGCAGCCTAAAGATTTCCCTCATGAATATGTTGGCTATTTGAGTGGTTTGGTAAGTGGATTTGATAGGGACAAAATGAGCTACCTTGCTTAATTTATTGACCACCACCATTATTGAATCATTCTGTCATTTTGATCAAGGTAAAACGGTTATGAAATCCAAAGTTATGGTGTCCCACTTCCACTCTGAAACAAGCAACGGATTCAACAGTCCAGCAAGATGTTAATGCTCCACTTTAATCTGCTGACACTCCACACATTTGGTCAAGTACTCCACAATGTCCTTCCTCATGCTAGGCTAGTAATAGCCATTCTTAATTGTAGAAAATAATTTTTGATAACTAGGGTGAGCTGCGTATGGACTCCTATGGAATTCATCCAATATACGTTGTTTCACTAACAACTGGCTAGAAACATATATCCTACCTCTAAACATCAACAGATTTAAACATTAACATTGTACTCGCCAGATTTTCTGGTATGCTCTACATCTCTAGCTTGATGCTAGAGGTATTCATATAATGGATCCTTTTGAATTGCTTCCTTGATTTGATTAGCAAAGTTAATTTCCACTGGACTAAATAAAATTTTGTAAACGTGGTGCAATTTCCTTCTCAATGCATCTGTTACCCGGTTCTCCTTTCCCTTCAGGTGTTTGATTTCAAAGTCGAATTCGCTTAAGAACACATTCCATATAGCTTGGCGTGCATTCAAGGTGGGTTGACTAAAGAAATTTTTTAATCTTCTATGAGTCATCTTGAGCAAGAATTTCTTTCCCAACAAGTAGTTATGCCACACCTTTAAGGTGTGCATGGCATTAGTTAGTTCTAAGTCATAAGCAAAGTACTTTTGTCCATGCTCTTTTAACTTACGAGATTCGTAAGCAACCACTTTATCTTTTTGCATTAGAACTTTGCCCACACCTTCAGAACAAGCATCAATACAAACTATAAAATCCTCTTCTGGGTCTGCAATTTTTAACACAGGTGTAGTGGTAAGAAATTGTTTCAGCTTTTCAAAACTCTCTTGGCAGTCCTTTGTCCATTTAAAATTTGTTCCTTTTTTCTACAAGGAGGTGATTGGATATGCTACCTTGGAGAATCCTTTTATAAATTGTCTATAATATCCAGCAAGACCCATGAAAGAGCGTATATCTGCCACATTCATTGGAACATGCTAGTTCATGATAGTCTCGATTTTCTCCGGATCTACCACTATACTAGTGGAGGAAATTATATGCCCCAGGTACTGAATCTGATCCTTGAAAAAGTCACATTTGCTAAACTTGGCGTAAAGCTGGTTTTCTCTTAAGGTCTACAATACTATTCATAGATGTTATTTATGCTCTTCTAAACTCCTGGAATACACCAAGATATCGTCAATGAAAATGAGGACAAATTTATCTAAAAAGGGGTGAAAAATCCCATTCATCATACTCATAAATGTGGTTGGAGCATTAGTGAGTCTGAAGGGTAGGACTACAAACTCGTAATGACCATAACACGTCTGAAACAATGTTTTATATATATACTCATATTTAATATGGATTTAGTGATAGCGAACCCGTAAATCAATTTTTGAAAATACCACTGCACCCTTTACTTCGTCAAATAGATTGTTGATCCGAGGTAAGGGATACTTGTTCTTGATAGTTAAATTGTCATTTGTCTGTAATCTATGCATAACCACATAGTTCCATCCTTTTTCCTCACAAATAAAATTGGGGCTCCCCAAGGGGACACTCTAGGTCTAATGTAGCCCTTGTCCAATAATTCTTGAAGCTGCATTTTTAACTCAGTTAACTCTAGAACACTCATTCTATAAGGAGCCTTGGAAATGGGAGTAGCTTTGGGGATTAATTCAATAGTAAAATCTAGGTTCCTTTTGGGTGGCAGCCCCAGAATGTCTTTTGGGAAAACATCCTTAAATTCTTGAACAATTGGTATGCTATCCAAAATAGATAGTTTACCTTTAGAGTTAGTGTATCCTACCTGGACTGTGTAAATTTGGCAGCCTTTTCGCATACTTTTCCCTAACTGATGAGTTGTAATGGGTCTTAATTTAACTTCTCTTTTAATACCCTGAATTTCTATTCTGTTTCCATTATCAGATAGGAAGTTAATGGTCTTTCCCTTACAGTCTACTAAAGTCCAATGTTGTTCTAACCAGTCCATACCTATCAACACATCATAGGATCCTAAGGGAAACACATTTAACCTGGCATTAATTCATTGTCCCACCAAATCAACTACATAGTCATCTATTTTTGCATTGACTCTTCTCTTAGCTCCGATCGCTAATTGGGCCAGCCAAGTATTTTTGAACTTTATACTTGTTAAATGACATAAATTAATGATTCTCGGGCTAACATAACTTAGGCTTGCACCCAGGTCTATCAAAATGGAAATAGGGTGGTTGGATATTTTACCTTCCAGCTCCACCATCGATGGTTGATATTCTGCCTGCCGATCCTCTAATGTTGCATTAATTCTTGATATGTTCCCTTCCAAATCACCAATAGTATAAGCTTCTTGAACATTTGTAACTAGTTCTGATCTCCCTCGATGGGGATAGTTCTTGTAGTAATGGGGTTCTCTGCAACCCCAACACTACAGAGGAGGTTTAGAAATCTGATTAGTTTCCAATTTATTGGACGCTTTATTTTGTTTTACCTCACTATGGGGTCTATACCTTTGTTAATTTTTGTTTACAGATCCACCTGGTCCTTTCCGACTTGGGTACTTGGTACTGGCATTTTTCATGCCTTTGATGGTTGGGAAATTTCTTTGCCCCTTCTTACTATTCTAGTTTTTAGCACCCTTGCCTTCATATTTCATTTGCTGATAGAAGATTCGAGCCTTTCTAACAATGTCATCCATCGTTTTGGGTTTTCAAATTCCAACTTCTCCTTCATATAGCTTGGTAAACTGCTGATGAAGCATTGGAATTTAACCTTCTCTTCCAAAATATATAGAACATACAGGGAGGTAAACTTATCTATGAACTCGTCCATAGATTGTTGTCCCAGTTTCAGGTCATGAAACTCTTTTTCCTTGTCATCATAAAATCGCTCAGTTAGATACTTATCCTTGAAATGCTTCTGGAAGTGTTCCCATGTAACTTCTTGGTCATCAATCTCCCTCGCTGTTTTTATTTCTTCCCACCACAAGGTGGCCTTACCCTGCAATTGATATATTTCTAATCTTGCCTTCAAATTATCATCATATTCATATAATTTATAGTATTTGTTCATGTTCATTAACCATGCCTCTTCTACTTCCTCAGCCTCCCCGTTATTTATCGGTGGTTTTATCTTCTTAAATTCCCCTTGAAGCTCAGTTTTGTGCCTCTTAAATCTTTTTTTTTTTTTTTCAGATACATTATCATACTCTCCTTTGTGGCCAATTCGTCGTCCCTCGAACTCCGAATGTTCCTCCTCCTATCTATAAGACTCAATTCTGTTTTCCTCATCCTGGCTAGGATTATGATTTATTTGATTATGCCTATCAGACATACTTTTCATAATCTTCTCCAGCTCCAATCATAATCTTTCATTGTCTTCTCGTAAATTTATCATCTCATCCCGTAATTGTTGGACTGTCTCTAGTAATGCAACATTGGTGTTCTGATGTGGTTCTCTTAGTTATACCCACACCTATGGGTTATGCCCGGTCGTCCCTCCAGAGGCAGAAGGTCCTGCTCCTCGTCGCATAATGTGTCAACATTCTTTCTTTATGCAACACAATGACTTTTGTTATACTACGTTTACCATTCAGGCCTCAATGTGGAAACCTGAAGGCTCTGATACCACTTGTAACAACTAACTATGACAAAATAAAATCCATAAATTATTTCATCAACTACGCAGTACTATGGTTAGTTATTTATATAATGCACTAAATTCCTTAACCCTCCCGGTTCACTGCTCTTCCTAATGAGTTTAACACCCGTAGCATTAAAGTTTTCTAGGCTTGATTGCACTCACAACAGACACATGTAATTCTCTGGAGGTTGGGTTAACTGTGTTTGAGTCATGGATTAATTAAGTTGTACCTCAGACCTTCGAGACTCATCCCAAGGCATACTAGCACAATGAATAGGTGTGCGCCCCTTCATCGTTGATCTCGGGGTTGAAAATTTGATGACTCAGGTGAAGAGAGGTGGTTTTTGGAGTAACTACCTTTGGCATCTAGGTTCATTTACATCATTTTTCATACTGCGCCGATGGAGAGGCTCTGTAACTCCATCCAACAAGAGAATTCATTTACCAATTGGTGCAATTGCTCTATACTCAGAGTTAGGATTTGATTTCGCATTCCTATTCCCTTAAATCTTATGAGAAAACACAGAGTTGTTGCAGGGTCCTTACCGCCTTTGACTATTATCTCTAACTTGACCCTTGGCTCTGCATATCTGCTACAACTGTGTCTTCCACAAGGAATTCTGGCGTAGCATTTAGATTTTACCCAGTTTGATTTTCTTCCTCATGCTTCAGAGGTGAGTTTTTTTTTTTAACACTTAAGATACCTAAATGTTATCTCTTCCTGTGATTTTTCCCAGCATTTACTAATGCACTTATTCTTTGATTACAAGTAATACTTATCAATGAAGAGCCCAATTTTTGCCAAGGTTTCGATTCCTCCAATTTGGTTCTATGCAACTCGTTGAGGGCCACGAATCAAACCCTATCATTTTTTAACGGGTAGAAAATTTCTCTCTTTTTTTTTACCAAGTTTTACTCTATATTAAGAAGCATGAGTTCTCTGCCATCTTCTCTTTCCGTGAGCAAGATTATTCTTGTCATGCTAGGTACTGAGGAGGTTCACAGGTAGAAATCGGATTTCCACCGTTTCCCTTCCAGAGACATTCCGTCTATATGGCAGTTGCCATTAGTATTAGCACATAACTAGTTATGTTTTTTCATTAATAAAGTACTGTAGGGTTTCGAATTCCTGAGAAATTCAGGATGTGCTTAATGCCACGCTATTTGGACATGGAGGATTTCATTCCCAAATGAATATTTATGCATACTTGTTAAATTAAAGGTTATGTAATTTTGTTTGCAAAATTTTTCTTTGTGGCCCTTATTTGAGGGTCGTGAATCTTCATTTTTTTTTAAAGACAACAACCATATAAATACAAAGTTTTCGTCTTGTTTCTCATTAAATTACATAATGAAGTTGGTTATTTTTCATAAGGCTTTCTTTGATACCTAGAATGATAGTTCAGTTCTGCTAATTTCTTTCCTATTAATATATATGTGCAAACATTACTTATTCCTTCCAGTGAATAGATATAAATTCATTTCTTGCATTCGTTGTACTTTCGAGCTTGTTATTGACTTTAGTATAATGGTCTTCAGTCAGCAATATAACCTCTTCAACTCTCCTAATTAGTGTTGTGAAATAGTTGGAGCTACTAAACTCATTTGGCATCTTCTCAAGAGATGTTCCTACAGTTGTTGGTGACAGTTCAACACTGGAATGGCTCTAAAGGTAGGAAAGCTACCCGTAATTCTAAGTTTTTTTTTCCATTAGGGTTTAGTTGTTTTCAATAATTTCCTTCACAATGTAAAAATACTTTGATCAATATTTCTGTGATAACCCATAATGCCTATTTACCATATTGAAAAATTAGAAAAAAAACATTACAGACCAATATTAATAATTTATTCTTCAGCTAATATCGTACTTAACTCAAAACCGCTCCCTTAGCTGTCCCACATGGACCCAGCTGAAGGAGTAAATCTGGGTGGGAACCCTGTCTTTAGCCCCAACTAATACCAACATGCACTTGTTTGGTTTTCTACTCGCAAGGGTTTCCAATTTATAAAGGTTTCATGGTAATTTAATGTTGTTTTTATTTATATATGTACTGGGTAATGGAAAGAAACTACAACCCGACATTCCTAAAGGGCAATGCTGTACTGCATCCTGCCACTCACAATCTAATTCATTTTTCACCATCTCTAGGTTCTGGGTAATTACAAATTATGGTATATATATATATACTTGTTTTATTTTCTCATTGCTAATAATAGAAATGGTTTGATTACACACATTCATACATAGGTATTGGCCAGTACTCCGGTAATATTCAATCACATCCATTCATCAAACCAATAATTTTATATAAAGAATTATATCACGAGGGTATAAATAACTTAGATAGCAGCAAGCAATTTGTCTTGTAATTTATTCATTAAACACCCACTATTCATTTCTGTTAGGACTACATCTTTAAAATTTGAGCAACTTGACTTCCAACTTAACATATTTGTTAGGAGTAAAAGAAATCTTCAAAC
The DNA here is from genome assembly GCA_031772625.1 of Pinus tabuliformis. Classification (NCBI taxonomy): domain Eukaryota; kingdom Viridiplantae; phylum Streptophyta; class Pinopsida; order Pinales; family Pinaceae; genus Pinus; species Pinus tabuliformis. The sequence continues at coordinate 1,228,331,545 of CM062804.1, forward strand.
TACATAGTTCTACTTATCTGTAATTCTTGAAACTAATTGAGTCAGTGTGCCCAAAATGAGACCATTCCACCCTACCAACGGAACTGGCTATTACGCCTAGATTCCCCCCCCTCCCAAGAGCAATCATTTGGCACAGTTGGATATAACCAACCTAGGTTACCTTTCCAAACCTCAAGACACTAGTCCAATCTGGAATCTCAGAAATCAATCTAATTGGAATAATTTCCACTGGCCCCCAACCAGCTCTAGAAATCATTCTGTAGTTCTCATCTATCCTTCTTCTTCTTCAGGTGGTTCCCCTTCTGGTATCCAACCCCCTCTTAGTCCCTCTGGAGCCCTTTTATCAAAAGAAGGAAAATGAATAATAACTGCCTCCAACTATTTCCCCAAACTTCTTTAGCTTATCATGAAATCATGATATCATCATTATGTTCTGACTCTAACCATTTTCTAAATTACATAAAAGAAATTCATTACTAATTATTATAAGCATCTCTTACTTATTTTTTTCAAAATTATAAAAGAAAACAACAGTAACTTTAGTTTTTACTCTCATATTCAGAGGTGTTACATTTTCACAGATTTCACATTACTTCCATTACCTATTGAGTTACTTGGAGACTCAAATTTTGCTATTTTTATTAATATATAAATTCTTAATCAAATTCTAATTTGAAACTATATATTCAAATTTTAATAATAAAATAATTTAAAATACAAAAAAGATATTAATATTTATCAATAAATTAATTTTATTTTATTTATTGATTTATATAAATTAATTATATTAAAAAACTAAATAAAATTAAATAAAAAACCAAACGAATTAGTTAAAATTAAACCCAAAAAAAACCATTTTGAATTATTTAAAGAAAAGTCAAAGCTCATATGAGCGTATACTGTAACAGGGGAGGAGTTATTAGGAGTGGTGAGCGGGATGCATGTGGAGAGTGGGGCTCCGAATAGGAGCCGGGGTAGAGAGGTGAGGGAGTTGTAAAAGGAAGGGAGGCTTGGAAGCTCGGAGGAAATAGGAGCCCGTAAGGGAATTAAAAATGGGAGGGGGGCATGGTATTGAGGAGAGGAGGGGAGGTTTATGTGGAGGTGGGAATTTTTTTCAAATAAAAATGAATTATGTCCACACGTTTATGTTAAGTTTATGTTAAGTAGTAGAGAGGGGACTTGGAAGTGTGAAAATCTATAAAGTTTTAGAATTATAATCAGATTTTTTTTAAGTGAAATTTTCATTTTTCAACTCATTCACATGATATATATTATAATTAGATTTTTTTTAAAGTGAAATTGTCATTTTTCAACTCACTCACATGATATATATTTGATTTGGTCATCAACGAATTCATAAATTGAAGTCATAAATAATTAAATTCTTTACAATATTGAAGTGACACAAACGTGGGTCACATTGTCTGAAGAGGAGGAAATGGCACAGTGACAGGAAATAATTCAAACGGTTGAATGGTGGAAGCATGCCTTATCCTGATAATTTAAAAGAAAATATGTCAATGACATGCCCTAACAATTGGGTTATTGATCAAGTCAGAGTGCATCTGGTCATTACCCACGTGTATCTTGATAATTTAAAATAAAATATGTCAATGACATGCCCTAATAGTGGGTGTTAGAGCCTAGATTTACCTCAAGCTGAAAAGGTAAGATTCTAGGTCCACATCAAACCACGCTCAGCCTCGTAGCTAGCCCTACGAGGACAGGAGAGTGCTCTCTGCGGGTCAATCTCAACAAAAGATAATCAGATGGGGCTTGAGATGACTGATTTAACAACTAATTTTAGGCTAGGTATTAAGTGCAAGGATTTAATTTGAGCTTTTGAGGGTTTTATTGGAAAAAAGGGAAAGACAAATTTAGGTCCGGGGATGAGGCCAAATTTTTGCAGAGTTCTGGTTGGGGCAAGGTAGGCAGTAGTTTTGATGCTTTAGATTAAATGAATGGATGGAAAAGACCACTGAGGAGCTAAAGAGGGCAAGAGGCTACAAGAATTCTCTCTAAACAGATGAAAACATATAAAACTAAACAAATTTTAAGGCATAGCACAACAAGCCAAATGAATTCTACCTTTGTCACTCAATTTGTTTAATTTAAGAAGCAAAGAGAAGGGAAATGACATACATAAAACATCAATGAACTTACAATTACAAGAAGAAAAACACCATCAAAACACAGAGCCACAAGAATCCCAACAAGTGCTGCAAAACCCTAGTCTTTTCTTTGCCAAAAATGCATAAATCAGATGTACAGTGGAGTGCCAAGAAATCCCAAGTGTCCAACCCTGAAAATGACTGAGAAATTACATGATATAGACAAGCCTAACTCCTTCCCATGCCTCTAGGGGTCGAACTCATCATTCTAGGAGATGTTTCAACCATATCTAAACAAGGAACTGAAAAATAGGCAATGAAACAACTTGCCTCTATATGCTAGGAAACTGATTCATTCACACACATTTCACTTTTTAGTGAATGAATCTACATGGATGAGTAAAAATGTGCCAAAATTACATCATGGTAATGAAATTACATCAAGTTAGATCAAGAGTAACATCAAAAAAAAAACTAGTCAAAACTGGCCGAAATTCTGAGTTGGAGAGTGAAACATATGCCAAAATTCTCTATGCGCCGTGCCCAAAATTGGTATGTGTAGCACAACTTTGGAGCTGATTTTGAGGCCCTTCCTGAAGTCCAAATTGAACTCATGATAGCTTGCTAGAAAGCCCTGCCTGTCTAATTTCCAACCCAAGTGGAATTTCCAGATTTGGATGTCATTTGCCCCTCCAAAACTTCAATCTCCCAAGGCTGCTTCTTGTGGGTGCAAAAGGTGGCAGAGAGGTCATTTTTAGGGTGTTTTTGACCCTTTAGGCACCCCAGAACTTGATGAAATCCTTAGGTAATACATGAGCATGCATAAATTTTGATGAAAAATCCAAAAATGTAAAGTTTTCCTCCAGAGGATCTCCCAATTATAAGTGCGTGCCAAGTGGCGCTACGTGTTGGACAAGAAAATCTGTTTTGTGACCAAAAAATTCAAAAATGACAAAATTTTCTCCAAATTCCTTGAAATTTGGGCTGTAGGTCCCCCATCAAGTTGCATGCTCAACCAAAGAAGCTTCGGCCAAGATTCAGAGTCTATCCTTCCTTTTACAACATTTCAGTGCCCTCTTGGTGCATGCAGTTTCAATTGTAAAGTCACTGTCTTGGTCATATACTATATCGGTGTCCGCCTCCATGGTGCTGCAAGGTGTATGTCAAGTGTATGTTTGGTTTGTTGAGAATGAAAAATGAGAACTTGGTGTCTTGTTTCAATACCAAATGTGTGCCAAAGGGAAATGAGGGATTGTGGTAAAAATGGGACAGTGAGAACAATGAAGTCTTGCCAAGTGGTAGTTTGCCCTTTAAGGATTTGACAAACTTTGGAGGAGGGGACAACCACTGGATGTTGGAGTAACTTGGGATTTTGGGAATTTTTATACAAATGAAATAGGAAATAGGAATGCTAAGGGATAAAGTTACTTAGGGATAGGAAAATGGAACTTAGGAATAAGTGTATAAGGGGATATAAGGAAATAAACTGTAGTAATGGGATCATGAGATGTGAAAACAAGGCGGGGAGTGGCACCAAAAATGTTTAAAACTTCAACATAAAACTTCAAATAGCAATCTTTAATAAGAGATTATGGCTTAAATTTTGATATTCAAATTCTCATAATTAGTCATAAAACCACACCAAACACTGATCAAAGGCGATTGCAAGACGACTTGACCTTACTTGGAGCAAAGGAGACCGTTCCGTTTGATGTTTGAGTTAGGTAGCAAAAATTTTAGCGTTCCAGCCCTGTGCGCCACGCACCAGCCCAACGCGCCGCGCACACCATGTGCGCCAAGCCAGTGTTTTTTTACACTGTAGAAAATTTCCCAATGCATCGCGCACGCCATGTGTGCCACACCACTCAGCCAATGCACCGCGCACGCCATGTGTGCCGCGCCACTCAGCCAATGCACCGCGCAGCTGATTTCAACACACAATTCAGCCTAAAACAATGCTTTAACTCCTCCACAACTTGTCTTTGGTTCTCTGATGTATTTAACGTGTGAATGGATTATTTAAACACCAGAAATGCCTTATATATCATGGACCTTGATTTTTGATGTGAAAAACCCACTTTTGTAGTTTTGAAACCTTTAACACTTCAATTTGAAACTCTATTTTTATTGATTTGTGATTTTTTGAGCCGAATGATGAACTATCTTGTCCGCTTTACAGGGATGAATGGCACAAAACTTGGCAAAGGTGACCAGGGCTGCACCTGGAGATTTTCACAACTGAAAAACTTTGACAATTACATGGCATTAATTATAAAAGACGAAATTGACGATTTTTCTTCAAAGTAGAGTTTTGAAGAAAACTCATGATCAAGGGATAGAACGATGAAATTTTGCAATGAAAACTTATTTTGAGTCTCCCTCATGTGCCTTCTGGCATTATTGGACATTTTGAAGACAAAATTTGCGAAACCCTAGATCTAATGACTGAAATGACTCTTGGCTGACCCAAAGACTATCCATAATGACTGTAAAATTGATTTTGATGAACTTTGATGACCAGACACGAACCAGTAGGTACATGAAATGAGGGAAGTATGGAAATAAGACCCTTCCATCAGAAGATCGATGCTCCTAATGAAATGCATATGATCGAGCTAAATGAGATACCTAAAAATGAAATGCAATAAGAGAAATGATCTCTGATGGAGGGATGTAAAGACCGACTCTAACATTGGCTCCAATGGGGATGGTAGCTCCTTGGAGGTGCCAAGAACGATAGATCTCTGGGAGAGACAGACAATGCCTTTATCCATTGGGAAATGGAGTCAAAACATGAAAACTAACATTATGCAGACTGACTCTGACTCAAGACTAAAGCTGAAAACCATAATAAAACCAAACATGACTAAATCATAACTAACAAACTGGAAAGATGCTCATATTTGAGCTTATTCATCAAACCTACTCTAATTATTCTTTTCACCACCTGATCAAGTGAAATGGAACAACCAATGCAACCACGTAAGCATCCTGGCTGGTATTTGATTTCTTCCCAATTGCTTTCTGATGCGTAGGAAAAGGGAAGAATCGAAAGGCAACTCCCATGGAAACTTGGAATCAAGTTGACTACTGATAAACTTGCAAAGCATGACTTGAATGGATGACTTTAAGAATACTGCAAAAGGATCTTCATAAACACTGTTATTGATTTCCGTTAACACATTACTGCTATGGTCCAAGTAATCTTCATCGCTCGATATTAAGATTTTCCTCACATCTATGCTCCTCACATCTCTGCTATCTTTCTTTGGTGACAGCAACAGGCTGTCAAAAGGGTCCTGAATTTCGTGAATAACCAAACTCTGTTGCTAATTCCAAATAGAACAAAAGTCTCCTCTATCAATCTCCTCATATGACTGCAAACTTTGATCTGAGCTTTGTAATGAAAAATCTGTTAAACAAGATAATGAAGGTGACTTCTGAATAAGATTATTATCAACATTCTTATCTGACACATGGTTAGCCAATGGAGAAGAACTCTTACAACAGACATCATCCAACACATGAACAATAGGATCATCAAAAATTTGTGAAGACTGTTGCAGTGTATCCATTAAAACTATATGACATCCTACTGGATGTTCATCTTTTTCTTTAGAGATATTACAAAGATTATGCCTTATAAACTGAAATGCTTCGAAACAAAAGGGTACAAAATCCTCTTGCATCATTAGATCATGTATTTCAGATTCCATGCCTTCATCTATAATCTGACCTTCAATTGCGTTTTGTGGCTGCAAATCTGGTGCTAGGGAGGGTTTTGTATCCAAAATGATTTCATCAATCATTTCAGGGGAAGATTTCTCATTAACAACTTTCTCAAGAATTTCGCCATCTGTCTCATCCTCAATATTAAAACTGAGAAATTGTTGACTTCCTACAAGCTATTCATTTGAAGATTTACTATGCAATTTACCCTTCAAAAAATGAAATGATTCAAAACAAAATGGTATGAAATCATCTTGTATCATTTGATCACATGTGCCAGCTTCCATGTATTCATCTGCAACTTGAAAAGAAATGGAATTTGGGGGCTAGAAATCTGAATATGAGAAGTCTTGAACAGGGTTTTTATTTCCTTCAAGATGGTCCAGATCAAGACTTGTTGACAGTTGATTTTTGATTGCATGAATGTTGTCTCTGATGAACTGAAACGAAGCAAAACAAAAAGGCAAAGATCCTTCACTTACTTCAAAATTTGTTGCACTTTCCTTGTCATTGTCATAGCTGATATGCATCATTTGATCGTTGTACTTGAGCTGCTGAAAATGAACTTCCTCGTCCCACAAACTAGCTGCTGATTTGTCTGCAAGAGTAGCTTCTGTTTGGAGAACATAATCATCATCATGCTGACTAAACTGAGGCAAATCATTAGTATAAAAGAAATCACCCAACATACATGTCATATCAACAGATCTCTCTTCTCCAAGATGATCTATAAAATAATCATCATCTGATCTATGAAAACTGGGATAAGAAAGAAGATGTTTTGGATCAGCAACTTGTTCTTCTTCAATCAGCAAGCCATGGGCTTGAACATTATACTCATTCCTTCTGATGATCCTTTGCATCATCTCTTCTACTGCACTTACCAAAATGTCAAGCTTTACTTCTAGAGATGTCAATTTCTCCGGATCTATGTTTTTCGTCTCTTCTTCTTTCAACCTTGCCCTTCGGATCAGCAATGAGCCTCTACATTTACTGCATTGTTTTCCAGATTAAAGGCACCCAGGTAGTGCAAGAGAGAAAATCTAGGAGGAGGTCTTATATCAACTGGCATTGAATAATAAACTTGGTTAAATCTGGCAAAAAATTGTTGTACTATCTCCCCTGACTGTCCTTTCAGCTGGTTATACTCTTCTAAAATAAGGAAAAGGTTTTGTCTAATCACCCACCTGTCGAGGAAAACTTTGACAAACTGCTGGAAATCTGAGATGCTTGCATCAGGTAGGGTTTTGAACCAACTCTTGACTTTGCCTTGCAAAGAAAGAGCAAAAAGCCTAATACTGACATCTTCTTCATCAACTTCAAAAAGGTCTAGAAAAATCTCAATATTCTGCACATGTTGCTCAAAGTTGACATTCTTACATTCATCGTAAAATCTTGGCAAATATAGGTAATAATTTGTAGCGAAAGCATGGAGAATAGAAGGTAAAACAAGAGGTTTATACCTATCTAGGACTATAAAAGGTGTAGGAGTATATACAAGAGCTACGGGATCAGGTTTGTTTTCTTTAGGCTCATCACTCTGAAGAGAGTCATCATAAGATGTGGGAAAAGTAAGGAGGCCAGGATCAAAGGGAAACTCAATATTTACACTATTTGAATAGGTCAAGTGAAGATTTTGATCACCTTTATCATACAAAAAATTCTGAAAAACTTTTAGGAAAACTTCAAGAACAGCAAAGAAGTAATTTACAAGAAAGCAAACTAGATCCTGAATACCATTCCACTTTGGATACCCGAACTTTGAGTAAGATCCTTCCATTTTCTCAGAAAAAAGTTAGTCCTCTAGTGGATTCACCAGGTGAATGATTTCAGCCTTCTTATGTCTGATCATTATCCACCATAAACCATCAGATCTAACTTGATACATGTACTAGGGTGATCATTTAGATTAGATTTTCAGTTCATAAACTAGACCGGAGATTGACTGAAGTAGCTTTTATCTACTTGTGCTAATGCAAAGCAAAAGCATTTCGAAGGCTATCTGGCTAATCTTTAGACTCCGTCTGTAGTTTATAAAACCAAACAATGAAAATAAACTTTCTTCCCCAATATGGTCGCCACTATGTTAGAGCCTAGATTTACCTTAGGTTGAAAAGGTAAGATTCTAGGTCCACATCAAACAACGTTCAGCCTCATAGCTAGCCCTACGAGGACAGGAGAGGGCTCTCTCCGGGTCAATCTCAGTAAAATATAATCAGATGGGGCTTGAGATGACTGATTTAACAACTAATCTTAGGCTAGATATGAAGTGCAAGGATTGAATTTGAGTTTTTGAGGGTTTTGTTGGAAAAAAGGGAAAGGCAAATTTGGGTCCAGGGATGAGGCCAAATTTTTGTAGAGTTACGGTTGGGGCAAGGTAGGTAGTATTTTTGATGCTTTAGACTAAATGAATGGATGGAAAAGACCGCTAAGGAGTTGAAGAGGAAAAGAGGTTGCAAGAATCCTCTCCAAACAGATGAAAACATATAAAACTAAACAAATTTTAAGGCAGAGCACAACAAGCCAAATGAATTCTACCTTTGTCAGTCAATTTGTTTAATTTCAGAAGCAAAGAGAAGGGAAATGACATACATAAAACATAAATGAACTTACAATTACATGAATAAAAACACCATCAAAACACAGAGCCACAAGGATCCCAACAAGTGCTGCAAAACCTTGGTCTTTCCTTTGCCAAAAATGTAGAAATCAGATGTACAATGGAGTGCCAAGAAATCCTAAGTGTCCAACCCTGAAAATGACTGAGAAATTACATGATATAGACAAGCCTTACTCCTTCCCATGCCTCTAGGGGTCGAGATCATCATTCTAGGAGCTGTTTCAACCAGATATAAACAAGGAACTGAAAAAAAGGCAATGAAACAACTTGCCTCTATATGCTAGGAAACTGATTCATTCACTCACATTTCACCTTTTAGTGAATGAATCTACATGGATGAGTAAAAATGTGCCAAAATTACATCATGGTCATGAAATTACATCAAGTTAGATCAAGAGTAACATCAAAAAGTAAAACTAGTCAAAATTGGCCAAAATTCTGAGCTGGAGAGTGAAAAATAGGCCAAAATTCTCTATGCGTCGCGCCCAAAATCTGTATGCGTAGCACAACTTTGGAGCTGATTTTGAGGCCTTTCACGAAGTCCAAATTGAGCTCATGATAGCTTGTTAGAAATCCCTGCTTGTCTACTTTCCAACCCAAGTGGAATTTCTGGATTTGGATGTCATTTTCCCCTCCAAAACTTCAATCTCCCAAGATTGCTTCCTGTGGGTGCAAAAGGTGGCAGAGAGGTCATTTTTAGGGTGTTTTTGACCCTTTAGGCACCCCAGAACTTGATGAAATCCTTAGGTAATCCATGAGCATGCATATATTTTGATGAAAAATCCAAAAATGTAAAGTTTTCCTCCAGAGGATCTCCCAATTATAAGCGCGCGCCAAGTGGCGCTATGCGTTGGGTAGGAAAATCTGTTTTGTGACCAAAAAATTCAAAAATTACAAAATTTTCTCCAAATTCCTTGAAATTTGGGATGTAGGTTCCCCATGAAGTGTCATGCTCAGCCAAAGAAGCTTCATCCAATATTTGGAGTCTATCCTCCCTTTTACAACGTTTCAGTGACCTCCTGGTGCATGCAGTTTCAGTTGTAAAGTCACTGTCTTGGTCATATAATGTATCGATGTCTGCCTCCATGGTGTTGCAAGGTGTATGTCAAGTGTATGTTTGGTTTGTTGAGAATGAAAAACGAGAACTTGGTGTCTTGTTTCAATACCAAATGTGTGCCAAAGGGAAATGAGGGACTGTGGTAAAAATGGGACAGTGGGAACAATGAAGTCTTGCCAAGTGGTAGTTTTCCCTTTAAGGATTTGACAAACTTTGGAGGAGGGAACAACCACTGAATGTTGGAGTAACTTGGGATTTTGGGAATTTTTATACAAATGAAATAGGAAATAGGAATGATAAGGGATAAATTTACTTAGGGATAGGAAAATGGAACTTAGGAATAAGTACATAAGGGGATATAAGGAAATAAACTCTAGTAATGGGATCATGAGATGTGAAAACAAGGTAGGGAGTGGCACCAAAAATGTTTAAAACTTCAACACAAAACTTCAAATAGTAATATTTAATAAGAGATTATGGCTTAAAGTTTGATATTCAAATTCTCATAATTAGTCATAAAACCACACCAAACACTGATCAAAGGCGATTGCAAGATGATTTGACCTTACTTGGAGCAGAGGAGACCGTTCCATTTGATGTTTGTGTTAGGTAGAAAAAATTTTAACGTTCCAGCCCTGTGCGCCATGCACTAGCCCAACACGCGTGTACGCCATGTGTGCCGCGCACTAGCCCAACACGCCGTGCACGCCATGTGCACCACGCCAGTGTATTTTTACACTGCAAAAAATTTCCCAATGCGTTGCGCATGCCATGTGCGCCACGCCACTTAGCCAATGCGCCTCGTCGCTGATTTCAACACACAATTCAGCCTAAAACAATGCTTTCACTCCTCCATGACTTGTCTTTGGTTCTCTGATGTCTTTGGCCTATGAATGGATTATTTAAACACCAGAAACACCTTATATATCATGGACCTTGATTTTTGATGTGACCTTGTTGTTTTGAAACCTTTGACACTTCAATTTGAAGCTCTGTTTTGCTTGATTTGTGATTTTCTGAGCTGAATGATGAACTATCTTGTCTGCTTTACAGGGATGAATGGCACGGAACTTGGCAAAGGTGACCAGGGCTACGCCTGGAGATTTTCACAACTGAAAAACTTTGACAATTACATGGCATTAATTACAAAATACGAAATTGACGATTTTTCTTCAAAATGGAGTTTTGAAGAAAACTCATGATCAAGCGATATGACGATGAAATTTTGCAATGAAAACTTATTTTGAGTCTCCCTCACGTGCCTGCTAGCATTATTGGACACTTTAGACAAAATTTGCGAAACCCTAGATATAATGACTGAAATGACTCTTGGCTGACCCAAAGACTAACCATAATGACTGTAAAATTGATTTTGATGAACTTTGATGACCAGAAACGAACCATTAGGTACATGACATGAGGGAAGTATGGAGATAAGACCCTTCCGTCAGAAGATCGATGCTCCTAATGGAATGCAGATGATCGAGCTGAATGAGACACCTAAAAATGGAATGCAGTAAGAGAAATGATCTTTGACGGAGGGGTGTAAAGACTGACTCTAACAGTGGGGTTGTTGATCAAGTCAGAGTGCATCTGGTCATTACCCATGTGCTGAAGAGGATACGCTAAACATAGGGATTGGGTGCAACAAATCGATAATTATATCCTCTTTCTGTAGAGTTTTAACTTCATAATGAGTCTCTGAATTGTAATATATATATATTGTATTTTTAATTATGTTTGGGTTATTAAACACATCACCCTGTGATTTTTTTACTTTTTTATAGGTGTACTTGTTCCCATCTATGTGGGCATATGGACATTATTTTTGCATGGAGAATACTAATGGTGGATGCATGACACAAGACTGTGGAGTGGAAGTTGAGTTCGACCACTTGATGTAGGGGACATTTGGTTACATTGGAAAGATATAAGAGATCATTCAAGTGGACTTCTATTCGTTCCAATGTGTTATCTCTAGGTGCAAGTGGTGGGACACCTTTGATTGGAATAATGTAAAGGAATATTGTGATAGTGGGTTGATATCTATCAACTCTAGAAAGATGTGGCATGAAGATGGGGAGCCTTATGTTTATCAAAACACTGCAACTGAGTGTTTTTTACCAAGATGCATTGGATAAGGATTGGTGGTTAGTATTAAGACATGACCCTAGATCAAAACATATTTTTGAGAACAACAATGTTATCATGCCAAGTGAGGAATATGTGATGACAATTGAGAGTGATATGTACTTGTGTTATTTCATCATTTATACTATTGTTGTATGTTTTTGTTGTTATTATTTGGCTAATTATATATATATTTTTATTTGTCTTACTGGCATTTTATAATATAATTGGTAATATTCACAATTTTTATTAAATGAAAAATGTATTTATTGATAAGGAAATATAGCTTTCAATTAAAAAAAAACCATCGATGCACCAAAAACACAGTCATGCACAGGATTTGGTGCGCTTTAAAACACAGTCGCATCCGAATCGATGCACAAATACCTTTATTTTCGTAGTGATGCATCACACTTATGCACTGGTGCGCACTTATAACGTTTTAGCACGAAGTTCACGTTATCAAACACACCGAGCTATAGCTATATGTTTAAATATTATTTGTGGGGTGCATTTGATAAAGATGATCGCACCAATGCAAGAGGAACACACCAAGCACACCGAATTTGTGATGGTGATTAAGAGGCATTTGTTTGACTTTCAAATAGACTTGGTGATGCAATTTTGTTCCCTATGTAGATTATGTGAAATAAATATCTATTTTCATGTATTTATAATTAAATTATTTAAAGTAGACATGTTTTTCTCATTGTGAATATGATGTATGTGAAAAACATGAATTTTAGTGACTATCTAGTGATAAGTATGTGGAAAAATAATATTTTAAAGAAAAAATCGAACTTTTTATTCATGATCGATAAAAAGTTACATAGTATATGCAAATGCATTCAGTTTTCTGTATGATCAGATCATAAGTTACTCCGGAAAAGGGACTACCTTTTCTATACAAAAGTTGGGAAAATAAGGCTCTGGAACTTGGGTCAAACAGCTCCCATTTCCAGATAATCACTAAAATCAGCCCATATAAACCAAAACTGAACAATGTTCTAAGTCACGTATCTACTCCTGGGTCTCCTCAATGAGGAAAACAACCCAAATTTGGAAATAGATACCATGAAAATCAAAAAGAAAAATATCAACAGTTTTCCAAAAGGCAGCTGTACTCGCACCCAGTTACAACAGTTTTGGTAGTATATATATATCATCAGACAAAACCAAAAAAGACTATGCATAGGGAGGCTGATCCGACACACGGATCTGACCATAATCTTCCTCTGTTATTCGCCAGCTGCCCATATTTTGCTGTAAACCTTCCTTAGAAAGCTTGTCTGCTGCTTCATTCCGTTCCCTGTATATATGGCAAAGTGAAAAAACATTAAATGAAATCTTTAGATTCAGAATTTCTTCTAATAAAGGTCTCAGCATATAATTTTGACATCTACTTTGTCCATTAACCCATTTTACAACATTTAAAGAGTCCCCAAAGATCTGAACTGTGAAGATGTTCCTGTGAATAAGCCAGCAAAGAAGGAGCTTTAAGGCGGATAATTCAGCAAAGTTGTTTGATCCGGAGCCTAGACCCACTGAAGCTTTTAAAATTTGGTTTTCATTTAGGTGAATGATCATCCCTGCTCCTGCTGAATTGTTCTGAGAAGCCCCATCAAAATAGGCCCATGGGACCCCTGCTTTGATTTGTTCTTCTCTTATCTGTTTGGGGTTCCTTGCCTCCTCTGATTCTGGAATATTTGAGAGAATTGCAGTACATTGAAGTGCAGTTATTTCAGTAGGGGTTTCCTTGTCTGAAAAAATGCACCTGTTCCTTGCAATCCAGACTCCCCAGCAAATGATGGGGGGTAGATTCCGTAAATTCCCCTCTGAATACTGCCGCCACCACTTTTCCCAAACATCAGATAAATTTTCCCCTTCCCAATTTAACGGTTTTTGAATGAGATTTTGGACCTCCCCCCATATCTTTTTGACAGAAGGGCATTCTAAAAACAGATGTCTTATAGTCTCAGAGTCAGCTTTACATAAGGGGCATCTCCCCGGGCCTTGCTTATATCTGGATTGGAGAATGTCCCATGTTGGAATCTTCCTTTTGAGGATACACCAAAAGAATAGCCTGGCTTTTTTTGGGCATTTGAGTTTCCATAACAATTTGGCCCACCATTCCGGTTCTTCCCATCCTTTCTTTGACATTAAAAATTTATAACCGAACTTTGGAGAGTAAGCTCCGGATTCCGCATGAGCCCATACCAATTGATCTGGACTGCCTTTCAGTCTTACATTTGTTCTGGAGAGTTCTTGAGTAAATTCCTTCCACTCGTTCCACCAGAAAGGTCTGAGATCTAGTTCTTCTCCTGTTTTCCACGCTTGCCCCCAGATTGTGGACTGACCGATTTTCTCAACCTGATTTAGAAAAAGGATGCCCTTGGATTCAAGATGTCTGACCAGTCCTGGGGAAAGAGCGAAATTTCCATTGCAACCGACCCACGGATCCTTTCCTATTCTCAGATTTTCTCCATTACCAACCTGCCAAGCCAAACCTTGTTCGATAACTTTAAAAGCCTCTGTAGTAGCTTTCCATACCACCGAAACATTCCTTCCTTTCTTATTTGGATTCCTGATCCATTCTTCAAGAGGGACAGGGTCTATATATTTCCGCTTCACCACTCTCGTCCAAAGGTTTTCCGTGTTGATGATTCTCCAACCAGATTTGGCAGCCAAGGAGAGGCTAAAATCAGAGAGATTTTTGATTCCCCATCCTCCCCATTCTTTTGGCCTCGCCACTTTCTCCCATGCGACCCAAGGAAGTACTGAGTCCTCCTTTGAGCCGGACCAAAGAAATCTGCTGCAGATCCTTCTTATCTTGTCCAGAGTCCCTTTGGGAACCCAAGTTAACGCTGCCCAAAAAACCAACATAGCTTGTAACTCAGAGTTGACTAAGGTCAACCTACCTGCTCTAGATAGCCACTTATAACTCCAAAGTGAGATTTTTTCTTCGATTTTAGCTAACAGCCAGTTCCAATCTTGTTTTTTGTAGGCATTTGGCTTCAGCCAGAAACCCAAATACTTGAAGGGATTTTCCATGTTATATACATCAAAAGGCAGAAAAGAAGTAATCAGGTGTTTCTCATGTCTATTGAAGCCTTCCATGATTAGCTGAGACTTTCTGAGATTTACTTGCATCCCTGTCGCTTTCATGAACAGATCAAGAATGTTTTTTAGTTCCTTAATTTCAGTCAAGTTCCCATTCGTAAATAATAAAATATCATCTACAAAGAGGAGGTGTGAAATGAACATATTAACAGCAACTTCCAAACCTTTTACCGAACCTTCTCTTCTGGCCTCCAGAATCAGTTGACTTAAACCTTCAGCTACTAGAAGAAAGAGCAGAGGCGACAAAGGGCATCCCTGTCTTAGTCCTCTTTGCCCTTTGAAAAAGGAGGATGCTGCCCCATTAATTAATACTGCAAAACTGACACTAGTGATGCATCCCATTACCCAGTTGATGAAATCCAGGTTAAAGCCTAGATGAGTTAATAACATCCTCAAATATGTCCAGCTGATCCTGTCATAGGCTTTTGACAAATCAATTTTAATCACAGCTCCTTTCCTGTTCGTCTGCCTGATACTGTGAATTGTCTCCTGTGCTACGCCAATGGCTTCATGGATTTGTCGACCGTCCAGGAATCCAAACTGTTCACTTGAAATGCATTTTGACAAAATCAGTTTTAAACGGACAGCTATCACTTTTGCAATAATTTTATATATACTGTTACACAATGATATAGGCCTGAAATCTTCAAAAGATTCCGGATCCTCCTTTTTAGGAATTAGGGCTATGAATGTTGAGTTAAAAGGGTCGTAAATATATCCTTTCCTCCTCGACTCTTCCACCACCTCAGTTAATTCTGCTCCGATCTATTCGAAAAAATGTTGGAAGAGTTCTATGGTCCACCCGTCTAGGCCTAGGCTCTTATATTTTTCCATTGATTTTATAATGCTTTCCACTTCCTCCTTGGAAACTTCTCTGTTTAAATTCTCTGCTTCTTCCTCCTCTACATACCGGGGAAAACATTGGGCAGTTCTGATTACTTCTGCTAATGTTATCTCTCCTTGGTCAGCAAACAGGTTCTGAAAATGATTCCTTCCCATATTGGAGAGAGACTCAAAAGTGTTGGCCTCTCTGCCCTCATCATATTTTAGCTTCCATATCGTGTTTGCGTTTTTCCTCCCTTTTGCATAATTATGGAAGAATTTCGTATTTTCATCCCGGCTTTAAGCCAAATCACCCTGCTCTTTAGCCTCCAATCCTCCTCTCTGGCCAACAATATTTGGTTCCTGTGCCTTTCAAGCATCAAAATTCTTTCCTTGGATTCCTGCGTCGAATACCCATCCGACTCAGTGCCTTCCAGTTCCCACAGATCTGCATCGATTTGGGTAATTTCCTCATTCTGCTTTTTCTTTCTAATCTTCGCCCATTCCATAGTAGCTTTCTTTAGTATTTTTAAGTTTTCCATGAATAGGAAACCTTTGCTCTCCATTGAATTACTATCTGGGATTGTTGGGTGTGGAGCCTGATTATCTTCTATATTCAAAGGTATCACCACATAGGACCCCAGTATGAAATGGGGGCGGCAATGCCGCCCGTAAAATATTTGCTGCAGAGGGGGTCCAGGGGGGGGTGGTTGCGACCTTTGGGAGCCCCCCCCCTGGCGGGGGGTTTCGGGGGTAGCGCCCCCGAAGCTAAAAACAACTGTAAAATTGCCTTGTAAAAGTATAGTAATTTCTAGTCAATCTGGGCCGTTCATTAGGCGGATGATCTGACGGTAGAACTTATGTTTAGTTTAGGTTTTTTTTTTTTTTTCCCTAGAAGGAAACCCCTCTCTTTGTATGAGGGTATTGTATTTGAGGCTGTGTGATAAATGTGTATTCTGTGAGCGAGAAACGGAGAAGTGAGACTATGAGAGAAAACAGAGGATATTACAGCGGATTTGCTGTAGGTTGTGTCTCTTCATTTTGCTGGATAATAGAAAGGAAGGACTGGCTGTTCGGGGTGGACGTAGCCCAAACTGGGTGAACCACGTATATCTGTGTCTCTCTTGTTTTGTGCATTTTCTGTGTTTATATTTATGCAATATTTTATGTGTTCCATTGCTCCGTAATATATAATTTTCTAACAACTGGTATCAGAGCCGAAGGTCTATTTGGCTGATAAAATCGTAGGAAATAAGGGTTCCTGGTTCGAGTGGGAGCAATGGCGGAAGATGGTAAATTTAGGGTCGAGAAATTTAATGGCCAAAACTTCTCGCTGTGGAAGATGCAGATGGAAGATTATCTGTATTAGAAAGATCTATACCTACCATTGGGCGGAAAAACAAAGATGCCGACGGGTATGAAAGACGAAGAATGGAACCTTCTCGATAGAAAGGCACTCGGAACAATACGGTTGTGCCTTGTTGCGTCAGTCGCCTTTAACATTTCGAAGGAAACCACGATAGAGGGTTTGATGCAGACGTTGTCGAAACTATATGAAAAACCCTCGGCCTCAAACAAGGTATTTCTTATGAAATGGTTATTTAATATGAATATGTCAGAAGGTAAATCTGTTGCAAACCATTTAAATGATTTTAATACAGTTACAAGTCAGTTAAGTTCTGTAGGGGTAAACTTTGATGATGAAGTTAGAGCTCTGTTATTCTTGTGCTCATTACCAGAAAGTTGGAATGGTTTGGTAATGGCCATTAGTAACTCCGTTTCTGGATCTAGTACTTTAAAGTTTGATGATGTTGTCGGTGCTATCCTTAGCGAGGAAATGTGACGGAAAAGCTCCGGTGAGACATCGGGAAATGCTTTGAGTACAGAGTCTAGAGGAAGAAAAATGGAAAGAGGAAAGAGCTCAAGATATCGCAGTAAATCAAGGAAAGGCAGATCCAAGTCCAGATCGGGGATAGTGTGCTGGAAATGTGGAAAGAAAGGACACCTAAAGAAAGACTGTAGATCTCGGAAGGGAAAAGAAGGAGATGCACAACAAGAAAACAATCATGAAGAAAATGTGACAGGTGAGGCGTTACAAGATGCTTTGATTCTTTCTTTCAAAAATATTACTGATTCCTGGGTGGTAGATTCAGGGGCTTCATTCCATGCCACACCTGATAAGAAATACTTTCATGACTATGTTCAAGGAGATTTTGGACAAGTTCGTCTGGGTGATGATAAACCCTATAAAATCGTTGGAATGGGTAAGGTTCTTGTAAAACAACAGAATGGAAACCAATGGCTATTAAAGGAGGTAAGGCATGTTCCAGATCTAAAGAAAAATCTGATTTCAACAGGGTAGTTAGGCGGTGAAGGTTGTGTGACAACTTTCACAGATAAATCTTGGAAGGTCACCAAAGGAGCTTTGGTAATAGCAAAAGGCGAAAAGGTTGGTACATTGTATTTATGCAATGGTATTTCTAACTCTGTTAATGCTTTAACTTCCAAAGGAGCAGATGCAGCATTATGGCATCATAGGCTCGGACACATGAGTGAAAAGGGGATGAAGATTCTTCACTCAAGGAATTTGTTGCCGGGTTTGAAGAATGTTGATTTGGACTTCTGTGAGAATTGCATTTATGGAAAACAGAAAAGAGTCAGATTTCTCAGAGTTGGGAAAGAAAAGAAGAATGAAAAATTTGAGCTTGTCCATACAGATGTATGGGGACCTGCTCAGGTATCATCTCTCGGTGGCTCTCGTTATTATGTTACTTTTATTGATGATGCAACTAGAAAAACTTGGATTTATTGTATTAAGAATAAATCTGATGTATTTTATACTTTCAAGAAATGGAAAGCTTTGGTTGAGATTGAGACAGGAAAGAAATTGAAGTGTCTTAGATCAGACAATGGAGGTGAATATTGCAACAAAGAGTTTGATAGGTACTATTCAGAGCATGGAATTCGCAGAGAGAAGATAGTTCCAAGAACACCACAAGAAAATGGTGTGTCAGCAAGGATGAACAGAACAATCATGGAGTGTGCAAGGTGCATGAGATTGCATGCAGGATTGCCTTTACAGTTTTGGGCAGATGCTGTAGATACTGCTGTTTATCTAATAAATAGAGGGCCTTCATGTTCCTTGGATGGTGGTGTTCCAGAGGAAGCATGGACAGGTAAAAAGGTGAACTACTCTATTTTAAAGCCTTTTAGTTGTGAGGCCTTTGTCCATATTGATAAAGAAAATAGAACAAAGCTTGAGGCAAAGTCAAAGAAATGTACCTTTATTGGATATGGTGTTAATGATTTTGGTTATCACTTATATGATTACGAAAATCACAAAATCATTAGGAGCAGAGATGTAATATTCAATGAAAAGGTCTTGTATAAGAATCAGTTACAGGAAAAGAAACAGGAAAAGAAAAACAAGGAATACGCAGTTCTTGATGAAATCACTAAAAAAGGAAAGGTGCCTGAAAATAATAATAATCAACAACCACAACAACAGCAACCACCACAACAACAATAGGCACCCCAAACACCTGAAAGTGGTGTTAGAAGATCTACCAGGATAAGTAGACCCCCTGAACGATACTCTTCTTCATTATATTATTTATTTTTGACTGATTCCGGTGAACCCGAATGTTATGAAGAAGCAATGCAGGTTGAAAGCAGGAAGAAGTGGGAGGTAGCCATGGAAGAAGAAATGGACTCCTTAATGCATAACCAAACTTGGGATTTAGTCAGGTTGCCTGTAGGAAAAACTACATTGAAGAATAAATGGGTTTACAGGCTGAAGGAAGAAGATGGAGGAAAACAGAGGTATAAAGCTAGACTTGTGGTGAAGGGGTTTGCACAGAAGAAAGGTATTGATTTTGATGAAATATTTTCTCCTGTTGTTAAAATGACTTCAATCAGAACTATTTTAAGTCTTGTAGCAGCTGAAGATTTGCATCTTGAGCAGTTAGATGTAAAGACAACCTTTCTCCATGGGGATTTGGAGGAAGAGATATATATGCAGCAGCCACAAGGATATGAGGTGAAAGGGAAGGAGAAACTAGTGTGCAGGTTGAAGAAGAGCTTGTATGGCTTAAAACATGCTCCAAGGAAGTGGTATCTAAAATTTGACAGGTTTATGTCTGAACAAGGTTATACTAGATGTCACTCTGATCATTGTGTTTATTTGAAAAAGCAAAATGATGGCAGCTATATTATATTGTTATTGTATGTAGATGACATGCTTGTTGCAGGATCTAACATGCAGGAAATAAATGTGCTCAAAAGAAAATTGGCAAATTCATTTGCAATGAAGGATTTGGGAGCTGCAAAACAAATCCTTGGTATGAGAATAACTAGAGACAGGAAAAATCGTAAATTAACATTATCTCAGAATGAGTACATACAAAAGGTGTTGAAAAGATTTAACATGCACAATGCGAAACCAGTTAGTACACCTTTTGCTAGCCATTTCAAACTTAGCAAGGAAATGTGCCCAAAGACCCAAGAAGACATGGATTATATGTCTAAAGTTCCATATGCATCAGTAGTTGGAAGCTTAATGTATGCAATGGTCTGCACAAGGCTTGATATTGCACATGTAGTGGGAGTTGTAAGCAGGTACATGAACAATCCAAGAAAGGAACATTGGATGGCAGTGAAATGGATTCTCAGATATTTGAAAGGTACCATAGATCAAGCATTATGCTTTGGTGGTTCAAACATCTCCCTACAAGGATATGTTGATGCAGATATGGCAGGTGACAGAGATAATAGGAGGAGCACTACAGGATATGTATTTACTGTTGGAGGAACAACTGTCAGTTGGGTTTCAAAAATCCAAAGTGTTGTTGCACTTTCAACAACAGAAGCAGAGTATGTTGCTACTACAGAGGCTAGTAAAGAAATGATTTGGTTACAAAGGTTTATGGGTGAATTGGGTAAGGAGCATGATATGGGCACGTTATACAGTGATAGCCAAAGTGCCATTCATCTTGCAAAGAACTCAGCATTTCATTCCAGGACTAAACACATACAGATCAAGTACCATTTCATACGATCAGTGTTGGAAGATGGAGAGTTGAAGCTGGAAAAGATACACACTAGCCAGAATCCTGCAGATATGCTAACAAAAGTTGTAACCAGGGAGAAACTGAGAATATGCTCAGTTTCAGTTGGTCTTCAAGGATGACGATGAAGATGAGAAACAACCAGGTCCAAAGAGGAGTCATTGTCCAACAAATGGAGCAACGGTGGAGTTTCTACAATTAGTCTCCAAGTGGGAGATTGTTGGGTGTGGAGCCTGATTATCTTCAATATTCAAAGGTATCACCACATAGGACCCCAATACGAAATGGGGGCGAAAATGCCGCCCATAAAATATTCACTGCAGGGGAGGTCCAGGGGGGGCGGTTGCGACCTTTGGGAGCCCCCCGCCCCCTGGTGGGGGGTTTCGGGGGCAGCGCACCCGAAGCTAAAAACAACTGTAAAATTACCTTGTAAAAGTATAGTAATTTCTAGTCAATCTGGGCCATTCATTAGGCGGATGATCTGACGGTAGAACTTATGTTTAGTTTAGTTTTTTTTTTTTTGCCCTAGAAGGCAACCCCTCTCTTTGTATGAGGGTATTGTATTTGAGGCTGTGTGATAAATGTGTATTCCGTGAGAGAGAAACAGAGAGGTGATACTGTGAGAGAAAACAGAGGATATTACAGCAGATTTGCTGTAGGTTGTGTCTCTTCATTTTGCTGGATAATAGAAAGGAAGGACTGGCTGTTCGGGGTGGACGTAACCCAAACTGGGTGAACCATGTATATCTATGTCTCTCTTGTTTTGTGCGTTTTATGTGTTTATATTTCTGCAATATTTTATGTGTTCCATTGCTCCGTAATATATAATTTTCTAACAGGGATTTCCATGTCTCCCGAAAGAGTCTATTGTAGGAATCCTCTTGCAACCAAGATGCATTGAAATTAAATGGAGCCGCTGGTTTAAGGGGAGGTTTGGAGAGCTCAAGAAGAACTGGGAAGTGGTTCAATTTTCCTCCTTCGCCCACCCATTTTCTGAACATGAGAATTCTGGATGACAAATCTTCACATATCAGAAAGCGGTCCAATCTCTTTGCTATTCTTTCATCCCCTGCTCTTCGATTCCTCCAAGTAGGCTTTAATTTGATTAGGTTTACATCAATCAGGTTATGAGAACAGAGTGAGTTTAAGAAGAACTCAGAGAGCGGGTCTTCTCTAGCCGAAGGACCCCAGGCTTCAACATTCCCCATCGAGAAGTTTAAATCACCCCCTATAATCAAATTTTGTCTTTTCAGCATTGATTTTGACAGTAGATCGGTCCAGAAGTTTACCCTCCCCTGGCATGGCCCGTAGATGTTTAGAATCAAAAGGGGGAAACCGAACTCTGGTGATTGGAACTCCATCCCTAGCGCATGAGCCATTCCCCAATGGTTAAGTGATTGCAGCCTTCCTTCCCTGAACCCCATGGCCACTCCACCCGAATGTCCGACAGAATCTACTGCTAGAAAGTGCCAGCCTGGAAGAATAGATCTTAGGGTCATCTCCACATCTAAACTTTTACCGAGAGTCTCTTGCAGTAGAAGAACATCAGGATTATAACGCATAACTATCTCCTTGAGAGCCAGTTTTTTGGGTTTACTGGCTAAACCCCTGCAGTTCTAGGATAAAAGGATCATTTAATTACATTCTCATAGGGATTCACTGCTCTAAGCGCCCCAGGGATAGACATTTGCTTTCCATCAGCCACATCAAACTTTGCTTTTACTTGTGCTTTGGACAAGTTTGATTTCCTGCCCCTAGCCTTCCTTTTGAAAGCCTGAGACGAGGTTGGACCTAAACCACTGACCGGTTCTAGGTTCGCAGGCTTTTGTCAAGGGATCGTAGATTATAATGACATACAGGGGAGGAGGGAACAGGTTCCTTATTCTTACTTGGAACATCGTCACAGTTCAGGTCTAATGAAGGAATAGCAGCAGTGATGTTATCAACATTTAAATGTTCATCATAGATACAGTTATTGATTTGTGAGCCAGATATCAAGCAAGCATCTTTAATTTCTGAAGGAGATAAAGATGGATTACTTGAGTCTAGTTGCATACCCTTTGAGTCTTCGACCGGGGTGACTGTTGTTTCATTGATGGGCTCCTTTGTCAGGTTCTCTGATCCGCGCTGGTCCTCAGCCGCTTCCTCTCTACCTGGCGGATCTTCTCGGGCCTGTTCCTCAGGTTTCCCTTCGTGATTTTTGTCCACATCCATAGAGTCCTCCTCAAATATCTCTTCTGTCCCGGAATCCTTTTTCAACTCCGCTATCTTCTCCTCCTGTTCGGCAATCTTCTGAGTCCTTCTTCTGCGATTTCCCAATGGACAGTCTCTTGCCAGGTGGCCGTATTCGTGGCATCTATGACATCTAAATGGTAGATGTTCATAGTCCAGTGGTTGTTCAAAGACATAATATTTGTACTGAAGATTGATGGTTTCCACAAGACCTTCTCTTGGGTTTAAACTGACTAGGATCTGAGCCATGGCTCTGTTGTGTGTTTGTATAAAGGACATGTCTGCCTCCAGGAATGTGCCGAGGAAGTTTCCTATAGATCTAAACACCGATTCCACCCAGAGGAACGGGGGTAGTCCAGGTGCTCGAACCCAAACAGGAAACTCATTGACCTTCTCCCTTTTCGCGTCAAATAGCGGAGTCCACCGTTTGAATAGCACTGGGCGATTCCCAAAAGCCCAATTCCTCCCCACTACCCAGTCCGCCGCTTCCTTGCTCTCGAATCTCACCATAAACCACCCTTTCACTAGAACTGCTACCTTGAAACTTTTAACCGGGGTCGTCTTCCACTGTTGTTCTGCCCAATGTTTTATGAATTTTCCTGAGTAACTCTTACCCCTAGCTCTCCCTACCAGAGTGCATTCAACCACCTCTAATGCATCTTCTACCTGGACATCCATACCCAGAACTAAATTGGCTTCGAATTTCTTCTTCTTGATGGGCTTCTGTTTTTTCCTTTTCTCCCCGGTCTTTTCTTTCTCAGAATTCTCCTCCCTATCTTGTGCTTTTGAGGTACTCTTGACCGCTTCTTCTAGCTGTTCATGCTCGGCCTTGTCCTGGGTGTGCCTTCCCTTGGCTGAATTGTCTGCTGAGGTTCTTCCTCCAGTTCCTTTGTCTAGTCCCTCTGCAAAACCGGTGCCCTCTTCCAGCGGTCCAATATCTGGTCCATAGGGTTCCTTCCTGAGCTCCGAGGGTTCACCCGCTCCTAAAACAACCAAACAGGTACCCAGACTGGGGCTAAACAACCCTTTTGCGATTATGGATCTGGTAACTGCCAGCGTCCTACCCCCCTCTGCTGCTGCTATGTCGGATTTTAGACCTCCTCCCACAGATCTCCAGATCCCTTGTTTCGCCTTGTAATTAACAATGTCTTCAAGCCCTCCAGATAAGAAAGGAGCAGTAAAATAGGGTTTTTCTTTACTTACTTGAGAAACGTAGGGTTTTCCTGTCAGATGGAAACCCTTCTCCTGAAAACCCGGCTCCTGCAAACCCCTTTCTCCTTGACTGTTCAGCCCGACCAGCTCCAAGCTTTCCTCCAATAACCCTTTTGGTGCTCTGTTACTCCATGAGCCTTCCGGAGTGAATTTCTCGGT
Organism: Pinus tabuliformis; assembly: GCA_031772625.1. Taxonomy (NCBI): domain Eukaryota; kingdom Viridiplantae; phylum Streptophyta; class Pinopsida; order Pinales; family Pinaceae; genus Pinus; species Pinus tabuliformis. The sequence continues at coordinate 1,228,355,803 of CM062804.1, forward strand.
TGCATGACTGCCAGCTGACCCAAATTTTTTTTCAATATTCTGGGCGGTTATCTCCTTGCCCCAAACCGACAAAATGTCTTCCGGTGCAGGGTCTAGGTTGACTGCTTCTCTAGGTTTTACCATGGTAATTAATTTGCTGCAAACACTTACAGGAAACCGCTAACGGTCTGTTTCCTCCTATGATTTCTATATTGAGCCTCGGGTAAACTGGAGATGGTGCCAGCACATTTGCCCCTAGGATTGAAACCATCTCCCTGCGCGGTGAAGGTTGTTCTTGTGAATTATTCATTAAGAAATAATCAAATATATTATTTGTCAAAAGTTTAAATCTAATATATTATCGTTTTTGTATTATGTAACTCATATTTACTATTAAAAAGAGTTATATTTAAACGAGTATAATAACAAATAAAGAACCAAAATAATATCAAAATGTAATAAATTCATTACTAGAAAAAAATTCACTTGCCTCTTTAATGGAGAACTTCCAATAGAGAAAATCTCCAACTACAAGTAACTTCACATGAAGCCTTATGTTACATTTATTTATCCTCATCTTTAGAGAGAGAAATTTCTAATTTAAATTGGTAAGAGTTGCTATAAATATTAAATTTAAATTGCTTGAAAATCTCATAATTTTAGTAAAAATTATTGTTTATAAAAATATAATTTTTAAGTTATATTAAATCTAAATTAGTTGTGCCAAGAGGGGGTTCTACAACTCAGTATATGAGATATATTGTCACGTAATATTACATTTAAAAATAGCAAAATAATAATTTAAATTAACAAATTAACAAATAGTAATAAAAAAGAAATTAATCTATGCATAGTTACAACACTTCAATTTACACCTTATCTTATATACCTATATAGAAAGATATAAAGTAACTGAAATTAAACTAAAATAATTTAACTTTTATTATGAGGACTAATTGTAATGAGTAAAAAAATATAATTTACATTTTACCTTCCAAGTTCCGTTGGCACCCCCATCTTAGCCAGTCCATCCCTCGGCAAGGTTTCCTCACATCGGAAGGTCCAAAAACAAAGGCATATCACTACCTTAAAACCATCATACCGGTCATAGCATGCTCATGGCAATCAATGGACATTTTTGGGTACCGATGTCCCACAATGGCCATGCTCCTGAATGCTTTACCAACATACTGATGCATATTCCAATTCCTTTTGTTATTGTTGCTAATGTTTGCCGTCAGTTTCGACCACCCAAACTGAGAATTTCCCATGCTTTCCTATACCAAGCACATAATTTCCATTAGATTTAAAATAAATTGAAATAAATTCACATCATACCTCATTGGTAGCTTGTCAATAAGGTACACTTTCAATCTTGTTTATTTCTTGTCAGAAAAATCAAACTAACATTTTTTTATCAAATCATTATGTATAAACATATCATATCAGGTTAGCTCAAAACACAACCATCATAGCTCAAAATCATAAATCACATGAAACCATCATAAACCAGAATCATGGATCACATGTAATCATCATAGACTAGAATCATAATTCACATGCATGGTAAAACCGAAATAAAATATTGATACTTATCCTTTAATCAATCCTTAGATTATACCTTTGTCCTTATTTCGTATGCATATTGGATTGATTGCCACACCCAATAAACACCTAGTGCCTTCTCCTCAACCATGTGCACATAGAAATAGTGTGCATTAGACACATATAACCACACATGGCATACAACACCATGCAATACATGCACCTACACCTGACATACCACACATACACCTAGTGTACAACAAAACACAACACATACTCTTACATCCAGTGTACACCACAACTCAATACATGCAGCTACACCTGATGTACAACACAACACCAATACGTACACATAGTACAACACAATCAATACATATGTCACAATACCACGATTACACAATGCACATACATAGTACCGCATGCCTGCAACACAAGATGAATGTCATGCACAAAATACAACATGTACACTAGTACCATATGTACAACATGCACATAGTACCACTTGGACACAGCACCACCTGCACAACATGTGCAAAACATCACATGTACATGGCACCACCAGCACAACATGTACACAATGCCACATGTACATTGGATCACACATGCACAACATGTACACGAAACCACATGTACACAACATCGCATGCACGAAATGTACACAACACCACATGCTCAATCATGCACACAACACCATATGTAGATAGTATCACTTGTACAACATGCACACAATACCATATGTACATAGAACTGTATATATAACATGTACATAGCATCATATGTACACAACTGTACATATCCAACATGCGCACAACACCATATGTGCATAACACCACATATCCATTATGTGCACAGTACGATATGTACACAACATTGCATATCCAACATGTACATAGCACCATGTCATGCGGAAAGAGTCAATTTTGTGGACAAAACCGACCTCCCTAGAAAACAAGGCTTTTATAGTGACAAACAAAACAATCAAGCACTATCTTTCCCTAAATATGCATTTAAAATAAAAGCAACCAGGTGTTTAAGGCTTACCTTTAGTCCAACGCTTGTTCATAGCAGCCAAGCCTCTTCGATCCAGATGAGCTCCTTCTCCTTGAAGCCTGCATTCACTAACAAGCAAACGATTACATAGCACCTGAATAAATCATATATTAAAACATATTCATCATAAAGACCAAGGAGTTGAGAAAAATGAACTTAATTGTATTAATTGGAAACAAAAGAAACCATTACAACCAGTGCCTTGGTGTTGTGCAGGTCCCTCCCAGGGTCCAGCAAGAGTTCTCCTCCACTTTGATCAGCTCACCCACTTCCAAATGAAGCTAAGAAAGGATTGGAATCTCTCCTCTCAAGCTCTATAAGGGAGTCCTAATTTCAACAACATCTACCCTTAGGAATATTCAGCTTTCAACCTCCCCTCCCTCTGGCCCAATGCTTGTATTTATAATGCTTTGGAGGAAGTTAATCAGGTCCACCATCAATGGGATAAGCTCCTCTTTCATAGGGATAACTCCCCTCTTGATGGGATAAGTTCCTCTTTCATTGGGATGCATGAACCATCTGGAGGCGCTCAATCCACGTCAAACCATCTTCTAGAATGCTCTAGAATCGACCACAAGTAAGTTTTTTGGAGTAAAACTTGCGCCTTTTGACTTTTACAGGAGTATGCACCCACCCCTTTACAGACAGAGCGTACAAGTATGCAGGTATTATGAACTGGAGGTGCGTACACGCAGGTAATAGTAAGAGAAACTGCGTAACCAGAGTTATATTGATTTTAAAAGACTTTCTCTCTTTTTTTGGAGTTTGACATGAGGAGCAGAGGTATAAGACTTGCCAAGGAGGATAGTATGGTTGTTGATGGAGCCATACTGACTGAAAATAGTCATGGTGACAAATTTTAGTGTAATAGATTGCCCCCTAAAGTGCGAGGTATGTAGTAGATTAGGGTTTCATATCATCTAGGAAGGGTGAAACACTTTATCATTTCAAGGATTATCTTGTGGAGAGCCTAGTTGGAAACTGCAAATATTCAACACAAAATACATATATGAGATCATATCATCGCTGAGGTAGGCATTCCCATACTCAGATCAAAAACTTTAACTAACAAACTAACTACTGCTCTGATATAGGAACGATTTCGCAGTACATCATAATCATAGACATCTGTAGACACAGTATGGACGCAGCCATCTGTTTATAATTAGTCTACTATATAATGAATACAAAACTCCTCGCAGCCTGGATGGCGGAAACTAGACCCAGGGTCTTCATTTCTACTTCTCGAAATAGTACGATTCTATCCATGCGAATAAATGAGTTGATGTCGAACATGGTAGAAACCACTTGATTACCAGTCAATGATGTAAACTGTTAACAAGTGTGAGAGAGACCACCAGTGATGTCAATGGTTCTCAAAGTACCCAGTACAATCCATGAGATGTGAATGAATGTGTTGATGTCGAACATATCACGAAATCCTTTGATCGAAATTCAATGATGTAAACTGTCATCAAAGGCGAGAAACCTGCCATTGAGGCATGCAGATTTCAAGGTACTGACGATTCCTAGATCATCTTTCTAGATAATGTGCTGATGTCGATAGAAAGTGATCCGTTGCAGGCAAGACCACAACATGAAATCATAGATCAAGCTGAAGAAATGTAGCTGTAAGGACTGACTCAGGGATGGTCAAGATGGATGACAGGTATTTTGCAGATGAATGGTTTATTTGAAGTGACCTCTTGAACACATAACGACACAACAGATGGCTTGGTGACAATTGACCCAAAGTTAATACTCGGAAAACGGTTGAATATTTTCAATGTGGTTTGATCAACTGTTAGGCAAAGGATTTCCCAACCCAGGTGAATGAAAAGTGTCGTGTTCAAGAGTGGTGATAAGGTTTTTCTGAGACAAAGGATAACAAATAGGCTCATTTTTCTCTCTTTTCCCCCACCATTTCTGGCAAGTACCTCTTTATTTTTTTTACAAGCTTGAGGAGGATAACATTTGCTCGATTATAATCTCATCCTTCGGATGAGTCCAACTTAGTTTAGATTCGAACCCTAAGAAGGAGTGGTCCGTTCCTGTTTGTAATCGAATAGGTCCTTTACTGTGAAATTTTAACGAGTCCAGTATAGGAGAAACTCGGCGTTTTTCAATTTTAGAGAGTCTGAAAAACTTAAGAAGACTCCAGGGTTGACCTTTTTCGTAAATTTGTGTCTCCCAAGCCCGAAAAAGTATAAAATAATGCTTGAGAGAACCGCTTGATCTTTACGACCAAGGAGTACTTTCATGATTAGTGTCTCTGATCTGAAAAGTAAAAAGCGATCAAGGGCACGTCGTTTTATTTCCAATATCGAATTTGAAACGACAAAAATCCGGCAATATTTTCATGTTTTTACGGTCAGAAAAGGGCTGTAAGAGGATCGTCTTTTAATTCCGTTTTAACGAGTGTAAAAGAAACGCTCGGCAATCTTTTCATGTTTTAGGAGTCAGAAAAGGGCTTAAAGATGACTCTGATGTTTTTGTTTGTAAAAAATGACAATTTTCCCTGAAAATCCTTTATCCTGCACAAAAACCAACACATTACTCATACCTGTTGAAGATAGATACAAATACTTTGAAAAATACCTTTTCATGGTGAAAAATAAACAAATTTACCTTTTATTTACCCAAAAAACCTATAAAAAGGGCTTTTACCAATTCATTTTTACCATTTTACTGTTGAGGAGAGAAAAAGGGCTTTTGGCAAAAAACTTCCCGTGGACATCACGGAGAACCCGACCGTCGAAACCGAACACCGTCTCTTCCAGGTAATTTTCAACATCCTCCTCTTCAATTTCATCCGTTTAGAATTCTTTTTAGGCCCTAAATTTCATTTTTTGGAGGTTTTGGGGTTTCAAGAACCGCCTCTCGGGGTACGCAGGTGCCACACTAGGGACCCGCGTACCCCGACATTTTCTCAGTTGGGAAAATGTCAGGAGTACGCACCTTGCCTTCAGGGAACCTGCGTACCCACGCTCTGTTCCTAAAGGTGGGGTGCGTACTCCGTGCAACGAGTTTTCAAACCCCAAATTCTCTAAATTGGACCAATTTTTTTTGATTTCATGGAATCTAATGGATGTTTTCTAGTGTGTAGATTGTTCACCATGCTTGATTGGCGCGAGAGAGAGCACGAAGATGTTGATTTGGTCGCCATTAATCATCAACCGTCAATTGATGCTTTGAAGGCATGCGGCCTTTATAAATACTGGGCCATACCTGGCATGAGGGCCCAAGTGAGCTTTCTAGAGTGGCTGGTAGAAAGATGGAACGTTCAGGACCAGTGTTTTTATATTGGAGGGCACCAGCTCGAGATGGAGCCCAAAGATATTTACTTTCTCATTGGTTTGCCCAAGAGATGCGAACACTTGACTCTGTTCGGGACTAGGCCGGGTGGCCAGTCCATCGCTAGTCTCTGACTAGAGTGGTGTAACACTCAGACTCAGGAGAAGGGGATAGAGATCAAAACTATATCTCGACCTGAACTTAAGGTGATTTCCTTTACAGTTACCAGACTTTGCGGGGCTGCCGCTTTACACATTGCTACTGGATCCGAGATGCGGATGGCTATTGATTGCTATCGAGGTACCATTTTCAACTGGTGTGATGCTGTGTTGGCCAATATAAAAGGCCAACTAACTAGAGCCAAAAACGGACAGCTAAATACTTTTGGTTATGGGCCTTTAGTTGTGAGTTTTGGCTTAGAGAGGGCTCCGATGCTGATCCCACAGCAGCTCACTGTTGGGGCTGGGCTTCCTCGAGAACCCAAATTGATACGATGGGTTGCGGTTATGGCCCGTCATCCTGATGAGGGAACGGAGGTTGTCCGATTTACTCCAGAGTACTTTCACTGGTTAGAAGACCAGGTCTTTTCTATACAGGATTTTCCTTATGCCGGAGTTGATTTTCGTGGAGATCCGGACATGGTTCTTCCACCGAGAGAACAATGGGATGATACAGGTGACTTCATTTTCCACAAAGTTTTTTAAACTATCTATTTTTTTTTGTTTGTTTTTATATCGTCTCAAAACTGATAGTAATGATTTTCAAAATGCAGATGTAGGCCCACGACGTCCAGCCAATCTCCGGCCTTACGAGAGGAGACTACCAGTCGCAGTGGCACCGGCCCCACAGGACGAGGCCACAGAGACTTTAGCTGAGTTGGAAAGTGACCTAGAGCGTCTTACAATAGATGTACCAGAGACTACCATAGATGATATTCCTATCAGGCTTCAGCGCTATGTAGTCGGGGTCCCAGGACCTTTTAGGAGGTTCTTGTGTAGGGTGGCCCGTGCAGTGGTGTCATATAGATATCATCACCAGTGATTGGATGGTCGTTTTTGTAGACACATGTGACATTTTGGTTTTTTTTACTTATCATTTTTGCCGATCATAAGGTGTTTTTCAACCTATGATCGAAGACGATGTATTTTTTGACACACTCCTATCTATATATATCATTATTACCGGCTTATCTTGTAAATCATGTTATGGAATGGTTTTAAATTTACATGTATGATTATTGCAAATGTCTATTTAACATTCGAGAAGCAATTGCATATGCTAATGTATTTAAATACCTTGGAATATGTTGATATTCAATGTAATCAAACTCACGTTCCAAGAGACGCACTCTCCAAAATAACCTTAATAACACTGGATTTCTAATGGCATATACTCTATTGAGTTGTAATACAACGAGTTCAGAATCTAACCTCACTATCAAACTCCGAATCCCAAATGAAATAGATTCAGACAATAACTCAATCACTGCACTGTATTCGACAATGTTGTTTGTTGTTTGACCGAGGCTTACCCCATGCATAGAAACTAACTCGTCAGAGGGCGAATAGATAACCCAAGCTGTAGAAGAAATATTCCGTGTACTACGACAAGCACCATCAGCAAAACCAATGTATGTTTGGAGAGGCATCGACATCTGCATCATCAAGAGTAAAACCAAGATAAGCCAGAATAATGACTAAAAAAACACACTCTCTAGGCTAAGCACACTGTCTAAACTAAAAAACACACCAGCTAGAAAGAACAACTATCATAACTAAAAAATCTCCATACCCATTTTTTAAGCATAATACCTCTTTAGGTAAAGTCCATTTCTGGGTTTACCCAAAGAGTCCCCGTCAAAGTCTACCAGCTCATAGGCCCCTTTTGCTAACTTTCGCTTGACAATATAGGGCCCATGCCACATAGGAACGAATTTTCTAGCCCCTAATTTATCATTAGCTTGATCATATAATAACACTAGGTATCCTTCCAAAAACTTTTGAGGGGTCACATTTCGATCATACTGAGCTTTCATACATTTTGTGTGAGTCTCGATCGCCAATGCAGCATCACGTCGATTCTCATCTAATTGAGCTAAGTATAATAAATGCTTCTCCTCTTCGAAAGTAGCTGGAAGTAACTCGATGGCCATTTGCAGTGACGAGATTTCGCATTCAATGGGTAGCACAGCTTCCAAACCATAAACTAGTTGGAAAGGAGTGAACCCTGTTGATGTTTTCACTGAGGTTCGGTACGCCCAAAGCGCTGAAAATAACATGTTGTGCAAATTTGACCGATGAATACCAATGATTCGTCGGATCATGATGACTAAAAATTTGTTGATAGACTCAACCAGACCATTTTCTTGTGGATAATAAGGAGTTGAACTATCGTGACGCAAACCAAGCTAGCCTGTAAGTTCTGTCATCATAACGTTTCGAAAATGGCGCCCATGGTCAGTGATTATCGCTTGTGGGACACCAAACCTAGAAATTATATGATTGAATACGAAAATTGCAGCTGTCTTGCCGTCTGCCTCGAATGTAGGCATCGCCTCGGCCCACTTAGTAAAATAATCTACCGCAAGGATGATGTATGCATGCCCCCCGGCCGAGTGAGGGTTACATGTAATAAAATCGATACCCCATTTGGCAAAAGGACCAACGGAAATTATAGGGTGGAGAGGAGTAGGTGGAGCGTGCATCTTTCGATCAAACACTTGACAGTTATGGCATTTTCGGACCGCAGTAATACAATATTTAAACAAGGACGGCCAGAAGTAGCCAGCGCGCAATATCTTTTGGGCTGTGGCATACCCAGACATATGACCGCCACACACTCCAGAGTGACAGTCATTTAGAACCCTTTCAGCCTCATCGTGAGTTAAACAACGTCGAAAGATAGAGTCCGCCCCATGTCGATAAAGAGTATCTCCAATAATTTTGTATTGTTGGGACTGGAATCGAATTTTCTGATGTTCCGACTTTGAAACTTCGGGCCGAAAGGATTGGGTCTGGAGATAGACGATGATATCCCCATACCACGGATCTAAAGTGCTGATTATAAACAAAGATTCGTCCGCAATGGGCTCGTCTGCCACAGTTTCCGTGTCAGCACGCGGGAAGTCACACATTAACTCTGCAAAAACTAAAGATTCCTTAGACTTAGATTTCTCAAACTCTAAGTCGAACTCCTGCAGGATAACAATCCATTTAGAGTACTTGCCCCCTAGCAATTATTTGGTTAAAATGTAGATCATAGGGTTGCAATCCGAAATGACTGCAGTTTTATGGAGTAAAACGTAGTGACGAAAACGTTGGACAGCTTGAACGACTGCCAATGCCAATTTCTCCACATGTGAGTATTTTAGCTCGGTTTGATTTAACGTCCTACTAAGGTAATATATCACATGTTCCGTTCCAAATTCATCTTCATGAACTAAGACCATTCCAATGGTGGAATGGGTGGTAGCGAGGTACAAAAAGTAATCCTGGTTGTAGTTTGGAGGATGCAACAATGGTGCATGGGTCAATGCATGTTTGAGTGCATCAAAATATTTCTGAGCTATCTCATCCCAAGAGAATTGAGCGTTCTGTTTCAACAACCTTGTAAAACCCTTTGTAACCTCGGCGTAGTTAGGAATGAATCATCATAAAAAGTTTGCTTTCCCCTGCAAACTTTGGAGTTGGCGAAGACTCAAAGGAGGAGGCAATTTGATGATAGCTTCTACCTTCGAGGGATCGACGCGAATGCTAGCTTTCGAAACTACAAATCCCAGTAATCGACCCATTTCTATACAGAAGACACATTTGTGTGGGTTCAACCGAATACGATAATGCCTACACCTCATGAAGATTGCTCGTAAATGGACAAGGTGATCAGCTCGATGTAATGAATGAGCAGGCAAATCATCGAGATACGGTTGCACAATGTGTTTGATGTCATGAAATGCATAAGACATCGCCCTTTGAAAAGTTGCTCCGGCATTCTTTAGCCCAAAAGGCAATTTGCATAAGAAAATGTCCCCCATGGATAAATGAAAGCTGTTTTTGGTTGATCGGCAGGTAGAATATTGATTTGATTGTAACCGGAAAAACCATCCATAAAGGAAAATATTTCGCTGCCGGCACAATCATCAATGATTTTATTGATATAGGGTGTTGGGTAGTTGTCCTTTGGACAAGCTCGATTAATGTCCCTATAATCGATGCATATTCTTATTGTTCCCTGTTTTTTGTTAACCGGAACAATATTTGATACCCAATCCGTTAACGGGATCAGATAAATGAAACCTGCTTTCAACAGTTTTTCAACTTCAGCTTTAACTGCAGCAGCTTTTCGTGGGTGAATCTGACGCAAACGTTGCCGGACGAGTTTAGCATCCGGGTAAGTCTTGATCTCATGAACAATAATCGCGGGATCAATTCCTGGCATTTCCTCATAGGACCAGGCAAACACGTCGCAGAATTCTTGAAATAGGGCCTTGTATGTCTGAATTTCATCATCTGTACACGAGGCACCTATATGAATGTTCTCAACAATTCCAAGCTCAACTGAAATGTCAATGGGAATAGTTTGAGAGATATTTCCCAAATTCAGCTCTGAATCAGGATGTTTCATGGGATTCTGAGCTTCTTTGACATATTCAGCTGTAAAAATTGATGAGAAATCATTCTCAAAACGATCATCCTCGGGTAAAAACGAAGATCTATGATGGAGATCCTCCCATGGTAAATCATCGATACACAGGACTTCACGAAGTTGCTCGTCAGATGACACAACTTCGGGAAACGCTATTATCTCCGAGGTTGATGTGAAAAGTGATTCCTCACGGACCCCATTCATTTGGTCAATTTTGGTTGAATACGGGTCGGTAAAAGACTGCATGGCTTCATAGGCAATTTCATATGGACTCAGAGGCATGAAATTACCAAATGAGTCTATTTCAGATTCAGAAGGAACGATCCAAGGATCGTCATAATAAATAGTGTCTGATGTAATCATATGAATGGTTGCAAATGAAGATGATGCGTTGAGTGGAGGAAAAGGGAAAGTGCCCAGTAAACCAGCATCTTTAACTAATCCTACGCCAACATCCTTATATGGGATAGTCATTTTATCAACATGTTGAATACTCACTGAAAAGGTTGGGTCGGATGAAAAGTAAGCCAGCTGGTCTATTGTTACGATCTTTCCATTATGTGGGAACTTTATTACTCGGAAGACCGACGAAACGACCACTGTCATAGGATAAGTCCAACTTCGACCCAAGAGAAGGTTGTAGTCTAGAGGGGCATCAACCACCTCCACATCTAGACTAACAGTTTTTCCTTCAACCCCTATAGGAAAATCCTGTAGAATTCCAAAAGGATGAAACCCACGGCCATCAAAGGCCTTAAGAATTGTCGGGGATTGATTTAGTGAAGGAGAACCAAGCGATCTCCAACACTGTATCGCCATAATACACGTTGAATCTCCCTCATCAATTACAGTCTGATGAATAGGCCAGTTTTTTACTATCACTGGGATCTGGAAAGCCATTTGATGAGGCAAACACGGTGTACTATTTTCTAGATCAAAGATTATTAGGTTCGGGTCCTGAACATAAACTGCTCCTATAGCCGACAAAAGTAATTTTCATTGTGCTGGGCATGATTGCAACACTTCCAAAGCCGACATTGCTGAGGGTGAAACAACTAAATCCTCAACAATGTTGTAATTCTGGGCCGCTCTCGCATGTGGATTGAAAGCAGACCTTCGAAGTACACCCTTGGTGGGCGGCTTGATTACTAAATTTGGATTAGGTTTCTCGATCTGTAGTGGATCGAAACCGGGAGCTGAGGTTGATGGATGAGAATGAAAAGATTCTGCTTCTTTGCCATCAACAGGACTTTTACTACGATAATCTTGCGATCGAGTCGCAATCCTTACATGGGACATCATCAAAATGGGTTCTTCATTGGCACTCGAGGAAGAACCTATCATTTTGCTATCTTTCGGAAATGGATCCTTCAAGACAGCAGGAATTTGGGAACCTTTGACGATTTTCGCAACCTCTACTCGATGAGGGCAGTCTCTTGTAAAATGTTCCTCTTCACAAATGAGACATGGATAATGAGGTTTTCACTTTTCATCATTGGATTCTGCCTTTTCAGTTTTCTCCTTTGGAGTTTTGTCGGCTTTATTCTTCTTCCCTTTCTTCTTCCCACCAGATTTTGATTTAGCTGTAGATGACTCTACAGCGTGAATATCGGCGGAAACCTTAGCGGAAGAATCTCCTGTCGAGGAGTCTGGTAAGGTTATAATAGGAGAAGAATTCTTAGAAGACTTCTTCTTGCTTTTAGTGTTCACCGTACCAATCATGCCATCAGCGGCATGAGATCCTGAAGTAGCTGCAACGATTTGATTTGACTTAGGAAGATCTGGGATCTTTTCGTGTAACGCACCTGACTGAGTATAAACTAAGTCAAGGTACTGTGCTTGAGCAATCACTTGCTCCTCAGTAACTACTCCGGCCTTAGCCATGTCTTCAGTAATCTTCAGTAACAATGATTTAACAAACCATTCAGCTAAGATCTAGTCCGGGATAAAAAATTTCACTAACCACCTTCGACGTCTCCATTCATGAATATGATCAGAAATATAAGTGGACGTCGATTGCTTTAATGAAGTTAGTAACTCCGTGCCATTATCATATCTGACCGACAACTGAAAATGAGTTAAAAACGAGGTAGCTAACTGGCTAAAATTATAAAAAGAGGCCCGTGGTAACTCAATGTACCACTTGGTCGCAAGACCAATGAGAGTGCGCTGGAAAAGACGTAAGCGGATCAAATCATCCGAGATGGAATTAGAGGCACACCAGAGGTGGTAAGTCACCACATGATTCGACGGGTCCTCTCCAGACTTACCCTCGAACTTGGGAATGTCACTGGGAAACTTATTCGGCATTGGCGGCCAAAACGGAAGATAATTAATTGGATCGTTCATTAGGAGCGACAAGTCTGGTAAATCCAAAGTTGCGATAAATGGAAGCTGTCGATTAGGATCCCTAAAACTCTGGGTCACTATACCAGCCCCAGGAGGAGGATATCCAGGATAACTAGGAATAGGAATCACGTTCGGGATATTGTATCCTCCTGGAAAACCAGGATTAACCAGACCGTACTGGGGTTGTTGTGGTTGTTGATAAGTGTACCCAGGATACGGTTGATACTGGTAAACTGGCTGCTGGACAACAGGACCGAATTGGTACTGTCCCTGGTACGGTTGATAAGTGAACTGTGTTTGACTCGTGACAACCGTACTTAAACCAGGTTGTCCTACAAGCATCTGAACCGTAGTTTGAATCGTAGATCCAGATAATGGTAAAGATGTATGAGGAGTAGATACAGGAACAGTAGAAACCGGAGTTGTCGATACTCCAAAAGTAAGTGGGGTAGATGAAACAGATGTTGCGGCAGTTGCAGCAGTCGTTTGAGATGGAGTACGAGGCGAAATAGGCCCAGATTGAGAAACTAACGACGGTACAGAAGTTTGAATATTAGACTGGACTGGTTGCTGGGGTGAACCAGAAACTAAGGGTTGTCCAGTTTGAGATGACAGCTGTACATTTTGCTGCAACACCCGTTGAACTTGAGATGGATCCCACACTATGTTCATTCCGGGGTACTGACCCATAATAGGTTGAGGATATTGAGATCTGTAACCGGGTTGAGGGTAGGATTGATAATTGAAAGGTACATTTCCCATACCTTGAACATAAGATTGACCTTGGGGTGGTTGGAAACCTTGACTCGAGTACTGACCTTGAGGTAGATACCCTTGAGGCATGTACTGATACTGGGGTTGACCTTGAGGTATAAATTGATATTGGGGTTGACCTTGGGGTACATATTGAGTCTGGGGTTGACCTTGAGGAATGTAATGTACCATAGGCACGTACTGTCCTTGAGGTTGCCCCCCAGATGCAAATTGTGTACCTTGAGGTTGCCCCCCAGGCGTTAATTGAGGCTGCCCCCCAGGCGGTAACTGGCCACCTTGAGGTTGAGAAGCGGGAATAGAACTTGACATCATAAGAATGTCTTCTACGCTCAACGGCTTTGCACCATTTCTTCCAGTGAATATCCTTTGTTCAATGGGTTGAGAAGATGCTCCCGAAAAAGTACCAGAAAGTGACTGATACCCAGCGGGAATAGAAGGACCGCCGTACAAAAAAGATTCAGGCGATTTGAGTAAACATGGACGACTGACCTGACATATTTACGGGAGTATAAATACCCCTAGGTGGATAAGAAACACGAGGTGGTGAAAAACTTAACACTGAGTTGTCCAAATAATTAGTGAGAGAAAGATACCAAGTAGTACTTCTAGGTGGACTGTAAAAAATCGATTCACGCTCCCTTAGATCAATAGTAGGTTGATTTTCAGGGATAGGGATGCCGACTTCTTCCTCCGGAGCAAGTTCTTCAATATCTATCAAACCAGAAGGAATATTTTCGGTGATTACTCTTTCTACCCTAGGTGAATTAGGAGCACTAGAAGTTGGAGAGACCAACCCCGATGTTGGAGTAACAAGTTCAGATATCTCAGGTTCTTCGCCTATATCACTAGTAGATGAAAATCTACCAGCAAGTTTGGAAACCGAAATAGCTTCAGGATTATAACCTATTTCTAGAGTTTGGTAATAAGGATGAACAACCAACGAAGACTCTCCTTCTTCAGGTGACCCTACTTTACTGCTACTAGGAGTTACGAGGACTTTCAAACCTTCGTAATGGCCTGGGACTTATTTAGGAGGTTGGCCCCGAAGTCTACGGGACTTCCTCAACAAATAAACCACGGTTACAACGTCAGGAGACTGGCCCCGAAGTCTACGGGACTGTCTTGGTAATTCAGCCACAGCTAAAAACTTTTAACTACTGCACACGCAAACAAAGTAAAATCTCAAAGCAAACTGCCGAAAGTCTCTAAAGAACCAAACAAATTCGAATCACACGCCTAAAGAATCTAGGGCGTCAAACCACACACAAACAGTAACCTTCCAGACCGAAAACACTAGTTGGTGATGAAATCCAACATCGCAGAATTCAATACAGAAGTGGCGGGTGGAACAGTTACCCCGACAACCTGCTTAATGAATAGACTGGACCAAGTTCCTCCACTTTAACCGTCTCAAGTGAAGTGAACCCCCCAGAAAATCCAAGTGAGTCTAGCCGACGTCTGCTCCAGGTACAGTGGGATCTTCCCTCCACCATCATCTTAGGAAGAATCCTAAAGATAATAGTCACTAAGGTCACCAACAACAACAAATATACCTGGGGGAACAATCTATGATCCGATAGCACGCAAGGGCAGAGTAACAAGCTCAATCCCCTTGCCGACTCCTTGACAATAATCCAAGGTTTACCGACAAGTGACCCCAGGCTCCTCGACAATGGTTAATTCGAGGTTTACCGTTTGTAGTACATGCATATCTGGCGTCGTTCCCAATGAAGGAGGATTGATTCCCTCACTGGTTCGGACACGATATCGTGCTTCTCCTTTAAGAGGAGCTTTCCCAGAGCATAAATGTAACAATTGGATTTATCCTACCGTAAGATGAGCTACTTGTTTGTTTTTACTGTCTTGGAGAGTTAATTACTCTCCTACTCCAAGACACTAGCCTGATCTATGTTGGTGTATCAGAGCCCTAGTAAATAAAAAATTACTAAGTTAATTTTACTTTAAGCGTTAATTTTTATGGCTTTTCTTTAGGACAAAAGGTAGCGGAGATGAAACTGATGATGTGTAGACTCGACTCAAATCCACTAAAAAGACGCACCTAGTATGAAACAAAACAATCTTTCCTTTTCAATGAATTCCCTAGCTAAGAGAGTTGGAGAATGCAAAATTTATAAAGACAACTTTCTTCGCAATGAAAATCAAAGAAACAATCTCTTTATCTTTTCCAAAGCACACAACACATGACCACTAATTATTTCACGAAAAATTCCTTTCTCTTTTCAAAGACTTCAAATACTACTAAAACAAACTTTCTTCAAAAGAGATTTTGTATTTTTTCCTATTTTAACAAAGCATGTAAAACTACTTAACAAAAATCAATTTTAAGATCTATGAAAATCTAAGAGAAATTTACCTAAAAGCAAATCTAAGAGAAATTTACCTAAAAGAAAATCTAATGAGGGAAAAGCCTACAAAATATAATTCCAGGTTGTTTTACTCAGTTACAATTCAACCAAGGACTAATTCATGCAGAATCATAAATCAGTCAAAAAATAAAATAAAAAACTCTTGTTCTTTTTCTTAAGAATGAAATTCATAGCTTAACAAACAAGCCTTCTCGAAATTCCGCAAAGAGACAACACAACAGTAGGCTTCTCACAAAGGTGGATTTTACGAATGGTCTAACTCCTAAGAAGACTGAAAAGACCAGGGATATCCAAGGTTTTTACAACTTCTAAAGCCAAAGTCACTACAAGACTAATACAAAAATCAAACCTAGGGCTAGAATTTCTATGAACTTCACTAAAACCCTTGATGCTAATGAAACAAGCTTAGATGAAAACTTTTGACAGGTAACCAGTGGATCTGGGCAGCAATAAAGAAACTATAAACAAAATCTACAAGGTAAAAAGGAAAAAGTGGAAATTTTCTAAACTTTTGACAGGGTACGCAGGCAGCCTGTTTGCACAGGTGCGGCCACGCTCTGTGTACAAAGCAGAAGTGCATACAGGTACGCACTGTGCTTAACGCAGAGGGTGCGTACTGCTCTAAAAAACAAGAAAAATAAAAACTAACTCAACCCTAAGCTATTCCACCCAAATTCACAGCCAATCAGTCAAAAACCAGAAAGAAATCAACTTTTCTCAAATCAAAGTATCAATCAAAAGAGAAATCAATCAAATCCATGGATTCCCCAGCGGAGTCGCCATTTTGTCATGCGGAAAGAGTCAATTTTGTAGACAAAATCGACCTCCCTAGAAAACAAGGCTTTTCTAGTGACAAACAAAACAATCAAGCACTATCTTTCCCTAAATATGCATTTAAAATAAAAGCAACCAGGTGTTTAAGGCTTACCTTTAGTCCAACGCTTGTTCGTAGCAGCCAAGCCTCTTCGATCCAGATGAGCTCCTTCTCCTTGAAGCCTGCATTCACTAACAAGCAAACGATTACATAGCACTTGAATAACTCATATATTAAAACATATTCATCATAAAGACCAAGGAGTTTATGAAACAAATTATATATAACAACTTGTTGAGAAAAATGAACTTAATTGTATTAATTGGAAACAAAAGAAACCATTACAACCAGTGCCTTGGTGTTGTGCAGGTCCCTCCCAGGGTCCAGCAAGAGTTCTCCTCTACTTTGATCAGCTCACCCACTTCCAAATGAAGCTAAGAAAGGATTGGAATCTCTCCTCTCAAGCTCTATAAGGGAGTCCTAATTTCAGCAGCATCTACCCTTAGGAATGTTCAGCTTTCAACCTCCCCTCCCTCTGGCCCAATGCCTGTATTTATAATGATTTGGAGGAAGTTAATCAGGTCCACCATCAATGGGATAAGCTCCTCTTTCATAGGGATAGCTCCCCTCTTGATGGGATAAGTTCCTCTTTCATTGGGATGCATGAACCATCTGGAGGCGCTCAATCCACGTCAAACCATCTTCTAGAATGCTCTAGAATCGACCACAAGTAAGTTTTTTGGAGTAAAACTTGCACCTTTGACTTTTACAGGAGTACGCACCCACCCCTTTACAGATAGAGTGTACAAGTATGCAGGTATTATGAACTGGAGGTGCGTACACATAGGTAAGAGTAAGAGAAACTGCGTAACCAGAGTTATATTGATTTTTAAAGACTTTCTCTCTTTTTTCAGAGTTTGACATGAGGAGCAGAGGTATAAGACTTGCCAAGGAGGACAATATGGTTGTTGATGGAGCCATACTGACTGTAAATAGTCATGGTGACAAATTTTAGTGTAACACACCATCTATACCCAACACTGCATATGAAATATACACACAACACCATCTATAGAATATGCACACAACATCATATGTGCATAATACTACATATACAACATTACACATCACCACAGGTACAATCACTGAATATAAAATATGCATAACATATACACAACAATAGCACTGTACATTCAATATCACATTTCCTCTACCAAGCAACCTTACTTCCAGTGTCTCTGTACCATCCATAATTATCCTAGCATGTCGTGGATCACATTGTTTTCATTTCGTTGATGTATCTCTCAGCATTAGCCTATCCATAACATAAACACAAACATAGACATAGTGTAACAACATTATCAATTCATATCCACATGATACTGACCTCTGAGATATGACAAGCTACTCTTCCAACTTGATTCTTCATGAAATAGGAATCTCTTCATGCCATTCACCTGCATAAGCAATCATTCCTCCACAAGAACGATTCCTGATGAACCTGTTAGACAACGGTATACATATATATATATATATATATATATATATATATATATATAAGCATCAACATAAAACAATCATGATCCTATCAGGAAATGACATACATACATACATATATACATGCACATGTATAAACATTAGCATAAACATGATCAAAATAGAATTAACAGATAACATAAGGTCAAGCTTCAGAGAACACCCTTTATCCATGCACAACATGCACAAAATTGATAACAATCGTTCCCAACATAGCCAAGGAATATGATGCCTCACATCCATTCACTTTACCTTTCTTGTTAACTTTATCATGATTGTCCTGCCAACATCAATTTACACTAATGGACCCAACCAACTTAGCTGATTGTCATACTCTTACCTTTAGCTACCCTTACACATGCACCAACTTCATCTAATTCTTTCATTAACTATTGGGTTCCACACATCTTTTTGAGAGTTTCATCAAATTTCTTCTTTCCCAACCAATTCCAAGACCCTAAAACATAAAAGGCAAGAACAAGAAACAAACAAAAATAAAATCATGAAAACCAATAACCATTAGGGGAGTTTTGAGGTCTAAAATGGGCCTCCTAAGAAAATTATAAAATAATAGTGGAAATAATAAAATAAGATTAGATTACATCATCAAATTTTAGAGGGAAAAAGAAAAAACTATTTTTTCAACTCATATTTTTTACTTATCTCCCTATGGGTTTACTCAAATTTCAAGTGGAAACACTCATAGGATTCATAATTTGATTCCGCATCCAAAGAGTATCCATGTTGAATACTTTCGATGTACCCTTCTACATGAAAAATGAAAATACATGAAAAATGTGATTGCAATCATGTTTTTTGATGTATTTCTTATTTTTCGTGTAATAGGGTCTATCGTAAGTATGCAACATGGTTACTCTTTGGATGAGGAATTAAATTTTACATCCAACATGTACTCCCACTTGAAACTTGAGTAAGGCCTTAGGGAGATAAGTTGAAAAAGTAGTTTTATTATTTTATTATTTTTTAATCTTTTTACTTTTTAACTCCAAAAATGGTGAATCATCCCCCATGGTTGACATCACCATCTTGAATCCTATTGGTTCTTACAAATTTTATTTTGGTTGTGCATTTTTCTTAGGAGGCCCATTTTAGACCTCAAAATTCTCCTAATGAATATGACACCGAAAAGAAAGTGGCATGATCATGCACTAGACATAACAAAACTGAAAATAAAGCACAAGCAAATGAAAAGGTAACGAAAGCACAAGGATCTCAATAGGCACCATGACTCAATCCCCATGGGTTTCCAGTGCTTCCAAGGGAAATCTGAACTAGAGCCTTCTTCAAGATTCCATGGCAATTTCCTTTCCATGTAATTCTTTGTATCATACTTCCATAACACCTAACTGGTAGTGCTTAAATAATGTAACAATATACCAATTATCTTACCGTGTTGTGTCAATCACGTTGCCTTTTAACTGAACACACAGGTCAACCACATGTTCCAAAGATCAAGACAAGATATCTACTAATTTGAAATCCACCTTTACCAATACTAACAATCATGTCATAATCCATAGTCAACTCGTAGTCATTAGACATAATGCTACAACTATCACCTACTTACACTCAAGTACATATCATCTATCTCAACACATATGCGTGAGTAAAACCATCTTAAAACAAGATCATTCCTTCAAGCAATCTTACATACACATAGCTGTATTATGCAATTCATAAAACATTTAACCAACTTGCAAACATACCATGTTAAATAAATCAACTAGATGACATAATCTAACACTCAAACATTAAATAGATGACATAGTGAAACTTATACCTTAATGTCATAACCCTAACCATCTACATAGACCAATCCAATTTAGCATGATACATATAACATCAATATCTTAATGCAACAACCCTAATCATTAACTAACATATAACAACAAGAAGTTAACATATAACATTATCATCAACAACATATAACATAATCATTAAGTTAATTATCATAAAACAACAATAGAAATGCATACAACCACAGGTTACTATCATTCATGACTATCTGACACATGTGCATATGACTACACTAATCAACTAGCATTTATGTAACCATAATAATAATATAATGAATAGCATATCAATAACTCTAATGCTTATAACAAATATTAACCAACATACCTAAATGCCCACCATACAAACCTATATGATGATCTGCTCTTACCTTGAAGTCCATTGTTGCAACTTCACTTTAATTATCCACATCTCCTGCTCTATCTTAGCTAACACATTAGCATCATAACATACCACTATCATCATGATGACCTAATTGCGTACAATGACCTTATAGTGCATTTCTGGCCTACCATACACGCATAACCATAACCATGAAAATGCATGCATAACAATATATAGACACCGACATGCATAACAAATGCATATACAACCATATACTCATGAAGACACATCCCACAACAACACCATCAACCTTCACATGGTGACATCACTATAACCATGATCAACACCATGCAAATGAAATAAGCACATGGGCTACAAGCATAACCCTAACACATATGCAATCAGCATGAATTCTTGACCAACACACAACCCATCTAGTCCAAGTGTTAAACCATGCTCTAATACCACTCTGTGGTATCATATATCACACAAAAAGACCAGAAAACAGAAACCACCCAAAGAGAATGGAACCCTTCTCTAATACCACTTTGCGATATCAGATATGACCTAAAGAGAGCACAACCCGCTCTAATACGACTTTATGGTATTAAATATAACCTAAAGAGAGTGCAACCCGCTCTAATACCACTATGTGGTATCAGATATGACCCAAAGAGATTCCAACTTTCTCTGATACCACCTTGTAACACCTTCCTCCCGCATCTACCCAAGTAACCTACCAATTGGGGTAAATATATGAGAATAAGTTACTATGATATGATTTGACTACCTATGTGTCAATTAAGGAAGTGGAATCAGTGGAAAACATCACACTTACCTTCCACATCAACAAAAGAACTTCCAGGAGCCATCCCAACCACTCAAGTAACCAACCCCTGAGACCAACTGACGTTTTAGTGCATTAAACCCCTAGATGCTCCCTTGATATGGACAAAGGTGCATCTGGGACGCTCCAAAATCTCCCACAGCAAAGGAAAGGGATCTTTTGGGGAATTTTTTCCTAGTGTTGTGCTTGCGACTCAGAGATTTTGTGCCACCTTTTCAGGCCCAAAGCCTAGGTCACTGCCCATAACTCAATGACATCTTCAGAAATGAAATTTCATAGTGGAACAAAGATACATTTGCAAAAACATCAACAAGGACTAGACTAGACCCCTACTAGCCATGACATGATTTTTGTCAAACATGTCACAAACATGAAAGCTACAGGTCTTAACAACATAGCTAAGCATAAGGGTCTCATACTTATCTGAGAATCGCTAAGAAGCATTCATGCCTCAACAAATTAGTTGCAATTTAATCTATTAGGCCATTGATACATTTTTCATTCATTTACAAGTAAAAACATGATGAGAGCCATACATAGCCTGTTATGAAACCAGCTCACAATAAGATAGAAAAGAGAGACAAATGCCTTAGAATTTAGCCTATTCGAGGGGGAAACCTCCTTCACATTACACAAATGAACAATTCTTGGATGATACAAATGAAAAAATATCCTTTCTATATATAGGAGTCTAAGGGGTCACAATATAACCAAAGCCGACCAAACAATAATAATATAAGGGCACAAAAATAACAATAGTGGGCTTCTATGGGGCACAATAAGATAATAGGGTTACAACATACAATGACAATAGTAATGGGGGAATCATTGGTATTATAGGGACCTAATGTGCCCTTGTCCTTCCAAAAAAGTGTTGTCCTCAACACTTGAGTAGTTATGGATGCTTCTGTATAACATTCTCATCCTCCCATGTGGAATCTTCAACGGGTAAGTTCTTCCACTTGATGAGATACTGTGATATTGATCGATTTCGTAGTTGTCGAGTTCTCGTTTCTTTAACTACTTCATGTTCCAATATGATTTTTCCTTCC
The DNA here is from genome assembly GCA_031772625.1 of Pinus tabuliformis. NCBI lineage: Eukaryota > Viridiplantae > Streptophyta > Pinopsida > Pinales > Pinaceae > Pinus > Pinus tabuliformis. The sequence continues at coordinate 1,228,378,210 of CM062804.1, forward strand.
TCATCAAGTTCTGGCAATATTGTTTGAACAGGGAGCTTGTCACTTATAACCTTCTTTAGGCATGAAACATGGAAAACTGGGTGTACTTGGGAAGCTGCAGGAAGCTCCAGTTGGTATGCCATAGTACCTATCTTTTGCAACACCTTATACAGACCATAATACTTTGGTGATAATTTATTATCCTTCTTAGCTTGCTTGAGGGACATTTTCTTATATGGTTGTAGCCGTAGGAATAGCCAATCACCTACATCAGAACTTCTTTCGCTGCGATGTTGATATGCCCGCTATTTCATTCTATTATATGCCAAGGTGAGGTTATCCTTTAAGAGTTGGAGAACTTGTTGTTGATGCTCAATGTGATCTTCCACTGCTTGAACTTTAGATTTTTCTCTTAAATATGATGTGGTGGATGGTGGATGATATCCATAAAGTGCCATAAATGGGGTCAATTTTGTTGCAGTATGGAAGGAAGTGTTATACCACCATTCAGCCAGAGGCAACCATTTGACGCATTGTGTCTATTTATCAAATAGAAAGAAATGCAGATGTCCTTCCAAAAATTTGTTTACTATCTCAGTTTTCCCATCAAATTGAGGATGATAAGATGAGCTATGAGCTAAGTGAGCACCAAGACAAGAAAATAAGTATGTCCAAATATTTCAAGTGAAAATTGGATCTCTGTTGCTTATAATAATCTTTGGGTTTCCATGTAGCTTTTAAATTGTTTCCATAAATGCAATAGAAATTGTACTTGCTTTAAATGGATGAGATAATACACAAACTTGTGCATACTTGGTAAGTCTATCAACTACCACCATGATAACACTCTTTCCTTTGGACTTGGGTAGACCTGTGATAAAATCCATTGAAACCTCCTCCCAAACCTTGAAATGTAGAAGGTGCATTGGTAAGGCCAAAAGGCATGACCAAAAATTCATAATGACCCTCATGAGTTCTAAACATTGTTTTTGGAATGTCTTCAGTCTTCATTCTGATTTGATGATATCCTGAACGAAGATGCAACTTGGTGAAGTAAATTGATCCATGAAATTCATCCAATAATTCATCAATGACATGAATGAGAAATTTATCTTTAATAGTGAGCTTGTTGAGCTCCCTATAATCTAGACACATGCACCATGATCCATCCTTCTTGTGAACCAATACTACTGGAGCAGAGAAATAACTTTGACTAGGTTGAGTTATACCAGCTTCTAGCATTTCTACAACCATACGTTCAATTTCACTCTTTTGGTCATAGGGATATCTGTAAGGCCTCATGTTTGGAGTAACACTTCCTAGAATCAAATGAATAGCATGATCATGATCACGAATAAGTGGGAGGCCTTTGGTGGTCTCAAATACCTTGGAATGATTGTCCAAGACTTTTTGGAGATTTGGAGAAATAGATGATTTCAATGTGGGAACCTCTAGTGAACATAATTGTGCAATTATGCCTCGTTGTTCTTTCTTAGAAGATTTGTCATTCTGTTAGAGCTGATTATGTTTCCCAGTTCCCTGCGATACCTCTTAATTTAAATTCCTTTCCTTATGAAGAAAATTTCATGAAAAGTTATTGAAAATTAAAAGCTGTTGTACCCAAGGATTGTAGCCATTGGACTCCTAGTACAAAATCAACGCCCCCCATTGGAATTGAAAGCATTGGGCTATTCGATACATATTCTCCCATAGATAGCTTGATATTATGGCACTTTCCTGAGCAATTTATGGTTCTTCCACTTTCAACCATCACTTGAAACTCTGGCACTGCGGAAAAATTCCCCGAAAGCTCCCTTTCCCTTGCTGTGGGAGCTTTTGGAGCATCCCAAATGCAACCTTTTCCATATCAAGGGAGAATCTAGGGGTTTGATGCACTAAAATGTTTGTTTGTCTAAGGGTAGTGACCTAGGCTTTGGGTCTGAACCATAGTGGGCTTCTATGGGGCACAATAATAACAATATGGGGACAACAGGGGCACAACAATAACAATAAAGGATACAATGACAATAGTGATGGAGGAATCATTAGTATTATAGGGACCTAACATAGCCACTGTCATAATACATGTTCATAACCAACATAAGAACAACAGAAATACCAAGAAAACAACAACCATATAATCCACATATAACCCAGTATAATACTCATGAATTAACAAGGAGAAATAACCTCATATTAATTATGAAAATGCCAACCAAATTTGGTACTTCCATGAACCACCTATCCTTAAACATGGTTGAGCCAAATATCTCTTCAGACAGTCACCCTCATGCCATATTACAACCATGAATGTAGTATGTCATGGAACAATCCATCAAAACTGAACCAAGGATTCCAGAGGCCAAACCACCTAAACCCATCAAACAGTGATTCCACCTCATGGTCGGACATCACTAACCACCAAAAAATTAGTATTTACCCAATCCTTCTAGGGTTCCAGAGTGTTTGTTCCAACTAAGGCTTCCAGGACTAGGAACTAGCTAACCAGAGTAAACATGTGATGAGAAGTTACTATGATATGATTCAACTACCTATGTGTTAGTTAAGGAAGTGGAACCAGAGAAAAACATCACACAAACCTTCCACATCAACAACAGAACTCCCAAGAGCCATCCCAACCACTTAGGTAACCAACCCCTGAGACAAAATGTCTTTTTAGTGCATCAAACTCTTGGAAACTCCCTTGATATGGACAAGGGTGCGTCTAAGAGGCTCTAGAAGCTCCCACAATAAGGGAAAGGTAGATTTTGGGTAATTTTTTCCCAGTGTTGTGCTTGGGAGTTTGGGATTTGTGCAGCTTTTTTAGACCCAAAGCCTATGTCACTGCCCAAAACTCAATGACACCTTTAGAAATGAAATTTCACAGTGGAACAAAGATACATTTATAAAAACATCAACAAGGACTAGACTAGACCCCTACTATCCATGCCATGCTTTTCGTTAAACATGTCACAAACATGAAATATGCAGGTCTTAAAAACAAAGTTGAGCATATGGGTCTCATACTTATATGAGAATTGCTAAGAAGCATTGATGCCTCAACAAATTAGTTGCAATTCAATCTATTAGGCCATAGATACATTTTTCATTCATTTAAAAGTGAAAACATGATGAGATCCATACATAACCACTATCATAATACATGTTCATAACAAACATAATAACAAAATAAATACCAAGGAAACAACACCCATATAATCCACATATCAACAAGTATAATATTGATGAATTAACAAGGAGAAATAGACTAATATTAATGATGCAAAGGCCAACCAGATTTGGGACTTCCACGAACCACCCAACCATAGACATGGCTGAGCTAAATATTTATTCACCTAGTCACCCCCATGCCATATTCCATGCATGAATGTGGGATCTCATGGAAAATTACATCAAAACTAAACTAGGGCTTCCAAATTCCAAACCACCTCAAACCACCAAACAATGGTACATCACAAAGAATCACCAGATTGGTCTCTACCTAAGCTTTCGAGGGATCTAGAGCGTTTGTTCCAACGAAGGCTTCCAGAACTAGTAACTCAACCCACAGCGCCCGATGAGCTCTATAGAATTTGTCCAACCAAGGCTCTAGGACTAGTAAGTCAGCCCACAAAGGGCTCTAGAGAGTTTGTCCAGCCAAGGCTCCAAGACTAGTAATTCAACCCAAGTTATTACATTACTCTAGAGAATTTGTCCAACCAAGGCTCTAGGAACTAGTAACTCAACCCACAACTAAAGGAACATGAAAACCAACCAGGAAAAAAAGGAAGTGAACCCACAAAATCATGGCTATGCAAGAAATGGAAAGGTTACGAAAATCCACTTTTAATCTAGGCAATCCTCTAGGCCAATGACAAATCATGACCAATAAACCACATGCATATGCCATGCATGCCAAAAATAATGAGGAAAACATACATGTAACTCCGTACTTGCAATAAACACCTATTGTAGTTGTTGATTGTGGTGTCCTCTTGCTCTTTTCTTCTCTTCCTTTTCCTTCTTGCTCTAGGCATCCAAGTATGCCAAGATCTCTAAGAGTGCTCCAACAAAACTCTAAGTTTTTAAAAGTATGAGAGATCTAAAACTGAACTGATAAAAGCTTACACTTACCAAGCCTTGAGAAAAAGCTCGAGAAAAAGCTCACACTGACCAAGCCTAAGAAAAATCTTGAGAAAAATATTTCGAGCTAATCCTCATAAGCCTTTTTATTAATGAGGCCTGAATTTTCTTCAATTTCCATTATTTTCCTTAATTTTCCTCCTCACATGCAACCTGTGACTCTTCACCTTCCTTTTCTCCTATTTCCATTATTTTCATGAATAAAATGCCAATAAATTCCTCATGCCTTTCCAAAGCCTTTGAAATTTACTTTTCCAATTTCCTTAGCCATAATAAACTGAATGAACACCCACTATCATGTTTTTCCCACCATTCAACTTGGAAAACATGTCCCATGACCATGGTCTTATATATTTTTATATGGATTTTTAACCAGGGTTGTTACAAATATATTTTGAATTTTTTGAGAACCCTTATACAAACCTTTGATAGTATCCTACAAAACCCATAAAACTACACACTTCATACACATTTTTTGGTATTTCCTAATCCATGATTTCTTTTACCTTTCAGGATCTATTGAGATCCCTTCACTAGATATAGTATGACCTAAGTAATCAATCTTATTTTGAAATAAGGAACACTTGGATAACTTTCCATATAACTGGTGCTCCCTGAGGCAAGTAGATGAGGATAACATAGGAATACTTGTACAAAGTGTCTGAGATAGTTATGGAAAACACTATTCATAAGATTCATGAATACTATGGGTGCATTGGTCAACACAAATGGCACCACTATGAACTCATAATTCCCAAAGTGTCTCCGGATTGTTGTCTTAGGAATATCACTATTTTTAATTTCTAATTGAGGATAACCAAACCGTAGGTCAGTTTTTGAAAAGACAGAAGCCCCTTTTATTTTTTCGAATAGATCATCAATTTGAGGAATTGGATTCCTATTCTCTAGGGCATCTCAATTTAAGTCTCCATAGACTATGAAAATCTGCAATTAACCATCCTTCTTCTTGACAAAAAATATAGGTGCACCCCAAGGTGAGATATTGGGTTGGATGAGTCCTCAGTTTAATAGTTCCTTCAACTGTTTTTTTAATTCTTGAAGCTCTGGATACATCATTATATAGAGTGTCTTAAATATTAGTTTTGTACCAAGTTTTAATCTTATTGTGAAATCAAGTTCCCTCGTAGGAGGTAGTCCTAGCAGTTCTTTTGGAAATACATTTGAAAATTAAGGCAACACATGATATTTCTCTACAGATGGTCCATTTTCCTTGATTACTTCCTTTACTACATATACTTGACAACCTTTTCTTAGGAAATGCTTCAATTGCATTGATGAGATGAAGCATAAATATACATTACTTTTAATACCCTAGATTTGGATCAAATCTCCCTCATCATCTATGCAGAGAATTCTCTTCACATAATAGTCCACCCATCCTTAGGGAATTTCCAACCAATCCATCGCTATGATGAGGTCATGAGCTCCTAAGGTAGTGTCATATACTTTTAACTTAGTCAAATAGACTCCTAGGTCAACCACACATTCCTCAACACTTGACTCTACTAACTCTAGTTCCTCGAGAGTCATTTTTACTTGTCTAAAATTATCTTACTTGTGTGCCACTGATCCACATTTATTTAATGCATATGAAGAAATGAAGCTATCAGTTGCACCAGAATCAAATAAGATTTTGAGTTTTATGTTGTTAATTGTACTTTATGACTCCACTATAATGGACTCATGTTCTTGCTAGTTGTTGTTCACCATTGCATGGATTATTTTGTTTCTTTTGGAATTTAATGATGGCTCTTTTCCATCCCTATGCACACCACTTGATGAAGCCTCTTGGAAATCATGATGGAAATGAGGTCTTGTACATCCCTAACAACTAACTTGTATCGATCCCCTTGCACCATTTTGTGAGTTTCTTGAAAAGGAGTTCTTTCCCAGCATGCTTCTTCCTTTATTAAAGGTTCCTTGCGAGTTCCATTGTCTCATATTATAACCTTATGGTAACACAAATAAAACATTAGCTACCACTAGAGTCTTTTCTCTTACTCCCCTTGGAGTAAACCTAGCACCATAAGGAGGTGGCCTCAAACTACCTTCCCTAAAGATGTTTGGGGGGATTTCTATAGAAATCCCGACTATGGGGGTCTCGTCGTCTTGATATCCCTTTTTATCCCTAGGTTCTCCTTTGCATAACTGACACATTCAACTACCTCTTCTATTGACGTTGGGATCCACATTCCGAACATGGCCATGATTCAGGGGTTTAATCCGTACATGGAACACTGAGTTTGGCATTCATCAATATCTAGATAGAGGACATATATACTAGTTCCATAAACCTTATCCCATATTCCTCCACTATTTTGTTACCTTGTACTAACGCGTGAAAGGATACTACCGTCAGCTCTTGAAAGTAGGGTGGAAAGTATTTTTCATGTAATCTTTCCTTGAACAACTCTCAGGGGATGTTTTCTGATGTCATATGCAACTATTTTCATAAATTTCCCCACTAAATCAAAGAAATTCTCCATAGTTAGAATATAGTGATATTTGTCTTGGAGGTGGAAGCATATTCCTTTAGCACAAATCACCCAGTCATAACTTCCAACCATGCTTCAACACATTCTCTGGCTCACCCTCCTGAGAATCCTGAGAACTTAATATTTTGCATCTCCCTAGAAATATCCTCATGAGAATGTCTAAGAATTGATCATTTATATCTATCTGGGTTTTCTTCCTTAAAGCAAGGTCATTCTTCCTCGGTACTAGCTATCAACACCCTTTTCATGTTTCTAATATTTCTTCTAATGAACGCATTATAATGGATATCATAGGTGTTGGAGCGGCTGGTGCTGGTGGTGGTGACGGTGGTGGCGGTGGTGTTGCTGCTAATTGGCCTCATTGTTGACGTGTCTCTACCATAAAAAAATTGTCTTGGTCACAAAATATAGTTATGGGTATTTGAGGTGCAAATTAGTTTAGAAAATATAACATTGTAAATTCAATCACATATTCTGATATAGGTTTTGTGCTATTATTACTTGCAAGAAGGTGTTACTAATAATTAGGTCAAGGAGGGTGGTATTGTTACCTCCTTTTCATTAAATTGAAGGGTAATATGTTCTAATATGTAACAATGTGTAACACTACTTATCTTACTACATAGGTCTTATAGTTCATCAAGGGTTGTTTATTAATGGCTTTTTCTCAATGCTTCCAAGTTTTTTATGACACCACCTAAAACACCCCTTTGAATTATCATAGGTGCAACAAGTATTATTGACATTTTTCTATCCAATTTTATCAAACATCAACATATATCACGATACCCAAAACGGTTAATCTCTTAAATATTTTCAGAATAGTTACTAATGTATTCAAAGGTGTAATTATTTCTTCAAGTGAGATGGGATATGGATTTAAAGGATAATTTGATGCTAATGAAACCAATCACAGTCGTCTTAGTATAACAAATAATTTCTAAGTGATTTTATAGACTTATATACATATAGACTCATAACCAGTTTTAATACATTGCACGGTACATACATATTACACTCTTACCTTTATAAATGAATGTGTATATCTATAATTACACAATTGTAAATATATATTATGACATGTTTCCACATGTACCTATTATTACATAATTAATATAAAGGTGATCAATTACATCTACAAATAACCATTTAAGTAGGGAACAAAATAACGGTAGCTTCGATGACATATTTCCCATGCACACCTTGCCATATGTGAGAGGTTTAAGAAAGAGATCATAATATGGCAAATTAAACTAAATATTGCTCCTACTACACACAAGTTAGCATTATACACAACTAAGAAATACATAAATTATATATCTATATACACATATAAATGCATAAGCCAATATGTAATCATTGCATGCATAACTCCTCTTTGGATTACCAATTATTATATATATATATATATATATATATATATATAACTCTTTTTTGGATTACCAATTAATTTATATATATATATATTTAATCGAAATATAAATATATTTGTAAACCACTTAAATATATAAACAATATAATATATATATAAACTAATAATCCAAAAATATATATATTGGTAAACAACTTAAATATATAAACAAATATAAGCAAGGCCAATGCATACATACAATATTCTAATAATACCTATTATACATATTATTTAATTAGGCCACTAATAATATATTAATATTAATTGTCGTTAGGGTAACTAAATTTACATAATAGAAAAGGTGTATTTAGAGTGGTATAAAAACAAAGTTAGATTAATAAAAAATCAAATATTAATTAAAGCAAAATTATAATTACTTAAAATAATGTAAATTATATAAATTGTAGTAGTAATTCTTTTAAGTTATACGTTCACAAATATCAGTCGTTAATTTTTAATAATATAAATATATAGATTTCCTAAATCAAACAATGAAAATGTCAATTTTGAAAAGATGACCATGAAAATACTAATATTGAAAAGTAAACATTTACAAGTATCATAATGATGGAAGAAAAATACCGTGTGGTGAATTTGGAATTTTATAGGAAATTTATTTTTTGAATATATCTATATATATGTTATAAAATAAAAAGATTGATAAATTTTTATTATAATACATATACATTATAAAAGGATAATAAGTTTGTTCACTTTTAAATCACTTATATATAAGAAAAATATATAAAAATTGTCATAAAAAGACAAGAAAATGGATGACATATAAAGTATTTATCAGTCCTTGCCTTCGGCATAGCAGGGATTTTTGCGTTCGCTCGATCGTTGATGAGCTATTAAATCCTTTGTTGACCGTAAGCTTTTATGCTTTAACCAAAGTTTATCCATGGAAATTTCGGTGTAAGAAACTTATAACCAAACTTGTGAATTCAACCTCTTATTACAAGCCTCACGTGCCCCGATGTTATTTCAGTTGGGACAAGTTATTTTATCATAAGTTTTTCAAAACAAATGTCTGAACAAGTTATTTTATCGTAAGTTTTTCAAAACAATTGTCTCAACAAGTTATTTTGTGCAACTAAACTATTTTATGCAAAGTTTTTAAGCCTCCACTTCCAGTGGCAGCTGCATGCCACCTGCATGTTCTTCAAGCCACTTGTCACCTCCTCTATCTCTTGTCCCGTCTTTGTTCCACGCAATACATGCAATATCTGTTACCTCCGCTTCATTCCTCTTGCCCCTCCATGCTCATGTTAGCTGAGTGTTCTCTGCAATATTTGAGCTTATAATTAATGCTATTCTTATCTGAACTTGCAGCTCCATAGCACAGAGAATTGTCATGGGTTCGATCTCTTGACCTTTGAAGGTGCTCTATTAGCGCAGAGAAGTCTTCGACAAACCAACTTGAAGGTCAAGGAAATCGGCGATAACATTCAGAAATGGGGGCACAAGTTACAACTGGTGAAGTAGAGAATCGATGCAGCGATGGCTCATTTGCTACAAAGCCTACAAAATCCCCAGATTTAAATGAATGCATACATGGGGTAGTTGGGCTGGTGTTAAGAATACTCGAGGCCATGATTTCAATCAGAGATCTCAAAACTGCCCTCATGGGTGATCCCACGGACAATCTCAAGGGCTATATAGATGTTGCACTTAGGCTAGAGGGTTATTTTAGTTTTGTTTCGGAGAACAGGCCTCTGGTAGTGGGGTTGCTGGAGCAGGTCATTCGAGTTTCGAACTCGAGTCCGATGGTGGACAAGTACATAATCTGCAGATTGCAGGGCTGTCTTGGAGCCCTGGGAAGGAAAGGCAATCCAGATGATGGTGGGGAGCTGCTAGATATTGCTGCGAAGAATCTCGAGGCCTCGTTCATGTCGATTTTGTTTAAGAATAGCCTGCCGAGGGATCTCAAGGTAAGTAGTGAAATACCCCAATCGAAACAAGCGTTTGTTGGTATTGAAAGCCTTCAGATGATTGTAGAGTTCCTTAAGAGAAATGGTAGGGCTTAGGCATGTTTGAAATTGTATTGGGAAGTTAGAATTAGTACTGCTAAGAGCAATTTTCAATCCATGAAAGCTTATTACATGAACTACAATTCTACTGAGATTGTTCATAAGCTGAAGTCGGCTGATGTGGAAGGGCATGTTTCACATTGGCTGAGATTGTTAGAAGTGATGGTGAGAGATTTGATGTGGTCTGAAAAGGTTTTGTGCAGTGAAATATTTGAGAGTTTTGAGAAGGAGGTATGGATGGAGTGTTTTGGGAAGTTGGTTGCAGCTGGCGGTATGGGTACAATTATCCAGTTTGGGGAAACCATTGTTGTGAGTGAGAGAGAGCCACAGAAGGTCTTTAAGCTACTTGACATGTTTGAAGGCCTGGAAAACTTGAAGGACGACATGAAGAATGTATTTGAAGGGTATGGATGCATGGAAACCAGGCTTCAGTTGAGCGAGCTTTAGAAACAATTGGCACACAGTTCTTGCCAGGTTCTTTTGGAGTTTTCGAAGTAGGTGGAGGAGAAACGGCCTGAGAATTGGCAAGAAATTGAAACTACCGGCAAGAAATTGAAACTTCCTGATGCACATGCAGAACAACAGAATGAAAATTGTGCATTTTAATTTATGGGTAGGTATGTTGTGTAGGCAAGCCATTATGCTGTTCTTGTAGCATATTGATTAAGTAGATGCAAACGAATTCTATTAGAAAGGAAATTATGAATGCTATTTGAAAGGGAATTATCTTATAATACCTTTATCTGGCATAAAATCAAATACAAAAAACCGCACTGGCTTTCCTGTGTTGATTCTTCCCATCACATATGTCTCCTACTTTATACATTGATCTGAGTTTTGATGCAGGTATAGAGCCTTTTATTACACTATTCAACTGGGACTCGCCACAAGCTCTAGAGAATGAGTATGGAGGATTTCTTAGCAAAAGAGTCATGTAAGATTCACTGTCTGAATTTTCTTCAAAGTCTTCTGAAAAAATGAGACATTTGATTCTGATATATTGATCACTTTTTCAGGGAGGACTTTGGCTTCTTCGCAAATCAACACCTTACAAATCCAGATTTCCTATTCTTGGCTCCAATAAATTGGGTAGTTTGGAGTCTAGTCGAGTCATTGATTGCAACCCATAATTAGGTTTCATCCTCTGCTATTTCCTTTTCTTCCACGCATCTCCTATGGGAGAAGGAGCCCCATCCTCTACTATTAGCTACATCCTTACTGTTAGAGTCGGTCTAGTAGCCCTCCATCAGCGATCAAAACTCTTTGCATTTGCATAAGTAGGTGTCTCATCAGTGTCAATTTTTGCATTCCATTAGGCATGCCATAACCCTGATGGAGGAGCTGGTGTTTTTGTCCCCCTCTTGGCATTGCTGGATCAAGGTTGTTTCAGTCCTTAGACTCTTTCAATCTTACTTGTCTTGTCTTGAAGTCAAATTCTAGGTCTAGGGTTTTGGTCAAGTTTGTCTTCAGGGTCATTGTCTCTGAAGGTCAATAGGTGCCCATCAAGCTAGAGGGATGTTTTTCAAAGTGTTTCTTCGAAAATTTCTATCTTGTACAGTTAAATTTCACCTTGGATTTAAAAACCCTGTTTTTAAAGCCAAGGTCATTTTTCAAATTTTTGTAAAAAATGGTAAAATTTGAAAAGGCTTCCAAAGACAGCATGTAACCCTGGCTCCCTTGCCAAGATCCCTCAGATGCTATCCCTGCAAAAAGCATCAAAGAAAAGCATCAAATCAGTCAATTTCAGGACAAAGGAAACCAAGGAAAAGTCAAGTTTATAAAGTGTCAAAGAAAAACATTATAAAGTGGGTTTGGGCATGAAATTAATTCAAATCAAAGTTATAAAAGCCCAATATCCCTCCATCGACCCTCATTGTGTATCCAAGTCGTTGATCAAGTGCTTGCAAGTGATTTCGAGCTGAGTTTGTGAGCTTGACAGGCGCACGACCCGTCAGACCAGGCGCGCGACCCGTCAGAGGCGCACGACCCGTCAAGCGCCTTCCAGCAGTGTTAATTTCTAACGGGCGCGACCCGTCAGTGGCACGCGACCCGTTGGGTGAGGTGCGCGACCCGTCAGCGCCCTCCTTATAAAATCGCCTGCAAATTCATCCAAGGAGCCAACAAAATCGCCAAATTGCCTAAGGTAGGCCCTCCAACTTACAAATTGCTGCTTGTTATGGTTAAAGACATCATGAATACATTTTTAAAGATCTCATTGTGCAAGAGAAAAAGCTCTATGTGGCTGTGGTTTAAAATTGTAAAATATGCCTAGGGTTTTATGTTGTTTTAGGGTATTCCCTTGTAATCATTTTTCCCCATTTCCCATTTCATTTTCCTTGTCTTCCTATGTAAATTTCCCTTTTAAATTTGTAAAGAAAAACTAAACCCTACCCCTCTTCCCTAAAAAATAAAAAAATCAAGCCCTAATCCTACCTCTCATAATACCCATGTAAACAAATGTATATAATGATGCATATGCAATGATTTTGCAATGTTTTTTCCCTAAAATCCCTGTTTTATATATTTACTCCCATTTTCCCTTTAAAAGTATCCCTCCCCTAACATTCCCCTCGTGCTCCTTGTCCCCTTGAAACAACATATAGATCAGCATTTTGCAAGGTAGAAACAACAGTACATTTTGGCCACTTTGCTCCTTAAACAATGTCAGAAACCGAAACTTATGAGCAGAGTGATGACCAGGCATCAGCTTCAGAGATTGAGGTACAGAGGAGGCCTCATAAGGGTGGAAAGGGTTGTCATCATAAGAGAGAGGAGCCCACATCTTTGACAGATTTACAGGCTTGTCCTATGGCAGTTTCATGTTTCCAGTATATGTCTTGTTATGAGTTTTGCGAGAGGATCTCTCGGATTCAGCATCACAGAGAGTTAGCTCGCCTATTTGTTTTACATTTGCATGATGGACATGTCAACCTTGCCGGGGTGGACTTTACATTGACACCCGAGATGATTGCACAGGCCACAGGGATACCTAATGTCAGAGAGGTATGGAATAAGCGCAAGGTGTTGGACAGTGTTCATTTTGAGCCTTTCGTTAGACCAGCACTCATGAGGCACTTGACAAGTGTGTTTCCCTTCAGATTTCTCAGGAGTGAGTATGCTCCCATGATGAGGCTCATCATGCTCTATTTTACCTGTGAGGGCAGATTTTCACAGGTATATTCGTACCATATTCGCCTATTGATGCACTTCACACGGGTACGGATGATGAACATCCCTGTTTTCTTCTATCAGAACATTGAGAGGATGGTGTCCATGATGCAGAGGAAGAGCCCGGCACAGCAGTATAGGAGCCTTTACCATTATGGTTTGATTCAGCTTGTGGTATTACATCAGTTGGCTCAGCAGGGCATCTCATGGGAGGAGTTCATCTCTCGTGAGCTTTTCACAGCACCACCACCGCCACATCCTGAGGTTATTCACGAGGAGGGAGGACCATCACAGCAGCATGACATCCCCGTCACTAGACATGTCAGCTCCTCACCTTTGGTCACCTATCAGAGAGGCCAAAGGGCCTTATTTGCAGCAGCTTGGCGAGTACTTTCTCCACAGCATGTGGAAGGGGTCTCGCCTTCTTCATCGGCTTAGCAAGTGTTATATCCACATCAGGTGGAAGGGGCCTCGCTTTCTTCAGCAGCACAGGTATCAGAGAGGGGAAAACAACCTAGGATTGATGAGGGACCATCAGGTGTTCCAGATATAGAGCTTATTGATCTTGATGTCAGTTCTCCTAGCCGAGAGTCAAAGGAGATCATTCAGCACCTTAGAGCTGAAAATGATGCATTACAGAGGAGATTAGAGGGGGCACAATGGAAAATCTCATATCTAGAGCAGTGCAACAAGCAGTTGGAGGTTGAGCAAGCTCTTGATGAGTTGTGGAGGATTCGTGGAGACCGCATTTTGAATAGAAGAAGACCCGGTGATCTATTGCCCGCTGAGCGAGAGGCCATTCTTATCCGGCCCAATGCTCACTTGGAGAGGCTTTTGGCTAAGGCCAACCAAGATAAGAAATTGTTGAGAAACATGAAAAACCATTATTGGGTGCAGATGCACGTGTGCAAGGCAAAGATGAAGATGTTCCAAAGGCGGTTGGCCAAGGAACAAAAAAGGAGAAAGAGGCCCGATCCCCTCCACATTTTGGCCGAGGCTTCCTTGAAGGAGAAAGGCACTAAATAGCTCAGCCACAGCACAAATACCAAGAAATTTTGAACATTTTGGGTCAATTTTGGTTTTTTCAGGCAATTTACAGGTTTTATCCATTAACGGGTCTCACCCCCCGCACGACCCCTTCTCTTGGCAACTCCATTTTGCAAAAAATCAGCATTTCCAGATTTTTCATGAAAAGTTACATATGCTCATCCATTGCCAAGAGATTTTATGAAGTTTTGGGCCTCCAGAAAGTCAAAAAACAAGCAAAAAATGACTTTCTGCCACATTTTTGAGACACAAAAAGAAGTCTTGGGAAATTGCAATTTTGGAGGGGCAAATGACCACCAAATTCAGAAATTCCAGTTGGGTTGGAAAGTAGACTCACATACCTTTCCAACAAGCCTACTCTTGCTCAATTTGGACACCTGGAAGTGCCCCAAAAGGACCCTCAAAGGCGCGCAACCCGTCAGGCAGAGGCGCGCGACCTATCAGGCAATTTTCTCAAAATTTCACTGTACAGCTCAGAAAAACGAAGATTTGACCATGTTTGACTTTTTGGAGTGGATTGTTATCCTCCTTGATGTAAATAATGTAATTTTTTGATACTTTTACACTTATGTATCTCTTCTAGAAGATTCATTCATGAAATAGGTGAAAATTAAATGAATGAATTGGTTTCCTAGCTTATAGAGGCAAGTTGTTTTGACTGCCTAGTTTTCAGTGCTTAGTTTAGAAGTGGTTGAAACAACTCCTAGGATAGTGAGCTTGACCCCTAGAGGTAGGGAAAGATGTTATATGATCTATATTATGTACTCTCTTGCTCATTTTCATGGTTGGACTCTTGAGGGAGAAGCTATCATTGTATTATTCACTGTATCTCTGCAATTTTTGGCTAAGGAAGACCAGGGTTTTGCAGTCCTTTTTGGGATTCTTGTGGTTACATGTATTGATGGTGTGTTCTCTAGGTACTTGTAAGTGTGTTATGTGAATCATTTCCTTTCTTTTGCTTCTGCACATTAAACAAATGAAGTGTTAAAGTAGAACTCATGACTGTCATGCTCTGCTTTTAAGTTTGTTTAATTTCAATGTTTTCTACTGTTTAAGGAGAATTCTGTTAGGCCCCTATACTACTAGTGTAACCCCTTATTGTTATTAGTACAACCCACTTATTATATTGATGTACCCATGTAGTGCCCATATTGTTACTATTATGCTACATAGAAGCCCACCATTGTTACTGTTGTGCCCTACAATATTATTGTTATGTAGGCTTTGATTGTATTGGGACCACTTAGACTCCTATATATAGAAAGGAGGTATTTTCATTTGTATAATCCAAGAATTGTTCATTTATGTAATGTAAAGGAGGTTGCCCCCTCGAAGAGGCTGAATTCTAAGGCGTTGATCTATCTTTTCTATCTTTTCTTGAGCTGGTTTCATAACATTTGGTATCAGAGCTTTGGATTCTAGGGTTTCGCTGCTCCAAACAAGTCATCGTGGAAATTTTGCTATAACGTTTTGTCTATGAAGTTTCAGAAGTCGAAAAAAAAACCCATTTGAGAAGAATTGACGCTCAACCTGGGGTCCGAATTTCAGAGGTTTTACATGATATTTGCGGAGATATGATATGAGGAAGTTGGTCTTTTTGCAGACTCCTGAATTACACTCAAAACAGGTGACCTGGGGAAAATCGTCATAACTTTCTTTCGGAGCATCGGATTGAAATTTCGTAAGAAGGTACAGAAAGAGCACGGACTGTAGTTTCTGTTTATATATATTTCAGAGTCGAAAGTTGAAACAGTGACACGTGGAACATCATACAAGTTCGCTCTACTGAACTAGTCTATAATCAGGTCACTGCGGGAGATTGTGTATAACTCTTTCTTGGAGAATCCAATTTGGATCAGACTTGTGGCATTGGAAAGAGGACACAGAGGGCTACTACAGATCACAATTTCAAAACTTAAATATCAGAAAGTACAGAGTTACATTCGTTTCAAGGTAGAGCTCCTAAAATCAAGAAAAAGCAAGATGAGGAAGTTTGATGGCAAGGATCCGGTAAATTGGATACTTCAGATGGAGCAATATTTTGATATACATGGTGTACAACTGTTACAAAAGGTATGTATTGCATCTTCATATTTAGAACCAGATCAATTTTTATGGTACAAAGGGCTTTGTTCTCGTAAAAAACTTGTTACGTGGTCAATTTTCACGGAGGAAATGATAACACATTATGAGGATACAAAGAGCAACACCTTCTTTAGAGCAACACCACAACAATTGGAAAGAGTAAAAGGGCTTTGTGACATAATGGAAAGCAAAATTATGGAAACCAGGAAGCATACCCCTCACAACTATAAAGATGGAAGTGTTGTTTCTCCCAGCCTTCCACAACCTACAAGGGTTACACCACAACAATTGGAAGAAAAAAGAGAAAAAGGGCTTTGTTACAATTGTGATAGCAAATGCACTAAAGGTCATAGGTGTGCTGAGAAGAAATTATTTTACATAGAATATGAAGAGGAGGAAGAAAAGGATCAAGAAACATCAAAAGAAGAGGATATACATCAGGACACCACCCTAGAGAAAGAAGAAATGAATCAGACCATATCTTGTAAAGCATTGGCAAGAATGACCACTCCTCAAACTCTCAAGATAGAAGGACATATCAAGAATAAAAAGGTGCAAGAAGTGAAAGATCACATCAAGAAAGAAGAAATGAATCTAGCCCTATCTTGTAATTCACTGGTCGAAATTACCACTCCTCAACTATCAAGATAGAAGGACATATCAAGAAGAAAAATGTTCAAGAAGTGAAAGATCATATCGAGCGTCAAGAAATGAATCTGAGCATATCTTGTAAAGGATTGGAAGAAATTACCACTCCTCAAACTCTAAAGATAGAAGGACATATCAAGAAGAAAAAGGTTCAAGAAGTGAAAGATCACATCGAGCATCAACAGCAAGTTCTCCAACTTTTAAAGGATAACGCCACTTCAGTGCAAAATCAAATGAAACAACAGGTAGATCAACATCGTAGTGAAAAATGTTTTGATGTGAGTGATTGGGTATTTTTACTACTACATCTCAAGAAAGCTATTTATGAGAAGGAAATGTTGGCAATACTACATGCACTTAAAAAATGGCGACCTTACCGAATGGGAAGACGCTTCAAGGATGAGGATGTGGAAGCATTGTTTTGTGCTATTTATATTATCCAACCAAATTGGATAAACGAATCAACGGATGAATGGAAGAAGAACGAAGAAGTATCGCCACTTATTCAAAAGTTGCAAAATATCCCAATTCAAGCAATATTGCCAGAAATTGAAGAGGAAGGAAAAATCATATTGGAACCTGGAGCAGTCACAAAAACAAGAACCCGACAGCTACGAAATCGATCAATTTCAGAGTATCTCATCAAGTGGAAGAACTTACCCACTGAATATTCCACATGGGAGGACAAGAATTTTATATAGAAGCATCAAGAACTACTCAAGCGTTGAGGACAACGCTTTTTGAAGGAGAGGGGCATGTTAGGCCCCTATACTACTAGTGTAACCCCTTATTGTTATTAGTATAACCCACTTATTATATTGATGTACCCATGTAGTGCCCATATTGTTACTATTATGCTACATAGAAGCCCACCATTGTTACTGTTGTGCCCTACAATATTATTGTTATGTAGGATTTGATTGTATTGGGACCACTTAGACTCCTATATATAGAAAGGAGGTATTTTCATTTGTATAATCCAAGAATTGTTCATTTTAGTAATGTAAAGGAGGTTGCCCCCTCGAAGAGGCTGAATTCTAAGGCGTTGATCTATCTTTTCTTGAGCTGGTTTCATAACAAATTCAAAGTTATTGTTTGCTCTCCTTAGCTCCTCACCCGTCTTTCTCATCCATTCACCTCAATCTAAGGCATCAATACTGTCTCCTATCTCGCCCCAAAGAACCCCCTACAGAAACTGTGTCCAATCCCCGCACCCAAAATTGCCATCTCCTCAAATTGCCACCAAAATCCCTAAAAACCCCAAATCAACCCTTTTGATCAGTTTACTAGCCGAAAATCAGTGTTACCCTATTGGTCATCTTACCCATTGAAAATCTTTACCGAGATAGACCAGAGAGATCCCTCTCCTGCCCCGTAGGGCTAGCTACGAGGCTATGTGGTTTGATGTTGCCTTGAAATTTACCTTTTTCAGCCTGAGGTGAAATTTCAAGCGCTAACACTTACCACATTCTGATTTTCTGCTTCTTTTCCATCTTTTCCTAGGATGTGATTCTGTTCTTTTTTTCTGAGTGGCATTGCTCAGAGACTGCCAACACCAGTACCATGCAGTTGTTGAGGCTTCACCTGGGAGCTTCGCAACACATTGCTCATATATTTCATTGTTGTCATGCCTTGGGATCAATCTGTGACTTTAAGTGCTCATGTGTTTCACTATCATCATCCCATGGATCAATCTGTGACTTTAATGGATGCTCAGTGCTGATGTGAGATGAAAAATACTCCAAAATTGCAGGTAAAATTTGATGTAAAATTAAGGATGCTCGATGTTGATGTGAAATGAAAAGTACTCCAGATGTGCAGGTAAAATTTGATAAAATTATAGTTCACCATAAAACCAAGAAACAACGGAGAACTTGTGCATTGAAGCTATGATTCCTTATGGATATTGGATACAAGTGGCACACATGCATGATGGAAGTTGAGCGGAAGCTCACATGCAAAATGGAACCACAACTACATGGAGTGCATGCATGCAGTAAGTTTCTTGAACAATGGTGTTGATCCGGTATTGGTAGATCCGAGTAAGTTTCTTGAACAATGGTGTTGATCTGATATTGGTAGACCGGAGTATTAAGAGATGCACAAATGGGTATTAAAGTTGTATCTTGATAATAATGTGCTACATGGTAATCTAGATTATATAATTTCATTCCCAATGGTGTTGATCCGATATTGGTAGACCCGAGTATTAAGAGATGCACAAATGGGTATTAAAGAAGCGAACAATTAAAAAACAAGGATTCCATTTATGAAAAAAATGATGAAATCATTGCTATCAAAGCGCTGGAAAATCCAGGCCAACTCAACGAGTTGGACAATAAATAACGAGTGGCGAAGATTGACAGTTGTGAAAGCGGTCATGACGATGTTCTAGTGAGAATATTTTCACAGTTGCTCTCTAAACCATATCACAAGTATATTTTACAAATTAACTCATAGTATTTCTATGTAACAACTTCAAATTTCTTATGGGAAAAGCAATTTCAATAGCAAATTAACTATGACCATAAAATTATTTGATCGAGTCATTGTAAGTATTTTCATGTCTTCTCCACAACATACAAATCTGAGAGCAAGTATAAGAGCTGTTTTAAGAGCTCTTTTTTTAACGATGATTTGCGATCAACTTAAATTTTCTAGGTTCAGGAAAAAAAATAAAAAAATTCTTACGAAAATTAAGAAAGGATGTCCTGCAGTGCAAATTGTCAATGCATTAATTGATTTCCTTCTCTTCATACCTTCTCCTCCATATACAAGTCTTTGAACTGAACATAACGTACACATAAACAGGTCCATGCACACAATAACACACCACAATGAGACATAGAAGTCTGGAAGCTGCTTTTTATAAAAGAAATTTAAATCTTAAAACGAAAATTGAAAAAGTGTGAGAGTTTTTTTTTATAATGGCAATTTGAAGGAGTGTCAAAGCTTTTTTTTAACTGCAATTTAAAGGAAGTTTCTATAATGTCAATTTAAGTTATTTTCTAGCTGTTTAGATGTACGTGCAGAGATTTTTAAATGGCAACTAGGTGCTGTGTTTTCATATGTACTTAATATTGCCACTTACAAGAAATTGTTTTCATATGTACTTAGTATTTCTCTTATAAAATAGTCTCATATGTACTTAGTATTGCTCTTATAAAATAGTCTCATATGTACTTAGTATTGCTCTTATAAAATAGTCTCTTATAGGTAGGGACTGCCGCTACGCAGTTGCCCTTGTTCACTATAAAATTATAACAAATTTAGTGACTTTTAAACTAGAAAAATGAGAATAGAATGGAAGAATTTGTACTTCTTAATAATGTATTTGTCGAGAATATATACATGATGTCACAAGTATTCCATAGAATTAACTCTCTAGTAACCCCATCTCAATCGAAGATTTATTGCATTCCACATAAATATGGACAAGCCCAACCATTGCAAGTATGAGTGGATTTCACAACTAGTTGAATGAGTGGTCAGATTCCACTAATAATCTGAGTTTTATTATGATTAGAGGTTCAAACCAAAGTTGAAAGTTGTTTTCAACTTTTCCTCTACTTTCAAGGTTAAATTCATGTTCTTTCCTATTACTTTTAAAAGGTATCATTGTGACCTTGTGTTGTTGGGAAAAGTATCTATTCAAAACGCCCCTATCCCACTCTAAGGTGTGATAGTGCCTTAGCAACAAACAAGGAAAACTATTTTCGTATTCTTCTTTATGAAATGTAAACGAAGAGGAAGGATGCAACTAACCTGTGTCTTTTGCTAGTTTGTTGATCCAATCGCTCTCCTCTTTGTTTGTTTCCGCTGCCTGCTCCCTTACTGGTCCAGCTTCACCAAGTTCCTGCAAGATCACAGAAGAGGAAAACTACACAAAAGACATAGATTTACATTCATAACTAGCTTAGGATCAAATTTAAGCTAAACATGCAAATATAACAAAGCATCATTGATACACAGCATGTAGGAGAAACTCAAATAGTTTTATTGATATAATAAGAAAGTCCAAGAGGAGATAAAACCAAGTGAGTCCCGATCCAGAATCTACCTCCCAGCAAAGGAATCCCTTCCTCACCTCCAACAAAGCATAAATCACCCAATGCACCAATCTCAATCTCAAACCAATAGCAATTCTCTGCAAAGTACAAAATTCCAGCCCCCGGATCTCTGGGATGAGGGATCCATATATAGATGTAAGCAGAGAGGATGAGTCAGCTTACATTTTGACTTGTGGCTTCTCTCTGTCAGTTCTTGCTTCCACTTGGAGGCTGAGAGCCTCTTACTCATCCTTGGTCGAACTCAGTGAGGCAAGTGTCATTGAGGAAGATTCTGGAAGCTTCAATTGTCTGTACACCTCGCGGAATGACACTGCCATTTGTCATTTCTCTCTCAGCGCACCCTGGTAGTGCATTTAGGTGTGTTGCAACACACCTAGCTAGTGTACTGGGGTGCTTTGCAACGCAGGCAGCTAGTAGAGCATCTGAATTGATCCTGAATTGACTGATTCTGAGTAGTTTTTGGTGGAGAACTTCTGGGAGAAGCTGTCATTGGTTGACCTTGTTCCTTTAGGGGCAGGAACAACACATTTAGGGACTTTGGATCCCTTGGATTATGGACATTTCATGCTCAAAGCTGTAAGGCACAAAAATGTCTATAACAATTGCCCCCTAAAGTATGAGGCCGTTTATCGGGTGAAATGCTTTATTAGGAGGATCCGAAGTTCTTTCAATGCTGGGAGGATACCTGTAATAAGATACAATACAATACATTATTTTTCATACTGTTTTCATGATCTAGCTGAGGCGGGCATTCCCATGCTCATCTTTATAAATTCATTTATATGTACATAGGATAGACAATCGTCTGATGGTAGACTGATGATCTTGATGAAATCATCATCCTTTCGGTAGGATGATTATCTGTGCTGCAATGCTGTACATGTCAATGTCTTTATTTTTCCCGAATATATATCGCAGCCCGGATGGATGAAACTAGATCCGGGGTCTTCAATCTCGTCCGATCTTCACTCTAAGTACAAGTCGATCCATGTGAGAAATGTTCTGAAGTCGAACATGGAAGGACATCGCTTGATTACCAGTCAATGATGTAAACTGTTAACAAGCGCGAGAGGAATCACCGATAATGATAATGACCCTCAAGGTACTACAGTACAATTCACGTGGTGTGAATAAAGGACTTGGCATCGAACACCACGCAAAATCTTTCAGTCGAAGGTCATTGATGTATACCTGTAGCCGGAAGTGAGAAACTTGCCATTGAGGCATGCAAGCTTCAAAGTACTGAAGGGGGTGTTCCTAGATCAACTTCTTGGATAATGAGATGATGTCGACAAGAAGCGATCCGTCAAAGGAGGGCCTTAATGTATCCCAAATCAATGACATGGAACGGAGCAAATGATTTTGATGGAGGTGAAAACAATATGATGATATATGGTTCAGGGTGGTGGTCATGAAAGAATGAAGTATAATGTATGGTAGTGGATGGGACACGGGTGACTTCTCTGGATGACTTCTCTCGAACATATCGGCGACACTTATATGATGGATTGGTAGCATTTACCCCAAAGGTGGATGGTATGGCGAGACCATGGTGATGTGACCGGTGAATGAAACGACCCAACTGGACTCAGGCACGGAGTGGAAGTGTCATGTTCAAGAGCGCTTGCTACCAATAAAGGTTCTTTGAGTTTCTTCCCAATTTTCCCCAGTCATTGCTGACTAGTACCTCTTCATTTTTGTCAAGCTTGAGGAGGATAACATATGCTTGTTCTATAATTTTCCCTTCGGGCAAATCCATCGCTATGTTTTAACGAGCCTAGCGATAGTGAAACTCGTTCTCGTCTAAAGACAAGTTTGTCGCTATTAATGTTTTTAACGAGTTTAACGACAAAGATAACTCGGTCCTTTTCATTTTTAGAGAGTCTGAAAAGGTACGTAAAGGTAACTCCAGAATTCCGTTTTCGTCATATAATCCCTTAAGTCCGAAAAAGTATAAAACAATACAGAAGGGATGAATTTTCGATAGTTTTAACGAGCCGAACAATACAAGCGCTCGATCTTTTTGTGCAATAATCCCTCAGGTCCAAAAAGATTAAAATCTAGAGGAGGGATAGCACTTTCGGTCGCTTTAACGAGCTGGAAGGCTAAAACTCGGCAATCTTTTCATATTTTACGAGTCAGATGAAAAGAGCTTAAAGAAGACTCGTCTTTTGAGGAACGAGTGATAAGACGGGTAGCAGCTGATTCCAGGTAAGGGTTGGATTTTTCCAATCACGACAGTGTCACAAGGATGGCTAGTGAAATCACTCTTCGCAGCTGTTCCTCAAAATGGGTAAACAATCAAATGGAGGTGAATGATTGGCCAATGGAAAAGTGGAGGTGACGGTGCAAACACGACCAAGGCTTTAATGGCTGATAATGTTACATTCACAGTGGTTATTTACTGGAGGATAGTTCATTTTTTAACGAGCTTAAACGCGGGTTGAAACACTTGCTCGATCTTATGTTTATTTTTTAACGAGCATGAACTATGTGCTAAAACTGCTCGATCTTATGTTTATTTTTTAACGAGCATGAACTATGTGCTAAAACTGCTCGATTAATCCAGTCATATGATAAGAATGTCTCATTGAAGATGCCATTTTTTATTGAGATTGCACCTTTCAAAGCTTTGCCCCGGAATCCTTTCTTTATGCAAGTTCGGAAACGACTAATCCTACGAGTTTAAAGGGTTAGAGGTCCTAAAAATTTAAAAAATAAATAGCTGCCCCTTGCTTTCACTCCAAAAGGTTTGCATGCCCCCAGGTATAAAGTATGATTTCAAGGTTACCCCTCAATTTGGAGATAAAACATTTGTTCTACCAGGAAAGGCCTACCTCTTTCAGGTTATTCAAAGTCTGTTTTATTTGTGGTGCAAACAAAACAATTCTTTGACGATGTCTACCGAGATAAACAAAGGTAAGCGGCGCCGACCCAACTTACATAACTTTGACAAGAGAATCTTATTCTAGAATAACCCTCTTCCAGAATGGGCGGGGTACAGACTAGTCATATTCTACCGCGGAAACCTACCCTATACCTAATTTTTTCCTGCCGAAGCAGACCAGGACGCATGCCCCCTGGGTTCCAGTCATATCCTTCCGAATTACTCGCGCTCATCGGGAGGACGGACCGTGGGTTGAGACATTTATTACGTGAAGAGACCATTTAGGGATGGTATATGACTATTTGCGATGCGTGATCCGGGAAATGAAAGCTGGTCCACGAGCTTGACCACTCTTCCTTCATGCGGAAAACACATTACTCTAAAGAGTGAGGAGACGATGGCTCCCATGCAATAAATATAGTCTCGTCCAAGGAGTAGGTTATAATCCAAGGGTCCTTGAACAACCATCACGTTCATTTGAATGGTCTTCCCTTTCAATGTGATAGGCACATTGGGGAGGATCCCTAAAGGTCGACTGGTTCCTTTATCGAAGCCTGTCAGATTTCTCATCTCAGGCAAAAGTGATTGCGAACCAAGCACTTTCCAAGCAATAGAGGAAAGGATAATCACAGATGCCCCCTCATCTATGATGGTGCCAGCCATTACCATTCTGTATATTTGGACGATAATTTGGAATGGTATGCTCGCTGGAAAACGGGGTCTGCCTAGTTGGTTCCAGTCGAAGGATACAACTAGGTTGCTTGGTGGTGGGACCGAGTAGACGGTTGGGTACGGCTTTGACGAACTTCCTTCCTGCGATAAAGGAATGGGTGGATTGCCCCCGTTTTCGTCGGAGTCTGTGTTGATGAAGAGAATTTGGACGGTGTCATCCTTATCTTCTTCAGTGACTGTATCTTTCGAAGATAAAACCTCCGAAGGCAAGACCGGGTCAACTGCCGCCTCGACCTTTTGACTTTAGTCTGGTATGGATTCAGTTGGTTTATCTTCAATGATAGACACTTCAGCTGACCACTTGAGCGGGCCAGCTAGATTCTCAACTAACGAAGGACTCGGCAAGAGTTTTTTATATCCAGGAGGAAGTCGTAACGGTGAAACCGGACGATCTTCCAAGACTCTTTTAGCCTCGTCTAAGAAGGGACAACGGTGGAGGGCATGGTCGCCTTCGTACAATCTACAGGGAGGTCTAGCTCTCCCTTTTTGTCTTGGAAATTCACTTTCACTAATTGACGGTGTACTTTCAACATGGCCATCAGAGGTTGATGACACCAGATTGTGCAAATGGGGAGACCAGTCCCTTAGTATCTGAGGGATGCAAGGACAATTTCTGTGAAAGTGGTCTCCCTTGCAAATGACACATGGCGATTTAGGCCTGGTCAGTGCTGTGTGTGGATTTTCTTTAGATGACACTTGTTTTCCCTTATTTTCCTTTGGCTCCTTCTTCTTTTTCTCTTTCTTCTTCTTTTCTTTCTTCTCCTTAGGAACTTGGTTTTTAGCTTTACCAATCTCGTCAAGCGAAGAGGAAGGAAGAGAGGAAGAATTAGAGGAAGTAGAAGGTTGGTGGGAAATTCTGGACTCGTCTAGCTGTTGATTCGACTGTTCAGGAATAGTGGTGTTCTGAACGACATTGGTTGAGAAGAGCCAGACCGGCAAGCCAATTGTCAGTCCTGGAAGCGACAATGTGGCCATATGGGGCGCACCAACATCTCCCCAAGAGGATAAGGGACTAGGATTTCCACCAAAGGGAATTCCTTGGTTGGTAGGCTCCATTTTCTCAACCTAAAGATCAACGCAGGAAAAAGGGTACGAATATTCCGTTTAAAATAATTTCTAACGACACTTGGACACAACTTGCTTTTTCAATTTTAAAGAGTCGAGAAAAAGCAAAAGATGACTCTAGTCTCCTTCGATTTTTAATGAGCCTGAAGTGACAAGTGCTCAGATGGACCTTTTCCGTTAAGGAGTCTGAAAAGGAACGAAAGGGACTGCTCCGGAGTTCTAGGTAGAGGGTGTGCCAAACCAATCGCAAAACTGCAGAATACTTTTTAGGGTACGGGCGGTCAATCTTCCCGAATGCTGTGTTCAGTGCATTGCGATCAGTAGGGCGGCCGACACGGCTTCCTATGGATAAAGGTTTTGAGCCTATAGGGGTCTCCCAATATATACTCGACGGTACGTGGGAGCACAATCCGTACTGGCACTTATCGTCTCTCAGGAGGAATCACCCAACCATTAGTGAGGCCAACAGTTACCAGGTTTTACGACGCTGGAACACATCTCTAGCCTAGACCTCTATGTTGTGCGTTAAGTTACAAAGCGTTGTTAAGTTCATTCAATTTATTTTAGGTTGATCTTTCTTAGAAGTTTGCCTTTTTGGATCACCACGAGATGTATGTACAATTCCTAAATGCAGTCTAAAGATGATAAGCAAGATTTTATCTCTTTTCAACGATGAAAATCCTAGCTACAAGGGGAAAAGAAAGACACAATCTTTTCTCAAAGAGCATAGAGCACACTGTAAATGCACTTTTCCTAAATCAAAACCATACAAACTGTCAAAATGCAAATGCGCTTGTGCATGTATTTGTTTTCACTTTCTTAATATTGATGCCTAAAAAGAAAGTTGTTGTACAAATTTGAATTCGATTTCAAGTGAAAAACACAAACAAGGTTCTTTTTCGAAATCAACAAAGTAGAGATGATTACGACACTTTATGATTTTGAAATAAACACTTGTTTTGACACTAGAAATTCATAAATTCAAACCAAAAGACAAAAGTAAAAGTGTAATCAACTGTTAACAGCAAACAAACTCACTCCTAAGATCAAAACAACACTTACGATAGGTCTAGATCTAAGGGCGACAGTATGACTAGTTTACTTTTGTAATGGGAAACTGCAAATGATGTAACAAATACACAAAAAAAAATACAGTTTCTTTTATACAACTGAGGCAGAATTAAGGCAAAGAAAAGGGGTTTTTAGATAGGTACACACACTGATAACAGGCTGCAAAAATCAGAGATAAAACTGAACAAAATGAAGCAAAGATCCACAGCTGCACAGGGCAAAGGCTGATCAGCGCACCTGTTGCACAGAGAAACTGAATTGCAGCGCAGGTAGCCTTCTCAGGACCTGCGTTGAAATGCAGAACCTCTTCACAGAGCCTGCGCTGAAGCAGAAACGAGAATTGTCTCTAGGTTTTGGGTCACGGTTTGCAGTTTAATCTATGGTTTTTGGCCGGGTAAAAACTATCAATAAGGTACAATTGGAGGGATGATTTAAAGGAGGACTAAGAGCTATCACAAAGGGAAATTAGAGCATTTGTGGATCAGCTGTTCAGATCATAAACAGGCCCAGTGAATGGACTAGAGTAGCATATCTCTACTTTGCATTTGTAAATGGTAAATGCAGTTCGATTCGACACTCCTGAGTTTATGAGATGAACAAAAATAGAAACACAAATAAACTAACTAGATACGATCCCCAGCGGAGTCGCAAATTTGTTGTTGGGAAAAGTATCTATTCAGAATGCCCCTATCCCACTCTAAGGTGTGATAGTGCCTTAGCAACAAACAAGGAAAACTATTTTCGTATTCTTCTTTATGAAATGTAAACGAAGAGGAAGGATGCAACTAACCTGTGTCTTTCGCTAGTTTGTTGATCCAATCGCTCTCCTCTTTGCTTGCTTCCGCTGCCTGCTCCCTTACTGGTCCAGCTTCACCAAGTTCCTGTAAGATCACAGAAGAGGAAAACTACACAAAAGACATAGATTTACATTCATAACTAGCTTAGGATCAGATTTAAGCTAAACATGTAAATATAACAAAGCATCATTGATACACAGCATGTAGGAGAAACTCAAATAGTTTTATTGATATAATAAGAAAGTCCAAGAGGAGATACAACAAAGTGAGTCTCGATCCAGCATCTACCTCCCAGCAAAGGAATCCCTTCCTCACCTCCAACAAAGCATAAATCACCCAATGCACTAATCTCAATCTCAAGCCAACAACAATTCTCTGCAAAGTACAAAATTCCAGCCCCCGGATCTCTGGGATGAGGGATCCATATATAGATGTAAGTAGATAGGATGAGTCAGCTTATGTTTTGACTTGTGGCTTCTCTCTGTCAGTTCTTGCTTCCACTTGGAGGCTGAGAGCCTCTTACTCATCCTTGGTCGAACTTAGTGAGGCAAGTGTCATTGAGGAAGATTCTGGAAGCTTCCATTGTCTGTACACCTCGCGGAATGACACTGCCATTTGGAATTTCTCGCTCAGCGCACCCTGGTAGTGCATTTAGGTGCGTTGCAACGCACCTAGCTAGTGTACTGGGGTGCTTTGCAACGCAGGCAGCTAGTAGAGCATCTGAATTGATCCTGAATTGACTGATTCTGAGTAGTTTTTGGTGGAGAACTTCTGGGAGAAGCTGTCATTGGTTGACCTTGTTCCTTTAGGGGTAGGAACAACAATTTTAGGGACTTTGGATCCCTTGGATTATGGAAATTTCATGCTCAAAGCTGTAAGGCACAAAAATGTCTATAACACCTTGTGAGAGACCTTGAGAGACCTTATGCTAGGTACATTTACTTTTATTACAGTTTACAAAAAAAAGTAACACTTGGAAATAATAGAGAAAGTGGTTGTTGGTCATTTAGATTGTGTTTTTATTTAGGTCTTAGATTTCCCTTCGTTTGTCTTCAAATTTCTCAAGTAGTTTAGCAAAGTCTTGCATCATTATTCCTTGATCTAAGTACTCTCAGAATTTTGGTATCAAAGCCCCGTTAAAGTCCTGTTAAACCTTACAAGCTATAGACAGAGTCTGAAGCCAGCCAGGAAGCCTTCGAAAAGATTTTGTTTCTACAATTTCTTATTAGATAAAAGATGCTTCAGTCAATCTCTGGTTTAGTTTTTAAAATGTCAAACCTCTTGAGATCATTTTCTAGTATAGATAGACGTACTATTTCTGAAGTCGATTCTCGATCTATAGAAACTGAATGTTATGAACATGATGAAATAGAAGACCTTGAAACTTGGAACCCACCAATTCTGATCTCAAAAGAAATTTATTAGGTTCCATATATCTTTAGTATCTCTCGAAAGAGTCTGTTAAAAGAAGTAGAATTAAAGATTAAGATTGTAGGACCATTTTTACAAACAGTCGGTTTGAATTTATTTTCTAAAGATGAAATTAAAAATTCAAAAAATATGTTCAAGAAAAGAAGTTTTCTTATTTTCACTTTGGAGGGATAAGGATTGGTTTAGCTCCATTGTTTCATCATGGTTTAAATACACCATGCATATTAGAAGTGTTTGATACCAGGCACAACAATTGTGACCATGCCTGCATCAACACTATAATGGGAAATTTATCATCTAGGTGTCAGTATGGTACAATATATCCAGATTATGCCATCAGTTTATCTGATACTCATCTTAAAGACTGTTGGAAAATCTTGGTAGGAGTTCAAGGTCTTGAAATGGTGGAAGATAGTGATTTCTTGTCCGTATTAGTCCAAACATCATTTCAACTTACCAATACACTTCATCCAAAGCTAAAACAACCAGTACTTAAGGATTGTGTGACTGTAGGAGTTAGCAATGCACAGGTTGAGGGTGTCTCTTATGATAAATAAGCCCTTCCAAATGACTGTTACATTCAGTATGAGTCATTGGAAAACTCAAACAACCCAAAAGCAAAAACAGAAAGAATGTTTGTAAGTGATGGTCAAGTTCGTATCTTGTCTGACAAGTCATCTATACCTCACCCAATCTTTATGCCACAAAAACATGTGTTACCGGCCATTTCTGAGTTAGATCAACCATCTACAAGCAGTCACAAATCTTTTTCCAGAAATGTATATAGTCATCCTGTTCAAGAAACCAGTGTTTCAATTCCTTCTGATCAATTGTATATACCAGAAGAAAAACCATTTTTTGTTGTAAATAAAATGTTTAGAACATCCATGTCTCATTTTCCACCAGTAGAAGAGTTTCAGTATGCAAACCATCGCTATGTCAAAGGGGGAAGTGGCCACCAAAAACTAAGTTTTGTACTTCTTCATCCCAGTCAAAACAACCACCCACTAGAGCCGATTGTGCACCTCTTCTAGAACACAATTCTCAAAATCCTACTGATCTTGATCAAGTATATCAGATAGGAAACTATTTGAAAACATGTTGTGCACATGCTGAAGATGTGTTAGATGATTTGGGTAGGAAAGTAGATTTAATAAATGCAAATCTCAAGTTGTTATATGATGACCAACAGACTGAGAAAACAGAAAAAGAAGAAAAAAGGAGACAAAAGAAGAAAGCCAAAGAAGTCCCCAAGTTTAGAATAGATATGAGTGCTCCCAACTATTGGGATAAAGAAGAAGAATAAGAAACTGAAGAAGCAATTATTGCAACAAGTGCAAAAGAGTCTAGTTTAAAAGTTGCTGGAAAGCTTGCTAGAGTCAAAGAAGAAATCTATAAACAAGAAAAACCATTCTCTTCAAAAAAAGAAGAAATGACTCTTGACCAAGCCGCTTCAAAGTTCCCTTCTTTCATTTTACCTTCAATAAACAATCAAAATAAAGCACATGTGTTCAAAGAAGTGTCCAAATACCCCAGAGTAGAAGAATGCTTATATGCTGCCAATGCAAATGGGTATGTTTTAGATTTAGATAATTCATCAAATCCAGGAGAATCCATTCGAATATGGATCGGTGCCCTATATCAGATCCTAATACTTCCTCCAATAAGCTAAAAGCTTGTTTTGAAATTGAGGAATTCAAAGACGGTTGGTCTATTGTTGATTCTAAAGATGATGTCTCTGATGTATATATTTTAATAGAGGCTTCAGATGTAGAAATAGATGTAGACTGTGTACAAAAAATGAATATTTGTTATGATTGTTCTAATGATGAAGATTTTTCAGAAGAGCTACATTATAGTGAAGAATCTGAAGAAAGTGATACAGAAATCACAGAGGAAACTTCAGATAGATCACAAAATGAGACTGCTTCAGAATTTTCACAGCATATCACAAAAGAGAAGGGTAAGAAACCAGAACTACTGATCCCATAATTGAATTCTTTTTTTCCATATCAAAAGAATATTGTTGCTTTCACAGCCCTAGTTGTTCCAGAGTTTAATAGAGTTGAAGAACAAAATTTGTTAAGAAATATTGTTAAAAGAAACAGCCTAATCTACATCCCGGTCGAAGTTCAATTCAAAGGCGAATGGATTAATGTGGATGCCTTTATTGATACTCGAGGCTCAAATAATTTGACTAGACCATATTTATTCAAAACTCTTTGGAAACAGCTTCAAAATATTCTTATTTCTGAAACCATAGGGGGTTCTATTCAGTTAACTCATTATGTTGATAACATTCCTTTAAAAGTTGGGGGGAATATCGTAAAAATATCAGCTATCCAGCATTATGATCCATCTAAAAGTTTAATGCTAGGAATTCCTTTCATTAATTCAGTGCCCCCAGTAACAATCAGCCAAGACAAGTTGATTATAAAGTTAAAGAAAAAGGCTATTTCTATTCCAAGGCTACTAATTGCAATTTCTGAAGCTCAAAGAGAAACTAGCTAGAAAAGAGTAGGAGTGGTCCACAAAAGGAATCTAACAATTGGCAAGAGGTATTGAAAATATATGAAGAAAGAATAGAGTCTAAAAATAAATAGAAGGCATGCACTAAGATGAATTTGTCTGATGAATAGAAGTCTATGTATGAAATATTGTTAAAAAGTTGTTCAAATAATCCCCAACAATTTTGGGAGGTTGAGAGTCCTAAGCAAGAGATAGTTACTCTACATGATAATGGCATTAAAGGAAAACTAATCCCTTACACCCCCAGTGATGAAAAAGAAGTTAGGAGCCAAATCAAGGAAACGCTGAATCTGAATCTTATTGAGCCAAGAAATTCGCATTATTCTTGTTCAACATTTCTTGTAAGAAATCACTAAAAAATTGTCAGAGGAAAAGCCAGAATGGTAATAAACTATAAACCTCTGAATTCTATTACTCAAAGTTTCCATTATCCTTTGCCCAAGCCAGAGAAAAGTATGCAAAATATTCAAAATAGTAAATTATTCAGCAAGTTCAATATGAAGTCTGTATACTATCAGATCCAGGTCGAAGAAGAAGATAGGTGCAATACTGCCTTCACTTGCCCAGCCAGTTTTTATCAATGGAAGGTGGTACCATTTGGACTTAAAAATGCACCTGCATTTTTCCAAAGGAGAATGGACTATATTTTTGGTAAATATGATTTCATGGTTACATATATAGATGATATACTTGTACATAGCCTGGATCTAGAAACACATTTAAAGCATTTGGAAATCTTCCTGAATGAAGTTCAAAATCATGGTATAGTGTTATATGAAAAGAAAATGATTCTTTTCCAAGACAATATATATTTTTTGGGGATCAATATAGTAAATGGACAAATTCAAAGGAAACCCGATGTTTTAACTAAACTGTCTTAGTTTCCTGATGAGCTAAAAGACACAAAAACTATTCAAAGTTTTTTGGGAGTCTTAAATTATATTCACAGACATATTCCCTAACTATCTGAAAAAACGACACCTATCAGACAACATTTAAAAGGAGGATGGTATACAGAAGCAACTGCAGCTGTCAAAGAACTTAAATCAGAATGTCAACAGCTACCAAAGTTACAACCACTAGGTGACGATCTTCTGATATTACAAACAGGCGCTTCTGATAGTTTTTGGGGAGCAGTTCTTTTTGAAAAGAGGGAGAATGAGGAAGAAAAATTATGTGCATATGCATCTGGTGAGTTCTCCTCACATCAAAAGAATTATTTCATTGCAGAAAAGGAAACCTTATGTATTTTCAATGGGATTTAGCATTTTGAATTGTATCTAGCACCAGTGAAATTTCTGATTCGAACATATTCAATGAATTTCAAATATTTTCTGTCTACTAAAATTTCAAGACAACTTGCTCGAGGAAGGCTGCTTTCTTGGCAGATATGGTTTCAACAATTTGATTTTGACACTGAATGGGTTCTAGGAAATTCAAATTTTCTAGCTGATTCCTTAACAAGAGATATGAATAAATCACTGTTCACTATACCAAGGAAGGAACCTCAAGACGATGATTTTAGTACATTTGTACATATATTTAAAATCTTAGAAGGTCATGTTAAGCCGATGACTGAAGAAATAAAAAGGATTGTGGGACTAAGACTGAGAAGAAATCAATGGATCCAGAAGTGCCAAGCATGGCAGTCAAAAAATGTTGGCATAACATTAGGTCTAGATGCTGATTTGGTAAAGGTATATCCTTTTACTAATATGAAGGTTAAAATCTATTTTAAAAGCTTATTTGATCTATGGTCATGCCAATTTACAGAAAACATGATTTGTATCCTTAAATTTTTGAACTATTATCAGTTGATAGGACGAATAGATTTTTCTTTAAGTATATATACTAGAGCACAAATGTTAGATTTGGAAGCTATACAGATGAAAGAAGAAGTTGAGAAATATCTTCGATCTCTGAGGATTCTAGATATTTTTGAAGAACTTTAAGCAACATTTTTGCAGAGATTTGATGAGAATTATGCATCTACTGATACGTTTCCCCAATATGAGATTTTTGAAAACTTTGCTGATTGGGAAATTAAAGAAGGATTTTGCAGAAAGAAGCCATCAGTCAGAAATTTTCAATGTATCTAGAGGACATTACAGTATTTCAGATCGTTTTCATCACCTTGGGATTATCAGAACATAAGACTCAGAGAAAGCATCTCCCCAAATCCTTTTTCACAAGTATTTTGTTATGAGACCATAGGAGGCAACAAGCTTGCAGATAAAGAAGAGCTTTCCAAACAGTTAGTTCTTTGGTTCAAAGATTTTGGAAAATTAAAATTAGTGGAAAGGAAATAGGTCATACAAAAGATTGATGAACTACATGGAGATCCAAAAGTTTTAAAATTTATAATCCATCAGAAGGCACTAATCACTATTAGTTTTGTTGTAGGAAATTGGAATAATGACGTAGTTCATATTGTCAGCCTGATGCTTTCGAATAGGATCTACACATCTATAATCTTTGAAATGGGATGGCAAGAAAAGGCCTACATTAATGAAAATTGTCAATTATGGGTTCAACATGCAATAGAAACTTCCACTAATATGTTTCAGATTTTTAAGTGGGAACTTCTAGATGGGATAGAGCTGGTAGTCCAACCTTCACTTGCTCTTGGGAAAGTGTTTAAAGATTATTTTCTTGATATTGAAATTAACCCTATCCCTTTTGTCAACAAGTGGGCAAAGAAAGATATGATGTTCACTCCACAACAAACAAATCTCCATAAGATAAAGGTTAATACGGATAAGGGACACACTTTAACAAGAAGAGAATCTCCAAAAGGCAAAGGAATAATAAAAATAGATACAAAATGAAAAGGTAAAGCTGAAGATTCCACTTTTCAGGACATGTACCAAGATGCCCAGGACCCATACAACATCAATTGGGATGAAGAATATGCAAAGATGGTGGACTACAAATATCTAAAGATATTGAAAAAAATTGCTTTAGCTCGACAAGAATCATCAGAGGAAAATTATGATTCTAATAAAAGTATGAAAGGACCTTGGTAGTATTTTCTTTTGTAAAAGGAAAAGTTGAGTAGACACCGTCATATCAGAAAATGCCCACAAGACCCACAATTATTTCCAACTTTAGTCGTGTCTTAGAGTAGAGTAGAATATTTTGAAATATTATAAGTAAGAGATCTCTCCAAGAGAAGCCAAGAGTGATTGAGGGAGTGCTTCTTTGATCTCTATTTGTAACTTGAAAGAGCTTTGTGAATTTTTCTTGAATTAATATTGAACCCTGTTGGGCCGCCTGTCTGAGGACAGCTTTTGAACTTCAAAAGAACTTGGAGCAGTAAAGAGATGGTGTTGTGAAGACCCAAGAGAGAGAGGTTGTGTGCGCTCATATGCCGAGTGTGAGAAGTTTGCTTGCCTTTTGTTCGTCTTCAAATTTCTCAAGTAAGTTAGCAAGGCCTTGCATCATTATTCCTTGATTTAAGTACTCTATACCAAAATGTCGAGAGTACTTAGATCAAGGAATAATGATGCAAGACTTTGCTAACTTACTTGAGAAATTTGTAGATGAATGAAGGGCAAGCAAACTTCTCCCACTGAGCATACGAGCACACATGACCTCTCTCTCTTGGGTCTTCACAACGCCATCGCTTTACAGCTCCAAGTTCTTTTGAAGTTCAGAAACTGTCCTCAGACAGGCAGCCCAACAAGCTTCAATATTAATTCAAGAAAAATTTAGAGAGCTCTTGCAAGTTACAAATAGAGATGAAATAAGCACTCCCTCAATCACTCTCGGCTTCTCTTGGAGAGATCTCTTACTTATAACCTTTCAAAAGATTCTACTCTACTCTATGACATGACTAAAGGTGGAAATAATTGAGGGTCCTGTCAGCATTTTCTGATCCAACGGTGTCTACTCAACTTTTCCTTTTACAAAAGAAAAGACTACCAAGGTCCTTTCAGACTCCTATCAGAATCATAATCGTCCTCTGATGATTCTTGTCTAGCTAAAGCAGTTTTGTCCAATATCTTTAGATATTCGTAGTCCACCATATTTGCATATTCTTCATCCCAATTGATGTTGTATGGGTCCTGGGCATCCTGGTACATGTCCTGAAAAGTGGAATCTTCAGCTTTACCTTTTCCTTTTGTATCTGTTGTTACTATTCCTTTACCTTTTGGAGATGCTCTTCTTGTTGAAGTTTGTCCCTTATCCGTATTTATCTTTATCGTATGGAGATTCACTTGTTGTGGAGTGAACATTAGATCTTTCTTTGCCCACTTGTTGACAAAAGGGATAGGGTTAATTTCAATATCAAGAAAAGAATCTTTAAACACTTTCCCAAGAGCAGGTGAAGGTTGGACTGCCAGCTCTATCCCATCTATAAGTTCCCACTTAAAAATATGAAACATATTAGTGGAAGTTTCTATTGTATGTTGAACCCATAATCGATTGTTTTCATTAATGAAGGCCTTTTCTTGCCATCCCATTTCAAATATTATAGATGTGCAGATCCTATTTGAAAGCATCAAGCTGACAATATGAACTACGTCATTATTCCAATTTCCTGCAACAACACTAATTGTGATTAGTGCCTTCTGATTGATTACAAATTTTAAAACTTTTGGATCTCCCTATAGTTCATCAATCTTTTGTATGGCCTACTTCTTTTCCACTAATTTTAATTTTCCAAATTCTTTGAACCAGAGAACTAACTATTTGGAAAGCTCTTCTTTATCTGCAAACTTGTTGCCTCCCGTGGTTTCATAACAAAATACTTGTGCAAAAGGATTTGGGGAGATGCTTTCTCTTAGTCTTATGTTCTGATAATCCCAGGGTGATGAAAACGTTCTTAAATACTGTAATGTCCTCTGGATACATTGAGAAGTTCTGACTGATGGCTTCTTTCTGCAAAATCCTTCTTTAATTTCCCAATCAGCAAAGTTTTCAAAAATCTCATATTGGGGAAACGTATCAGTGGATGCATAATTCTCATCAAATCTCTGCAAAAATGCTGCTTCAAGTTCTTCAAAAATATCTGGAATCCTTAGAGACCAAATATATCTTTCAACTTCTTCTTTAATCTGTATAGTTTCCAAATCTAACATTTGTGCTCCAGTATATATACTTAAAGCAAAATCTATTCCTCCTATCAACTGATAATAGTTCAAGACTTTAAGGATCCAAAGCATGTTTTCTGTAAATTGGCATGACCATAGATCAGATAAGCTTTTAAAATAGATTTTAACCTTCATATTAGGCAAAGGATATACCTTTACAAAATCAACATCTAGACCTAATGTTATGCCAACATTTTTTGATTGCCATGCTTGGCACTTCAGGATCCATTGATTTCTTCTCACTCTTAATCCCATATTCTTTTTTATTTCTTCAGTCACGGGCTTAACATGACATTCTAAGATTTTAAATCTATGTACAAATGTACTAAAATCATCGTCTTGAGGTTCCTTCCCTGGTATAGTGAAGAGTGATTTATTCATATCTCTCGTTAAGGAATTAGCTAGATAATTTGAATTTCCTGGAACCCATTCAATGTCAAAATCAAACTGTTGAAACCATATCTGCTAAGAAAGCAACCTTCCTCAAGAAAGCTATCTTGAAATTTTAGCAGATAGAAAATATTTGAAATTCATTGAATCTGTTCAAATCAGAAATTCCACTGGTGCTAGATACAATTCAAAAAGCTGAATCCCAAAGAAAATAGCTAAGGTTTCCTTTTTTGCAATGAAATAATTATTTTGATGTGAGGAGAACTCACCAGATGCATATGCACATAATTTTTCTTCTTCATTCTCCCTCTTTTCAAAAAGAACTGCTCCCAAAAAACTGTCAGAAGCCCATGTTTGTAATATCAGAAGACCGTCACCTGGTGGTTGTAACTTTGGTAGCTGTTGACGTTCTAATTTAAGTTCTTTGATAGTTGCAGTTGCTTTTGTAGACCATCCTCATTTTAAATGTTGTATGATAGGTGTAGTTTTTTGGATAGTTGGGGAATATATCTGTGAATATAATTTAAGACTCCCAAAAACCTTTGGATAGTTTCTGTGTCTTTTAGCTCATCAGGAAACTGAGACAGTTTAGTTAAAACATGGGGCTGCATTTGAATTTGTCCATTTACTACATTGATCCCCAAAAAATCTATACTGTCTTGGAAAAGAATCATTTTCTTTTCATATAACACTATACCATGATTTTGAACTTCATTGAGGAAGATTTCCAATTGCTTTAAATGTGTTTCTAGATCCGGGCTATGTACAAGTATATCATCTATAAATGTAACCATGAAATCATATTTACCAAAAATATAGTCCATTCTCCTTTGGAAAAATGCAGGCGCATTTTTAAGTCCAAATGGTACCACCTTCCACTGATAAAAACTGGCTGGGCAAGTGAAGGCAGTCTTGTGCCTATCTTCTTCTTTGACCTGGATCTGATAGTATCTAGACTTCATATCGAACTTGCTGAATAATTTACTATTTTGAATCTTTTGCATAATTGTCTCTGGCCTGGGCAAAGGATAATGGAAACTTTGAGTAATACCATTCATAGGTTTATATTTTATTACCATTCTGGCTTTTCCTCTGACAATTTTTGAGCGAT
The DNA here is from genome assembly GCA_031772625.1 of Pinus tabuliformis. Lineage (NCBI taxonomy): Eukaryota > Viridiplantae > Streptophyta > Pinopsida > Pinales > Pinaceae > Pinus > Pinus tabuliformis. The sequence goes on from CM062804.1 coordinate 1,228,416,419, forward strand.
TTCTTAAAAGAAACGCTGAACAAGAATAATGTGAATTGCTTGGCTCAATAAGATTCAGATTCAACAATTCCTTGATTTTTCTCCTAACTTCTTGTTCATCACTGGGGGTGCAAGGGATTAATTTTCCTTTAATGCCATTATCATGTAGTGTAACTATCTCTTGCTTAGGACTCTCAACCTCCCAAAATTGTTGGGGATTATTTGAACAACTTTTTAACAATCTTTCATAGATAGACTTCTATTCATTAGACCAATTAATCTCAGTGCATGCCTTCTGTTTATTTTTAGATTCTATTATTTATTCATATATTTGCAAGACCTCTTGCCAATTGTTAGAGTCCTTTTGTGGACCAGTCCTGCTCTTTTCTGGCTAGTTTCTCTTCGAGCTTTAGAATTTTCAATTAGCAGTCTTGGAACAGAAATAACCTTTTTATTTAAATTTATAATCAGCTTGTCTTGGCTGATTGTTACTAAAAGCACTGAATTAATGAAAGGAAATCCTAGCATTAAACTTGCAGATGGGTCATAATGCTGGATAGCTGAGATTTTTACGATATTTCCCCCAACTTTTAAAGGAATGTTATCAACATAATGAGTTAACTGAACAGAACCCCCTATTGTTTTAGAAACAAGAATATTTTGAAGCGGTTTCCAGAGAGTTTTGAATAAAGATGGTCTAGCCAAATTATTTGAGCCTCCAGTATCAATAAATGCATCCACATTAATCCATTCACCTTTGAATTGAACTTCGACTAGGATGTAGATTAGGCTATTTGCTTTGACAATCTTTTTTAACAAATTTTTCTCTTCAACTCTATTAAACTCTAGAACAACTAGGGCTGTGGAAGTAACAATATTCTTTTGATATGGACAAAAGGAATTCAATTCGAGAAAGATTTCATGGCCAAAGTCCTTAAAGCCAATTTATCCAATGACACCACTAAAAAAATTTCATTCCTTTCTAAGCTTCCAGGGAATCTCGGAGATATCATAATGAAAGATCTAGATGTATAGGCTAAAAAGATAGATTAAATTTATTGGGTTGATCTTCTGTTTAGGTGCACTGAAAAGGTCAAATATTTATCTTGGCAGAAAAAGGCACATGATATTACACCTAGTTCAGATGTCTGCTAAGTAGTGTTACCATGGACACCATTTAAAAAGAAGAAGAAAACCAGAAGATATAGAAAGTTCAAACCCAAGAGAATTTCTAATCCCAAGAAGCCATTTAAAAAATTCAATTTTTTTGAAGAAAAGAAATAGACCAAGAAAGAACAACTGTTGTGAGATGAAAATCACCCTTGAGTGACCTCAGTTAATTAATTATTGAATGAAGGTATTACAGACTAATGTGCTGGTGTGTGTCTATGTTATTTTAGGCAACGGATCGATTAGATTGAAAATACAAAGACACTGGAAATATGGAAAACATCAAGAGAAACACAGTAAGCAAATACAAGTACACAACAAATAATAAGGAGTTCACCCTATCCTGTAGTGCTACGTCTCTGGTCCAGCTTTCAGTGGTGGCCTTCTTTTATTGTGTCTTTAAAGCAGAGAATTACAATGAGGAGCTCAATCCGAGTCTCTTGAAACAAAATTGCTTGGCAGGGTGGTCCTTGGATTCCCCAAGCCACTAGAGTGCACATACTCTTTTCCTGTCCAAGTCTTGACCTCTCTGGTCTTTAATGGGAGGAGCCCAATGTGGTGCTCAATTCCCAATAGATCCTCTTAGAGATTGCTCGATGCTACTTATGTTGCAGGTCAGCTTGGCCCTTTGTCTCTTCTACTCTTTGCTTCATTGTCTCTTCCTTTCTTTGTCTTCGTCTTCTTCTCTCTCTGTGTGTTATGTTCTCTGTGTTTGTTCATGGCTTTAAGGCCAGTCGATCTCATGATTGTTCGATTCCCCTTCTACCTCCGTTGGATTGCCTGCTGCTACTCACTTGGGGTTCCCTGTCTCTGCGTCATCATCAATGGCTTACAGGGAGTGGCCACTTGTCCTCCTATGAACTACGCCAGCTCTTCCCCGTCGGTTCGGTTCTTCGGTTATGTCATGGAATGAGTCATCCGCCATCTCAGCGATCAAATCAGACCTCAAATCCTTATAGATCGTGGCTTAATCCCCTGTCAAATCTGGTTCTTTCATCGGGTGCATTCTCAGTCGTTATATCTGGAGCCCCTAGATCCAACGTCATTCGATCATTTCGTGCGATTGATTTGCTCGACCGTTAGTGTGTGATGAGCAGCGATTTTCTTGTCATGCCTAGCCTTGTATTTGGCTCGGCTCTTTTCCAGTTGCTCCTGTACTGCCTAGTGGATCTCTTGGATTTGTTCAATGAACCTAGTTGCCCCATCCACATCACTATGTCCCTCAGCTGTGGTATCTTTACCAAAGACAAAATCCAAAGGAGACCTTGGTGTGAAACCAAAACAGGTATCAAAAGGAGATCTCTATGTAGAAGAATGTTTTGCTCTATTGTAAGCATGCTTCACATAACACAAATGTTCATCCCAAAGCTTAGGATGTTTGCTGCAATATCCTCTAAGTAACTAGATCACTGTCCAGTTAACTACTTCTGTCTGGCCATTAGTTTGTGGATGAAAAACTGTGATTTTCTTCAGTTTGATGTCCATCAGTTCCCACAGACTTGACCAAAACTTCGCCACAAATCGGGTGTCTCAATCAGATACAATGGAAGTGGGTAATCCAAAATGAACCCATACATGTTCAAAGAACAATTTTTCAGTTTGTTCAGCTGTAATTTGTTTGTTACAAGGTATCAAAATACAAATTTTGCTGAACCTATCCACAACAACATAGAGATAATCATGACCTTTCCTAGATTTAGGCAGTCCTCCAACAAAATCCATGGAAACACTTTCCAAGGGTGAGAAGTAACTGGTAATGGAGTGTACAAGCCTAGTTTTCTATTGCTGGGCTTGCTTTTAGCACACATAGTACACCCTCTTACATATCTAGAAATTGTCTCATTCATTTTTGGCCAATAACAAGTCTTTGCAGCTGTACAATTGTTTTACTTACCCCAAAGTGACCTGGTATCAGAAAAGTGTGTGCTTCCCTAATTATCTTTACTCTCTCAGTTTGTGGAATGCAGAGTTTCCCACAATGGTATAAGAGTTGGTCCTTTACATGATAATCCAATTCTTCTACCCGTTTGCCTTGACTCAATGTTGCATATACATCTTTAAAGTCTATATCTTGAGCATATTGTTCAATGTAGCTTTCATGTAGCACAAAATTAAGCTTAAGTATAGTAGATGCAGTTATAATGGGTCTAGATAACATATCTGCAACTTTATTATGTATGCCCTTTTTATATCTAATCACTAAATGAAACTGTTGTAGAAAACCCATCCATCTGTAATGTCTTGATTGCTGCAACTTAGTTTGGGAGTGTAGATATTGAAGTGGTTGATGATCAGTATGTATTACTGTCTCTTTGCTCGTTAAGTAATGTTTCCACTTTTTCACACTCTGAACTAATGCATACAATTCTTTATCATATGTAGGATAGTTAAACACTGCAGGATTAAAAGTCTCAGAATGATAACATATGGGTTTACCGTGCTGTGTCAACACTGCTCCCATGGCATAGTCACTGGCATCTGTTTGGATCTCAAATGGTCTTTGTAGATCAGGCAGTGCTAGTACAGGTGTTGTACTAATCTTTTCTTTCAAGGTGTCGAAGGCTTTCTAATGTTTTCCTTCCCACTGAAACACCTTGTTCAATCCTGTTAAAGCATGTAAGGGAGCTGCAGTTGAGGAAAAGCTAGAAATGAACTTCCTCCATAGAAGCTTTTCACTTCTATAGCAGACTTGGGTTTAGGCTAGTTTACAATGACTTCCACCTTAGAGAGATCTATCTTCAATTCACCACCCCCTACTATATGACCGAAATAATTTAGAGATGTTTTTCCAAATTCACATTTTGAGAGTTTAACATGAATTTTTTCTCTTTCCAAAACATCTAATGTCTGCTTAACATGCTTTAAGTGTTCTTCCCACGTTTTACTAAAAATCAGAATGTCATCCAGATACACAATAACAAAATCATCAAGAAAAGGTCTGAGTACATCATTCATTAATCTCATGAAAGTAGTAGGAGCATTAATTAAGACAAAAGGCATAACTAGCCACTCATACAATCCCTGCTTTGTTTTGAAAGCAGTCTTCCATGCATCTTGTTCTGCAACTCTGACCTGATGGTATCCACTGTGCAAGTCTAGCTTGGAGAAATAAACAACTTCCTTCAATTGATCTAAAAGATCATCTATGCGAGGAAGGGATAATGATTCTTGATTGTTATCTTATTCAATGCTCGGTAGTCAATGCACATTCTCCATGAGCCATCTTTCTTTCTCACCAAAACGATTCGTGACCCACATGGTGATGTTCTAGGCTTGATGAACCTTTTCTCGAGCAACTCCTCCACCTGCTTCTTGATTTCAGCATTCTCTAAAGCAGACAACCTGTACATTCCAATGTTAGGCAATGGAGCATCTTGCTGTAAAATAATATCATGTACTATTTCCTTTTTGGGTGGCAGACCTTTAGGTTCTTGAAACAAGATATCATACTGTGAAACAACCTTTTCTAAATCAGCTTGTTGTTTAGCATTACAGCCCTCAAGTACATTGGTTTTATTAGGTTTCTTTTCCTTTACAACCATCAGTAAGAATTGTTTGCATGAATTTATCATTCTTTTCATCTGCCCTGAGTTTATGAGAGTATAGTTATTCTTGAGCTTATGAGCTCTTACAAAGTATTCGATTCCATCTTTAACAAGTAGATACTTGTTCTCAACTCTATAGAAAATAGCTTTTCTATCATACAGGTAAGGACTTCCTAAAACAATTCCACATATATCCAAAGGAATTATGTCTAACTCAACCTCATCTACAAATGTTGACCCAAAAGAAAACTTGAGTTTGCACTGTCTAGTCACTTGTAGTTGTGCTTTATCATTCAACCATCCTAATGGGTATGGTTTCTTGTGAGGTGTAGTTACTAATCCCAATTTCTTTACAATTGCTTCAGAAATTAGATTTACTTGTGACCCACTATCAAACAAAGTATCAATCTTTTGATATTTGGAAACAACTCGAATATGGAAAAGCTCATGTATTTTTCTCTCATTTTCTTCATCGATAATAGATTGAGCAGAATTAATAGTAGACGCTTCATAATTCTTACCTTTTATACCTGTGGCTGAAATGGTTGTTTCGTCTCCTGAGTTTGACCCCAAATCTTTTTGAATTGCTGCAGCAATCTTCTTCGTCTTGCCCTCGAACTTCTTAGGTCTCAGCTCTGGATGCAGAATCCAACAATGCTCATCGTCATGCCCATCCTTTTTACAGTGAGTGCATGAAGCTTTTATTTTACGTAAAGTGTTAGCCTTCCTTGTTTTCCACTTCTGCTTTATTTTCTCATTCTTGCTTGCAGTGGGTTGGGATGGGCCCCCAACTTCTGGATTTCCATTCTTTCCTCTAGCTTCTAGATGAGTAGCTTGTACAGATACCTCATATATACTAGTGGGATTAAACATGAGGATGGTATGCCTCATGCAGCTGTGTAGACCACAAATGTACTTCAACAGAGTCTCTAGTGAGTCTAATGAGATTCCTGGAATCAATGCTCTCTTTCTAAATTCTTGAGTGCATCCTTGCACACTTTTTCCTTTCAACTATCGAAGAGTTTTCCAACTCATCATGGCTTGTTGCATGTAGGCAAATGGATAGAACTACTTTTTGATTGCAGAAGCAAATTCACTCCAGACAGAGATAGTCTTACCATGTCTTTTCATATTAGCTTGGGTTCTGCCTTCCCACCAAACCATGGCAGTGCCTCCTAGGCGCAGGCTTATCAGTTGAATCTTTCTCTTGTCTGAGTCAATGTTTTGTACTCTGCAATAAACATCAATTTGTCTAATCCAATTATCCAACTTTTTTTCATTTAACTCTCCATCATATATAGGTAGATCAAATTTAACATCTAGTTTGATCAAAGATGATTTCTTTTTGTGTTCAGGGCTGTTAGGAGGTGTGAGAAAGCTTTCCTCTTTCCCTTTCCCTTTGGAGTGGTCATGTAAGTGAGACTCATCTTCTTCTTTGTCTTGTTTAGAGCCTGATGAGTCTTCATCCTTGTGTTTTCTAAAGTCCCTATACATTTCTTCTACCATGGACTTTATGGCTAGGAAACTTTCTATGAATTGAGGGTATGGCCCCATAGAACCTTCCTCTGACATTGTCTTCCGAGGATAGACTCTCCCAATCTCAGGATTAGTTTCGACCAACTCTCCTTCTCCTAATTTGAGCTTTGATCTAGTGAGCATTTAACAGGTAAACCAACACAAGCTTGTCTAATGTTACAACCTAAAGCTCTGATACCACTTGATTTGAAAATCACCCTTGAGTGACCTCAGTTAATTAATTATTGAATGAAGGTATTACAGATTCATGTGCTAGTGTGTGTCTATGTTATTTTAGGTAACGGATCGATCAGATTTCAAAATACACCGACACTGGAAATATGGAAAACAACAAGAGAAACACAGTAAGAAAATAAAAGTACACAACAAATTAATAAGGAGTTCACCCTATCCTGTAGGACTACATGTCCGATCCAGCTTTCAGTGGCGGCCTTCTTTTATTTTGTCTTTAAAGTAGAGAATTACAATGAGGAGCTCAATCTGAGTCTCCTGAAACAAAATTGCTTGGCAGGGTGGTTCTTGGATTCCCCAAGCCACTAGAGTGCACAGACTCTTTTCCTGTCCAAGTCTTGACCTCTCTGGTCTTTAACGGGAGGATCCCAATGTGGTGCTCAATTCTCGATAGATCCTCTCAAGGATTGCTCGATGTTGCCTTATGTTGCAGGTCAGCTCGGACCTCTGTCTCTTCTACTCTTTGCTTCATTGTCTCTTCCTTTCTCTATCTTCATCTTATTCTCTCTCCGTCTGTTCTGTTCTCTGTGTCTATTCATGACTTTAAAGCCAGTTGATCTCATGACTATTTGATTCCCATTCTACCTCCGTCGGATCGCATGTTGTTGTTCACTTAGAGTTCCTTGTCTCTGCGTCATCATCAATGGCTCACAGGGAGTGGCCACTTGTCCTCCTACGAATTGCGCTAGCTCTTCCCCATTGGTTCAGTTCTTCGGTTATGTCGTGGAATGAGTCATCTGCCATCTCAGTGGTCAAATCGGACCTCAAATCCTTATAGATTGTGGCTTAATCCCCTGTCAAGTCTGGTTCTTTCATCGGGCGCGTTCTCAACCGTTAGATCTAGAGCCCCCAGATCTGATGTCATTCGCTCATTTCACGTGGTTGACTTGCTCGACCGTTAGCATGCGATGAGCGGTATTTTTCTCTCTCCTCCACCTGCCACGTGTCGGGTGCTAAATGGAATCGCTAGGTTTCATCCAAATCCGCTTACCACCTAAGGGTGCCCCCGATATACTGCCTGTTTTGGAGCGCGGGTCCCACCTTTAGCCTTTAGTGCTTTTTCCCACGGTTTTCCTGAATTCCATGCGACCGAGTGCTCGGGGCCTTTCCTTCTTGAGGGATTTTTCCTAAGCACTAATCACGCATTGGAAATGCCCTCTGTTTCCCGATCTGGGCTTGCTAGGTGCTAATTTTGCCTCCTGCGCGGTCTCCATGGGCCTCGGTCAGTGCCCTTTGACCAGGGTCCTCGTCGTTCCTCACTGGCTACCAACTGACACTGTTCAGAGGTCTTCCTGATCCTCTATGCTCTTGAATTCAAAGTTTTTGTCCTGATTTGATACAGTCATGGTACTTGGATTATTTTCCTTGGATCCAATTCGGATCATGTTGTTTCATTTGTAAACAAGAAGGCCATTTTGCCAGAAAGTGTCCTAATACTTCCTCCAATAAGTTGAAAGCTTGTTTTGAAATTGAGGAATTCAAAGACGATTGGTATATTGTTGATTCTAAATATTATGTCTCTGATGTATATATTTTAACAGAGGCTCCAGATGCAGAAACAAATGTAGATTTTGTAAAAAAAATGAATATTTGTTATGATTGTTCTAATGATGAAGACTTTTCAAAAGAGCTACATTACAGTGAAGAATCTGAAGAAAGTGATACAGAAATCACAGAGGAAACTTCAGATAGCTCACAAAATGAGACCGCTTCAGAATTTTCATAGCATATCACAATTGTATCTATGAGGAGTTTGTTTGATCTCCCTATCTGAATATAATTGTATAAGATATGTATTTTTGATTGATTTTATTAATGAAAGTGTGACAACATTGTTTGGCTATCTCTAGGTGTAGCTTGTTTCATCTGAGAGCTGCCTAGTTCATTCATTATGTTTTGTCTTCCAATTGTTAATTTGGTATCAGATATTTGAATTGCAAACGTATTTTGAGTTGTTGGTGGTTCTTGTGAAGTGTGGAGAAAGAAGCAATGCATTTTTGAAGATTGGGACTTCTTGTCAAGATGACTAATCCACTTGTAGAGACCTACCTACCTCAATGAGGCCAAGAAGTTGGATGGCTCAAACTGTGGTAATTGGAAATTTAAGCTGCAAACTCTAATGGAAGGATATGGCATATGGAAAATCACAAATGGAAAGAAGCAAAGCCAAGTGTAGCTAGAGGTGTGAAAACAACATCAATCCAAGACTGGGAGAAGCGAGAGAATAAGGCAAAGATATTATTAAGTATGTCTATGAAAGATAGTATAATTCCTCAAATTCACGATTGAAAGACTTCCAATGAAACCTGGACTACACTTAAGCATTTGTATGAGACAAAAAATGAAAATCATGTGTTCTTTTTTAAAAGTAAGCCCGTTTACATTAAAATGGAAGAAAATGAATATGTTAGTAATTTTGTTTCAAGAACCAAAGACCTAAAAGATAAGTTGGAGATATAGGAGAATCAGAGGATTATCAGATGTTCATTACAGGTCTTGCATCAAGGGAGAAAGCTCCCACTTTTGATTAATATACAGGTATACTGATGCAGGAAGAAGAGAGGTTCAGAAATTTGAAGCCTCAACATCTAGGCTTAGCACTTTTGGCAAAGAAGAAATTCTTCAAAGTAAAATAGGGAGAAGGAAGTAAAGGTGGAAGTCCATTTCAGAGGAGGCCATCTCCAAAGCCACATCAAGGTATGACATCTACTATAAATTATTCTAGAATGAAATGTTTTAGAGGTGGTAATATTGGGAATCTTGTGAGAGATTATTATAAGAAGAAACGTGATGAAGCCAAACATAAACACAAGAATCATTCAGGAAATTTTGTAGGGGAAGCGTTGAATTCCGATCTTAAGAATATTAAGTTGTTTGTGTCTAATATTGCATTGTTTTCTGAAACCAATGATGTTGATGCATGGTTTGTGGATTCTGGAGCCTCAATCCATATGACATGTAACAAGAGATGGTATGATAACTTCAAGAAAACAAGCTTCAAATCAAGGGATATGGAGAAATTCCTGTAATATTTCCAAATGGCAGTGTTAGGCACATTTATAATGTTATGTATGTTCCTGAGATTATGAAAAATCTGATCTCAGTGTCCACAATCACATATCAGAATCTGGAGGTTGAATTATTTAAAACACATTGCATAGTAAAGGACTTACTAGATCACTAAAAACATGTTGTTTCAGGGGTCAAAGTTCGAGGCCTATACAAACTTGATGTCACCAACAAGAGTCATCAAGCATTGACTTCTACAACTATGTCAACATAAAGTCTTTGGAACTAGAGGTATGGTCATCTCAATTATAATGATTTGTTGTTGCAAAAACAAAAAATGGTTGAAGGAATCCCTATGTTAAAGAATGGGTATGCTGCTTGTGAAGGTTGTGCATTAGGAAAAATAAACAGAAATGAATTCCCCTCTAATTCTAATATTAGAAGAGATGTATTAGAAAATGTGCATATTGATGTTTGTGGACCAATGTAGATGAGATCCCTAGGAGGTGCTTATTATTTTATATTGTTTATTGATGGTTGCATAAGGTACAATTGGGTGTACTTCCTTAGGAGAAAGAGTGATTTTTTTTTAATATTTCAAAGAATTCAAAAACATGTTAGAGAAGTAGACAGGGAAATTCATAAAAATACCCCATTCAAATCAAGGGGGAGAATACAAGTTGGGGAAACTCATCAAGTACTATGAAGATCACGGAATAATGTAGCAATTTATAGTACCCTACACTCTGCAGTAAAATGGAGTTGCAGAAAGGAAAAAGAGAAAATTGGTGGAGTGTGCATGGAATATTATTAAAGGTAAGAATGTCTCAAATGCTTTTTGGGCCGAGGCCATTAGTATTGTTGTTTATTTAAAGAATATAATTCCAATAAGTTACCTTGATCTCAAAACTCCATTTGAAGCCTTGTGTGGATTTAAACCAGTAGTTCATCATTTGAGGGTATTTGGATGTAAGGCCTTTGCACATATTCCAAATTAGAATAGAAAGAAACTTGATACTAAAGCCATAAAATGTATTTTTTTAGGATATTTTTCTAAGCTTAAAGCACATAAAATGGTTGATCCATCTACTTACAAAGTATTTGCAAGTAGATATTTAATTTTCCATGAACAGGAAGATGAAGGAAATAAGGACAAAAAATATGAAAGGTGGCACATACTTCCTGAATTTGAAGATACTACAGAAGAATTCAAAGGTAGACAACAACAAAATCTTGAGGAAGAATCCAGTGATATGGATACTACCAGTAGTCAAAGCTCACCTAGAGGTGGAGAAGGACCTTCATAGAATAGAGATGAAGACATCAAAATGGCAAGGAGATATACTCAATAGATTCATCTACCTGAAAGGTATAAGGAGTATGCTTTGATGAGTAGTGTTTTAAATGTCATAGAACCCATGATTTTTAATGAAGCTAACGAACATGAAGAGTGGAGAAAATAAATGAAGGAAGAATATGACTATATAATGAAAAAGAAAATCTGGGAGTTAACTGAATTGCCTAAAGATAAAGAGCCCATAGGATTTAAATGGTTGTACAAACCAAAATTTAAATAAGATGGTACTATATATAAATAAAAGGCCAAAATGGTGGCAAAAGGGTACTCACAAAAAAAGGACATTGTAGAAACATTTTCACCTATAGCTAAGTTGAACACTATTAGATTGTTAATTATATTAGCTACAAAGTACCATTAGAATATTCACCAATTAGATGTAAAATTTTCTTTTCTGAATGGTGATTTAAAGGAGGAGGTGTATTTGACATAACCTGAGGGGTTTGTAAAAAAGGGTCAAGAACATCTAGTTTGGAAATTAAAGAAATCCATGTTTGCGCTAAAGCAGGCACTCAGGTCATGGTATGAGAAGATATATTCCTTATTTCTTCAACAAGATTTTATGAGGAGCCAAAGTGACCCAAATATGTATATCAAATTTGATTCAAAGGGGGATGTTTTAATAATTTCCTTGGATGTTGAAAAGTTAATTATTACAAGGAATTCTGGTAAACTAATTGATGGAATTAAGGTGCAGATGTCACAAGTATTTGAGATGAAAGATATTAGAGAACTACATTACTGTCTAAGTATTGAAGTTTGGAGAGAGTCAAAATTTTGTTTCTCAAGGTAAGTATGTCAGAGAATTTTTCTTAAGAAGTTTAAAATGGATCAATGTAAAGCTGCTATTCTTCCAATGCAACAGAATGTGAAACTTCACATTGATAATGGGTCAAAGGTGGTAGATGGTACAAGATACACAACTAGTGGGAAGCTTGAATTAATTTACTACAACCAAACCTGATATAGCATAATATTTTAGTTTGTTAAGTTAGTTTATGGCAAGACCTCTAAAAATCCATTGGAAAGCAACGAAAGGCATACTCGAGTATCTTAAAGGAACAATTAATTTTGGTATTAAGTATACTGATTCATTTGATGTTGAACTGACCGGTTACTCATATTCGGGTTGGCCTAGTAATCTGGATGATAGGAGATCTACTGCAAGTTATGATTTTAGCATTGGATCAAGGATTGTTTCATGGAGTAGCATGAGAAGCCTCCTATATCTTTGTCATCCACTGAGGCAGAGTATAAAGCCTTGTATACAACAAATTGTGATGTTGTTTGGTCGAGGATAATTATTTAAGATGTTTAAAAAGAACAAAAGAAGGCTACAATGATCAAATGTGATAGCCAGATCTCAATCAAGTTGGAAAATAATCCAGTTTATCATGCAAGAACAAAGAATGTTGATTCTCAGTTTCATTTTGTTAGAGAAAAGGTACAATATAAAGATATTGCTCTAATGCAATCTAATACTTGTGAAAATGTTGTTGATATTTTCACCAAGCCTCTTGGGACGATGAAATTTGAGTTGTTTACAGAGATACTAGGTGTTGAAATAAATCCTTTCTCCATCAATCGAGAGACTTGGAAATAGTGGAGAAAGCGAGTCTTGGTCATTTAGATTGTGTTTTTATTTAGGTCTTAGATGCTATTTCCTAGGAGTTTGTTTGATCTCCCTAATTGAATGTAATTGTATAAGATATGTATTGTTGATTGATTTCATTAATGAAAGTGTGACAAAATTGTTTAGATGTATCTTGATGCATCTTTTCTCACCTGAGAGCTTCTTAGTTCATTCATTAAGTTTTTTCTTCCAATTGTTAATTATAACTACTTTTAACATGATATAATTTTGATGTACACGTCATTCGCTCTCGATGAGGTGTCACCATATTATAGTGGCTTAACATGAACAACGTAGTTGCGTGATCACTTGCATGAGCATCCAATCTAGAATGAGACACTCCTTGGAAATCAATAAAATTATAATTCTAGGAGGATAATATTTTGCGAGTGAAAAAAAATGCCTATAGCATGCATGTCATTATTCGAAGAGGGGATTCCATTGGAAAAATCAAAAGACAATTTAAATTATTAAGGAAGGCCTCTCATACTTGTAATAGTTCACTGGTAAATGAGAAACAATTTCAGTGAGTCTATCAATTTCATATTTAATTCCTTATTGTAAGAATTACCTCTTTTTGTTTCAGATGTGGTCACGGAAATTTAAGACTAAAAGGGCATGATGTGGATGTTGTCGGTGATTTGATCCAGGTGGATGATGGTGGACACCCACCTATCCCATTTTGAACCCCCACAACTGTCTCTTTCAGTCTTTTCAGTTTCCTAAATTGTAGCACAATTTACTATTTTTAGCAGTTTTTCGGGTCCTGAACTTCTGAAGCCGTTTTGAGGCCCTAAACGACATTTTTTTGGGAATCTGGGTTTTCCATGGATTGTTGTTGCCTCCCAAAGTGGTAGTACTTGGATAGATCTTTCTAACGAGCTATTGTACGCGTCAAACGGAGATCGTATGCCAAAGTTACGACCCCGGGAAATTGATGTACCAATTTACCCAAACGGGGCCCACAATTTGGCGTTTCATCTTCTAGGGTTAGATTTCGGAAGGTTAAGGGTTTTCCATTGTTTCTCAACAATAAATAGGCCTTCGAGCCTCATTGTAACACAGTTTTTAACAGTTCAGAGGCATGTAGCCACACATCTCTTCTCAGAGATAAGCTACCATCGCCCTAGCTAGTTTATTTCTATTTCCGGTTGTAAGCATACTTCAGTATTTTCCATTAATGAAATGAAGTATTATTTCCGCTGCATCTTTTTGTATATGGTTATCTTTGTATTTTGTTGTGTTCCTATTTAAATCCGGATCAGTGGTATCAGAGCGGTCTTCTTTTTCTTTGTTTTTTTTCTTTGCATGTCCCCAACGAGGTTGGGATATAAGGAGTTAGGGCTTGAACTGGTCGAACCTTTGCAAGAACAGCCTCGCAAATCTCGACGGCCTCCCATGGCAGATGAGAAGAAAGACGAGGGGGCAGGAGATCCTATCAAAATCTTGCTCGAAGAAGCGCTCGAGCGGCAAAGGAATGCGATGATGGATAGCTTTGCGCAGATCCTTCAGCGGCTACCCAGAGGCGACACATCGGCTTCCAACAGCGGCTCTGGAAACGCAACACCGTTTAAGGTACAAGTTAATTTTGAAATCCCCATCTTCGAGGGTCAAATAGATGCAGATGCCGTAGATAAATGGTTAAATCTGCTAGATGGGTATTTTTCTGTTCATGAATTTTCAAGTCGGGAAAAGATTGTTTTCGCCCTTCTCAAAGCAACCCCCCACGTCAAGGACTAGTGGGAAACCTACTGCGAGCAGAAGGATGGAAGTACAGGCTCACTATTTTCAGCCGCACCCACTTGGAATGACTTCCGGGATGCCATCAAGGAGCAATACTACCCTGTCGGAAGCTATGAGGACAAATACATCAAATGGACCACACTACGGCAGGGACGAGACCAAGATGTGTCGAAGTTCACAAACATTTTTCATACCCTTCGCACACAGTTGGGTATCAAAGTTTCTAAGCTGCATCTGCTACTCAAATACCGTGACTGCCTACATAGATACATCCAGGAAGTGATGGGGTTCTTGAACATCTCGTCACTCGGCACAACATACCGATACGCTGTCAAAATCGAGCAAAAGTTCAAACAGAAGAAGCGAGACTTTGGATCTACAAATCCAAATCCCAAAGGACAAAGCCAAGGCGGGGTGAACCAAGACAACTCGTCGAAGCCACAAGAAAAGAACAACACCACGAAGCCGAAGAAGGACACAGGAAAGTTGTGTGAGTTCCACAAGAGTCCCACTCATAACACAAGTGAGTGTCAGACCAAGCAGTCGCTGGTGGCCAAGTTGAAGGCTTCTGAATCAGATACATGTTCTGACCCTGAGCCAAAACCTGACAAGGGGAATGGCAAAGGGAAGTAGATCATTGATGCGGATCCCAGCGCCACTGTTGCCACTGCCAAGATCCAGAAGAATGAACCTGCAGATCCAGAAGAGGGGGAGCGTCTTTTCCACTCACAGATGTGGGTGAAGGGTTCGCCGCTGCAATTCATTGTCGATAGTGGCAACCAAAAGAACCTCATTTCAGCAGAGGTCGTGAAGCGGTTGGGCCTACCGACTACACCGCACCTACAACCCTACAGTATCGGGTGGCTTCACGAAGGACGAGATCTGAAATTTCGCCAGAGGTGCCGCCTTTCCTACAACATCAAACCCTTCACAGACGAGGTATTGTGTGATGTTACACCTCTGGATGTTTGTGATGTATTATTAGGCCAGCCATACTTATGGAGGCAACATGCTGTGTATGAGTCAAGGCCTCGTGCTGTCATTATTTCTTTGAATAATTCATTATACAGGATACCAGAGGTAGCCCCACCTACTGCCACATCTTTGATCACTGCTAAGAAAGGCAACAAGCTCATCTCCCAGACCAGGAAATTTATCTGTCTGGTTCACTCCCAAAGTAAGGGGAAGATCGTTGCTACATCCATGACCCCTGCAAAGGGTTCCTCCATGCAGCAGCAACAGCAAAGGGATACGGTCATGACAGAACACAGGAACAACTTCTCCTCACCCACAAAGATACCACACAAGTTTAAGGTGGGCAACAAAGTCTGGTTGCATCTGCAGAGAGAACGCCTTACCAGAACCCATCAGAAGCTCAGACCACTCCGACATGGTCCTTACAACAGTACCAAGGCTGTGGGGAACAATGCTTTGGAGCACATCATTCCTACATTCCTTTGCCTGCACCAAGTGTTCAATATGGACCATCGTCGACCATGCTTCCCGCCATTACTGTACACATCAGAGATTGCAGGACAAGTTCAGCAAATGGAGGAACTCAATGCAATGGGGACCATTTCTTCCTAAGGGGGGAGGATGATCCTGGTGGATGATGGTGGACACCCACCTATCCCATTTTGACCCCCACAACTGCCTCTTTCAGTCTTTTCAGTTTCCTAAATTGTAGCACAGTTTACTATTTTTAGCAATTTTTTGGCTCCTGAACTTCCGGAGCCGTTTTGAGGCCCTAAACGACGTTTTTTTGGGAATCTGGGGCAACAAGGGTCCATGGACCGATGTTGCCTCCCAAAGTGGCAGTACTCGGATAGATCTTTCTAACGAGCTATTGTACGCGTCAAACGGAGATCGTATGCCAAAGTTACGACCTCGGGAAATTGATGTACCAATTTACCCAAACGGGGCCCACAATTTGGCGTTTCATCTTCTAGGGTTAGATTTCAGAAGGTTAAGGGTTTTCCATTGTTTCTCAACAATAAATAGGCCTTCGAGCCTCATTGTAACACAATTTTTAACAGTTCAGAGGCATGTAGCCACACATCTCTTCTCAGAGATAAGCTACCATTGCCCTAGCTGGTTTATTTCTATTTCCGGTTGTAAGCATACTTCAGTATTTTCCATTAATGAAATGAAGTATTATTTCCGTTGTATCTTTGTGTATATGGTTATCTTTGTATTTTGTTGCGTTCCTTTTTAAATCCGGATCATGATTATAAACACATTAAATCCAAATTCATTGAAAACATGGAATATGTTGATGTAAACATGGCACAATAACCTTAAAATATTAATCTCCTATTTGCCATAACTAAATATGTAAAAGGAAATAAAACCCATGTACCAAGTCATAACAAGTAAACAACATGACAATTTGTCAGATGTTTCAAGAAGGCAAAATAACAATCACTAATTAAAATCATGGAAATTAAAAGACAATGAAAATAGTAATATATAGTAAAATTCAGACACTGGGTTCCTTGAAATATAGAAAGTGATGCTTTTATTGCTAAGAAAGAAAGAAACAACTAAACAACTAAATCATAAATCACACAAGTTATTAGTTAGTCGAGTTTTAAACTCTAGTTTCATGCTTAAAAAAGTTGAGGGTGAAATTAATAATACACAATGAAGAAATAAAGTGATCCACTCTTCTATTTCACAAGGTCATTTTCTTTAATACCATAATAATAGGCAAATTATGCTTTGGAAGTCTTTTATAACACAATATTGGAAAGGTTACGAAATTCTCCACTTTCCCAGTGTAATTGGATATTCAGTAGTGTTGGCATTGGTGTTGTGATGTAGTACTGTTGGTTGCCATTGATGTCAACTCATATCCTAGTTAGTGCAGGAGTTGGATGGATTTTATTCTTTGGCTTAAGATGTGTTGAGATGTGTCAACAGGTTCCCCAAGGTCTAGAGGAGTTACAACTAGTTTACAGTGGTTGGAGACTATCAAGTTATCATCTATGGAAGATGAGTGTGTAGATGCCATGGAAAATGAGTGTGTGACTAGCTATAAGGAATGTCGCTAATTATTTGATGGAATTACATTGATGGAGATGATTTGGAGGTTTTGGAGATGTAGATCCTACAATCATGGGTTATATGATTTTTTTTGTGGTCTATCAATGTTTACATGATACCAAATTATTTTTACAGGTGTAGAAAGTTGTTATATGATTGATCCAACAAGTTCTAGAAATTTGGTAGAGGTTTGGGCTAAGAAGCCTTTGTTTTTCCCTATACTCTGCCCCAACCACTAGGAAGGTGTGTCATGTGTGCGGCTATAATTCTTAAGCTGATATCTTCCATTGTTCTGTGTGTGTCTACATCCGTATATGTTTATTAGGTTTGTACGGCTAAAGGCTTGAGCATGAGTAAAATGATACCCTAGTATTTTCCCTTGGTATTTGATTAGAGGTTGAAGAGGATGGATCTTTATATATGTGTGTGTGTGTGTGTCATGTTGAGATAAGTATTGAGTAGTGTGGTGTGAGAATGGAGAGAGTGATACAATGATTTTTATAGACTATTGTACAACTATATTTGAGTTCAGTGTGTGTTTCTTAGATTCTATTTTCAAATACGAGAGGTTGAAACGTGGTTCACATGGAGGAGTTGGAGGTGTTTGTGCTCAATGCTTATTGAGGCTTGTAGATGATGAGTAGAGGAGTTGGTGGGCCTTCTTTCTAGTGTTAGCCAACAAACTATTATTTGAGTTGAGGCTTCCAACTGGTATGTTCCAGCTACTCTATGTACAATTTGTTTGACAATTAATAGAATATTTGAGCAGCTCAGCAACAACGGGTAGTTTTTTTCCTTGGAGGGAGTTTTCCACTAGAAACACTCTTGTGTGTGTGTATTTCTTGATATTATTTATGGTGTTTATGTGTTATGTTTATTTTACATGCTATGTCTTTGACTAGATGATTGGTATCTAATTCTTGGATGTTTTAAAAAAATTTAAAAGGATAATAAACCCTTGCACTATCGATTAACATCCCCTCTCAGTGGTGAGCTCATTTCCAACAAGTATCATTTTCTTGATTCAACTCCAGGCATGAAAAGGAAATAAACTTAATATTGAGTCATCAACTACTATAAACATATTCACTTTTCTATTCTCTCCCAATATTCGATTTGACCTGGAATCAACTTGGATTCACTTTCATATAGAAGATAACACCTATATTAGTCTATTTTATGGTTTCATCAATCACAGGGCCTCCATAGTGATGTTATATGCAGATACAATGGTCGACTAATGGGCCAAAGGTAGTGTGTGGAAATAATGGTTCTTGAAGTTAAGGCCTGCAATAATTCATTCTGCGAATTAATTACAAGCTATGAAAATTAATATTCAAAATATTTCAAATCCAGAAGGACGAAAAAGAAGCAATTGACTAATTACAATACATTTGGGAGAGTTTATTTTCAACCATTAAAATAATTTAAAAGAAAATGAGTTTTATGGATTTACTAGGTAGATCCCAAGGATCATAATGATAAAAATCGATCATTGGTATAAAGTTCAAGTTCTGGCATCCCACCTCTACCGTTTTCTTCATATGAAAGCCCAACAACTCTTCCTCTATAAGTTCGAACTTGAAGCAAGGCAGTTCAGTCAGTTCACTGGGTTTATTGTTAAAACATTGCTGGACAATGTGAATTTCGATCTTCATATGCACATTATTTTCTGGAGCATATGGGAAGAGTAGCGAGTGTTAGGAAAATTATAAAGAGATGAGTTCGATGATATCACTGGTGATGTTGAATTGAAATTTGGCATGTATTGATATGAATTCATAGAGGACCACTGTAACCAAATCTCAATTTATTAGTGAATCTCATTTTATCCCACTTGTGTGCAGGTCATATGGAGAATAGAAGTCTATAGTTGAAAGCATGTCAACTAGTGATTCTACAGTCTAGAGGTTGAATATATGGATAATGATAATGTTGCAGATGTTGGTTCTTTGGAGAAGAAAACCTTGTAGAATTGGTACATTTCAAAGCATTCAAAGTCAAACTCAAGACAAGACACAAAGGCGATATATGGATGCAGAGAAAATTTGATGTGGTGTAGGGCCTATAAGGTCTAAAAAAGTTTGAATCAAGCTCTTATACATGTGTAAGGCCTAGTTTTCCATTTTAATAAGAGAAGAAACATTTCACATAAACTCTATCAAATTAAATACAAGTACGTACATGGTTCTCCCGTATGATGTAGATCCCTAGTTGACATTGATCCCATTCCTTTGCTTTTGTTACCAAATTGACTGATTCCTCTCTGCCTATCTAGGATCAATCTCTTTGGTTCCTAGACCCATAGGACTTCAAAATCAAATTATTTTGGCCCCCATGCCCAAAACTCCAAGAACAATGCTCAAGTTTCCAAATTTTTAGTTGAAATCAAGCCCTAGGATCGTCCCTCAATTTGTATTGCTCCTCCTCAGTAACCTCTATTTTCTTTTGTCTCCTTTCATCCACTAGAAAAAGAAAAAATAACCCTCCTACATCTTCATCCTATCCCCTCCCTTTTATCAAAGAGGCTTCCTCCTTCACAAGTAATCTCCTCACTGCCTAATCAAATCCATTCATTCAGTTGGTCACTTTACATCATGATGTATGACCTTTATGAATTTGAGGCACTCATCCTCTCTTCAATTTTCATATACTTATAACAATTAGTTGATCGCCCTTTGGAGTTTTTGAATAATTTATAACCATTCAATGATAGCCATTTGGGGTGTTTAAATTATTTATAACCATTAAATAGATATAATTGATTTTATTCGATCCCCCAATTTCATTTTGAAATGATTTTATTAGTTACAGCGTTTAAATGGGTTTAATTAACCCAAGTTTTGATTGAAATGATTTTATTATTCAGGTTTATTAATTAATGGATTATTCAATAGGTTGACTAATTGACAGGTTTATTAATTGTAATTTTAGTTTTAGTATATCCCTTAAATTTCATTATTGAATTTATACTCAATATATTCATTACCTTCTTTATAGTTAGCTATTTAATTGGTACTTTTAATAATTAGTTCATTTATCCTATACTTAAGGCATTTTTCATAGCTAATTAGTATATATACTAGTACAATGCATGCGATGAATGCATATGTAGGTATAATATGTATGCCTCATTTGCATGCTAATAATCATATTATCCCTGTAATTCAAGGTGGGTCATTACAAAAATTGTGAGGTAAATGTGCCAATTTATGACTAGCTTATATAAAGGTCCGACAACATATACAATGTCAAACATGTTGGATCATAGCTGATAACTGAAGTGTATTTCTAAGTGGACATATAGTGTATGAACAAGCATAACCTATTGTGATTTTCTTAGGATATAGAAAGTCACAACAATGATCAAGTGGTTTCTTTGGCATCCTTGTTTGATCTGTTGTAATTCATATGACTCTTCACCAGTTGGAGTTCAGTGGAATCTCTCGATGAATATATTTTTGTTATTTTGTTTGAATAATTATATGTATTTTATAGACAAACAATGATGATGTATGATGTTCATATATTATAATATTAATCACTTGCAGTTTCAATATATGCATATTGAGTGACAATTAGGTTTCGTATTACAATTGGATTGCAGAAATGGTTTTTGATAATGTTTTTACTCGAGCTATCAATCAACCTACTAACGCTTAAAATAATTTTCCACCATCACAACATTGTGCACAGGGGGGTAGTGTTGAGGAATCACAATGACAACTCCTTTGCACTCTGCACCTCCTTGATTCCATGTGGATCCATTGTGATTTTAAGGCAAGGAAATATGAATCAATACCACTATGGGTGTCACTTTGTATAAAATCGGTCCACTTTGTACATATTTGTACCACTAACAATGGTATTTTTTCCTTAATTGTGCATTGTGGAGTTTTTTTTTTTCATTATGCAAAGGAAGCTTCCTCTGCACTCCACACAACATAGCCATTATTCACTTTATATGGCCCCTCTCTCCATGATCATATTTCTTGTTGGTATTTTTTCCTCATTATATTCCTCTTGGAATCGATAGAATTTTGTTGGAATACATCCAGTATTATTCTAATTTGTGCTTTTCCAGAAAATAGGAAATGTGCTCCTTCATAATCCTCATTTTAGTCCTCTTGGAATCAATAGAATTTTGTCATAATATGTCTAGTATTATTCTAATTTGTGATTTTCCAAAAAATATGAAATGTGCTCCACTCATCTGTCCAATTTTTTTCTATCTCAAGGATTCCTGTAGCAAGTCTAATTTAGTAAAGTATGTTATTTCAATAAATTCTAACCACTATATAGATTTTTAACAAGTAAACATGACATCAACCTTCAGTTAAAAAAACACACACATCGACCCAAGCTGTAATAATGGTAATGCAATTGAATTGAAACAATGGTGCCAACATAAAGCATGTACGATCAATCTCTCTCGATTAGAACATTGAGAAATCATTTAAATTATTTTTTTATTATGTGAAGTTGTAATCAAAATTGTTGGCCATGGAAATCGAATGTTGGAGTTTTAGTCTGATCTTATTTCATGCTCTCAACATACATTATGAACGAAATGACACAGATGTGCCAAAGTGTTCAGCCAAAGTGCATCACAAAACTTGTCTACATCATCTCACTATCAGTAATGTCATCACCAATATGCTTGTGGATGCACCCATTCCAAAACCCTCCCTCATAAAAGCTATTATGGTCTGATTTGTACAATTTAAGTGCATAACTGAGAGACCCAACAATTAATACCAAAAAATGGGAATATATTATTTATCTCTACTCCCCAATAAATTTGTCAAGTGTGGTGAGCGGAAGTAAAGAAAGATGGTCCTCAAATATCATTCAAACCTAGCGTGTTTGTATCATAACTCATCGTTATAACTCACTAGACCTTTTAGCACAATTAAAAAAAAACTGTATACATATATAATGCATGTCCATATGGTCGCTATTCCCTCTCGTTTAAAGATTGTTATGCAAAGTAATCTCACATTTTCATACAATTCAAGTGATGGTGAGGGCGGGGGCGAAGGTGCGAGAGTGCGAGAGTGTGTAGAAGTGTGGAGAAGCACCTCCACACCTCCACACTATAAATGTCATCTTCTCCCCATAAAGAATGTAAATGGATTATAATTCATATTTGAGATGGCTTATCAAATTCAAACAACAAGAAAGAAGAATATCAAAATATGTTTTCCTTTAATATTTCAATGAGAGAGCGTCGTAAGAGTGCCAAATGCAATGTTTCTCGTTTAAAATTTTTTTGATTTACCGGATTTGTCCAAGGTTGATATTCAAGTGACAGTGTACAGGTGGAGAGGAAGCGCAATGAAATATTTTTATGCACCTATGCATTTTTCACAATGGATGTCGATTCGTTATTTTAATTTTAATTACACTTTTCCACCAAACTTTACCATCACTCCACATAATGAAAAATTCCTCTGCATATTTGTTCAGCCCCACCCACTCACTTGCGTAAGTGACCTACAACCCCATCAGTTATGGCATCATTAGGCAGAGAAGTAGCAGTGTCAGGGATAACAGCGTTAGTGTCAAGCACTCCCCAACAGAATGGCCATTCACAAAATTAGCCTTTTTTTGTTTTAAAATTATTTGTCAACCACTGAAACATATAAAAAATAAAACATCCTCTACTAGGGGAATTATGTTACATCAAGGCTCACTCATCCAATGGAAAATTATAAATAACATTTCTATAAATTAGAAAATTATTTTGTAATTTACGAAAAATTAGAATATTCAACAGTTTCTAGAAAACTTTGGTTAAAGTTACAAAATCATAGAAAAATAATCGAAATTCAACGGGATTTGACCATGAGGTGAGTGTTATAGTCCCTGGTGAGGTGGGGACTAATAAATCAAATACATTTTATAAAGAAATGAATAATATACATATCCTATTGTGATATTAATATAAATTAATTTAATATAATATTTGAAAATATTCATAAAATATAAGTAATTTCATCATCATCATCATCATCATCATCATCATATATATATAACCAACCTAAATCCATCTTAATTCTGGATCTATCAAGCGTGAAGCGGGTCAAATCTCTCAAAGTTCAAACCTCTATATTGAGTACGAAACTTTAGGAAATATTTGCAACTTGAGAGATTTGATCCCTCTAAGCACTTGATAGATCTAGAGTTGAGATAAATCTAAATTGGTTTTTTATTATAAATAATAATTATTAATTTTATTTTTTATATTTTTAAACTTATTTTTATTTTTGTTTTAATTGATTTTCACAGTCAAAATATTTTCATTAATAATTATAATTATAATTATTTTTAATTTTTTTTATGCTATTTGACCAAGTCAAAATGTTTACATAACATAATGTTACAACATCTCTTCCATAGGATGGTGCACCTCTCAGTGCAATTAAAGTTAAATTATACATTAAATTGATATATGACAATCTTTTAACTATTTAATTATGTTAAGAAAATGTGCATATTCTATATTTTCTAAATCTCAATTTATAATTTCTCAATAGATGTAGAATACATGATAACAAGGCGTTCTAGTAAGGAATTCCATGGTCAAAAGGTCAGTGGTTTGAAATTGCATGGGAAAAATCCACCCATGCTAAGGGATGGTGTGGCCCAGGCAGAGTATAATCCTTGTGTAATTTTGATAGCTTAGATACCCCCGAGTCATGGTTACTCAAGCCACAAGTTAGACATGTCAATAATCTCATAACTCACATTACCTAATAAAAAAAAATAAAAATTGAATTTAGAATTAATAAAAAACACATAGTGTTACCCATTAATCCTAGATATACATATAAAATAGCCTAGATCCATCTTAACTTCAGATCAAGTGTCGAGAGGGATCAAATACCTTGAGGTGCAAAATTTTTCTCTAGTTTTGCACTCAAAAAAAGATTTGAATCTCGAGAGATTTGTTACCTCTTAGTGCTTGATAGATCCAGAGTTAAGATGGATCTAGGTTGGTTATATATATTTAAGTTTAATAGGTAAGAATATTTTGTTTTTAGTAATTATAGATTGAAATCTAGGTTTAATAGGTAAGAATAATTATTTTTTATTATTTATAGATTCAAATTTAAAAAGTACAGAATATGCACATTTTTTAGCTCCAGCCTATATTGATCTTAATTCTTAATATATCAAGATCCAAGGGGGTCCAAATCTATATAGGTGCAAACATTTTCTCAAGTTTTGCACTCAAAATGAGGCTTGCACCTCAAGAGATTTGATCCCTCTCGGTACTTGATAAATCTGATGTTAAGATGGATCTAGACTAATTCCGTCAAGACATGCTTTACAACCCAGTATGAGGGAGATGTCACCATGTAACATTACATTTAAAAATAATAAAATAATACTTACAATAACTAATTATTTCGCTGTGAGGCATTTTACAACATAGCATGAGGGAGAGGTTGTCATGAAAAGCTACATTTAAAAATAATACTTATAATAACAAATTAAAAGAAAAATAGTAATAATAAAAGAAAGTCAATGTTAGTCACAAATAAAATACCTCAATTTCCACCTTCATTTACATCCGCTTTATATAAAGATAAAGTAATTGTAAGTAAAGGAAAAAAATATATAATTTACTTTGCAATATTAAAAAACTATGTCATTCCTTCACTAAACAATGTAAACTTTGAAATAGAAACTGTACTGAGTACCCACTTTTTTAGGTAGCAAAAAATCATCCAATTTTGAAAAATGTTGATTTAAATACATATTTTTTTTAGAGCATAATTTTGTAATTTAAATTTTCCTATGTATCAAGTATGAACATTTGTTTCAAAATTTAGTTATTTTCATGTTGATTTTCAAAAGTGTTGATGCAACATCAACCAATTTTTTTATAAAGATTATTTTTTACACTTCCAATGTATCAAGTGTCGATGATTTTTTTTTTAAATGCTGGTGATTTTCATGCAGATTTTGAAAAGCATCAAAAAAAAATTTAAGGCATATTTTTGACACTTTAAATTTTTGTAAATCCTAAATATGCACATTTTTTTTTAATTGTTGATTATTTAACCATTTTTTAAGTTGTCTTATTCCACTTCTTGTTTTTCATCCTAACATGTTTGATTTTTAAGAGTTTTTCAAACAAGTGATTTTTTTTTTCTTTGCAATGTTTTTTAATAATGGAATTTTTTGTTTTTGTTTGCAAAATTTTTAAAAAATAACAATCTTAATATTTTGAAGTTAGTATTTTTTTTTATATATATTTATATATTGTTAATTAATACTTCAATACACATAAAATAATTGTCACTAAAAAAGTAGTAATTTTAAACACGAGACAAAAAATATACATCTTGCATATAGATATAATAAAAAAATGTGTATTTGAGGGCCTTTTTGTTAAAAATGAAATGTTAAATAAATAACTAAAATTATGAAAAAAATGACTAAAAAAATTGGAAAATAAGATATTTTATGAAATCTTTATCAATCTTATATCAAAAAATGATAATATTTGAAGTTTTTTTTTTCAAAAAAAAAATATTTCAGATAAAATTTTAAGTAAAAAAAACAAAAAATGTAAAAATATATATAAAACATACAATTTTATAGGTAAAAAAAATCGTTAAAAAAATATTTATAAACATAAAAAATAAAAAAATATGATTTAAAAATTAAAATTAAAATCAAAATTAAAATTAAAATTAAAAACATTAAATATTAAAAATAATAAATGCAAGTAAAAAAAATCACACACATTAAAACTATTAAAAAAAACATAAAAGATTAAATAAAATAAACATTGATTTTTTTTAATTATGTTAAATTAAAAAAAAAAAAAACTTTAAAATAGAAAGCAAAATTAAAACAAAAACACAAAATTAAAAATAAAACAATAAAAAATCATTAAAAAAATTAAAACAATTAAAATAATAAAAATAAAAACTATGACACCATGGCCCTGGGTGGGGGAGGTCTGATTTCGAGAATCTGAACACCCCCTCCCTGGGTCCATTACGTTATGTGTCCAACCACTGCTACATTGCAGCAAGCCCTAGGGCAGAGGAGAACTGAATCCCAGAATTAGATCTCCCATTTTTTTATGTTTTTTATTTCTTTTTTTTAATAACTTTCTTAACCCTTTTTAATTATTTTTTTTATTTTTTTTTATTTTTTTAATTTTAAAATTATTATTATTATTTTAGATATCATTTTTGGGATTCAACTGCGTTAAGTAAGTCATTCAAACGTATGACCATTTCCATGAGAGGTAGTCGTAACTGACTAATTTCTCATGATTTTTGAATAGTTCACTTAGCACTCATTGCATCGGGTGATGCTCACAGGGGTGAAGAAGTGGGATTGAAACTAGTGAAATGTGGAGAACGAATCACATAGCATCAATCATCACTTCCGGGGCTTGCACCCGGTAACCAGGACTTCCCAGGAGGTCACCCATCCCAGAACTCCTCTGGCTCAAGCGCGCTTAACTGTGGAGTTTTTCCCCACAATCAAGCCCACTTAGCTTGCTACCCCATTTGCAAAACCTTAGCAAGTATTGTGCCTCATGAACCATTCAAGTAGAGATCCCTTGACTCTTTTTGAATTTAAGTATGGGGGATTTACGCAGTGCATTATATTAGATATCATTTTTGGGATTCAACTGCGTTAAGTAAGTCATTCAAACGTATGACCATTTCCATGAGAGGTAGTCGTAACTGACTAATTTCTCATGATTTTTGAATAGTTCACTTAGCACTCATTGCATCGGGTGATGCTCACATGGGTGAAGAAGTGGGATTGAAACTAGTGAAATGTGGAGAACGAATCACATAGCATCAATCATCACTTCCGGGGCTTGCACCCGTAACCAGGACTTCCCAGGAGGTCACCCATCCCAGAACTCCTCTGGCTCAAGCGCGCTTAACTGTGGAGTTAAGCGCGCTTGAGCCAGAGGAGTTCTGGGATGGGTGACCTCCTGGGAAGTCCTGGTTACCGGGTGCAAGCCCCGGAAGTGATGATTGATGCTATGTGATTCGTTCTCCACATTTCACTAGTTTCAATCCCACTCCTTCACCCCTGTGAGCATCACCCGATGCAATGAGTGCTAAGTGAACTATTAAAAAATCATGAGAAATTAGTCAGTTACGACTACCTCTCATGGAAATGGTCATACGTTTGAATGACTTACTTAACGCAGTTGAATCCCAAAAATGATATCTAATATAATGCACTGCGTAAATCCCCCATACTTAAATTATTATTATTATTATTTTAATGTATTATTTTATTCTTGAACACTGATTGATTATTTCACCTTGTCTTGAGGATTAACAACATTAGTTGGTTAATCCTAATGATGTGATTAATCTGAAAGACATTTATTTACATTATGGATCACAAAAGTCTTAGATTTAGTATTAGTTATCTATTTTAATGTTTATTTTATTTTGTTTGTTTTTATTTTCTAAATTATTATATAATAATTTTTTTTTGGGTCAATCTTTTGAATTTTTTCTTAAATTAAGTATTTTTGGATATATATATATATATATATATATATATATATATAATTTTTATTTTTGATTTTTGATTTTTATTCTATATCTTTTCTTTTTGTTTTTGGGATATTTTTTTTTTTTTTTTCATGTTTTAAAATATTTTTATTTAGTTTCTATTATTTAAAAAAAATTGTGTGTGATTTTTGTTTTTATTTTTCTTAATATTTTAATTTTAATTTTTTGGGGTCATGTTTTTAAATTTTTAATGTTCTGATATATATATCTTTTTAACTTATTATTATTTTTAAACTTTTTGTGTTTTCGTATATATATATATTATTTTTATAGATTTTTATATTTATTTATTGTTTTGTTTTGTTTTATTTTTTTTCTACATGTTAGTGTCGATCCTCGGCTAGACACATAATCTTATTATGTGTCAATTTCATGGCTTGCCTTTAAGTTTTCATTACAATGGGTGGAGTTTGACTACAACATGTGTTAATTTGATGGTTGATTTTTAAAATTTTGTTACAATGTGTCAAGTTTTCTTAGACTAAGATTTTAAAGTCATTATACTTTTATCATTTAAAAAAGAAATTTCTCTTGGCATAACGAATCTTTGATTCAGGTGTTCATTTTTAATATTTTTTTAGTCATAAATTATTTCCAAAATACCTTGGTTGAAATATGTTGAAAACTTAAGGTTTTATGTAGTCATGATCTTTGGTTTTAATTCCATGGTTGAAAATTTGTCAAAATTTTAAGTTTTTTCTGAGCCATGATATTTTATCTTTAATGCTATGTTGAAAATAGTTATAAGTGCTTTCTCTTTAACGACATGGATGGAAATTGTTGGAATTTTAAGGCCTTACAGAGATGTGATATTTTATCTTTAATGTCAAGTATGAAAATCGTTGGAATTTTAAGGTTTTTTGGAGTCATTATATTTTATCCTTAACGTCATTGCTAACAATTGTTGAAAATTTACCTTGAAAAAAGCAACAACATTATTCCAGCATCAACACTTATTCTGAAAAAAGGAAAAAATAGTTTTTTTTTCCTTTTATTTCCATTTTTAAAAAACGTTGAAAATTTATAAAAAAAAAACATTACTCCAGCATCATCACATTTCGTTTTTTTGGTTGTTTTTCATGTTTTTTTGCTAGAGTTCTCATTTTGAGTTTACTCTTCCAGTTTCAATGTTTACAGTGTTACTATTAATATGGAGTTTAGCAATGTCATGTAAAAATAATATAATTAATATGATATGATATGTAATTCATTTTATGTTTAGTTGACATGTAATAGTTAAAATAAAAATATACTTAAAAAAACAAAAAAATATTTTAATGTTCATAATAAATAATATAGTTTTATATCGAGTTTATATAAATAAAAACAAAGTAATTTAAATTAAAAAATTTATGTTTCCACTTTTCATTATAAGGCACATGTATAATTTTATTTCAAACTAATATATAATATTTAAAAAATATTTGTGGTTATTAATTGGGTTAATGAAAATTTTGTATGTAACATGTACACACTAAAGCTTGAGGAAGTTTTAATGATAAAAAGGAATTTTGAAGACATCAGATGTCAAAATAATTACAGGGAGAGAAACAAAATATCTGATGAGATTTCCAAGGTGGGTGTGCAGCAATCTTGGGGCATATGGCACATCACAAAGCAGGTCAACAATGAACATTATTGTTACCACAGACCATTTATAAATGGTATCCAGGATGATGGAGTTTGAGACTAACTTTCCAACACAATTGCTTTTATGATGTTATATCTTATCCATTTTTGTTATTTTTATGTACCAGTTCTGGCATTTACAAGAATCCCTTACACATACAATTTTGCCTCTATATATTTGGCTATTAAAAAGCCTTGAAAATCAGTAGTTTTGATGTATTTGATATTGTACTATGACTAGATGATATACTTTTAGGCTTGGACTTCTGGTATGTTTTTTTATGCAATAGTCTTTTTATATTCTTTTTTGACATTTTTAGTATGCATTTTTCATCTTCTTAATAGAGATTACCTTCGGAAAAAATATTTAAAAATATTAATAAAAAAAATTAATATGAATTATATATAAAGAGACAAAGAGAATTTTTATTCCATTAATAAGAATATTTGTAATCTATTCATATATATATATATATATATATATATATATATATATATATATATAACAAAATTAATTAATTCTATAAATAGAGAGATTTCTATGGATATATGTTGTCTACTTCCAAATGTGATTGATCATGTATTAACATTTTAATGTATGATGTGAATCATAAATAAAATATTTCAATCTCAATTAGGTATATATTATATAAAACAAAATAAATATATACATAATAGGATTATATATATAAAAAGAGAAAATTTAAATTTTTTTTAGGAGAATTGTGATTTATTCATTTTCTAATATGGAGTTCACATGTAACATTATAAATATTAAAAAAAAATATATATATATGCATGGCACATAAATAAACATGTATCTTTTAAAACAATGTTCATAAAAAAAATATTATATAGAGAGTTTTATGGATATATATTTTCTATTTCCAAATACGATTGAGACAATTATTAACATTTTAATGTGTAGAATGTGAAAATTATATATATATATATATATATGTGTGTGTGTGTGTGTGTGTGTGTGTGTGGAGACTTCTTATTCCATTAATATATTTTTTCTTGAGATTTTTAATTCATTAACTTTTTATTCATTTGTCATATAAAATTTTAAATATAAATATAAAAAGAGAGAGTTCCTATTCCATTAATAGTTTTTTTTTGGGGGTTTAATTCATTAATTTTTTATTCATTTGATGTGTAAGATTTTATATAGAAAAAAAATTCTACTTCCAAATATAAGTGAACATGTATTAACATTTTAATACTTAGAATGTGAATCGTAAATAAAATATTTCAATGTTAACTATGCATATATTATATAAAACCAAAGAAATATATATGTGTGTATGTGTGTTAAAGAAGTTTAATATAGATTTATATATATAAAGAGAGAGTATTCTTATTTTATTAATAGGTTTTTTTATGGAGATTTATAATTCATTCATTTTTAATATGGAGTTGACAAATAACATTTTAATATTAATAACAAAAATTATATATAGGGAGATATTTAACATTTTAAAAAATATTTATAAAAAAAATATAGAGAGAAAGAGTCCTACGGATATATGTTTTCTATTTTCAAATATGATTAGGGCATGTTTTAACATTATTTTAATTTGTAAATTGTGAATCATAAATAAAATATTTCAATGTCAACTATGTATATACTTATAAAACATTATATATGGCAGATAAATAAACATGTAAAAATTATATATAGGGAGTTATGTAACATTTTAAAAAATATTTATAATAAAAAAGGGAGAAAGAGTCCTATGGATATATGTTTTCTACTTTCAAATATGAATAACACATGCTTTAGCATTATTTTAATTTGTAAAACGTGAATCATAAATAAAATATTTCAATGTCAACTATGTATATACTATATAAAACATTATATATGGCAGATAAATAAACTTGTAACATTTAAAAAAAGTATTTATAACAAAAATAATATATCATATAGAGAGAGTCCTATGGATATATATTTTCTACTTCCAAATACGATTGGGACAATTATTAACATTTTATAGTGTAGAATGTGATATATATATATATATATATATATATATATATATATATATATATATATATATATATATATATGAGGGAGAGTTCTTTTTCCATTAATAGGTTTTTTCTTGAGATTTTTAATCATCATCTTTTATTTCATTTGACATGTAAGATTTTATATAGAAAGAGTTTTTACTTCCAAATATAATTCAAAATGTATTAGCATTTTAATACGTAGAATGTGAATCATAATACAATATTTCAATGTTGTATATATATATATATATATATATATATATATATATATATATATATATATATATATATATATATATATATATATAGAGAGAGAGAGAGAGAGAGAGAGTTATTATTTTATTAATTATTATTATCCAATTTTAAGGGCACGACCAAGTCATTAAAAAAGTTTCAAATTTTAATATTCATTTTTAATATGGAGTTGACATATAACATTTTAAATATTGATTACAAAAATTATATAGGGAGATATGTAACATTTTAAAAAATATTTGTAAAAGAAATATATAGAGAGATAGAAAGTCTTATGGATATATGTTTTCTACTTTCAAATATGATTAGGGTATGTATTAATGATATTTTAATTTGTAGGATGTAAATGTTGTATTTATTCAGCATAAACATATCTTAATGATGATTTTAATTTGTAATCAACATAAACATTTTTTTCTGGAAAAAACTAAAATCTTTCTTATTATCTAACTTATTAAATATTTAATATTTTACCAACAATATTTATTTAAACATTGTTTACTTATTTTTTAATTTATCATTTTGTAATTTATCATTTTGTAATGCATATTAATTATGATATCATTTTGATAAAAATCACATAAAAAATAATCTCTCAATAAAATAACAACATTTTTTTATGTCAATACATAGGCATACCTCTCTCCTCGAGAAAACCAAAATATTCCTATTATCCAAATCATCAAATACTTAATATTTCGGAAACAATAATATTTTACCCTTAATACATCTCAGTAAGAAAACTGAATTATGTTTAGGAGATGACATGTATACAAGGGACGCAGCAATGATTCAAAAATAGCGGAAAATCAAATGAGAGGAATCTTAGCAAATAATTCATGGTTGTAAAAATATAAATGTACACACAGAATCTATATCAATGCATCGTAGATGCGTGGTGGTCCTTTTTTGGTTTTGTTGATTTTAAAAATTGTTTCTAAAATACTCACGGCTTAGTAATTAAGAAATTACGTCGGCTGACGTTTCTATAATGTCGCAATTCCTTGCACGTTTCTATAAAATGTTGCAAATGGCGGCCCATGCAAGTGGAATTTTTTTTTGAGAAAACCTACCAAATAAGGAGTTGTGTATGGGATTGAGGAATGTTTGAACGACTAAAAAGTGGTTGGAATTTCGTAAAACAAATTTCAAAAATTTTTGTAGATATAGTGTTTGAATCATATTTTTGATGGTGGAAATGGATTCAGTACCATTAAAAACCTCTACGGCACCTAAAATTATGAAGTTTGACAATGTTTACTTGGATTTACAAAAAAACATAATCGTTAGACTACGATACCAAATAATGCATATGGTTGTTTATTGAACTTTGAACAAAGTAAAAAGTACTAAATTTATTGATTGTATTTTTGAAAGGAAGGTGAATAGATAATTTGTTGAAGTCATTTATGGTTGTTCATTGAACTTTGAACAAAGTAAAAGGTACTAAATTTATAGATTGTATTTTTTAAAGGAAGGTGAAAAGATAATTTGTTGAAGTCATTTAGATAAAGTTTAGGATCAAACCATTGAGGTAACCAAATATATATTAATGCTTAGTTTAAATAGATTATAATTTTGTCTCGAAAACAATAGAAATTTCAACATAAACTTTTGAACATCTAGGTTATAGATGTAAAGTAAATCCAGGTTATAGCAATAAATTTTTAGGCTTTTGGGTGCTTCATAGGTGCACCATTGTGCTAAATATATTTCTGCCATAAAAAATGATTTGAATATTGGAACAATTAGATTTCTTGAATTTTTTTTTTTGGCTAGATTCCAGATCAAAAGTCACTGCCCGGGTGAAATTGTGGCCTTTGTAGGCAACACCTTTATATGCATTTCTATATGTATTTATTTTGTTTATTTTTTAGTGAATCGATGGTTCCATTCAAGGTGGAGGCTCACATTCGTGTATTTATTGATTGCATTTTTTCAAGGAGGGTGAATAGATAGTTTGTTGAAGTCATTTAGATAAAGTTTAGGATCAAACTTTTGAGGTAACCAAATATATGAATGCCTAGTCTAAACAGGTCACAATTGTGTTTGAAAAATGATAGAAATTTCGGCATGATTTTGAGAAAATTCGGCAGAAATTTTCGAAAATCCAAGTTACAGATGTAAAGTAAATCCGGGTTATAGCTATAAAATTTCAGGATTTTGGGTGCTTCACGGGTGAACCATTGTGATGAATCCATTTTTGCCATTCAAACATTGCAACAATCAGGTTTTTTGAATTCTTTTTGGCCAGATTCTAGCTGGAAAGTTATCATCTGGTTGAAATTCTGGCCTCTGTAGACAACGCCTTTATATGCATTTCTATATGCATTTATTTTATTTATTTTTTGGTGAATCGATGGTTCCAATTAGGGTTGAGGCTTGCGTTCATGTATTTATACTTGTCTATCACCTCTATGTATAGTGCTATTTAGCTTAACTCTCCATGGTTTCTAATTAGTCACCCCTACCAATTGTTTGCAATAACACCGAGATAAGAAGTTTCTTAATATGATATGATTGTGAATATTTTAAATATAAATAATTCTTTTTATTGTTAACATTTTACTATTAAATATTTTGTATTTTCTTTTGCAATATTTTAATTATAAGTAATGCGTACCTTCGTATTGTCAAATATCAGTAATCAATTGAGCAAAGATTGTGCGTAGTTTGAAGAAAATTGAATTATTTAACACAAGCTTTCTTTATCGTTATGTAGTAATCTATTGCGCGAAGGAAGCTTTCAAGCTTTGATTTCGCAAACACTCGCATTTCACATTAAGCATTTTTGTAGTTTTTTTTCTAGGAATTGATGTGTAAGTATTGAGTTTGGCTGCGTAAAAGTTCAAAATTAATGCGCAATATCATTTTTCATTTATCAAATTTGATATCACATATTATAATCATTATCTATGTAGTATACCATTAGTGTTTATAACATATTTTATTACATAGTTATTGCATATTTTGTCTGGATAGTTGGAAGTGACAGTGAAACATAAATGAGACACAATCATTAGAATCCCATGTCCAACTATTTGATTTAGTTATTTTAGTGAACATAGTTCATTTAATATATACATAATGCGAAAAAGGAAAAAAGGAATTCAAGTGGAAAATTGACATTTGGGTTCTGAAATTACTTTTGCAAAGTAAAATTTGGCTAACCTAGCATGGAAAATCTACAAAGTAAATCTACTACATACGTGTTAGTTTAGTGAATGATTATGGAAAATATTTCTACTTATTGGAAAAAGAGCTTTAGTTAATGAAAATAGAATTGTTGGGCATGTGTTATATTCTTTCCACAAATAGAATTAGGCATTGTATGTTGCGTCAGGCGCAATGCCCTGTAATTATTTTTTTATGTGGACCCAATAATAGTTGGGTGGACCCAAGGATAGGGGTAGATCCAAAGATGGTGGGCAGACCTACCCATGGTTTTGTGCATGGGTTTTGCACATGGTTTTGGGCATGATATTTTTTTTCCCATGATATTTTGTAGATACGGTCAAGGGAACTACGATTATGTTCTAATATAGGGTTAATGGATTGGGGTTTATGAATGCTTCGACATGTATGTATGTATATATATATATATATATATATATAGAGAGAGAGAGAGAGAGAGATATTGTAACATTGAAAGGAATATAATGAAAAATCAATATGGTAATCACAATTTTGGGATTCAGGGGAAAATGCCTGTGTATATTTGTTTTTTGTTCTCGCCATTGTTTATTTTTTTGTTTGAAGAATTTGTTTGCACGTAATTTTTGTACAGGGTTAAAACCTACATTTGGTATTAGTTGT
The DNA here is from genome assembly GCA_031772625.1 of Pinus tabuliformis. Lineage (NCBI taxonomy): Eukaryota > Viridiplantae > Streptophyta > Pinopsida > Pinales > Pinaceae > Pinus > Pinus tabuliformis. Next base: position 1,228,451,963 of record CM062804.1, read on the forward strand.
TTTAGCTTCAAGGGGATGCATTTACTGCTGAGGGGTTTTTCTTGAGCTTGTGGTAGACCCTGTTCAGGGGGACATCTGCAGGATCGATTCTTGCCGTGAAAGAAAATGGCAAGCAATGGAAAGATAGAGATCGATAAACTTAATGGTCAGAGTTTTGAGTTGTGATAGTTGAAGATGGAGTATCTATTGGTGGAACGAGATCAATGGATTGCTATAGATCAATGCACAACACAAACAAGAATGTTAGCAGAAGACTAGGTGGAGTTAGATTGGAAGGTGAAGAGAACAATACGATTCCGTCTCTCAGATTCATTATTGTTGAATCTATTACGGGAATCTGGGACAAAAAGGATTTGTGGGTCAAGTTAGGAACTTTTTACCAATCTAAGTCTAAGGTGAACAATTATTCCCGTGGAAGAAGCTATATAACCTAAGGATGAAGGATGGAGGCTTAATGACAGAGCATCTGAACGTCTTTAATATTGTGGTAATTCAATTGATATCTATTGATATAAAAATTCCAGATGAAGATAAGTGCATCTGTTTGTTGTGTTCTCTACCAGATTCGTGTGATAGTCTAGTTGTTGCAATAGGTAGCAATAAAACTACCTTGAATTTTGATGAAATACTATCATCCTAGTCGTCAGAAGAGATGAGAAAAAAAATGTGGAGAGCCAGAATGGAGATGCCTTGTTTGTGAGAGGAAGGTCCCAAAACATAAACAAAATTAAGTGCTCGAGTGGAAAATCTAAATCTAGAGAGAGATCTAAATCTCTAGGAAAACCTGTAAATGTGTGCTAGAAATGTGGAAAGGAAGGGAACTACAAAACGGAATGTAGATCTAAATCTCCTGAGAAAGGAAAGAGATCTTATGGTGCTCCTTCTGTAGAGGTGAAAACCACCTCAGATGAAGGTGGGGATGTGTACTTGGCTTCTTCTTCAAGTACACATGTAGATCATTAGGCATAGTTGATTGATTTAGGTGCATCCTTTCACTTCACTCCCCACAGGGAGTGGTTCGATGAATATGATAAATATGATGGTGGTGATGTCTTCTTAGCGGATTATAGGAAGGCCAGAATATTCAAACGTGGAAAATTCAAGTCGAAGTTGTAAGGAGGAAGGATTAGAACACTTCTTGGTGTTATGCATATTCCTGCATTAGCCAAAAATCTGATTTCTGTAAGCCAGATGGATAATGCAGGTGTAAAAACAATATTTGAGAAATATACCTGCAAGATGGTTCAAGGAGAACTAGTATTGATGTGGGGAGTTAGAATTGGAACTTTGTACAAGCTTCTAGGTAGAACTTTTATTGATGGGTGCAATAGTTCTGTGGTTCTTGAACGTAGAGAAGAAAACTTAGTGGTCTTTCGAGAAAAGACCATGTTATGGAATCAAAGTCCTGGACAAATTGGAGAGAATGGCCTTTGAATATTGTTGTGCAAAGGAGCCCTTTCTGGAGGTTGTGGATGTGGCCATAGTATTCTTCTTTCCCCGAGGGTGAATCATCAAGAAGACAAATTTCTTGGTTTGATAAATGATCTTACTGCATTACTTCACAGAGATCAAAGATATGGTGGTAGGTGGTGCTACCTCCGGTATCCTCAATAACTTATTTCCTAAAGAAATAATAACAATGCAAGGCTTAGACTCATACACATCATGATGATTCCACAAGTATGGTTTGCCTCCTAATACATCACAAACTTCAAGAGGAGAAACATCACACAATACCACAATTGTGAAGGGCTTGATGATGTAGGGAAGGCGACACTATTGGATGACGTGGAGATATTTTCCTTGGTGAAGCCCCCCGATGGTGTACGCCTGCGAGTGTTGTGTGGTCGGGTAGGCCCAACCACTTCATGACCTATGCTAAAATGAGGTTTTTTTGGCTTCCACTGTCAATAATGAATTGTAGTGGAGAAACCTTAACCCACATTTGTGAGTGGAAGAGACACTTCCCCTCTTCTAGATCTCCAAGCTCAATCTTTTCGATCTTGGTGGTGGCAACGATGGCACTAGGCTCCGCATCAATAATATGCTTCCCTTTGTCATTCCCCTTGTAAGGTTCTGACTCAGAGTCAGAAAATGTGTCTGATTTTGAAACCTTCAACTCATCCACTAGTGAATGCTTGACCCAACACTCACTCGTGTTATGAATGGGGCTCTTGTGGAACTCACACCATTTTCCTGTGTCCTTCAATGTAATATGACCTAATATGTAATATAAAATCAACATATAAATGCTTAGCAAAATAAACTGTCACTTTCTCATGGTTGGGGAAGTTTCCCCAAGCTACAATGAATCCATCATACACAAAAGGGGTTGCATGAACATTACTAAAATATCTCAGTGGGTATGGACCTTTATGTTTAGCAGGGTAATTTGGAGGGATGTCCAAAAACTCCCCATGAATAACAATGTACATGGTGGCCTATTTCACCACCTCCCAAGAATCTAGGCCTCTAGCCTCATGCCTCTTGACCCTATGTGTGAACTATAACATGTGGCTATATTGGCTAGACTTTTGGTATGTCTCTTTCAAGCTAGTCATGCTATCCAACATCAAAGACAATGCAAGGCAATTCACTGAATTGGTGGGGATATTCTTTATCTATGTTATGATTCGTGTATGATGGGTTGTAACATGATATAATGTGATCTGAGTTGTAGCATCATCCCATGGAGGGATCGATGTTGAACTTTGATCCTCAGCTTCGGCCTGTTGAGGACCTGTAAATCATAAGAATAATTTAACATGTATATAATTAATAAAATAAATTATGCAATCTGATACAGATTAGAAATTTTTAATATAAATAATTATGGATAATTTGACAATAAGAGTCAAAAGTTTCATATAAATATGTACCTCATCTATGTCACATGAGCCATGCACCCTCCAAGTCTTACAAATGGCATCATGATACATAGATGTATGTGTCAAAATCTAATCAAAGGCTAAACTCATGATAAATGTAACACAATATAAGGGCATTGGATGGTCACAAGGAAGTGGTGGCGATCTTTGTATCTCTCCATGCAATGCAACATGTGCACTAGCCAATGATGCTCGCATGTTGTTTGCAATAGTCTCCCGCATCTTACCATTGAGTTGTGAAAGCTCCTCTAGCTCTCCAAGTAATATCATGCTCCATGACGGTAGTGGCAAGAATATTGGAGGTGGTGGTACATGCCCAGGGTTCCTACGGTCCCCTTCACGCTCATAGTTATGTCCCCTATTGGTACTGTTATCACTCAGGTTTTCCCAAAAGTTGTAAGAAAGGGAAAGGAGGCCGAGGTAACCATAGACCAATCTTTTAGATACAGAATCTAGCCAATCTGTATCTAGAGAGGACTCTCTCTTTATGATCTAGCTTTGTTTTTAAAGTTATTAGGCTAGTTATGAAGTTCAAGGGTTTTGTTTGAGTTTGGGTGGTGAGATTCAATAGAAAAGAGAGGTAAGACAGAGTAGTTCAGTCCATTGAGATAATGGAGTCAAAGAAGATGGCTTTCTGGATTTGGTTTCTTAACAGAGGATGGCTTCATAGAGCAAGGTAGTCAAACAAGGAACAAATAAAAACTTGAAATAGATGGAATGGGCTCAAACGGGATAAAGGGCAGTTAAGGATCCTTCAACCTATTTAAAGAGGGAAATTGGATGATTACTAATAAGGAGTAGTTAATTATTCTTTAGCAAATAATCAACATGAAAGAATTATGAAACATGAGCAATTAAGATTTCACTACTTATCCTAATTCTAAAGAAAACACAGAGAACAATAATGACTAAAAATAGAGTGCAATCAATCATATTCTAAAATTAAATATTTCTTTATTATTCAGATTGTGAAACACAGATGATATAATAAACTAAGAAAACTTTAAAACACAAGATATAGAGGACTTATTGATCCGGTGATTGATTCAAGAAGTCTGTGACAAGTCCTCTGCTTTAATTCCTCATCTAGTAAGCCATACAATAGTTGATTCCAATAGCTCTTTATTCCAAATAATCAATATTAAAGCACAGTCTAGGAATCCCCCCAATACTCCAATGGAGGGGGTATTTATGCTCAAAATTTAAAACAAATATCTCATAACAGAGTGAGATAATATCTAGGATAACTAAAAATATCTTACAAGAAAATAGAAACAACTAGCCTTGAAAATAGGGAAAAGATGAACTGATGTTGTGCTGGTCTTGTTTTTGTTGAATGTGCTAGAGGCAGGCCCTATAATTCGGCTGGCAGCTGTTTTCTTCAGTAACTCTGCATTGGCTGCCTGTCTTGACTGATACTATTTAACCCTCATCATCTCACCACTTTTCTCTAGTAATTCATGCTTCTGAAGTTTCCTCAGGTGTGACGAGCGTCGAGGGGCAGAAAAAGGGGTTTCTTTAGTTTCTTTGTATCTTCAAACCGGAATTCGGGCCTTCTGTGGAAAAATAGACCAACAACAGATTTGGGGTCTTCTTATGGAAGTTATGGACTGTTCGGAAACTTGCATTTGACCTTCTCTGGTATAATTCTTAGCGGAAAACTGAATTACAGTTTTGCAGGGCAAACTGGATAAATACCCGCGTTAAAGAAAGAAATCATACAATAGCATTTTAAATTGTAGGCTACAGAGCTTGTACTGTAGTCTTTCTAGTCAGGCGAGCAGTTGAAAACTGGAGGAGATCGTTTTTTGCACGAGAGCACGATATGCAACAAAACATAGCAAAAATGACATTTTGTTGATTTTATTTGACAAAACGAAGGTTTGGCGGGATTTTTGATTTGATTGGGCAGATGACGTAAGTGGAGGGTTAGATGACATCAGCGGGTGATGTGGCGGATGACATCAGAAGAGGGTCAGATGATGTCAGTTGGTGATGTGGCAGATGACGTCAGTGGGTGATGTGGCAGATGACGTCAACAAAGGGTGGTAAGCGATTTTTCCTGCACTGCTTTTGGTGCTGAGTGGTTTTGTACGGAGGGAGAGCAAGCAAGATGAATGGGTGACATGTGGCTTTGGTATGACTAAAAATCGTCAGCCCCCCGTGAGTTAACACTCGGTGTTAAGCGGGGTCGTGATATTTTTTCAACCGTCAGGTGTGAATGGAATGATCAAACGGTGGACGGGCGTTGGAGATGGCAGAGAATTAACTGTGCAGGCACAGTCATAAGAAACTGTGTTTTTTAAATGTTTCGAGCACAATTTTATTGGCCGGGTAATGGTTATTAATTAACCCAATGGTTAATTAATCCCATATGGTGCATGGGGAAAGGTTCTTAATAAGTCTCGAATAAACTTATTAATTCGTGTTAAACAGTGCTACGGTTATATTTCAACTAGGGGCGAGAATATATAAAATGTCGGGGTTTTATAATATATTTACATAATACGGGGAATAGTATATTGCAAGGGATTTACAAATCATAAATGTTAATAATTAATATGAAAATGAATTGAGCGCTAAGTTATAAAAACAATTGATTTTTGTAATTAAACTTAGGATCAGGATGGAAAAAGGATTTATATGAGAAATGCTTGCCATTTTCCTAAGTAAAATAGGGTTTTACTTAGGCAATCATTATGAAATGGAACAAGTGGTTTTATGAGTGATATTAAGCACTAGTCTTTTCACAGACCTTAATACTTAGGGGAAATTAGTGAATGATTAGGGAAAAGTATGAAGGGGAGTTAGTTATTCAACCTTGTCTTGCTTGAGCTGCTTTAAGTGTAATGTCTGCCTTGCACCTGTGATAGAGATAAAGATTAACACTTTTAGAGACATAATCTATCACTGGTATCATTCTGCAACACCAATCTACCTACCCTACCTACTTGGGCCTAGCATTTTTTCCTTCTTTATTTGGGTGCACTTGGACTGGAAAACCCTCATCAAATTTTCTTTTCTTTGCATGGCAAGCCTACCTAAGTTTGCACTTATTACATCCAAGGGCTCAGATTAAACTATTGAGCTCCTTTTTATTTACTCTACCTATCTACTTATCTATCAAGATTAAACAGTTCGGTTAGATTTTATTCTCTATCTCTAAAACAGGAAATTCAAATATTAATGAGACAAGTTTAAGATGTTTGGCCATTCATCAATTGTGGCATAACCAACAAGCTGCACACAATCAGATTATTACAGAAAATGAAAAAGTAGTGGCATTTTGGACTTACACACTTTAATGGTCTATCTTTGTTTGGGGTTCATTTCAATCACTTTTTTGACCATTTTATTTATTTTCACCCTTTGATTTTTCTTTTAGGGCATACCCTCTTTACATTTTTTACATTTTTTGATTTTTTTGATAATATGGAAACCTTTGCAACAAGGAAAGGAATGAACATATTACAGATCTCATCAAGTCAATCCTGAAATATGAAGCCTATTGGTATAGGTGTATAACAGTGGCTCCACTTGGGGATGCCTTTTCCTGGTGGAAAGTCAAGAACAACAGGTCAGATGGCCTTCTGAATAACTCTGACTTTGCTCTGAAATTTCCTTCTGCTGGTTGCTTTATTGTATGTATGACAACACACTTGTGAAGCTTAGGGCCTTCTCTTAGGACTTCAACTTCAGCAAGTTACTATCCAATCCAAATTGTGACATTATTAAGGATATAGTATGTACATGTTAGAGTTAGAATAGATTTAAAAAACGGGATCAAAGTAATGTTTCAGCATTCGACCATTCACTGGTCCTTCTTCTATTTCTGTACCATCCAGGCTCTTTAGAAAGTAAGTATTGTTCTCTTGCAATGCCTAGATGATAAATGGCCCTTTCCACAGGAAGTCAAACTTCCCATGTTTTCCTTTGTCTTCTCTCCTGGAATCCCACCTTAGAACTTTGTCTCCAAGGTAGAAGTCTTCTACTTTGGTCCTTTTATCAAATATTTTCTTGAGTTTTTCTTGTAACACTTGGGATCTTTGGTGCACTTCTTCTCTAGTCTGCTGCAAATGGATGGTCTGATTTATTCTCCTTTGAATGTCATTAGGTTCCACCTGATCTTCTTATAGTAATTTCATTGCAGGAACTCCTAAAGATGAAGGAAATACAACCTCCATGCCATAGACTAGCTCATAAGGGTTAGTTCCAATAGATCTCTTTGTAGTAAGTTTGTCTGCCCATAGTGCATTTGAAAGTTTCTTGTGCCAGTTTTTCTTGTTCTCTTCCAACAATTTCTTAATAATATTAATCAGGCTTTTATTGGAAGATTCAGCTAGACCATTATCTTGAGGCTAATAGGTTGTTGAATTGCCTAAAGTGATATGGTATTTGTTACAGAAATTTATCATTTTCTTGGACTTGAAGGCAATAGCATTATCGGTTATGATCTTTTCAGGACAGCCAAATCTAGACATTATGTTGGTCTCTAAGAATCCTATAATCACTATATCATTGGCTTGTCTAGAAGGAATGGCTTCTATCCATTTGGTGAAATAGTTTGTGGCAGTAAGAATCCATTTATGTTGGCCAGAAGAGGGAGGATGGATTTCTCCAATGAAGTCCAAACCCCATTGTTGAAAGGGTTTTTTCAGTGGAAATTGTTCTAAGGGGTAGTGGTAAAAGCTTTCTTTTGCCTTCAAAAATTTGACATTTATGGCAAGCAGTGACATATTTCTTTATATCAATGAACAAGGTTGGCCAGTAAAATCCAGCCCTTAGGATTTTGTTTGCAATTGATTTCCAGTAAAGGTGTCCACCGTAGTCCCCTGTATGAAATTCTTTGAGAACCTTGTCAGCTTCCTCGTTTATTAAACAATTCAATAGAATACCTTCATGATTTTTCAAAAAGAGAGCATTATCTAAAATAAAAAATTTTGAAGCTTTCATCTTTAAAAACCTTTTCTTTGTTCGGGATAACCCTAGAGGAGCCTGCAGGTTTAATAATACATGAGTTATATCAACATACCAAGGTGATTCTAAGAAGGCCTAGCTGCTTTATGGAGTTGTCATCTCTTGTTCATTGTCTAGTTCATTAATATCCAGGGCTTGAAATTTTGTTTCAGTCATGAGTTTAGCCAATCCCTGTCCTTTTATAAGCTTTGTAGGTTTTATTTCAATATCATACTCCAATATATTAACTATCCATTTACCTCGTTTGCCTTCAATTCCATCTTGAGTCAGGATGTCTTTGACAACAACATTTGGTACATAAGCTATTACATGGGAGTACAATATATAGACTCTGAAGTCTTTAATAGCTTTCTCAAGTGAAAAAGCCTGTTTTTCCATGATTTTGTAATTTATAGGTGCATCTCTGAGTGCTTTACTGAAAAAGGCTATGGGTTTTTCACATCCTTGATCATATTTTTGCAGTAAAATAGCTGCTATAGTGTGTTCTAATGCAAATGAAAAAATTATGAAGTCTCTATCGAAGTTTGGACTTGTAAGGACTGGTGTTCTAGTCAAAGCCATTTTAATTTCTTCAAATGCTTGTTTGGCTTCTACTGTCCATTTAACCTTTGAATCCTTTTTTAACATAATGTTCAGCAATCTAATTAATTCAACCAAATTAGATATGAATCTTCTTAAAAAGTTAATATTTCCTGGGAAAGCTTGAAGTTATTTGACATTTCTGGGGTGGGGTATTTGCAGAATAGCTTCTATTCTAGCAAGACCAATTCTGATGCCATCTTTGGAGATGATATGGCCTAACAGTTTGCCTTCCTCTAAACCAAACAAGGATTTTTTAGGATTTAATGAAATACCATACTTTCTGCATTTTAAAAGCACTTGTTTGAGATGATCTGAATGTTGCTGATCTAATTTGGAAAATACAGTCAGGTCATCTAGATATATGACCAGAAAATCGTGAATTTCTTTTGCAAAAGCTATGTCCATTACTCGTTGAAAGGTTCCCCCTGCATTCTTAAGTCTGAATGGCATTTTAACATATTTGAATGTACCCCATGGTGTTGTAAATGCAGTCTGTTTCTGGTCATCAGGATGAACCAGAATCTGATTATAACCTGAAAACCCATCCAAAAGTGAATTCCTAGAAGCACCTACTATCCTTTGTAAAATATGATCCATCTTATGTAAAGGGTAATTGTCTTTTAAAGAAACCTTGTTTACATTTATTAAGTCAACACATAATCTGATTTCTCCTATTTTCTTCCTTGTAGGCACTAAATTAGGCACCCACTCTGAAAATCTAATTGGAGCTATTATCCCTACATCATGCATTCGTTTGATTTCTTTTTCAATTAAAGAAAGAAGTACAGGGTTAATTATTCTGAGCTTTTGTTTGAATGGTTTTTGATTTTCCTTGAGGGGTATAGTATGTTGAATTACAGAGGTGTCATAAGATTTCAGGTCTTCATAGCTCCAGGTGAAAACATCCTGGAATTCTTTGATTAGTTCAACATACTTAAGTTTTTGATCAGGGGGCAAAGATTTGGATAATTTTACCATTTTTGGATTTTCTTCAGTTCCTATGTTATAGTCTTCAATGTATGCTTTTAGAGGTTCCATCTGGGGTTTCTTTGGAATGTCATTAAAATTAAAGAGATATTCCAAAGGAGTTAATCCTTTGGGCAAATGATTGTCTTTCAAATTGATAATTTCAGATTCTCCTTCAATAATCTCATCAATGTCTATTTCTTTAGGGTCTTGTATTTCCTTTTGGTAAATTTCGTTGGATGAATCATTTGCGTTTCATTTTCTGCTGAAATGTTTATTTCTATCTGATTTGTTTGATCAAATTCACTAGTTGTATCTACATTTATGTTAGTGCTAGAAAATTCTTCTTCTAGGGTTAAAAAATTGTTGATCTGATTATCACTGTCAAACACTTGCAAGTTCTTTACATTATCAGGTATGGCTGGCCTGTGTCTAATCTCAGCTGTGAATTGATGATTTGGTTCAAATGGTAATTTACAGGTGCTGGCAAACGTTGCCAGGCTATGAGCTTGCAAGTTATGTTTTCTCAGGATTTTGGCAAGCTGAGTTTCTAGAAATGTATTGAGGATCTCTATAGTTGTTCCTCTGTACTCTCTTAATCTGGGATCATTTGTCAAGAACTTCCCTTTTATCTGTTGAATGATTAAATCAGAATCTCTTAGGATTGACACTCTAGTTGCTCCCAATTTCTTGACCAGTTTAAGACCTAGCAATAGAGCTTCATATTCAGCCATATTATTAGTGCACCTAAAGTTTAATCTGTAGGCATGGCCTTCAGCATGATTGTTTTCAAGATTGTGCACCCAGACTCCTGCTCCTGCTCCTAATTTGTTCACAGAACCATCAAATTCTAAGTACCAAAGGATTTCATGTTCATAATTAGTATCTAGAGTTTCAGGGATATGTTTAATAGGGAGATTTGGTTTTTCAGTTTCTTCTGGTTTATCTGATTTTTCATGATTTTCAGAAATTTCTTGGATTTAGACTCTAGACTTTTCATTTGCAATTTTTTTTGTTTCATCTGCTAAAACTTTTATTTCATGTGGGGTATCAATTTCATCATTGTAAAGAATAAAAGAATCCATATCTGAATGTACTGAGTAGATAGGGAAATTTTGAGGTTTCTCTTGAAAACTTACTACATACTTCATTAAGATTTCTCTGTATAGTCTCTTGGGTTGACCAAACACTGAAATAGTAGCGTAAGACATGTCTAACTGTAGAGATACTTGAAGCTTTGCACCCCAAGATCTAGACAATAACATGCCATACTTTGGTGGAATATCAGCTAGTACTATTTCCATTAAGATGGTTTTGGCAGGTTATTGGACTAGTGATACACATAAGTCTTTGATTAAACCTAAACATCTGACCTGACTTGAATCAAAAGAGAAAAGGTCTTTATATGGCCTGGTGATGTCAAGGTCTAGTCTCTCCATTATAGATTTAGGCATTAAGTTATGAGAAGCACCAGAATCAAACATGGCATTATGAAGTATTTTATCATGTATGTTTAAACTTACATAGAACGGAGGAACTTCTCCCTCTACTTTTTTTCTATTTACTCCAGGGCCAAATATCAATTCAGGGTAGTCATCAAAAACATTTATTGAATCTTCGTTCACAGAAATTTTGAGTGATCTACTGATTTGACTTCTGTAAACGTCATGTTTAGCTAATTCTGATAATGGAATAGCTATCTTTAGTTTGCCTGCTTCTGTCTCAAGATTAAAAGGTTTTTCGGTCTGAGTTCTTGTATTTTGGACAACTAGATTTTCTTCGTTTCTCTCCTCTTCAGGAGTGGGATTATGGGCTGAAGTTGTTTCCAAATCAAGTTCTAGAGGATCTTCTACATTTCCTTTAGAAGGAATAGAAGTGGAAGGTTGTCTATTCTTTGGTTGATTATTTGATACATATTCAACAATTGGGTTATTAGGGTTAGGACCTATTCTAGAAAGAATATGTACAGGGGGGGTACTGATCTTACCTTTGTTAGGTTGCTTGGTATCTTTTTTTTTATTGGTTTCAGGGACATATATTCTTCTGCTCCTCAGATTGTATTGTTTGTGGACTTCATAAATGGTTGTATCATATCCCTCTCTAAAGTCAAATGTTTCACCTGACTGAGTTTGGAATTATTTAAAAATGTGAGCTTCTTGATCCGCTTGGGTCAAGAAAACTTGTTGTTCATTGTTGAGTCCCATCAAATTAATTTGAGTGTCTTGTATTGGTTCATCAGAAGTTGAGGCTTCAACATAATTTTCTTGAAATGGGGGCCTAATATTTTGGTCAGGCCCTGTCTTTCCAGTGTTAGGGTTTTGGTTCTTCTTGAAATTTGGATTTCTCCCAGTATTGCTTGGTTGACCATCCCAAGGGGATTTTCTCTCGATTTTTTCTACTCTATCTCCAAGTCTATCCATTCATTTAAGAATAGCATCTAATTTCTGTTCAAAGGCAAGAGGTTATTCTTTGAAAGGGGTCCTCATTTCAGCTCTAGCTCTAGATCGTTTAGAAATCAAGTTGGCCTCAACGCTGACAGCTATACTCTGCATCTCTTCTAAGTTTCGAGGAGATCTTTCCCTAAGTTGGTATTCCATATCAGAGTCAAATGCATCAGGAATTTGATCAAGGCCAAATCTAGAGGAGGTCTGCGATTTTGAGGAATAACATTGTAGACATTATTGAATCTGGTACAGTAATCTTGGACGGTTTCTTGTGTGCCTCTTCTAACATCTCCAGTCAAACTTTGAACAAATACTTTCATTCTAACATCATCAGCATCAACCTCATATATTTCAAAATAGTCAGTAATTTTCTTGATATGTTGTTGAGTTGTGTAAGTGCCAGTACCTTCAAAAGAAGTGATTTTACTTTGATAGTCTTGGGGCATAGCCCCTAGATTGGCAGGTAAGTTTAGGGGAGTATATCGGTTTGCCATGGTTGTAGAAATACATGTAACAACTGGAGGAGTAGGGATAACAATGGGAATGTGTGTTGTAGATGAAGGAGTGTAAGGGGTAGCTTGAGGTTGGGAAGTCTGAGGTGATGATGGTGAACTTGGAGAAGCTGTAGTAATCACAGAAAGGTTTGGTGTCCCTTCAGAGGTAAGCTCAGATTGAATGGAGTTCTACAAATGTCTGTCAAGGTGTGAAGTAACAATTTCAATCTGCAAATTTTCAATGAATATTGGATTTTGAACTGTGTGGGTTAACCCAGATTCTGAAAAGGTCTCAAATAAAGAGTTTTCAAAATACTCATCAAAAGGTTCATCCTCAGGGTAGATCCACCTCACAGGATAGGATCTTGATCTGTATAGAGGCCGAGAACTAGCAGAATTTTCTTGGCTCTCTTGTCTTCTAAGAATCCTAGGAATCAGATTAGGATTTTCAAACACAGGTGGGGGATTTGGATCCGGATTCGATCTGGTGTAATGAATCCTTTCTGAAGCCAGGTTTCTAGTTGTGTTTTTGGTTTTTTCTTGAAATAGATTTGAAAATACAACTTTAACAGTCTCTTTAAGAGGTTTTAGATGTGGGAATTTTGAATTTTCTTAAAGACTTATTTGAAAAGAGGAACTGATCAAGTATTTGAAACCAACTGTCCAATCTATAAGCTAGACCAAAGATAGACTAAAGTAGCATTCATTTACTTCAGCAATTGCAAAGCAAAAGAATTTCAAAGGCTACCTGGCTAACTTCAGGCTCCGTTTATAGCTTATACGGAAAATAGTAGTAAAAAACAAATTATTCAGCTCCCCAGTGGAGTCGCCATTGAATGTTATCACTCAGGTTTTCACAAAAGTTGTAAGAAAGGGAAAGGAGGCCGAGGTAACCACAGACCAATCTTTTAGATACATAATCTAGCCAATCTGTATTCAGAGAGGGCTCTCTCTTTATGATTTAGCTTTGTTTTTAAAGGTATTAGGCTAGTTATGAAGTTCAAGGGTTTTGTTTGAGTTTGGGTGGTGAGATTCAATAAAACAGAGAGGTAAGACAGAGTAGTTCAGTCCATTGGGCTAATGGAGTCAAAGAAGATGGCTTTCGAGATTTGGTTTCTTAATAGAGGATAGCTTCACAGAGCAAGGTAGTCAAACAAGGAACAAATAAAGACTTGAAACAGATGGATTGGGCTCAAATGGGATGAAGGGAAATTAAGGATCCTTCAACCTATTTAAATAGGGAAATTGGATGATTACTGATAAGGATCAGTTAAGTATTCTTTAGCAAATAATCAACATGAAAGAATTAGGAAATAGGAGCAATTAAGATTTCATTTCTTATCTTAATTCTGAAGAAAACAAAGAGAACAATAATGACTGAAAACAGAGTGCAATCAAGTATATTCTGAAATTAAATCTTTCTTTATTATTCAGATTGTGAAACACAGATGATATAATAAACTAAGAAAACTTTATTGATCTGGTGATTGATTCAAGAAGTCTATGACAAGTCCTCTGCTTTAATTCCTCATCCAGTAAGCCATACAATAGTTGATTCCGACAACTCTTTATTCCAAATAATCAATCTTACAACACAGTATAGGAATCCCGCCAATACTCCAATGGAGGGGGTATTTATGCTCAAAATTGTAAAACAAATATCTCATAACAGAGTGAGATAATATCTAGGATGACTAAAAATAGCTTACAAGAAAATAGAAACAGCTAGCCTTGAAAATAGGGAAAAGATGAACTGATGTTGTGCTGGTCATGTTTTTGTTGAATGTGTTGGAGGCAGGCCCTATAATTCGGCTGGAAGCTGTTTTCTTCAGTAACTATGCGCTGGCTATCTGTCTTAACTGATACTCTTTAACCCTGATCTGATACACTTTGATTGTTTACCCTGTTCACCTTTTTCGATCGTGTTCTGGTAAAACAAAACTACTAACGTGTCTTCTCACCACTTTTCTCTAGTAATTCATGCTTCTAAAGTTTCCTTAGGTGTGAGGAGCAACGAGGGGCAGAAAAAGGGGTTTCTTTAGTTTCTTTGTATCTTCAAACCAGAATTCTGGCCTTCTATGGAAGAAAAGACCAACAGCTGATTTGGGGTCTTCTTATGGAAGTTATGGACAGTTTGGAAACTTGCATTTGACCTTCTCTAGTAGAATTCTTAGCGGAAAACTGAATTACAGTTTTTCAGGGCAAACTGGATAAATACCTGCGTTAAAGAAGGAAACCGTACAATAGCAGGTTGAATGGTAGGCTGCAGAGCTTGTACTGTTGTCTTTCTGGTCGGGTGGCAGTTGAAAACTGTAGCTGATCGTTTTTTGCACGAGAGCGCGACATGCAACAAAATATAGCAAAAATGACATTTTGTCGGTCTTATTTGACAAAATGAAGGTTTGGTAGCATTTTTGATTTGATTAGGCAGATGACGTAAGCAGAGGGTCGGATGATGTCAGCGAGTGATGTGGCGGATGATGTTAGTGGAGGGTCGGATGACGTTAGTGGGTGACGTGGCAGATGACGTTAGCGGGTGACGTGGTGGATGACGTTAGCAAAGGGTGGTAAGCGATTTTTCCCACACCGCTTTTGGGCCTGAGTGGTTTCGGATGAAGGGTGAGCGAGCAGGCTAAACGGGCGACTTTGGTATGGCAGAAAACGTTGGGCCCCCATGAGCTAACACTCGGTGGTAAGCGGGGTGGCGATATTGTTTTCCACCATCAGATGTAAATAGAATGATGAAATGGCGGACGGGCGTTGGAGATGGTGGAGAGTTAACTATGCAGGCCCAGTCATAATATACTGTGTTTTTTAAATGTTCCCGACGCAATTTTATTGGCCGGGTAATGGTTATTAATTAACCCAATGGTTAATTAATCCCATATGGTGTGCGGGGAAAGGTTCTTAATAAGTCCCAAATAAACTTATTAATTCGTGTTAAACAGTGCTACGGTTATATTTCAACCAGGGGCGGGAATATGTAAAATGTCGGGGTTTTATAATATATTTACATAATACAGGGAAGGGTATATTGCCAGGGATTTATATATCATAAATGTTAATAATGAATATGAAAATGAATTGAGCGCTAAGTTATAATAACAATTGATTTTTGTAATTAAACTTAGGATCAGGATGGAAAAAGGATTTATATGAGAAATGCTTGCTATTTTCCTAAGTAAAATAGGGTTTTACTTATGCAATCACTATGAAATGGAATGAGTGGTTTTATGAGTGATATTAAGCACTAGTCTTTTCACAGACCTTAATACTTAGGGGAAATTAGTGAATGATTAGGGAAAAGTATGAAGGGGAGTTAGTTATTCAACCTTGTCTTTCTTGAGCTACTTTAAGTGTAATTTCCGCCTTGCACTTGTGATAGAGATAAATATTAACACTTTTAGACACATAATCTATCACTGGTATCATTTTGCAACACCAATCTACCTACCCTGCCTACTTGGGGATAACATTTTTTCCTTCTTTATTTGGGTGCACTTGGACTGGAAAACCCTCATCAACTTTTCTTTTCTTTGCATGGCAAGCCTACCTAAGTCTGCACTTATTACATCCAAGGGATCAGATTAAACTGTTGAGCTCCTTTTTATTTACTCTACCTATCTACTTATCTGCCAAGATTAAACAGTTCGGTCAGATTTTATTCTCTATCTCTAAAACATGAAATTCAAACATGAATGAGCCAAGTTTAAGTTGTTTGGCCATTCATCAATTGTGGCATAACCAACAAGCTGCACACAATTAGATTATTACAGAAAATGAAAAAGTAGTGGCATTTTGGACTTACACACTTTACTGGTCCATCTTTGTTTTGGGTTCATTTCGTTCACTTTTTTGACCATTTTATTTATTTTCACCCTTTGATTTTTTCTTTTAGGGCATACTCTCTTTACATTTTTTACATTTTTTGATTTTTTTGATTTTTTGATAATATGGAAAACCTTTGCAACAAGGAAAGGAATGAACATATTATAGAGCTCATCAAGTCAATCATGAAATATGACACCTATTGGTATAGGAGTATAACAGGTACCATAAAAACGAGAACACCAACGCCCCAACCTCCCATGCCTCCTCCACCTTCACCACCGCAACAACCACCTCCTCAAGTTCAAGTGTATGCTTAGGAGATCACAACCAATCCCCCCAAACCTAAGAAGAAGAATAAGGGGAAGGGTAACCCAAAAGAACCATCTCAATGTAATCAAGGCAACTGTTGTAACATTATTCTTCGTGTTTACATTTATATGTCAAAAAAAGAAATTAAAAAAAAATGAAAAAGAAAGAAAAAGAAAGAAAGAAAGAAAATAAATTAAAAAATATATAAAGAAAAATTAAGAAATAAAAATGAAAAGGGAAAAAATATAAAATTGAAAAAAATGAAAAATATTGAGAAAATGAAAATAAATAAAGAAATGAAATCCCTAGAAGAAGAATAAATTAGCGATGCACATTTAAATATCGTTATCATACTTAAAATGTTAAATTATGTAAAGTCAAAAGATTTGGTTATTTATGTATTTAATAAAGTTGAAAAATGATAAAAGATTTTGTCGCTTGTGATATCCATGGGTGCAATAAACAATGGCCACAATCTTCTCCGCCCAATCAACATAGAAGAAGGAAGTCCCCCCCCCCCCCCCCCTGGTCGCTCTGACATTTAACTGGGGGGGTCCGAAAAGTAGTTTTAGATTTGCAACATGTCAAACACGGATGCAGTTCGGACGCTCCCCCGCCCACACCCCCCCCCCCACCACCTTTCTAAACAGCTTACCAACCCCCCTCCCTCTTCGAAATCTTCCATCGACTGTTGTCGAAACCGCCTTCACCAATTTTGATTATTTCCACTCCCGTCATATCCACTCAATTGTTGCCTCCTGTCAACTTCCCATTACATGATTATAAAATCGTTACCCAATCAAATGTCCAATATCAAATGCACAAACGATTAATTACCTTCTTTATTAATAAACCCATAGTTTTCCTATTATCCATTTACACATTCTGTTAAAGAAAGTTGTGTACCAAGATCTAGCACAACCTAAACATAACAACCCAGCGTACAACACCTGCAAGCCGACCAATTACCTGGTAACACTCATTTCCTGTCATATTCTTTCCAATTTTGTCTTCGAAGCGAAAATCCAAAATGACTAATGAAAACCCCATTCTCCCGCCTGTGATAGACCTACACCATTTTCCATTAGTAGACCAAGAGTTCAAAATTTTAGAAACACAGTGTGAAGTTGATTTGTATGAGTTACATAACTAGATGAAACAGAAATTCATTGACCTCAGTGATGAATTGAGCTTGTGGGACTCTTTCCTACCTCAATTCATGTTTTGACAGACCCACCCCTTCCCTGAATTTTTGTCGTCATGTCATGTTAGGTATATTCCTAGCCAAAGGGTTGTTTTTGTACATAATGGAGGCATTATGTTCATAATTACAACCCAATCCATTTGTCAAATGTTACAGATTGGATGCTTAACTCCATCACATTTTTTTTCTATAGAATCTCTCATGGATCTCTACAAAAATATTACCTACCCTCAACAAGCTAATATTTTTGAGATTTTTATACTCGAAGATGTTGAATTACCTAGAACCAATCCACCTTACCCAACTTCAATGTTTTTAGATATGACCAAATAAATTATTTCAATAATTTCCTATTTGCTAGGTTATCAATATGACCAATGGGTTGATGTCATTATCCTAGGGTTTTTGCTAGTATTTTCTATAGATGAGAAATCTACTATTATCTTCAATTATAGTGAATTCTTAGCAAACACTATCCATGATCAGTTCATGAAGTTTTCTATAGAAGGGGCTTTCAAACATGCATCAATCCTTGTATATTTGTTTTTTTTCTATCTATCACACATGTTTTCAATTCCACTGCAAAAGATGAATAGGGAAAGCCATAATCTGTGATTCATTGGACCTCATTGGTTAGGAAAAATACAAATGAATTCTCTTTCAGTGACTACACATATTAGTTTTTATACACAGTTTCATGTTTGCTTAATAGTGATCTAATCCCCAAAATTTCTCTTGAAATTAAAAGAAGTATTCATCTTAGCGAAACAAAAAAAGACATGAGATTGGTATCTATACGAAAAGTATACAGATATTGGATTGTATGGTTACGAGATTCCTCCATAAAGGTTGCCAAAGTTTGTACCTATCAAATTTTTTGCACTGGAATACATCAGGGAAAATGATAAATATGGATGAGCCACACTTTGTGTCAGCTAAGAAAAAGTCCCAATTTAAAATCAAAACTCAAGTTGGACCTTTCATCTATAATTCCAGAACTGCAATAAAGGAGTCAGATCTTCTCCTAAAGGAAATGCAATTTAAATTGAGTTTTTCCTGGTCTTATGATCTCTTGGGGATCATTTCCAAGCTAAGGGTAGAACATAAAACTATTCCTTATGCTCATACTTCTAGACCAAAGATTGAGTAATATATGAATCAGGAGGAGTGGAAAGATAACACATTGCAGGAAGTAGAAGAGCATAGTTTTACTCCTACAACATCTCAGACTCTAGTTCCCCAAGAAAAACATGCAAAGATAGTAAGGGAAACAATTTCCTCTTCAGTTACAGGACTTCAACAAACAGAGTTTTTGATGTATAAGAAGAAGAAAAATAATCCTCTTGAGGACTCCTTTTCAAAAGAAAGCATGCAGACTACACTAGTCTTGATAGGCCTTCATGTTACTACCTTGAATTGAAGAAATTTCTACAGGGTCACAATAATCTTCAGCTTCTCAAGAGCCATTAGAAACATCCCAAATAGGATAATTAGCCCATCCTTAGACTAAACCAAGAATTTTTTCTAGGTAGAAGGAAATCAAAATATTAGGGCAATTTTGAGTTCTAAAATGGGCCTCCAAAGGAAATTCTAAACTAATATTGGAAATAATAAAATAAGGTTAGGTTACATCATCAAATTTTAGAGGGAAAAAAGAAAAAATTATTTTTTCAAATTATCTCCCTATGAGTTTACTCAAATTTCGAGCAACAACACTGATTAGATGCAAAATTTGATTCCTCATCCAAGGAGTACCCATGTTGCATACTTTCGATGGACCCTACTACAGGGAAAATGAGAAATACATGAAAACCATGATTGCAATCGCATTTTTTTGTGTATTTCTCATTTCTCATGTAGCGGGGTCCATCGAAAGTATGCAACATGGGTACTCCTTGGATGGGGATTTAACATTTGCATCCAACGAGTACTCCCACTCGAAATTTGAGTATACAATTAGGGAGATAAGTTGAAAATATGAGTTGAAAAAGTAGTTTTATTATTATTTTTTCTTTTTACGTTTTTACTCCAAAAATGGTGAATCATCTCCCATGGTTGAAATCATCATGTTGAACCTATTGGTCCTTATAAAGTTTATTTTGGTTGTACATTTTCTTAGGAGGCCCATTTTAGACCTCAAAATTCCCCTAATGGGAAAAATGAAGCATTAAAGGCTACCACTTACACAGAATTCTGGAAACAAACTTCAGCTTTTTAGCATAGGTTACTTTCTGCCTTTGATACTGAAAAAAGGATGATTCAAATGGCATTCCTTGAACCTAAGATTCCATTTCCCAAGACTATTAAAGACTATAAGAAATCAATCTTTTCCCTTGACACAAAGGAATTTCATCCTATTGACCAGATTGATTTACATAAACAAGTTGGGGAAATGAAACTATAAGAAATCAATATTTTCCCTTGACACAAAGGAATTTCATCCTATTGACCAGATTGATTTACATAAACAAGATGGGGAAATGATCTATTCAACTTTAACCAGTTCAACCATGGAAAAATCTAAGTTGCAGGTTTCATTGAGTAATATTTAGTCCCAACTAAAGATGGAAAATATTTCTTCTCTAGTAAAGGATACTAAGATAAAATCTCTGGAGGATTTAATAATTAAATTGGGATATGATCCCAACAATGTTAAAGTTGTTGAGGAAATGATTAAGAGGAAAAATGTTGACATTCAAGCATTGAGAAAAAAATTAAAACTTCCAACTAGACATGTTCAGAATTATAATTGAACAAAAGACGGAGACATAATTAGAGACTTTGTTAAAGGAGAAAGGACAACAAGAAACTCAAGTAGTAGTTATTCCTTTAGCAGCAATTCCAATTACAGGTATTTCAACAACAGGGCTTCCACTTGAGCAACTACTACAACATAAGAGATACAGTCCATTGATTCAAAAACTGATCTAGCCAAGGCCATGGGAGATCTATCATTAAATGGACAGGAAATTGAGAAATTTAAAGCACAACTTCACAACCTCCAAGAACAAAAAATTAAGATTGACAATGCATATGTGGCAAAAATCCAAAAGAGTCATAGGTTGACTCAAAGAATAGAAACTTTGGAAAATGAATCAACAATTGCTCAAACACTTGTACAAGCCAAAAAAACATATGCGAGCAAGACCTAAATGAATCCATGACATATTTGTGGCCATCAATTGAAATTTTGTTTGAACAGGAAGCATTATTAGAAATATCAAAGGAATTAATAGAAGAAGTTCATAAATAATTGGGTAACAAACCAGGAGATGCAACAACATTGGTCAGGATTTTGAATTCAAAAAAAAAAGACGAGATTGAAGAATATGAATTCTATGACAGAACTGAAACAATTCTGGTGGTTAGAAATATTCACATCAAAATGAATTTAGTGTTGCAACTTGGAAAGAAATGCCACAATTTAAAAACCATCCTCCAAAAGTTTCACAAAAAATTTAATGTGCCACATCAAAAGGGACTGCTAGGTTTAAGGGGAATTAGAGATAAACTCATTACTCTTGAAGAATACCAACGAAGGTTGTATTCAATAGGCAGAGACAAAGCAAATCTTTCCAAGATCAGAGGAACTATTATAGGGAAGGATTTCATTAAGGCTTTGACTTTTGACTTATAAATTCAACATGAAATCAAATATTTGTTTGTAGTAAAACCTACTTTTTAGAAGTACACTGAAGTCGATGATACTTATAGAAATTTAATCAAAGCCACCATTCCAGATGAAGAAAGATGGGAGAAAATACGTTTACTCATTGATTAAATTTGCAAACAGGTTTTACAACAGTGATTTTGAAGCTTTCAACAACAACAAGTAGGTTTAAAGGAAGAAGTGGACAAATAATCAAAAAAATAAATACAAAAAAATAGTTTTTTGGGGCCCAGTCGTTAGCAAAAACCTCGAATTCAATGCCAGATAGATTAAGCAGTTTTATTTTCCTATTTTTCCGCTATATTTAGAAATATCTGTGTTTTCAAAACAAATATTATTTTTGTAATTATATATAGTTTGGAATATGATCTCAAATGTAATATTTTTCTATAAGTACTTAAAAATAAGACTTAGAAATGGTTGAAGCATTGTGATAGACTTTTGAGTAGACTTTTATGCTTCAAAATTATTTCTGAAATAATAAAAGGATTATCGATTCATTTCAAAATAGATTGTGTTCCCGTAAGTCTTTCTTTGTTATTATTTTCACTATGTTTTATCTTCATATGTTTCCAAGTTTATGGGAGCTCTATGTAAGATAATATTGAGTTTCAATTTGTCTGAAATCCCCCATGAATTTATAATATATTACAGATATTAGTTGATTAAATTGTCTCTTTGATTTAACTCCTCTACATCAATAAATTGTCATGTTTCCTTAAGTTTCTTTACATATATTGTTTGGTTGTAAAAGTATTTTACATGCATCCACTATATATGATGGTTAGATAATCTGTGTGATGTTTAACAAATCATATAGTTTCTAAAGTTTCAACCTTGCACATCTAAATCAAGCTAGATTATTATTTAGAAGTGAAGAATTAGCCTTTCTATTTAATCATAAGTAATTAAGAATTTCACCTATTCAAGTAGTTTAGATCTTTGGTCATCCAAAAAAAATTTAAAAGCAACAAAACATTTTAAATGCTCTAGCAGAATTCCTAACCTAGAATTATCTACGAAGGTACAACATTAGATTGGTGTCATTACCAGGGAACGAAATTCTTGAATTATTTTCCCTGGGACAACGATTAAAACATACCTTTTAATGGTGAATAAAAGGTTAGTAGGTTAAAATCATTCACTTGGTGATTCCACAAAAAATAAATTGGCTTCACATAGACACACTAGGTCTCTCTCAGATCCACAACTTTATTCTCCACTATCAGATCCTCAGAGATTGGTAAGAATTATCTTTGCAAGAGAAATACTAGAAGCCCCTACTTCTTCTTCTTCTATAATTCATCCATCTGAAATTGTTTCTGAGACTAATCCTTTTAGACCTATTCCAATTCCTCCTAAACTATTAGATCTACCACCAAAAGTGTTATAAATTCTATCTAAAGGAGTTTATTTTTAGTCATATCTCCTTTTTATCAGTTAGAATCTTATCAGATTCCTTAACCTCTTTCAAAATCTCCTAAATCAGAAAAAGAATTAGGTCTAGAATTACCAAAGTTAAAACCTAGTAATTTTATTTCTTCAATAATTCACACTTTCCCATCTACTTTTGTTAGCTTTGAGGACAGTTTTTATGTTTACATAAATCATTTGTTTGATAATTAAGGAAAGGTTGGTCCTGAAGAACATAAATTGGTCATGCAAACACCAAGAAAAATAAAAACTTCCATAAATTCTTCTAGCCTATCTTCACCCCCTACAACTCCCAAAAGTTCATCCTCAACCCCTTCATCATCTTCATCTTCTCAAATCTCATCCTCATATTCCTCATCTTCATCTAATAAAATGGCTGGTATTCAACCCATCATTCAAGCTTGTTATTCGGACTTAGTTCTTCCCAATCAGCTATATAATTTCCCATATGGATATGTGAAGCACTTACCTAGATTCAATGGCGAAACTGGTTTGTCTATTGAAGACAATCTGGCAGCGTTCTTAGACTTTGCTGATAACATGAATATAGAGCATGAAGATGTCTACATGAGATTGTTTGTTCAATCTCTTGAAGGAAAATTTAGACAACTACGAGCTAATTTGATCCCTTCTTTGAATGAATTATTTACTATTTTTAAAAACCAATGGGGTGCTAAAAGGATCTGGTTTACTATATGAATAAAGTTTATGACCTAAAAAGAAACCCTGGTGAACCTGTGGGTGATTTTTTAAAATGATTTTACAAAGTTTATAATAAAATTCCACCTGATTGTAAACCACTAGTAGTTGCTGCCAAAGTCAAGTTCTCTAAAGGATTGACGATGACTTTGCAATTATTCTGAGAGAAAGAAATTTTGTAACCCTAGCAGACATGTAGACCAATGCTATTTAGGTTGAGGCAAATAGATTAGCCTCAACCAAACTCAAAGCAAAGGCTGAAAAAGTTGAAAGGAAAATGAAAGCTAGGGAATAAGAAGGTTTTTCTTCTAAAAGAAAAAGCGAGGATCACAAAATTGATGAAATCACTTCCTTAGAAATATTTCAAATATGATTTCAAATATTGAAAGACAACCTATAGTAGTTCAAGAAACACCAAATAGACATTAGGCTCAGTACAAAAGACCTTTCGAGCCCCAGATCTTACAAAGACCCAACCCTAATTAACAAATTCAACCACCGTTGATGATTGATTATCAAGAACCTGAAGAAACTAGAACATTAATTATTAATGACATAAATTATTTTGATGATCAATCACAACAAAATTCTATAACTCCAGTTTCCAATGATCAAGCTTTAATTCAAAACCAAGAAACTTCATAGGTTTCTAAATATCAAGCCTTCTCAGAGTTTCTAATAGTTGAATTAAATAGAAGGTATGACTTAAGTCCTAGACCAAACCTTGGTAGGCCAGCCAAGAATGCTACTATCAATGAGCCTCGAGTAAAAGATATTGAAACCCAAACAACTGTAATTCAGCCATTAAATCAAGCCAATGAACATAATACTTTCGAAAAAAGTGTTCCAATAATTTTTAATGTAGAAAAAGAGTTAAAGATATTCAAAATCCCAGTTCCATTGTCTGAATTCTCCAAAAACACAGGATACAAAAATCAAGTATCAAAGCGGATCTAATCCTCAAGTATAGATGCTAAGGGTGATGTAATCAATTTACAGGATGAAAAACCATCAATGGTTTTTGGTCCCAGTTCTGACATGATTGATGAGAACGTTCCTCCATTTTATGTCACTCTCAAAGTTCATGATTTTATTCTATATAACCTTATGTTAGACTTTGGGCCTCTCATAACTTGATTCCCAGAGTAATCATGGATCAATTGCAATTACAAATTACCGTACCTCACCATGATTTATAGACCTTTGAATCGAATAAATTTCCTTGTCTCGGATTGATAAAATACCTAGTTGTAACTTTAGCAAAAATCTCTGTAAAAAGGGTAGTACTAGACATTGTAGTCATAGATATACCTCCCAAATTTGGAATGTTGTTATCAACATCATGCTATGCCAAATTAGGGGGAGATATGTAGATGGACATGTCCTATGCTACTATCCTTGTATATGGGGATGAACATCTTAGCTTATATAGGGAGGTAAGATTCATAAACATTGTTTGTAGGGTTGATCAAGCAATAAATCATCTGATTTATGTTGTTGATCAGGATTTTGGATGCTTCAAATTGTGATCTAATGATCTCCAAAATTCCCATCTTAGCATTGAAAAGATTGTGAACAAACATAAATGTATAAAAACTGATGTGTGGAAGTTATACTTTGATGGGGATTTTTCTAAAGATGGGGTTGGAGCAGGAATTGTATTCATCTCTCCAAATAAAGAAAACATAACCAAATACTTTAAATTAGACTTCGATGTTACTAATAATGTAGGAGAATACGAAGTCCTACTTTTAGGCCTTGAGTTCGCTAAAAGTCCAAAAATTCAAAACTTAAGTGTTTTTAGCAACTCAGAATTAATTGTCAAACAAGTAAGGAATTTATGCCAAGAAAAACATCCTAGGCTTAGATCTTACCGAAATGAGGTATGGGATTCTGTAGAAAACTATTTCTAAGCTTTTAACATCACAACAATCCCAAGAGATGAGAACATTTATGCAGACTCTTTAGTAGTTTCTTCAAGATCCTTTAAAATTCCTGATCCAATGCAACTCCAATATCAAATTTAGGTAAAATATAGGTGTTTAATCCATGAAAATCTTAAACATTGGCAAGTGTTTGAATATGATGAACAATTGAAGGGTTTCCTGGGAAATTGATGATTTTTAAGCTTTGCAAATTGAGGAAGAACAAATTATTGATCATAAATCAACTCAGGAAAATGAATCCTCACAATTAAATAACAAGATAACTGATCATAATATCCTTCAATTACCAAATAATTTAATTCCAGAGCATCTAATCCATTTTGAAAGGGTTTTTTTTATCATAATGATGTTTTAAAAAATCATTATTAAACACACCATAAGAGGATGTAGAAGACTGTGACATAAGAATTCAGGGAATTTTGAGGTCTAAAATAGGCCTCCTAACAAAAAATGTGCAACAAAAATAAACTTTATAAGAACCAATAGGATTCAATATGATGATGTCAACCATGGGGGATGATTAACTATTTTTGGAGTAAAAAAGAAAAAATAATAAATAAAACTACTTTTGGCTCGTATTTTAAAATTATATCCCTAAAGTTTTACTCAAATTTCGAGCGGGAGTACTTGTTGGATGCAAAATTTAATTCCTCATCCAAGGAGTACCCATATTGCATAACATGAAAAAACATGATTGTAATCACGTTTTTCATGTATTTCTCATTTTTCATGTAGTAGAGTCCATTGAAAGTATGCAACATGGGTACTCCTTGGATGAGGAATAAAATTTTGCATCCAATGATTGTTTCCACTCGAAATTTGAGTAAGCCCATAGGGAGATAAGTTGAAAATGCAAGTTGAAAAAAAAATTGTTTTTTCTTTTTTCCCTCTAAAATTTAATGATGTAATCTAATCTCATTTTATTATTTCCACTATTATTTTATAATTTCCTTAGGAGGCCCATTTTAGACCTCAAAATTCCCCTAATGAACTAAAGAAGAAAAGAAGAATGTGAAAATTTTAGTATCCTTACCCAAGGATATAAAAGACAAGTATATCAATCTCTTAAATCATTATAAAGATGTATTTGTGTGGTCCTATGATGAGCTCAAAACTTATGATACAAATCTCATTGAGCATAAGATCCCTTTAAAACCAGAAGCCAAACCATTCCAAAAGAAATTAAGAAGAATTAATCCAACTTTCCTTCCGACCATAGAGAAAGAACTAAAGAAGTTGTTGGATGCCAAGATTATTGTTCCTCTTAGATATTCTAAGTGGATTGCAAATTTAGTTCCTGTAAGAAAAACGAATGGTGAAATTAGAATGTGTGTGGATTTTAGGAATCTGAACAAATCATCCTTAAAAGACAATTATCCATTGCCTAAAATGGATCAATTACTACAAAGAGTTTCAGGTTCTAATAGAATTTCCATGCTAGATGGTTTTTCTGGATAAAACCACATTTTGGTAGCTCCAGAAGACATAGAAAAAACAACATTCAAAACTCCCTGGGCACATTCATGTATGCTAGGATTCCATTTGGCTTAACCAATGCAAGATCAACATTTCAAAGAGCAATGGATATAGATTTTTTTGGTAAAATAAATAATTTTATTGTTATTTATATGGATGATCTAATTGCGTTTTCAAACTCTGATGAAAATCACTTAAATCACTTAAGAAAGGTTTTCGATAGGTACAAAAAATTTGGAATCTCGCTGAACCCAAAGAAATCTGTGTTTTTTATAAAAGAATGAAAGTTACTTGGCCACATCATCTCAAAAGGAGTGGTAATTGATCCAAAACGAGTTTCAACTATTGAGGTAATCGGTCTCCCCAAAAATAAAAAGGAAATTCAAGCTTTTTTAGGAAATATTATTTTTCTAAGGAGATTTATACCAAACTATGCTGAAATTATTAAAGATATCACTGGCATTTTGAAGAAAAATCATTAGATTAAATGGATAATGTAGGCTAGATATGCATTTACACAGATAAAAAAAGGCCATTTCTAAAGCCACGGTACTAGCCAACCCTCATTATACAAAACCTTTCAACATTTTCTCTTTTTCCTCTGATACCACTTCAACTATTGTTTTCCTGCAAAAGAATGATAACCAAGATGAACAACCAATTGCCTTATTTAGTAAAGTTATGAGAGATGCAGAGTTAAAATACGACATTCTCGAAAAAAAAACATATTCCCTTGTACAAGCTCTAAAAGATTTTAGAATTTATGTCCTTCATTCCCTTATTCTTGCCTATGTCCCAAACAATGATGTCAAAACTATTTTGACCCAACTTGATACAGATGGTAGGAGAGAGATGGATAGCTAAAATTAATGAATTTGATATAGAAATCAAATCCACTAAGCTGGTAAAAGGACAGGATTTAGCCAAGATGTTGGTTGAATCTAATTGCAAAGTTATGGGAATAAACACTATCATCTAGGTATCACGAAAGAAGAATCCACGAGAACCTTCCTCTAGCTCAGGAGAGAAGAATCCACAAGAACTTTCCTCTAGTTCACAAGAGAAGAATCCAAAAGAACCTTCTTCTTCTACAGATTGAAATCCTCTTCCACTTCATACTAAGGAGAAGTTCCTGTTATCTGAATGGTATGTTGATATTGTAAACTTTCTTCATGATTTTGAATATCCTCCTGGTTTCACAAAAATTCAACGCAAAACTCTCAGATTAAAGGCTATGAAGTATTGCATTATCAATGCTAACCTTTATTGGAAAGATCCATTAAACATCTTACTTCTATGCCTCACTCAGAGTGAAACAAAAGGAGTTATAGATCAGTTTCATGAAGGAATATGTGGGGTTCATTATGCTTGGAGAGCAAAAACGCATAATATTTTGAGAGCAAGTTTCTATTGGCAAAAGTTGTTTTCATAGATTGGAGAAAAGGTTAGAAGCTACATTCCATGTCATATTTTTGGTGGTAAACAAATATTAGCAACACTCCCCCATGTTTCAGTTTTGATTCAGGCAACTTTCTTACAGTGGGGACTATATTTGATTGGGGAGATACATCCAACATCTAACAATCAGCACAGATGGATCTTAACTACCACACATTATTTTATAAATTGGGTAGAAGTTATCCCAATCAAAAGTGCTACAGATACTGTTGTCATTAAATTTATTGGAGAAAACATATTATCTAGATTTGGCTATCCTTATCAGATAGTTACAGATAATGCACATGCATTTAGTAGTGTTAAAATGATAGAATTTTTCCAAAAATATCAAATTTTATTGCATCATTCTACCCCATACTACCCTCAAGGGAATGGATTGGCAGAGTCATCTAATAAGAGTTTAGCAAAGGTGATAAAAAAGGTACTTCCAAATCATAAAAGAAATTGGGACTATCATCTTAAGTAGTAGTTTGGGCCAATAGAATTTCACCCAAAAGATCAATAGGTAAATCCCCTTTTCAGCTTGTCTATAGCATCGAGGCTATTCTTCCTACACAATTAGCTTTCCCTGTCATTAAATTTTTACAAGATTCAAATGAAGAACCTCATGATTTTTCTAGAAGAATCAATCAGATTATAGAATTGAATGAAGATAGAGATTAAGTTTAGTACAAACATTGTCAATATTAGAACAATATGAAAACTTTGTTTGACAGGAAAGCTAGAGAAAGAGATTTTAGAGAAGGAGATTCAGTTTTGAAATGGGATGTCCAAAGAGAAGAAAAGGGAAAACATGTAATAATATTTGGAAGGAGCATGTTAGTGTCAGTGTCTTCACACTGCCATCAATGATCAAAATTCACTCTTTTGCATTTCATAGCATTTCATACTAGGTGTCTGATCTAGGTGGATATTGGTGGCCATATGAAAAGTCCACCTAGACCCCCACCATTGTTTCTCTCAGCATTTTCAGTTTCCTTAATTGTAGCACAACTTACTATTTTTAGCAGTTTTTCGGGTCCTGAACTTCCGGAGCCGTTTTGAGGCCCTAAACGACGTTTTTTTGGAAATATGGGGCAACATGGGTCCATGGACAGATGTTTCCTCCCAAAGTGGCAGTGCTCAGATAGATCTTTCCAACGAGCTATTGTACGCATCAAACGGAGATCGTATGCCAAAGTTACGACCCTGGGAAGTTGGTGTACCAATTTACCCAAACGGGGCCCAAAGTTTGGCATTTCATCTTCTAGGGTTAGGTTTTGGAATGTTAAGGGTTTTCAATTGTTTCTCAACAATAAATAGGCCTTCGAGCCTCATTGTAACACAGTTCAGAGGCATGTAGCCACCACATCTCTTCTTAGAGATAAGCTACCATCGCCCTAGCTGGTTTATTTCCATTTCTGGTTGTAAGCATATTTCAGTATTTTCCATTAATGAAATGAAGTATTATTTTCGCTGCATCTTTGTGTATATGGTTATCTTTGTAATTTGTTGCGTTCCTGTTTAAATCTGGATCAGTGGTATCAGAGCGGTCTGCTTTTTCTCTGTTTTTCTTTGCATGTCCCCAACAAGGTCAGGATATAAGGAGTTAGGGCTTGAACTGGTTGAACCTTTGCAAGACCAGCCTCGAAAATCCCGACGGCCTCCCATGGAGGATGAGAAGAAAGATGAGGGGGCAGGAGATCCCATCAAAATCTTGCTCAAAGAAGCCCTCGAGCGACAACGGAACGCGATGATGGACAACTTTTCCCAGATCCTTCAGTGGCTACCCAGAAGCAACGCATCGGCTTCCAGTAGCTACTCTGGAAACGCCATGCCCTTTAAGGTACAAGTTAATTTTGAAATCCCCATATTTGAGGGTCAGATATACGCAGATGCAGTAGATAAATGGTTAAATCTGCTAGAGGGTTATTTTTTTGTTCATGAATTTTCGAGTCGAGAAAAGATTGTTTTCGCTCTTCTCAAAGCAGCCCCCCACGTCAAGGACTAGTGGGAAACCTACTGCGAGCAGAAGGATGAAAGTATTGGCTCACTATTTTCAGCCGCACCCACCTGGAATTCGTTCCGGGATGCCATCAAGGAGCAGTACTACCCTGTCAGAAGCTATGAGGATGAATACATAAAGTGGACCACGCTGCGGCAGGGAAGGGACCAAGACGTGCGAGAGTTCACCAATATTTTCCATACCCTTCACACAAAGTTGGGTATCAAGGATACGGAGCAACATTTGATACTCAAATATCGTGGCGGCCTGCACAAGTACATCCAGGAAGAAATACAATTCCTGAACATCTCCTCGCTCGGTGCAGCATACCGATACGCCGTCAAGGTCGAGAAGAAGTTTAAACAAAAGAAGCGAGACTTTGGATCTGCAAATCCAAAGCAGGGGAAAGGTGCCCCTAAACCATAGAACAAAGGACAAAGCTAAGGCGGGATAGCCCAAGACAGCCTGCCGAAGCTGCAAGAAAAGAACAGCACCGCGAAGCCGAAAAAGGACATTGGAAAATGGTGTGAGTTCCATAAGAGCTCCACCCACAACACAAGTGATTGTCGGGCCAAGCAGTCACTAGTGGCTGAGCTAAAGGTTTTAGAATCAGATGCATGTTCCGACTCTGAGTCAGAACCCGATAAGGGGAATGACAAAGGGAAGCAGATCATTGATGCAGATCCCACCGCCACTGTTGCTACCGCCAAGATCCAGAAAAATGAACCTGAAGATCCAGAGGAGGAGGAGCGTCTCTTCCACTCCCATATGTGGGTAAAGGGCTCCTCGATACAGTTCATTGTTGATAGTGGGAGTCAAAAGAGCCTCATTTTGGCAGAGGTCGTGAAGAGGTTGGGCTTGTCGACCACAGCACATCCACAACCATACACCATTGGGTGGCTACACCAAGGACGAGATCTTCGCGTGAGCCAGTAGTGTCACCTTCCATACAACATCAAGCCCTTCACGAATGAGGTATTGTGTGACATTGCTCCCCTTGAAGTTTGTGATGTATTATTAGGACAACCATACTTGTGGAAGCGA
The DNA here is from genome assembly GCA_031772625.1 of Pinus tabuliformis. Classification (NCBI taxonomy): domain Eukaryota; kingdom Viridiplantae; phylum Streptophyta; class Pinopsida; order Pinales; family Pinaceae; genus Pinus; species Pinus tabuliformis. Next base: position 1,228,483,369 of record CM062804.1, read on the forward strand.
CATGCTGTGTATGAATCAAGGCCCCGTGCTGTTATTATTACATTGGGAAATAAGTTGTACAGGATACCAGAGGTAGCACCACCTACCACCATCTCTTTGATTACTGCAAAACAATGCAGTAAGATCATTTCCAAAACCAGGAAATTTGTTTTCCTGATGATACGCCCTCAAGGAAAGAAGAAGACGGTGGCCGCAGCCTCCAGACGGGGTCCCTCTGCACGACAAATACAGATGGACAAGGTTGTGGAGGAGTACAAGGACATCTTCACCTCCCCTGCAGGGGTTCCTCTACACTGTCAGGTCAAGCACTCCATCGATCTGACCCCAGGTGCACCGCTACCCAATGGACCAATTTATCGGCGCTCCGTTCTGGAGAACAATGAAATCAAGAGGCAGATTCAGGAGCTCCTACAGAAAGGTCACATCCGTCCGAGTTCATCGCCTTGTGGGAGCCCGATTGTGTTGGTACAAAAGAAGGATGGGACGTGGAGACTTTGTATTGACTATCGGGCGCTGAACAAGATCACTGTCTGTAATAGGTACCCGATCCCGCGGATTGATGACCTCTTGGACAAACTAAAGGGGGTGAAATATTTCAGCAAGATCGATCTGAAGTCACGATATCACCAGGTACAAATCGAACCCTTTGATGTGTGGAAGACTGCCTTCAAATCCAAGGAGGGCCTTTTCGAATGGTTGGTTATGCCTTTCGGATTGATGAATGATCTTGCAACCTTCATGAGGCTAATGGATGACATCTTGTGGCCATTCACCAACTCCTTTGTAGTAGTATACTTGGATGACATTCTGATCTTCAGCCAGAGTTGGGAAGAGCACCTCCACCACATTCGACAGGTTCTCCAAACACTGCGGCAACACAAGCTATGTGCCAATTTGGAGAAATGCTCTTTTGGCATGACCCAGGTTCGGTATTTGGGATACGTAATTGATGAATAGGGGGTGCATGTCGATCCAGCCAAGATCCAAGGCATTCGGGATTGGCCATCTCCAACCACTCTAACAGATCTCCGCAGCTTTCTAGGTCTTGTCAACTTCTACCGTAGGTTCGTGTTGGGGTTTTCTCATATTATTTGGCCCTTGAGTCAAGTTACCAAGGGAGGGGTGAAAACAAAATTCTTTTGGTCTGAATCTCAACAGAAGGCATTCATGGAGTTGAAGGATCACCTCTGCATGGAACCAGTGCTCGCATTACCAGATTTACAACAACCATTTGAGGTCGAGATAGATGCCTCTGACTATGCTATTGGGGCAATCCTTACTCAACATGGACATCCAGTGGCATATCACAGTGAAACACTTTCAGACACAGTCCGTAAGTACCCCACTTATGATAAAGAGATGTATTCCATTGTACAGGCCTACCGACAATTGAAGCATTACATTTTGGGGAAGGAAACGGTCATCCACACAGACCACCGACCCCTGCAGTTCACACAGACGCAAGGGAAATTGCAGAATGATCGCCATTAGAAGTGGTATACATACCTGCAACAGTTCCACTTGAATATCAAGTATAAGAAGGGCATCACCAATAATGTTGCAGATTGCCTCAGTCGACCACCGATCATGGCGTTAACCACCGTGCTCAACTCTTGTGGGCACGAGACTTCTGATTGGCCACTTCTCTACAAAAGCGACCTAGAATTCGGCCACACATACCAGACACTCTTGGAGGGTCGGCATGTTCCAAATTTTCACCTCCAGGATGCCCTGTTATGCCACCTGGGTCACCTTTGTGTTCCTGCAAGCGAGCGTGCCAAGATGATTTGGGAAGCACACTACAGTCGGGCTGTTGGGCATTTCGGGGTCGAGAAAATGGTGGCAGTACTGCAAAATTATTTCTATTGGCCGAATCTTCGACAGGATGTTGGGAAGTACATTAGATCATGTACTGCCTGTGCCATTACCAAACAAACCATCAAGAAGCACGGCCTCTATACCCCGTTGCCTACCCCTAGTCGACCTTAGGAATCGATCTCCATGGATTACTTATCAAGCCTTCCTTCCACTAAGCATGGAAATGACTGTGTTTTTGTGGTCGTCGACAGGTTCTCGAAGATGGCCATTATGGCGGCCTGCAAGAAGAATATCACAGCAAAAGCCACTGCTAAACTCTTCTTTGAATGAGTGTGGGTGCACTTTGGGATCCCACAGTCTATCATCTCAGATCGGGATAGTCAGTTTCTCAGCACATTTTTATCCAGTCTCTGGTCAATGCTGGACACCAAACTCACGAAGTCCACAACCTTCCATCCTCAAACTGATGGCCAGACAGAGGTTGTCAATAGGATGATTGTGCACATTCTGCGCATGTATAACTCAAAGCATCCACGCACATGGGACGAGAGCCTCCCCTATGTTCAACAAATCTGCAACCGAGCTCTTCACAACTCCACTGGCCATAGCCCTTTCCAGGTGGGTTTGGGATTCCAGCCACTATGCCCCATTGATGTGGCCATGCCACTTGCAGCTACTCACATAGATTCAGCTCATGTCCACTCCGAAACCGATAAGGCCACCAGCTTCATTGAGCGCATCCAACATATTCGCCAGTAGGTCCATGACATTCTGGAGAAATCAAATACCAAGTACAAGCAGCGACATGATCAACATCGGGTGCCACACAAGTTTCAGGTGGGCGACAAAGTCTGGTTGCATTTGCAAAAGGAACGCCTTACTAAAGCCTATCGGAAACTGAGACCACTCCAATATGGTACTTACACCATTACTAAGGCTATGGGAGACAATGCATTTGAGCTCAACATTCCCCCATTCCTTTGCCTGCACCCAGTGTTCAATGTGGACGACCTTCGGCCGTACTTTCCACCCTTACTAGACACATCCGACATTGCAGAACAACTCACACCCACAGAATTAAATCCAGATTGCATGGAACAAGTTGCAACTGATCGGATCATGGACACACAGATCAAGAACACTCGCCAACAGAATATCCAACCATATCAAGTTGTCAAAGTAGGCCAACTCCTTCAGCAGGGCAAGTGGCTCACCAGGGAACAACTTCAGCAAAAGTTTCCTCATCTCATGGAGGAACTCAATGCAATGGGGACCATTGCTTCCTAAGGGGGGAGGAATGATCCAGGTGGATATTGGTGGTCACCTGCCAAGTCCACCTGGACCCCCACCATTGTTTCTCTCAGCATTTTCAGTTTCCTTAATTGTAGCACAACTTACTCTTTTTAGTAGTTTTTTGGGTCCTGAACTTCCGGAGCCGTTTTGAGGCCCTAAACGATGTTTTTTGGGAAATCTAGGACAACATGGGTCCATGGACCGATGTTGCCTCCCAAAGTGGCAGTGCTCGGATAGATCTTTCTAACGAGCTATTGTACGCGTCAAACGGAGATCGTATGCCAAAGTTACGACCCTGGGAAGTTGGTGTACCAATTTACCCAAACGGGGCCCATAGTTTGGCGTTTCATCTTCTAGGGTTAGGTTTTGGAATGTTAAGGGTTTTCCATTGTTTCTCCACAATAAATAGGCCTTCGAGCCTCATTGTAACACAGTTCAGAGGCATGTAGCCACGACATCTCTTCTCAGAGATAAGCTACCATCGCCCTAGCTGGTTTATTTCCATTTCTGGTTGTAAGCATATTTCAGTATTTTCCATTAATGAAATGAAGTATTATTTCCGCTGCATCTTTGTGTATATGGTTATCTCTGTAATTTGTTGCGTTCCTGTTTAAATCCGGATCAGTGTCCCATTTGGATCAGTTGCATTCCATTAGGTCAGGGATCAACTGATGGTAGGTACATTTCATTTTTTCCCTCATGACACATATCTCCTGACCTCTTTTTATGTGTGATTCAGTCAATGGTTCAGGTTCAGGTTCATTTTCAGTTTATTTCATCAAATAGGTCTTAGGTCTTAGGGTTATACTCTCATTAGGTATTAGGGTTTTACCATGGTCAAATTTTTAGTATGACTAATAATGGTCAGCAGACACATGAGGATGACAATAATCATCAGGAAATTTTTAATATCATAATTTGTAAACTTAATAAGTTTTTCACCTCAAAACCAGTTTGAGGTGAAAACAGAGCATTGGTATTTTCTTTGTAAATTTCATGTAATTTTATTATTTCTCATATGTAATTAATAGTTTCATGCTGCTCCTAGTCACCTGCTGATATTTCCAAGAACATGCCACTGCAAAAGTCAAAGAAGTCAAAGCATCAGTTCACCTATTTCAAGCAAAAAATCAAGCATCCAAAAAACAGAGTATTTGAAAAAGAAAATAGACATTATAAAGTGGGTTTTGAAGAATGAAAAATCAAAAGTTTCCAAGCCATATAAAGGTCATCCCTCTCTTAAGTTATTTCATTGTTTGAGTTGAGGTCTATGAGCAAAAACGTGATTTTGAAGTGTAATTGAGCAAAGGGAGTGAAATCACTATGTTTGTGGATAAATTTCCCTGGTGCTACGCACCTGGGTTTTTTCTGTCGTGTAATTTTGAACTGGCGCTATGCACCAAACCAGTGCTACAAACCTAGGAGAGTGCACTACGCACGTGGCAGTTGAGCTCTAGATCGTTGCAAATTGCATCAAATCACCTCAAAACTTCTCCATTGCCTCTTTGCAAGTAAGTAACATCACCATTCTTGCTGAAAAGAATTGTTGCATCAGTCTTTGGTGGTTTTGTCTCTCAAAAATATCAAACCCTAATTGTCACTAAATTGCCTCATATATTGTAAAAATCTCACTCATTACTGTTGTTCTATATAATCTTTTTATTTTTTCCCTAAACCCCATCCTCCCATATATAATTCCCTAGACATCATTCCCTAAACGTTTCCCTAATCCCCAAACCCTATACACATACATCCCAAACCCTATACATATATCCCAAACCCTACACTATTCACTAACCCTACTCACACCCTACATCCCTTTCCCACTCTTGTTCACCCTCATCTATTTTCCTATTCAAATCTCTTCATACTCATCTTACCTTCATTCACCAATTCACCACACTTCATTCACCACAAGAGAAACAGTTGTACAACAATGGAGAGGGATAGTGAGTATGAATTGGAGGAAGAAACCCTTAGTGACAGTTCCAAGGAGAGAGACACACAGGATAGGAAGCCTCATAAGGGAGGAAAACATATCAGAGAGGAGCCCACCAGTTTGAGGGAGCTGCAAGCCTGCCCATTTGCCATTTCTTGTTTCAGACATTAGTCATGTTTCAGTTTTTGTGAAATGGCAGAAAGGGTTAAATCCCATCATGAATTAGCAAGGTTGTTTGTGACACATTTGGACAACAATGAGGTACACCTTGCTAGAGTTACATTCACTTTGTCACCAGTTGGCATTTCCGAAGCTACAGGTATTCCAAATGTGGGTGAGAAGTGGAACAAAGGTCAGGACAATGACAGAGAGTACTATGAGCTTTACATAAAGGCTATATATCATAACAAACTCAAGAGATTATTCCCCTTTAAATTCTTGGAGGACAGATTTGCTCCATTGATGAAGATCATCATCAAATACTTTACTTGTGAAGGTAGGTTCTCCCGCTTGTATGCCTACCACATTAGACTGTTGATGCATTTCACTAGGGTGAGAATGATGAATATCCCCTACTTCATGTTCAGAAACATTGAAAATATGGCACTCATTGTAAAGAAGAAATCATACCCCTAGCAGTTAACTAGCATCTACCACTACTCTTTGACTAAAATCATTTTTTTGCATCAGCTGAACCTTCTTGACATACCATGGGAAACTTTCATTTCTCATGAAATGTTCAAATGCCCTCAAGTCTTTTCATTAGTGCCACATGAAGAATGTGGACCTTTAGGACATGAAAAGGTCCAAGAGACTGACATTGTGGGAGTGCCAGTATTTGTGACATATGAGAGAGACACTAGGAAACTTTTTGCAGCTGCCCGCGAGTATTATCTCCACAAGAAGTGGAATGGGTTTCGTCTTCATCTTCAGGCAATATGCAAATGTTATCTCCACAAGGAGTGGAAGGGGCTGTTCCTTCTTCTTTAGCTAAACAGGTACAGGTTGGGCAGCAACACAAGGGTAAAGGTAAAGGCAAGAAAAAGATACATGAGAAGAATCCTAGTGATGGGAAAGAGAGAGATTTTGACCTTGTTGATCATGAGGAGACACAAGGAGTGGATGTCGTTGACGTGGATGCTCAAGATCCAAGGAATGTCAAAGACATGATCATTAAGGAACAAGAGGCTGAGATACAAGCTTTGTTTGGAAATTTAGAGAGGTCTCAGTGGGTCATCAAATATCTCGAGCAAGAAAACAAACAATTGATCGACAAGCAAGTCCTCATGGAGTTGCAAATGATCAAGGAGAACTGGCAAAAGGCTAAGAAGGCTAAGGTCAAGTTGACTTCCATTGAGCAAGAGATTGAGAATGACCATGAAACTTGGCTTGAGAGGGTCAATATACACCTTGAGGGGCTACTTGAGAAGGCCAATAGAGACAAGAAGATGCTTCGCCACGTGGCTTACCACTATATGACCCGGAACAAAATATGCAACATAAGGACGAGGAAGCTTAAGGCTAGGTTGAGGAAGACCTTAAGGAACAAAAAGGAGCAAGACAGGCTAAAAATCTTGGGTGAAGCTTCACTAGCCCATCAAATCAATTAATGATAGTGCCTTGTGCCAAATCTGGGCAAGTTTTGACAAATTTTGGTCATTTTCAATTTTCGGAATTTTGCAACACAGAAATTTGCCCTAAGTGCGTAGCGCCGTTTTTCACTGGGAGACCTTTTGGAGAAATGGTTTGCATATTTAGATTCAGCATGATGAGAGCATCAATCCCTAAAATTTTCAACAATTTTGGAGCAAAACTTGGTCACCTAAAGGTTAAAAAACCATCAAAAAATAACCTCTCTGCCTCTTTTTGGACACACAGAAGCATCCTTGGAAGATTCCACTTTTGAGGGGTCAAGTGACCTCCACATGCACAAATTCAAGATGTTCCAGAAACTAGACGGGAAGACCTTTCCAATGAGCTATCTTGGGATCACTTCAGCTAAGGGGAAGGCCTCCAAAATCAGATGAGAAGTGGCGCTATGCACCCGGCCAGTGGCGCTACGCATAGAGCCAGTTTGCTCAAAAATCCAAATTTTGCCTAGTTTTTCTACAAGTTGACTTTTTCTCTCATCTTGGATGAATTTATGATTGTAGATGATTCTATGCTATGTAAATGTAATTGTAAAATGACCTTAGAGGGTAGATTCATCATTTTGAGGTGGTTTGGGGGTCAATGAATCAGTTTCCATGGTTTTAGAGGCAAGTTGTTCTACTACCTATATCCCTATTTCTAGTTTAGATATGGTTGAAACAATCCCTTATCTCTTGGATTCGACCCCTAATGGCTAGAATAGGTGGTTTTGATGTCTATATTATGTATTTTTTCAGTCATTAGCAAAGGTTGGACTCTCTTGGATGCTCTGAGCTACATTGTACATCTCTACAATAGTTTGGCAAGGAAATAAACCAAGATTTGCAGCTATTTTTGTGGGATACTTGTGGTAATGTGTTTTTGTATATTTTCTCCTTCTGTCATTAGTGTTTTCTCATGTGTTATGTGTGCCAAAATCTAATTCATTCTTCTAAACTAAATGAAATCAAGATAGATAGGTAGAATACATTGGTTACAGTGCTCTGCCTTGGGAATCCATTTAGTTTTTGATGTTTTCTAGAGTTTGAAGAGGATACATGATCTCTGCATGCCCTCCTAAGGTCCTCATCAGTCTTATACCTGCCATCTCACTCAATTACAAGTGATAAAACACTTACCTACCTCGCCCCATAGAACAACTTACATTCCTGACTTGATTTCTCGGACCCAAAGCCGCTTGCTCCATTTGATCCAGCAAAACCATAAAAATCAGTTAAAAAATCCTAGAGCTACTATACCTAGCCTAAAATCCATATTTTCAGTCACCTCTATTGAGATTGACAAGGAGAGAGCCCTCTCCCGACCTGGTAGGGCTAGCTACCAGGTTAAGCTTTGTTTGCGGTTATCCTAGGATTGCCTCCCTTCAGCTTGAGGTCAATCTAGGCTCTAACAGAGCATACTCTACATTGCTTGTCAATGTGTTGATGGTGCTGGACCCACAAAAATTAAGGGGATCACCCCAGTATGAAGTCCCAACTAGACCTCACACTGTTTGGTGTGGGAGTCTCATCTGGTATGATGGCCTGGTTGCCATTGTCTTAGGGATTTGCCTCAACTCTTGCTTGTCAGCATAGGAGAGTGGTTCACTTTGTCTTCGAAAAGTGAGGTTTGCGTACCTAGTGAGTGTAAGTTTACTTGTGTCAATGGTTCTTTCACTGTGAGAGGAAGAGGTGAAGATGAGTTCTAGGTTTAAAGGGATCAGTCTCAACTCAGCTAGGAACACACAACATAAAGTAGATACACAGCTTCTGGTGGAGCAGTCCACTCGGATGTGATAGTCACAAGATACAAGGTAAGATAACACATACAATGCTCATAGATCAGTCCGAGATGACTGCCATGGTTGTTACAACAAGGTTCATGTGAAAGGTTTGTCTGATGTCTAGCAGAGCAGTCAACATGGACGGGACAACATTAACAACATATACAACACATTTCCATTAATAGATTATGCATTACAACAAATGAATCAGTTCAGATGTAGAACACATGGTTAAAGAAACATGCATTACAAGTGTTAAAGATCAACCCTGTAACAAATACAATACATGTGTCAAAATGTGATGGCCTATTGACAGGCTTCTGAATTAAGCGAAACTTCCAAGACACATCGTTACACCATACATCACTAACCCTGTCAGTGGGGCGTTGGAGCCACTACTTACTCCTCAAAGAAAAGATTACAGACTCTCTTGGCTATGTGGGAAGAGTTGAGGTGAAAAGTCCTTTCATGTACAAATGAGGGGGGTATATATGGCCAAGGGTGTAACTGACCCTTGTGGCTATTTGACTACCCTCATGATTGTTTGAATTCCATGACTTTCTAACTTAAATGACTCGTTCAAAAAGTGTGTTTCTTGGACTTCTACGTTACATCACATTGATTGAAAACAAGCCCATAGTAGAGATGTGGACAACAGGACTCATGACTTGACTCGACATGAATTGACATGACATTTCTGGTACATTCGTGTTGCTACTAGAGTGCATGTCAAGCTAGATTTTTGTTGAGTGATGGATGTCTTCATGGTGTACCATAGCTTCACCTCCACATGGCAAAGTGCACAGAGTATTCGATGGTCCTTGGTTAGCTTGATGCAACTTTGGCATGTTCTTTCTTTCTTTCATGCTAGAAGACTTGACAATCTCACTTGTTCACGAAGGTGCATGTTTATCGCATTCGTCCATTGGTGAACATGTCCATCTGCATGTGCTCCCTTCATTCATCCCGTTCTTTGCCTTGAAATGTTTGTTGGTGTACCTGTACCTGCAGTTGCTCATGACGAGACAACATCAAATCCAAAACCTCCTAGTCTACCATGACACATGATCATACGAATGGAAGTGACTAGGAGAGGTAGCAGGGATGTGATGCGAGATGATGGCTCCAGATAACTGCTGATGAAAACTACACAAGAGTCACTAAGAGATGGAGACATGAAATCTGAGTCGACAGTGACTAATTGCAAGGTCTAGCTCGGCTAGGAGGAAAAATTACACAAATTTTGGGAGGAAAAGTCTGGGTTACTGGAAGACAAGGCAGGCATTCTCTGCGCATTTTCTGGAACGAACAATTGGCAGGGGCTAGACAACCAAATTTGCGCAATTTCCTGAGGAATAGGTCGGGCTGTAGGAAGGGTCAGCAGGCAGGGATTTCGCATATTTTATGGGGAACTTTCGGGGAGACTGGAAGCCAGATTTTTACAATTCCCATAGGGATTTACCAGTTGGATGCTGGGATCACTGGCAGCCAAATCTGTGAAATTCCCTAAGGGAACTACTAGTTGGCTGAAGGGGTCATTGGCATCCAGACTTGTGCAATTCCCAGAGGAAACTGCCAATTGTTTACTGGGGTCACTGGCAACCATATCTGCATAATTACCAGAGGGAATTTCCAATTGCCTGCTTAGTCACTTGCAGCAGAAACTGTGGAATTCCTGGAGGGAATAGACAATTTGCTGCTAGGAGTTGCTAGCTGATAAAATTGCATTAAGGCCAGGAGGTCGAGTTGCTGATCATCTCTATGCAATTTCGGAGCTGAGATGACTAATGAGAAATCAGAGGCCTTCTCATGAGCACTGCTTAATTTCTAAGATGAAAAGTCAGTCGACTGTCTGGGTGGCCAGCATGAGTGCTGATTGAATTTCTTGTGGGTAGCACAGCTTGAAAGAACTAGCTTGGTGCTTTTGTGTTGTTCTATTTGACATTCGATCGAGTCGAAAGTAGGGTGATGGTCCGACTGTCAATGAGGAGCCTGGCCATCATAACTTTAGCAAAAATGACTAAGTGTGTGAACAGTCGGGAGATGCATAGGTGATCATACGGACACACACTCACATGAATTGATGAAGAAATGACCAAAGCATCCTGATACACATGTTCAACATGACTGACTGACGATGTAAGCGACAAGTGCGACACTTGTGATTGATTTTTCATGATCGAGATGACTCTTGCACGACCGTGAATGTGACTCCATGTGTGAGTGTGACTAATGCTTTAAGGGCGAACACATCAAGCACATATGAAGCGAAGACTTTGAGAATAACCATAAGATGGTTGCAAGCATGACTTATACATCAACATGCAAAGACTTGAGTGCAATAAACAAGAAAGGCGAAAGTAAAGACTCACACGGGCTTACGGAGTGAACCTGAGTGTGTGCAATCATCAAGTGAAACTCTTCAAGGGAGGCTCCGAAATTGATGTAGGCCAAAATTTTGGTTGGTGTTATAGCTACTACAACACTTGGCAACACACTTGTAGGAATCCATCTTATCTATTTTGGTTCATTGCTAGCACAAGGCCTTGGTCTTTTGGGAAGTATTGAATCGTTGTGTAGGTTGCTTTAGTTTCCCCATTTACCCCATGGACATACATGGTTCACCCTTTGCCAAATCAGTCAAACACAATCAAAAGTTCAAATTATATCTCAGTTTTTCGAATTTGGGAAGGGTAGTTTAGTTCGTGAGTTGAAGATTTTCAGAGTATAAGTTTTCATCTCTGGTGTTTCTCCACTACTAGTAGGCCTAGACAGTACCCCTGTGGAGTCATGCATGAACACACACATTTCTCCACTACTAGCGAGTCTGCTCAATACCCCGATGGAGTTGCATGCTTCACCACTCTAAGCAGGAAGCCTTTCTCTTCTTTCGCCTTTGTATTTTTTTAAGAGAATTGTGTATAGGCACTTATTTATTTTTGGGGTGGAAGAGGGATCCCAACTTATTGAGAGTTGAAGAGGTTGTTCCTTTAGAGAAGCATGTAAGACCTTTGACATAGGTTTTCTCGTTTACATTTTTCCCCTTCTCCATTTCTACTAATTTGATTAGCTTCAACACATAGAGCAGAAGGCTAAGTATAGGCATGGGGCTTCCCAGTGTGGAAATAGGTTCACGGTTGGACCAAAGCTTCCCTTACATATGGTTCGTATTTTCGATCAGGACTTCATCAGTCAAAGGTTGTAACTAAGCACAGAGAAAATGGACACAAGATTAGCCAAGTGCTACAGTGTCACAAGTCTCTTAAAATTTCTGCAACATACTCTATTCAAAAGACAGAGCATAGTAGTTAGCAACACTTGTTTCTGGAAACAAAAATAGTAATATATAAATCAAACAAAATGAAAGTGAACAAAAATAGTAAGTGGAATCAAATGAAGCAAAAGCAAAGGCAACAAGCAAAACAAACCAAATGAAAACATTAAGAAGCGAGCAGAGTATGTAAATGGCTCGGGCGTGACCTAGCCTATTGGAAATAATGCTTGAGATCTTGGCCATTGACGGGAAGGTTGTCAATCCTCTAGTTGAGTGATTGAAAATGATACATGTATGGGCCAAGCTTCTCGTGAACTATGTACGAGCCAATCGACAGGGACTGGAACTTCATATGTTTGCCTTGTCTTCATGGGGTTTATCCCATTTCAAAACTAAGTCATCTGCATCAGAGCTAGCTTTCCCTGTAGACTTATCAAACCATCTCTTGGTACGATTTTGGTGGAGTATGAATTTTTATTTTTCTTTCATCCTTTCTTCCTGGAGTCCTATGTCGAACTAGATGGCAAAGCTTGCCTTGGGATTCCTGGGAAAGTTGAAGAGAAAGCAAGTAGATATTTGGCGGGAGGATGGCTTCTTTACTGTAGACCAGGAAGTACGGTGAGGTTTTCAGAGAGGGCTTAGGTGTTACACGGTTAGCCCATAGTGCATTCGTTTGGGCGGTATGCCAGTTACGTTGTTCAAAGAAAATGGTCTTCTTGATAACACGGATGAGGTTCTTATTTGTAGACTCTGCTAGACCTTTTCCTTGAGGATAGTAATTTGATGAATGCTTTAACACAATACCATTCTATAATGCAAATTCATAGAGTTTCAAAGACGAAAAATAAGTTTCATTATAAAAAACAAGTGATATCAGAATGCCGAAGCGTGAGATGATATTCTGTTGGAGGAAGCTGATGACCTCTTGGTCGTTCACTTGTTTGAGTAGAACTGCCTCTATCCACCACGTGAAGTAGTCAATTTCTGTTAGGATATAGTGGTGTTTCTTTGACGAATGAGGGAAAATTTCCCCAATAATGTCCAGGCCCCACTGTTGGAATGGTTCAGTCACTGCAATAGGGTGTAGTGGGGTTGTTGATCTTCATGTTCTATTGGCGCATCGCTGACAGATCGAGCATTTGCGGGCATAGGTATGTGGATCCTTGAATAATGTCGGCCAGTAAAAATCTGCTCGCATAAACTTGTGTGTCGTGGTATTTCCCGCAAAGTGACCCCCGATGGGTCCGTCATGCAAATCTTGAAGTACCTTCTTTGATTCCTATGCCTCTAGGCACCTGAGAAAAACTCCATTACTATGCTTTCTGTAAAGCACTCAGTGCACCGACTGATATGCTAAGGATTTCAGGCACAATTCCATCCTTGGTCTAATAGAAAAGTGAGAGGGTATGGTTCCATGCTCAAGGTACTGGCATACATCTACGTACCAAGAGGTTCCATTTTCCATGGGGTTTGCTCGACTTATTTCATACATTTCAATCTCCTGCTCGCAACCAGCGAGCTCTTCTTCGTTCTTCGGAGCGTGTATTTCTTTAGCTGCAAGTCTGGAGAGTCCATGTCCTTTGATTGCGTGTACTTGTTTGATTTCAATATCATATTCTTGCAACCCTGTCATCCAGTTCACACTTCGTTCTCTCAGCTCTTGTTGTACTATCAATGTACAAACTGCTGGGTGGGGAATAGAGACTATGCAGTGGTTCTTCAGAAAATAGGGCCTAAAGTGTTTCACTACCTTGTAAACTACATAATCTTGTTTGTCAATGTGGGGCAGTTAAGATCTGGTCCCTGCATGCTTGCACTCATGAAAGAGATGGGACATTCATCATTAGCTTCGTCTTTCTGAGTGAGTACTGCAGCTAGTGAGTTATCGGAAGCGAAGACGTATAGCAGGAAATCTTTTTTGGAATCTGGGCTGTAAAGTGTGGGTTCTTCAGTGATGGATTGCTTAATCTGGGGAATGCACGCTTTTAGTTTTTGCCCCAGGTGTACACTACATCTTTCTTAATCATGTCCTGCATGGGCTTGACTATTTGCACATAATCTGAGATGAATTTCCAGAGGAACTTTATCTTGCCCAATAAGGACTGCATAGCTTTCTTGTTGACTAGGTGAGGAATCCACATGATAGCTTGGACCTGGTCCAAATCCACCTTGATCCCAATGTGTCCGAGGATGTTCCCCTCTGACACGGCGAATACGCTCTTCTTGGGATTCAGGGAAATCCTATATCTTTGGCATCGCTCGAAAATTTTCTTAAGATGGCGTATGTGGTCTTCTCGTCTTCTTGAGAACACAGTCACATCATTGAGGTATACCACCACACTCTTCCCAATGAGTCCAAAAAATTTGATTTCCATAGCGGGCTGAAATGTTGCACCTGCGTTTACAAGCCCAAATGGCATTCGCCTATATGTGAGTGTACCCCACTTGGTACGAAAGTAGGCTTGAGTCTATCAGGTTTTGCTACGAGAACTTTATTGTATCCTGAAAAATGTCAAGGGGAGAGAACATTTGTGCCCCAAATACTGTTTGCAAAATATGGTCCATAGACGGCACGGGGTAGTTGTCTTTGTCTGAGGCGCGGTTAATGTTCTAGAAATCGACACACAAGAAGATTTCCCTAGACTTCTTTCATATAGGCACAAGGTTGGAGACCCAAGTGGAATGAAGAACTTTATATATGATCTATGCATCCATCATTTTAGTAAGATCTTTCTGTATGAGGGGTTCAAGTGACAGGTGTACATTTCTCAGCTTTTGTTGATATGGCTTGACCCCTTCCTTGATTGGGATGATATGTTGGATGATCCGTGCATCATAAGTTTTCAAGTCATCATACGTCCAAGAACACATCTCGGTACTGTTTAAACAAGCAGATGAAGGCTTGTCGTTCTTGCTGTGTACAACATGTGTCAATATGAACAAACTTTGGATCCTTTTTTGTTCCCAGGTTTATTAGTTCGTGCCTCATGGTGGAACTATGGGTCTTGTTGTTCCTTGGCTCTTGGAACCACTCTTGCAAGTCATATAGCTTTTCCAATGATACCACACCTTTTGTGATAATGTGGCATTTCATGTCATTGGTTCCTATTTGTAGAGAGCACTCGTGCTCGTCATCGTCTATTGCTACATCTTTGAAAACGTTAGCGTTGGCCATAAAATGTAGTATCTATTGATCATCATTAAACACGCATAAGTTAGTTATGTTGTCCAGGATAGATGATTTGTACAAAATTTCAATAGTAAATCTATCCCTAATTGGTGACATTCTTGAGGCTGCATTTGCTAGTGCATTGAAAACTGCATTACGCGTACGCAACACAACAATGATATTAAATTCTTGGAATTTTGAGATTAGTCTCCATACCTCTTCTTGGTAGTTTTTTAGATGTGGTGATAAACAGTGAATGGTGTCACGTACCTATCGTACCACTATCTCAGAACCACCTACCACTTTCAGAATGGCCACTTTGAGGCTGATGGCCTTCTGCAAGCCTAACACAAGTGCTTAATATTCTGCTACACTGTTCGTGTACTCAAACTCCAAGCAGCTTGACACCAAATGTTTCTTGTTACAAGGGTCGATCAAAACACACCCGGCTCCTAAGTTGTCTTGTGGCTTTGATCCATCGATGAACAAATTCCACAACTCATCTATACACGGACTGCTTGATGTGCTAGTACTACTGCTACTACTGTTGTTGCTACTATTGCTGGTACAATGTGATGTACAAGTTTCATTACCATTAGTTGGGCAAGGAAGGAGTCCCAACTGTGTGTCTGGTGGGGTTGGAGCTGGCCGTGCAGGATAACACCCCAACATTGTCTCAAGCAGGCAGCTGCCGAACATGAGTTCTGCGAGAGCCAACGGTTCATTCTCACTATCGATGGGAGTGACATTATGCTTAATGTACCTCTCGGATTCCACCCAGGTTTGTTGCACTTGCCATTGTGTGGAAGCCACATGTGAGACCAATCCATAGCAAGATATCCATCCAACTTACTGGACTAGTCCCTATTGAGTAATAGACCATGCGCTTCCAGGATGTCCACAACCACTGTTGGGCCTAAGAATTATCCTTAAAATACATCCACTCTCACCTTAAAATACATCCACTTTCACTTCATTCACACATTTTATCACCGCTATTCCACCACCATGTCACCACATTAGCTTCACTTTCATCATTAAATGGGTTACCATTGTGTTTTCCAAAACATTATTAATTCTTTGTATTTTCAAGTGAATTTGTAGTTAAACTTTAGAAAATAATATCCATATACTTATACCTAACAATTGGAATGAGAAATTTGACATGTGTAAGTACAAATGAAGCTTCCAAGGCATCTATATGTGGCACTCTATGTTCAAATTCGAATTTGAGGAGATCATGGACCTCATGGAGAAGATCATGTACCTCATGGAGGATAGGGTTATGTGTCACAATTGGTTGAGAAATATGTGGATCAAAGGAGGGAATAATGGGTCTACATTTATGAGTTTGTTATCATAGCTTTTGTATAAATATGAGTGTTATCTCCTTTATTTGTAATCTTAATCTTTATTTGTAATCTTAATATTTTTAGAATCTTAGAACCTAGTCCTTCTTTGTAACCTAGTAATGTTAATCTAGATAGACTTTAGAATATTTTTGGTTATGATCATATGAGCTTTTAGCCGTTGTAATTTGAAGATTATGATGAATAAAATGGAGCTTCTTTGATCCTCTACATTTGACTTCTCTTTTGGTGTGCTTGTGAATCCTTGGAAGGATCCCCATTGCCTAGCAAGTACACTTTTGTTTTGGTAAGCTTTTCTTTTATGTTTGTGAATTTCATTAGATTAAATTATTAGGTTCATATGTTTGAAATATTAATGAATGACCTTTTGTAAGAAAGTATTAATGTTTCCTTCAATGAATCTGATTTTTTCATTAGTTTAAGTTTCTGATTTATATGCTTGAGATATAAACGAATAGTCTCTTGGAAGAGAGCTTTAATATTTCATGCAATCAATCAGAATTATGTTTAAAGAGCTTTAATTTCATTAGTTTAAATAGTTGATTAGAAATATTAATGAACAGTCTCTTGTAAGGGAGCTTTAATATTTATTCACCTAGCTTAGTTTAGTTTGTCTCTGAGTCCATATATATTGGATGACCCTCGAAGTTTACTTACCCGGATTGACAATAAATGAAACTCTAATTTGCATTCACATTTTAGACCCAACATTTTGGCATTGTTACCGGGGAGGATTATTTGGAGATAGACTTAGGAAGTTATTTTTATTGCAATTTCTTTTTATGTACTAACTTGTGAAACTTGGTGACAACAGGATCTTCATAAAGGAGTTCAAGTTTGAACATTTTGTATTCTCATACTTAGTTTTAAATTCAGTATTTTTAAAACCCCCCATTTCTGACTATTCCATCTACCGATGAGAAAATTGAAAATATTGAATAGGTACTTCTTGGAGAGCAAGGACAATATTGAAGATTGGTTTCAAAAGAACATTGCACCAACTCCAAGAATAAGACAGGTTACTCACATAATTGCAAATAATCAGGTAAAAACTTTAAATCTATATGTGAGAATTTTTGAATTTTTAATCCGTAGATGGCTTCACTGGAAGCATTCTTTTACCTAGGAAATAAAAAAAAAAATCTTTCAAGTTAAAGGTAGAATAGATTAGGAAAAAATAAAATGAGATCTCATAAATTTTTCCTTTAGTCTTGTTTTCTAAAAAATAAAAATAATAAAAAAATCATCCATATTTCTCATGAATAAATTTAGGTAAGAGCCACTTCATCCACGCTAACCTGCAAAAAAAACAATAATAAAAAAAAAAAACAAATCAATAGGTTAGTATGCTCTCTTCCTGTGCTTCGAGCGATCAGGAATATCATAAAATATCTTGATTTATTTTCAAAATTAAATAAAAATCTCTTGCTAGGAATTTGCACAAATCATTAAAACTACAACATTATAAGAAATCAAAATCATTTTTTTTTTTTAAATTCGTTTATTTTCAATTCCAAATTTAAAAATTAAATATGTGGTTTAGTGATTTGATCTCTCTGCATATGCTTATTTACTCCTAACAGATCACAATTTACAGCTCCATGATGTACAAAATATTCATTATATCAAAATATTCATTATATTCTGCTTTGATGTGCTTGGATCAAACAAGCCAAATCTGTATCTTTAAGGAAGAAATCTACAATAAAAATCCATTTGGCTTGATCTAATTGCAAACAAATATTTTCTCTTAATCTTTTTGAAACCGATTATTTCATGACAAGGGAGGTTTTACACGATTACTCTATCCTCTATCTTGCAATTTCAAGTTAAAACTGAAAACAATTATAAAGAAATTGAAGCAGACAAGCAACAAATAAATGTTGTTTGTAAAAAGTTCTAAAAACTTTTAGAATCAAGTATCACAACAGGAGTTTTCTGCTATTGGTGAAGAGAACGTGTTTTGATCCTGGCTAGCCAGATGGTTCGTAATACAGACTTGTAGAAGGAGGCAGCGAGTTCGAGTCATCGCATGAGTACATGAAGCATACTCATTTTATGGTCACTATCAGTAAGGTTGCGCACCTAGAGGATCGATTCATCTAGAGATCAGAGGAGTGCCGATTACAATCAACTATGTGGAGTGTTGATTCACCTAGATCTATTGTGTTGATTTGTGTGGATCTGGCATGTGGCTGAGAAAGTGAATCAAATATGTCATAGAACATCTGGTCTTGTAAGTATCATGCACTTGGAGCGTGTGTGGAATGTAGCCCTCACCTGAAGAGGAGTCGATCTGGGCATAGTTATTTCCCATATTTGTGCATCCACTTTTGGCGATTTTTCACAAAATGACATTGATATCTGAGCTAGATCGGATTGGATTAGGACTATTTCCATGGACTT
The DNA here is from genome assembly GCA_031772625.1 of Pinus tabuliformis. Lineage (NCBI taxonomy): Eukaryota > Viridiplantae > Streptophyta > Pinopsida > Pinales > Pinaceae > Pinus > Pinus tabuliformis. The sequence continues at coordinate 1,228,502,050 of CM062804.1, forward strand.
GCAAATGTATTGAGCTACACGAGACCATGGTGGAACTTTGCAAAACATGTCATAGGGCTTGGCAGAGTAAACAAATGAATGAGAGGCTCCAATTCTCAACCTGAAGCAGTCTAAGCCATTGATTCTTGCAATATGACCGTCAGAAGCAGAGGTGGTATTGAATCATTGTGGTGGATTACACTTGATTGAAGGCCCTCGATTTTGGCATGCATGTCAATAATGCTTCGAATGAGATCTTCTTCAACGCAGTTTGAGAAATTTTTCAGTATTATATCTGAGGTAAGTTATCTTCTTGAGCATCTGGTTTCTTTATGTTTCCCATTTGAAGTGAAAACAACACATCAATTTTGAATATATCAGTGAATGGTGTGAGATAGGATTTGTCTCTTAGTAACTTGAAGAAACGATAATATCAGCATGGTCCTTGTTGATCTCAACACCAAATCGAACGTGAGCACAACCTTTTTCCTAAGACACAAAAAAAATACACCTGGATATTGAGTGTGTTGAACTAATTTCTTTTGTTTTATGTTTTGTTGCATTTACATTTTGTTGGGAACAACTAGATTGAGTTATGAGGGAACTGTGCATTCAAGGTATCATGAACTCAGCAGATTGAATCAATGAGGCAGCCACATGTGCTACTACATTCTTGCAATTCGAAACCTCACAACAACACTAGTGGTTACTACAATCGACAAATATGTGCTAAACTGGTATATAGAAATGAGTGTTAAACCACTACAAAGGCCATTTGAACTGCCAGTTGGATTAGATGGACTGGAAAACTTATATCATACGGAAAGAAATGGCTAGATCCTTCATAAGAGTTATTGGTCAAACATAACGTGCTAAAATAGCAAATCTGGCACGAATCCATTTGAGCAATTTGAGCTATTTGAGCATGCAGATTTTGTGGCATGAATCGAGGCAATTTGATGATTTGATGATTGCATGTAGATTTTGTGAAGCTATGAATCAGAGAAGATAGCAATTCAAACAGGAGATTGACATAGCAAAAGGAATCTCCGTAAACGAATGCTCGGTAAGTGATCTTCCCAGAAAACTATCCCGGAAATGTGCATTGTTAACTTTCTGCCGAGAATTGCGAGGGTGAAGCGTTTTGCCAATAAATGCAAGCCCAAAATTGCGAGGAAGAAGTGTTCTACCCATAATTGTGAACACAAGATTTTTTCCATGCAAAGTACTTCAATGCCAATTCAATAAAAAATTTTGGTTAGGCTATTGAGAACAACAAAAATTTGTTGTTTGTGGTTCGATTTTAAGCACAAACTACTTAGGGCTTGCAGTGGTAATGGTTTGGTGAATATTATCTAGTAATACAATAAACAAATCTTCCTTCTCAGCAACATATTCTCTAAATAAACTATTCGATCGTTGTTTAAATAGCTATGCTGGAGTGTAATACAGTTTAGACCTTCCTTTGCAAAATATTTTCTAATTAAACTCAGCAAAATCCTAGTGTTTAATCTTTCGTTGGAGATGTTGGAGTGTTATATTTTCAAGCCTTTAAAATAATATGTTCATTGAACTGGATGTAAAATTGAATTCATGATTTCTTGAAAATGGGAAATTCCTGCAGTGATAATGAAATATGGCTTGTCGATCTAGTCTACTTTTATGTTTACACTGTTGAGACCTGCTTTAGCACATTGACCATTTGATGAAACTATATATATATACATGCTATTGCTGACTATGAACCACAAAAGCTTCTTAGTGATAATTACTAATTTTGGGCATGCAGAAAAAAATGAAGACTTATACTCCTATCAATTTGCTTTATAGCGGTGATTATGAATTTGAAGCGTTAGATCGTTTTACAAGACAATCATCATTTGAGGAGCTCGATCAGCATTCTAGTTTGACTGTGCTCGAAATTACTGTGGAAGAGCTCAACCACACAGTCAATCTATACTTTCTCTAGCTCTTGAACTAGTGCATAACTCTCTTGGAGGCTAGGACTGTAAAATTCTCCTCACATATGAACAAGATAGAAACTTTAAGGTTCTATTTTTAGTGCAAAGAAGGATCTCGGACCTCTGCCTTTTTACAGGATTATCCATGATTATCTTACTAGAAATACAATGGAGTGTTTGCAGAATGGCATTTCTGGAGAAAACTGAATGGCCGCAACTGTCTCTCTGCATGAATTAAAAACCGTTTTTTTCACACGCAGTTTACCAAATAAGTCTCCAGAGAACCCCAAATATCTCCCAATTGATTAAGAATTAGCCCAAATCATTTCTGGGTTTTATAACTGTCCCTATTCTAAGAAAAACCCACATTTCATTTTTTAGAAATTCGTTTTTATTTGGTTATAACTCGAGTTTTAAAAATATGTGTCAAAATTGCTACTCGTTTCTAGCAAACCGCTATGATGAATTTTTTTTTCCATCTTGAACTAGTAGACAAATAATCTTTTCCAGTCACCTAAGGTTTCAAAAGTGGGAAATTCTGGCAGTAAAGCTGCTGCAGGAATATTACAATAGGAAATTGTCAGTCAAATAATTACGAAGGGACAGATTAAATGTTGCAAATTTTTCAAAGTACTTGGCATCCGTCCAGAAAAAGAATTTCGGCTCAAATCTAGCTTCTGAAGAGAGCTCATTCCACCAATTGAATCAGGAATTACACCAGTAAGTTTGTTACCTGCAAATGACAAATTCTGAGCACTTCGCATACTGCCAATTTCCACTGGAACGGTCCCATGAAATAGATTGTCTAAGAGATCAATATATTGAATAGGCTATAATGTTCCCCACTCTGCAGACAACTTCCCTGTAAAAGAATTATTAGAGAGATTTATATTTTGAAGCATTTTAAGCTTACTTAAAATCCCGAGCTGAATCTCTCCAGAAAGATTCAGATTGCTGAGGTCAATTCTAGTGAGCATACAATTATTGCACACAATTCCATGCCATGATGTTGGACAACCATTCAAATCCACTGATTTTTCATTCCACGAGTTAAGTACATAACCAAAAGGATCCTTCTGGATTCCCTTCTTGAATTCAAGAAGTGCCAATGCATCCATAGAAAGCATTTGGGCCGTAACAAATCCAACGGACAGAGCAAGAGTTGTTATTGTTAGTAGTGTAACAAACTTCATTATACTTATTTCCTTGGATATCAAAGACATCTTTACTTTCCAAAAACCTGCAAAATGAGCTTCCATTTCAGCATTGTGGAATTCAAACGAATGAAGCTCTTCCGTTCATCATTGCCAAATAATGCACTGGATGCTTCAAGGTAATGCTAATCAACAGGACACAACAAATCTATAATGCCAAGCTTTTACATGCACATGAGTCATCAGACATAAACAGGGAGTGGATTTACTTTTCATGGTTATTTTTATTATTAAAAATAGATTTTTATTAACATCATGAACTGGACTAAAATTATTCTTTTGATATTCCTTAATCTATTTCATTTTGGCATACAATTTTTGTGTAAGAATCAGGAAAGGAGTGGCCATATCTTCTTGAACAAACTTATGTTCTTTATGCCAAGTTTTTTTAGCAGGTTTTAGATGATCAATTGATCATTAAAGAGATTAAATTGTGACAACAATTGGTTTTCAAAAGACTATTTTCATGAGAAATTCCAAAGAACAAGACCGTGATCATAAGAACGACATTTCCAGAAAATTACAAGTTCTTGTAACTTCCTGTAAGGGTTTAATGGTTTGATATGTTGCATGACAGATTAGCAAAGTCAAATACTTGGGGGTTTTTCATAAATATATAAGGATGGTGAAATACCTATCCACACTTGAATTCAACGTCTACAGGTGGCTAGTCAATGCTGGTCAAACTCAGCTACTTTAGAAGAAAGCCCAGAACTAAGGAGCAGATTTGCTATTTTTGAGATTTTGCATGCAATAATTCACTTTTTCCCAACAAGAGTCATTATCCATTTCTCATTATCCACATACACTTCATTACATTTTCTTCAATCCTAACCCACCAATAAAAGCAACGAAGCTCATTTACAAGTTTTTTGTTCCACTTTAAATATTCAATGTCAGTTTCCTTTTTCCTACCCTTGCAAAAAAAACCTTGCTTCCATATACCATTGAGTCCATAGTCCTTGAGTCTAAATATTTTTCTAAAAACACCTTGAAGCTTGCATGCCTTAAGGGCAATCTATCATGCCGATAAACAAAGGGAATACATCAATGTCCCTTGTTCATCAGATCTTCTAAGTATTCGACAACAAAAAATTCATTCATACTTAGAAAGATGTGTTAGGGGCATCTTGACTCTCATCCACACCAAAGATGGGATCTCTCGTCTTGACTAGTGTCATCCATTAATGGCCACTTAGTTAACAATTTCTTGTTATGTTCTACACCGAAACATTTATTCACATCACAAGAATTGTGCCAACGAGGGTTGAAGACTTGAAGATCCATCATTTTGTAGCAGAGGAAGGAGATTTACTTACATTACTTTTCAATTTTTGATCAGTTTTTGTTGTAAATGACTTGAGGACAAGTCAATAAATAAGGCTGGGGGGAAATGTAAATTCTAAATTTTGTATACCTTCCAAGCCTTATACATTTTCAGCCACATTCAACAACAAATTCCGAACATTCAACAGAAGCTCCAGCAACATATTTAGTAGCAGATGCAACAACAATAAAAGATTCACTTTTTCGACTTCATCCACCATTTTCACAGCCAAAAGAAGACGACTATGATCAGAAATTTGCAGCAGCACGTGCGTAGCTCATCCAATTTTGATAGGGTAAGTTGATGTATGATATTTTCTAACTTTTAACCATTTAAATTCCTTGAAAGCTAGAATAATAATTTTTGGAAAAACTTCCTTTCCTCATTTCATAAAACTGCCAAAACCATCAGTTTCGGGGGGGATACATTTACATTCATATTTTGTCACATTCATATTTTTCCATATTCATATATCACATTCTAAAACCCACATACTTTCCAAATATATTTACTATTATATCATTATGAGCATATCAATGGTTTTGTAAAAAGTACTTAAAAGTTAATTGGATGCCAACACAATCATGATTGTCACACAAGAACCAACCATGATGCATTCCAACAAAAATACTTTGCAATAAAAATGAAATTATGATTATGCAAAGTTCATACATTAAAATTGAATGCAACAAACAAAATATGGTTGAAACACAAGAACCAACCAAGTTGCAATTCATCAAAAACACTTTGCAAAAGTTAAGTAAATGATATCATGCAAAGTTTAAGCCAAAGCTCAAGTATCAAAAAGTAATGTAGTAGATTGCATGAGGACATGCAATACCTTCAGTTTGAGGGTATGTTGGGCCTAAGAATTATCCTTAAAATACATCCACTTTCACCTTAAAATACATCCACTTTCACTCCATTCACACATTTTCTCACCTCTATTCCACCACCATGTCACCACATTATCTTCATTTTCATCATTAAATGGGTTACCATTGTGTTTTCCAAAACATTATTAATTCTTAGTATTTTTAAGTGAATTTGAGGTTAAACTTTAGAAAATTATATCCATATACTTATACCTAACAATTGGAATGAGAAATTTGACATGTGTAGCTACAAAGGAAGCTTCCAAGGCATCTGTATGTGGCACTCTATGTTCAAATTCGAATTTGAGGAGATCATGGACCTCGTGGAGAAGATCATGGACCTCATGGAGGAGATCATGGAGGATAGGGTTATGTGTCACCATTGGTTGAGAAATATGTGGATCAAATGAGGGAATAATGGGTCTACATTTATGAGTTTGTTATCATATATTTTGTATAAATAGGGGTGTTATCTCCTTCATTTGTAATATTAATATTTTTGGAATATTAGAACCCAGTCCTTCATTGTAACCTAGTAATGTTAATATAGATAGAATTTAGAATAGTTTTGGTTAGGATCATATGAGATTTTAGCCATTGTACTTTGAAGATTATGATGAATAAAATCGAGCTTCTTTAATCCTCTACATTTGACTTCTCTTTTGTTGTGCTTGTGAATCCTTGGAAGGATCCCCATTCCCTAGCAAGTACAATTTTGTTTTGGTAAGCTTTTCTTTTATGTTTTTGAATTTCATTAGATTAAATTATTAGGTTCATATGTTTGAAATAATAATAAATGACCTTTCCTAAGAAAGTATTAATGTTTCCTTCAATGAATCTGATTTGTTTGATTTCATTAGTTTAAGTTTCTGATTTATATGCTTGAGATATAAACGAATAGTCTCTTGTAAGAGAGCTTTAATATTTCATGCAATCAATCCGAATTATGTTTAAAGAGATTTCATTTCATTAGTTTAAATAGTTGATTAGAAATATTAATGAACAATCTCCTGTAACGGAGCTTTAATATTTCTTCACCTAGCTTATTTTAGTTTGTCTCTGAGTCCATATATATTGGATGATCCTCGAAGTTTACTTACGGGGATTGACAGTAAATGAAACTCTAATTTGCATTCACATTTTAGACCCAACAACCACTATGTTGATACAATGGTGCACTCGACTGTCATGGGATAGTTGAATGATCACGTCTTGCAATTCACCAATGGTTGGCACTGATGTTTGATCAAGTTGGATGATTTGCGTGGATGTCTTACTCCACTGTGCATTGGTCCTTTTAGTGATGGAGAGCGGCATGACATTGGCTATCGCATCGGAATCAACCAAACAATTGTGAACATTGTAGTTGAAGATTTCAAAAGATAGTAGTAATGGAGGGCGACTTGAGTTTTCTTCTTCCATTTGGAATGTATTAATCACAATTGAAATTGATCCAGGGGGTACACTTTCTCCCTTGCTAGTAGAGGCTTCATTGTCTGCTGTTGTCTATCCCAAAGCATGCAATAGGATATCTCGCTGACACTAGATCTTAGCCAAATCAAACAAGTTGATGTTCGCTCAAGTTTTCTTCATGTCATCAACAATGTTGTAGTCCAGAGGTGGTTGACTCACCGAGGTGTCCGGGGTGGAACGGATGCTCATATTTTCTTGTGGAGTATTTCGTAACTTGTTTCTCATGGATGTACTATTTTTCATTGTTGTCTTCCCATAATTTCTTTGTGTTCTTTTTCTTTGAGGGAGTCGGTGGTTGGTCTTCCTTATTAGCAGTCTGACCTTTTCTTTCATCTCCCTCAGTGTGGGGGGAGCCCCTTTGCTTCTAAGACTGTAATGGTCAGTTTGTTTTCGGGGTTGCTTCTCAGTGTTCGTCTTTGCCATTGTTTGTGAGCATTGATATGTGTTCACAACATGCTCAGAGATTGATGGCTCATCAGGTGCAACCTCTTCATCATTGTATGTGTCTTCTGGTTGCTCTTGCATATTGCTTCTTGCCCCGAGTGTATGACTATAGAAAGTATTTGTGAGTCACTTCCAGCCCGGATAAGAGTTCTTAGGATGATGTTATTTATGGAAAGAATAGAATTTCAGGTCTACACATTGTTCGAGCTGGAACATAGGCTTCTGCGCAGTTTTTGGAACGAACTGGCCGCTACTTGATGCGTTGCTTGCCTATCTCTGCCTAGGTGGGTGACTGCTTGCAAATGTGTATGATACACATTGTTTGAGTTCAGACATTTTAGTGGAAAATCTCTTGACAAGACGAGTGAGGGTCTCAATGTTGGTTACTTTCTTGTCTCTACCCTTGCTCGTCGTTACTTGGGATTGCCTGCTCACATCCTTGGATTCCTTCGTCAATTGATCATCCTTGATGACTCCAACTGCACGCAGGTCTTTCTCAACACTGATAGCCTCTTCACAATTTTCCAATAGTGTTGGTCTCACAACTCACTTGACAAACTGCGCAATGCTGGTTGGCAGTGCAGATGTGTAGTAATCAGTGGTGATGGAGTCATGAGGCTTAGTGTCTGCTGGGAACCTATTCAGTATATGCGTAAACCTCTGATTGAAATCTTTCACTTTTTCTTTTCCCTCCATCTTGAGGCTTCCCAACTCTTTGAGTAGCATGGCTGGGGTCTTGTCATCAACGAACTTCTCAAGGAACAAACATTTGAAAGAACCCCAGTTCTGTATGGAGTTAGGTGGAATGATACCAAGCAGCTGCCCAACCATCCAAGGTACATGGAAACAATATACATGCTACATCATCATAATGTACCTCAAGGGTTGTAGTTGTAGGTAGAAGTTTTCTAAGTGGTCTTTCGCCTTCACCACACTGTCAGGGTTAAACTTGATGTTCATTCTCTTCGCTCGCTTTGGCATCTTGTGCAGAATAGCTGGGAGAGCTAATGGTCCCTGAGTAATCCATTCAAGATTTTGGTTATCCATCTCTTCATCTTCTTCGTACTCTTCCTCTCCTTTAGAGTCTGATGTGTCTGACTCTGAGTCCATTGGTCCATCTACGCCTCTACCTCCTATACCCAAGTATGATCTCGAGATCACAAGAGTACCTTGTTTAGTTTTCCAGAGGATGGGAGATTTCTTTTTTGTCTTCAATTGCTTCTCCTAGACCTTCAAGTGTGGAAATGGTTTCTTCTTCCACTTATGATACAAAAACACTCGTGGGAGTTTCCTTTGGCTTCCTCGCTGGATGTGGAAGATGTTATATGTTTGGGATTGGTCGGACTGCTTTTGCGAACTGGTGAGTGATGGGGTGAATGGAACGAAGGTGTTGATCTGAAGTCTCGTGCTCAACACTAGGAGGTGAGGAGTAACCAACCACTGAGTCACGTGTAGGTGAGGGAGAGTGCGAGTTACTGCCTTGACCATATGTTTGTTGAATGAGTGTGAGGGGAATTTCATCCATGTACAACTAGTTTCCCTCCTTCTAGCACCAGAAATGTTGATGGTGCTGGACCCACCAACATTCAGGGGATCACCCTGATATGAAGTCCCAACTAGACCTCACATCGTTTGGTGTGGGAATCCCATCCGGTATGATGGCCCGGTTACCATTGTCTTAAGGATTTGTGTCAACTCTTTCTTGTCAGCACAGGAGAGTGGTTCTCTTTGTCTTTGAGAAGTGAGATTCGTGTGCTTGGTGAGTGTAAGTGTACTTGTGTCAATGGTTCTTTCACTGTGAGAGGAAGAGGTGAAGTTGAGTTCCAGGTTGAAAGGGATTCATCCCAACTCGTCTAGGAACACACAACACAAAGGACATACATAGCTTTCGGTGGAGTAGTCCACTCGGATGCGGAAGTCACAACATACAAGGTAAGATAACACGTACAACACTCACGGATTAGTTTGAAATGAGTGCCATAGTTGTTACAACAAGGTTCATGTGAAAGGTTTGCCTGATGTCCGGCAGAGTAGTCGACATAGATGAGACTACATTAATAGTATATACAACACATTTCCATTAATAGATTATGCATTACAACAAATGAATCAGTTCATATGTAGAACACATGGTTAAATAACATGCATTACAAGTGTTAAAGATTAGCCACACAACAAATACAATACATGTGTGAAAACGTGATGGCTCGTTGATAGGGTTCTGAATTAAGCGAAAGTTCCAAGACACATCATTATACCATACATCACTAACCCCGTCAGCAGGGCATTGGAGCCACTACTTACTCCTCAAAGAAAAGATTACATACTCTCTTGGCTATGTGGGAGGAGCTGAGGTGAAAATTCCATTCATGTAGGAATGAGGGGGGTATTTATAGCCAAGGGTGAAATTGACCCTTGTGGTTGTTCGACTACCCTCATGACCGTTCAACTTCCATGACTTTCTGACTTACATGACTCTATGTTCAACAAGTGAGTCACTTGGACTTCCACATTACATCACATTGATTGACAACAATCCCATAGTAGAGATGTGGGCAACATGACTCATGACTTGACTCGACACGACTGGACATGATATTGTTGGTACATTCATGCTGCTGCTAGAGTGCATGTCAGGCTAGAGTGATGTTGAGTGATGGATGTCTTCATGGTGTACCATAGCTTCACCTCCACATGGTGAAGTGTGCAGAGTCTTCGATGGTCCTTGGTTCGCTTGATGTAGCATTAGCATGTTGTTCCTTGCTTTCATGCTAGAAGGTTTCGTAGGCTCACTTTTTCGCAAAGGTGCATGTTCGTCGTGTTTGTCTGCTTCGCATGCTTCGCTCGTTCATCTGTTGGTGAACCTTTCCATCTGCATGTGCTCCCTTCATTCACCCCATTCATTTCCTTGACATGTTTGATGGTGTACATGTACCTGCAGTCACTGATGACGAGATGACATCAAATCCAAAACTTCTTAGTCTACCATGACACATGATCATTCGAATGCAAGTCACTGGGAGAGGTACCAGAGCTGTGATGTGGGATTATGGCTCCGGGCAACTTCTGATGAAAACTACGCAAGAGTCACTAAGAGATGGAGACAGGAGATCTAAGTCGTCAGTGACTGACTGCAAGGTCTAGCTCGGCTGGGAGGAAAAATTGCACAAATTTTGGGAGGAACATTCTGGGCTGCTATAAGGAAAGGCATGCATGCTCTGTGCATTTTCCAGAATGAACAGTTGACAAGGGCTAGACAACCATATTTCCGCAATTTTCCAGAGGAACGAGCTGAGCTGCAGGAAGTGTCAGCGGACAGGGATCGTGCAGTTTTTCTGGGGAACTTCCCAGGAGACTCACAGTCAGATCTGTGAAATTCCCAGAGGGAACTTCTAGTTGGTTTTTGGGGTCATTGGCAGCCATATCTGCGTAATTCCCAAAGGGAACTGCCAGTTGGATGCTAGGGTCATGGACATCCAGATCTGTACAATTCCTAGAGTGAACTGCCAGTTGGCTGCTCGGGTCACTGGCAGCCAGACTTGCACAATTCCTAGAGGGAACTGCGAGTTGGCTGCTAGGGTTACTGGCAGCCAGATCTACAAAATTCCCAGAGGGAATTGCCAGTTGGCTGCTCAGCCACTGGCAGACGAAACTGCGCAATTCCTAGAGGGAGCAGGCAATTTGTTGCTAGGAGATGTTGGCTAGGAAAAATTCACTAACGTCGGGAGGCCAACTTGTTGATCATCTCTATGCAATTTTAGAGATGATCTGACTGATGGGTAGCAGGAGGCTTGCTCATGAGCACTGTAAAATTTCTGAGATGAATAGTCGGTCGACTGTCCGGGTGGCCAGCATGAGTGCTGATTGAATTTCTTGCGGGCAACACAGCTTGAAAGAACTAGCTTGGTGCTTCTGCACTATTCTGGTTGACAGTCGATCGAGTCGAAAGCAGGGTGATGGTCTGACTATCAGTGAGGAGTTTGGTCATCAAAACTTGAGCAAAAATGATTGTGTGTGTGAACATTCGAAAGACGCATAGGTTATCATACAGGCACACACTCTCATGGCTTGACGACACAATGACCAAACCATCTAGATACACATGTTCAACATGACTGACTGACGGTGCAAGCGGCAAGCACGACACTCGTGATTGATTGTTCATGATCAAGACGAGGCTTGCACGAGAGTGAATGTGACTCCATGTGTGAGTGTGATAGATAATTTCATGGTGAACACATCAAACACATGCGAAGAAAATACTTTGAGCATGACCAGAACATGGTCGCAAGCATGACTTAGAAATCAACATGCAGAGACTTGAGTGCAATAAAAAAGCAAGGCGAATGTAAAGACTCACACTGGCTCACGGAGTGAACCAGGTGTGTGCAGTCATCAAGTGAAACTCTTCAAGGGAGGCTCTGAAATGGATGCAGGCCAAAATTTTGGATGGTGTTGTAGCCACTACAACACAATGGGCAGTAACAAAATCACTATATTCAGTAGTGAATTTGATTACAACCCTAGTTAATTGTGCATTTCCAGTTTTATTTACATTTTCATGGCATGTGTGATTTTCACATAAAAGACTCCATAGATCGAGGAGAAGGCACAAGGATCTCCATGTTCTCTACATCTCACAGGGAAAAGAAATTCCCAGATGGAGCCAATGTTGTAACATTATTCTACATTTTTACATTTACATGTCAAAAAAAAAAATGAAAAAAAAAGAAATAAAATAAAGAAAATATATATATAAAGAAAAAGAAAGAAAGAAAAATGAAAAGGGATAAAAAATAAAATTGAAAAGAATGAAAAATATTGAGAAAAATAAAATAAATAAAGAAATGAAATCCCTAGAAAAAGAATAAATTATCGATGCACATTCAAATGCTACTATCAAACTTAGAATGTTAAATTTTGTAAAGTCAAAAGCTTTGGTTATTTGATTGATTTGATTGTTATATGTATTTAATAAAGTTGAAATACGACAAATGATTTTGTCACTTGTGATATCGTGGGTACAATAAATAATGGCCACGATCTTCTCTACCTGATCAACGGTGGAGAAGACAGTTCACCACCCCCCCGAGCCTCTCTGACATATAACTGAGAGGGGGATCCAAAAATTAGTTTTATATTTTCAACATGTTAAACGCAGAGGTAGTTTGGACACCCCACCCTTTGTAAACAGCTTACTACCCCCCTCCGAAATCCGCTAATGACTATTGTCAAAACCGCCTTCGCCACTTTTGACCATTTCTACTCCCGTCATATCCACTCCGTTGCTGCCACCTATCCACTACATGTTACATGATTATAAAACCATTACCCAATCATAGTTGTTGCTGCCATAAATACCCTGCGCCCATATCAAATGCAAAAACAATTAATTACCCTCTTTATTAATAAACCTGTAGTCTGCTTATTACCTGTTTAATCATTATCTTAAGGAAATCTATGTACAAGCTCCAGTACAACCTTAGCAGATCCACCCAACGTACAACACCTACATCCAACCAATTACATGGTAACCCTCATTCCTTGTCATATTCTTTCCAATGTCATCTTTGAAGGGAAAATCCAAAATTATTAAGGAAAACCCCATTCTCTCGCTTGTGATAGACCTGGACCATTTTCCATTGGTAGACCAAGAGTACAAAATTTTAGGAACACAATGTGAATTTGATTTGTATGAGTTACATAATTGGATGAAACAAAAATTCATTGACCTCAGTGATGAATTGAGCTCGTGGGACTCTTTCCTACCTCAATTCATATTCCCACAGATTCACCCCTTCCTCGAATTTGTGTCCTAGTGTCATTTTAGCTATATTCCTAGCCAAAGGGTTGTTGTTGCACAAAATGGTGACATTATGTTCACAATTACAGCCCAATCGATTTTTCAAATGTTATATATTGAATCCTCAACTCCATCACATCCTTTTTCTGTATAATCCCTCATGGATCTCTACAAAAATCTTACCTTCCCTCAACGAGCTAAGATTTTTGAGATTTTTCTACTTGAAGATGTTAAATTACCTAGAACTAATACACCTTACCCAACTTCAATGTTTCGAGAGATGACCAAACAAATTATCTCAATAATTTCCTATTTGCTAGGTTATCAATTTGACTAATGGGTTGATGACATTATCCTAGGGTTTTTGTCAATATTTTCTAAATATGAGAAACCTTCTATTATCTTCAATTACGTTAAATTCTTAGCATAAACTATCCATGATCAGTTCATGAAGTTCTCTATAGAAGGGGATTTCAAACATGCATCAATCCTTTTATATTTGTTTTTGTTCTATCAGCCATATAGGTTTTCAATTCCACTGCAAAAGTTAGATGAATAGGGAAAAACACAATCTATGATTCATTGGACCTCACTAGTTAGGAAAAATACAAATGAATTCTCTCTTAGTGACTACACAGATCATTTTTTATACATAGTTTCCTATTTACTTAATAGTGATCTAATCCCTATAATTTCTCCCAAAATTAATAGGATTGTGAACAAACAAAGATAGGAGATTGGTATCTATACCAAAACTATATAGAGATTAGAGTGTATGGTTGTGAGCTTCCTCCATACAAGTTGCCAAAGTTTATACCTATTAGAATTTTTTCATTGGAATACATTAGGAAAATGATAAATATGGATGAGTTGCACTTTGTGTCAGTGAAGAAAAATTCCCAATTTAAAATCAAAACTAAAGTTAGACATTTTATTTGTAATACCAGAACAACAACAAAGGAGGCAGATCTTCTCCTAAAGGAAATGAAATTTAAACTGAGTTTTTCCTAGTATTATGATCCTTGGGGATCATTTCCAAGCTGAGGGTAGAACGTAAAACTAATACTTATGCTCATACACCTAGACCAGATATTCAACAGTATATGAATAAGGAGGAGTGGAAGGAGAACACATTGCAGGAAGCAAAAGAACAGAGTTTTATTCCTACAACATCTCAGACTCTAGTTCCCCAAGAAAAACATGAAAAGAGAGTAAGGCGAACTATTTCCCCTTCAGTTATAGAAATTCAACAAAAATATTTTTTGATGTACAAGAAAAAGAAAAAAAAATCCTCTTGAGGACTCCTTTCCAGAAGAAAGCACACATACTACACTAGTCTGGACAGGCCCTCATGTTACTACCGTTCCTCAAATTGAAGAAATTTCTACAGGGTCACAATTATCTTAAGCTTCTCAAGAGCCATTGGAAACATCCAAAACAAGAGAATTATGCCATCCTCAAACTGAACCAAGTAGTTTTGCTAGGTACAAGGAAATCAAAAGGAAAAATGAAGCATTAAAGGCTACCACTTAGACAGAATTCTGGAAACAAACTTCAGCTTCTCAGCATAGGCTACTTTCTACCTTTGATACTAAAAAAGGGTTGATGCAAATGGCATTCATTGAACCTAATATCCCATTTCCCAAGACTATTGAAAACTATAGGCAATACACAGGCTTCTTTTCCTTCACAGTGAAGTGAGAACCTTCCTGGAAAAGTGACTTGATTTTCTTCTCCTTCAGTTAGCTAGTTGCGTAATCCCCCCTTCCAGTGAGCCTCTCTATATGCATTTCATAGTTACAATGGATATTCAATCCATGTATAGGTCATTACATCCCTCAACTATGCAAGCATAATATTCTGTCCCTCAAGTACTATGCATTGTGCAATTTTAGTGCCTAGTATTCCTTCTTCTACTGACTCGAACTACTCATTGTGCCATGTCCTGTTCCGTCTTGTCTCTCTCTATCCATTGTGCAGTTCTAGTGCATAGTGAAAAATTCCCTCTATAACTATGAATCTCACCTATGCAATCATTATATCATCCCTTGAATACGGTGTGTTGCACAGTTTTAGTAGGTTCATTAACCTTGTCTCTTGCACTTGCTCACATCATTGGATCTTGAAGAGCCCCTCCTTATAACACATTACATATTTCTAGTGAACAGTGGTGTCTTCCCTTAGCCACTACTGAGCTCTACTGTGCAAATCCCAACAGGCCTCTCTCTCTTAGCTCTTATGTAGGCCCATCACTATTAGCTTCTTCCATGAGAAAAGTAGTGGTGGAATAAATTATTTCCAGACTGATATTTCCTTGTCATATGTGAACTCGATTAGCAGGTGTACCACCTCAAAATGGCAAGGTGATTCTCAAGGAATGTGTCAAGAAGAATACACAAGGAATAACTTGTGGATAAGAAGAACAAAGAAGAACAATCGTAAATATCTAAAGAAATTTTTGATCATAACACAATGATGGAAACTTATGTTTCCTTGGAAAGTTATAGATTTGATCCACACCCTTTTGAGGGTGAAAATGAAGAACAAGAAAATATCTATCATGGATAAGTCAAAGGAAAAGTAGTAATGAGAGAAGCTTGGCATTGCCACATCATCATGAAGTTCCAAGTCATCATTGCCAAGTTATGGCTTGTACAAGTGTCATCACAATGTCATAAGCGTCAATGGGTCTTTCCACATAATGTGGAGTGCAATTGTGTATTTTCAAAAAATGACAAAATGTAAATGCGTGGATGTCTAAGAGTCACATATGACCAAATATTTAATACAAGTTCAAAGGTCACTTAGGAAGTCCAAGATTCATAAGGATAGCTCAAGAGTCATGGAGATATGAAAGGTCATTCCTCTTGTTATAAATGCACCATCATAACTCAAGCAAAGGGATTTTGGAGGCTTGGAATTTGGAGATCTAGCCTTGGCTCCTCTAGTTTGGCATAGGAGAGAATATCATCACTTGAAGGAGAAAGTAGTGAATTAATGTTCAGCTGTTGGAACTAGTGTCTCACCATTATAATTGTGTACTTGTAACTTTCACCTAATTATCAAAAGATCATTGAGTTGGCACACTTTCATGCATGTATGGTGAATGTTGTAAGACTATGCTTTAGATGTTTGTGGTATATGTTATGTTCATATGTACTAAATAAAATGAACTATTTTGTTGGATTTGGTATTCATATTGTTGAATGTGTGTTGTATTTTACTTCATTAATCCTTATTATCTTGTAAAATAATTTGCATGTTAATTAACAAATATTTCCTTGCTCTTATATGTATATTTTAGGGTAGTACTATTAATTTCCTTCTAAAGGCTCACTCTTTCTCTCCCTCTTGTGGAAGTCTCCCTTTATGCAATGCAAATGTGTGATTCACAATGTCAACTTACCTTTTTGTTTCAAAGCTTATGTGTATAATCTCTTATTGTTACACATTGAATCCAAGACAAACCTTTGAGTTATGGTGGTCGGGCCGATACTCTAGATGGGGCCCCTAATCCAAATGGTTTGAGGTCTAGTTGGGACTTCATACCATGGAGACCCCTTAGCTGACAAATTTCCTGCACCATCAACACAACCGCATTTTAAACATACCCCTCATCGTAATTTTGTTGCATAGTTTCTTAGCTAGGAACTTCCTTCAAAGGACAATAGATCCATCACCATATGATTGAGGAATGAATTCACTAGTGGTAGAGCGAAAGGAATAGCTATAAAAGAGAAAAGGGGAAATTTACTAATAGAATACTTCATGTTAATTACTGATCACCTGGAGACTAATTATTGCATGATGATTATCCATTAGATGTGAGGAATATCAAAAATTTTCTAGACAAAAGGAATATCTCCGTTTTCTTCTTTTTACGTAGTTTTTCAGTGGTATTCCAACAATTCTATTAATTAACTGGATCCTTAACATTGATATTATGTTTACAGTTATTTAACCAAATCCCTAATACTTCTCTTTAATTTAAGAATAATTTGCTAACTACATACTTAATAATACATTTAAGAACTAATTTCTCTAAGGATTTGATGAAAAATAAATAAATATTTCTTTTTCTCTGTAACATATAATGATTTGTGCTCTAGATAAGTATATTTTGTCTTAAAATCAAACCATGGAAAATAAATATCGCTATGATATTGTGACCGTCTTGAAGGCAACAATTGGTGGAAAATAATTTCAATTTGACACGGATGTTGTTGTCTTCTTTTAACACTAAATACAAGTACATATGTTAGTGGGGGCTCACAAAGTTGGTTTTGAAGATACAAATTAGTGTCTACATTCAAATCATATCTACAAATATTGGTACTTTTGTTTTATTTTAAAACCTTTTGCACCACCTCCTGAATGAATGTATGTTGTAGTAGGAATCAAAGATGTGAAGAGCCTTAGCTTACAATGTCATCAATGTCAGGTAATATAAATTTTGTGTGATGTTTTGCAGAAAGGGCAAAAGGATGCTTTGGAGATTCCTTGTGTTGCTAGTAATATAAAAATCAATCATATTTATTAATTATATTTAGTATTTGCTATAATAATAATTTTTTGTTGTTGAATTCATAATTATGTGAGATATAAGTGAAACTTTGCAATAGATTGAGACATTCACGAATGGAATAACACATCACTCTCTAAAGAATTTTTTATCTTCCTGTTGTGTGTGGAGCATGATTGTTCAAAGGTCTTTGTTTCAGTCGGATGTATACCCCAGGAAGTTTGTACACCCCTCCACGCGGAGGGGTGCGGCGGGGGGGGGGGGTGGGTCTAGGGGCTAGCGGTCCCCCGGCGGGGGCTCGGGAGCAGCGCCCTCAAAGATAAAAACAACTATAAAATTGCCTTGTAAAAGTATAGTAATTTCTAGTCAATTTGGGCCATTCATTAGGTGGATGATCTGACGGTAGAACTTATGTTTAGTTTAGGGTTTTTTGCCCTAGAAGGCAACCCCTCTCTTTGTATGAGGGCATTGTATTGGAGGCTGAGATATAGATGTGTATTCTATGAGCGAGAAACTGAGAGGTGAGACTGTGAGAGAAAACAGAGGATATTGCAATAGATTTGTTGTAGGTTGTGTCTCTTCATTTTGCTGGATAATAGAAAGGAAGGACTGGCTGTTGAGGGTGGACGTAGCCCAAACTGGGTGAACCACGTATATCTATGTCTCTCTTGTTTTGTGCATTTTCTGTGTTTATATTTTTGCAATATTTTATGTGTTCCATTGCTCCATAATATATAATTTTCTAACAACTGGTATCAAAGCCGAAGGTCTATTTGGCTGATAAACCCGCAGGAAAGAAGGGTTCCTGGTTCGAGTGGGAGCAATGGCAGAAGATGGTAAGTTTAGGGTCGAGAAATTTAACGGCAAAAACTTCTCGCTGTGGAAGATGCAGATGGAAGATTATCTCTATCAGAAAGATCTATACCTACCATTGGGCGGAAAATCAAATATGCCAACGGGTATGACAGATGAAGAATGGAACCTTCTCGATAGAAAGGCACTCGGAACAATACGGTTGTGCCTTGTTGCGTCAGTCGCATTCAACATTTCGAAGGAAACCATGACAGAGGGTTTGATTCAGACGTTGTCGAAACTATATGAAAAACCATCGGCCTCAAACAAGGTATTTCTTATGAAACAGTTATTTAATATGAAGATGTCGGAAGGTGGATCTGTTGCAGACCATTTAAATGATTTTAATACAGTTACAAGTCAGTTATGTTCTGTAGGGGTAAACTTTTATGATGAAGTTAGACCTCTATTATGTTAGAAAATTATATATTACGGAGCAATGGAACACATAAAATATTGCAGAAATATAAACACAGAAAACGCACAAAACAAGAGAGACACAGATATACGTGGTTCACCCAGTTTGGGCTACGTCCACCCCGAACAGCCAGTCCTTCCTTTCTATTATCCAGCAAAATGAAGAGATACAACCTACAGCAAAACCGCTGTAATATCCTCTGTTTTCTCTCACAGTCTCACCTCTATGTTTCTCGCTCACTGAATACACATCTATCTCACAGCCTCAAATACAATGCCCTCATATAAAGAGAGGGGTTGCCTTCTAGGGCAAAAAACCCTAAACTAAACATAAGTTCTACCGTCAGATCATCCGCCTAATGAATGGCCCAGATTGACTAGAAATTACTATACTTTTACAAGGCAATTTTACAGCTGTTTTTAGCTTCGGGGGCGCTTCCCCCGAAACCCCCCACCAGGGGGGGGCTCCCAAAAGTTGCTGCCGCCCCCCCCTGGACCCCCCACGGCAGCGATTATTTTACGAACTGGGGTCCAATATGCCGGTACTATAGAAGATAATCAGGCTCCACACCTAACATATTATTCTTGTGCTCATTACCAGAAAGTTGGAATGGTTTAGTAATGTCCATTAGTAACTCTGTGTCTGGATCTAGTACTTTAAAGTTTGATGATGTTTTCAGTGCTATCCTTAGCGAGGAAATGTGACGGAAAAGCTCCAGTGAGACATCAGGTAATGCTTTGAGTGCAGAATCTAGGGGAAGAAAAATGGAAAGAGGAAAGAGCTCAGGATATCGCAGTAAATCAAGGAAAGGCAGATCCAAGTCCAAATCGAGGGTAGTGTGCTGGAAATGTGGAAAGAAAGGACACCTAAAGAAAGACTGTAGATCTCGGAAGGGAAAAGAAGGAGATGCACAGCAAGAAAACAATCATGAAGCAAATGTGACAGGTGAGGTGTTATAAGATGCTTTGATTCTTTCTTTCGAAAATATTACTGATTCTTGGGTGGTAGATTTAGGGGTTTCATTACATGCCACACCTGATAAGAAATACTTTCATGACTATGTTCAAGGAGATTTTGGACAAGTTCGTCTGGGTGATGATAAGCCCTGTAAAATCGTTGGAATGGGTAAGGTTCTTGTAAAACAATAGAATGGAAACCAATGGATAGTAAAGGAGGTAAGGCATGTTCTAGATCTAAAGAAAAATCTGATTTCAACAGGGTAGCTAGGCGGTGAAGGTTGTGTGACCACTTTCACAGATAAAGCTTGGAAGGTCACGAAAGGAGCCCTGGTAATAGCAAAAGGCGAAAAGGTTGGTACATTGTATTTATGCAATGGTATTTCTAACTCTGTTAATGCTTTAACTTCCAAAGGAGAAGATGCAGCATTATGGCATCATAGGCTCAGACACATGAGGGAAAAGGGGATGAAGATTCTTCACTCAAGGAATTTGTTGCCAGGTTTGAAGAATGTTGATTTGGATTTCTGTGAGAATTGCATTTATGGAAAACAGAAGAGAGTCAGATTTCTCAGAGTTGGGAAAGAAAAGAAGAATGAAAAATTAGAGCCTGTGCATACAGATGTATGGGGACCTGCTTAGGTATCATCTCTCAGTGGCTCTCGTTATTATGTTACTTTTATTGATGATGCAACTAGAAAAACTTGGATTTATTGTATTAAGAATAAATCTGATGTATTTGATACTTTCAAGAAATGGAAAGCTTTGGTTGAGATTGAGACAGGAAAGAAATTGAAGTGTCTTAGATCAGACAATGGAGGTGAATATTGCAGCAAAGAGTTTGATAGGTACTATTCAGAGCATGGAATTCGCAAAGAGAAGACGGTTCCAAGAACACCACAAGAAAATGGTGTGTCAGAAAGGATGAATAGAACAATCATGAAGCGTGCAAGGTGCATGAGATTGCATGCAGGATTTCCTTTACAGTTTTTGGTAGATGCTATAGATACTGCTATTTATCTAATAAACAGAGGGCCTTCAAGTTCCTTGGATGATGGTGTTCCCGAGGAAGCATGGACAGGTAAAAAGGTAAACTACTCCTTTTTAAAGCCTTTTGGTTGTGAGGCCTTTGTCCATATTGATAAAGAAAATAGAACAAAGCTTGAAGCAAAGTCAAAGAAATGTACCTTTATTGGATATGGTGTTAATGATTTTGGTTATCGCTTATATGATTACAAAAATCACAAAATCATTAGGAGTAGAGATGTAATATTCAATGAAAAGGTCTTGTATAAGAATCAGTTGCAGGAAAAGAAACAAGAAAAATAAAACAAGGAATATGCAGTTCTTGATGAAATCACTGGAAAAATAAAGGTGCCTGAAAATAATAATAATCAACAACCACAACAACAGCAACCACCACAACAACAAAAGGCATCCCAAACACCTGAAAGTGGTGTTAGAAGATCTACCAGGATAAGTAGACCCCCTGAACGATACTCTCCTTCATTATATTATTTATTGTTGACTAATTCTGGTGAACCCGAATGTTATGAAGAAGCAATGCAGGTTGAAAGCAGGAAGAAGTGGGAGGTAGCCATGGAAGAAGAGATGGAATCCTTAATGCATAACCAGACTTGGGATTTAGTCAGGTTTCCTACAAGAAAAACTACATTGAAGAATAAATGGGTTTACAGGCTGAAGGAAGAAGATGGAGGGAAACAGAGGTATAAAGCTAGAATTGTGGTGAAGGGGTTTGCACAGAAGAAAGGTATTGATTTTGATGAAATATTTTCTCTTGTTATTAAATGACTTCAATCAGAACTATTTTAAGTCTTGTAGCAACTGAAGATTTGCATCTTGAGTAGTTAGATGTAAAGAAAGCGTTTCTCCATGGGGATTTGGAGGAAGAGATATATATGCAGCAGACACAAGGATATGAGGTGAAAGGGAAGGAGAAACTAGTGTGCAGGTTGAAGAAGAGCTTGTCTGGCTTAAAATAGGCTCGAAGGCAGTGGTATCTAAAATTTGACAAGTTTATGTCTGAACAAGGTTATACTAGATGTCACTCTGATCATTGTGTTTATCTGAAAAAGAAAAATGATGGTAGCTATATTATTTTGTTATTGTATGTATATGACATGCTTGTTGCAGGATCTAACATGCAGGAAATAAATGTGCTCAAAAGAAAATTGGCGAATTCATTTGCAATGAAGGATTTGGGAGCTGCAAAACAAATCCTTGGTATGAGAATCACTAGAGACATGAAAAATCGTAAATTAACATTGTCTCAGAATGAGTACATACAAAAGGTGTTGAAAAGATTTAACATCCACAATGCAAAACCAGTTAGTACACCTTTTGCTAGCCATTTCAAACTTAGCAAGGAAATGTGCCCAAAGACCCAAGAACACATGGATTATATGTCTAAAGTTCCATATGCATCAACAGTTGGAAGCTTAATGTATGGAATGGTCTGCACAAGGCTTGATATTGCACATGCAGTGGGAGTTGTAAGCAGGTACATGAACAATCCAGGAAAGGAACATTGGATGGCACTGAAATGGATTCTCAGATATTTGAAAGGTACCACAAATTAAGCATTATGCTTTGGTGGTTCAAACATCTCCCTACAAGGATATGTTGATGAAGATATGGTAGGTGACATGGATAACAGGAGGAGCACTACAGGATATGTATTTACTGTTGGTGGAATAACTATCAGTTGGATTTCAAAAATCCAAAGTGTTGTTTCACTTTCAACAACAGAAGCAGAGTATGTTGCTACTACAGAGGCTAGTAAAGAAATGATTTGGTTACAAAGGTTTATGGGTGAATTGGGTAGGGAGCATGATATGGGAACATTATACAGTGATAGCCAAAGTGCCATTCATCTTGCAAAGAACTTAGAATTTCATTCTAGGACTAAACACATACAACTCAAGTACAATTTCATACGATCAGTGTTGGAAGATGGAGAGTTGAAGCTGGAAAAGATACACACTAGCCAGAATCGTGCAGATATGCCAATAAAAGTTGTAACCAGGGAGAAACTGAGAATATGCTCAGTTTTAATTGATCTTCAAGGATGACGATGAAGGTGAGAAACAGCCAGGTCTAAAGAGGAGTCATTGTCCAACAAATGAAGCAGTGGCGGAGTTTCTACAATCATTCTCCAAGTGGGAGATTATTGTGTGTGGAGCATGATTGTTCAGAGGTCTTTGTTTCAGCCGGATGTATACCCCAGGAAGTTTTGTACACCCCTCAACGCGGGGGGGGGGTCCGGGGGCCAGCAGTCCCTCGGCGGGGGCTCGGGGCAATGCCCCCGAAGCTAAAAACAGCTGTAAAATTGCCTTGTAAAAGTATAGTAATTTCTAGTCAATCTGGGTCGTTCATTAGGCGGATGATCTGACGATAGAAATTATGTTTAGTTTAGGGTTTTTTTCCCTAGAAGGAAACCCCTCTCTTTGTATGAGGGCATTGTATTGGAGGCTGAGATATAGATGTGTATTCTGTGAGCAAGAAACTGAGAGGTGAGACTGTGAGAGAAAATAGAGGATATTACAGCGGATTTGTTATAGGTTGTGTCTCTTCATTTTGCTGGATAATAGAAAGGAAGGACTGGTTGTTCGGGGTGGACGTAGCCCAAACTGGGTGAACCACTTGTATCCGTGTCTCTCTTCTTTTGTGTGTTTTCTATGTTTATATTTCTGCAATATTTTATGTGTTCCATTGCTCCGTAATATATAATTTTCTAACACTTCCTCACATTTAATGGATAATAATCACATGATCATTACACTATAAATTTGTATCGAAGTTTCTAAGTGACCAACAATTAACATGACATAGCCTATTAATAATAGTTTTCCCCTTTCTAGAGTTTTTAGTCAGGATTTTCCTAGAAGGATACCCTTGTAGTTCAACTACATGGCTAATAATATCTCCATAAACATGAATTTATTGTTCAGCATGAGGGTTAATTTCATTCCTTACAATGCAAACATGGAGATAATTTTGCAAGATACAGACACTATGGGATCCAAAAATCATCCCATTCACATCCATAGCTACAAATTCTTCATAGTTGATCAAGGATTTGGAACTACAACCCATATAGACATTATTCTTCATTCAATCTCGTCAATCCACCTATTCATAATACAATTGGTGTACCTAAAGGTGGTCAAGAAACTTTGAGATTCAAAGCCAAAAGTCTAGGCATTTTGTTTTTTTAATTTCCTAATTGATCATTTTATTCTATTTGTGCCTGCAATTAATTTGAAATATTGTTGGTGCAAAGTTGTGTGGTTCATGCACTATCATTTAGAAGTGCACACATCCTAGGGACTAGATATATAATTTCTAGTAAAAAGAGGGTGGTCTCTATTAATATCTTGGGCCTCAGCCACAAGACCTCCCTTGTTGATTATTGTCATGGAAATGTTCTTCCTTGGTTTTGTTGAACCAGTGCACAACTAAATTTGTTGTTTTATAAAATTTTGATAGTTTTAAATTTCTTTGAACTTTGTACTGATTTCTTGGAGATTAGGATTGTTAGAAATTCTCAATATAAAACTTAGAGTGGAGCCACTATTGTGTGTTGGGTGTGGAGCCTAATTATCTTCTTTATTTAGAGGTATCGCCACATTGGACCCGAGTTCGTGATGTGGTGGCAACACTGCCCGTAAAATGTACGTTGCAAGAGGGGTCCAGAGGGGGAGGCGAATGCAAGGGGGGGGTCTTGGGGGCACCCCCGAAGCTAAAAATAGATGTAAAATTGCCTTGTAAAATGTTGTAATTTCATAGTCAATCTGGGTCGTTCATTAGGCGGAGATCTGATGGTAGAAATTATGTTTAATTTAGTGTTTTTTTCCCTAGAAGGAAACCCCTCGCCATATATGAGGGAATTGTATTGTGTCTATGGATATCTATATTCTGAGCAAGAAAGAGAGAGGATATTGTGTGAGAGTGAAGAGATAATTACAATATATCTGCTATAGGTTGTATCTCTTCATTTTGCTAGATAATATAAAAGGAAGGACTGCATGTTTCTCTGTGGACATACCCCAAATTGGGTGAACCACATATATCTGTGTCTCTCTTGTTTTATGTGTTTATGTTTATGTAATATTTTATGTGTTCTAGCGCTTTGTAATATATATTTTTTCTAACATTTTTCTCAATTTATCACTTAAAATATTTCCGTTTAAGACATAGAAAACAAAATATATCCATTTATTTAACCTCTCAATGCAAGTTTACTTCTACATTAATAAATATTTTATGAGATTCACCTTCTTTCCTGGGGATAATTGTCCATCCACCATTGCCACAAATTTGAATGTAGTCAGAAAGAACCATATCATCCTTTGCAAACTAGGCTTCGTAGTTGAGTTTTTCTTTTGAGAAGAAAGGAGACCTACCCATTATTTAAATTCTTCCTCTATAATTCCATAGACGATAATCTCCATTTCTTAGAAGATATACACACGATACTCACATTGTTGTTTCTTTTTCATAGGGTCATTGAGTATATATAGAAACAATTATATTCTACTTGTTAAATGAAATTTGTGCACAACCAATTATTCTAGTAAAATTGATATAATGGATAACAAATATAAAACTTTGTTGTAAGAACTCATAAGAATCAAACAAAGGCTCTCAACACACATCTATGGAAGGCTTCTTTGACCTATAAGAGAGTAAAAATGAATACAATTTTTATCACTTAAAAATGATCACCTAGCCATTTGTTCCTAGGTCGATTGAAATATACCATCTAGGATTAATTTTGCCATAGTAAATTCAATTTTACCATGGGAAAAAATTTAGTAAACCATTTTTTCCTAAATTATTTCTCATTAAAATTCAAAAATCCCATGAGAAAAATTGAATAAATCATATTTTATTTAATTTTCTCTAGAAATAGTTATTAAATAGTTATTTTATTTAATTTTCTCTAGAAATAGTTATTAAATAACGACTAGATTTTCATTTAGTCAATAATATTTTACTATTTTCTAATTCCTAATTTAGCTCAATACTTTGTTATAAATAGAGGGTTTTCCTATTTTTTCTTCAGCTTTATCATTCTCATCGTCGCCACTATTGTCTCATTCCATTTGAGCTCCCACTTGAGTTCAATCTATTTGTGTTTATTTTCTACCCATTGCAAGTTGAGTGAGAGAAACGAATTGTTGAAGCACAAGGAAATCAACAGTATCCATCCCACTCAGGGGGGATCTATAGACCCAAGTTTATAAGTTCTCCTCACTAGATGTAAAGTTTTTATTAATAACATTTGTTTGTTCATATGATCCATTGGGTTGCTATACTTTCATTTTAGTTGTTATATGTTTTGGGTTACATATGATATTGTGTTGTAAGGTTTTTCTTTCTTTTTTCATTGTAGATCTGAAACGTAAACAACCATATTTTTGTCGTTAGGATCGCTTGTTACTAGTTACTTAAGTGAAGCATTTCTTGTACACTTCTCTAAAATAGTTACACTAACAACAATAGCAATAAATAGATTCAAAGGTGATGCAAAGAGCTGACAACCATCAAATATTACCCACAATTAGTGACTAAAGCTACCAAAAATAAAATAAAAAACAAGGTGCATCCGGTGATTTACTTAGTGAGAAATGATGTTCACCTAAATGACCAAAGTAAGGTAAATGAATACAAAAAATATCATGAGGACTTTTATCTTCAAGTGGCCAAATGTGACGAGATGAATCTTAAGGACCATAAAGGATAGAAAAGGGATGAATGACTCTTTAAGTAAATAAATAATGATAAATCTAATATGTAAGATTTTCAATGGACATAATTTTTGGAAGGTGACATGGAGAGGGAATATATTCATGGTATATATGTTAAGCTAGTAAGAGAGTTGAACAATGTTTGAAAATCAGTTTGTTTTAATTTATGTTGGGAGCTTAACTACACTGAGAGAGAGGGGGGGGGGGGGGGGGGGGTTGAATTAGTATAGTGCACAATGGATCATCAATTTACTTATTTTTACCTTTCAATGCGCTCAGGGATATATACACAACTTTCCTAAAGGAAACACACATATGTACGCTTTGTTCTCACACACAAGTAACATATATTTTGATAAACATTGTTTCCATTAAAAAAATAATTGAACCATTGATTAAAAAGTATCACAATATTTAACTAGTAGATCACACATGTACTACAAGTTTGTATGAGAAACATATAGAGCATCATGGCACATAAAATATGAAAGAAAATTATCAACACATGAGGACACCAGATATTAGGCGGAAAGCCTTTTAGGAGAAAATCCATCTAATGAATTTTCTCTTCTTCTTCTTTATTATTCGACCTTCTTTTACATCAATCACTACCTGCCACCAGTTCCTGAGCTCCGACTTGTGATGTATGCAAGAAACCACCCACTCTGAACCATTACCTGATGAGAGCCACCACTATTAGGCATCGGATAATCTAAAACTCCCTGTGTGTTTTGCGACATGTTCTTAATTGCCTCTCAAGGATCCATTACCTCTATCAGTGCATCATTTTACTAACGCCTATAGGTTTTAACGTATCGAAAATCATGATTCCAAAAAGTGATATCATATCCAAAGGTATCAAGTTTGAAACACCCCCAACTCATGCTAGGGGGGATATTCTTGGGCATTGGATAATCCATTTCTCTCCATCTATTTCACCAAATATTCTTAACAACCTCTCTAGGATCTATTAATTCTTACAATGTGTTTGTTTACTAACCTATGGGTTTTGATGTAAAAACAATTTTTATTTCAACAACCACTTTCACAACTATGTAAGTCCAAACCTGTTGCATTAGGCCTCAACCTCCAATAGTTTCTCAGGCCACCACCTGAATGAAGTCACCACTCTCTAAATCAGTAAGGCACTTGTTTCCAACAAGCATCAACATTCCACTGAAGGCCATAACCTTCAAAACCTTATCGACCACCTTTCATATGTTTTCAAATTTGTGCCAAAAAAATATAATTACAACATTGTGGATATCGTTTCATTTATTTTCATACTAAGGCCACATAAACTTCTCTACCAAATAAATACATCAAAGCTCCCTCTCTCTCTCTCATTTATTTTCATACTAAGGCCACATAAACTTCTCTCTCTCTCTCTCTCTCTCTCTCTCTCTCTCTCTCTCTCGCTCTCTCATAAAATCACTCAGCTACCATCATCAGCAACACATGGAATCTACACAAACATACATGCTCAAACGTTGTGGATATCGTTTCATTTATTTTCATACTAAGGCCCAAATCAACCCATTTCCTCCAAAAACCTTGGGAAAAAACCCTGGAAAAGCCCATAGTTTTTTATTAGGATCATAGACATAACTGTTCTTAATGGAATCTATGTTAGTACATGTGTTTCTCACACACAATTTTCATATGGATTAGAAACTTCATACTTTGCAATATTATTTAGACCATATCTACTCACACCAACAAGATCTACATCATAATACATGTAGACAACATGACCACCACTTGTATCACCATCAACACATCATATATTCAATAGTAATCTACATTATCAACTACAAATATTTACATCAATGCCAACACATAGCTCACTGAGCTGTTGACACCAATGCCAACATCATGTTGCCAACAATTTGATATATCGCGGATTCCTAGTTTCACAAAAATAAAAAGAGATAGATCGATATTTTATAGATTAGATACATCATTATCTCTTATGTCGTTGAGATTGGATATGTTTCCTTAATTATTCTCATGGAAACATGACCATCATGGAATGATTGTGATGGTAAAATATTGACACCTACGATAACACGAAATAGATTTCGTAAAGGGCTATGTATTTTTTTTTTTTTTAATAGTAATGGGTACATTTATAATAAATAAAAATATTGTGAAGAGAACATTTTCCTTAGTTAAGACTGCAATAAGAGGGATTCAAGAAGCTCTGATAAGTAGCTTTTTCTAGATTCTTGATTTCATTTGTATTGGTGGGTTGGGTTCTTGCTTAAATCAAAATTTCCTTCCCCTATCTCAAATGCTAAGAAGTTATTGAAATTGAAAGCATCCCTAGTTGAGAGCCCTAGTTGAGAGCCTTGGTCGAGGGTCACAATCTTATTAAGAACATCTAAGAATTAACTATATAAAATGTTGGATATTATGGTGACTCAATTAATTTTAAAGGTTCTATAGGATAAATATTAATTAGGTTTGGGAATCCACGTGTCCATTATATTGATCCATGTGATTGATATATGAAGTGACCAAAATTTCTACAAAACTTTAGCCTACAATTTCTTCCCTTCGTGAGGTTTTATAGTCACTAGTTTGTGCATCTGGGTTGTGGCCATGGAAACCTATGCCTTATGGTGGAGATTTAAGAAAGGTACTAGGGTTTTGGGAATAGAGTTATTCCTAGCCACTGGAAAATCGCTAGCAAAGACACTTGAAAATTCAATTTCTTTGGGCTCTACATTGCATAAAGTAGTGATTTTTCTATTCCCATGGTCGAGTGAATCTATCACATTATTTATAAAGAAGTATCCATGGAAATTTATTTAGTCTCATATTCAAAGAGAAAGGAATTTATCCCATTGATTTGGAAAAGATTATGTAAAATGCATATAACCCTCCTCTCGAATAAGCAGACAAATTTGGTTTCCTAGGTCTTAAGGAAAGTGGAAAGAGTTGTAGATTGTGTTGGTTGAACTATCTTCATCCTAAAATAAAATAAAACATTTCCTTGGATGTGGAGGAGCTTATTATACAAATACATCACCTCGGTGAAGCATGACTAACCATCATTTATTTATTCATTGTATTACCATTTTGAGATGTCTAGAAATTTTGAACTTTATGAAAAAGTGTGATGCACGTTATGATCCATGCAGATGGCCATGATCGCATACTCCCACCATTTCAGTTGACATCGGGTAGTTTAAGGAGATATAATTCACTCAAAAATAAGGAGAGGGACACACCCCATCTCCCTTATATTCAACAATCACCCCTATACCCTTATCTATAGGTTATTGGCTTCCTTGGTTGGGTAACTAGCTATCAAACTAAAGGATGGGAACTAATATCAATACCATGTCAGAAAGAAATCCTTACCCTCCCCTACACTGGCCTTGTGAGCATGATTGGACTTGCAGGGGAGAGAGATATATTGGCTATAGAGATTAGCTAGAAACACATTCCCCTGCAATGAAATGTTCATAGTTAAGCATAGTGTAATAGAACTCCATAAGTAGTAGTATCATGTATAATATATAGATATATGGAACTAGAGTCCCAATCGCTTACTTGTCTGTCCTCTCTTTCCCCATATCAGTTTGACCTCCCTATTTTTCCTCTGGTCGGTATGATCTCTATCTCCATTATGTTACAATTAAGTGATTGAGAGCCAAACCTAGTCATAGAAGAAGCAATTGAAACAATAGTTTCTTCAGTTGATTATTAGCCTAATGCAGCTACTTTATCCCCTTGGATCATTTCAATAGGGGTTAGGGGGCTCATGGGTTAGTCTAAGCCTATAAATCCAATTCAGTTTCACATTGTTAAATATCGCCTTGCTTGAATGCATGTAGATTACTAGATTTTCATTAGACAAGCCACCAATCATAATGGTGTCACCGAGTACAATGGTATTAGAGGGAGACATTGAGTGTCAATTTTAATGTCAGAGAACTCACCAACAGAATGGCCATTTAAAAAATTAGCCTTTTTTCATTTTAAAATAATTTATCTATTTACTTCAATTCAATTTTCCCAAGGCAATGTATTAAACAGATGATTAATGTTTTACTTATCATGCATTACTAAAATTAACCAAATAAAATTAACAAAATGTGAAAACAATGTTTTCTCCTGACATGTGGTGGAACCTAGCTAGTCCAACAAAATCAATGGTGAGTAATACATATTAGATCATGAAATAGATAGAGGATTAAGTACACCAAGCCATCTGATACATGGCTTGTGTTACAACCTCAAGCTAATTTCCCTTCATTGTAAATATTTACTATACTTTGATTATAATTAAAAAGGCTTGAGAATCGATACATCGATTCTAGAGTTTGATGAAGGAGATGGCTAGGTATTTAAAGGAAGATTGAATTTTTTATTAAATCCATGAATGGATGGCAGGTATACTTTAAATTGGACTCATCACATCAGTTAATGGATCTGGGCAAGAGGAGAGAGGAACGATGCCTTCCTTAGATATTCACAAGGTAGAAAGAACCAAAATTAATGGTGGTGGGCTATATCAGTAGGTGGCATAGTTGAATTCAACCAGTAGGAAGTGATGGGAAAGTGTTGACACAACAACATCTCCACCACCACTCAAAAACAAAAGAACCACTATTGTCGAGCTCGAGGAAGGCGAAAAGAGTGTTTTCCCACACAATTGAAAGCAATTCTACCATGGTATTGAAAGGACCTATGGAGAAGCCATTTTTCGCTTAGCATAGAGAATTCAAGAAGAGAATTCCCAGAGGGAATTCTCATGCATTAAGGGAGATTATTCTAATAAAGAGAAAAATAGAGAATGAAGGAGAGAATTACTAAATAAGACCAATGTTAGAAAATTATATATTACAGAGCAATGGAACACATAAAACATTGCAAAAATATAAACACATAAAACACATAAAACAAGAGAGACATAGATATACGTGGTTCACCCAGTTTGGGCTACGTCCACGGAGAAACAACCAATCCTTCTTTTTATATTATCCAACAAACTGAAGAGATACAACCTAAAGCAGATCTGTTGTCACACCCTCTTCGCTCTCAATCTCCTCTCTCTTCCTCACTCAGAATACAAAGATGCATAGACGCAATACAATTCCCTCATATATAGTGAGGGGTTGTCTTCTAGGGCAAAAAACCCTAAACTAAACATAACTTCCACCATCAGATCATCCGCCTAATGAACGGCCCAGATTGACTAGAAATTACTAGACTTTTACAAGGCAATTTTACATCTATTTTTAGCTTCGGGGGTGGTACCCCCGAACCCCCGCCGTGGGACCACTAGCCCCTGGACCCCCCAGTTGGGGGGGATCGGCTCCCTTGAACCCCCGCGGGGGGGACAAGTCCCCCCCGCGTGGAGGGTTGTACAATCCCCGTGGGGTATACATCCGGCTGAGACCTTTGAATACAAAAGATAATCAGGCTCCACACCCAATAAACAAGAGGATAAGCTCTAAGGAAGGCAATATAAAAGGAGATGATTGCATTGTAGAGGAAGAAAAAACCATAACATAGGAGGAAAAGAGAAAAAAGTGTTGGGATACTACCAGAATGCACGATGTATAGAAATCATTTGATTGAGCATTGGGATGTGGGAGGATATCTTTGAGGTGAGGATAATATATCTAGATTTCCTGTAATACTAGAGGGTGGAGATGGTTTTCTGTAGATTCCCTTGATAGCTTGGGTGGAAGCATGTTCCTTGAACTCCTAATAAGGAGAATTATTTATCCCCCTCTTATTGTTTTGTTAACTTTAAAAGTGGGTTTTCGAATCTGGGGATTAGGTGGAACCATTGTCTAAAATAATTGTTGAGGGCGGAAGTGGTAATACTTTGGAGTCCCTCACCTAGTTTGAGGTGGATGTGAGCCTATGGATTCATTGTTTTAGCTTGTAATGGTAGAACCACAACTTTTATTGAAGTAGTTAAATGGTGGAGGTGGTGGATGTTAGGTCCCTATAATACTAGTGATTCCCCCATTACTATTGTCATTGTATACCTTATTGTTATTTTTGTGCCCCTATTGTCAACATATTTTTATTATTGTGCCCCATAGAATCCCTCTATTGTTATTTTTGTGCCTTTATATTATTATTGTTAGGTCAGCTTGGTTATATTGTGACCCCTTAGACTCCTATATATAGAAAGGAGGTTTTGTCATTTGAATCATCCAAGAATTGTTCATTTGTGTAATGTAAAGGAGGTTTCCCCTTGAAGAGGTTGAATTCTAAGGCGTTGATCTATCTTTTCTATCTTTTTGTGAGATGGTTTCATAACATTTGGTATTAGAGATTTGGATTCTAGGGTTTCGCTGCTCCAAACAAGTAATCATGGAAGTTTTGCTATAACTTGTTTTTTGCGAAGTTTCAGAAGCAAAAACAAAAACCCATGTGAGAGTAAATATCGCAGAACCTTGGGTCCAAATTTCAGATCTTGTATCACTATATTTTCAGAGATATAATCCGAGGAAGTTAGGGTTTTTGTAGACCCCTGAATTACATTCCAAACAGGTCACCTTGGGAAAATCGTCATAAATTTTGCTCTGAGCATCAGATTCAATTTTCATAAGAAGTTGCAAAAAGAGGATGGACTGTAGTTTTTTTGGGTATCATTTTCAGAACCTAAGGTTGAAACACTGACCCGAGGCACGTCATACACGTTTTCTCTACTGAACCAGTGTATACTCAGGTCATCATGGGAGATTTGGCATAACTCTTCATTGGGGAATCAAATATTGATCAGACTTGCGATGTTAGAAAGATTACTTAGAGGGTTATCGCAGGAAGAAATTTCAGACTTGGGAGATCCAAAATTACAGAGATACATCAGATTCAATATCAAGCTCGTACAAAGTGAAAAAATGTGTGTAGTTTTTTTTAAATTTTTGCATAAGCTTGGTTTGAAAAATTAGTTTGAAGGAATTCAAAGGGAATAGTGAACCATTATTATTGGTAATTGATGCCCCGAAGAAAGAAAATGGAAACACCTAATAAGCAACTTGAAAGCTCTAGCGTGACTCATGAAGAAGAGGAAGAAATGCAACATGATATATCAAAATTACTAGACCAAGTGCAACAAATTTCACTCGCACAAAAACTAAAAAAAAATAAGATGGATGGTTTAAAGAAAAGCAAAAATGGACAGTTTAAAGAAAGACATGGAAGCTAAGATGGCTGATTTAAAGAAAGGCATGGAAGATTTGAAGACAGGTTGACAAAGTTTCTACAAGAAATGCTTACTAATGGCTAAAGGGTAGTAAAGGAAACTCATGATGAGGACAAAATAAATGTTAATCATGATTTCATAGACTCTAACTTTGGATCGAAGAACCACCATGTTCCAAAGATCGATATGAGGAATTTTGATGGCAAGGATCCTGGAACATGGATACTACAGATGGAGAAATTTTTCAATCTCCATAATGTGCAAAACACACAAGAGGTACACATTGCAACTTTATATTTGGAACCAAATCAGTTTGTATGGTATTGATGTCTTTTCTCTCGTAAAAAAATTGTCACTTGGGATACCTTTACGGATGAAATGATAGCACATTATGAGGATACAAAAAGCAACACTTTTTTAGCCAATTGATAAATCTCAAACAAAACAGTTCAATGATGGAGCACATTGAGGACTTTCAAAAATTGAATATAAGGGTAAAAGATATTCCAGAGGAGCATAGGATTGATGTGTTCATAGGGAATTTAAAAGATAATGTTGGACACCTAATCCTCTAAGGGTTGGTGTGGAAGATGAAGAACCAAAAGGAGTCCAAGAGACCACTTGAAATATGAATCCAAGGGTCACACCATGTACTATAAATGTATATCATTTGTTAATAATAAATGTACTCTCATGTTTATCATTCATATTTTGTTGATTCCATGTGTGTGTTTAACAAGATATCAAAGCAGCAGGCGTATTCTTGCCCTACATAATTATTGTGAGCCAAGTTTAGGCCTGGGAATTTTCAGACTTTCTAGAATTTGTCTGCCATTTCCCTATTTATAGAAATATTCTAATATATATAACGACTTTCATAATACCCACAGTTATGTTGTCATAATAGTTACGCTGTCCATTGTTCGTTGTCATAACAAGGTCAAAGTTGAAGGATCTATTTGCTCCGTTCAATTAATGTCCTGCCATGAATTTTGAGCCTTGGAGCAGCATTGAACATCTTCAATGAGTGCAGGTCCAAAATTGATGTGAGTGTGTTGAACCCTAAAGTCTGTGGAATGAAAATTTGATAATAACGTTGATACCAACGTGAGAATGTAACAGATGTGGTCGATTTGAGCATTGAATATATGCGTTTATTTTTGTGAATGAATTAGTTGTGGTCAAAACCCCTGTGAGCTTGTGTACACATGTGGTGAACCCGACGTGAAGGTGAAATTTGGATTTGATTGAGATATGTGAGTTGGACCTATGTGCATTTGGTTGAAACCTCACGTTGCTTAGATTGGTGTGTCTATTGTTGAAATGGTGTGCTTATGCGTTCAACCTTGCGTTGCAACTAGTTTGTGATGTGTGTATTACTCTTGGTATTACTCTGGTGTATTGTTTCATTAACTATGCTCTATATTTATATACATAGTAGAAGCGTGATGGGTTCTGTTTGGACCTACGTTAACCTTTTTGAAGATTCAACATTCTTGATGTGCATTTACAAAAAAAAAATGTTGCCAAAAGTATTAATCCGTGAAGGAGTTGAAATGTTAAGCAAGTAATTCTGGTCGACAACTGCTATGGAATAGTTGATATAACTGGACCGTATCTCTGCACATTATCGTAGAGCTCAAATAGTGGAACAATGAGCAGTTTCAAATTTTTGGGGACTGCAAAATATTCTCTCTCGAATAGATGAACAAGAAAAAGCTTCTTGCATTCCTTTGGTTTTGTAATGTGGGGTGGACAATAAGGATACATCAATGTCTCAAAATTAGGTCTCCACCATACAACAACACACTCTCCAATCTGCCAGTCCGGTTGAAGAGTACTTGAATTTGCAACATGTTTTCTTGACAATTTACGTTTCAAGCCTTCAATTTCATTTTCACCGGGCTTTAAGCGTCCTCCAGGAAACTTACAAAAGGTGTTTCAAACTTGTAGTAACAGTATATGGGGATGGTTGTGCTCTTGTACTAGGAGGATAGCTTCCACACTTGTCTGCATGCCCTCTTTCATATAATTGATTTTCCTATAATTAGCGGCCCAAAACCTTAAAAGGGCAAGCAATCAGTTGTCAAATTAATGGATAGAACTTCTATTTCCCTAAGATTGTCCATATCTTTGGCTTAGATGCGAACACATGTCTCTTATCACCTTGCAATCATCCCCGTCAAGGCAAATCACGTTCCTATTTCTATACATCCGACCAATTTGGGCAAGCTATGGGCACTTTAGACTTATTATATTGGCAAAGGTCGATGATTATCCCCGATTATAAGCAATTTGAGTAGAAATCTACTTCTTCGCATGTTTAATTGACTGAAAACAGAAAAACCTGTCTCAATTTGTGCAATTTAGATCCCTTTATGTAGAGTTTCCTATTGAAACGCAAACGTCCTGCCAATTCTCATCCAATTTAGTTGTTCTGAATCGATTCTGTTCATATTACTTCCCAGAGGAGATTCGTTATCTGCCTTAGGAGGAGTCAATTGTCGATTCGACATTCAACCATTTTCCTATGGATTGATTGTGTAGTCCGTATATGACAATGGATTGGTGTTTGATCCTGAAGTTCTTGATCTCACAAAGGATGATTTAATAGAGAAATTTGTTGCTGGTATTTCTAGTGTGACAACTCTTTCTCTGGCGATCAGTTATCCCACAATTGCAGTTGTTCCACGTGCTATCATTAGTTTCCTATTGAAACGCAAATGTCCTGCCAATTCTCATCCAATTTAGTAGTTCTGAATCGATTCTATTCATATTACTTCCCAGAGGAGATTCGTTATCTGCCTTACGAGGAGTCAATTGTCGATTCGACATTCAACCATTTTCCTATGGATTGATTGTGTAGTTTGTATATGACAATGGATTGGTGTTTGATCCTGAAGTTCTTGATCTCACAAAGGATGATTTAATAGAGAAATTTGTTGCTGGTATTTCTAGTGTGACAACTCTTCTCTGGCGATCAGTTATCCCACAATTGCAGTTGTTCCACATGCTATCATCAATAGTTACAAGAATGTATTAGCAGTCACTATTGAACTTGAATATTATTTTCCACTGACCGAGAAAGTGAAGGAGTATTTAAAGGATCCAAGCAAGTTTGCAGTTGATGTTGCCCCAATTGTGGCATTGTATCTAAAACTCATTATAGTTTTTGTGTCCAGTGTTGAAGTTCCCGTAGAGTATTAAAGTATATAGAAGTTATCTCCTTATTCCAAAAGTTGTATGATTTCACCATTCAGCCAAAACTTGGTGCAAATCGAAATTGGAGCAACTTCTAATATCTTTGAAAATAAGTTAAATAAGTGTATTTTTAATTGAATCTGACACTCCACATTTATAGAGTTTGATTTGTTGACAAAATGGGAAGACTTTATGGAGTATTAGAGTCACTAAATACACTAATACATTCTAGTGTCAAAAACATAGTCGAAATCAACAAAGACTCTCTCTTTGAAATGTAGACCTATCTACAATATGCACAAGAACAGATTGAATTTTTGCAGCTTGAATCTCAACTGCAGTAGGAAGAATTACAATAGTGGAGTCATCATTCTAAACCTATTTTTGTTTAGAACAATGAAACAGACTCCCATAAGAAGCAAGTCAATAATGTTACAGTTACTTTAGATTTAGTACCCAATGAAGTAGCAGTTGTACATGCAAATGAAGAAGTTCAGTTTGCACTTCCCAAGCCCATCATCAGACCATGGGAAGAGCTTGTCCACAACAAGCACAGAACTGGTCTTGGATATGGCAAGGACTTGTCCTTTCACATTCCAGACTACTCCAAACCAATCCAATTTCAAAGTGTTGGGTTCCTTCATGACAATTCATCTCCAGCTGTTCCAGATTCTACCCCTCTTCAACAGCAACAACAATAGATTATGAAATGCCAACACTGTGACCAAGTTTGCCATCAGAAAGATCACTGTTTTGATCTTCATCCATGTAAGCATTGTTATAAAACCAGTCATTCTTCAAACAGATGCTTCAAAAACAAGCCTACTACAAGAACAAAGATTCATCTTGGATGGATTGCCTCTTGGCAATGAGCATCAACATCCAAGAAGATTTTCCAGTCACATGTAAGAACTTGATCTAGAGTATTGAACAGTCTTGAAGTTGAGTTTTCTCCATCATCTCACCTTGTATCTGACAGGGGGGGAAATGATGGTCATCTACAAGCTTCAAAGCCACATCAAACGAGCCTAAGACACAACCTGCCATACCAGATTCAGATTTGTAGCCAGAGACAAAGATGCCCCTGAGCATGCCTTCAGTTTGTGACACCTCTTCAAAGAATTGGGGACAATTCCTATAGCAGAAGACTTCAGCTTCTTGCCAGTTTTGGAAGAGTTCCAGGAATTTCATTAAGCATTCCAGAGTTGTTGGTCATCCTTAAACCATCACAAGTTGAGACCTCCCTTTTCAGGTTGAGGTTCTCCCTTTTATGTGGGGTGAGACCTCCCTTGAAGGTTTCCCTCTTCAAAAACATCAGAAGCACTTCCTCTAGCAAAAGACTTGAGCTTCATGCCAGACTTGGAAGAGTTCTGGGAACTGTACTAAGCATTCCAGTCTTGGTGGTCATCCTTAAACCACCACCCTTTATACCATCATTTCAGATAGTACATTCAACCTATTGCTGCCATTCATTTTTGCGCGTTTTGTTTTACAACTCTCTTCTTGGACTCATACATAATCCTTTAGATTGAGGGGGGGAATGTTGGACACGTAATCCTATAAGAGTTGGTGTGGAAGCTGAACAACCAAAAGGAGTCCAAGAGACCACTTGGAATATGAAACCAAGGGTCACACCATGTACTATAAATGTATATCATTTGTTAATAATAAATGTACTCTCCTGTTTATCATTCATATTCTGTTGCTACCATATATGTGTTTAACAGATAACATCCAACATGTGGTTCACCTTTGGGAACCAGATTCATTGGAGAAGGCATTCAGGTTGGTAAGAAAAATGGAAAGTAAAATTATGGCAACAAGGAAGCCTACCACTCACAATCATAAAGATCGAAGTGTTGCTTCCCCTAGCCATCCACAACCTACAAGGTTGACACCACAACAATTGGAAGAAAAAAGAGAAAAAGGGATTCGTTACAGTTGTGATAGCAAATACACTGAAGGTCATAAGTGTGCCGAGAATAAATTATTTTACATATATTGTGAAGAGGAGGAAGAAAAGGAACAAGAAACGTAAGAAAAGGGAGGATATACACCAGGAACAAACCCTAGAAAAAGAAGAAATGTATCTGACCATATCTTGTAATGCATTGGCTGGAATTACCACTCCTGAAACTATCAAGATAGAAGGGCATATCAAGAAGAAAAAGGTAATAGTGTTGATTGATTCGGTAAGTACCCATAATTTTATTCATTGGAAGATAGCCAAGGAATTGAATTGCTTCCTATATCCAGCACCAGAGTGTCAAGTGATGGTTGAAAGTGGACGAACCATAAATTGCTCAGGAAAGTGCCATAATATCAAGCTATCCATGGGAAAATATGTATTGAATAACCCAATGCTTTCCATTCCAATGGGTGGTGCTAATGTTGTACTAGGAGTGCAATGGCTACAATCCTTGGGTACAATAGCTTTTAATTTTCAAGAACTTTTCATGAAATTCTCTTTAGAAGGAAAGGAAGTTGAATTAAGGGGTATCGTAGGGAAACTAGGAAAGATAATCAGCTCTAATGGAATGACAAAGCTTCTAAAGAAAGAACAATGAGGCATAATTGCACAATTATGTTCACTAGAAGTTCCCACATCGAAATCATCCATTTCTCCAGATCTCCAAAATGTTTTGGACAATCATTCCAAGGTATTTGAGACTCCCAAAGGCCTCCCACCTATTCGTGATCATGATCATGCTATTAATTTGATTCCAGGAAGTGTTCCTCCAAACATTAGGCCTTACAGATATCCCTATGTCCAAAAGAGTGAAATTGAATGTATGGTTGCTGAAATGCTAGAGGCTGGTATAATTCAACCTAGTCAAAGTTCTTTCTCTGCTCTAGTAGTATTGGTTCACAAGAAGGATGGATCATGGTGCATGTGTCCAGATTATAGGGAGCTCAACAAGCTCACTATTAAAGATAAATTTCCCATTCCTGTCATTGATGAATTATTGGATGAATTGCATGGATCAATTTACTTCACCAAGTTGGATCTTTGTTCAAGATATCATCAAATCAAAATGAAGACTGAAGGAATTCGAAAATAGCATTTAGCACTCATGAGGATTATTATGAATATTTGGTCATGCCTTTTGGCCTTACTAATGCACGTTCTACAGTTCAAGGCTTGATGAATTCCATTTTCAAACCCTTCCTTAGAAAATTTGTGTTAGTATTTTTTGATGATATACTAATCTACAACAAGTCTTGGAAGGATCATGTCCAACATGTTGACATGGTGCTCAAACTGTTGGAGGAGAAACAATTATATGCAAAAATCTCCAAATGTTTCTTTGAAGTATAAGAGGTGGAATATCTGGGTCATATTGTATCTCATGAAGATGTTAAGGTAGACCCTAGAAAAATTAAAATGATTAAGGAATGGAAAATCCCCACATCCATAAAGCATCTACGAGGATTTCTCGGGTTGATAGGGTATTATTGCAAGTTTGTTAAGAATTATGGGAGAATAGCAACACCTCTAACAACATTATTGAAGAAAGATGCATTTTCATGGACTCCAGAAACAACGAAGGCCCTTGAACATCTTAAAGAGGCAATCTACCAAGCACTAGTCTTAGCTAAACCGGACTTCACAAAAACCTTTATTGTGGAATGTGATGCCTTAGGAAATGGAATTGGTGCTGTTTTAATGTAAGAAGAAAGACCCATTGCTTTTGAAAGTCATCCAATCAAAGGAAACTATTTACACAAAGCTATTAATGAGAAGGAAATGTTGGAAATACTACATGCACTTAATAAATGGTGACCCTACCTAATGGGAAGACACTTCAAGGTAAAAACAAATCATGATAGTCTTAAATACTTTTTAGAACAAATGTTATCTTCTGAAGAGCAGCAAAAATGGGTCACAAAGATGTTGGGTCATGACTTTGAAATCATCTACAAAAAGGGAAGCAAAATGTTGTGGCAGATGCACTCTCAAGAAAGGATGAAGATGTGGAAGCATTTCTTTGTGCCATTTCTATTATCCAACTAGATTGGATAAACGAAGCAAGGGATTAATGGAAGAATGACAAGGAAGTGTGGGCACTCATTCAAAAGATACAACAAGATCCCAATACATCTGATACATTTAGCTGGAAAAATGATTCGTTATGGTACAAGGATCAGTTATACCTATGTAAGAATTCCCAACTAAAACAAAATATTCTTGGGGAATTGCACACCTCTCCCTTAGGAGGGCACTCAAAATTTCTAATAACCTACCATAGGGTTAAGAAGGATTTTTTTGGGATGGCCTTAAATCGAATATTCAAAGTTTGTGGCAGAATGTTTGGTTTGCCAACAAAATAAAGTGTAAACAATTAATACCCCAGGACTATTACAACATTTATCCATTCCAAGCCATGTTTGGAGGAGGTTTCAATGGATTTTATCACAGGTTTACCCAAGTCCGAAGGAAGGAGTGTTATCATGGTGGTAGTTGACAGACTTACCAAGTATGCACACTTTTGTGCATTATCTCATCCATTTAAAGTGAGTACAGTTTCTGCTGCATTTATGGAAACAATTCAAAAGCTACATGGAAACCCAAATATTATTGTAAGTGACAGAGATCCCATTTTCACTGGAAATTTTGGATAGAATTATTTTCTTGTCTTGGTACTTAGTTAGCTCATAGCTCATCTTATCACCCACAATGTGATGGGAAAACTGAGATAGTGTTATAGACATATTTGGGCACTGCAACCCCAATCACATATGTCCATAAACCAAGGGCTTATAAACCCCTAGAAGTGTTGTTTCATACCCTAAAGGAACAAGGTCAGCTGATTACATCATCTCCTAGAAGTTCTCCCTGAAAAACTACTCATAACTAGTCAAAACTGGACCATACAGACTGCTCCATGCATAGGGTGCAATGCATCTCACTTATTACACACGTGGGATGTGATGCATACTGGAAAGTGCTTCTATAGGGTGCGATGAGTGAGAGCAGACAAACGGTAGCAGCAGTTTGCTAGGTGGAAACCCAGAGAATCTTCTAGAAACTGCTCATATGACACTTGCCTCTTTGAGTTCGCCCAGGGATGAGTAAGAGATCTAAAATCTCCAAGTGGAACCAAGAACTATCAATGAAATGACACTAATCAAAATCCCAGAAGCTGACTCATTCAACTGGAAACATCTATATATGGATCCCTCATCCAAGAGATCCAGAGGCTGGAATTTTGTAATTTGCAAGGAAGTGCTGTTGGTTTCTCTTTGAAGACATTGTTGGCTGATCTTGCTTTGTATGAGGTGAAGAGGGCTTTCATGCTGGGAGTATGATGCTAGATCAGACAGCCTGGTTGTAATCCTCTCTTCTACTACTTTTATCAATAAAGCTATTTGAGTTTTCCTCCATATGCTTGTATATCTCTGAATCTTGTTTGTATATGAATCTATATGGTCAATGTACATCTGATCCTACATTATTTATGGCTATAGATCTCTATGCTTTGATGGTATTTTGCTGCCTTGACTCTACAGGCGTTCTTTGAAGTGGGACAAGTGAGAAAGGAGTGGTGAAAGCTCTATCAAGGGAGGGAGGAAACGAGCAAGGAGACTAGCGAAAGACTGAGGTTGGTACTCTCTGCGTCTCTCTCATCTATCTCTCATAAATGAAAACACAAGTAACTTTAATCTGTTTGTTTCTAAGATAGGTACCCGTCTTAATGGGACTAACAGCTTTGAATGGACAATAGTCTTCCTGATAACAAAATGGTTACTCCGCTAGGGACCAAATAGTTTGTTTTTTTTGTTACTGTTGTTTGCTTTATAAACCATAAACGGAGCCTGAAGTCAAGTCAGCTAGCCTTCGAACTGATTTTTCTATGCAAACTGCAAAGTAGATCAACGCTGCTTCAGTCAATCTCCGAGTTGGTTTATGAATTGAACATCTAGCTTGAAAACATCCTAAGTGCCCTGGCGGTAGCTCAAATAACCTCATTAGGTTAGCCCCTATACTTTGTAATTATTTCCTATCACTAGCTCAGCCTAAACCCCTAAACTTAGCTACAAACTATGAGCAAAAACCAAGCTCAGTCTCGTCCCTACACCATCGCACTGTCTCTTCTTGGCAATCTGGATGCATCGCACCTCCCGTGTGCTGTAGGTGAGATGCATCCCTGTTTCCCTC
Source organism: Pinus tabuliformis (assembly GCA_031772625.1). NCBI lineage: Eukaryota > Viridiplantae > Streptophyta > Pinopsida > Pinales > Pinaceae > Pinus > Pinus tabuliformis. The sequence continues at coordinate 1,228,545,188 of CM062804.1, forward strand.
TGTTACAGGTGTGATGATCAGATAAGACTGTTTCTGCCTCCAGATTTTTGTTTTTTCTTCATTGTCTTCAGCTTTATTCAGTAGTTTTGTTGTCTATGATTAGTATATCTCTGTCGAAACCATCTTCCTTTGCATTATTTAGCCTCCATTGATAAAGAATTGTGAATTTTTTTTATGTAGTTTTCGTCATTTACAATTCTCTTGTGAAAACAGTAGCTTAATCGAACTGTCGTCTTTTGATTTGAAAGTGTTGCAAGTGTCATTTTCAGTCAAGAAAATGAGTATTACAACGCATTCCTCTTTTAGTTAGTCGATTACACTTTTGCCATTGTATTTGATTTGAATCATTAGTATTTCAAGTTTCAAAAGAAGTTTAAATTTGAAATCGCAAAGTGTCGTCTTGACCCTACTTTCGTTTTTTGAAAAGAAAATTGTTAGTATTGTCGCTTTGCAAGAGAATAGTTTAGATCTATACTTCGTTTTCTTTTTGTCATTCTCACATTAAGGAAACTGAAAAAAATACATGCATGTGCATTTGCATTAAGACTGCATGCTGAAATTGATTTAGGAAAAGTGCATCTAGTGTGTGCTCTCTGCTCTATGTTGAAAGAATTTCATCTATCTTTCCTTAGTAGCTAGGATTTTCATTGCAAAAAGAAGTAAACAACTCTTTATCATCTTAGATTGCATATTTAGGAATTGTATATCTACATCACGCGGTGAAACTTAAAGGAAAACTTCTTAAGAAAGATCAACTATAAAATAAACTTCAATGAACATAAAAATTCTTTGGAACCTAATGCACAACATTTAGAAGTCTAGGCTAGAGATGTATTCTGGCGTCGTAAAGCCTGGTAACTATCACTTTCATTGTAGGTTGGGTGATTCCTCCTCTTTGAGACGACAAGTGCTAGTACGGACTTGTGCTCCCATGTACCGTCGAGTATATATTGGGAGACCATAATAGGATACATCCTTTATCCTTAGGAAGCTGTGTCTGGCGCCCTCTCGATCGCAATGCACTGAACACAGCATTCGGGAAGATTCACTGCTGTATCGTAAAAAGTATTCTACAGTTTTGTAATTGGTTGGTAATCCCTCTGTCTAGATTTCCAGAGTAGTCACTTTTGTTCTTTTTCAAACTCCTTAAAAGAAAAGGTCCATCTGAGCACTTGTCACCTTGGGCTCACTAAAAATCAAAGGCGACTAGAGTCATCTTTAGCTTTTTCTCGACTCTTAAAAATTGAAAAATCAAGTTGTGTCAAAGCGTTATAAAATTTATTTTAATCAGAATAATGTCACTGTTCCCTTGTTGTTCTTTAGGTTGAGAAATGGAGTCTACCAATCTAGGATTTCCCCTTGAGGGAAATCCTAGTTCCTTCTCCTCTTGGGGGATGTTGGTGCTCCGCACATGGCCACATTGTCCCTTCCAAGACTCACAATTGGCCTGCCAATATGGATTTTCTCTACCTCTGTCATTTAAAACACCGCAATTCCTCAGCAATCCAATCAGCAACCAGATGAAGTTGCTCCCCAACCTTCTACCTCATTTGTTTCTCCCTCTCCTTCTTCCTCTTCGCTTGGTGAAGCTAGCAACGCCAAAAACCAAGTAACTGAGAAGAAGAAGAAAGGGAAGGAGAAGAAGAAGAAGAAGAACTCAACAGCAAATGGGGGAAACTGTACATCATCTGGCGAAAATCCACACACTGCACCTTCCAAACCTAAATCTCCATGTGTCATTTGCAAGGGAGATCACTATCATCAATATTTTCCTTGCATCCCATGGATCTTGAGGGACTGGTCTCCCCACTTGTACAATCCAGTGCCTTCAACCTCTGATGATCATGTTAAAAGCACACCGTCAACTAGTGAAAACAAATTCAATGGACAAAAAGGAAGATCTAAATTTCCTTGTAGACTATGTGAAGGCGATCATGCCCTCAATCATTTTCCCTTCTTAGATGAAGCTAAAAGAGTCTTGGATAACTGTGTTGCATCACCACAGCAACTTCCTCCTGGATACAAGAAAATCTTGCCGAGTCCATCGCTAGTTGAAAATCTGACTGACACACCATTGTTGTTAGTGGAAGCACCTATCATTGAATATAGACCCTCTGAGTCCACACCGGACCAAAGTCAACAAGTTGAGACGGTAGTCGACCAAATCTTGTCTTTAGAAGGTCCACCTTCAAATGATACTGTCACCAAGGAGAATAAGGATGACATCGTTCAAATTCTCTTCGTAAGCACAGACTCCAATGAACATGGGGGCAATCTACCCATTCCTGTACTGTAGGAAGCAAGTTCATCAGAGACTTATCCAGCCATTTATTCGGTCCCACCTCCAAGCAATCTAGTCGTTTCCTTCGATTGGAATCTACTAGGGAGACCCTGCCTACCATCTAATGTACCATTCTGAATCATAGTACAAGCTTACAGAATGATCATGGTTGGTACTATCATAGATGAAGGGGTTTCCGTAAGTATCCTTTCCTCCACTGCATGGGAAGCGCTTGGTTCGCCATCGCTTCTACCTGAGATTTGAAATCTGTCAGGCTTCAACAAAGGAACCAGTCGACCATTAGGGATCCTTCCAAATTTTCCTATAACTTTGAGAAGGAAAATCGTTTATCTGAATGTAATGGTAGTCCAAGGGCCATTAGATTACAATCTACTCCTTGGGTGTGACTACATTTATAGCATGGGAGCTATCGTTTCCTCGCTCTTTCGAGTGATGTGTTTTCCACATGAAGGCAGAGCGGTCCAGCTCATTGACCAACTTTCATTCCCAGGTTCAAACACAGCTATTATTCAAATGCATCCCTAATTGGTCTTTTCGCACAAGGAATGTCTCATCAATCTCTAGTCCGTCCACCTGATGATTGCGAGTGATTCGATGATTGTGACTGAAACCCAGGAGGCATGCACCCTGGTCTACTTCGGTAGAAAAACCCTAGATATAAGATAGGTTTCCACGTAAGAATATGACTAGTCTGACAATCCTATCCATATAGGATAATGGATCAGTCTGGAAAAGGATTCCTCCGTCAAAGGTTAGGTGATTGTAGCTAGAATCACCTTTGTCCATTTCGATGGATAGATTCGAGGAAGTGTTTTGTCTGCAATGCGGATAGAGCAATCTTTCTAATGCAAGAAACTTATGAATGGTAACCTGGAAACTCTATTTCTTTATACCTGGGGGCATGCAACCTTTTTGCATGCAAGTGAAAAGTGACCATTGATTTTCTTGGTTTGTAGGCTCTCAACCCTTTAGACTCGTAGGTTGGTCATTCCTAGCTTGCATAACGAAAGGCTCCAGGAGAAAAGTTGCGCATGGGGCAAGCTCCCTAAAAAATGAACCTATTGATGAGACATCCTTATTATACAATTGGCATGAGCAATTTTACGCAAAGTTCAAGCTCGTTAAAAAATAAACCTCGCCACGAGAAGTTTTACGCAAAGTTCAAGCTCGTTAAAAAATAAACCTCACCATGAGCAGTTTTACGCGAAGTTTAAGCTCGTCAAAAAATAAACCTAGCAATGAGCAAATGTTTCCATAGAGTTCAAGCTCATTAAAAAATGAACCCCACCTCCAGTAAATAACCATTTTGATTGCAAGACTATCAGCTCTTGAACCTTGGTCGTGTTCTTACCATCACCTCCACTCTTTTTTAGCCGATCATACACCTCCATTTGATTGTTTACCCTTTTGAGGAATAGCTGTGACGAGTGATTCTATTAGCCACCCTCTTTCCACTGCAGTGATTGGAAAGGTCTAAACCTTACCTGGAACCAGTTGCTATCCAAAAACATCACTCATTCCTAAAAAATGAGTCTCCTTTAAGATCTTTTCATCTGACTCATAAAATATGAAAAGATTACAGAGCAATTGGCCTCTCCAGCTCGTTAAAGCGACCAGAAGTGCTATCCCTCCTCTAGATTTTAATCTTTTTGGACCTGAGGGATTATTACACAAAAAGATCGAGTGCTTGTCTTGTTCGGCTCGTTAAAACTATCGAAAAGTCATCCCTTTCGTATTATTTTACACTTTTTCGGACTTAAGGGATTACATTATGAAAAAGGACCACTGGAGTTGCCTTTCCATCCCTTTTAGACTCTCTAAAACTAAAAAGGACCGAGTTATCTTTGTCGTTAAAATCTTTAAAATAATAGCGACAAACTTGTCCATGCAGACAAGAGCGAGTTTCACTGTCGCTAAGCTCGTAAAAATATAGCGACGGGTTTGCCCGAAGGGAAAATTATAGAACAAGCATATGTTATCCTCCTCAAACTTGACAGAAATAAAGAGGTACTGGTCAACAATGACTTGGGAAAAGGGAAGAAAACTTGAATAGCTTCATTGGTAGCAGGTCGCTCTTGAACATGACATTTTCACTTTGTCACCATGATTGAGTCGGGTTGGGTTATTTCATTCACCAGTCACATCACCATTGGTCCACTGTACCATCCACCTTGGGGTTAACGCTACCAATCCATTTTAGTGTCGCTGATATGTTCAAGAGAAGTCGCTCAGAGAATTCACCAACCTAGCTAATGTCTCATCCGCTACAATACCTTCATTCTCCATTTTTTCATGACCGCCACCCTGAAACTTGTATCATCAAATCGTTTTCACCTCCACAAAATCATTAGCTCCGTTCCATGTCGTAGATGTGGGATTCATTAAGGCCCTCCTACGACGGGTCGCTTCTTGTCGACATCAGCTCATTATCCAAGAAGTTGACTTAGGAACAACCCTTTCATTACTTTGAAACTTGCATGCCTTAATGGAAAGTTTCTCACTTCTGGTGACAGGTTTACATAAATGGCCTTCGACTGAAAGATTTTGCGTGGTGTTCGAAATCAACTCATGCTTTCAAACCACGTAAATTGTACGGTCGTACCTTGAGGGTCATTATCATTATCGATGATTCCTCTCTTGCCTGTTAACATCTTACATCATTGGCTGGCAATCAGGCGATGTCTTTCCATGTTCGACATCAGAACATCTCTTCACATGGATCGACTTGTACTCCGGGCAAAGATTGAACGAGTTTGAAGACCCCAGATCTAGTTTCATCCATCCGGGCTGCGATATATTCAGGGAAATAAAGACATCAAATGTACATCACAACTGCACAAATAATCATCCAAACTAAAGGATAATGGCTCTACCAGAATCATCAGTTTGCCACATAGACGATTGTCTGTCTTATGTACATGAGTATGAATTGATAAAGCTGAGCATGGGAATGCTCGCCTCAGCTAGATCATGAAAATATTATGAAGATAATGTATTGTGTTGTATCTTATTACAGGTCACCTTCTAGTTTGAAAAACCTCAGATTCTCATTATAAAGCATTTCACCCGACATTAAAAGGATTTATGACCTCATGCTTTAGGGGGCAACTGTTATAGACATATTTGGGCACTGCAACCCCAATCACATATGTCCATAAACCAAGGGCTTCTAAAACCCTAAAAGTTTTGTTTCATGCCGTAAAGGAACAAGGCTAGCTGACTACATCATCTCCCAGAAGTTCTCCGTGAAAAACTACTCAGAACTGGTCAAAATTGGACCATACAGACTGCTCCATGCATAGGGTGCGATGCATCTCACCTATTACACACGGGGGGTGTGATGCATACTGGAAATCCCTTCTGTACCGTGCGATGAGTGAGAGCAGACAAGTGGCAGTAGCAGTTTTCTAGGTGGAAACCCAGAGAATATTCTAGAAACTGCTCATATGACACTTGCCTCTCTGAGTTCGCCCAGGGATGAGTAAAAGATCTAAAATCTCCAAGTGGAACCAAGAACTATCAGTGAAATGACACTAATCAAAATCCCAAAAGCTGACTCACTCTCTTGAAAACATCTATATATGGATCCCTCATCCAAGAGATCCAGAGGCTTGAATTTTGTAATTTGCAAGGAAGTGTTGTTGGTTTCTCTTTGAAGACATTGTTGGGTGATCTTTCTTTGTATGAGGTGAAGAGGGCTTTCATGCTGGGAGGATGATGCTAGATCAGATAGCCTGGTTGTAATCCTCTCTTCTACTACTTCTATTAATAAAGCTATTTGAGTTTTCCTCCATATGCTTGTATATCTCTAAATCTTGTTTGTATATGCATCTATATGGTTAATGTACATCTGATCCTACATTATTTATGGCTATAGATCTCTATGCTTTGATGGTATTTTTCTTCTCTAAATCGACAGGTGTTCTTTGAAGTGGGACAAGTGAGAAAAGAGTGGCGAAAGCTCTATCAAGGGCGGGAGGAAACGAGCAAGGAGACTAGCGAAAGACTGAGGTTGGTACTCTTTGCTTCTCTCATCTATCTCTCATAAAGGAAAACACAAGTAACTTTAATCTGTTTGTTTCTAAGATAGTTACCCGTCTTAGTGGGACTAGCAGCTCTGAATGGACACTAGTTTTGCCGATAACAGATAGTAAACAAATTTTTTGAAGGATATCTTCATTTCTTTTTATATGATAAACATACACAATGGGTCAAATGGTTTCCTTTGGTTGAATGGTGGTATAATACCTCCTTCCATACTGCAAAAAAAATGACCCCATTTATGGAACTTTATGGATATCATCCACCATCCATCACATCATATTTAAGAGAAAATTCTAAGATTCAAGCAGTGGAAGATCACATCGAGCATCAACAACAAGTTCTCCAACTCTTAAAGGATAACCTCACCTTGGCATAGAATAGAATGAAATAGCAGGCAGATCAACATCGTAGCGAAATAAGTTTTTATGTGGGTGATTGGGTATTCCTACAGCTACAACCATATAAACAAATGTACCTCAAGCAAGCTAACAAGGATGATAAATTATCACCAAATTATTATGGTCTGTACAAGGTGTTGCAAAAGATAGGTACTATGGCATACAAATTAGAGCTTCCTGCAACTTCCCGAGTGCACCCAGTTTTCCATGTTTCATGCTTAAAGAATGGTATCAGTGACAAGCTTCCAGTTCAAAAAATATTGCCAGAACTTGATGAGGAAGGAAAAATCATATTAGAACCTGAAGCAGTCAAAGAAACAAGAACTCGACAACTACAAATTCAATCAATTTCAGAGTATCTCATCAAGTGGAAGAACTTACCTATTGAAGATTCCACATGGGAGGATGATAATCTTATACAGAAGCATACAGAACTACTCAAGTGTTGAGGACAACAATTTTTTGAAGGAGAGGGGCATGTTAGGTCCCTATAATACTAGTGATTCCCCCATTACTATTTTTTTTGTATCCCTTATTGTTATTTTTGTGCCCCTATTGTCCCCATATTCTTATTATTGTGCCCCATAGAATCCCTCTATTGTTATTTTTGTGCCTTTATATTATTATTGTTAGGTCGACTTGGTTATATTGTGACCCCTTAGACTCCTATATATAGAAAGGATGTTCTTTAATTTGAATCATCCAAGAATTGTTCATTTGTGTAATGTAAAGGAGGTTGCCCCCTCGAAGAGGCTGAATTCTAAGGCGTTGATCTATCTTTTATATTTTTTTGTGAGCTGGTTTCATAATAGTGGACCTCTAGATTACCCTATGAGATATTAACTGAATGAAGTAATTGGTGGGTGGAGGTGGATGGTATTACAAAGTCCATGTTTCAACTGGAAGAATTTGTTTAATCCCTTAAGCACTCATCCTCCAGATTTGGAATCTGGCTTGGGGGTGACTACTACTAGAAAGACTTGGATGTAGTGTGTTTATGGTATAGTTGAAGTCCCAATCTCAAATGCAAGTTCTTCCTTACTAGATAAGTATTCATATAACTTTGTATGCATGTAAACCTCATAAATTTTCTTATTGTGTTGTTTACCACCATTATGGTTGTGTAGAATAAATCTTGCATAATATTAGGAATAATATAGTTCTATGTGATTAATGAAAAAATGGCTTAGTTCCTAGTCTCTATATTTAATTTGAGCTTAAGATTTATCATAGTGGTTTGGTGTACGATATGGTTGAAAATATCCATGTCAATTAATCATGTGTGTATATATTGTATAGTATTAGTGGGCTTGTGTTGTGTGATTATTGTGTGAAGCATGGGTATTGTTAGATGTGTTCTGCATTATATGGAAATCATATCTCTATTTAATGTGTTTGTATTATGTTAAGAAAATTATTGAGGGATGTTGTTTTTTTCTTAAATAAGATCTATTAATATCTTGTGCAAATCTTTTAAGGAATGGTTCAATTCCTATGTTTATTTTTTGAGCATGGAATTATCTCAAAATACCTGAATGTAGTAGTTATATGTATCCTTATGCAAAACATGGCCTTGAATCAGACTAAATGGCCTATGTGTGAAAGATATGGGTGAATACCTATTATCATTTAAGTCCTTACATTAAAATAAATTCTAATAATATTCATTTGTTCATAAATTTTAATATTCAAAAGAGATAGTTGTGAAATCCTCTAAGTGCCAAGGGTATACCCTTATAAGCTCAGGAATGATAATGTTTCCATATATATATATAGCACATTGTAGTGTTAAAATTGGTAACTAGCACCAATTTCTACACTAGACATCTCATCTTGTGGAGATTATGATTGCATTGAATCTCTCTTTTGGAGAGTACCAAAATTGACCTAAAGATCATCTAATCTAGACAAGGAAAAGTGTATTTTGAAATATGAGCCCAAATGTTCATATTTTATCAAGTTAGTGCTAAAGTAAATTGGACACCCTTGGAAGGGTACAAATACAAGTAACCTCAACCTTATTTGGACATCATCATGAGACATTCTTCTATACTCTTTCTTGGTTTTGATTCACAGGAGTCTGAGGCAGGTCTGTAGAGGGATGAGTTCACTAAAAGGTGAAATTGTAGGGTCTGAAGCTCGCATCTCTATTTTAGTGTTTTGGGCCTTATTCATAGGCATGACACATGAACACATCGATTGCAGTCTCTCATTGACTGGCTCATCTGTGTGATTGAATATTTTTAGTCACGCACACAACATGTCCTCCATACAATTGACATATAGGGTTTTTGAGTCACAGTCGCAGGCTTTCCAAAGGTTGATTTTGACTGCGGTCGTTGGATTATATGTTGAAGGGAGCAATTGAAGCATTTCAGTCACTCGCACAACATGTCCTCCATGCGACTAGAAGTTATGGTTTGGTTTTTCAGTTATCCGAAGATTAGGCTCATTTGCCACATTGTTTGGAAGTTTACCACAGACAATATCAGTTCATTACAAGCTCCTAAATCAAGGTTTTGATTATTGGCATGGTTGGGTCCATCTCATGGATAATTTTTTCGTTGATTTCTGCTAGATAGTTGTATGGATGAAGATATGGATCATTGTACTCTCTTTTGTTGAATCATTTTTCGGCTATGTGTTATGTTCTTTCCACAACCAGCTGCACGTGTTGTACATTGCATTAGACACAATGGGGGGGCCATTGGGGGGTGGCATTCCTTCCTATCGAGGGGTTTGCAGGGGGGAAGTAGCCCCCCTACACAGGGTTCAAGGTAGCTCCCTGGTAAAATATTTTTTTTTTATATCGAAAAAATAATATTTGGGTGAACCCAAGGATGGGGAGCGGATCCAAAGATGGTGGGCATACCTACCCATGGTTTTGTGCATGCATTTTGCACATAGTTTTGGGCATGATGGTTTTTTTCCCTTCTTATTTTGTAGATCCAGTCAAGGGAACTACAATTATGGTTTATGAATTCTTCGACATGTATATATATGTATTGTAATATTGAAAGGAATATAATGAAAAATCAATCTAGTAGTGTCGATTTTGGGATCCAAGGGAAAGTCTGTATGTATATTTTTTTTTGTTGTCACCATTGTTTATTTTTCTGTTTGAAGAATTCATTTGCAGGTAATTTTTTTACAAGGTTAAAAACTACATCATTCAATGACAATTTAAAAACAAGAAGAATTTAAAATGGTTTTCCCCATAGTGGGTTTTTCCCTAGCCTTTGACCAATCTTGGTGTCTCTATATGTGAATATTCTTCTTCTATTGTTCCTTTATGTTCTGTTGCATTAATGATTATGATATTTTTCTTTCTACATAGTTGCATATGTTTCGAATAATGATGTAAATTTGAATATTGTTATGATGCTATGGGGTGAATTTAATTTGTAAATAATGAAATGCAATGATTAAAGCAAAGAATAATATAGCCTTAAGAAAAGTTAATATGTAGGTCGAACTAGGCTAAGAAATTAAAAAGCTCAAGAGAGATCAATATCGTCATATATATATATATATATATATATATATATATATATATATATATATATATATATATATCTATATATATATATATATATATATATATATATATATATATATATATATATATAGATATAGATATCTATATATATATATATATATATATATATATATATATATATATATCTATATATATATATATATATATATATATATATATATATATATATATATAATATATATATATATATATATATATATATATATATATATATATATATATATATATATATAGATATAGATATAGATATAGATATCTATATATATATATATATATATATATATATATATATATATATATATATATATATATATATATATATATATATATAATCTATTTGTAGGATGGGTTGAAGCCCTATCAAAGCTCAAGAAGGATAGAGGGATATACATGTATATGTATATAAGCCTAGACTAGGCCAAGAATCAAATAATCCTAGCGTAGACGGTGTAATGGCCACATGAATGGTACCATAACCAAGTGTTGATGGAAAATAAATCCCAAACCATATGCATAGTTTCATATGTTGTGAGTTGCAAAATCAAGATCCAGAGGAGTAAGGAGGTTAAACCCTTAATTACTCATGCAAATAGGTGTTTTGTACAACCACTAGGAGGTCTCGATAATGGATGGGAAGAAAATCCATCAAGCGACAAAAAATATGTTGTCCCGAACGAAATACCCTCGAGAATTGGAGTGAAGGCTAGTTTAGAGCTCATCGGGACTTAAACTTCAAGATAATGTGGAATTTCGAAGGCCTCCCATCTAATCTCAGTGGTTGATTCAAAATTATCTTCCCACCATCAAAATGATCCCGCATAATTCTTATAATGTGAAATTAAACTTTACCTTTCAATGGAGGAATGGTGGGACCCATGACCAATGTGGTAAGTGACATATGCATAGTGCGATGTGGAAATTTGAAAGCAAGACATGTGTTAGTTACATTTTGGGTTTTTGTGGGGCCATGTGGCCTATAGATGGGTGACATGTGGCATTCCAAGAGTGGACACATGTGGAGGGTGATGTCACCCTGGTGATAAAAGCTATTGACATAACCACGTCACCTCATCCTAGATTATTTCTTATGGTGTGTGGTGCCATTCCTCCAGGATTTTATCTTGACATGATGTGGCAATAGTGGAGCCCAAGGTGAAGTTTCATAGGAGGAGGGCCTATGAGGGAAACCAAACATCGGTTGAATTCTTGGCAGTTCAACATGGCAGCAGGATGTGGCAAGATCCACATAACCCTGATCATCCTTCCCTGACAGTTTCAATAGGGAATTGTAAAGGAAATTCCTGAGATTTTATCTCCAGGGTGAGATGGAAAGTCATAACACGAGATGAATGGGTAAAAAATTAATATAATGTGACATCGATAACGAGTGGATTGGAAACTTCCATGTTTTGATAGCATGGATGCCACATGGGAACCACGTGGGGACCACGTAAGTGCCACGTGGTAGGCCAAAGTGGCATGACACTATCTGATGGGAAAATATTTAATCGACCATATATTATGTTCCGAGAGTGGGATTGAGGCAAGTTTTATATCACTGGAAATGTCTTGATGAGACAAACACAACGATGTTATACATTTTAAGTTTTAAGGAGGTTGAAACTTTTTGAAAAATTTAGACCCAATTTCCACAAATATACCTTGGAGGTTCTTCTACCCTTAGTAGCGGTTAGGGATAGTAGGGGGTATGTTACAAAATGGTATCAGAGCTTCCAAGGTTAACACTAGGAGTGGATGGGCTCTACCACAAAAGAAATGTGGACAAAGGTTTCAACGCTAGACCTTTGGAAATAAGTCGGTGTTATTTTAATGAATTAACAAAGCAGTAAGTCCAAGCATTGGACCTAGATTGACCTTTGGATATTAGATGAGGCTTGAAGCATTGTATCAGGTGCCAGAATCTTGTCATTAAGTATATTGACTATGTATGTTGTTGATGAGCTTGATTGTGTTATGTGTATATATCATGGTACTAATGCGTGGATCTTTGTAGCTAGGATGGAGCTCTAGCTCTGAGTGTTATAGTTGAATGTGGATAAGATTGTATTCTATTTATAACATTTGATTATGATTTGTATGCTAGTTGAAAGTATCTTTTAGGATGATTGATTTTGTTGAAAAATGAAATAGTATTGCATGTGTTTCTATAGGCATCTTGGAGGTCTAGACAATCTATTATTGTGACCATGGATGCTTGATATTTATTTAGTTTTTCGAGAACTCCCAGTATGATTGTTTAATTGGTGTGTTCTTACACACTTGGGATAAATGCACATGAAAATACTCATATGATATGAGGGATGGGGAAATCCACCTGTTGCCTATATTGCATAGAATAACTCTGTACGGTTGAATATCTATATCTATATCTATATCTATATCTATATATATATATATATATATATATATATATATATATATATATATATATATATATAATATATATATATAATATATATATATATAAGCTAATGGGATGAGATAAACCCATGTTCTGAATGTTATATGGTAGAGAGACTTAGTGGATTGGAGGCATGATAATTGTGACTCTATTAGAGAGTCAATTGTCTTCATAATTGTTGGGTTATGCAAGTAGGTGCAAGTTATAGCACTGGAATCATGGACATGTATTGACTTGTTGCTTGTGCAAGAGGGTGTCGGGTGTAGCACTAGGATTAAATGGTTATGTATTGATTGTAAGATTGTCCACATAAACATGATACATTTCATAAATGTGAAAATTATAAATTATAAAAGATGATGGATTATTATATATTAAATGGTTTTTAACCGATGTTTGAGATTGAATATGCTTTACTGTTGTTGGCCTTAGCAAGGGGACTAATATTTTAAGGTTTATAATGTTGGTTGAAAAATAAGGTCGATATTCAATTTTAAATTTTGATTTTAAACCTGTGAAGGCATGATTGTAAATAAGTAGATATGTGCATGTGCATATAAATTCTAATTTTTGAAAATTATGTTGAGATACAAGGTATGCCTAAATCATGTCCTAGATTTTGAGACATGTAACGAATAAATAAAATGAGATCTGTGTGCAGTTGTAGGATAACATGCTTGGCATAACATGGTAGGGAAGCAATTGATGTGTAAATTACCTTGATGGTGCTAACAACTAAATGTATGTGGCAACACATAAAAGGAATGGTACAAAAATAAAAGGATAGCTAGTAAGAGCTCTCATACACTTGAGCAAGCAAGGTATAATGTTGGAAGAAAAGGAAGAGGAGGGGGAATTACCTCAAGATCCACTTATAGGCATTGAAGGAGTTCCTGCTAGGAGAAATTGGAGGGTCACCAAAAAATATAAAAGGCTACCATGAAATCTTGAAGAAGGCTTGGGATGAGTTTTATTCATGAACCATTGGAAAAACTAAGACTCGTGGGGATTGAGTTGATTTTTGGGGACTGCTTGGTTTGAATGCTTATGTGTTGTGGCTTTAATTTATTGTCCTGATGAATTGATATCATTTTGGTTATCACTTTGTACATGGTCACATTGTTTTGTTGAATTTTTTTATAATTATAGTTGTGATTTTCGTTTTTGTATTAGTTTTCTTCATTTTTCCTTTTCAAAATTTTCCTTTTAACTATCATGCTTGGGCCTAGCAAAATATTTTTGGGCATCGGAAGAAATCCATGGGGCTATAGTAAAAGAGATGAGGATTACCAATAGAAATGTTGGCATTATGACACAGGATTGGCACTATGACATAGGTGTTGTTCTTGATGGCAACTCACTAAAATGACAAATCACAGTTCAGGCTCTCAGAATCAAGGAAAAGGAGGTATATGCAGGTTCCCTTTGACGGAGACGCATATACACGCGGGATAGCCGATACAAAGGCGCGTATGTGTATGCATGCACTTTCATGCAAGGAAAAGCACGTACATGTGGGAAAACTTGTTTTTAGTCCATGGTATTTAGTCCTTGGTATTTGGACCTATGGTTTTGGACCATGGTATCTCGTTCGAAGTGTTGAACCCAGGTATTGAGTCCCAAGTATTGGCTCTAAGTGGTTTTGGACCATGGTATTGAGTAAGGCCTAAGACTATAAAAGGGGAAGGAGATCATTAGGCAAGGGCACTTAAGGATTGAATATATTATGAAGAGAAAAGATCTAGAATACTGGTAATTGGGTTATGGTGCATAGCTGGATCTGAATTAAGGAGGAACCTGAGCGCAAGGAGAAGGATAAGTTCTATTGATGGGTCAAGATCTTAAGGCTTGAAGAGAAGTATCTTTGTGTGATTTTGATCTGTTATATTTGGCACATGACTTGATCTATAAATCTGATAATTTGGGTGTAACTGATGTCTGAATATTTGTAAAGGGTAAATTATCTTTTATAGATTTGTACGCAGGTTCCACACAGAAAAGGCGCATATACACGCTGGTTAGGTAATTCAAAATAGCGTATACGTAGGTTTGATTTAACACATAAGCGTATGCACGCAGATTCTACATATTGAAGTAACATACGTCTCATAAAATATGTTTTAGCTACTTCTATTTATTGCAGCAGTTTTCTGGGTTTAGGAATGGTTTCTGGTTACTGTTACTGTATTCTGGTTACAACTTTCAGATAAGTGATTGGTTGATTCAGTTTTGGTTGGTGCAAAGTGTTGTTGGGAAAAGTATCCAATACGGAATGACCCTATCCCACTCTAAGGGTGATAGTACCTCAGCAACAATCAAAGAAAAGCTATCTAAGATTTCTTCTTTATGAAAGTAAAATAGGGGAGAAAGAGGTCCACTAACCGATGTCTTTCGCTAATGGTTGATCCAATCTTCTCTCCTTGCTGCTTGCTCCCAGCTCCTTGCTCTTTCACTGGTCCAGCTACACCAAGATCCTGCAAAATGACAAGAGCGGGAAACTACAAGAAGCATACATTCATAATTGATTCAAGGATTAGAATAAATCAAATATACAAGCATAACAATACACCATTGAGACACATGCATATAGAAGAACCTCAAATGCTTTATTAATGGAAGAAGTAAAGTTCAGGAAGTGATACAACCATAAGAGGCCCAATCCAGCATCACCTTTCCAGCGGAAATAAATCTCCTCTTCACCTCCTTCAAAGCAAATCACCCAATAGTTCTAAACTCAAACCAACAGCAATTCTTTACATTCACAAGATTCCAGCCTCCTTAGACCTCATGAGAGAAATATATATATAGGAGTTTTGGAGAAAGGATGAGTCAGCTTGAGGCTGGCATGAAGTTGGCTAGTGTCCTCTCTCACTTCAATTATTCTTCAGTTCTTGAGTCCACTTGGAGGTTCTTGCTTCCACTTGGAGATCTAGAACCTCTTACTCATCACCAGTCGAATTCCCTAATCCAAGTGTCATTTTGGAAGCTTCCTGGGCATTGACACCGTGAGGAATGACTATGCCACATGTCCCAATTCGCCCAGCGCAGGTAGCCTTCTTTGTAGTTGACATTCAGCGCAGGTAGATAGTGGAGCAGTTGACATTCAGCGTAGATGCTCAGTGGAGCAGTTGACATGATCCAGAATCGCCTTGTTTTTGAGTGTTTTCAGGTGGAGAACTTTTATTCAGTGTTGTGGTTTTCTGACCTTGTTTCTCTAGGGGTAGGAACATCATGTTTAGGGACTTTGGATCCCTTAGATTATGGACATTTCATGCTTCATGTTGTAAGGCACAAAAATGTCTATAACAGTTGCCCCCTAAAGTATGAGGTCGTTTATCGGGTGAAATGCTTTATCAGGAGGATCCGAAGTTCATTCAATCGCTGAGAGGTGACCTGTAATAAGATACAATACAATACATTATTTTTCATACTGTTTTCATGATCTAGCTGAGACGGGCATTCCCATGCTCAGCTTTATAAATTCATTTTGGTACATAGGACAGACGATCGTCTGATGGTAGACTGATAATTCTCTACTGAAATTATCATCCTTTGAGTAGGATGATCATCTGCTGCAATGATGTACATGTCAAATGTCTTTATATCCTGAATATATATCGTAGCCCGGATGGATGAAACTAGATCCTGGGTCTTCAAACTCGTTCGATCTTCACTCTAAGTACAAGTCGATCCATGTGAGAATTGCGCTGAAGTCGAACATGGAAAGACATCGCTTGATTACCGGTCAATGATGTAAACCGTTAACAAGCGCGAGAGGAATCACCAATAATGATAATGATCCTCAAGGTACTGCAGTACAATTCACGTGGTGTGAATAAAGGACTTGGCGTCGAACACCACGCAAAATCTTCTGGTCGAAGGTCATTGATGTATACCTGTCGCCGGAAGTGAGAAACTTGCCATTGAGGCATGCAAGCTTCAAAGTACTGAGGGGTTTGTTCCTAGATCAACTTCTTGGATAATGAGCTGAAGTCTACAAGAAGCGATCCGTCAAAGGAGAGCCTTAATGAATCCCACATCAGTGACACGAAACGGAGCTAATGATTTTAATGGAGGTGAAAACAATCTGTGGAATATGATTCAGGGTGGCGGTCATGAAAGGATGAAAGATGATGTATGGTAGTGGATGGGACACGGTTGACTCTTTCTGAACAACATCTCTTGAACATATAACGACAGTGATGCGATGGATGGTTTGCATTACCCCAAATGTGGATGGTTTGGCGAGACCATGGTGATGAGACCGGTGAATGAAACAACCCAACCCGATGTGATACGGAGGAAAAGTGTCATGTTCAAGAGCGACTTGCTACCATTAAAGCTTTGAGGTTCTCCCAATTTTTCCCCAGTCATTTCTGACTAGTACCTCTTTATTTTTGTCAAGCTTGAGGAGGATAACATATGCTTGTTCTATAACCTGCCCTTCGGGCAAGCCCATCGCTATGTTTTAATGAGCCTAGCGATAGGGAAACTCGTTCTCGTCTAAAGACAAGTTTGTCGCTATTTAATCATTTTAACGAGTCTAACGACAAGGAAAAATCGGTCCTTTTCATTTTTAGAGAGTCTGAAAAGGTACATAAAGTTAACTCCAAAATTCCTTTTTCGTCATCTAATCCCTTAAGTCCGAAAAAGTATAAAACAATATAGAAGGGATGAGTTTTCGATAACTTTAACGAGCCGAATAAAACAAGCGCTCGACCTTTTTGTGCAATAATCCCTCAGGTCCAAAAAGATTAAAATATAGAGGAGGGATAGCTCTTCCGGTCACTTTAACGAGCTGGAAGGCCAAAACTCGGCAAACTTTTCATATTTTACGAGTCAGATGAAAAGAGCTTAAAGAAGACTCGTCTTTTGAGGAACGAGTGATAAACAGGGATAGCAACTGATTCCAGGTACAGGTTGGAATTTTCCAATCACGGCAGTGGCACAAGGAGGGCTAGGTGAAATCACTCTTCGCAGCTGTTCCTCAAAATAGGTAAACAATCATATGGAGGTGAGCGATCAGCCAAATGAAAGTGGAGGTGGCAGGTGCAAAACACGACCAAGGATTTTTATGGCTGATAAATTTACGATCACAGCGGTTATTTACCGGGATAGGTTCATTTTTTATTTAAAAATGAGCTTAAACTTTGGAGGAAACATTGCTCACTGCTTATATTTATTTTTTAACGAGCATGAAGACCGCGTTAAAACTGCTCGGATCTCGCGTTTATTTTTTAACGAGCATGAACTTTATGCTAAAACTGCTCGAAAATACCAGTCATAAGATAAGAAATGTCCCCTGTGAGATCTCTATTTTTTAAGGAGTTTCATCTTCACTAAACTTTACTCCATATCCTTTCTTTATGCAAGTTCGGAAACGGCTAATCCCAAAAATAGATAAATAACTGCTCTTAGCTTGCACTCTAAAAGGTTTGCATGCCCCCAGGTATAAAATACAATTTCAAGGTTGCCCCTCCTCTCCCCCACCTCTGCTTTTCTTTGGGTGTTCACAGCTACTTGTCGTCTTGCTAGTCTAATGTTAATGATACTTGTCTTCTCGTTATTTTTAACGGGTCTATACGATACTTGTCTTCTCGTCAGCCCAACTTTTAACAGATCTTTTGCAAGATCGCAAGAGAACAGCTACTTGCGACAAGAGAATAGCTACTTGCGACAAGAGAAGAACACTACTCAAAGACAAAACATTTGTGTTATTGAGGGAGGCTTACCTCTTTCTAGTTACCCAAAGATTGTCTCGTTAATCTTTCAAACAAAACACTTCCTCGGCAATGCCTACCGAAATAGACAAGGGTGAATGACTGTTGTCAAACACGTAACTTTGACAAAAGAATCCTATTCCAGAACAACCCCTCTTCCAACCACGGACGGGGTACGGACTAGTCATATTCTCCCGCGGAAATTCTATCTTATACCCAAAGTTTTCTCTGCCCGAAGCAGACCAGGATGCATGCCCCTTCGGTTCCAGTCCCATCTTTCCGAATCACTTGCACTCATCGGGAAGGAGGACTGGGGGTGGAGACATTTCTTGATTGAATAGACCATTCAGGGTTGGTATGTGACTATTTGCGATGCGTGATCCCGGAAATGAAAGTTGGTCTACGAGCTTGACCATCCTTCCTTCGTGTGGAAAACAAATTACTCTAAAGAGTGAGGAGACTATTGCTCCCATGCAATATATATAGTCTCATCCAAGGAGTAGGTTATAATCCAAGGGTCCTTGAACGACCATCGTGTTCATTTGAACGGTCTTCCCTTTCAATGTAACAGGCACATTGGGGAGGATCCCTAATGGTCGACTGGTTCCTTTATCAAAACCCGAGAGATTTCTTATCTCAGGTAAAAGCGTCGGGGAACCCAGTGCTTTCCAAGCAACAGAGGAAAGGATACTCACAGATTCCCCTTCATCAATGATAGTGCCAGCCATTACCATTCTGTAAATTTGGAGTATGATTCTGAATGGTACACTGGCTGGCAACCGGGGTCTACCTAGTTGGTTCCAATCAAAGGACACAACCAGGTTGCTTGGTGGTGGGACCGAATACACGGCCGGATATGACCCTGACAATGTTCCTTCCTGCGATAAAGGAATGGGCGCATTGCCCTGATGCTCATCAGAGTTGGTGTTGATGAAAAGAATTTGGATGGTGTCATCCTTATTCTCTTCGGTGAGGGTGTCATTTGAAGGTGAATCTTCATTGACGGTGTCATTTGAAGATGAAACCTCTGAAGGCAGAACCGGGTCAACTGCCATTTCGACCTTTGGAATTTCGTCCGGTCTGGATTCAGTAGGTTCATTTTCAATGACTGATGCTTCAGCTGACCACTTGAGCGGGCCAGCTGTATTCTCAACCAACGAAGGACTTGGCACGATTTTTTTGTATCCAGGAGGAAGTCTCAACGGTGAAACCGGACGATCTTCCAAAACTCTCTTCGCTTCATCTAAGAAGGGACAACGGTGGATGGCGTGATCGCCTTCACACAGTCTGCAGGGGGATCTTGCTCCCCCTCTTTGTCTTGAACCTTCACTTTCGCTGGTTGACGGTAAGCATTCAACATGGCTATCAGAGGTTGATGCTCCCGAATTGTGCAAACGAGGGGACCAATCCCTTAGTATCCGGGGAATACAGGGACAATCTCTATGGAAGTGGTCTCCTCTACATATGACACATGGCAATTTAGGCCCGATCTATGTTGTGTGTGGATTTTTGTCAGATGTCTTTTGCTTGCCCCCAGTCGCCTTGGGCTCCTTCTTCTTCTTCTCTCTCTTCTTCTTCTCCTTCTTCTCCGTGGGATCTTGGTTTTTGCCGGCTCTACCTTGCGAAGATGAAGGATTGGAGGAAGAGTTATAAGAAGTAGAAGGCTGGTGGGCAGCTCTAGACTGATCTAACTGTTGACTCGACTGTTCAGGAACCATGGTGTTCTGAACTACATTGGTTGAGAATAGCCAAATTGGCAGGCCAATTGTCAGTCCTAGAAGCGACAATGTGGCCATGTGGGGCGCACCAACTTCTCCCCAAGAGGAGAAAGGACTAGGATTTCCATCATGTGGAATTCCTTGGTTGGTGCGTTCCATGTTCTCGACCTACAAATCAACGCAGGAATAGGAGGTGATTATGTTCCGTTTAAAATAAATTTTATAACGACGCTTTAGACACAACTTGCCTTTTCACTTTTTAAGAGTCGAGAAAAAGCTAAAGATGACTCTAGTCTCCTTCGATGTTTTAACGAGCCCGAAGTGACAAATGCTCGGATGGACTTTTTCAGTTATAGAGTTTGAAAAAGGCCAAAAGAAACTACTCTGGAGATCTAGGCAGAGGGTGTGCCAAACTTTTCGCAAAACCACAGAATACGTTTTACGGTACATGTGGTCGATCTTCGTGAATGCTGTGTTCACTACATTGCGATCAGTAGGGCGGCCGACACGGCTTCATATGGATAAAGGCTTTGTTCCTATAGGGGTCTCCCAATATATACGCGATGGTACGTGGGAGCACAAGTCTGTATTGATACTTATCGCTTCACCGTGGAGGAATCACCCAACCACTCAATGCTAAGATATCATGTTTAACGACGCCGGAACACATCTCTAGCTTAGACCTCTATGTGTTTGCGTTATGTTTCAAAGCGCTGTTATGTAAATTCAATTCATTTTAGGTTGATCTTGTTTAGCAGTTTGCCTTTATGGATCACCACGAGATGTATGGTACAACTCCTAAATGCAGTCTAAAGATGAGAAGCAAGCTTTTTCAATCTTTTCAACTTATGAAAATCTTAACTACTGAGGGAAATGAAAGACATCATCTTTTCACACAGATCATAGAGCACACACTAATGCACTTTTTCCTAAATCAACATGCAAGCTGTCAAAATGTACATGCACAATGCAGGTATTTCTTTTCTCTTTCTTAATGTTGATGTACTACAAAAAGAAAGCTGTTGTATAACTTTGAATTTAATTTCAAGTGAAAGCAAACAAGCTTTTTTCCAAAATCAAAAGACACCTTAAGATTTACTTGTTTCAATACTAGAAATACATAAATTCAAACCATATGACGAAAGCAAAAGCTCAATCAGCTATGAACAACAAACAAACTAACTCTTAAGATCAAAACGACACTTTATCACAGGTCTAGATCTAAGAGGCCACAGCAAGACTAGTTCACTTTCGTTATGGGAAACTGCAAATGATGTAAGAAATACACAAAGAACAAACACATTTTCTTTATACAAATGAGGCGGAATAGTGGCAAAGAAAGGTGGTTTCAGATAGGTACATTGACTAATAACAGGCTGCAAAAAACAAGGATGAAAACAGGGCAACAGAAAGCAGAGAACCCCAGTTGCACAAGGCCTAACTGGTTCAGCGCAGGTAGTACACTGTCAGTTTGACATTCAGCGCAGGTAGCCCCTTCAGGACCTGCGATGAAATGCAGACTTCCTTCACAGTGCCTGCAATGAAGAGAGAAACTCTCGTTTTTCTCAGGTTCTGGGTCACAGATTGCTCAAAAATCAACAGTTTTTGGCCAAATCAAAGCTATCAATCAAGTACACACTAAAGGATGAAAAGGAGGATGAAAAGCTATCACTAAGAGCTATTCAGAATCCTTGTGGATCAACTCTTCAAATCATAAACATGCCCAGAAACTGAGCTAGAGTAGCTGCCCTCTACTTTGCATTTGAAAGATCCAAATGCAGTTCGATTCGGTACTCCCTGTGTTTAGGAAATGAATAGCAAAAACACAAACAACCAACAAGATACGATCCCCAGCGGAGTCGCCAATTTGTTGTTGGGAAAAGTATCCAATACAGAATGACCCTCTCCCACTCTAAGGGTGATAGTACCTCAGCAACAATCAAAGAAAAGCTATCTAAGATTTCTTCTTTATGAAAGTAAAATAGGGGAGAAAGAGGTCCACTAACCAATGTCTTTCGCTAATGGTTGATCCAATCTTCTCTCCTTGCTGCTTGCTCCCAGCTCCTTGCTCTTTCACTCGTCCAGCTACACCAAGATCCTGCAAAATGACAAGAGAGGGAAACTACAAGAAGCATACATTCATAATTGATTCAAGGATTAGAATAAATCAAATATACAAGCATAACAATACACCATTGAGACACATGCATATAGAAGAACCTCAAATGCTTTATTAATGGAAGAAGTAAAGTTCAGGAAGTGATACAACCATAAGAGGCCCAATCCAGCATCACCTTCCCAGCAAAAAGAAATCTCCTCTTCACCTCCTTCAAAGCAAATCACCCAATAGTTCTAAACTCAAACCAACAACAATTCTTTACATTCACAAGATTCCAGCCTCCTTAGACCTCATGAGAGAGATCTATATATAGGAGTTTTGGAGAAAGGATGAGTCAGCTTGAGGTTGGCATGAAGTTGACTAGTGTCCTCTCTCACTTCAGTTATTCTTCAGTTCTTGAGTCCACTTGGAGGTTCTTGCTTCCACTTGGAGATCTAGAACCTCTTACTCATCACCAGTCGAATTCCCTGATCAAATTGTCATTTTGGAAGCTTCCTAGGCATTGACACCTTGAGGAATGACTGTGCCACATGTCCCAATTTGCCCAGCACAGGTAGCCTTCTTTGCAGTTGACATTCAGCACAGGTAGACAGTGGAGCAGTTGACATTCAGCGCAGATGCTCAGTGGAGCAGTTGACATGATCCAGAATTGCCTTGTTTTTGAGTGTTTTCAGGTGGAGAACTTTTATTCAGTGCTGTGGTTGGCTGACCTTGTTTCTCTAGGGGTAGGAACATCATGTTTAGGGACTTTGGATCCCTTAGATTATGGACATTTCATGCTTCATGCTGTAAGGCACAAAAATGTCTATAACACAAAGGAGATTGGTTGATGCAGATGTATTTGATGTTTGATTGAAGTTATTAATGGATCCAGTTTGAAAATTTATGAAACGTGGTCCCTGAAAGAAAAGAGAAGGTTGTAGCCTTCTATAGGTCAGCACCTACGTACTAGTACATCAGCTAGTACAAGAGCTAAGGGGGTTGTAGCTCCCTTCCAGGAGAAGCTGGAGAATGAGAGAAGGTTGTAGCCTTCTGCAGGTAGAAGCCTGCATACTGGTATAAGACTGCACCAGTACAGAAACATTGTAAAAAGAAGTTTCTAATTAAAAGAAGATAGAGACGAATTGCAGCAGGTGGTTTTCACCCACATTGGGTTTCCACCTTATATCTTGTGTTCTTGTGTGTGACTGTCTACTTTGTTTTACTATTCCTAGTTACTGTTTATATGGTTATGATGCATAAATTAATGATCAACATCTGAAGAATAAATTAAATTATAAGTCTGGAGGTTATACATTGGTTTCCTTAACTTTAGTTGTGTATATACGCAGTTTTCACTAACTGAAGTAGCGTATACAAACTGATTGTGAAATGAAAAATAATTGACTTGATAATACTGATTCACCCCCCCCCCCCCCCAGTATTATTTCCAACAATTGGTATCAATGCAGGTCCTTCTAAAGGAGCTTGATCGCTTGAAGGAAGATCCATCATCATGAGAAACTACGAAAAAGAGGCTTCTATCAGGCCACCAATCTTTGATGGGAGTAACTTCGTCTATTTGAAGGTAATAATCACAGCCTATCTTCAGTCTCTTGGTACAGAAGTTTGGGATATCGTGGAAGGAGGATACACATTTCCATCAACAACTCCTACACATACGGCTGGTAAAAAGCAGTATGAAACAAATGCAAAGGATGTCAATACTTTATTGGGGAGTTTATCTCAATCAGAATTCATCAAGGTGATGCAGCTTAAAACCGCCAAAGAGATATGGGACAAGATTTTTCTGAGCTATGAATGAGACGATTAGGTAAAACGTGCAAAACTACAATCTCTTAGAATTCAATATGAAACTCTCAGAATGCACAATGATGAAAGTGTGGCTAATTATTTCTTACATATAGATGAGATTTTTAATCGCATGAAAAACTTGGGTGAAGAGATAAAAGAAGTTACTTTGGTAGAAAAGGTTCTAAGGTCTTTATCTTCTAAGTTTGAATCAAAAGTCTTTGCCATAGAAGAAAAGCAGAATCTTCAGAGTATTACCATGTCACAGTTGTACAGAATCCTAATGGCTTTCGAAATGAGAAAAGGGGGTCCATCAGACATGAGAGAAGCCGCATTTAAAGGAGAATACAATGAGCATACATCATAAGGAGAGGAAGAATCAAACTTTGTCAAAAACCTTCAAAGGGGTTCTGGAAGATTCAGAGGTAAGCTAGCTTTTAAATGCTTTGCTTGTGGAAGAGTCGGTCACTATGCAGCCAAATGTCCTCACAAAGATAAGCTTGATAAAGGTAAGGAACCGGTTAAATGGAATAGAAAATAGAGTATAAATAAGAAGAGCTATTATACACATGAAGACAGCGATGGACTTTCAAATAGTGATGAAGATGAACATGGTAATGATTATAGACTTTTGATGGCTTTTGAAGATGATGATTTCTTGGATGCTATAGATGAAGATGATCTCTATGAAGAAATTTATAAACTTAAAATTTGTTTAGAAGAAAAGAGTATGATTATAGATACTCTGACATTCCAACTTGCTGAAAGGGAAAAACATAATGAAAAGTTAGAATGTGAAATTGTGGGACTTAGAAAAGATATTGAGAAGACAAAAGCTCTTAATCTTAGATTTGCTAAAGGATCTAAAACTTTAGATGAGATTATCAAAGTGCAGTGTTCTCCTCTAATAAAGACAGGTCTTGGAGATATTGAAGAAGCATCTCAAGCACAAAGGCCATCGACCTCCAAGAGTTATCTTGATGCAGCAAGGAGAAGTGAACAAGTTGACAATTAGCAGCAAAGGCATAAAGCAGATCACCAGGTAAATCGGGGTCAATATACTTCAAGGATGAACAGAGATCACCAAGTAAATCAGGGTCAATCTACTTCAAGGATGAATAGAAGCTACAACCAACTGCAGGTAAATCATTCTCAATTTGCCTCAAGAATGAATGTCAATGGAAACTACAATCACTTGGACGGTAGATTTGATAATCGCAGGAATTTCTTTAATGGCCAATGTTTTTCATGTCATAACTTTGGACACAAAGCTGCTCAATCTGTTTCCTACAAGACCTTCATGACTCGAGAAACTCGAAATCAAAGGAGCATTACTGGGATCATGCAGAGGACCTACTATAACTTTTCTGCTCTTGAGAATGAAATAGAATGCTCTATTTGCAACAACTTCGGTCATGAAGATTCTAAATGCAGTAGTAGGTTGCGACAAACATCTCAGAAGGAGAAAGCTTCATTGGGTCCCAAAACATGGAGAAAGAAAGAACCAAAACTTGAAAGATGTGGTATAGCCTTATATGCGGAAGGACAGGAAAATCAGTGGTACATAGACAGTGGATGCTCAAAACGTATGACAGGTGATAAATGAAAACTTCAGTCATATAGTGCCTTAGAAAAGGAAAGGAAGGTCTCATTTGGAAATGACACACCTACTCTCATAAAAGGTAAAGTCTCTTTTCTTTTAAAACAAAAGGTCAAAGTTGGAAATGTTATGTATGTTGATGGCTTAAAGCATAATCTATTGAGTGTTATTCAAATGTGTGATCAAGGAAATGAGGTATTCTTTCGATCAAATGGATGTATTGTTCGTAAGCTTGATACAGGAGAAACATTTATCAAAGGCATAAGAACTCCAAATAATTTATACATACTCAAGGGAGGATAGCAACAATGCTATCTAAGCAAAAGTGATGAACATTGGCTATGGCATAGAAGATTGGGGCATCTGAGCTTCCCTCAGATAAGGAAAGCATGCAAATATCATGTTGTTCGTTATCTTCCAGACATCAGGATACCAGACAATACCATATGAAAATCATGTCAGTTTGGTAAGCAAACTAGAACTCATTTCCCTGAAAAGGAAGGATCAGCTAGTAAGCCACTTGAACTTGTCCATACTGATTTATGTGGTCCATCAAGGAAAAAGTCACCTCGTGGAGAAGAATATTTTATATTGTTCATTGATGACTTTTCTAGGATGTGTTGGATAGGACTTCTGAAGCACAAAGATGAAGCTTTCGAAAAATTCAAAGCTTTCAAAGCTTTGGTTGAAAATGAATCAGATCGCAAAATCTAATGCCTCAGGTCTGATCGAGGAGGGGAATTTACCTCGGATGAATTTTCCGATTTTTGTGAAGAACATGGAATAATAAGGGAATTCTCTACTGCAAGGACTCCTCAGAAAAATGGAGTGGTAGAAAGGATGAACAGAATGGTTCAACAAATGGCTCGTGCCATGCTTGATGAGTCTGGAACTCCTGCAACCTTCTGGGGTGAAGCTGCATTTGCTGTCGTTACCATTCTCAACAAAACAAACGTCTGGGTAAATAGAACTTGAACTCCTCATGAAATTTGGTATGGTAAGACTCCTGTGTTGAAATACTTCAAAGTTTTTGGAAGAAAATGTTACATCAAAAGGACTAATGAAAAGCTTGGCAACTTTGAACCTAGAGCAGATGAAGGCATTCTCCTTGGTTAGTCTTCCCGAAGTAAGGGATATAAGTGTTACAATAAAAGACTTGGAAAAATTGTTGAAAGTATTGATGTGGTGATTTATGAAGCAGGGAACAATCCAAAGAAGGTAAAATCCGAAGATTTTGAAGATGAAGAGGACTATCCTTCAACATCAAATCAGACTAATGATGAAGAAGAAACCTATGAGGCACCAGAAGAACAGATAAGTATAGAAGATAAGACTCCATCCAGGTACGTCTAGAAGAACCGTCCAGAGACTCAAATTTTGGGATAGAAAGAGGAAGGTGTACAAACAAGAAGAACTATTACAGAAGCTTCAAGCTACCTAGCATTGCTCTCCTCCATTAAACCACAAAATGTTAGTGAAGCATGCAAAGATGAATGTTGGGTCAAGGCCATGAATGAAGAACTTGAGCATATTGAAATGAATAACACTTAGGAGTTGGTTCCTAGACCAAATTATAAGAATGTCATAGGGACAAAATGGATATTCAAAAACAAGCTGAATGAAAATGGAGATGTTATTAGAAACAAAGCCAGACTTGTCTGTAAAGGGTATGCTCAACAAGAAGGTATAGACTTTGAAGAAACTTTTGCACCAGCTGCCAGACTTGAAGCAATAAGGATATTTCTTGCTCTTTCTAGCTTTTAGAAGTTCAAAGTATATCAAATGGATGTAAAATCTGCCTTTTTGAATGGAGACTTGGAAGAAGAGGTGTATATTGAGCAACCAGATGGGTTTATCCTTGGAAATGATCCAAAACTTGTATGCAGACTCAAAAAGGTTCTCTATGGCCTTAAACAGTCTCCAAGGGATTGGTATTATAGTTTGGATAAGTACCTCCATCAACAAGGTTTTTCAAAAGGATCAACAGATAGAAATATATATATATAAATTGATAATGATAAGTTGTTAATACTTGTTGTGTATGTTGATGATATAATCTTTGGTAGCAATGAAGAAGACATGACTCAAAACTTTGCCTTGGTGATGCAAAAAGAATTTGAAATGTCCCTGCTTGGTGAGCTCACATACTTTCTTGGTTTACAAGTCCAGCAAAACAAAGACGGTATCTTTCTATCACAAACCAAGTACCTCAAGCAGATCTTGAAGAAATATGGCATGGAAGAGTCGAAACTAGTATGTACCCCTATGGTAATAGGATGCAACTTCAGCGCAAATTATGAATCAGCAGCAATACATCAACCAACCTATAGGTCCATGATTGGTAGCCTACTCTATCTAACAGGTACCCGACCAGACATCACGCATGCAGTTCGAATAGTCGGAAGATTTCAAGCAAATCCAAAGGAAACCCATCTTCAGGCAGTTAAAAGAATCTTCAAGTATAAGGAACTCAAAACTACGGCGTATGGTATCCTAGAGATACTGATCTCACACTTCATGCATATATAGATGCAAATTTGGCAGGAAGCATGGATGACAGAAAAAGCACTAGTGGTGGTACATTCTTTATGGGATCCAGATTAGTGTCTTGGTTCAGCAAGAAACAAAGTTCAATTGCTTTATCTACAGCTGAAGCAGAATATGTGGCTACCGCATCTTGTTGCACACAACTCTTTTGGATGATGCAAACATTGCAAGACATTCATATCACTTGTACTCCACCTATCTCCATTTTATGTGATAATACAAGTGCAATCAGTATTTCAAAGAATCCAGTCATGCATTCGAAGACCAAGCACATACCTATCAAATATCATTTTCTTCGGGAACAAGTGCTTGAACAAAAGGTCAAATTGGAGTATGTTCCCTCTAAGGAACAGGTTGCTGATATATTCACCAAACCTTTTCCCAGGGATACATTTGAATACCTCAGACAGAAGCTGGGAGTAGTTGATGCATCATCTTTCTGTTGAACTTATCTCGTTCAAAGAACAGTGGTTGTACGCAACTTTCATGAAGTGTATCCGCGTACATACGCAAGTTTTTGTGGATACAATCACGTATATGTTGGTTTGAAGACAAGTAGTGGGCTAGACTCAGGATGAAAGGAGTTTGATATGGGTCTGACAGAGACCGTCTGGAATAGGTTCAGGGGGAGCATATACTTCTAATAATGCATTGTTGGCATTATCTTAGAAAATGTTTTGTTTCAGGTGGAACAGGTGCAGAGGGAGATCATGGTTGCCGGTCTGAATGATGATTGACAGATGCTGCTGATGTTAGTTATTGATGACTATCATAGTCTTGTCTTAGATATTTTGTCTCTATGTCATGTATATCTTTTATTATCAAGGTCATGTAACGACCTATTTTGGTTTCCCCACTATGCCTGGGATGGATGATGTAATATTCTTGTTTATCATGTGTAAAATTTTGGTGTATCCCCACTTGGTTTGGTGGATGAGTCAATATTGGTATATCCCCACTTGGTTTGGTGGATGAGTCAATATTGGTATATCCCCACTTGGTTGGGAGATGGATGTATGTATGAGTCTTTGGTGATAGGAAGGTCATTTAGGATGTATAGATTCACGTTCTTTCTTGTAGAACATCTTTTTGTAGACCTTGCCTATAGTCAGGGGGAGCATCGACAGCACCGCAGAGCAGAGATTTCAGCATGTGCTCAGGGGGAGCATAACCCTTTGCCCTTGATGACAAAGGGGGAGAATGAATTTGAGTGAATTGGGGTTGTCATCAAGTCCAAAGGGGGAGATTGTTAGCATTATGACACAAGATTGGCACTATGACACAGGTGTTGTTCTTTATGGAAACTCACTCAAATGACAAATCACATTTCAGGCTCTCATAATCAAGGAAAAGGAGGTATACGCAGGTTCCCTTTGATGGAGATGTGTATACACATGGGATAGCCGATACAAAGGTGTGTATGTGTATGCATGCACTTTCATGCAAGGAAAAGCATGTACATGTGGGAAAACTTGTTTTTAGTCCATGGTATTTAGTCCTTGGTATTTGGACCTATGGTTTTGGACCATGGTATCTCATTCGATGTGTTGAACCCAGGTATTGAGTCCCAAGTATTGGCTCTAAGTGGTTTTGGACCATGGTATTGAGTAAGGACTAAGACTATAAAAGGGGAAGGAGATCATTAGGCAAGGCAACTTAAGGATTGAATATCTTATGAAGAGAAAAGATCTAGAATATTGGTAATTGGGTTATGGTGCATAGCTGGATCTGAATTAAGGAGGAACCTGAGCGCAAGGAGAAGGATAAGTTCTATTGATGGGTCAAGATCTTAAGGCTTGAAGAGAAGTATCTTTGTGTGATTTTGATCTGTTATATTTGGTGCATGACTTGATCTATAAATTTGATAATCTGGGTGTAACTGATGTCTGAATATTTGTAAAGGGTAAATTATCTTTTATAGATCTATACGCAGGTTCTGCATAGAAAAGGTGTGTATACACGCTGGTTAGGTAATTCAAAATAGCGTATACGCAGGTTTGACTTAACACAGAAGCGTATGCACGCAGGTTCTACATATTGAAGTAGCGTACGTCTCATAAAATATGTTTTAGCTACTTCTATTTATTGCAGCAGTGTTCTGGGTTCAGGATTGGTTTCTGGTTACTGTTACTGTATTCTGGTTACAGCTTTCAGAGAAGTGATTGGTTGATTCAGTTTTGGTTGGTGCAAAGGAGATTGGTTGATGCAGATGTATTTGATGTTTGATTGAAGTTATTGATGGATCCAGTTTGAACATTTATGAAACGCGGTCCCTGAAAGAAAAGAGAAGGTTGCAGCCTTTTGTAGGTCAACACCTATGTACTAGTACATCAGCTAGCAAAAGAGCTAAGGGGGTTGTAGCTCCCTTCTAGGAGAAGCTAGAACGAGAGAAGGTTGTAGCCTTCTGCAGGTAGAAGCCTGTGTACTGCTATAAGACTGCACCAGTACAGAAACATTGGAAAAAGGAGTTTCTAATTAAAAGAAGATAAAGACGAATTGCAGCAGGTGGTTTTCACCCACATTGGGTTTCCACCTTATATCTTGTTTTCTTGTGTGTGACTGTCTACTCTATTGTATTGTTCCTGGTTATTGTTTATATGGTTTTGATGCACATATTAATGATCAACATCTGAAGAATAAATTAAATTATAACTCTGCAGGTTATACGCTGGTTTCCTTAACTGTAGTTGCATATATACGCAATTTTCACTAACTGAAGTAGCGTATACAAAATGATTGTGAAATGAAAAATAATTGACTTGATAATACTGATTCACCCCCCCCCCCCCCCCCCCCCCCCCCCTCTAAGTATTATTCCAACAAGAAATACGACCTAAAATAGGCCCTGCGGATAATTAAGGAGTTGTGACCAAAAACAAGAAAGGTTGGGCTTGGGTGATGGGTGGGAAAGACCATTGTTTGTGTATGTTGGAGCATCACCCCTAAATATGACAACCAAGTGGACTATCTTAGTCCATGGGATAATGAAAAACAATATGGAAACCATGGAAATACCACAAAGGAGATTCTCTTGACCTAAACTCTATTTACATATCTAAATTCATGATGTGTTCATGATCATGCCATTGTTTATATACATATATGAATGCCATCATGATTGATGGGTTGTATCAAGTTTCATTATTGTGGAAGAATGATGGTTTATATTAATTTAATGTAAATGTGGATGGCATGGAATGTTGAAGGATATATTAGTACAATGAAATAAATGTGATATATGACATGATAAGAAAAGCACGGATAATTGAAGGAACCACAAACTCAGGATTTGGGTTGTGGGTGCATATGATAAAATGAGGAAAGGGCACACAGGTGGAGAAATTTCTTTGGAATCCTATATTGTATTAGTTGGAGCTCAAACAAAGTTATGGATTCATGATTCTTTTATGAATAGGAAGAGGTTATCTCTCTAGACTCCCATGGAAGCCATCGCGTGGGATGGCAAAAGTACTCTAGATTTCTACAAGAGATAGGTCGAGGCACTAGGTTCTGGATTGGTGATGTGAAAAGTGGGTGGAGAGTATTGGTATTATGAATTCTTGTAGTTGGAGTGGAGCACCTTAAGTTCCAGATTCTCTGACTTGATTGTACTTGAGAGTGGAGATATAATCCTCTAGATTCCCTTATTCTTTATGTATATGGGCATGTGTCATATCATGTGATATAATCCTCTAGATACCCTATAATGCTTGTGACCAACTTTGATACTAATAGTGTGCAGCCTAGAAAATGGACTTCGATACAATATTTTGATTTATGATGATTTGATCTATGAGCTAAGTTGACTTGTTATGATAGGAACTAAAATAAAATTAGAAATGTCACTTCATGGATGAGTTGTTAATGAGGTAGGACTTAAATGATTGCAATTTAGTTATGATGAAATTCATGGAGATTTATGTGTTATGGTGTAGGAAATCATGGTGAATAGAGTTGGTTTCAATATTGATAACAACAGCAACAAATGAATTAAAGCATGCAACAATACGTCATAAGAGAATTCAAGTAGAAGGCCATTATGGGACACTAGCACCAAATGGTGCCCACTCATTACCATGTTGCATGTTATGACCAATATGAAAGTGTTGAGGAAAGGAATTTCCTTGGTTAAGAAATCCTTCTGATGTGAGGAAACCTTGTCAAGGAATGGATCATTCAACGGTCTGAGAAGCAGAGAAAGGGATGATTGAAATTGGAAGGTGAGTGAGTGCATGGTATGGGGATCAGATCACCTAAGGTACTACGAAGCGGAGAATGGGATGCTAGAAAATAATATTGATTTTGAAAAGGGTCATGAGTATGGCTAATTGGAATTAGGGGCACATTGGGGGTGTTCCAGGAAGAAATGGGTCGAGAAATGTTCACTGGAGGAACAAGGAGCGCAAGGGAAAGCATCATTGGAATATGGAGTCTTGCAACACTCCATGAAAAGGAAAACTAGTAAGATGAAATTGGTTGCAAAAAAGGCACCAGAAAAATGTCAAAGAAGCCATGAATAATCTAAGAAAAATTTCTTGTCTATTTAGTTTCTTAGCAACCAAATTGTATGTATATAAAATGTAATTTTAAGTGATCTACATTATAAATCTCGCAATGAGTTATGTTGGTATTGAGCATGTTTTTCATTGTGTTTAGGTTTATAACATCATCGATAGTGTTCCTCCAAGGGGGAGGGGTTTTTGATAGCCTTAGGTTAATTCCCCTTCACTGTAAATATTTAATATACCTTGATTATAATTAAAAAGGCTTGAGAATTATGACACATAGTCCAAAGATTGAGGGAGGATATTTCTTGGGATTTGAAGGAAGATTGACTTGCTAATTGCAACCATGAATGGTTGGAGAGTGTGATTTAAATAGGAATGATCACATTAGTTAATGGAGTTGGGCAAGAGGACATAGGTAACATGCCTTCCTTAGATAAATTCACAAGGTAGAAAGGACAAAAATTAATGGTGATGATTTGCATTGGGAGGAGGGATAGTTGAAGTCAACCAATAGGAAGGGTTGGGGAAGTGTTGACACAACACCATTCCCACCACCACTCGGAAATGATAGAACTAACATGGTTGAGCTCAAGGAAAACTGATAAAATTTTCCACCCACAGAAATGAAAGAAACTGCAGCATGGTAGTGAAATGACCTATAGAGTAGGAATTTCCCCTTAGAATAGAGAATTCAGGAAGAGAATTCTTGGAGGAAATTCTCACACATTGAGGGAAACTATCCTAATATAGAGAAAAACAAAGAACACAGGATATCATTGCTAAAAAGAAACAAGAGAAGAAACAATGAGGAATATGATAGAGAAGGAGAGTACTATGTTGTAGAGGAATAAAAATCTATAGCGTAGGAGGAAAAGAGAAGAAATATTTGGACTACTACCAAAATGCAAGAAGTAGAGAAATCATTTGATTGAACATTGAGAAGTGGTAGAATATATCTTACTTGAGGAAATTAATCTCTAAATTCCCTATAAGACTTTAGGGTGGAGATGTTTTTCTCTAGATTTCATTAACAACTTGAATGGAGGCATGTTCCATGGAATCCTGCTAAAGAAATTTCTTTAGTCCCCTCCACTAGTTTTCTTGGTTTGGACAGTGGGTACTCGATTGAGGGTGGAGGTGATAAGCCTTTGGAATCCCTAACTTGGTTTGTGGTGGAGATGGGCCTTTGGATTCCCTTCTTCATCCTAAAATGGAAGAGCCATAAGTTTTACAAAAGTAATGAAGGGTGAAGGTAGTTGACCTATGGATTCCCCTATGAAATATTGACTACATGAAGTAGATGATACATGGAGGTGGATGGTCCTATGTTGAACCTGTTTCAACTGGTAAAATTGGTTTAATCTGGATTAAGAACTCATCCATAAGCTATCGAAACTGGCTTGGGGATGACTATTTCATGAAATACTTGGCTACAATGTGTCTAAGTGATCAAGTTCTTAAAAAATAGCTCAAAATTCAAAGTTGTTGGATTCGTGTGGAATCTAGATGACTGCATAGTGATCGTCATCCTAAATCGATGCAACTCATTTCGTGTGAAATGGACTTTGTATGACTCTAGAAATGAGTTCTGTTCACTTTCCCAAATAAGTGAATTAAAAAAGAAGAGGACATCCTAGTCAACAGTCTATACTACTGATGTGGCACTAACTAGGCAAGGTATGTGGCAGTTTGACTTGGTTAAAGTTACTTCAGCAAATGGGGTGCTAACAAGTGGGTTCGTTTCATTAGTTAAAATACTGCGTTTTTTATTGGTTGGAATGATGACCAACCATGAGATGACACGTGGCCCAGCTAGAGGCTTCCACTGGTAGCCTAGGAGGCCACCAAAAAAATTGTATAATCCAAGCAGAGGAAGCGGGGCTTGAACTTAGACCTCCCAACCATATTCTAGAGTCTCTACCATTGCACCATATACGTGGGTCTTAACCATATTGATTGGGCATTCTATTTGTGATCTGAAATCACTCGTGAATGATCTCAATTAATTAATGAAGGTATTACAGACTGAAGTGTTGCGGTGTGCTTACGTTATTTTATGCAACGGATCGATAAGATTGCAAAATAGATAGACACTGAAACAGTAAGAGAACACAGTAAGCAAACACATAAACACAAAAAAATTAGTAAGGAGTTCACCCAATCCTCCTGGGCTACATCTCCTGGTCCAGCCTTCAGTGGTGGCCTTTCTATTGCGTCTTAAAAAAAGCAGAGTTTTACAACAGTGAACTCAAATTGAGTCTCACTTAATAGATAATGATCAGTAGGGTTGTACTTGGATCCCACAAGTCTCTAGAGTACACAGAATTCCCTTACTGAAACTCGACCTCAACTAGTCTCAGTGGTATGAGTCCAATTTGGTAGTCAATATGTGACAGGTATACACAAAGGAGTTTCTTGAACCTCTCAAGCCTTCTCTGGAGTTCATAGAATCTCATACTCTCTCTCTCTCTCTCTGTCTGCTTGATCCTACCTTTACTCTGCAGGTCAGCTCGACTTCTCTGTTCTCTACAATTTTTTCTTCTCTCTCTCTTTGCTCTCTTTTCCTGCCTCTCCTCCTCTCTGCTTTCTCTGTACGTTCATGGCTTAAAGCCAATCTACTCCCTGATTATTCATTTCTACTTCCCGAATCTCTGGATCTCCTACCTTTATCCGCTAGAATTCCCCTGCTCTGTGTCATCATCACTGTAACACTTCACAGAGAGGTGGCCACCTGTTTCCTCACGAACTGAGTGTCAGCTCTCTTTGAACAGCCGTTATTTCTATTGCTCCAAGATTTCCCACAAAACTGATTCCTCCACCAACTCATCGGTTGATCCGGATTTAAACAGGAACGCAAAAAATTACAGAGATAACCATATACACAAAGATGCAGTGGAAATAATACTTCATTTCATTAATGGAAGATATTGAAATATGCTTACAACCAGAAATGGAAATAAACTAGCTAGGGCGATGGTAGCTTATCTTTGAGAAGAGATGTTGTGGCTACATGCCTCTGAACTGTGTTACAATGAGGCTCGAAGGCATATTTATTGTTGAGAGACAATGGAAAACCCTTAACATTCCAAAACCTAACCCTAGGAGATGAAATGCCAAAATGTGGGCCCCGTTTGGGTAAATTGGTACATCAACTTCCCGGGGTCGTAACTTTGGCATACGATCTCCGTTTGACGCGTACAATAGCTCGTTAGAAAGATCTATCCGACCACTACCACTTTGGGAAGGGAAACATCCATCCATGGACCCATGTTGCCCCCAGATTTCCCAAAACCGTCGTTTAGGGCCTCAAAACGGCTCCAGAAATTCAGGACCCGAAAAACTGCTAAAAATAGTAAGTTGTGCTACAATTAAGGAAACTGAAAATGCTGAGAGAAACAATGGTGGGGGTCCAGGTGGACTTGGCAGGTGGCCACCAATATCCACCTAGATCATTCCTCCCCCCTTAGGAAGCAATGGTCCCCATTACGTTGAGTTGCTCCATGAGATGAGGAAACTTTTGCTGAACTTGTTCCCTAGTGAGCCACTTGCCCTGCTGAAGGAGTTGGCCTGCTTTGACAACTCGATACAGTCGTATATTCGGTTGGCGAGTGTTCTTGATCTATGTGTCCATGATCCGATCAGTTGTAGCTTGTTCCATGCAATCTGGATTTAATTATGTGGGTTTGAGCTGTTCTGCAATGTCGGATGTGTCTAGCAATGGCAGAAAGTATGGCCGAAGGTGGTCCACATTGAACACTGGTGCAGGCCAAGGAATGGGGGAATGCTGAGCTCAAATGTATTTTCTCCCATAGCCTTAGTAATGGTGTAAGGACCATATCAGAGTGGTCTCAATATATGATAGGCTCCAGTAATGCATTCCTTTTGCAAATGCAACCAGACTTTGTCACCCACCTGAAACTTGTGTGGCACCTGATGTTGATCATGTCGCTGCTTGTACTTGGCATTTGATTTCTCAAGAATGTCATGGACCTACTGGCGAATATGTTGGATGCGCTCAATGAAGTTGGTGGCCTTATCTGTTTCGGACTGGACATGAGCTGAATTTATGTGAGTAGCTGCAAGTGACATGGCCACATCAATGGGGCATAGTGGCTGGAATCCCAAACCCACCTGAAAAGGGCTATGGCCAGTGGAGCTGTGAAGAGCTCGGTTGTAGCTGTGCTGAACATAGGGGAGGCTCTCGTCTCATGTGCGTGGATGCTTTGAGTTATACATGCGCAGAATGTGCACAATCATCCTATTGACAACCTCTGTCTGGCCATTAGTTTGAGGATGGAAGGCTGTGGACTTCGTGAGTTCGGTGTCCAACATTGACCAAAGACTGGACCAAAATGTGCTGAGAAATCGATTGTCCCGATCTGAGATGATAGACTGTGGGATCCCAAAGTGCACCCACGCTCTTTCAAAGAATAGTTTAGCAGTGGCTTCTGCCGTGATATTCTTCTTGCAGGCCACGATAATGGCCATCCTCGAAAACCTATCGACGACCACAAAAAAACAGTCATTTCCATGCTTAGTGGAAGGAAGGCCTGACATGTAATCCATGGAGATGGACTCCCAAGGTCGACTAGGGGTAGGCAACGGGGTATAGAGGCCGTGCTTCTTAATGGTCGGTTTGGCAATGGCACAGGCAGTACATGATCTGATGTACTTCCCAACATCATGTCGAAGATTCAACCAATAGAAATAATTTTTCAGTATTGCCATTGTTTTCTCGACCCCGAAATGCCCAGCAGCCTGACTATAGTGTGCTTCCCAAACCATCTTGGCACGCTCGCTTGAAGGAACACAAAGGTGACCCAGGTGGCATAATAGGGCATCCTGGAGGTGAAAATCTGGAACTTGCTGACCCTCCAAGAGTATCTGGTATGTGTGGTCGAATTCTGGGTTGCTTTTGTAGAGAAGTGGCCAATCAGAAGTCTCGTGCCCACAAGAGTTGAGCACGGTGGTTAACGCCATGATCGGTGGTCGACTGAGGCAATCTGCAACATTATTGGTGTTGCCCTTCTTATACTTGACATTCAAGTGGAACTGTTGTAGGTATGTAGACCACTTCTCATGGTGATCATTTTACAATTTACCTTGGGTCTGTATGAACTGCAGGGGTCGGTGGTCTGGGTGGATGACCGTTTCCTTCCCCAAAATGTAATGCTTCCATTGTCGGCAGGCCTCTACAATGGAATACATCTCTTTATCATAAGTGGGGTACTTTCGGACTGTGTCTGAAAGTGTTTCACTGTGATATGCCACTGGATGTCCATGTTGAGTAAGGACTACCCCAATAGCATAGTCAGAGGCATCTGTCTCGACCTCAAATGGTTGTTGTAAATCTGGTAATGCGAACACTGGTGTCGTGCAGAGGCGATCCTTCAACTCCATGAATGCCTTCTGTTGAGATTCAGACCAAAAGAATTTTCCTTTCACCCCTCCCTTGGTGACTTGACTCAAGGGCCAAGTAATATGAGAAAACCCCAACACGAACCTGTGGTAGAAGTTGGCAAGACCTAGAAAGCTGTGGAGCTCTGTTAGAGTGGTTGGAGGTGGCCAATCCCGAATTACTTGGATCTTGGCTGGATTGACATGCACCCCCCGTTCATCAATGATGTATCCCAGATACTGAACCTGGGTCATGCCAAAAGTGCATTTCTCCAAATTGGCACATAGCTTGTGTTGCTACAGTGTTTGGAGAACCTGTCGGATGTGGTGGAGGTGCTCTTCCCAACTCTGGCTGAAGATCAGAATGTCATCCAAGTATACTAATACAAAGGAGTTGGTGAATGGCCGCAAGATGTCATCCATTAGCCCCATGAAGGTTGCAGGAGCATTCGTCCATCCGAAAGGCATAACCAGCCATTCAATAAGGCCCTCCTTGGATTTGAAGGCAGTCTTCCACACATTAGAGGGTTCGATTGGTACCTGGTGATATCCTGAATTCAGATCGATGTTGTTGAAATATTTTTCCCCCTTTAGTTGGTCCAAGAGGTCATCAATCCACGGGATCGGGTACCAATTACGGACAGTGATCTTGTTCAGCGCCTGATAGTCAATACAGAGTCTCCACGTCCCATCCTTCTTCTGTACCAACACGATCGGGCTCCCACAAGGTGATGAACTCGGATGGATGTGACCTTTCTACAGGAGCTCCTGAATCTGCCTCTTGATTTCATTGTTCTCCAAAACGGAGCACCGATAAATTGGTCCATTGGGTAGCGGCGCACCTGGGGTCAGATCGATGGAGTGATTGACCTGACAGTGTAGAGGAACCCCTGCAGGGGAGGTGAAGATGTCCTCGTACTCCTCCACAACCTTGTCCATCTGTAGTTGTCATGCAGAGGGACCCCATGTGGAGGCTGTGGCCACTGTCTTCTTCTTTCCTTGAGGGCGTATCATTAGGAAAAAAAATTTCTTGGTTTTGGAAATGATCTTACTGCATTGTTTTGCAGTAATCAAAGAGATGGTGGTAGGTGGTGCTACCTCTGGTATCCTGTACAACGTATTTCCCAATGTAATAATAACAGCACGGGGCCTTGATTCATACACAACATGTCGCTTCCACAAGTATGGTTGTCCTAATAATACATCACAAAATTCAAGGGGAGCAATGTCACACAATACCTCATCCGTGAAGGGCTTGATGTTGTATGGAAGGCGACACTGCTAGCTCACGCGAAGATCTCGTCCTTGGTGAAGCCACCCAATGGTGTATGGTTGTGGATGTGCTGTGGTCGGTAAGCCCAACCGCTTCACGACCTCTGCCGAAATGAGGTTCTTTTGACTTTCGCTATCAACAATGAACTTTATCGAGGAGCCCTTTACCCACATCTGGGAGTGGAAGAGACGCTCCTCCTCCTCTGGATCTTCGGGTTCATTTTTCTGGATCTTGGTGCTAGCAATAGTGGCGTTGGGATCCGCATCAACGATCTACTTCCCTTTTTCATTCCCCTTATCGGGTTCTGACTCAGAGTCGGAACATGCATCTGATTCTGAAACCTTTAGCTCAACCACCAGTGACTACTTGGCCCGACACTCACTTGTGTTGTGAGTGGAGCTCTTATGGAACTCACACCATTTTCCAGTGTCCTTTTTCCTCTTCGCGGCACTGTTCTTTGCTTGTAGCTTCGGTGGGTTGTCTTGGGCTGTCCCGCCTTGGCTTTGTCCTTTGTTCTGTGGTTTAGGGGCACCTTTCCCCTGCTTTGGATTCACAGATCCAAAGTCTCGCTTCTTTTGTTTAAACTTCTGCTCGACCTTGACGGCATATCGGTATGCTGTGCCGAGCGAGGAGATGTCCAGGAATTGTATTTCTTCCTGGATGTACTTGTGCAGGCAGCCACAGTATTTGAGTATCAAATTTTTTTCTGAATCCTTGATACCCAACTTTGTGCGAAGGGTATGGAAAAGATTGGTGAACTCTGGCACGTCTTGGTCCCTTCCCTGCCGCAGCATGGTCCACTTTATGTATTCATCCTCATAGCTTCCGACAGGGTAGTACTACTCCTTGATGGCATCCCAGAATGAATTCTAGGTGGGTGCGGCTGAAAATAGTGAGCTAGTACTTTCATCCTTCTGCTCGCAGTAGGTTTCCCACCAGTCCTTCACGTGGGGGGTTTCTTTGAGAAGAGCGAAAACAATCTTTTCCCGACTCAAAAATTCATGAACAGAAAAATAACCCTCTAGCAGATTTAACCATTTATCTACGGCATCTGCGTCTATCTGACCCTCGAATATGGGGATTTCAAAATTAACTTGTACCTTAAAGGGCGTGGCATTTCCAGAGTAGCTGCTCGAAGCCGATGCGTCGCTTCTGGGTAGCCGCTGAAGGATCTGGGCAAAGTTGTCCATCATCGTGTTCCGTTGTCACTCAAGGGCTTCTACGAGCAAGATTTTGATGGGATCTCCTTCCCCCTCATCTTTCTTCTCATCCGCCATGGGAGGCCATCGAGATTTGCAAGGCTGGTCTTGCAAAGGTTCAACCAGTTCAAGCCCTAACTCCTTATATCCCGACCTTGTTGGGGACATGCAAAGAAAAACAGAGAAAAAGCAGACCGCTCTGATACCACTGATCCAAATTTAAACAGGAGCGCAAAAAATTACAAAGATAACCATATACACAAAGATGCAGCGGAAATAATACTTCATTTCATTAATGGAAGATACTGAAATATGCTTACAACCATAAATGGAAATAAACCAGCTAGTGCGATGGTAGCTTATCTCTAAGAAGAGATGTGGTGGCTACATGCCTCTAAACTATGTTACAATGAGGCTCGAAGGCCTATTTATTGTTGAGAAACAATGGAAAACCCTTAACATTCCAAAACCTAACCCTAGGAGATGAAACGCCAAACTGTGGGCCCCGTTTGGGTAAATTGGTACATCAACTTCCCGGGGTCGTAACTTTGGCATACGATCTCCGTTTGATGCGTACAATAGCTCGCTAGAAAGATATATCTGAGCACTACCACTTTGGGAAGGGCAACATCGGTCCATGGACCCATGTTGCCTGTGGATTTCCCAAAAAACGGCTCCAGAAGTTCAGGACCCGAAAAACTGCTAAAAATAGTAAGTTGTGCTACAATTAAGGAAACTGAAAATGCTGAGAGAAACAATGGTGGGGGTCCAGGTGGACTTGGCAGGTGGCCACCAATATCCACCTAGATCATCGGTCATGTCGGATCTCAAATCTTATCCGCCTCAGCCTACTTCCCTTTCGAATCCGGTCACCCATCGGATTTCTTCTCTACCGTTGATCTAGGGCCTCCAGATCCTACGGTCTTTGTCCATATCGTGTGGGTAAGTAGCATGACCGTTACTCGCATGATGAGAGTGGTTTTCTCTCTCATCCCCTAGACGCGTGTCACCCGTTGTGTTGGAAATAATACTGAGAAGGGGGGTGAATCAGTATTATCAAATTCTTTTCAATATACGTTCCAGATTTATAATTAATTTTATTCTTTAGATGTTGACCATTAATTTATATGTCAGTACCATATAATAATGAACAGGAACAAGGAAAACAGACAGTCACACCAAAGAACACCAGATATAAGGTGGAAACCCAATGTGGGTGAAAACCACCTGCTGCAATATGTCTCTATCTTCTTTCAATTAGAAACTTCTTTTTACAATGATTTGTACTGGTGCAGTCCTTTACCAGTACGCAAGCTACAACCTGCAGAGAGCTACAACCCTCTCTCGTTTTCCAGACTCTCCTGGAAGGGAGCTACAACCCCCTTAGCTCTTGTACTAGATGAGCTACTAGTACGTAGGTGTTCACCTACTGAAGGCTTCAACCTTCTCTTTTCTTCCAGGGACCACGTTTCATAAATTTTTATACTGGATCCATGAACATCAAAAAAACATCAAATACATGTGCATCAACCAATCAACTACTGAATCAACCACTAGCTTCTCAGAATGCAGTAACCAGAAAACAATACCAGTGACCAGACACCAATTCTGAACCTAGAACACTGCAGTAATAGACAAAAGCAGCTAAAATAAGTTTCAAGAAAAGTCCGCAACTTCACCAATAGAAATCTGCGGATGTCCGCACTTTATCTGTGTCGAGCCTGCAGACCTCCACACCTGCACCTGTCTCTTCATTGCGCACCTCCGCACCTGAACCCATTTCTAAACGGCGCACCTCCGCACTGAACCCGTGTCTGAACTGCGCACCTTCGCACCTTCACCCGTCTCTGAACTGCGTACCTCCGCACCTGAACCCGTGTCTGAACTGCGTACCTTCACACCTGAACTCATGTCTGGACTGCGTACCTCAGCACCTGAACTCGTGTCTGGACTGCGTACCTCTACACCTGCACTGTGGTTCGCCTGCGGACCTCCAAATAGAGCCAAATTATCAGTCCTCCAATATGCCCCAGACTGTCAGATCCACAGATCTGATCATGTGTCAAAGTATATCTTTCTTCTAGTGCTCAGGTCTCTCCTTGATTTAGCTATCACTCTCCAACCGATCATCAGAATTTCAGATCTTGAATTTCTTTAGATATTTCATGTGCAAGAGTGCCCAACCAAATGATCTCCTTTCCTTTCTATAGACTAGCCCTTACTCAAACCATGGTCCAAAACCATATAATTCCAATACAAGGGACCCAAAACTTGGGTTCAATACTTTAGAAGCAAAACCACGGACCAAAACCATAGGATCAAAAACGTCGGTCTAAATACCATCGATCACTCGAAAGTTTTCCCATGTGCGTGTGCTTTTCTCTGCATTAAAGTCTGTGAACTTTAGGTCTGCACCTTTTTTTCGGAACACTTGCAAACATGTCCACACCTTTTTAACGGAGAACCTGCGGACCCAACCTAAGGCCGCATCTTTTGTGAACAAGAACCTGCAGGCCTTTCATTTTCTACATTCTTTGTAGTCTGATCATCAAATTTTTGCTACTGCCCTGCTGCACTATGATCTATCATATGTGAG
This sequence comes from Pinus tabuliformis, assembly GCA_031772625.1. Lineage (NCBI taxonomy): Eukaryota > Viridiplantae > Streptophyta > Pinopsida > Pinales > Pinaceae > Pinus > Pinus tabuliformis. The sequence continues at coordinate 1,228,588,381 of CM062804.1, forward strand.
AGTTGCCATCAAGGACAATACTTGTATCATAATGCCAACAATCTCCCCCTTTGGACTTGATGGCAACAACACCAAATCACTCTCCCCCTTTGACATCAAGGGCAAAGGGCGGACCACGATAACCATCCTACTGGCCATAATCCCCCTAAGAACCTGCTGAAATCTCTGCTGAAGTGTGTTGAACATGCTCCCCCTGACTGTAAGCAAGGTCTGCAAAAATATGTTCTACAAGAAAGAACATGACTTCATACATGATAAGAGACCTTCCTATCACCTAAAACTCGTACATACAACTCCCAATCAAGTGGGAATACATAATAAGCACATTACATTGTCCATCCCAGGCATAGTGGGGCAACCAAGATAGGCCGTCACATGACCTTGACAAAAGAAATATAAGACATAGAGACAAAACATTACTAGCATTCTTCATATCAGCATCCATGTTCTTCTTCTGTACTTGCTCCTCCAAGATCTTCTACTATAATTCCAACAATGCATATTTAGAAGAATAGATGATCCCCCTAAACCTGTGCCAACTGGTCTCTGACCAATCCATGTACGTGTATACCCCATATTAAATTCGCGTACAACACACAAGATTCAACAGTAGGATGATGCATCAACTACTCCCAACTTTTGTCTGAGGTATTCAAATGTTTCTCTGGGCAGTGGTTTGCTGAGTATATCAACAACTTGTTCCTTAGAGGGAACATACTCCAACTTGACCTTTTTTTCAAGCACTTGTTCCTGAAGAAAATGATATTTGATAGGTATATGCTTGGTTTTTGAATGCATAACTGGGTTCTTTGAAATGTTGATTGCACTTGTATTATCACATAGGATGGAGATAGGTGGAGTACAAGTGATTTGAAAATCCTGCAAAGTTTGCATCATCCAAAGAAGTTGTGTGCAACAAGATGCAGTAACCACATACTCTGCTTCAGCTGTAGATAATGCTATTGAACTCTATTTCTTGCTGAACCAAGATACTAATTTGGAACCCATAAAGAATGCACCACCACTAGTGCTTTTTCTATCATCCACACTTTCGGCCCAATCTGCATCTGTATAAGCATGAAGTGTGAGATCTATATCTCTAGGATACCATAAGCCATAGTTTTGAGTTCCGTGAAGATACTTGAATATTCTCTTAATTGCGTGAAGGTGAGTTTCCTTTGGATTTTCCTGAAATCTTCCAACTATTCCCACTACATGCATGATGTTTGGTCGGGTACCTGTCAAATAAAGCAGACTTCCAATCATTGATCTATAGGTTGGTTGATGCACTACTGCTGCTTCGTCATTTTCACTGAGGCTGCATCCTGTAACCATAGGGGTACATACTGGTTTCGAATCTTCCATGCCATATTTCTTCAAGATCTGCTTGAGGTACTTGGTCTGAGATAAAAAGATACCACCTTCATTTTGTTGGATTTGTAGACCAAGAAAATATGTCAGTTCTCAAAGCAATGACATTTCAAATTCTTTCTGCATTACCAAGGCAAAGTTTTGACTCGTAGCTTCTTCGTTGTTGCCAAAGATAATATCATATACATACACAACAAGTATTAGCAATTTGTCATTTTCAATTTTTATATAAATATTTCTATGTGATGATCCTTTTGAAAAGCCTTGTTGATGAAGGTATGTGTCCAAACGATAGTACCAAGCCCTTGGAGCCTGTTTAAGATGATAGAGAGCCTTTTTTAGTCTACATACAAGATTTGGATCATTCCCAAGGATGAAACCATCTGGTTGCTCAATGTACACTTCTTCTAAGTCTCCATTCAGAAAGGTTGATTTCACATCCATTTGAAATACTTTGAACTTCTGAAAGCTAGAGAGAGTAAGGAACATTATGATGGCCTCAAGTCTAGCAATGGGTGCAAAAGTTTCTTCAAAGTCTATTCCTTCTTGTTGATCATACCCTTTACAAACAAGTCTGGCCTTGTTTCTAATCACTTCCCCATTTTCATTCAACTTTTTTTGAAGATCCATTTTGTCCCTATGACATTCTTATCTTTTGGTCTAGGAACCAACTCCCAAGTGTTATTCCTTTCAATCTGCTCAAATTCTTCATCCATTGGCTTGACCCAACATTCATCTTTGCATGCCTCTTTTATAGTTTGTAGTTTAGTAGAGGAGAGCAATGCCAAATAGCTTGAGGTTTCTGCAATTTTTCTTCTTGTTTGTATACCTGCCTCTTTCTGCCCCATAATTTGAGTTCTAGATGATTCTTTTGAACGTACCTGGATGGAGTCTTCTCTTCTATCCTTATCTGTTCCTTTGGTGCCTCTTGAGCTTCTTCTTCGTTATAAGTTTATTTGATGTTGAAGGATAGTCCTCATCATCTTCAAAATTTTTGGAATTTACTTGCCTAGGAATGTTTCCTTCTTCATCAACTACTACATCAATGCTGTCAACAATTCTTCCAAGTCTTTTATTGTAACACTTATATGCTTTGCTATGGGGAGAATAACCAAGGAGAATGCCTTCATCTGCTCTAGGTTCAAACTTGCCAAGATTTTCATCATTATTTTTAATATAGCATTTGCTTCCAAAAATTTTGAAATGTTTTACCGTAGGAGTCTTACCATACCAGAGCTCATGAGGAGTTTGAGTGTTGTTCACCCGGACATTTGTCTTGTTGAGAATAACAACTGCAGCAAATGCAGCTTCGCCCCAGAAAGTTGCGGGAGTTCCAGACTCATCCATCATAGCATGAGCCATTTGTTGAACTGTTCTGTTCATCCTTTCCACTACTCCATTTTGATGAGGAGTCCTTACAGTAGAGAATTCCCTTCTTATTCCATGTTCTTCACAAAAATTGAAAATTTCATTTAAGGTAAACTCCCCACCTCTGTCAGACCTGAGACATTTAATTTTGTGATCTGATTCGTTTTCAACCAAGGCTTTGAAAGATTTGAATTTTTCGAAGGCTTCATCTTTGTGCTTCATAAGTCCTATCCAACACATCCTTGAAAAGTCGTCAATGAATAATATAAAGTATTCGTCTCCTCGAGATGACCTTTTCCTAGATGGACCACATACATCAGTATGGATAAGTTTAAGCGGCCTGCTAGCTGATCCTTCCTTCTCAGGGAAGTTAGTTGTGGTTTTCTTACCAAACTAACATGATTTGCATATTGTATTGTCTGGAATTTTGATGTCTGGAAGACCAAGAAATGTCTGGTATTTGCATGCTTTCCTTATCTGTGAGAAGGTTATATGCCCCAATCTCCTATGCCATAGCCAGTGTTCATCATTCTTGCTTAGATAGCATTGATGTTGTCCTTCTTTCAATATGTATAAATTATTTGGAGTTCTTATGCCTTTCATCACTGTTTTTCTTGTATCAAGATCACGGACTCTACATCCATTTGATCAAAATATTACCTCAGTTCCTTGATCGCACATCTCACTGACACTCAATAGATTATGCTTTAAGCCATCAACATACATGAAATTTCCAGCTTTGACCTTTTCTTTTAACTGATCAAAACCTTTACCTTTTATGAGTGCAGGGGTGTCATTTCCAAAAGAGACCTTCTTCTCCTTCTCTAAGGCACTATATGACTGAAGTTTTTCTTTATCACCCGTCATATGTTTCGAACATCCACTGTCGATGTACCATTTATTTTCTTGCCCTTCCGCATATAAAGCTATACCACATCTCTCTAGTTGTGGTTCCTTCATTCTCCCTGTTTTGGCACATGAGGCTTGCTCCTTCTGAGTTGTCTGCCGAAACCTGTTCCTGCATTCAAAATCCTTATGACCGAAATTGTTACAAATAGAACATTCTATTTCATTTTCAAGAGCAGAAAAGTTATTATAGGCTCTTTTCGTGATCCCAGTCATACTCCTCTGTTTTTGAGCTTCTCTAGTCATGATTGTCTTATAGGTAACACATTGAGTTGCTTTGTGACCAAAGTTATGACAAGAGAAACATTCGCCATTGAAGAAACTCCTGTGATTATCAAATCTACCAGCCAAATGATTGTAGTTTCTATTGACATCCATTCTTGAGGCAAATTGAGAAGGTTTTACCTGAGGCTGGTTGTAGCTTCTGTTTGTCCTTAAAGTAGATTGCCCTCGATTTACATGGTAGTCTTTGTTCATTCTTGAGGTAAATTGTCCCTGATTTACCTGGTGATTTCTATTAGGCCTTTGCTCGCTCCTCCTTGCTGCATCAAGATAACTTTTGGAGGTGGATGGTTTCTGCACTTGAGATGCTTCTTCATTATATCCCAGACCTATCTTGATTAGTGGTGATCTCATCTAGAGTTTCAAATCCTTTAACAAGTCTAAGATTAAGAGCTTTTTTTTTCTCAATCTCTTTTCTAAGACCCACAATTTCACATTCTAACTTTTCATGATGTTTTTCCCTTTCAGCCAGTTGGAATTGTAGAGTATCAATAATCATATTTTTCTCTTCTAAACAAATTTTGAGTTTAGAAATCTCTTCATACAGACCTTCTTCATCTATAGCATCCATGAAATCATCATCTTCAAAATCCATTAAAAGTATATAATTATTACCTTGCTTGTCTTCATCACTATTTGAAAGTCCATCACTGTCTTCATGAGTGTAATATCTTTTCTTATTTACATTCTATTTCTTGTTCCATCTAACAGGTTCCTTACCTTTTTCAAGCTTATCTTTATGAGGACACTTTGCAGCATAGTGACCGACTCTTCCACAAGCAAAGCATTTGAAAGGTACCTTACCTCTAAATCTTCTAGCACCCCGTTGAAGGTTCTTCACAAAATTTGATTCTTCCTGTTCTTCTGATATATTTCCTAACTCATAGTAATCTCCTTTGCCTGAAGCCTTGAATTCAGCTTCTCTCGTGTCTGATGGTCCTCCTTTCCTCATTTTGTAAGCAGTTAAAATTCCATGCAGCTGTGACATGGTAAGGTTTTGTAGATTCTGTTTTTCTTCTATTGCAGAAACTTTTGATTCAAACTTAGAGGACAAAGATCTTAGAACCTTTTCAACCACAACAACCTCTTTTATTTCTTCACCCAAGTTTTTCATACAATTAACAATATCATCTATACGAAGGAAATAGTTAGCCACACTTTCATCATTGTACATTCTGAGATTTTAATACTAAATTCTGAGGGTTTGAAGTTTTGCTCGTTTTATCTGTTCATCTCCTTCATAGCTCAGAACGATCTTATCCCATATTTATTTTGCAGATTTGTACTGCATAACCTTGACAAATTCTGATTGAGATAGATATCCTAATAGAGTATTGATAGCCTTTGCATTTGTTTCATATTGCTTCTTACCAGCTGGATCTGTAGGAGTTGTTGAAGGAAAAGTGTACCCTGTATCTATGATATCCCAGACTTCTGTACCAAGAGATTGAAGATAGGTTGTGACTCTTACCTTCCAATAGATGAAGTTGGTCCCATCAAAAATTGGTGGCTTGATTGATGCTTCTCTCTCGTAGTTGCTCATGATGAGAGATCTTCCTTCAAGCGATCAAGCTTCTTTTGAAGGACCTACTCTGATACCAATTGTTGGAAATAATACTAAGAGGGGGGGTGAATCAGTATTATCAAATTCTTTTCAATATACCTTCCAGATTTATAATTAATTTTATTCTTCAGATGTTGACCATTAATTTATATGTCAGTACCATATAATAATGAATAGGAACAAGGAAAATAGACAGTCACACCAAATAACACCAGATATAAGGTGGAAACCCAATGTGGGTGAAAACCACCTGCTGCAATATGTCTCTATCTTCTTTCAATTAGAAACTTCTTTTACAATGATTTGTACTGGTGCAATCCTTTACCAGTACGCAGGCTACAACCTACAGAGAGCTACAACCCTCTCTCATTTTCCAGACTCTCTTGGAAGGGAGCTACAACCCCCTTAGCTCTTGTACTAGCTGAGCTACTAGTATGTAGGTGTTCACCTACTGAAGGCTTCAACCTTCTCTTTTCTTCCAGGGACCACATTTCGTAAATTTTCAGACTGGATCCATGAACATCAAACAAACATCAAATACATGTGCATCAACCAATCAAATACTGAATCAACCACTAGCTTCTCAGAATGCAGTAACCAGAAAACAATACCAATGACCAGACACCAATTCTGAACCCAGAACACTACAGTAATAGGAAAAAGTAGCTAAAATAAGTTTCAAGAAAAGTCCACAACTTCACCAATAGAAATCTGCGGATTTCTGCACTTTGTCTGTGTCAAGCATGCAGACCTCCGCACCTGCACCTGTCTTTGGGCTTCGCACCTACGCACCTGAACCCGTTTCTGAAAGGCGCACCTCCGCACTGAACCCGTGTTTGAACTGCGTACCTCTGCACCTTCACCCATCTCTGAACTGCGTACCTCTGCACCTGAACCCGTGTCTGAACTGTGTACCTCCGCACCTGAACTCGTGTCTGGACTGCGTACCTCCACACCTAAACTCGTGTCTGGACTGCATACCTCCGAACCTGCGCTGTGGTTCACCTGCGGACCTCCGAATAGAGCCAAATTACCAGTCCTCCAATATGCCCCAAATTTTCAGATCCATAGATCTGATCATGTGTCAAAGTAGATCTTCCTTCTAGTGCTCAAGTCTCTCCTTGATTTAGCTATCACTCTCCAACCGATCATCAGAATTTCAGATCTTGATTTTCTTTAGATATTTCACGTGCAAGAGTGCCCAGCCAAATGATCTCCTTTCTTTTTTATAGACTAGCCCTTACTCAAACCATGGTCCAAAACCATAGAATTCCAATACAAGGGACCCAAAACATGGGTTCAATACTTTAGAAGAAAAACCATAGACCAAAACCATAGGATCAAAAATGTCGGACTAAATACCATGGATCACCTGAAAGTTTTCCCACGTGTGTGCGCTTTTCTCTGCATGAAAGTCTGTGAACTTTAGGTCCTCACCTTTTGTTCGGAACACCTACGAACATGTCCGCACCTTTTGAACAACGAAACTGTGGACCCAGCCTTAGGCCGCATATTTTGTGAACAGGAACCTGTGGGCCTTTCATTTTCTAAATTCTTTGTATTCTGATCATCAACTTTTTGCTATTGCCCTGCTGCACTATGATCTGTCATCTGTGAGAGTTGCCATCAAGGACAATACTTGTATCATAATGCCGACACGTTGTATGGAATCGGGTGAGACTCAGTTGAACCTGCTTACTACTTTTACCACTTGAGGGCCTTCCGATATCCTTCCGGTTTTAGCGTGGGGTCCGCCTTCTAATGGAATCAATGATTTCCATATGGTTTTATGCTTTTCCCCATGACCAAGTTCTCCAGGCTTTCCTTCACTGAGGGGGATGCCCTGCGATACGCGATTAGCGCAATCGCGTATCAAAAACTACCTCAGTTTCTGGATCTGACTTCTCGTTTTGTTAGTTTGCTGCAGCACGCGGTTACCATGGGCCAACGGTGTGCGCGCTTTGACTGAGGGTCCTCGTTGCTCCGTGCTTACCACAAATTGCCATTGTTCAGAGGTTATTTCTGATAAGCTGGACATCCATAGCACTTTGAAACTTTGGTATGAGTTTTACAGAGTTCAGGAAACTTTAACAGTGTTTGAGGATCCAATTCGAATCATGGCCTTCCCGCTGAAAAATCTTTTGGACCACCAAAAGTTGGTTTTCAAGCATCGACTAAGTGAGGGTATAGTTGTCTCACTTGTCCAATTCCTATCCATTTTGCAATGCTTGGCTTTGAACCCTTGAGTCCAATCCTGAGGTACTCAACATCTCCCCTGTTCATCGTCCTCACTTTCATGTCCAAAACTATATCTTCCTGCAATTCATTGAGATATTCCGGTAATAGATCATCAATAGAAGGCAATTGACTCTGCTCTTCGGGATCTTCAATTAATGAAGGTTCAAATAGTCTCAAGCTATTTACATTAACAACTGAGTAGATTTGCATGTAAGCTGGTAAATCAAGGTGAAAAGCATTCTCACCAATTTTCTCAAGTATCTTGAAAGGTCCATACCTTATTGGCTTTAACTTTTTACCTTCACCATGCATTTTGTCTTTGTTGATATACAGACATACTTGATCACCAACTTGGAAACTATGCTCCATCCAATGCTTGTCATGCCTTGCCTTGTATTTGGCTTGGCTCTTTTCCAACTGTTCCTGTATTGCCTAGTGAATCTCTTGGATTTGTTCAATGAACTTGGTTTCCTTGTCCACATCACTGTGTCCATCAACTGCTATGTCTTTACCAAAGACAAAATCCAAGGGATACCTTAGTGTGAACCCAAAACAGGTCTCAAAAGGAGATCTCTGTGTAGAAGAATGTTTTGCTCAGTTGTAGGCATGCTCAACATAAATGTTCATCCCAAAGTTTGGGATGCTTGCTGCAATAGCCTCTAAGAAACTGGATCATTGTCCTGTTGACCACTTCTGTTTGGCCATCTATTTTTGGATGAAAGGCTATGCTTTTCTTCAGTTTGGTGTCCATTAGTTCCCACAAACTTGACCAAAACTTCCTAACAAATCGGGAGTCTCGATTAGATACAATGGAAGTGGGTAATCCAAAATGAACCCATACATCCTAAAAGAACAACTTTGCAGTTTGTTCAGCTGTAATCTATTTATTACAAGGTATCAAAATACACATTTTGTTGAACCTATCCACATCAAGATATAAATAGTCATGACCTTTCCTAGATTTAGGCAGTCGTCTGACAAAGTCCATGGAAACGCTTTCCAAAGGATGATAAGGAATTGGCAGTGGAGTGTACAAGCCTAGTTTTCTATTGCTTGGCTTACTTTTAGCACATATGGTACACCCTCTTACATATCTAGAAACTATCTCATTCATTTTTGGCCAATAACAAAATCTTTGCATCTGTGCAACCGTTTTACTTACCCTAAAGTGACCTGATATTAGAGAAGTGTGTGCTTCTCGAATTATCTTTACTCTTTCAGTTTGTGGAATGCATAGCTTCCCACAATGATACAAGAGTTGGTCCTTAATGTGATAATCCAGTCTTTCTACTCATTTGCCTTAACTTGAAGTTGCATATACATCTCTAAAATCTATATCTTGAGCATATTTCTCAATGTAGCTCTCATGCACTACCGAATTATGCTTAAGTATAGTGGATGCATTTATAATTGGTCTAGATAACATATCTGCAACTTTATTGTGTATGCCCTTTTTATATCTGATGACTAAATGAAACTGTTGTAGAAAACCCATCCATCTATAGTGTCTTGATTGCTGCAACTTAGTTTGGGAGTGTAGATATTGAAGTGGTTGATGATCAGTATGTATAACTGTCTCTTTGCCCATTAAGTAATGTTTCCACTTTTTCACACTCTGTACTAATGCATACAATTCTTTATCATATGTGGGATAGTTAACTACTACAGAATTAAATGTCTCAAAATGATAACATATGGGTTTACCATGTTGTATCAACACTGCTCCCATGGCATAGTCACTGGCATCCGTTTGGATCTCAAATGGTCTTTGAAGATCAGGCAGTGCTAGTACTGGTGTTGTACTAATCTTTTCTTTCAAGGTGTCGAAGGCTTTCTGTTGTTTGCCTCCCCACTGAAACACCTTGTTCAATCCTATTAAAGCATGTAAGGGAGATGCAATTAAGGAAAAGTTAGAAATGAACTTTCTCTAATATTGTGCTGCTCCTAAGAAGCTTCTAACTTCTGTAGCAGATTTGGGTTTAGGCTAGTTTACAATGACTGCAACTTTAGAGGGATCTATCTTCAATTCACCACCCCCTACTATATGTCCCAAATAATTAAAATATGTTTTGCCGAATTCACATTTTGAGAGTTTAACATAAAGTTTTTCTCTTTTCAAAACATCTAATGTCTGCTTAACATGCTTTAAATATTCTTCCCATGTTTTGCTAAATATAAGAATGTCATCCAGATATACAATTAAAAAATCATCAAGAAAAGGTCTGAGTACATCATTCATTATTCTCATGAAAGTAGCAAGAGCATTAGTTAAGCTAAAAGGCATAACCAGCCACTCATACAATCCCTGCTTTGTTTTGAAAGCAGTCTTCCATGCATCTTGTTCTGCAACTCTGACCTGATGATATCCACTATGCAAGTCTAACTTGGAAAAATAAATAGCTTCTTTCAATTGATCTAATAGATCATCTATGTGAGGAAGGGGATAACAATTTTTTATTGTTATCTTATTCAGTGCTCGGTAATCAATGCACATTCTCCATGAGCCATCTTTCTTTCTCACCAAGACAATTGGAGACCCACATGATGATGTACTAGGTATGATGAACCCCTTCTCGAGTAACTCCTACACTTGCTTCTCGATTTCTGCATTCTCTAAAGTGGACAACCTGTACATTCCAATGTTAGGCAATGGAGCATCTTGCTACAAATTAATATCATCCACTATTTCCTTTTTGGGTCGCAGACCTTTAGGTTCTTGAAATAAGATATCGTATTCTAAAACAACTTTTTCTAAATCAGCTTACTGTTTAGAATAACAGCCCTCAAATACATTGGTTTTATCAGGTTTATTTTCCTTTACAACCATCAGTAAAATTGTTTGTATGAATTTACAATTTGTTTCATCTGCTCTATGTTTATGAGAGTATAATTATTCTTGAGCTTATGAGCTCTTACAAAGTATTTGATTCCATCTTTAACGAGTAGATACTTGTTCTCATCTCTATAGAAAATAGTTTTTCTATCATACAAGTAAGGACTTCCTAAAACAAGTCCACATATATCCAAAGGAACTATATCTAACTCAACCTCATCTAAAAATGCCGACCCAAAAGAAAACTTAAGTTTACATTGTCTAGTCACTTGTAGTTGTGCTTTATCACTTAACCAACCTAATGGGTATGGTTTCTTGTGAGGTGTAGTCAGTGATCCCAACTTCTTTACAATTTGTTCAAAAATTAAATTTACTTGTGATCCACTATCAAACAATGTATCAATCTTTTGATGTTTGGAAATAACTCGAATATGGAAAAGCTCATGTCTTTTTCTCTCATTTTCTTCATCACTAATAGATTATGGAGAATTACTAGTAGATGCTTCAGAATTTTTACCTTTTATACCTGTGGCTGCAATGGTTGTTTCATCTCCTGTGTCTGACCCCAAATATTTCTAAATAGCTGCAACAGTCTTCTTCTTCTTTCCCTTGAACTTCTTAGGTCTCAGCTCTGGATGCAGAATCCAGTAGTGCTCATCATCATGCCCATCCTTTTTACAGTGAGTGCATGAAGACTTGCTTTTTTGTGCTGTGTTGGCCTTCCTCTCTCTCCATTTCTGTTTCCTTTCTCCTTATTCTTGCTTGCAGTGGGTTTGGATGATCCCCCAACTTCTGGGTTCCCATTCTTTCCTCTAGCTTCTAGATGCGTAGCTTGCACAGATACCTCATCTATACTAGTGGGATTAAATAAGAGTATAATGTGCCTCATGTAGTTGTGTAGACCACCTATGTACTTCAAAACGTCTCAGGTGACTTTAATGAAATTGATAGAATCAAAGCTCTTTTCCTAAATTCTTGGGTGTAGCCTTGTACACTTTGCCCTTTCAATTGGCGAAGAGTTTTCCAGTTCATCATGGCTTGCTGCATGTAAGCTAGTGGATATAACTGCTTTTTGATTACAAAAATAAATTCACTCCAGACAAAAAGAATCTTACCATGTTTCTTCATTTCAGCTTGTGTCCTACCTTCCCACCATACCAGGGCAGTGCCTCTGAGGTGTACGCTGACTAGCTGAATCTTACTCTTGTCTGATTTGATACTCTGCACTCTGCAATAAACATCAATTTTTCTAATCCAATTATCCAGCTTCTCTGCATTCAACTCTCCATCATATATTGGTAAATCAAATTTAACATCTAATTTAATCAAAGATGTCTTCTTTTTATGTTCAAGGCTATTAGGAGGTGTGAGAAAGTTTTCTTCTTTCCCTTTGCCTTTTGAGTGGTCATGGAGGAGAGAATCTTATTCTCCTTTTTCTTTGGAGTGTGATGAATCTTCATCTTTACCTTTCTTAAATTCCCTATACATTTCCTCTACCATGGACCTCATGGCTGGGAAACTATCTATGAATTGGGGGTTTGGTCCCAAGGGACTTTCTTCTAAAATTTTCTTCTTAGGACAGACTCTTCCAATTTCTGGGTTTGTTTCGACCAACTCTCCTTCTCCTAATTTAAGCTTTGATCTAGTTAGCATTCAACAACAAAATCCAGCACAAGCTTGTCTAACCTTAACAACCTAGGAGCTTTGATACCACTTGATCTGAATTCACTCATGAATGATCTCAGTTAATTAATGAAGGTATTACAGACTCAAATGCTGGGGTGTGCCTATGTTATTTTATGCAATGGATCAATAATATTGCGAAATACACAGACACTGAAACAGTTAGAGAACATAGTAAGCAAATACATAAAGACAACAAATTTAATAAGGAGTTCACCCAATCCTCTTGGGCTATGTCTTTTGGTCCAGCCTTCAGTGGTGGCCTTTCTATTGTATCTTAAAAAAAGCATAGTTTTACAACAGTGAGCTCAAATTGAGTTTCACTTAACAAATAATGATTAGTAGGGTTGTACTTGGATCCCCCAAGTCTCTAGAGTACACAAACTCGCCTTACTGAAACTCGATCTTAACTGATCTCAGTGGTATGAGTCCAATTTGGTACTCAATACCTGACAGGTATACAAAGAGGAGTTGTTTGAACCTCTCAAGCCTTCTCTGGAGTTCACAGACTCTTGGACTCTCTATGTCTCTGTCTGCTCGATGATTCCTTTGCTCTGCAGGTCAACTCGGCTTTTCCGTTCTCTGCAATTTTTGCTTCTCTCTCTCTTTGCTCTCTTTTTCTGCTTCTCCTCCTCTCTAACTTCTCTATCTGTTCATGGCTTAAAGCCAATCTACTCCCTGACTGTTTATTTCTGCTTCCCGACTCTCTGGATCTCCTACCTCTATCCACTGGAATTCCCTTGCTCTGCGTCATCATCACTATAACGCTTCATAGAGAGGTGGCCACATGTTTCATCATGAACTGAGTGTCAGCTCTCTTTGAACGGACGTTATTTATGTTTCTCCAAGATTTCCCGCGAAATTGATTCCTCCACCAACTCATCGATCATGTCGGATCTCAAATCTTATCCACCTCAGCTTATTTCCCTGTCGAATCTAGTCACCCATTGGATTGCTTCTCCGTCGTTGATCTAGGGCCTCCAGATCCTACAGTCTCCATCCATATCGTGCGGGTAAGTAGCTTGACCTTTACCCACGCGATGAGAGTGGTTTTCTCTCTCATCCATTGGACGCGTGTCACCCATTGTACAGAATCGGGCAGGACTCGATCGAACCTGCTTACCACTTGAGGGCCTTTCAATATCCTGCCGGTTTTAGTGTGGGGCCCAACTTCTAATGGAATCATTGATTTCCGTATGGTTTTATGTTTTTCCCTACGACCAAGCACTAGGGGCTTTCCTTCACTGAGGGGGATGCCCTACGATATGCGATTAGCACTTAGTGCTAATCGCGTATCAGAAACTGCCTCCGTTTCTGGATTTGACTTCTCGTTTTGCTAGTTTGCACCAGCACGCGGTTACCATGGGCCAACAGTGTGCACAATTTGACTGAGGGTCCTCGTTGCTCCCTGTTGACCACAAATTTCCATTGTTCAGAGGTTATTTCTGATAAGCTCGACATCAATAGCACTTGAAACTTTGGTATGAGTTTTACAAAGTTCAGGAAACTTTTAAGAGTGTTTGGATCAATTTGAGATTTATTGCCACGCTATACGGGGGTAGGGCTAGCCCACGGGGCCAATCGTTGGTTATAATTGCGCACACGACCAACCATGATTACATAACTACATATATGACCACCACGAAGGAGGAGTGGAGGCTCGTTTGGTCGGGGCAGGCTGTTGGCTTTAGCCACGGGTACGTGGTCCCCCTCATGGCCCCAATTTTTGAAACTTAAGTGTTAGCGGGCTTTTTAACTCTTTGACAATTTCGCCTGATTTTCGGTGAAATTGTCACTCCATTAAAATCGGGCGAAATTGTCGCTCGATTAGCACGCTTGGCGGGCGAATTTGTAGGATGATGCCGTATTTTGGGGAATTTTTGGTGCAATTAGCAAAAGGTTGGGAAAGGTCATAACTTCTTCATTTCTTGACCAAATCAAGAGCAAAAAGAGGCTACACAGGAATTTTTGGGCATTCTGGAACCATTGGGATAGGTTTTAGAGCATTATAATCATTGTAAATTAATGTATTCACGTTTTTTAACATAATAGAGAGGTCCAAACCATTGGAAGCTGGACCAAGGAGACGTAGCCTAGGAGGGGCGAACTCCTTCATCATGTGCTATTGTGATACTATTTATGGTGATGCTTATGTCTTTCATTTGTTATTGTTCAATCATTTGTTTTTGTAAATTTGCACATAAAAATGACATAAAAACACTTAAAAACCCATGTTTAAACTTGCAAACAATCACACAATTCCTCAAACATATTTAATATAATATGAAAGGGAATTTTAGCACAACAAAATTAATTTTCTTAATCAGATCAAGTTTGGTATCATAGATCTTGGTTTTATTTATGCAAGAAGGATTTAACTGTTTGCAATTTTATGTCATTCTTACAAGGTTAAAACTAAAAAGAGGAGAAGGGAAGTTGGTTGAAAGCCCTGAAGTTGGGTCAAGGGGAAGGAGGGAAAGGTTGCCACAATATCCACCACTATTTCTTCCTCAAGTTGCAGTTAAGACTCCAGTGAGCATGTCTTATGAAGGAGAACCTGCAAACACGACAGAAGATGAGAATTTCTTCAGGAAGGATTTATTTGATATCAAATAGATGGTGAAGGTCCTCTATGAAGAGAGGAATACCAGAATGCAGGGTGAAAGCTCCAAAACTCCTAAAGGAGAAGGTTCTTTAGGAGGAGGAGATAATGGAAATGGGGGTAAACCTCCACCCTCTCCACTATCTTCTTCATATTCTTCTTTACATGCATCTTCACCCTCTTCCGCTAACACAACCCTTACTCATACTCATCAACATACCTCAAAAGGTATTGGTAAATCACCCTTATTAAAAATTGATGTTAAATTTGAGGTAAATCAATGGAGGTCTATTGCAGAATTCAAAACCCTCAAGAGGATGACATAAAGATTCAGTTAGCTTCCTTGAGGATGGAAGGTGCAACACTAGTGTGGTGGGAATCAAAGACACAAGAGGAGATAAAAAAACACAATAAGATCTCAATTTCTTGGTCCGATTTCATTGTTGCAATTAAAATAAAATTCTACCATCTAGCTTATATGTAGAAAGTCATTGTGAATTGGCAAAACTTTAGACAACTTAAAGGTCAAAATGGGCAAGATTACACCCAAGAATTCAGAAAAAGGTCTCTAATGTTAGGTGTATATTTTACATCACAAGACATATTGCTGAAGTACATAGGGGGTTTACACAGTTACCTTAGGCATACTATCCTAATGTTTAATCCCAATAATCTAGATGAGGTGTGTGTGCAAGACATTCATCTTGAGTCTTGAGGGAAAAACACTTCAGAAGAGGGTAGTAAAAATCCATTTAAGGGTAAAGGAAAATAAAGGGGTTTCAAAGGTAAGGGAAAGAAAAATGCATATATCAAGAATGAAGGAGAGAAATTAACATGCAAACATTGTTTCAAAGAGGTTCAAGATGAAGCTCATTTTTGGAAGCTTCATCCCAAAATGAAACCAAAAAAATTCAACAACAGGGGAAAAAAAAGACAATTGCAACCACTCAACAGGATTTTGGATCTGATTTAGGTGATGAAACTGAAATTACAGCCATGGGTATGAAAGGAAAATAATTCATTGCTAGCACTAGTACTTCAAATTCACACAATGAAACTCCAAATGAAAAGAAGAGGATAGAACTTTTTCACATAAGGGTGATCTCAAAACATATAAAAATTGATACACTTTTCAACAGCGACTCTCAAGCCAATCTTATCTCTGAAAACATTGTCAAAATTTTAAACTTGGAAACCATTCCACATCATAAACCATATCCACTTGGATGGGTGTGTGACAATGCATAATTGCAGGTAACTAGAAAGTGTAAATTGAAATTCACCATTGCTACAAATTTCATAGATGAAGTGGAGTTTGATGTTGTGCCATTAGACATATGTGGTATAGTTTTGGGCAACCTGTATTTCTATGACAGAAAAGATATCTTCCATAGACATGAAAAAAAATACCATTTGTTCAAAGATGGAGTAGAATATATTGTGAGAGCTCATAGAAAGAAACTAAATCTTTCACTTGTTAATGCAGGGCAAATGAAAAGGCTAGTGAATTCAAGAAAAACGCTTGTGCTTCTAATTATCAAAGCCAAGAATGATGTTGATAATGAAGTTTTTTAAAGGTTGTGATTCAAGATTGAAATCTAAATTGGTTGATGTATTTAAACAATATGATGAGATTTTTTAGGAACCAAAAGGATTTCCTCCAAAGAGAGGAATCCAACATGAGATACAGTTGCAACAAGATTTTCCTCTTCCAAACATTGACATGTATAGGATTTCAATGATGGAAAGTGTAGAAATTAAAAATAAAATTCAAGAGTTGTTGGATAAAGGGATCATCAGGCCATCTTCTTTTCCATGTGGTTCACCTATTGTTTTGGTACCAAAGAAGGATGGAACATGGCACATGTGTGTGGACTTCCGTGCATTGAACAAGATTACAGTAAAGAACCATTACCCACTACCTAGAATAGATGATTTACTTGATCAATTGAAAGATGCAAAGTATTTTACTAAGTTGGACTTAAGGAGTGGCTATCATCAAATTAGAATTGTTGAAGGAGACATTTGGAAGACAACATTGAAAATTAAACAAGGTTTGTTTGAATGGCTAGTTATGCCTGTTGGTTTATGTAATGCTCTTGCTACATTCATGAGTGTGATGAATGATGTGTTGAGGCAATTTCTTAATGATTTTGTTATATTATACTTAGATGACATCTTAATTTTCAGCAAATCTTGTGATGAACATGTCATGCATGTGAGAAAATTACTTGATGTCTTAAAGAAAGAACAATTATATCTAAAGATGTGAAAGTGTGAGTTTGGAAAAACTTCTTTAGTTTACTTGGGTCATATTGTTGGAGGAGGTGAGTTGAAAATAGATCCCTCCAAGGTTGATGTCATTTTGAATTGGCCAAGGCCCAAGACAGTTACTGAGGTAAGAAGTTTTTTGGGAGCAACCCAATATTGGAGGAAATTCATTGCTAACTTTTCTTCTATAACAACTCCTTTGCATGCATTGACAAGTGTGAAAAAGGTTTTTCAGTGGGGAGGAAAACAACAAAATTCCTTTGATGCATTGAAGGAAAATATCAGTTCAACTCCATTACTTGCACTTCCAGACTTGAGATAGCCATTTGAGATTTAAACTGATGCTAGTGACTATGTCATGGGTGCAGTCCTCATGCAACATGGTAAGCCTATCTATTTTCATTCAGAAACTTTCAATGGTGCACTGATTAATTATCCTAAATATCACAAAGAATTGTATGCATTGGTGAAAAGTGTGAAAAAATGGAAACACTACTTGATCGGTAAGGAAACAATCATTCACACTGATCATCAACCATTGCAATACTTACAATCTCAATCGATGTTGTAGCAATCAAGGAACTTCCGATGGATGGGTTTTATTCAACAATTCCACTTGGTAATCAGGTATAAGAAAGGTATCCACAATAAATTTGTTGATACGCTTTATAGGCCTATTATTAGTGCAATTAGTTTACTCAAGCATAATTATGTTTTGCATGAAAGTTGTATTGAGCAATATGCATTAGACAACGACTTTCAGGATATTTATGCAAGCTTGAGTCAAGGTAATCAAGTAGAGGAATTGGATTATTGTTTCCATGATAACTTGTTGTACCATCTTGGAAAGCTTTATATTCCACAGGGATAAAGAGTCAATATCATAAGAGAGGCACATACTTCTCTTATTGTTGGTCATTTCAGTGTGAGTAAGATGGTGGCACATCTACGGAGGTATTGTTATTGGCCTCATATGCTTGAAAGTGTGTCACATTTTATTAAAGGATGTTCATTATGTGCAGTCAGTAAGCCTAACAATAGGAACTTAGGATTGTACAACCCTCTTCCGATTCCTTCACAACTATGGGAGACTATTTCTATGTATTTTGTAGGAGGTCTTCCATTGTCAAAAAGAGGTCATGATTATTTGTATGTAGTTGTGGATAGGTTCAGCAAAATGTGTATTTTGATGCCATGTTAAAAGGAAGTTACATTTGAACAAACTACTCAGTTATTCTTTTTTAATGTATGGGTGCATTTTGGATTGCCCACATCCATTGTTATTGATCGAGATTCTCACTTTGTTGGGAATTTCTACTCAAGCTTGTGGGGATTCATGGACACCAAATTGAAAAAGAGTAAATCATTTCATCCACAAATAGATGTTCAAACAGAGTAGGTGAACAGGACAATGATACATCTTCTTCGTGGATATTGAAGCAAGCATCCTAAGTTGTGGGATGAACTTTTGCACTATATTCAACATGCTTACAACTGGGCCAAGCACTCTTCAACTCAAACATCTCCATTTGAGGCATGTTTGGGATACTTTCCTAAGTCTCCTTTGAATTTCATTTTTGGAAAAGTTGTTGCTATTGATGGTCATAGTGACATAGATAAAGAAAGAAGGTTCATTGAAAAAATCTAATTGGTACACCAAAGAGTTCAACAACAACTTGAAAAGAGCCAAGGAAAGTACAAAGAAAGGCACAACAAGCATCGTGTAGATCACAAGTTTCAATTCAGTGATGAAATTTGGTGTCACGTTAAGAAAGAGAGGCTCCAAGGAGAAGGTAAAAAGCTTAAAACAATTAGATATGTTCCATTCAAAATTTTGGAAAAGATCGGTAATAATGCCTTCAGGTTGGATTTGCCTTCATATATGAAAATTTATGTTGTTGTTAATGTTGAGAACTTAAGGTTGTATGAGCCTCTGTTGATTGAAGATCAAGGAGAAAATGTCCAAATTCCTTCCATAGAAGATTTTTCTCCTGAATACCTTGATGAACTACAGCAAGACACCATTCCTGACAGAGGAACAAGATCTTCAATATGAGGGAATGTGGATTACCTTCGAGTGGGTCTCAAGGGAACAAATACTTCAAAGGCCAATGGATCAATATTGGAAAGGTGAGGGAACTCTACCCTCACCTACTGGACAAATGAAAGTGATATTTTGGGGCCCAAAAGGTTTCCAGTGGGGAGGAATGATCATGTGTTGTTGTGACGCTGATTATGGTGATGTTTATGTCTGCCATTTGTTGTTGTTCAGTCATTTGCTTATGTAAATTTTCACATAAAAATTACATGAAAACACTCAAAAACCCATGTTTAAACTTGCAAACAATCACACAATTCCTCAAGCATATTTAATATAATCTAAAAGGGAATTTTAACACAGAAAAAACTAATTTTCTTAATCAGATCACTAAGGTTAGGTGGAGAGTTGAAGTCCCAATATCAGTTACCAGGTTCTTCCCCACCAAATAAGTACTCATATAGCTGTGTATTTATCTAAACTCATAACTTTGATCATTTTGCTGTTTAAAACCATTATGATTTTGTAGAATAACTCTTGCATGATCTTGGGAATAATATAGATCTATATGATTAATGCAAATCGAGTTTAGTTCCTGATCTCTATATTTAATTTGAGCTTAATATTTAGCATAGTGGTTGGGCTTAGGACATGGTTGAAGCTCTACATCTTAGTTAATCATCTATGCATAAACTATATAGTATCAACGGGCCTATGTTGTGTACTGATTGTGTGAAGCATGGGTACTGTTAGATGCGTTGTGCATATGGAAATCATGTCTATATTTAATGTGTTGGTACTATGTTAAGAAAATTTCTAAGGGATGTTATTTTATTCTTAAATGAGGTCTACTAATATGTTTTGTAAACGTTTTAAGGAATGGTTTCATTCTCGTTGTTAGGATATTCCGACACATAGGAAATAATTAAGTATAACTTGGTCTAGTGTATAGTTAGGTAAAGTGTGTTTCTTTAGTATGTACATTTTGTAACTTACAATCCGACGGTCACGATATGTTCTAGACATGAAGTGATCCAACATTTCATTCTCTACTCGGTATTACCAACACTTGATCTAGGGATTAACACTCGATTGGTCCATGATCTCTATTTAAAGAGAATGGAGGGTCATTTGTTAGGTGACCATTCATGAGAGAAGCTTATGTAAATTTTCTTTCGTTTACATTAATAAATTTCCAAAAGTGGCTGCGTTGGCTCAGGTCGTGGAATCTTTCCTTCTTTGAGGGTTTTAACCACATCAAGAATACTGGTGTACTGATCTATGATCTATTTGTGAGCAGTGCCCTTTGGTGTTTTATCTAAGGAACTTACCATGTAACTTCCTACATGGTATCAAAGCGTAGTTCACGACTTTGATACACACCCAACTTGGATTGGGGGAGAGATTGTTGGACATTAGATAAACCAGTGCTCCCCATGTGTTTTGTGACATGGACTGACTGCCTCTCGTGGATCCTTATCTCTGGTGATGCAATCATTGAATAACACCTACGCGTTTCGGTCTAACAACAATCATGATTCCCAACAAGTGGTTCTTTGGCATCTTCAACAAATTTTCTTCAAAAGGCCATAAATTCTTCATTCGAAAGCCGTTTTAGAGTCGTTAATTTAATCGGCCTAATTTTTCGAGATCTTTCCATTGGAACACTTAGTTTCAGCATATACAACTTCATTTTCTTTTTAAATGGAAATTCCATGCCTATATATTCTTGATAGCACCAACTACTTCCAATGGCTATCCTACATGGTGGATTTACTTATAAGCAAAGGTCTTTATAGAATAGCCTAAAGCCAAGAGTCTAAACCTCAAGATGAAGATAAGAAAGCCAAATGGAAAAGTAAGCAAGATCGGGCACATGGGTTGATAGGGATGTTTATTTCTCCAGATCTTAGATTCCATATCGCAGAAATTGATACCACCGATGAAGAAATGAAAAATCTCAATAAAGTTTTTGGAATAAAAAATGAAATTAGAGCCCATCAACTCGGAAATGAGTTGCTTATGGACCCCAATATTTTTTCTTCCATTGAATATTTTTTGTCCAAGCTCAAGACCCTTAGACTTCTCTTGGAAGGTGTTAGGGTTAAGAAAAAGACAGTAACCTTATCTATTCCATTCTTACTAAGTTAAGACCAGCCTACTCTGTGTTTTTTTCCACCTTCCATTCTACTAGAGAAGCCTTTATTTCTCAAGGACAAGACTACAGGTCCCCCTCTTTTTGATGCTTTTTATGATTATTTAATAAGAGAACAAGAAAATCTCTTACATATTAGTCTTCTTAATACTGTAAACTCTTCTAATAAAGCCTTAGTAGCCCAGCAGCAACCAAGTTCCAAGGGTCCTAAGCCATTTCAGTTTGAAAATGAAAAATCAACTCAACAAAATGATAACAAAACTAAAAACAAAGGGAAGAATACTAATAGACATTGCAACTTTTGTAATCATGATGGCCACTTAGAATACAAATTATTTAAGAAGATGGAAACCTTGGAAGTAGAAATGAAGAAGCATAACATCCATTTGGAGAACTCTTTAACTTCAACTTCATCTTCAAGAATCACACTTTTTGCATGTGGTTGTCAAGCATCTCGTTCTGGTTATGCAATAAATGTGTCTTCTTCTTCTCATTCTCATGAGTGGCTCATTTATTCTGGATCTTCTTATCACATGGCCAAAAACAAAGCTATGTTTTCTTCTTTAAATGATTATAACACAAAAAATATATTTGTTGGTAATGATAGATCTCTTAGTGTTGTAGAGACTGGAACTATTGACCTAAAAAATGGTCAATTTAATGATGTATTATGTGTTCCTACCTTATCCTGCAACATTCTATATATATATATCAGATAACTCATTCAAGTGATGGTAAAACCGTTGAATTTTCACCTCATGATGATGTAATTCAGGACCTAAGAGATCCTAGATAGATTTTAGCTAATGGAATTGCTGATGATTCTACAAGGTTATATAAGTTTAACAAATTTGGGTCATCAACTCTTCCCTCGGTATTTGTTTCTCATAATGATGAAGTGAACAAACTTTGGCATGAGCGATTTGGTCACTTAAACTATCGCTCCCTTCAAAATCTATGTAAATGAAATATGGTGACAGATCTTCTTATGGTATCTTTGTTATGAAACCAGCTCACAAAAAGATAGAAAAGATAGATCAATGCCCTGGAATTCAACCTCTTCGAGGGGGAAACCTCCTTTACATTACACAAATGAACAATTCTTGGATGATACAAATGACAAGGCCTCCTTTCTATATATAGGAGTCTAAGGGGTCATAATATAATCAGATCTGACATAACAATAATAATGTAAGGGCACAATAATAACAATAGTGGGCTTCTATGGGCACAATAATAACAATATGGGGACTACATGGGCACAACAACATAATAAGGGGGTTGTACTAATAACAATAATGGGTTACACTAGTAGTATAGGGGCCTAAAATGCCCCTCTCCTTCAAAAAGTGTTGTCCTCAATGCTTGAGTAGTTCTTGATGCTTCTGTATAAAATTCTTGTCCTCCCATGTGGAATCTTCAGCGGGTAAGTTATTCCACTTAATGAGATACTCTGAAATTGATCGATTTCGTAGCTATCAGGTTCTTGTTTCTATGTCTTCTCCAGGTTCCAATATGATTTTGCCTTCCTTGGTAAGTTTTGGCAATATTGTTTGACTTGGACCTTTTGCAACTTTTGAATGAGTGGCCATACTTCTTCATCCTTCTTCCATTCATCCCTTGCTTCATTTATCCAATCTGGTTGGATAATAGAAATAACACAAAATAATGCTTCCACATCCTCATCCTTTCTTGAGAGTGCATCTGCAACAACATTTTTCTTCCCTTTTCTGTAGATGATTTCAAAGTCATAACCCAACATATTTGTGACCCATTTTTTTATGTTCTTCAAAAGATAATCTTTGTTCTAAAAAGTATTTAAGACTATCATGATCCATTTTTACCTTGAAGTGTCTTCCCATTAGGTAAGGTCACCATTTCTTAAGTGCATGTAGTATTGCCAACATTTCCTTCTCATAAATAGCTTGGTTGAGATGTAGCTATAAAAATACCCTATTGCCTACATCAAAACTTTTTTCACTGCGATGTTGATCTACCTGTTGTTTCATTCGATTATGCATCAAAGTGGCATTATCCTTTAAAAGTTGGAGAACTTGTTGTTGATGCTCGATGTGATATTTCACTACTTGAATCTTTTTTCTTCTTGATATGTCCTTCTATCTTGAGAGTTTGAGGAGTGGTAATTTCTTCCAATGCATTACAATATATGGTCAAATTCATTTCTTCATGCTCGATGTGATATTTCACTTCTTGAACATCTTTCTTCTTGATATGTCCTTCTATCTTGATATTTTGAGGAGTGGTAATTCTAGCTAATGTATTACAAGATATGGTTGGATTCATTTCTTCTTTTTCAATGTGATCTTTCACTTCTTGAACCTTTTTCTTCTTGATATTTCCTTCTATCTTGAGAGTTTGACGAGCGATAATTCTTGCCAATGCTTTATAATATATGGTCATATTCATTTCTTCTCTCCCTGGGGTTGGTTCCTGGTGTATATCATCTTCTTTTGAAGTTTCTTGATCCTTTTCTTCCTCCTCTTCATAATCTATGTAAAATGATTTCTTCCAGCACACTTATGACCTTTAGTGCATGTGCTATCACAATTGTAACAAAGCCCTTTTTCTCTTTTTCTTCCAATTGTTGTGGTGTAAACCTTGTAGGTTGTGGAACGCTAGGATAAAAAACACTTCCATAATTATAATCTTGAGTGGTGGGATTCTTTGTTTCCATAATTTATCTTTCAATTTTTCTTTCCCACCTGAATGCCTTCTCCAATGAATCAGGTTCCCAAAGATGTACATCATGTTGAATGTTATCCTTTAAAGTACCTATGAAGACATTAATCCTTTGCTTATCTGGAATATCATTTACCCTTATATTCAATTTTTGAAAGTCCTCAATGTGCTTTTCCATTGAACTCTTTTGTTTGAGATTTATCAATTGGCTAAAGAAGGTGTTTCTCTTTTTATCCTCATAATGTGCTATCATTTCCTCTATGAAAATTGACCACGTGAGAAGTGGTTTACGAGAACAAAGCCCTTCATACCATACAAATTATTTGGTTCTAAATATAAAGATGCAATACGTACCTTTTGTAACAATTGTACCTCATTTAGATCAAAGTATTGCTCCATATGTAGTATCCAATTTACCGAATCCTCGCCATCAAACTTCCTCATATCGCCTTTTCTTGATTTTATGAGCTCGATCTTGAAGCATCTGTAACTCTGTAATTTTAGATCCCCCATTTCTGAAATTGCAACCTGCAGTAGCACTCTGCGTCCTCTTTCCAATGCCACCAATATGATCGAAATTGGATTTTCCAAGAAAGAGTTATGCACAATCTCCCACAATGACCTGATTATATACCTTTTCAGAAGATCAAATTTTTACACAGTGCCATGTGTCAGTGGTTTGACCTTCGGATCTTTAAAAGGTATAAAGAACACTACATTCCTTCTTGTTTCTGTAACTTCTTATGAAATTGCAATCTGATTCTCAGAGAGACAGTTATCACGATTTCCCTAGGTCACCTGTTTGGGATGTAATTCGGGAGCCTGCAAACACCCTAAATGTCTTGGACTATATCTCTGACAATGTAGTGAAACAAGATTTGAAATTTAGACCTAATATTACCCACGGTTGCAGCTCAAATGGGTTTTAATTTCAGAGTCTAAAACTTTGTAGAAAAATAATTATAGTGAAACTTCCATGATGACCTATTTGAGATGGAATTCAGGAGCTTGCAAAAATCCTAACCGTCCAAGATCATATCTTGGAAAATGTAGCGAGAAAATATCTGAAATTTGGTCCCGAGGTTCACCGCAATGTCATCTCAATTGGGTTTTTTTTTAGCTTCTGAAACATCACAGAAAAATGTTATAGCAAAAATTCCATGATGACCTGTTTGGGGCAGCGAAACCCTAAAATCCAAAGCTCTAAAACCAAATGTTAAAACCAGCTCACAAAATGATAGAAAATATAGATCAACGCCTTATAATTCATCCTCTTTGAGGGGGCAACCTCCTTTACATTACACAAATGAACAATTCTTGGATGATACAAATGACAATACCTCCTTTCTATATATAGGAGTCTAAGGGGTCATAATATAATCAAAGCCGACATAACAGTAATAATGTAAGGGCACAATAATAACAATATGGGGACTACATGGGAAAAACAATATAATAAGGGGGTTGTAATAATAACAATAAGGGGTTATATTAGTAGTATAGGGGCCTAACAATATTGTATAGATGGTGTTTTTTCCAGATGTGTACTCGGAAAACATCATCAGGATAGTTTTGAAAAATGTGCCTCTTGGAATGCCTGAGGCCACTTACAACCTGTGCATAATTATTTATGTGTTGAAAATGGCAACAAGAAATGCTAAAAATAGAAGTTCTAAAAATGGAACTGCTAAAAATAACAGTTTGAGTACCAGTGCTAGATTGGGAAACAGGGAATGAAAAATGGAAGTGCTAAAAATAGCATTTTTGTTTTAGCAGTTTAGGATGGATTCCTATTTTAGTTATTCCTTGGACTAAAAATAGGAAGTAAAATTCAAATTTGATATTAACAACAGTTTGAAAATTAATTAATTAATTCATCTTGAGTTAATTAGTTAAGGAAAATCAAACTTGAAGTCTATGTGAGGACATGCAACAATTTATCTATTAATTGAGGAATTTATCCATCAGTTAAAGAGATAAGGATGAGTTGTAATATTGAGTTGTAATTAGTTGGCTCAATTAACTGAGTCAAGTCTAGTTAGATTAATTTAACAGATTGTTAAATTAATGAGAGTTCATTTAGTTAATGCTTGCATGCATGTAACTACTGTATTTCAGATAACTGAGTATTCACTCATGGATAACTCATGCATGTCAGTTCAGACAGAGACCCAGTTGAGATCAAAGAAGGGACAATGTGTTATCAATTGGATGAATGTTTTTCCTATAAAGGAAGCTCATCCATGAGAAGGATTTATCTCCTTCAGGACTGTGTAGTTGGATCAAGGGTTAGTGAGTGTGTGAAGAGGCCAATTCACACATGTCGCTGCACTGGACCCCAATCAAAATTGTGCAAAGAAATAGGAGGCTTGGAGGGTAGACCAGAGGTTAGATAGAGGCCTTTAATTGTCTATGAGTAGTAGAGGTATTGCAGAGAGAGCAGAATAGCTTTTGAGCTAATTCTTTTTGCAATACTGGTTATATTTCCACTTGTATGATAATATAGAGTTGGGGTTTTAGGCTAAGGCTTTCCCCGGGTAAATTCTTCTTTGTTATGTGTGATTGATTTCTCCATATCAGTTATATGTGTTGTTATTGATGTTGCTCATGTTCGATTAAGCTTCCTCTAAATTGGTTGTAGAAGTAGATCAAGTATTTTGCTTTAATACATTGCATTATCAGGTGATCTATAGGTGGGAATTTCTACATGGTATCAGAGCTAGCTGATTTGTAGAAAAAATCTACATGGTATTAGAGCACAGGTGATAAAGGAAGAACAATATACAAGAAGGGAGAAGTTGAAGTTTGTGGTTTCTAAATATTGAATTGAGTTCTTACCACATCTATTTCACCGATGACGTTCAGTGGTTTGAGACTCGAATATGCCCTTGATGGAAATTCAAATTATATAGCCTGGAAGGATCGCATGGAGGCAATATTAGAAGATAATGGTCTAAAGGACTTCATTGATCAAGAAGTCCAGAAGTTGATTGATGCTACTCAACTAGTGGAATGGAAAAAGTGTTTGGCTAGAGCAAGGAGAATCCTCCTAGAGGGAGTTCGAGATCACATTGTCTTGAGCCTACATGGGAAGGAGACTCCATTTTCAATGTGGAAAACATTGAAAGATATTTATCATAATAGCAGTGATCAGAGGACGCTGGCACTGAAGGACAAACTTCGAAAGATCAAGTATGAAAAGGGTGACACGATCTCTATGTATTTGAACAAGCTCACCTCATGCAGGGATGAGCTTGGAAGTGTATGGATCATGACAGCTGATGATGACATGGTGAGTCTTGCACTCCTTGGTCTTCCTAAGAGTTGGCATAGCTACCAGGACTCAGTTAATGAAAGAGAGAAACTGCCATATTGGGAACGATTTTGGTCAGATTTGATGCAGGAGGAGATAAGAAGAAGCACCAGAGATGATTCTTCATCCATGGAGGATGAATAAAACTGTGCCTTAGCGAGTAAGGGAAAGAAGGGGAAGGAGAAGGTTTCTCTTTCCAAATCCAGTCTTCCCATGGTGGGAAGAAGTTTGACAAATCGAAAGTGCGATGCTTTCGTTGTCATGAGGTAGGCCATTTTGCTATAAATTGTCCAGTGAGGAAATCCAAGAAGGGATCCGTGGAAGGATTTGAAGGTGAGGCACTTGCTTCACAGTTCGAGTTGGATTTCACACACTTCGCATGCATGGTTTCATCCATGGTGGGAAATGGTTGGTTTCTTAACAGTGGAGCTTCTTTCCACATGATCGACGACAAGAGTTTGTTTGGTACTTTGGAGGAGAAAGATCTACAGATACTCATAGCGATGGTTAATGATGAAAAGTACAGTGTCTTAGGTGTAGGCACGGATATTTTTTAGAGGGAGCATGGAGCTTGCCTTACCTTGACCGATGTCAAGTATGTACCAGGAATGAAGAGAAACTTGGTGTCGATCACGATGATGGAAGATAGAGGCTATGATGTAGTCTTTAGTAAGGGAAAGGTTTTCCTTAGACACATCATCACTAGACAGGTGAAGCAGATCAGTTCACAGGTCAAGAACCTGTATACTCTTGAGGTTCAAGATGCATGCAAAGCCTTGAGAGCAAGGAAACTAATGGAGACTTGGTGGTTGAGATGGAGAGTACATTATCTCTCAACATGCAGTGCCAAAAGAAGTCTTAGACGATTGTGAAGGAGCCACGATTCGTGAAGAAGCTTCAGGAGGTTGTGGAGCAGCCATAACTAGAGAAGCTGAGAGGAGATCAAGTAGAGACATCTACTCATGCAAAGACCTCCAGTAGGGGGAAACTTCGAGCCAGGTGGGCAGAGGGATCACATGCAACCATACCTCTAGGTAGGATGTGGGGCGATGTGGAGTGATTGTCCCACGGAGGCTGATATGGGGGCAGGATCCTTGAGGTACCCAACCTCTTTGATTCGACTTTGCTACAGCAGCCCCAGTGAGGAGTAGCAGGACTGATTGATTGGATAGAGATAGATGCGGATGGAGCGGAAGAGAGAGCTACAGTGTAAGAATCCCAAGACAGCGCAGAGCTAGGAGGTTGCAGCAATGCGAGAGGCACAAGTTTGTTGCACCAGTGCAGGATGGCACAGAGAGGTGTGCACCAGTGTGAGATGAATGGAGATGTTGTAGTAGTGAAGAGGTCAGAGGGGGAGCACTTGTCAGCAGTAGGTAGAGCTTCAGCATCAAAGTAAGTTTCTAACCCAACAGAGAGGTCAGTTGGGAGCTTTTTTTTGTTATGAGAGTTGCTGGAGCAACCACACTTGGTAGAAGTGTTGCATGTAGAACATTCCGAAGGTACAGGATCGGGTTCGAGAGGAAGATTTTCTTGTTGAGAGGGAGTGTTGAAAATGGCAACAAGGAATGCTAAAAATAAAAGGGCTAAAAATAGCAGTTTGAGTACCAGTGCTGGATTGGGCAATAGGAAATGAAAAATGGGAGTGCTAAAAATAACATTCTATTTTTAGCAGTTTAGAATGGATTCCTATTTTAGTCAGTCCCTAAACTAAAAATAGGAAGTAAAATTCGAATTTGATATTAACAGCCGTTTGGAAATTAATTAATTAAGTCATATTGAGTTAATTAGTTAAGGAAAATCAAACTTGAAGTCTATGTGAGGACATGCAACTGTTTATCTATTAATTGAGGAATTTATCCACTAGTTAAAGGGATAAGGATGAGTTGTAATTAGTTGGATTAGTTAACTGATTCAAGTCCAATTAGATTAATTTAATAGTTTGTTAAATTAATGAGAGTTCAGTTAGTTAATGCTTGCATGCATGTAACTATTGTATTTCAGATAACTGAGTATTCACTCATGGATAACTCATGCATGTCAATTTAGACATAGACCCACTTGAGATCAAAGAAGGGACAGTGTACTATCAGTTGGATAAATGTTTTTCCTATAAAGGAAGCTCATCCATGAGAAGGATTTATCTCCTTCAGGACTGCGTAGTTGGATCAGATGTTAGTGAGTGTGTGAAGAGGCCAATTCACACATGTGGCTGCACAAGACCCCAATCAAAATTTTGCAAAGAAATAGGAGGCTTGGAGGGTAGACCAGAGGTTAGATAGAGGCCTTTGACTGTCTATGAGTAGCAGAGGTATTGCAGAGAGAGCAGGATATATTTTGAGTTGATTCTTTTTGTAATACTGGTTATATTTCCACTTGTATGATAATACAGAGATGGGGTTTTAGGCTGGTGCTTTCCCCGGGTTATATCTTCTGTGTTATGTGTGATTGATTCCTTCTTATCAGTTATATGTGTTCTAATTGATGTTTTTCATGTTCGATTAAGCTTCCGCTAAATTGGTTGTAGAAGTAGATCAAGTATTTTGCTTTATTATATTGCATTATCAGGTGATCTACAGGTGGGAATTTCTACATTATGTGGTCCACTTCCATTTGTTTCATTCTCTGGTTAGAAGTATTTCTTAACATTCATTGATGATTTCTCTAGATGAACTTGGGTATACTTCTTAAAACTCAAGAGTGAAGTCTTTAACATGCTCTTGGCCTTTAAGACCCTTGTTGAGAAACAATTTGGACATTAAATTCTTAAGATAAGATATGATAATGGCAGAGAATATGTTAACAACAAATTCATCAAATTTTGCACTGAGCATGGAATTCAATTGCAACATATTGTTCCATATACTCCACATCAAAATGGTGTAGCTGAAAGGAATAATTGCACCTTAAAGGAAATGGATAATTATATGATTGAATATAAAGGACTTAGTCTTAATTTTTTAGCATAAGCAATTAACTGTGCAAATTACGTAGTAAATTGCAGTCCTACTAAGGTTTTAAAGAATATTACTCCAAAAGAAGCATGGAGACCAATTAAACCAGATGTAAGTCAATTTCGTTTTTTTGGAAGTGAAGCATGGGCCCATATTCCATATGAGAAACATAAAGCCTTAGAACCTAAGAGTGAAAAATTTACTTTTGTTGGATATTGAAAAGATGTCAAGGGATATAGACTTCTTCAACCTAAATCCAAAAATGTTATCATTAGAAGAGATGTAAAGTTTGTTGAAAATATATCAACCTATGAGCCTAGTTTGGCGGTTGTGCCACCTCTCTCTATCCCTCCTACTTTTGAAAATATTCCTTCTTCAAATGATGACAACGAGGATGACAATCCTGCCCCACCTTCTCGGGATCCTCCTTCAACTCCTCAGCTTCTAAAATGGGTCTGTGCTATTTGGGAGGCAACAAGTACTCTTCTAGGTGATCCTACAAATCAACATCATACACATTATCAGTTCAACAAAGCCTCTTCTTTATTGGCTCAAGCATCAGCGGATTATGATCTTGACACCTTTGCAAAGGCCTCGGGGCATCTAGATTGGGATGCAACTATGAATAAATAATATCATTCATTATTGGAAAATGATACATGGGACCTTGTTCCTCTTCGAAAGGGATGAAAATTTGTTAGATGCAAATGGGTTTACAGAACCAAGTTTGGACTAGATGGAAAAGTTGATAAACATAAAGCTTGTCTTGTTGCTAGGGTCTTTTTACAAGTTGAAGGTGATGAGTATACTGAAACCTTCTCCCCTATTGCCAAAATGAACTCTATATGTCGTGTTCTTTCCCTTGCTGCCTCTTTCAAATGGGAAGCCCATCAATGGATGTTAAATCTACACTCTTGCATGGGGACTTGCATGAATAAATCTATATGGAGCAACCTCCTGGATTTATACAAACAGACTCCAGCCTTGTATGTCAGCTTAAGAAATCCCTTTGTGGTATCAAGCAAGCCCCTCGGGCTTGGTATTCCAAAATTGATAGCTTTCTTTTAGATACTAGATTTTCTAGGTGTCATTCTGACAATACTGTCTACACCAAGAAAGTAGGTAAGTCTCTTATCATTCTTGTTCTTTATGTTGATGATCATATCCTTACTAGTAGTTATCACAACCTTATAAACCATGTTAAGTCTAGCCTTAAAAAGTAGTTTGAAATAATAGACTTAGGACACTTGCATTATTGCCTTGGTCTTCATGTCTTGCAATCAAAAGAAGGTATCTCCCTTTTCTAGTCCAAGTATGTCTCTAATCTTCTACTCCACTTTCACATGGAAGACTCTAAGCCATCCCCTTCTCCCTTTCAGTCTGGAGCCAAACTTTCAGTCACTTTGTTGGGTCCCTATAATACTAGTGATTACCCCATTAATATTGTAGTTATGCCCCTTATTTATATTGTTGTGCCCCTATTGCCTCCATATTGTTATTGATGTGTCCCATAGAATCCCTCTATTGTAATTTTTGTGGCTTTATATTATTATTGTTAGGTCGGCTGGATTATATTGTGACTCCTTAGACTCCTATATATAGAAAGGAGGTTTTGTCATTTGAATCATCGAAGAATTGTTCATTTATGTAATGTAAAGGAGGTTGCCCCCTCAAATAGGCTGAATTCTAAGGTGTTGATCTATCTTTTCTTGAGCTGGTTTCATAACATTTGGTATCAGAGCTATTGTACCCAAGGATTGTAGCCATTGGACTCCTAGTACAACATCAACACCTCCCATTGGAATGGAAAGCATTGGGCTAGTCAATACATATTCTCCCATGGATAGCTTGATATTATGGAACTTTCCAGAGCAATTTATTGTTCCTCCATTTGCAATCATCACTCGACACTCTGGTGCTGGATATAGGAAGAAATTCAATTCTTTTGCTACCCTACAGTGAATCAAATTGTGGGTGCTTCCTGAATCAATCAACACTATTACCTTTTCCTTCTTGATTTTTCCTTCTATCTTGATGGTTTGAGGAGTGGTAATTCCCGCCAATGCATTACAAGATATGGTCGGATTTATTTGTTCTTCATCTAGGCTTTGTTCCTGGAGCATATCCTCTTCTTTTGACCTTTCTTGCTCCTTTTCTTCTTCCTGTTCACAATCTATGTAGAATAATTTCTTCTCAGCACACTTATGACCTTTAGTGTATTTGCTATCACAACTGTAACAGAGCCCTTTTGCTATTTTTTCTTCCAATTGTTGTGGTGTCAACCTTATAGGTTGTGGAAGACTAGGAACAACTGCACTTCAATCTTTATAGTTGTGAGTGGTATGCTTCCTGGTTGCCATAATTTTTCTTTCCATTTTTCTTTCTAACCTGAATGCCTTCTCTAATGAATCAGGTTCCCAAAGGCAAACATCATGTTGGATATTATCCTTTAAAGACCCTATGAACACATCAATCCTATGCTCCTCTAGAATATCTTTTACCCTTATGTTCAATTTTTGGAACTCCTCAATGTGCTCCATTATTGAACCCTTTTGTTTGAGATTTATCAATTGGCTAAAAAAAGTGTTGCTTTTTGTATCCTCATAATGTGCTATCGATTCTTCCGTAAAAATTGCCCAAGTGATAAATTGTTTACGAGAGCAAAGCCATTGATACCATACAAAATGATTTGGTTCCAAATATAAAGTTGCCATATGTACCTTTTGTGTATTTTGCACATTATTGAGATCGAAGAACTGCTCCATCTGTAATATCCATGTGGCGGGATCCTTGCCATCAAACTTCCTCATATCGATTTTTGGAATATGGTGGGTCTTCGATCCAACATTAGATTCTATGGAATCATGATTAACATTTCTTTTGTTCACATCATGAGTTTCCTTTACAACCTTTTCACCATTAGTAAGTATTTCTTGTAGAAAATTTGTCAAATCTGTCTTCAAATCTGCCATGTCTGTCTTCAAATCTGTCCTCAAATCTGTCTTCAAATCATCCATCTTAGCTTCCATGCCCTTTATCTTAGATTCCACGCCATTTATCTTAGCGTCTGTTAGCTTTTGTGAGCGTGACATTTGTTGCACTTATTCTTGTAATTTTGATATATCATGTAGCATTTCTTCCTCTTCTTCATGAGTCATGCTAGAGATTTCAGGTTCCTTACTAGGTGTTTGAATTTTCTTTCCTCGTGGCATCATTTACCGATAATAATGCTTTACTATGCCCTTTGAGTTCCTTCAATCCAAGCTTATGCAAAAATTAAAAAAAAAACTACACACCTTTTTTCACTTTGTAGAAGCCTGATATTGAATCTAATGTATCTCTGTAATTTTGGATCATCCAGTTTTGAAATTTTGACCTGTAGTAGCCTTATGACTCCTCTTTTCAATTCCACAAGTCTGACCCAAATTGGTTTCTCCAAGGAAGAGTTATGCAAAATCTCCCACAGTGACTTGCTTATAGACTAGTTCAGTAGAGAAAACTTGTATGAAATGCCATGAGTCACTGTTTCGACCTATGGATATGAAAAATGCATACAAGAAACTAAAGTCCATCCTATTTCTACACCTTCTTACGAAATTTTAATCCGATCCCTAGAGAGAAAGTCATGACGATTTTCCCAAGGTCACCTGTTTGGAATGTAATTCAGGAGTCTGCAAAAAGACCAACTTCCTCAGATCATATCTCCGTAAATATAGTGCGAAAAGCTCTGAAATTCGGACCCGAGGTTCAGCGCGATTTCTTCTCAAATGGGTTTTTTTTGTGACTTCTGAAATGTCACAGAAAAAACGTTATAGCAAAAATTCCACGATGACTTGTTTGGAGCAGCGAAACCCTAGAATCCAAAGCTCTGATACCATATCCAACCGGATTGGGTAAATGAAGCAAGGGAGGAATGGAAGAATGACGAAGAAGTGTGGGCACTTATTCGAAAGCTACAACAAGATTCTAGTACATCTGATACATTTAGCTGGCAAAATAATTCGTTATGGTACAGAGATCGCTTATACCTCTGTAAGAATTCCCAACTAAAACAAAAGATTCTTATGGAATTGCACACTTCTCCCTTAGGAGGGCACTCAGGATTTTTAAAAACTTACCACAGGGTTAAGAAGGAATTTTTTTGGGATGGCCTTAAATCAGATATTCAAAAGTTTGTGGCAGAATGTTTGGTTTGCCAACAAAATAAAGTTGAAACAATTAAGACACCAGGTCTATTACAACCTTTATCCATTCCAAGCCAACGCTGGGAGGAGGTTTCAATGGATTTTATCACAGGTTTACCCAAGTATGAGGGAAAGAGTGTCATCATGGTGGTAGTTGACAGACTTACCAAGTATGCACACTTTTGTGCATTATCACATCCATTTAAAGCCAGTACAGTTTCTACTGCATTTATGGAAACAATTCAAAAGCTACATGGAAACCCAAAGATTATTGTAAGTAACAGAGATCCCATTTTCACTGAAAATTTTTGGACAGAATTATTTTCTTGTCTTGGTACTCAGTTAGCTCATAGCTCATCTTATCATCCTCAATCTGATGGGAAAATGGAGATAGTAAACAAATTTTTGGAAGGATATCTTCGTTGCTTTGTATCTGATAAACAGACACAATGGGTCAAATGGTTGCCTCTGGCTGAATGGTGGTATAACACTTCCTTTCATACAACAACAAAAATGACCCCATTTATGGCACTTTATGGGTATCAACCACCATCCATCACATCATATTTAAGAGAAAATTCTAAGGTTTAGGCAGTGGAACATCACATCGAACATCAACAACAAGTCCTCCAACTCTTAAAGGACAACCTCGTGTTGGCACAGAATATAATGAAACAACAGGCAGATCAACATCACAGTGAAAGAAGTTTTGATGTAGGTGATTGGGTAATCCTATGGTTACAACTATATAAGCAAATGTCCCTCAAGCAAGCTAAGAAGGATAATAAATTATCACCAAAGTATTATGGTCCGTACAAGGTGTTGCAAAAGATTGGTACTATGGCATACCAATTGGAGCTTCCTGCAGCTTCTCGATTGCACCCAGTTTTCCATGTTTCATGTTTAAAGAAGGTTATAGGCGACAAGCTCCCAGTTCAAACAATATTGCCAAAACTTGATGAGGAAGGAAAAATTATATTGGAACCAGAAGCAGTTATAGAAACAAGAACTCGACAGCTACAAAATCGATCAATTTCAGAGTATCTTATCAAGTGGAAGAACTTATCCGCTGAAGATTCCACATGGGAGGATGAGAATTTTATGCAGAAGTATCCAGAACTACTCAAGCGTTGAGGACAACACTTTTTTGAAGGCGAGGGGCATGTTGGGTCCCTATAATACTAGTGATTACCCCATTAATATTGTAGTTATACCCCTTATTATATTGTTCTGCCCCTATTTCCCCCATATTGTTATTAATGTGCCCCATAGAATCCCTCTATTGTTATTTTTGTGGCTTTATATTATTATTGTTAGGTCGCCTGGATTATATTATGACTCCTTAGACTCCTATATATAGAAAGGAGGTTTTATCATTTGAATCATCGAAGAATTGTTCATTTATGTAATATAAAGGAGGTTGCCCCCTCGAAGAGGCTGAATTCTAAGGCGTTGATCTATCTTTTCTATCTTTTCTTGAGCTGGTTTCATAACACACTTGTACTTCCTATGAAGTTGATGCTACCTTATACCGTCAGCTTGTTGGAAAACTTTTCTATATGACCCATACCCGTCCTGACCTTTCCTTTGTTGTTGGCCTTGTTGCTCGGTTTATGCAAAACCCACATGAAAGTCATTGGAAAGTAGCTAAAACAATACTTTGTTATGTTCAAGGTACAGTTCAGTTTGGGATTCATTACAATGCAGAAGCATCTCCTCTATTGGTTGGTTTCACTGATTCTGATTGGGTTGGTGATCCTGATGATCAAAAGTCTATTGCAGGTTATTTCTTCACTCTTTTCTCTGGACCTATTACATGGGCTTGCAAGAAACAAAGTGTCATTTCTCCTTTTTCAGCACAAGTAGAGTACTGTGGTGCCATTGAAGCTAGTAAGGAAGCCCTGTGGCTTCATCAGATCCTGTTAAAGTTTGGTTTTCAGCAACAGCATCTGACTACACTTTGGTGTGATAATCAAAGTTCCATTCAACTATGGAAATATCCAGTCCAACATCAGCACAGAAAATACATTGAAATACACATGAACTTCATCAGAAAGCTCATTCATGACTGTGTTCTTGAAGTGCAATATTGTTAAACCCATGATCAAGTTACAGACATCTTTACAAAGGCTTAGAGGTGAAGTTTAATAAACTTCAATTTATGGTTGGAGTTCAGGAAGTTGTCACTAAGGGGAATAGGCTCTAATGCCTCCTTCCTTCTCCTATTGTGTCATCTTTTTACATCCTTCAATCCTATCCCAAGTTGTTCTT
Source organism: Pinus tabuliformis (assembly GCA_031772625.1). NCBI lineage: Eukaryota > Viridiplantae > Streptophyta > Pinopsida > Pinales > Pinaceae > Pinus > Pinus tabuliformis. Next base: position 1,228,625,111 of record CM062804.1, read on the forward strand.
AAGGGGGGATATTAGGATATTTTGACACATCGGAAATAATTAAGTATAGCTTGGTCTAGTGTATAGTTAGGTAAAGTGTGTTTCTTTAGTATGCACTTTTTGTAACTTGCAATCCGATGGTCACGATATGTTCTAGACATGAAGTGATCTGATGGGTCATTCCCTCCTCGGTATTACCAACACTTTATCTGTGTCTTAACACCTGATTGGTCCATGATCTCTATTTAAATAGCATGGAGGGTCATTTGTTAGGTGGTCATTCACGAGAGAAGATTTTGTAAATTTTATTTCTTTTACATTAATAAATTGTCTGAAGTGGCCATGTTGGCTCAAGCCGTAGACTATTTCCCTCTTTGACGGTTTTAACCATGACAAGAATACTGGTGTACTGATTTGTGATCTATTTTTGAGTGATTTCCTTTGGTGTTTTATCTAAGGAAATTACCCTGTAAATTCCTACACCTATGTTTAATTCCCGAGCCTAGAATTAGCTCAAACTGCTTGAATCTAGCAGTTATATGTATCCTTGTGCAAAGTTGGGCCTGAATTAGACTAAATTTCCTAAATGTGAAAGAGATGGGTTAATATTTATTATCATATAATTCCTTGCATTAAATGAATTATGATAATTGGCCTTTGTTCGTAAATTTTAATATTCAGAAGAGATAGCCCTGAAATCCTCTAAGTATCGAAGGTATACCCTTATAAGCTTAGGAAGGATAATATTTCCTTATATTTATTGTAATTATATTGCATGCCAAATGGGGTCGATACATTATATATATATATCTATATATATATATATATATATATATATATATATATATATATATATATATATATTATTTATTTATTTATTTATTTGCAGGATGGATTGAAGCCCTATCAAAGCCTAGGAAGGATAGCGGGATATACATGTAGATGTATAAAAGGTTATACTAGCCTAAGATTCAACTAAGCTTAATAGAGGTGGTGTAATACGCACATGAATAACATTGTAACTAAGAGTCGAGGGTGGAGAAAGTCCAAGCCATACATCTATTTTCATATGTTGAGAGCTCGAAGTTCAGGACCTAGAGCAACAAGGAGGTCAGAGCCTTAAGTGTTCATTTGAATAGGCACTACATCCAAGCACTAGGATGTGTCAGAAGCGGATGATAGGCAAAGCCTTCAAGCGATAAGAAACTATTTTTCCTAGAAGAATTACCTCGGAGAATTCAAGTAGAGGTTAGTTTAGAGTTCACTAGGATTTAAATGTTGGGATGATGTTGCATTGTGGGGGCCTCCCATATGATCTCGATCGTTGATTCAACATGCTCTTCTCATTGTCAAATGGACCCCATATAATTCTTCTAACATGAAATTAAACTTACTAAGTAATGGAGGAATGCTTGGATCCATGACCAAAATGGTAGGTGACGTGGCCACAATGGGACGTAGCAACTTAGGAGTAGGACACATGCCAATCAGGTTCAGGTTTTTTGTGGGGCCATGTGCCTTGCAAATATTCGACACATGACATGCCCAGAGTGGAGCCATGTGGAGGGTGATGTCACCCCGACGATTAAAGGCATTGATGTCACCCAAATGCCTCATTCTCAGCAATTTCTTGTGGTGTATAATGCAATTTTGTCAGGATTTGATGCTCAAGGTGATGTGGCGCCAGTTAGGCCCACATGTGCGTGTTGGTGAAAAGGGGTGAATTTGCATAGGAGGGTCCATGAGGGTGAAAAAACATGGGTTGAGTGCTCTCCTGGAAATTTGACATGGTGGAAGGATGTGGCAAGCTCCATGTAGCCCTGACCATCCTTCCCCGACTACTTCGACAAGGGACTATAAAGGAAATTCACAAGATTTTATCTTCAGGGTGAGCTGGAAATGGTGGCTCATATGGAATCCAAGTTCATATATATATATATATATATATATATATATATATATATATATATATATATATATATATATGGGTGTGTTATGAGCTAGGGTTGTGAAAAGTCATAACACGACACGAATGGGTTGGCAGTTGATATAACACAACACTGGTCATGAATGGGTCAACAAGTACCATGTGGAAATGACATAGATGCCACATGGTGTCCATATAGGTGTCACATGATAGGCCAAAGTGACATGACATTATTTGACGGGCCAATATTTAATTGACCATAACTTTTGATTTGAGAGTTGGATTGAGGCAAGTTTTACATCATTGGAAAAATTTCGATGAGATGAATGCAACGATGTCATCCATTTTAAGTTTTAAATAGGTTGAAATTTTTTGAAAATTTTAGACCCCATTTCCATAACTAGACCTTGGAGGTCAGATCGTCAAAATAACTACCTCTTTCTACCCTCAGCAGGGGCTATGGATAGTAGGGGGTATGTTATAGTTGGCCCACACCTCTGTTACTTATGTGGTGTCATCTCATTTGATATCACAATGTAAATATGTCAAGCAAAATCATTTCGTCCCAACACCCAATATTGCATCATTTGATTGTTTTGAGGTTTGGCTAAACCACCCATGCTAACTCTTGATACTGCCTTTACTCCATTATATCTCTATTTTTTTTATGTTCTTCCATGTTACTTGCCAACATGCCTTCTCTCATTTGACTCAATCCCATTCCAGTCATCTTGCCTACTAATATTTGTTCACGTGATAAGGACGAAAAATTCGTTGTGATTATTGTTGGTGATGTCATGACTTCCTATATCACTATGACATTTTCTCTCTCGAAGCACAAAGAGTAATATTTTCATTGATCTTGATTTGTCATTCATTTCAAGGTGGTACACACTATTTTAAAATAAATATTTAAAATGCTATTCTTCAATTTAAAATTGTTTTTTTGTAATTGTTTTTTTGGAAAATAAAGGTTTAATATAATGTTGAAACGTATTTTGTCTTTAATAAAAATTGAATATTTTTTAATATGAGAATAAAAATTCATAATGAATAAGAATAATATCAAATACTTTTATTGGAACATTAGAAATAACATTATTAATGTAACCCAATATAAATTGTCCACTGTTGATTTCAGTAGCTAACCACAACAACAGATGCCCCCTAGTCAACTTATATAAAAGACCTGAGTAGAACATTAACAATATCAAACATAACAGTGTTAGTGTACCCCCACTCCCTTATATAAAAAACTTGGGTAGAGCACTAGCAATATCATACAACCTCAATGTCATTTAGAGCACTCGCCAACATAATGGTCATTTACAAAAAAAAAAATTTAAATAATTTGTCACACACTAACAAATATGAAAATAAAAATACACTCACGAACTTTATTATGTTCCATCAAAATACTCTGAGCCAATTAAAAAATGAAAAATTAATTTTTCAAAAATTATAAAATTATTTTAATAATTAAAAAAAATGGTAAATAAAAATGAAATCCAAAATTTTGTTATGCAGATAAAATTCATGCAAATTAATAGAGGGAGATAACTTTAATGGGAGTGTGAAAGCTACAGTCCTTAGCGAAAGTAAGCAAAAGCTAATAAGAGATTGAAATCTTTTCCAGATTACCAAAAATAAAAAGCTATAAATTGTATATGATAACATTGTGTTACTTTTGTACCTGGCCAAAAGTTAAATCTTTTAATATTATTAGTGGAGAAATGTGTGCATTTCTATTTGCTCTCAAAGCTATGATCATGGGAGATAGTGGTGTGTGTTCAAAAGTGACAAGTTAGAATATTTATCTCATCCTGTTTGGTGATATTTTCGTACAGTGTGAAAAGCGAGGGTCTTGCAGTATTTTTGTGGGGGCAAATGTGTTCACATTATTTGTGGACAAACGTGTGTATTTTTATTTTCACTCAAAGTTATTAACTTGATATAGTGGTGTTAGTTTATTTGCTTTTTTTGCCCTTGAAAATTATGAAAATTTCGGTAATAGTAGAGGTTTTGTAAATTTAGGTTAAATTATTAAATTTTAAAATTTTAGGTGTTTTTTTTAGCATTGAATCTATTTCCACCATTAAAAATATGATTTAAAATTTGTTAATATTCTTTCACCCAAATTTAAATGACTTTTAACGGTCAAACAAATCCTCCCGTGGATAGACAACGCCATTCTTTCTATCCAACGCCATTCTTTATGGCAAGAGCTAACGGGCATACCATTGAACATTAAATGCCCGACTACATGCACCCCCCATAGCTGTTTAACACACGCGCTTATTTTTTATTTATCTATCATCGCTCACGTGTGTTAAACAGGCACATGTAGCCGGACATTTAATGCTCAATAATATACTCGTTAGCTCTTGCCATTCTTTATTATGCCTCTGTCCCGACTTGTCTCTGTTTCCATGTCCGGATTCAAGTACCCCATCAAAAATTAATTAAGGAAATAAAAGCTTGAGATTCCTTTGCACAATAAAGGTTATCCTTATGTAGTGTAAATTATGCTCATTTAAATTTATTTCATGTTTGAGTTTATAATTTTAGGATTTTATTGAAAATTAATTACTTGTTTTTAATTTGGCGTAATAGTGAAATGACATTTTATTTGTGTAGATAGTGTTTTTAATTTGGTGTGATAGTGAAATGAGATTTTATTAGTGTGTAGATAGTAATTTTAATTTGGTGTAGGCAATGAAATGATATTTTTATATTAATTAATATTAATATTAAAAATTAATTTTAATTTATTTAATAAATTTGAAACAAAGTCAATCTTCATCGATTATTTCATATGCATGAGATTTTACATGTGATTAACATTAAACACTATCTCTATATTGACAATATATTAATTTGCTTGAGACAAACACCAGGCAGCAGTGCTTATCAAAGTAATACATCAGGCATATTTTTAAGCAATTCTCCCGAATTTTAAGGCAGAAACAAACCTAATTTATAAACATTTCGAGTTTATGCTCTGCCCTTGAGAATTAGTATTCAGGGCGAAGTTTTCAACTCTCCTGTATGTAGTCAAACGACAATCTTGCTCTCAGGTTGCCATCGGCGAAAGTAATGGTGACATCAAATCAACCCGCAACCCAGAATTTAAATAAATAAAATCCATGTTCTATCAAGAAAACTAAAAGCAACTATTCTTATATAAACGAATCAATTCAAGATATTATTATGAATGGTTGGCCGAGAGTTAACAGAAGAGCCGTGCGCGGTGACAGGGAGTTGTTTGGGAAAAAAATGAAATTGCCATAATTTCGCGATATTGGATTTCCACAACATAGGGGCTTATGATAATGGATTAGGGTTGACTCCAGGCATGCTCCCTCCATACCATTCATTGTTCTTTGTTTACCATGTGGCAGATTCTTGTTTGGTGTCATGTGATTCGATGATATCCAGAGGCTAAAGTGGGTGGGCAGGTGATTGCCATTTTCAGATTTGTCCTGATTTATTGGAAGCCACATTTTCCTTGATTGATATAACTAAATAATTTCTGCTAGGTCAATTTCTGTTGTTTTTTTTCCTGTAAATTTTAGTCAGAAATTCGGGCAGTTTTTCAATTTTTCAGAGCTTTCGAAGAAATATATTAATTATATCCCTCGTGCTTTGACATTGGATACATAACTGCACAACTCCCTTGAGTTTGCTGATTGTTTGTGGATAGATTTACTGGGGTTCCATTTTGGGTGATTCAATCGATGGCCGTGGACATCAGTGCTGATTTTGTGAACAATACCCGGCTATTAATTTCTCAATTGTTGCTCCAATTTTTGGTCTAATTATCATGGGAGGTGCCAAAGAGGAGCTGTATGCCTTAACGTTCCTCTTTCGGGTACTCGCTATTGTTTGCCTCGCACAGTACTCCATTGGAAATTCTACAAATTTTTAGTTCCCTTCATTCGGCGACAACAATAAGAATCAGTGGAAATACTTGTTGGAAATTTCTGGTAATTTCAAACATAAAAGAACAGAGAAAATGCTCTTTTTCTGCCACAGGAGCTTTTGTACCTGAGTAGAGCATTACATACACCCACAAAATCTTTGTATTCATTAAAACAAAATTCTTGATACAGGATTCATCCTCTTAGAGAGGGATTACACAACTGCTGTTACACAAAGGTCTTCCTCACATAGAGAGATTCACCAACACTGCTTCAAGTGCAGTTCCACAAACAACAAAAGAGTCTTCCTCACACAGAGGGATTCTCCAAGAGATTATGCTAAAGAGCATCTTCCTCTTAACTGGAGGGATTCACCAGTCTATGCTGAAAAGCATCTTCCTCTTGAAAGAAGGATTCACCAAGAGACTTTCATCAAAATTACTCTGCCTCTTTTATGAATAATTTTACACTGTTGTGTAAAATTTTCATTTACTGCTATGTGAAAAGGTTTTTACATTCACTGCTATGTGAAGAACTTTTGCATTTACTGTTGTAAGCTGAGAAATTATTACATTGGTTTACTGCTGTGAAATAAAAATTTCTTTCACATTCACTCTTGTATGAAATTTCTCATTACATTCAAAATTCTGGGTTTTCACATTACATATAAAAAAAATACTTTTTCATTCCCATTCGTTTCAACAAATCACCTGTAAAAGGGAATTCCAAATATTCATTTGCTACCGCAAATCTTTCTTCTCTTCCACACTGTTGTGCTCTTCTGGTTTTCAATTCCCTGTCACGAACCCTCATTTTCATCTCATCCCTGCTTTGGTTTCATTTTAATTTTTTGTGCACTTCGTTACACAAGGTTGCACTGCTGTGCATCTCCTGGTTTTTATTCGTTGTTGCGAACCCTCTGATTCATCCCGTGTGCAATGAACATAAAACACATTACAGCCGCAAGCCCACCCTTTCATTCCCTTACACACACCACTGCTTTGTGAATGAGCACACACAAAGACATGTACCAAAAGCATTAAAAAAATAGGGTGTTTGTTGTTGGGAAAAGTATCCAATACGGAATTACCCTCTCCCACTCTAAAAGTGATAGTACCTCAACAACAATCAAAGCAAAGCTATCTGAGATTTCTTCTTTATGAAAGTAAAATAGGGGAGAAAGAGATCAACTAACCGATGTCTTTCGCTAATGGTTGATCCAATCTTCTCTCCTTGCTGCTTGCTCCCAGCTACTTGCTCTTTCACTGGCCCAGCTACACCAAGATCCTGCAAAATGGAAAGAGAGGGAAACTACAAGAAGCATACATTCATAATTGATTCAAGGATTAGAATAAATCAAATACACAAGTATAACAATACATCATTGAGACACATGCATATAGAAGAACCTCAAATGCTTTATTAATGGAAGAAGTAAAGTTCAGGAAGTGATACAACCATAAGAGGCCCAATCCAGCATCACCTTCCCAGCAGAAAGAAATCTCCTCTTCACCTCCTTCAAAGCAAATCACCCAATAGTTCTAAACTCAAACCAACAGCAATTCTTTACATTCACAAGATTCCCCTCCCCTAGACCTCAAGAGAGAGATCTATATATAGGAGTTTTGGAGAAAGGATGAGTCAGCTTGAGGCTGGCATGAAGCTGACTAGTGTCCTCTCTCACTTCAGTTATTATTCAGTTCTTGAGTCCACTTGGAGGTTCTTGCTTCCACTTGGAGATCTAGACCCTCTTACTCATCACCAGTGGAATTCCCTGATCCAAGTGTCATTTTGGAAGCTTCCTGGGCATTGACACCTTGAGGAATGACTGTGCCACATGTCCCAATTCGCCCAGCGCAGGTAGCCTTCTTTGCAGTTTACATTCAGCGCAGGTAGACAGTGGAGCAGTTGACATTCAGCGCAGATGCTCAGTGGAGCAGTTGACATGATCCAGAATTGCCTTGTTTTTGAGTGTTTTCAGGTGGAGAACTTTTATTTAGTGCTGTGGTTTGCTGACCTTGTTCCTCTAGGGGTAGGAACAACATGTTTAGGGACTTTGGATCCCTTAGATTATGGACATTTCATGCTTCATGTTGTAAGGCACAAAAATGTCTATAACAGTTGCCCCCTAAAGTATGAGGTCGTTTATCGGGTGAAATGCTTTATCAGGAGGATCTGAAGTTCATTCAATCGCTGAGAGGTGACCTGTAATAAGATACAATACAATACATTATTTTTCATACTGTTTTCATGATCTAGCTGAGGCGGGCATTCCCATGCTCAACTTTATAAATTCATTTTGGTACATAGAACAGACGATCGTCTGATGGTAGACTGATAATTTTGGTGAAAATTATCATCCTTTGAGTAGGATGATCATCTGCTGCAATGATGTACATGTCAAATGTCTTTATATTTCCTGAATATATATCGCAGCCCGGATGGATGAAACTAGATCCGGGGTCTTCAAACTCGTTCGATCTTCACTCTAAGTACAAGTCGATCCACGTGAGAATTGTGCTGAAGTCGAACATGGAAAGACATTGCTTGATTACCGGTCAATGATGTAAACCGTTAACAAGCGCGAGAGGAATCACCGATAATGATAATGACCCTCAAGGTACTGCAGTACAATTCACGTGGTGTGAATATAGGACTTGGCGTCGAACACCACACAAAATCTTCTGGTCGAAGGTTATTGATGTATACCTGTCACCGGAAGTGAGAAACTTGCCATTGAGGCATGCAAGCTTCAAAGTACTGAGGGGGTTGTTCCTAGATCAACTTCTTGGATAATGAGCTGAAGTCGACAAGAAGCGATCCGTCAAAGGAGGGCCTTAATGAATCCCACATCAATGACACGGAACAGAGCTAATGATTTTAATGGAGGTGAAAACAATCTGTGAAATATGATTCAGGGTGGCGGTCATGAAAGGATGAAAGATGATGTATGGTAGTGGATGGGACATGGTTGACTCTTTCTGAACGACATCTCTTGAACATATAACAACATTGATGCGATGGATCGGTAGCATTACCCCAAATGTGGATGGTTTGGCGAGACCATGGTGATGAGACCGGTGAATGAAACAACCCAACCCGATGTGGTACGGAGGAAAAGTGTCATGTTCAAGAGCGACTTGCTACCATTAAAGCTTTGAGGTTCTCCCAATTTTTCCCCAGTCATTTCTGACCAGTACCTCTTTATTTTTGTCAAGCTTGAGGAGGATAACATATGCTTGTTCTATAACCTGCCCTTCGGGCAAGCCCATCGCTATGTTTTAACGAGCCTAGCGATAGGGAAACTCGTTCTCGTCTAAAGACAAGTTTGTCGCTATTTAATCATTTTAACGAGTCTAACGACAAAGAAAACTCGGTCCTTTTCATTTTTAGAGAGTCTGAAAAGGTACATAAAGTCAACTCCAAAATTCCTTTTTCGTCATCTAATCCCTTAAGTCCGAAAAAGTATAAAACAATACAGAAGGGATGAGTTTTCGATAACTTTAACGAGCCGAATAAAACAAGCGCTCGACCTTTTTGTGCAATAATCCCTCAGGTCCAAAAAGATTAAAATCTAGAGGAGGGATAGCTCTTCCGGTCACTTTAACGAGCTGGAAGGCCAAAACTCGGCAAAATTTTCATATTTTACGAGTCAGATGAAAAGAGCTTAAAGAAGACTCGTCTTTTAAGGAACGAGTGATAAACAGGGATAGCAACTGATTCCAGGTACAGGTTGGAATTTTCCAATCACGGCAGTGTCACAAGGATGGCTAGGTGAAATCACTCTTTGCAGCTGTTCCTCAAAATGGGTAAAAAATCATATGGAGGTGAACGATCGGCCAAATGAAAGTGGAGGTGGCAGGTGCAAAACACGACCAAGGCTTTTATGGCTGATAAATTTACGATCACAGTGGTTATTTACCAGGACAGGTTCATTTTTTAACGAGCTTGAATGCGCCAAAACCCTGCTCAATCTTATGTTTATTTTTTAACGAGCATGAACTATGTGCTAAAACTGCTCGGATCTCGCTTTTCTATTTTTTAACGAGCATAAATTCCGCGGTAAAATTGCTCGATCTTATGTTTATTTTTTAACGAGCATGAACTATGTGCTAAAACTGCTCGAATATATGGTCAAATTTTGATTTTTTACCATTACTAGCTTTTCTCTTTTCAAGGATAGTACTGCATTCTCAATTGCTGCAACAAACTTTGTTAGAAATGAATAATATTTGCATGAAAATGAGATTATAACCCTAATATTTCGCTTTGAACTACGTAAAAAGCCATTAAAAGGTGTTTTTACCTCTCATTTTACCATTTCATTTGCATTTGGTTTGTTGGAGCTCTGGAGGTGCCTCTTCCCCCTTGATTTTCATCAGCTGATTCTGAGAGATTCCGCGGACGATTCTCAGCGCCGTCTGGACCAGGTAGGAGCTAAACCCTAGCTCTTTCTTTTCATGGTTCCCTTTTTCAGTTTTATGCCTGTTTTTCAGTCCTTCTGAGCCCCAGGGGTTTTGCCAGGGCGCCCTAACCTCAGCGCAGGTTTCCCATTCGAAACCTGCGCTAAATGTCAAGCTGCCCTAAGGCAGCCTAACCTTCAGCGCAGGTGGGACACTCTCTGCCCACGTTGGGCTCAGAAAACTGAGTTTTTGGCTCATTTTTTGATGAATTTTCGCCAGTTTTTCACCAAATTCAGGAACTTACTCCTTCTTTTGTTTGCTTTGCAGGGAACTTTGAACAAAATGTCCCTTACATGGCGAGAATGAGAACATGAAGAGGAGGACATGATTGCCCTCCATGACCCTGTCACGGTGAACGCGCTGCGGAACTATGGCTTGCTGAAGTTTTTCCGTATCTCTAGCATGAGAGCATAGATCACTTTGCTGCAGTATATGCTTGATGCTTAGGATCCTATTAACCAAGTATTCCAGATTAGGGGAAAGTCCATCCCGTTGACCATAGAGGACATGTACTTCTTGACTGGATTGTCAAGGCGAGGTGCCCCCATTTCCTTGTCAGGTACGGCCCGGGGGACCAATTCCGTGAGAGATTATGTCCGCCAGTATTGCAGGGAAGGTTCCCAGCCGAGCAGAGACGGCAAGGTTGTTATCCGTGAGATTACTGACAGGTCTCTCAGGTCCATTCTGTATACCATTGGTAGGATGGCCGGTAGCGCAGCTCTACATGTTGCCAACAGATCTTATGTGCAGCACGCCTTGGAGTGTCTCCAACCGAAATTATTCAACTGGTGCGATGCAGTACTTGTTCAGATGAAAAGTCAGTTGACCAAGGTAAAGGACGGGAAGCTGAAGAACTTTGGATTTGGTTCTATTCTGACTGCCTTCGCCTTGGAGAAAATACCACTAATGCAGCCTCAGTACATTATACTCGACTTGTCTTCTCCAACCGAGCCACGCATGCAGAGGTGGGTCGATCACATGTCTAGGCATGCTGGTCAACCTCAGATTACTTTTACTGATGCCTTCTTCAGGTGGTTCGAGCCCAGGAGATGGTCTTTTCCGAGTATCCATATGTGGGTATGGATTTCCGAGGTGATCCGGATTTGGTGTTACCAGATGGCGAACAGTGGGGCGCTATTGGTAAACTCTTTGACCATATCACTGTTTACTGTTTTATTCATAATGTTGTTGTTCTTTATTCTATCAAGACTTTTAATCATACTCTTGGGTGCATGCAGATGTTGGTCCTGTTCGTCCAGCAGTTCGTCCGAGACTGCCAGTTGCTGCCCCGGCAGTGGAGCCTGCTAGGAGAGTTATTCTCCGCGACCTTGACGATACTGAGACCCTTACAGCTGTGCAGGAGCAGGTTGAGAGCCTTACTCTCGGTATTCCCGATGTGAGGATTGATGAGTTACCTTTACAGCTGCAGCGACACACTACTGGTGTGCCTAGACGATGGACTCGTCTCTTGCGCATGATTGCACAGGCCGTGACGTGCTATCATGAGCACCACTAGGCTAGGGTGCCCCCTAGCACTTTTTGCGTTTTAGGTCATATGACCAATTTTGTCTTGGTTACATAACATTATATATGAACTATAAACAGCTTATATATATATTTTGATTTTCGAGTTTTATTCTGTTTGAGTTATATGATCCATATGTACAATCTTTGATGATGTGTCCTTTTTATAAATGTTGCAAATGTCTATCTAACACATAGTTTGCTAATGAGTCAGTTAATGTGTTTAAGTTTATGGAAATATGTTGATATTGAATTGAATCAAATTGTCTTTCCAAAATCTTAACCCTTAGGAACATGCGATAAATAGTTGGATTGTGAACAGAATATATACCATTGAGTTGCAGTATTACGAGCTGTGAGTCTAGCCTGACAATTAGTCGACATATGCCACGTGTGATGGCATCAGAGAGTAGTTCTATCAACGCACTATACTTAGCGATGTTATTCATTGATTGCCCAATACACACACCTCTGAAACTTACTAACTCGCCGCTTGGATCAAAACTGGCCCAGGCTGCGGAGGATAGGTTCCGCGAACTACGACTCGCTCCGTCGGCATATCCAACACATGTCTCCAGAAGGTTCGACATCTGCAAAAAATGGAAAAGGTGGATCACTCGACCAGAACAAATACTTTAGCGAAAACAAAAAACAACAAAAGCATGCAGGCTACTATTTAAGCATAGTAACGCTTGAGGTACAGCCCGTTACGGGGCTGCGCCAGTGGAATTCCGTCATAATCCATTAACTCGTAGGCTCCTTTTGCTAACACCCTTTTAACAATGTAGGGGCCCATCCATAAGGACTTGAATTTGCCTGCTCCCAATTTATCGGATTCTTGGTCATAAAGCAAGACCAAATCACCTTCTGAGAAGACACAGGGTTTGACACTTTTATCGAACTGAGCCTTGACTCGTTTCTTATGGGCTTCGTTAGTCAAAGCGGCATCACGACGGGTTTCATCCAATTGGATTAATTCCAAGAAACGAGCCTCTTCTTCTGAAGTTCCGAGGAGGAGATCAATTGCGAGTTTAAGCGACGAAATTTCGCACTGGATTGGCAAGACTGCTTCCAGGCCATACACGAGTTGAAAAGGTGTGAACCCGGTCGCGTTCTTTACCGACGTTCGGTAAGCCCACAAGGCTGAGTACAGGATTAGGTGCCACCTTCTTTTATGAACCCCGATCATCCTTTGCAACATACGCTTCAGGACCTTGTTGATTGCTTCAACTTGTCCATTGGCTTGCAGATAATACGGGGTAGAGCTGTCGTGAGATAGCCCTAGCTTGGCAGCTAATTCGACCATCATGTGATTGCGAAAATGCGACCCATGATCTGTCACTATAGCCTGTGGTATGTCGAACCTGGCGACTACATGATTGAAAAAGAAAAGGGCAGATGTTTCACCAGTGTTATCCAATGTAGGCATCGCCTTGGCCCATTTGGTAAAATAGTCAACAACGACTATAATATACCCATGCCCCCCGGTCGAGGTGGGGTTACATTGCATGAAATCGATGCCCAATTTGGCGAAAGGCCCAACAGCAACTATTGGCTGTAAAGGTGCGGGTGGTCTTCTGGTTTTGCTATCAAAAATTTGACAAGCGTGGCAACTTCTGACTGCGATTATGCAATCTTTGAACATGGTTGGCCAGAAGTATCCTGCTCGTAAGATTTTTTGTGTTGTTGCATATCCAGATTGATGCCCCCCACACGCGCCTGAATGACACTCATTCAGGGCTTTTTCGGCCTCCTCATGGGTAAGGCACCTCCTCAGAACTGTATCGATACCACGACGGTAAAGTGTATCACCGACGATCATGTAGTCTTTTGCTTGGTATCGTATACGTTTTTGTTCGGAGTGAGAGGTGTTTGGCCTGAATTTTTGGGTTTGGAGATAAACTATGATATCTCCATACCACTCATCGCTTGTAGATATCAGAAACAAACTTTTGTCCACGATTGACTCTTCTGATGTTTCATCGTTGGACGACGATGGGAGATCACACAATAATTCTGCGAAAACTAGAGCTTTCTTTGATTTGGATTTTACAAATTCTAGATCAAACTCTTGAAGGATTGCTATCCATTTTGAATATTTGCCCCCCAGCAACTGTCGCGACAGTATATAAGTCATGGGGTTGCAATCGGACAAGATGGTAGTTTTCCGAAAGAGGACATAATGTCGAAACCTTTGAATCGCTTGAACAACTGCAAGCGCTAGTTTTTCAACATAAGAATATTTACTTTCTGTATCATTTAAGTTTTTACTTAAATAATAGATAGGATGTTCAATTCCATCGACTTCTTGAACTAAAACCATCGCAATGGTCGTATCCGCTGCAGCCAGATACAGGTTAAAATCTCTTTGATAGTCTGGGGCGTACATTAATGATGCTTTTACTAGACAATCTTTCAGAGCATCAAAGGAAGCTTGCGCCACCTGGTCCCAGACAAACGGTACATCCTTTTTCAAAAGACGAGTATAACCTTTCGCAAGTTCTGCGTAATTTGGAATGAACCTCCTCAGAAAGTTCGCTTTCCCTTGGAGTTTCTGAATCTGAAGCAAATTTGAAGGTGGAGGCAAATTAATGATTGCTTGAACCTTGCAAGGGTTGAGACGAATCCCATCCTTAGAGACTACAAAGCCAAGTAAACGACCAGAACCAACACAAAACACACATTTGTGTGGATTTAGTCTTATCTTGTAGTGTCGGCAACGTAGAAATATCGCTCTTAAATGCTGCGGATGATCAGTCCGCTTTCGCGAATGAGCCGGGAGGTCGTCGAGATAAGGTTGAACAATGTTCTTGATATCATGGAAGGCATAATTCATTTCCCTCTGAAACGTCGCCCCTGCGTTCTTTAAACCAAACGGTAATTTTCGATAAGTGAATGTGCCCCACGGACAAATAAATGCAGTCTTTGACTGGTCTTGTGGGCGGATATTTATTTGATTGTACCCAGAAAATCCATCCATAAATGAAAAGATTTCACATCCGGCGCATTCATCAATTATCTGGTCGATGAAGGGTGTAGGATAGTTGTCCTTTGGACAAGCTTGGTTTACATCCCTATAATCGACACACACTCTAATCGTCCCTTGTTTCTTCATAACAGGGACAATATTTGATACCCAATCGGTTAGAGGAACCGGGTAGATGAATCCAGCATGGAGAAGTTTTTCAACTTCCGCCTTAATGGCAGCAGCTTTCTTGGGGTGCACCTGCCGAAGCCGTTGTCTTACTGATTTGACATCAGGATACATTTTAATTTCATGTTCAACGATACTCGAGTGCCTGACATTTCATCATATGACCAAGCAAAGACATCTCTGAATTCGCGAAAAAGAGCATTATATATTTCTAGTTCTGAAGGGGAACAACCTTTGCCGACATAAATATTCTCTACAACATTTGTTTTAGTCGAGATATTTATGGCTATAGTCTCTTCAATATTGGATAGGTTTCGCTCGGAATCCACCATATTTACAGTATTTGTTAGGAATTCAAAAACTGAAGGGTGATAAAGGTCACTTTGAGTATCTTCTTCATATTCTGGAAGAAGGGAACGATGGTGGTGATCATTCCATGGTGCCCCCTCAATCAACATTGATTGTAAGATTCCTTCGTCAGTCCCATGTACTTTCGACCAAGGATCTAATGGGGTTCCATATTCTCTAGACCTATCTACCCAAACGCTTGACGAGCGTTGATTTGGGTTCGCCTCCCATGCTTGAAACATTGATTGCTACAATATTTCTAAATGGCTTGGGGCCAAGACCATTGCACGATCCATGTCGACCTTCGTGGAAGATATCATGTTGTAGGTTGCTACAAATGGTACATTTCCTATATAAATAGGAGGTGGTAGCGTGAAAGTTCCCATCAGTGTGGGGTCCTTCAATAATCCTACTCTGATATCTTGAAGTGAATGGTTGCTCTCATGGATCATGGGAATGCTTCCTGTAACTTGTGAACCATTAGGGAGGAAGTTCTGTTGGTCGACGACCGTAATCCCTCCTTCAAACGGGAATGCGATCTTCCTAAAATAAGTCGACACGATAGCGGCCATGGCATAAATCCATGGTCTTCCCAATAGGATGTTGTAGTCAAGATTTCCATCGATGACCTCAACATCAATTTCTACTGTTTTTCCTCCTAGTTCAACCTTCAAGTTATTAAGGATACCGTATGGGGTATAAGTCCTTTCGTCGAAAGCTTTTAATGTCGTCGATGATCGCGACAAGGTTGGAGATCCTAAAGTTTTCCAGCAGCTCATCGACATAATACATGTTGATGCTCCCTCATCAATAATTGTTCTGTGAACAATTTTGTTGAGGGCTTTCACTTGAATAAGGAAAGCTAGTTGAGCTGGTAACTGAGGATCGTATCCTTTGTGATCAAAGGATACAAGATTGGAATCCTTAGGATCAACCCCACCAATTGCCGATAACAAAGCCTGCCTTTGGGATGGACAATTTTGTAGTACCTCAAGAGTCGACATAGCGGATGGCGATTGTACCAAATCTTCCACTATGTTATAATGTTGTGTCGCTCTGGCGCGAGGATTAAATGTCGACTTGTGTACTACAGCCTTTGGAGGTTTTATTGTTAATTCAAGAATGATGGGCGGTACAACTTCTGTCGAAGTTGTTGTCGAACTACTTGGTTGATCTTTACCTTTGTCGTTCGACAGCTGAGGATTCCCATAATCTTTGTTCCTTGTCGAAATCAAAGCATCATTCTGCTGTTTTGAAACCGACAACATAAGCACTTGAGACGGGGAAGCATTTCCACTATCAACCATATTTTGAACTGGGTTGGGAAAAGGATCAGTCAACACAGCCGAGGTTTGGGAACTTTTAAAGGACCTCTTTAACTCAGCTTTTAATGGACAATTCTTTGTGTAATGATCCTTTTCATCACATATTTGACATGGATAAATTTGTTTCCCTTGCCTAGGAGGGTTCGAAGAATTTTTTCCAGGAGATGATTCACCCTGTTTCTTCTTCTTCCCTTTGTTTTGCTTCTTCTTGCTTCCTGGTTGATTGGTTTCTTTGCCCTTATCTGCTGATACGGCATTTACTTCCGAAGCAAGAATTTCTTCTTTTGCATTTTGCTCCGAATTCTTACGGGCTTTCTTTGACGAAGCCTTTATCGATTTCGCGTTTGTCGTGCCAATCACGCCATCACCGGCATGAGAGTCACTATTGGATTTAGGAGGGGGAGGAATTGAAAATTCCAGTCTAGGAGCGTCAGGTATTTTGTCGTAGAGCGTGCCAGACTGAGTATAAACTAAGTCCAAATACTGTGCATGAGCGATAACTTGCTCCTCTGTTACGACTCCCCCCTTGGCCACATCTTCTGTTATAGCAGGAAGTAACGACTTTATAAACCATTCAGCTAACAACTGATCGGGAACGTATGTTTTCACCATCCTATGACGACGAAGCCACTCATGTATATGATCAGATATATGGGTGGCAGTTGTCTGCTTGAAGTTGGTTAATATTTCAGTCCCCGTTTCATACCTTATTGGTAATTGAAAATGGGTTAAGAAAGTCGTGGCTAAGGAGCTGAAATTGTCGAAAGAGGCTTTTGGCAACTCAATATACCATTTAGTCGCTGGACCTGTCAATGTCCTCTGAAAAAGGCAAAGCCTTATCGAATCGTCGTTTAGGGTGTTCGACGAACAGCACATATGAAAAGTCATCACGTGATTCGATGGGTCTTCACCTGGATTTCCATTGAATTTAGGAATGTCAGATGGAAGTTTATGAGGAATCGCTGGCCACCAAGGGGCATAAGCAATCGGATCGTTGGTTAACCGGTGTAAATCGGGTAACTCTAAAGTTGCCACGAATGGTAACTGTTGATTCAGGTTAGGCGAAGCATAACCAGGGTACGATGGAATCGCTTGAGCAGCGGGCCTTTGCATACCAGCATAATGTAATTGATGTTGGTATGAATGATACGGTTGGTGGACTTGACCACTGTAAAGTGGTTGGTTTTGACCGTTTTGGATATACGGTTGTCCACTGTTCGCAAAGATCTGCTGCTCAGAACCTTGGTACACTTGCTGGAATTGTGGTTGTTGGTATTGCACTAGCCATGGTTGTGAAGCCATGTTCTGTTGTGCTATGCTAACCGTTGGACCGAGGTGTGGGGTAATTATACCCGTTTGGACCTGTGTCGCCCCGCCAGTTGGCGATTGTGGTTGTGACCCATGTTCAAGGGGCTATTGCATTACAACCTGAGATATCTGAGGTTGACATGCAACAGGCATTGCTTGAACTTGTGACACTGTTACAATAGCTGGTGTGGTCGGGATGTTCTTCATAGGTACACACTGTTGCATAGAATATACAACCCTTGGTTATTGAGGTAGCGTAGGTACCCAACTACTTGATGCAATTCCAGTATAACCTGAATACTGTTGCGAACTGCCGTATGGATATCCTCCCGGAGGAGGTAATGAAAGGGAATACTGCCCCCCATACGGTAGCAATCTGGAACTCAGAGGGATTGTTTGTCCTTGAGGACTGGATGGCCCAAATTGACCTCCATGAGGATCAATCTGTCGAGTCTCAATGTAAGAGTTGCCGGATATTATTCCGGATGAACAAACTGGAACAGACCACACTGTCGTCATAGTCCCTTGGTGGACTCCTTCTAGCGGTTGCGAGCTAGTCGGGACAGATGGTATGCCGGCAAACATCGTTGGAGTGACGGCAGGGGCTTCTGCTGTCGCTGTGTTGTTTGACACAGTCCTAGATGATGACGGTTGTTCAGACATTTTAAGTCTATCCAATAGATTGCCTAGCGATTCTACAGGAACCTCCACTTGTGGTGGATTAACTTCTGATGAAGGAAATAGAGTGACCCCGACTCCAAAATGGGTTGGAGTACTTTCTTGTGGATCCTCTGCAATTTCCTCTATCACAATCAAACCCGGTGGAAGAGGAAGACCGTCAGGTCCGTAAAATATTTCTGGTGCCGAAGAAGTGGTTGTTTCGACAGCGACAGTTGTTTGAGGAACAAAACTCTCTGGACCGGTTACAGATGGAACTGGTTCAGTTATACAAGTACTTGCCCCCAGACTAGGATCAGTATTACTGTCCTTCTGTGGCTGTTGAACTTCTTCTATAGAGGCAGGGTTTCCAGAAATGTTTGGAGTAACCGGAACCTCAGATGCAGTTGGAACACTTGTTCTAACTTTTATAGGAGATTTTGAACCGGTTAAACGAGTTCGCTTTGTTCGTACTGTTTTCGATTCCGGAGACAAAGACGGTTGACTCGTAAGCCTCCGCGAACGACGGGGTTTCAATTGACTTTCTTCCACGATTGCGGATTACTCGATCAACCAAAATATTAAAAGGGGAAATTTGTGTTTCCGAATTGAATGAATTTTATTAGACGCTTTTAGACACAACTTGCTTTTTCAGTTTTAAAGAGTCGAGAAAAAGCTAAAGATGACTCTAGTCTCTTTCGATGTTTTAACAAGCCCGAAGTGACAAATACTCGGGTGGACTTTTTCAGTTATAGAGTTTGAAAAATGCCAAAAGAAACTACTCTGGAGATCTAGGCAGAGGGTGTGCCAAACTTTTCGCAAAACCACAGAATACGTTTTACGGCACGGGTGGTCGATCTTCGTGAATGCTGTGTTCACTGTATTGCGATCAGTAGGGCGGCCGACACGGCTTCCTAAGGATAAAAGATATATGCCTATAGGGGTCTCCCAATATATACGCGACGGTACGTGGGAGCACAAGTCCGTATTAGTGGCACCGACTCTCAGGAGGAATCACCCACCTTCTTCGAGATCGATAGTCACTACATTTAACGACGCCAGAACACGTCTCTAGCTTAGACCTCTATGTGTTTGCGTTATGTTTCAAAGCATTATTAGGTTCATTCAATATATTTTAAGTTGATCTTTTTAAAGTTTGCCTTTCAAGGTTCACCACGAGATGTTTGATACAAATTCCTAAATGCAGTCTAAAGATGAGAAGCAAGCTTTTTCAATCTTTTCAACTTATGAAAATCTTAACTACTGAGGGAAAAGAAAGACATCATCTTTTCACACAGATCATAGAGCACACACTAATGCACTTTTTCCTAAATCAACATGCAAACTTATCAAATGCAAAATGCACAATGCAGGTATTTCTTTTCTCTTTCTTAATGTTGATGTACTACAAAAAGAAAGCTGTTGTATAACTTTGAATTCAATTTCAAGTGAAAGAAAACAAGCTTTTGTCCAAAACCAAAAGACACCTTAAGATTTACTTGTTTCAACACTAGAAATACTTAAATTCAAACCATATGACGAAAGAAAAAGCTCAATCAGCTATGAACAGCAAACAAACTAACTCTTAAGATCAGAACGACACTTATCACAGGTCTAGATCTAAGAGGCCACAGCAAGACTAGTTCACTTTCGTTATGGGAAACTGCAAATGACGTAAGAAAAACACAAAGAACAAATACAGTTTCTTTATACAACTGAGGCGGAATAGTGGCAAAGAAAGGTGGTTTCAGATGGATACATTGACTGATAACAGGCTGCAAAAACAAGGATGAAAATAGGGCAACAGAAAGCAGAGAACCCCAGTTGCACAAGGCCTAACTGGTTCAGCGCAGGTAGTACACTGTTAGTTTGACATTCAGCGTAGGTAGCCCCTTCGGGACCTGCGATGAAATGCAGACTGCCTTCACAGTGCCTGCAATGAAGAGAGAAACTCTCTTTTTTCTCAGGTTCTGGGTCACAGATTGCTCAAAAATCAACAGTTTTTGGCCAAATCAAAGCTATCAATCAAGTACACACTAAAGGATGAAAAGGAGGATGAAAAGCTATCACTAAGAGCTATTCAGAGTCCTTGTGGATTAGCTCTTAAAATCATAAACATGCCCAGAAACTGAGCTAGAGTAGTTGCCCTCTACTTTGCATTTGAAAGATCCAAACGCAGTTCGATTCGGTACTCCCTGTGTTTAGGAAATGAATAGCAAAAATACAAACAACCAACAAGATACGATCCCCAGTGGAGTCGCCAATTTTTTGTTGGGAAAAGTATCCAATACGGAATGACCCTATCCCACTCTAAGGGTGATAGTACCTCAGTAACAATCAAAGCAAAGCTATCTGAGATTTCTTCTTTATGAAAGTAAAATAGGGGAGAAAGAGATCCACTAACCGATGTCTTTCGCTAATGGTTGATCCAATCTTCTCTCCTTGCTGCTTGCTCCCAGCTCCTTTCTCTTTCACTGGCCCAGCTACACCAAGATCCTGCAAAATGGCAAGAGAGGGAAACTACAAGAAGCATACATTCATAATTGATTCAAGGATTAGAATAAATCAAATACACAAGTATAACAATACATCATTGAGACACATGCATATAGAAGAACCTCAAATGCTTTATTAATGGAAGAAGTAAAGTTCAGGAAGTGATACAACCATAAGAGGCCCAATCCAGCATCACCTTCCCAGCAGAAAGAAATCTCCTCTTCACCTCCTTCAAAGCAAATCACCCAATAGTTCTAAACTCAAACCAACAGCAATTCTTTACATTCACAAGATTCCCCTCCCCTAGACCTCATGAGAGAGATCTATATATAGGAGTTTTGGAGAAAGGATGAGTCAGCTTGAGGCTGGCATGAAGCTGACTAGTGTCCTCTCTCACTTCAGTTATTCTTCAGTTCTTGAGTCCACTTGGAGGTTCTTGCTTCCACTTAGAGATCTAGACCCTCTTACTCATCACCAGTGGAATTCCCTGATCCAAGTGTCATTTTGGAAGCTTCCTGGGCATTGACACCTTGAGGAATGACTGTGCCACATGTCCCAATTCACCCAGCACAGGTAGCCTTCTTTTTAGTTGACATTCAGCGCAGGTAGACAGTGGAGCAGTTGACATTCAGCACAGATGCTCAGTGGAGTAGTTGACATGATCCAGAATTGCCTTGTTTTTGAGTTTTTTCAGGTGGAGAACTTTTATTCAGTGTTGTGGTTTGCTGACCTTGTTCCTCTAGGGGTAGGAACAACATGTTTAGGGACTTTGGATCCCTTAGATTATGGACATTTCATGCTTCATGCGGTAAGGCACAAAAATGTCTATAACAGCGTTGACTTGTCCATACCATTCTTTAATTCGCCATGCTTCCGTGGAAACAAGAATTCAAAACGTTTACCAACTTTTACCTACAATTTACGAAACACCATAAATTACATTAATTCCTTCACGTGGGCGGTCAAGCAAAAGTTCACGCAGCTTGTAAAAGATCCTGGTCCATTGACTTAATCGGACGAATTTCACAAGCTTAAGCCACACAACTCAAATGATGTTTAATGGCCGGGAGATTGGCGGTTTTGTAAATGTACACTGGACGCATGTCACTTGGTCAGGGTGTTCAGAGGCCCTCTGACAAAAACTGCTTTGTGTGAAAGGTAGTGCGATATGAACTGGTAGTTTTCCGGAGCTGTTTTCCTGCTGCACGATGGTTGATTCGGCAACTGACTGTGCTACTGTCACTGTCCAACTGTCCGCTTCCGCCAACACTGCACGCAGTTGGAATTAATATTCCAACACTCCCCTTTAATTTCAACTGCTAGGTTATCAGTTATACCCAAACACTTCCTCAAGAATTCATAACTTTTCTGCCTATTAGTATCAGCTTTCCTTTCATCACTTTCACTGCTGTTGTATATATTGCATTTCAGTTCAATGAAAAACACACTCACTGCACTTACATTCACTGTTGTATAAAAACAAGATCTTACATTTACTACTGTAAAGAAAAATTTCTTTTACATGTGCGGCTACCCATTACATTTCGTTTCTTAAACAAAAAAAATCTTCATGCTGCTGCATTTTTCATATTCACACCGCTGTGTGTTTTTACTACATATTCTCCAACAACAAAAACAAGACTTACATTACCCTTTTCACTGTTGTGTGAAAAATTTCATGATTGCACTGATGCGTGCTTCCGTTCTCTACATTACATGCTCCTCCTTCATTTTACTCTACTGTGTAAATTCTTCATTTCATTTTATTTTTGATTTTACTCACCTTCTGCTGCGTTTTGTTTCGCGCTGCTGTGCGTTTCTTCCCCTTTTTCTTATCGCGTTGTTGCGCCTTCACTTTCATCACATTACATTGAACAATAAAGAGAACTTACCTCACACTTCTGTGTGTAATGCATTACAATGCAACAACAAAAAAATTTCATGCAGCCCATGTTTTTACCCTCTTCGCACTTCTGTGCATTTCATTCACCTATAAGAAGATTTTCATCAAAGAATGATTGTTAATATAGTTCAGCAATAATGATCAAGAATTACAGGCCCCTCCTAAGTGTATGCATCATCTTCTTTCGGCAGTCTTCCCAAAAGAAACTTAGATTGGCTGGGGAGCTCAAGGGACTTTCGAACTGAATTTCCTTCCTTCTCCATACTTGTGTAACTTTCTTCTTTTGCATGGGTCTAGCTTGTGTAGGAGCCCATGTTAAGTTACAATCACGTGTCATATTCCCAATGTTATGACACTTGAAACATTCTACATTGTTCATGAATAAGATTTCGTGATTTCTTCGTGTAAAATTGTTTCTTGGAGGTTGTCGGAGACCGTAACATCTATCTCTATGAAATGCTCTACAATCTTTTGCCATATGACCAAAGTTTGAACAAGAATAACAATAACCAAAAAATGAACTTTGGTACCTGGGAGATGGAGGTTTTCTTGATGTACTTCTGAATCCTTTCTGCCTTGAGATCCTTTGATGATAACCATTGCCTCTTGCCTCTTTGACATCATCAACATTTCTTCTTGGAGCTGGTTTTCTACTTGGAGTAGGATTTCTTCTATTGTAGCCTTGATCTTTCTCCTTGCCTCTGCAGGAACCAGGAGCATCACAATTTCTTTTTGCCTTCTTCATATCTCTTTTGCTTAAAGCATTTTCATTCTTGTTTGAGGGTTCACCTACATACCCGAGTCCTGATTTATCAGATGGAGATCTGTGATAGCTAAGCATGTCATCCAAGGCTTGAGAGCTCTTCATGATTTTGTTCATCCCTTCAACCTTTTTCCTGAGGAGGAAAATCTCTTCTTCCAATCTTTCACACTCATTATTCTTCTTTGCAAGTTGTTCCTTAGTTTCTCCCTTGCTACGAGTAGCTTCAGCTGCTATTATTTTAAGGGAGATGATATCTGACTTCATTTCTTCATTCTTTGCTTGACTGCTTTCCATTTTCTTCTCAGCTTCTTGTGCCTGTTTCCTGGCTTCTTGTAATTGAGACTTAAGGGAGGTGACCTCTGCCTTGTACTGTCCAATCTCTTCTACAAGTTTGTTCACTCTCTTGTGCCTTTGTTCAAGTTGACTTGACAATGTATCTTCTTGCTTCTTTGCTTTATTCAATTGATTTGTCATGGATATGACTTCTTCATGATGCTTCCTTTTGCTTTGATCAAGTTCCTTCTTAAGCTTGGCGAGCTCTTCATCCCTTTCTTGTACTTGAACCTTGATGAGGTCAACCTTCTCATTTTCAGCTTCTATGATGGGTTCATAATTTCCTTCTTGACTGATGGTCATGGTCAGTTTTCCCTTTGCGTGAAGGTCATGAAGTTTGTCCCATATATCTTTTGCTGATGAATATTTCCCTAAATTCTTCTCTACAGAATCAGGCAGTCCATCCAAGATTGTCTTTGCTGATTTTACATTGTACTCCTTGGATTCTCTATCCATTCTGCTATCATCAATCACTGATTCCCAAATTTCAATCCCTTCAAACTGTAAAAAAGTCCTCATTTTTATTTCCCATATATCAAAGTTCCCATTGAACCTTGGAGCCTCAAATAGAATGCTTTCAAATAGGTTGTCTTCTATTTTAGTAGTAGAGAGAGACACATCCTTAGGAGAATTTGAGACTTTCTTCTCTGACCTTGCCATTCTTAACTATGCTTCAAATATTGGACTGTGTATTTAAAATACTGATTGTTTCTTCAGTAGTAACAAAAAAAACTTTGAGGAATACCTGGATTCTTTTGCCTGAGACTTCACTCTGCTGGAGAAGTTGCTGCTGCAAAAAAAAACTCCTTCCTTCTGCTTCTTTGATACCTTCAAAGAGCCTGGATCTGCTCTGATACCATGTTGGAAATTTCTGGTAATTTCAAACATAAAAGAACAGAAAATGCTCCTTTTCTGCCACAGGATCTTTTGCACAGGGAAGTCAAAAAAAAATTATGAGCATAGAATTACATACACACACAAAATCTTTGTATTCATTAAAACAAAATTCCTGATACAGGATTCATCCTCTTACAGAGGGATTACACAACTGCTGTTACAAAAAGGTCTTCCTCACATAGAGGGATTCACCAACACTGCTTCAAGTGCAGTTCCACAAACAATAAAAGAGTCTTCCTCACATAGAGGGATTCACCAACACTGTTTTTACAAAAATATCTTCCTCACACAGAGGGATTCTCCAAGGGATTATGCTAAAGAGTATCTTCCTCTTAACCAGAGGGATTCACCAGTATATACTAAAAAGCATCTTCCTCTTGACAGAGGGATTCACCAAGAGACTTTCACAAAAATTACTCTGCCTCTTTTACAAATAATTTTACACTGCTGTGTAAAATTTTCATTCACTGCTATGTGAAAAAGTTTTTACATTCACTGCTATGTGAAGAACTTTTGCATTTACTGTTGTAAGCTGATAAATTATTAAATTGGTTTACTGCTATAAAATAAAAATTTCTTTCACAATCACTCCTGTCTGCAATTTCTCATTACATTCAAAATTATGGGTTTTCACATTACATATAAAAAAAAAAATACTTTTTCATTCCCATTCGTTTCAACAAACTATAAGCACTTGTAAAAGGGGATTCCAAATATTCATTTTCTGCCACAAATCTTTCTTCTCTTCCACACTGTTGTGCTCTTCTGGTTTTCAATTCGCTGCCGCGAACCCTCCTTTTCATCTCATCCTTGCTCTGGTTTCATTTTAATTTTTTTTCGCACTTCATTACACAAGGTCGCACTGTCGTGCATCTCCTGGTTTTTATTCGCTGTTGCGAACCCTTTCATTCATCCCGTGTGCAATGAACATAAAACACATTACAGTTGCGATCCCACTCTTTCATTCCATTACACACATCACTCCTTTGCGAATGAGCACACACAAAGACATGTACCAAAAGCATTAAAAAAATAGGGCGTTGACTTGCCCATACCATTCTTTAATTCGCCATGCTTCCATGAAAACAAGAATTAAAAACATTTACCAACTTTTACCTACAATTTATGAAACACCATAAATTACATTAATTCCTTCACGTGGGCGGTCAAGCAAAAGTTTAGGCAGCTTGTAAAAGATCCTGGTCCGTTGACTTAATCGAACGAATTTCGTAAGCTTAAGACAGACAACTCAAACGATGATTAATGGTCGGGAGGTTGGCGGTTTTGTAAATGTACACTAGACGCGTGTCACTTGGTCGGGGTGGGCGGAGGCCCTCTGACAAAAATTGCTTTGTGCGAAAGGTGGTGCAATATGAACTGGTGGTTTTCCGGAGTTGTTTTCCTGCTGCACGATGGCTGATTCAACAACTGACTATGCTGTCGTCGTTGTTGAACTGTCCGCGTCCACCAACACTGCACGTAGTTGGAATTAATATTCCAACAATACTTTGGAAATGCTTGCTATAGTTCTTCAGCTGGTTACATCGATCTAACTCTATCGTCGAACACTAAATCAGCTGCTATTGCGAATCAATATTCTCAGTTGTATAATTGCATCAGAAGGGTTATTTATGATGAACCCATCACCGTCTAGCCGACGACATTTACAAAAACCTTCACCATGTTCCTCGAAAATATCACAATCCCCGATGGGGTGAAGAATTTCAATGCAGACGGTATGGTCTTCATCATAGTTCCAAACGACAAACCCTCTTCTCCGGAAAGTTACGGATCGTATCTGGGCCTATTTGATCCATTAACAGATGGAAATGCAACCAATCAGCTAGCCATCGAATTCGACACCTACAAGAATGAATGGGAAAACTCTTCTCCTAGGTTTCCGAGCTTCACTTTCGCATTTTCATTTTGCAGAGGAAAACTCTACTCCTAAGTTTCCGAGACAGCTGGATCTTGCCAACAAGCTCACGCAATGGACAAGAGATAGTGGGATCCCGCCAACAAGCTCACACAATGGATAGGAGATAAGATCAAAACCACTGCAACAACACCATATCGGAGCTCACATATCAATTTGGAGACTTTGAAAACCTCAAGAGCATTGATGGATTTCAAAAAAATGGTGTTTACAGGTCGGGTCGAATGCTTGGCAAAAAAAATTGTTGGGCAATAATGAATCTTGTCCACTGGTGTGACGGTAAGAAGTCTTCCCATAAATCGGATGAATCGATCATTTTGATCGCTTGTATTTTCATGATTGGGTTTGATCTTAGACAGGGTCACCTGAACAATCCTTTGCGGTTTCAGATCTATTTGTTACTGAGGATCAAAAGTGACTTTCCTCGCCCTACCTTTATGTGTATACCCAGTAGACGAATTCATGTTCCAGGTCTCTTTCTCAGCATTTGCAATGACCAAAGTTAATATTGAAGGGATAAGAGGATGAAGAAATGTTTGAAAGGACCATTCACTTCAACCCAATTAGATCATTGTGTTTGAGCAAAGAAGAGTCGAGATCACAGGTTTTGGGGTGCCATGTGGATCGATTTGTAATTTTATATGATTTCTACTAACCGAATTTGGATAGTTGTGCACGAGGGAAGATCCATATAATGCTCTCTAGATGGTGAGCTTCACTTTCGCATTTTGTTTTCATTTTTCAGAGGAAAACTCTACTCCAAGGGTTTCTAAAACAGTTGGATCCCTCCAACAAGCTCGCACAATGGACATGAGATAAGATCAAAACCACTACAACAACACAATATTAGAGATCACATATCAATTTGGAGACTCTGAAAACCTCAAGAGCATTGATGGCTTTAAGAAAATGGTGTTTCCATGTTGGGTTGAACACTTGGCAATATTTTTTTGTTGGGCAATAATGAATCTTGTCCACTGGTGTGACGACAATATGTCTTCTCAGAAATCGGTTGAATCAGGAACCTGGATTTCTTGTAGTTTTATGATTAAGTACAATCTTAGACAGGGTCACCTAAAAAATCCTTTGAGGTTTTAGATCTATCTGTTACTGAGGATCAAAAGTGATTTTCCTCACCTTACATTTATGTGTATACCCAATAGACGAATTCAAGTTCCAGGTCTCTTTCTCATAATTTGACATGCCCAAAATTAATATTGAAGGGATAAGAGGAAAAAGAAATGTTTGAAGGGAACATTCACTTTAACCTAGTTAGATAATTGTAGTTGAGCAAAGAAGAGTCGTGATAGCAGGTTTTGGGGTTCCATGTGGATTGATTTTTATTATATTATTTCTACAAATTGAGTTTGGATAATTGTGCGTGAGGGAAGATCCATCGGCATATCCGATAACGAGGATGACCACAAGGGTCAGGTTCATGGTTACCCTGTTTTCCAGAAGGTGGTTGTGCACGAGAAGCAGAACGACCTAAAACTTCGTCCGACAGATAAGGTCTTTATCTCCTTTACTTTTATCGTGAGTCAAAGGAAATCTTGATTAATAGGATGGATGAGAGTAAGCCAATCTCGTTGGGAGAACAAGATCGTGAAGAGAGGTTGAAGTTGATATGAACTTCATGAAGATGATGAGAAGCCCATTTAATTATTGCTAATAAAGGACGAGGTCAAAACCAATAGAAGATCAATTGTGATGATTAGGCATGGTATTGTTCATGAAAAAAACCATCGTATTTGTTGACGGTGTTGGACCCCCAACATTCAAGGGATCACCCCAATGTCATGTCCCAACTAGACCTCACATTGTTTGGTGTGGGAGTCTCATTTGGTATGATGGCCCAATTGCCATTATCTTAAATGTTTTCTTTAGCTCTTGCTTGTCAGCACAAGAGAGTAGTTTGATTTGTCTTCGAGTAGTGAGGTTCGCGTGTCTCGTTATTGATAGTGTTACTTGCATCAAATTTCTTTCACCAAAAAGAGGAAGGGTGGGAGTGAGTCCCAAGTCGGATGGGAGGAGACCCAACTCTGTCAAGAACACACAACACAACAAGACGTGCACAACTTTCGGAGGAGGAATCCACACAGATGCGGTAGTCACAACACATAAGAGAATATAACACGTACAACACTCAGTGGGCAGTCCGCGCGAGTGAGATGGTCGTTGTAGCAAGTTTACATCAAAGGTTTTGTCTCATGTCCTGGAGGTGACCAACACGGGCAGGACAACGTTAATAGCATATGAAACACATTTTCATTAATATATATGTGTTAGAATAGTTAAATGAATCCAAGTGTTAAACACAGGTTAAAGCAACATGCTTTACAAGTGTTCAAGACGAATCTTACAAACAATTACGACACGTGTGAAAACATGTTGGCCTGTTAGAAGGCTTATGAATTAAGCGAAAGTTTTAAGACGGATCGATATACCATACATCACTAACCCTGTGGGCGGGACATTGGAGCCACTACTTACTCCTCAAAGAAAATATTACAGACTCTCAAGGCTCTGTGGGAGGAGCCAAGGTTAAAAAGTCCCTTGCATGTAAAAATGAGGGGGTATTTATAGCCAAGGGTGAAACTGAACCTTGTGGTTGTTCGACTTCCCTCATGACTGTTTGACTTCCATGACCTTTCAACTTTACATGATTCTTCATATGAAAAGTGGGTCTCTTGGACTTTCATGCTACATTACATTAATTGTCAATATGGCACACAGTGGAGATGTGGACGACATGACTCATGACAACACTCGACATGATAGTGCTGCTACATTCGTGTTGTTGGTGGTGTGCATGTCAAGTTGCAGTGTTCCTAGGTAATGGACATCGCAATGGTGTGTTACAACTTCACCTTTGCATGGAAAAGTGCATAGAGTCTTCGATTGTCATTGGGTTCACTTGATGTTACATTCACACATTGCTCCTTGCTTGTATTATGGCATGCTTGATAGGTTCGTTTGTTCGCGAAAAGTGCATGTTTGTCTGTCTGTCCATCCACGAACACATTTTCAGATGTTCGCTCGTCCGTCCGTCTGTCCGCGAACACATATTTGCATGATTGCCCATTCGCGAGCACATCCCTTTGCATGCATTAGTTGTTCTTCCGTTGACGAACATGTCCTTCTGCATGTACTCCCTTTCTTCATCCTATTCGTCGTCGCGCCATGTCTTTTTGTGTACCGGTATCTGCAGTTACTCATGACGAGATGACATCAAATCCATAAACCTTCTAGTCTACCATGATGCATGATCATTTTGGATGCAGGTGACCAGGAGAGAAGAAAAGGTCATGAAACTGCACGAGGCAAGCTTCGAGCTGGGATGGAAGCTCCAGGCACTGCTAGTGAAAACTGCGAAGAAGTCACTAGGAGGTTGTGACAAGAAATTCAAATCGACAGTGACTGTCCACGGGGTATGGCTTGGCTGGAGGAAAAATATGCGTAATTTTTGGAAGTAGCAGTCCGAGATGTGGGAAGGATGGGCAAACAAAATCTGCGCAATTTTTGGAAGGACCGGGAAGTGGGAACCTGGCGGCCAAAACTGCACAATTCTTGGAGGGAACTGGCAGCTGGCTGCTCAGACCCTGGCAGAAAAAATTGCTCTGATGCTAGGAGGCTGGCCTAGTGATCACCTCCGCTTAGTTTCTGGGTTGAGCGGTCTGCTGGGTAGCAAAGTGCTTGCTCATGAAATTTGCATAGTTTTTCGGGTGAGCAGCTGGCCAACTTACTCGTGGGCTGGCTGGAAAAAATGCGCAATTTTTTGAGGGAGACAGCGACGGGAATTGGGTCACTATTCGACCTGTCTGCACAATTTTCTCAATCAGTGGAGTGGGAAAGGTCTGTAGTCTCTACACAGTTTTTTAGGGGAGTCAGTCCGGGGGTGACTGTTGGGTCAAACTCTATGGTTGGCCAGCAGGAGGGTTGATTGATCAGCTTGTGGGCAGCGCAACTTGAAATGACTTTCTTGGTGCTTCTATGTTGTTCTAGGTGACAGTCGATCGAGTTGATCACGGGGGAGGGTCCAACTGTTAGAGGGTGATCTGGTCATCAAAACTTCAGTAAAATGACTAATTGTGTGAGCGAGTGAAAAGGTGCATACATGAACTTGCAAACACACACTTACATGAATTGACGACGAGACGAGTCAAACCATCCAGACACACATGCTCAACATGACCGACCGATGGTGCAAGTCGACTAGCGCGATGCTTGTGATCGATCGTTTGATGACCACGGTGACACTTGCGCGAAAGTGTATACGACTCCATGTGTGAGTGCGACAAATGTTTACATAGCGAGCACAACATGTACACACGAAGCAGGGACCTTGTGAATGACCAGAACATGGTCGCAAGCGTGACATTGTTACCAACATGCAAAAGTTGTCATTTGAATGATCAAGCAAGGTGGGTGCGAAGACTCACATGAGCTCATAGGGTGAACCTGAGTGTGTGCAAACATCAAGTTAAACTCTCAAAGGAGTCTCCAAAATTGGATGCGAGCCAAAATTTTGGAGGGTGTTGCACCCGCTACAATAGTTGGAGACACACTGGTAGAACTCCAACTTCTCTGTTTTGGCTCATTGACAACACAGGGCCTTGGTCTTTCGAGGAGTATTGAATCATTGTGCGGGTTACTTCGGCTTCACCACTTACCCCATGGACAAACATGGTTAACCTTTTGCCAACTCAGTAAAACACAACAAAAGTGGTGGCCTCGGTGCAGGCGATATGGACAAGCAGTTGAGACCTAATATAATTTCTTCTAATGCAAACTGGATTTCTCCTTCTCCCTCTCTTGGGATATTAGTCATCTATCACTAGATTGACTGTTATAACTATTTCCTCTTTCATATAACCATTCTTCCCTTTATAATCACCCCCACCCTTGTTATCTGTGCTTCTTATTACACAGATCCCCTTATCCTCTACCGGGACTATAATTTCCTAGGAATTACAGTAATACACTATCGTTGCTTTCAAACAAGAAAAATGTGTTTTTAAATGCAAAATACACAGGCGGAGGCTTTCATTTCAAAGGAACAGAAATACACTATCGGCGCTTTTAATTAACCACTATAGTGCTAATTTCAAAGAATTACACTATCAAGCTGATACACTATATACCCATGTTAGGCCCACATGTGCGTGTTGGTGAAAAGGGGTGAATTTTCATAGGAGGGTCCATGAGGGTGACAAAACATGGGTTGAGTGCTCTCTTGGAAATTTGACATGGTGGAAGGGTGTGGCAAGCTCCATGTAGCCC
This sequence comes from Pinus tabuliformis, assembly GCA_031772625.1. Lineage (NCBI taxonomy): Eukaryota > Viridiplantae > Streptophyta > Pinopsida > Pinales > Pinaceae > Pinus > Pinus tabuliformis. Next base: position 1,228,657,327 of record CM062804.1, read on the forward strand.
TAACCATCCTTCCCCGACTACTTTGACAAGGGACTATAAAGGAAATTCGCAAGATTTTATCTTCAAGGTGAGCTGGAAAGGGTGGCTCGTATGGAATCCAAGTCCATAAATATATATATATATATATATATATATCTATATATATATATATATATATATATATATATATATATATATATGGGTGTGTTATGAGCTAGGGTTGTGGAAAGTCATAACACGACACGAATGGGTTGGCAGTTGATATAACACAACACTGGTCATGAATGGGTCAACAAGTACCATGTGGAAATGACATAGATGCCACATGGTGGCCATATAGGTGTCACATGATAGGCCAAAGTGACATGACACTATTTGATGGGCCAATATTTAATCGACCATATCTTTTGATCTGAGAGTTGGATTGAGGCAAGTTTTACATCATTGAAAAAATTTTGATGAGATGAATGCAACGATGTCATCCATTTTAAGTTCTAAGGAGGTTGAAAAATTTTGAAAATTTTAGCCCCCATTTCCATAACTAGACCTTGGAGGTCCGATCGTCAAAGTAACTACCTCCTTCTACCCTCAGTAGGGGCTATGGATAGTAGGAGGTATGTTATAGTTGGCCCACACCACTGTTTCTTATGTGGTGTCATCTCATTTGATATCACAACGTAAGTATGTCAAGCAAAATCATTTCGTCCTAGCACCCAATACCGCGTCATTTGATTGTTTTGAGGTTTGGTTAAACCACCCATGCTAACTCTTGATATCACCTTTACTTCATTACATCTCTATTTTTTTGTATGTTCCTCCATGTTACTTGCCAACACACCTTCTCTCATTTTGACTCAATCCCATTCCAGTCATCTTGCCTACTAATATTCGTTCACGTGATAAGGACGAAAAATTCGTTGTCATTATTGTTGGTGATGTCATGACTTCCTATATCACTATGCCATCTTCTCTCTCAAAGCACAAAGAGTAATATTTTCATTGATCTTGATTTGTCATCCATTTCAAGGTGGTACACACTACTTTAAACTAAATATTTAGAATGCTATTCTTCAATTTAAAATTGTATTTTTGTAATTGTTTTTCTGGAAAATAAAGGTTTGATATAATGTTGAAATGTATTTTGTCTTTAATAAAAATTGATTATTTTTAAATGAGAATAAAAATTCATAATGAATAAGAATAATATCAAATACTTTTATTGGAACATTAAAAATAACATTATTAATGTAACCCAATATAAATTGTCCACTATTTACTTCAATAGCTAACCACAACAACAGATGCCCCCTAGTCAACTTATATAAAAGACCTGAGTAGAACATTAACAATATTAAACATAACAGTGTTAGTGTGCCCCCACTCTCTGACTTATATAGAAAACTTGGGTAGAGCACTAGCAATATCAAACATAACAACCTCAATGTCATTGTAAAACACTCACCAACATATTGGTCATTTACAATTTTTTATTATTTAAAAATAAAATAAAAATACACTTACGAGCTTTATTATGTTTCATCAAAATACTCTAAGCCACTTAAAAGATGAGAAATTAATTTTTCAAAAATTATAAAATTATTTGAATAATTTAAAAAAAATGGTAAATAAAAATAAAATCCAAACTTTTGTTATGCAGATAAAATTCATGCAAATTAATAGTCAGGTAACTTTAATGGGAGTGTGAAAGCTACAGTCCTTAGCGAAAGCAAACAAAAGCTAATAAGAGATTGAAATCTTTTCCATTTTACCAAAAATAAAAAGCTATAAACTGTATATGATAACATTGTGTTACTTTTGTACCTGGCCAAAAGTTAAATCTTTTAATATTATTAGTGGAGAAATGTGTGCATTTCTATTTGCTCTCAGAGCTATGATCATGGGAGATAGCGGTCTGTGTTCAAAAGTGACAAGTTAGAATATTTATCTCATCCTGTTTGGTGATATTTTCTTACCGTGAAAAGCGAGGGTCTTGCAGTATTTTTGTGGGGGCAAATGTGTGCACATTATTTGTGGACAAACGTGTGTATTTTTATTTTCACTCAAACTTATTAACTTGATATAGTGGTGTTAGTTTATTTGTTTTTTTTTTACCTTGAAAATTATGAAAATTTTGGTAATAGATTTTTGTAAATCTAAATTAAGTTATTAAATTTCAAAATTTTAGATATTTTTATTAGCACTGAATCTATTCCCACCATTAAAAATATAATTTAAAATTTATTAATTTTCTTTCACCCAAATTTAAATGACTTTTAACGCTCAAACAAATCCTCCCCGGAATAAACAACGCCATTCTTTATTACGCCTCTGTCCCAACTTGTCTCTGTTTCCATGTCCGTATTCAAGGAACCCATCAAAAATTAATTAAGGAAATAAAAGCTTGAGATTCCTATTCACAATAAAGGTTATCCTTATGTAGTGTAAATTATGCTCATTTAAATTTATTTCATGTTTTGTTAGATCTTTGAATTTGTAATTTTAGTATTTTATTCAAAATTAATTACTTCTTGTTTTTAGTTTTGGTGTGATAGTGAAATGACATTTTATTTTTGTGTGTAGATAGTAATTTTTATTTGGTGTAGGCAATGAAATGATATTTTTATATTAATTAATATTAATATTAAAAATTAATTTTAATTTATTTAATAAATTTGAAACAAAGTCAAACTAATTACATTACATTTCTTCATGGATTATTTCATATGCATGAGATTTTACATGTGATTAACATTAAACACTATCTATATATTGACAATAAAATAATTTGCTTGAGACAAACACCAGGCAGCAGTGCTTATCAAAGTAATACATCAGGCATATTTTTAAGCAATTCTCCCGAATTTTAAGGCAGAAACAAACCTAATTTATAAACATTTCGAGTTTATGCTCTGCCCTTAAGAATTAGTATTCAGGGCGAAGTTTTCAACTCTCCTGTATGTAGTCAAACGACAACCTTGCTCTCAGGTTGCCATCAGCGAAAGTTATGGTGACATCAAATCAACCCGCAACCCAGAATTTAAATAAATAAAATCCATGTTCTATCAAGAAAACTAAAAGCAACTATTCTTATATAAACGAATCAATTCAAGATATTATTATGAATGGTTGGCCGAGAGTTAACGGAAGAGCCGTGCGCGGTGACAGGGAGTTGTTTGGGAAAAAACTGAAATTGCCATAATTTCGCCATATTGGATTTCCACAAAATAGGGCCTTTGCTGTGTAAAATTTTCATTTACTGCTAGGTGAAAAAGTTTTTACATTCACTACTATGTGAAGAACTTTTGCATTTACCGCTGTAAGCTGAGAAATTCTTACATTGGTTTACTGCTGTGAAATAAAAATTTCTTTCACATTCACTCTTGTCTGAAATTTCTCATTACATTCAAAATTCTGGGTTTTCACATTACATATAAAAAAAAATCCTTTTTCATTGCCATTCGTTTCAACAAACTATAATCACCTGTAAAAGGGGATTCCAAATATTCATTTGCTGCCGCAAATCTTTCTTCTCTTCCACAGTGTTGTGCTCTTCTGGTTTTCAATTCCCTGCCGCGAACCCTCATTTTCATCTCATCCCTGCTCTGGTTTCATTTTAATTTTTTGTGCACTTCATTACACAAGGTTGCACTGTTGTGCATCTCCTGGTTTTTATTCGCTGTTGCGAACTCTCTCATTCATCCCGTGTGCAATGAACATAAAACACATTACAGTTGCCAGCCCACTCTTTCATTCCATTACACACACCACTCCTTTGTGAATGAGCACACACAAAGACATGTACCAAAAGCATTAAAAAAATAAGGCGTTGACTTGTCCATACCATTCTTTAATTCGCCATGTTTCCGTGCAAACAAGAATTAAAAACGTTTACCAACTTTTACCTACAATTTGTGAAACACCATAAATTACATTAATTCCTTTACGTGGGCGGTCAAGCAAAAGTTCATGCAGCTTGTAAAAGATCCTGGTCCATTGACTTAATAGGACGAATTTCACAAGCTTAACCCACACAACTCAAATGATGTTTAATGGCTGGGAGATTGGCAGTTTTGTAAATGTACACAGGACGCATGTCACTTGGTCAGGGTGTTCGGAGGCCCTCTGACAAAAACTGCTTTGTGCGAAAGGTGGTGTGATATGAACTAGCAGTTTTCCGGAGTTGTTTTCCTGCTGCACGATGGTTGATTCGGCAACTGACTGTGTTGTCGTCGCTGTCCAACTGTCCACTTCCGCCAACACTGCACGCAGTTGGAATTAATAGTCCAACACTCCCCTTTAATTTCAACTACTAGGTTATCAGTTATACCCAAACACTTCCTCAAGAATTCATAACTTTTCTGTCTATTCGTATCAGCTTTCCTTTCATCACTTTCACTGCTGTTGTATATATTGCATTTTAGTTCAATGAACAACACACTCACTTAGTTCAATGAACAACACACTCACTGTACTTACATTCACTGTTGTGTAAAAACAAGATCTTACATTTACTATTGTAAAGAAAAATTTCTTTTACATGTGTGGTTGCCCATTACATTTCGTTTCTTCAACAAAAAAAATCTTCATACTGCTGCATTTTTCATATTCACACTGCTGTGTGTTTTTACTACATATTCTCCAACAACAAAAACAAGACCTACATTACTCTTTTCACTGTGTGAAAAATTTCATGATTGCAGTGATGCGTACTTCCGTTCTCTACATTACATGCTCCTCCTTCATTTTACTCTACTGTGTAAATTCTTCATTTCATTTTATTTTTGATTTTACTCACCTTCTGCTGCGTTTTGTTTCGCACTGTTGTGTGATTCTTCCCCTTTTTCTTATCGCGCTGCTGCGCTTTCACTTTCATTACATTACATTGAACAGTAAAGAGAACTTACCTCACACTTCTGTGTGTAATGCATTACAATGCAACAACAAAAAAATTTCATGCAGCCCATGTTTTTACCCTCTTCGCACTTCTGTGCATTTCATTCCCCTATAAGAAGATTTTCATCAAAGAATGATTGTTAATATAGTTCAGCAATAATGATCAAGAATTATAGGCCCCTCCTAAGTGTATGCATCATCTTTTTTCGGCAAAGTCTTCTCAAAAGAAACTTAGATTGGCTGGGGAGCTCAAGGGACTTTCGGACTGAATTTCCTTCCTTCTCCATACTTGTGTAACTTTTTTCTTTTGCATGGGTCTAGCTCGTGTAGGAGCCCATGTTAAGTTACAATCACGTGTCATATGCCCAATGTTATGACACTTGAAACATTCTACATTGTTCATGAATAAGATTTCGTGATTTCTTCCTGTAAAATTGTTTCTTGGAGGTTGTCGGAGACCGTAACATCTATCTCTATGAAATGCTCTACAGTCTTTTGCCATATGACCAAAGTTTGAACAAGAATAACAATAACCAAAAAATGAACTTTGGTACCTGGGAGATGGAGGTTTTCTTGATGTACTTCTGAAGCCTTTCTGCCTTGAGATCCTTTGATGATAACCATTGCCTCTTGCCTCTTTGACATCATCAACATTTCTTCTTGGAGCTGGTTTTCTACTTGGAGTAGGATTTCTTCTATTGTAGCTTTGATCTTTCTCCTTGCCTTTGCAGGAACCAGGAGCATCACAATTTCTTTTTGCCTTCTTCATATCTCTTTTGCTTAAAGCATTTTCATTCTTGTTTGAGGGTTCACCTACATACCCGAGTCCTGATTTATCAGATGGAGATCTGTGATAGCTAAGCATGTCATCCAAGGCTTGAGAGCTCTTCATGATTTTGTTCATCCCTTCAACCTTTTTCCTGAGGAGGACAATCTCTTCTTCCAATCTTTCACACTCATTATTCTTCTTTGCAAGTTGTTCCTCAGTTTCTTCCTTGCTACGAGTAGCTTCAGCTGCTATTATTTTAAGGGAGATGATATCTGACTTCATTTCTTCATTCTTTGCTTGACTGCTTTCCATTTTCTTCTCAGCTTCTTGTGCATGTTTCCTGGCTTCTTGTAATTGAGACTTAAGGGAGGAGACCTATGCCTTGTACTGTCCAATCTCTTCTACAAGTTTGTTCACTCTCTTGTGCCTTTGTTCAAGTTGACTTGACAAGGTATCTTCTTGCTTCTTTGCTTTATTCAATTGATTTGTCATGGATATGACTTCTTCATGATGCTTCCTTTTGCTTTGATCAAGTTCCTTCTTAAGCTTGGCGAGCTCTTCATCCCTTTCTTGTACTTGAAGCTTGATGAGATCAACCTTCTCATTTTTAGCTTCTATGATGGGTTCAGAATTTCCTTCTTGACTGATGGTCATGGTCAATTTTCCCTTTGCTTGAAGGTCATGAAGTTTGTCCCATATATCTTTTGCTGATGAATATTTCCCTAAATTCTTCTCTACAGAATCAGGCAGTCCATCCAAGATTGTCTTTGCTACTTTTGCATTGTACTCCTTGGATTCTCTATCCATCCTGCTATCATCAATCACTGATTCCCAAATTTCAATCCCTTCAGACTGTAAAAAAGTCCTCATTTTTATTTCTCATATATCAAAGTTCCCATTGAACCTTGGAGCCTCAAATAGAATTCTTTCAAATAGATTGTCTTCTATTTTAGTAGTAGAGAGAGACACATCCTTAGGAGGATTGGAGACTTTCTTCTTTGACCTTGCCATTCTTAACTATGCTTCAAATATTGGACTGTGTATTTAAAATACTGATTGTTTCTTCAGTAGTAACAAAACAAACTTTGAGGAATACCTGGATTCTTTTGCCTGAGACTTCACTCTGCTGGAGAAGTTTTTGCTGCAAAAAAAAACTCCTTCCTTCTGCTTCTTTGATACCTTCAAAGAGCCTGGATCTGCTCTGATACCATGTTGGAAATTTCTGGTAATTTCAAACATAAAAGAACAGAAAATGCTCCTTTTCTGCCACAGGATCTTTTGCACAAGGAAGTCAAAAAAAAATTCTGAGCAGAGCATTACATACACACACAAAATCTTTGTATTCATTAAAACAAAATTCCTGATACAAGATTCATCCTCTTACAGAGGAATTACACAACTGCTGTTACACAAAGGTCTTCCTCACATAGAGGGATTCACCAACACTGCTTCAAGTGCAGTTCCACAAACAATAAAAGAGACTTCCTCACACAGAGGGATTCACCAACACTGTTTTCACAAAAATATCTTCCTCACACAGAGGGATTCTCCAAGAGATTATGCTAAAGAGCATCTTCCTCTTAACCAGAGGGATTCACCAGTATATACTGAAAAGCATCTTCCTCTTGACAGAGGGATTCACCAAGAGACTTTCACCAAAATTACTCTGCCTCTTTTACAAATAATTTTACACTGCTGTGTAAAATTTTCATTCACTGCTATGTGAAATTTTTTTTACATTCACTGCTATGTGAAGAACTTTTGCATTTACTGCTGTAAGCTGAGAAATTATTACATTGGTTTACTGCTGTAAAATAAAAATTTCTTTCACATTCACTCCTGTGTGAAATTTCTCATTACATTCAAAATTCTGGGTTTTCACATTACATATAAAAAAAAAATACTTTTTCATTCCCATTCGTTTCAACAAACTATAAGCACCTGTAAAAGGGGATTCCAAATATTCATTTGCTGCCGCAAATCTTTCTTCTCTTCCACACTGTTGTGCTCTTCTGGTTTTCAATTCGCTGCCGCGAACCCTCCTTTTCATCTCATCCCTGCTCTGGTTTCATTTTAATTTTTTTTCGCACTTCATTACACAAGGTCGCACTGCTGTGCATCTCCTGGTTTTTATTCGCTGTTGCGAACCCTCTCATTCATCCCGTGTGCAATGAACATAAAACACATTACAGTTGCGAGCCCACTCTTTCATTCCATTACACACATCACTCCTTTGCGAATGAGCACACACAAAGACATGTACCAAAAGCATTAAAAAAATAGGGCGTTGACTTGCCCATACCATTCTTTAATTTGTCATGCTTCCATGAAAACAAGAATTAAAAACGTTTACCAACTTTTACGTACAATTTACGAAACACCATAAATTACATTAATTCCTTCACGTGGGCGGTCAAGTAAAAGTTTAGGTAGCTTGTAAAAGATCCTGGTCCGTTGACTTAATCGGACGAATTTCGCAAGCTTAAGCCAGACAACTCAAACGATGATTAATGGTCGGGAGGTTGGTGGTTTTGTAAACGTACACTGGACGCGTGTCACTTGGTCGGGGTGTTCGGAGGCCCTCTGACAAAAACTGCTTTGTGCGAAAGGTGGTGCAATATGAACTGGTGGTTTTCCGGAGTTGTTTTCCTGTTGCACGATGGCTGATTCAGCAACTGACTGTGTTGCCGTCGCTATTGAACTGTCCACATCCACCAACACTGCACGCAGTTGGAATTAATATTCCAACAATACTTGGGAAATTCTTGCTATAGTTCTTCAGCTGGTTACATCGATCTAACTCTATCGCCGAACACTAAATCAGCTGCTACTGCGAATCAATATTCTCAGTTGTATAATTGCATCGGAAGGGCTATTTACGATGAACCCATCACCGTCTGGCCGGTGACATTTACGACAACCTAAACCATGTTCATCGAAAATATCACAATCCTTGATGGGGTGAAGAATTTCAATGTAGACGGTATGGTCTTCATCATAGTGCCAAACGACAAACCCTCTTCTCCGGAAAGTTACGGATCGTATCTGGGCCTATTTGATCCATTAACAGATGGAAACACAACCAATCAGCTAGCCATAGAATTCGACACCTACAAGAACGAATGGGAAAACTCTGCTCCTAGGTTTCCGAGCTTCACTTTCGCATTTTCATTTTGTAGAGGAAAACTCTACTCCTAAGTTTCCGAGACAGCTGGATCTTGCCAACAAGCTCACGCAATGGACAAGAGACAGTTGCATCCTGCCAACAAGCTCACACAATGGATAGGAGATAAGATCAAAACCACTGCAACAACACCATATCGGAGCTCACATATCAATTTGGAGACTTTGAAAATCTCAAGAGCATTGATGGATTTCAAAAAAATGGTGTTTACAGGTCGGGTCGAATGCTTGGCAAAAAATAATTATTGGGCAATAATGAATCTTGTCCACTGGTGTGACGGTAAGAAGTCTTCCCATAAATCGGATGAATCGATCATTTTGATCGCTTGTAGTTTCATGATTGAGTTTGATCTTAGACAGGGTCACCTGAACAATCCTTTGCGGTTTCAGATCTATTTGTTACTGAGGATCAAAAGTGACTTTCCTCACCCTACCTTTATGTGTATACCCAGTAGACGAATTCATGTTCCAGGTCTCTTTCTCAGCATTTGCAATGACCAAAGTTAATATTGAAGGGATAAGAGGATGAAGAAATGTTTGAAGGGACCATTCACTTCAACCAAATTATATCATTGTGTTTGAGCAAAGAAGAGTCGAGATCACAGGTTCTGGGGCGCCATGTGGATTGATTTGTAATTTTATATGATTTCTAAAAACCGAATTTGGATAGTTGCGCACGAGGGAAGATCCATATAATGCTCTCTAGATGTTGATCTTCACTTTCGCATTTTGTTTTCATTTTTCAGAGGAAAACTCTGCTCCAAGGGTTTCTAAAACAGTTGGATCCCTCCAACAAGCTCGCACAATGGACAGGAGATAAGATCAAAACCACTGCAACAACACAATATTAGAGCTCACATATCAATTTGGAGACTCTGAAAACCTCAAGAGCATTGATGGCTTTAAGAAAATGGTGTTTCCATGTTGGGTTGAAGACTTGGCAATATATTTTTTTTGCGAAATAATGAATCTTGTCCACTGGTGTGACGACAATATGTCTTCTCAGAAATCGGTTGAATCAGGCACCTGGATTGCTTGTAGTTTTATGATTTAGTACAATCTTAGACAGGGTCACTGGAAAAATCCTTTGAGGTTTCAGATCTATCTGTTACTAAGGATCAAAAGTGATTTTCCTTGCCTTACATTTATGTGTATACCCAATAGACGAATTCAAGTTCCAAGTCTCTTTCTCATAATTTGACATGACCAAAATTAATATTGAAGGGATAAGAGGACAAAGAAATGTTTGAAGGGAACATTCACTTTAACCTAGTTAGATAATTGTAGTTGAGCAAAGAAGAGTCGTGATAGCAGGTTCTGGGGTTCCATGTGGATTGATTTTTATTTTTATATGATTTCTACAAATTGAGTTTGGATAGTTGTGCGTGAGGGAAGATCCATCGGCATATCTGATAACTAGGATGACTGCAAGGGTCAGGTTGATGGTTACCCTGTTTTCCAGAAGGTGGTTGTGCACGAGAAGCAGAACGACCTAAAACTTCATCCGACAGATAAGGTCTTTATCTCCTTTACTTTTATCGTGAGTCAAAGGAAATCTTGATTAATGGGATGGATGAGAGTAAGCCAATCTCGTTGGGAGAACAAGATCGTGAAGATGATGAGAAGCCCATTTAATTATTGCTAATAAAGGACGAGGTCAAAGCCAATGGAAGATCAATTGTGATGATTAGGCATGGTATTGTTCATGAAAAAACCCATCGTATTTGTTGACGGTGTTGGACCCCCAACATTCAAGGGATCACCCCAATGTGATGTCCCAACTAGACCTCACATTGTTTGGTGTGGGAGTCTAATTTGGTATGATGGCCCAATTTCCATTATCTTAAATGTTTTCTTTAGCTCTTGCTTGTCAGCACAAGAGAGTAGTTTGATTTGTCTTCGAGTAGTGAGGTTCGCGTGTCTCGTTATTGATAGTGTTACTTGCATCAAATTTCTTTCACCAAAAAGAGGAATGGTGGGAGTGAGTCCCAAGTTGGATGGGAGGAGACCCAACTCTGTCAAGAACACACAACACAACAGGACGTGCACAACTTTCGGAGGAGGAATCCACACGGATGCGGTAGTCACAACACATGAGAGAAGATAACACGTACAACACTCAGTGGGCAGTCCGCGCGAGTGAGACGGTCGATGTAGCAAGTTTACATCAAAGGTTCTGTCTCATGTCCCGGAGGTGACCAACACGGGCAGGACAACGTTAATAGCATATGAAACACATTTTCATTAATATATATGTATTAGAACAGTTAAATGAATCCAAGTGTTAAACACAGGTTAAAGCAACATCCGTTACAAGTGTTCAAGACGAATCTTACAAACAGTTACGACACGTGTGAAAACATGTTGGCCTATTAGCAGGCTTATGAATTAAGCGAAAGTTTTAAGATGGATCGATACACCATACATCACTAACCCTGTGGGCAGGACATTGGAGCCACTAATTACTCCTCAAAGAAAATATTACAGACTCTCAAGACTCTCGGAGGAGCCAAGGTTAAAAAGTCCCTTGCATGTAAAAATGAGGGGGTATTTATAGCCAAGGGTGAAACTGTACCTTGTGGTTGTTCGACTTCCCTCATGACTGTTTGACTTCCATGGCCTTTCAACTTTACATGATTCTTCATATGAAAAGTGGGTCTCTTGGACTTTCATGCTACATTACATTAATTGAAAATATGGCGCACAGTGGAGATGTGGACGACATGACTCATGACAACACTCGACCTGATAGTGTTGGTACATTCGTGTTGCTCGTGGTGTGCATGTCGAGTTGCAGTGTTGCTGGGTAATGGACATCGCAATGGTGTGTTACAACTTCACCTTCGCATGGAAAAGTGCATAGAGTCTTCGATGGTCATTGGGTTCACTTGATGTTACATTCACACGTTGCTCCTTGCTTGTATTATGGCATGCTTGATAGGTTCGTTTGTTCGCGAAAAGTGCATGTTTGTCTATCTGTCCATCCACGAACACATTTTGAGATGTTCGCTCATCCGTCCGTCTGTCCGCGAACACATATTTGCATGATTGCCCATTCGCGAGCACATCTCTTTGCATGCATCAGTTGTTCTTCCGTTGACGAACATGTCCTTCTGCATGTACTCCCTTTCTTCATCCTATCCGTCGTCGCGCCATGTCTTTTTGTGTACCGGTATCTGCAGTTACTCATGATGAGATGACATCAAATCCATAAACCTCCTAGTCTACCATGATGCATGATCATTTTGGATGCAGGTGACCAGGAGAGAAGAAAAGGTCACGAAATTGCACGAGGCAAGCTTCGAGCTGGGATGGAAGCTCCAAGCACTGCTAGTGAAAACTGCGAAGAAGTCACTAGGAGATGGTGACGAGCAATTCAAATCGACAGTGACTGTCCACAGGGTATGGCTTGGCTGGAGGACAAATCTGCGCAATTTTTGGAAGTAGCAGTCCGAGATGTGGGAAGGATGGGCAAACAAAATCTGCACAATTTTTGGAAGGACCGGGAAGTGGGAACCTAGCGGCCAAAACTGCGCAATTCTTGGAGGGAACTGGCAGCTGGCTACTCAGACCTTGGCAGAAAAAATTGCTCTGATGCTAGGAGGCTGGCCTACTGATCACCTCCGCTTAGTTTCTGGGTTGAGCGGACTACTGGGTAGCAGAGTGCTTGCTCATGAAATCTGCATAGTTTTTTGGGTGAGCAGCTGGCCAACTTACTCGTGGGCTGGCTGGAAAAACTGCGCAATTTTTTGAGGGAGACAGGGACGGGAATTGGGTCACTATTTGGCCTGTCTACACAATTTTCTCAATCAGTGGAGTGGGAAAGGTCTGTAGTCTCTACACAATTTTTTAGGGGAGTCAGTCCGGGGGTGGTTGTCGGGTCAAACTCTATGGTTGGCCAGCAGGAGGGTTGATTGATCAGCTTGTGGGCAACGCAACTTGAAATGACTTTCTTGGTGCTTCTATGTTGTTCTAGGTGACAGTCGATCGAGTTGATGGCGGGGGGAGGGTCCAGCTGTTAGAGGGTGATTTGGTCGTCAAAGCTTCAGTAAAATGACTAATTGTGTGAGCGAGTGAAAAGGTGCATACGTGAACTTGCAAACACACACTTACATGAATTGACGACGAGACGAGTCAAACCATCCAGACACACATGCTCAACATGACCGACCGATGGTGCAAGTCGATAAGCGCGATGCTTGTGATCGATCGTTTGATGACCACGGTGACACTTGCGCGAAAGTGTATACGACTCCATGTGTGAGCGCGACAGATGTTTACATAGCGAGCACAACATGTACACACGAAGCAGGGACCTTGTGAATGACCAGAACATGGTCGCAAGCGTGACATTGTTACCAACATGCAAAAGTTGTCATTTGAATGATCAAGCAAGGTGGGTGCGAAGACTCACATGAGCTCACAGGGTGAACCTGAGTGTGTGCAAACATCAAGTTAAACTCTCAAAGGAGGCTCCAAAATTGGATGCGGGCCAAAATTTTGGAGGGTGTTGCACCCGCTACAATAGTTGGAGACACACTGGTAGAACTCCAACTTCTCTGTTTTGGCTCATTGACAGCACAGGGCCTTGGTCTTTTGAGGAGTATTGAATCATTGTGCGGGTTACTTCGGCTTCGCCACTTACCCCATGGACAAACATGGTTAACCTTTTGCCAACTCAGTAAAACACAACAAAAGTTGTGGCCTGGGTGTAGGCGATATGGACAAGCAGCTGAGATTTGATATAATTTCTTCTAATGCAGACTGGATTTCTCCTTCTCCCTCTCTTGAGATATTAGTCATCTATCGCTAGATTGACTGTTATAACTATTTCCTCTTTCATATAACCATTCTTCCCTTTATAATCACCCCCACCCTTGTTATCGGTGCTTCTTATTACATAGAGCCCCTTCTCCTCTACCGGGACTATAATTCCCTAGGAATTACAGTAATACACTATCGTTGCTTTCAAACAAGGAAAATGTGTTTTTAAACGCAAAATACACAGGGGGAGGCTTTCATTTCAAAGGAACGGAAATACACTATCAGCTCTTTTAATTAACCACTATAGTGCTAATTTCAAAGAATTACACTATCAAGCTGATACATTATATACCCATGTTAGGCCCACATGTGCGTGTTGGTGAAAAGGGGTGAATTTTCATAGGAGGGTCCATGAGGGTGACAAAACATGGGTTGAGTGCTCTCCTGGAAATTTGACATGGTGGAAGGATGTGGCAAGCTCCATGTAGCCCTAACCATCCTTCCCCGACTACTTCGACAAGGGACTATAAAGGAAATTCGCAAGATTTTATCTTCAAGGTGAGCTGGAAAGGGTGGCTCGTATGGAATCAAAGTTCGTAAATATATATATATATATATATATATATATATATATATATATATATATATATAGATGGGTGTGTTATGAGCTATGGTTGTGGAAAGTCATAACACGACACGAATGGGTTAGTAGTTGATATAACACAACACTGGTCATGAATGGGTCAACAAGTACCATGTGGAAATGACATAGATGCCACATGGTGGCCATATAGGTGTCACATGATAGGCCAAAGTGACATGACACTATTTGATGGGCCAATATTTAATCGACCATATCTTTTGATTTGAGAGTTGGATTGAGGCAAGTTTTACATCATTGGAAAAATTTCGATGAGTTGAATGCAACGATGTCATCCATTTTAAGTTCTAAGGATGTTGAAAAATTTTGAAAATTTTAGCCCCCATTTCCATAACTAGACCTTGGAGGTCCGATCGTCAAAGTAACTGCCTCCTTCTACCCTCACTAGGGGCTATGGATAGTAGGGTGTATGTTATAGTTGGCACACACCACTGTTTATTATGTGGTGTCATCTCATTTGATATCAAAATGTAAATATGTCAAGCAAAATCATTTCGTCCCAGCACCCAATATTGCGTCATTTGATTGTTTTGAGGTTTGGCTAAACCACCCATGCTAACTCTTGATATCACCTTTACTCCATTACATCTTTTTTTTTTCTATGTTCCTCCATGTTACTTGCCAACACGCCTTCTCTCATTTTGACTCAATCCCATTCCAGTCATCTTGCCTACTAATATTTGTTCACGTGATAAGGACGAAAAATTCATTGTCATTATTGTTGGTGATGTCATGAATTCCTATATCACTATGCCATCTTCTCTCTCGAAGCACAAAGAGTAATATTTTCATTGATCTTGATTTGTCATCCATTTCAAGGTGGTACACACTACTTTAAACTAAATATTTAGAATGTTATTCTTCAATTTAAAATTGTATTTTTGTAATTGTTTTTCTGGAAAATAAAGGTTTAATATAATGTTGAAATGTATTTTGTCTTTAATAAAAATTGATTATTTTTAAAATGAGAATAAAAATTCATAATGAATAAGAATAATATCAAATACTTTTATTGGAACATTAGAAATAACATTATTAATGTAACCCAATATAAATTGTCCACTATTTACTTCAATAGCTAACCACAACAACAGATGCCCCCTAGTCAACTTATATAAAAGACCTGAATAGAACATTAACAATATCAAACATAACAGTGTTAGTGTGCCCCCACTCCCTGACTTATATAGAAACTCCCTGACTTATATAGAAAACTTGGGTAGAGCACTAGCAATATCAAACATAACAACCTCAATATCATTGTAGAGCACTCACCAACATATTGGTCATTTACAATTTTTTTTTTATTTAAAAATAATTTGTCACACACTAACAAATATGAAAATAAAAATAGACTCACCAGCTTTATTATGTTTCATCAAAATACTCTAAGCCACTTAAAAAATGAGAAATTAATTTTTTAAAAATTATAAAATTATTTGAATAATTTAAAAAAATGGTAAATAAAAATAAAATCCAAAATTTTGTTATGCAGATAAAATTCATGCAAATTAATAGTCAGATAACTTTAATGGGAGTGTGAAAGCTACAGTCCTTAGCGAAAGCAAACAAAAGCTAACAAGGGAGCTACTGTCGTAGCGGTAGTCCCTGCCGGGGTTGAGAAACTTGCCACAATCAGCAAAGCTCGCTACTAATTTGACAATGAAGTGAATAAGCTAGCTACTAATTCGACAATGAAGTGAATTTGACCGCAATATTGCTAGAATGAAGTGAATTTTCTTTGCTAGAATGAAGTGAATTTTCTGCGTTATTTCATGTATTTTATGTATTTTAGAGATATTCAGAATGTTTAAAATAATAGAATGGATTTGGTAATTCCCTTATATATATAAAAACATAAATATATAAATATTTGCTTATTGCTTAACACAAAAGCACTGGATTGAGAATATATAATATTAATATTTTATGTTTACAATTTTCATGATTCAGATAAATTTTTGTAAAATTTAAAACCATATTGCCACTATAATATATAATATTAATATTTTATGTTTACAGTTTTAATGATTCAGATAAATTTTTATAAAATTTAAAGCTAAATTGCCACTTTGCCTTTAAGCTTTTATACACATCAGGCCACCAAGTACATGCAATATTACTTAACCGTCACACCGCCGTAGTCTTTAACGCGACTTTTTGAAAGCCTTTCCGGCGATTTTTTCCGGTGAAAATCCGGCAGTGATTTATGGAAATCCAAGTTTGATAACTAATTTCTGCACAATGAAACTGTCCCAGGGGTTTTTCAGGGTGCTGAATCCGAATATGCAGTTAAAAAACCATTTTAACTGCAACAAATCATGATTTCAGCTCAATTTCTTCCGCCGGATTCCGTCACCGGAATCTCAAAAAGTCGCATTATAGACAACTCCCCGTCACACCAAGATGGTGGAATATTGCTTGACATCTGGATATTACACCACACAATTTCCAAATGTAGTGACAGCACAAAATTCAAGTACAGTTAAAAAAGCATTAGTCATCATAGCATTGAAGGTAAATAGTAAAAGAAATACACTGCACAGTTTTCATACCAGAATCCGCAACGGATGGCTGCGATCTAGACACCACTAAAACAGTTCAATTCAATACAGTTTTCATATCAGAATCCGCAACCGATGGCTGCGATCTAGACACCACTAAAACAGTTACCGATCACAAAACTCCATGTTTTTAAATAAGAAAGTAATTACAAATTCCTTTTATAATGAGCAACAAATTGTTATATTATTTTAACTAAAAAAATTGTCTACTTTTAATCCTAAAATTATTTTATATCCTATTATATTTCGATATTAAAATTGATAAAAAAATATTTTATTTTAAAAAATAATGAAATAATTTAATCATAGTGATATTGATATCACTTTTGAATAATATATATCAATTTCAAATTAAGAATTAAAAAATTAACATCTTACTCTTACTAAATTGTGATGATAAAATTTGTGAAATCTTATAGATAAATTAATTATAAGAGATACAAAAAACTAAAATCTGTTGCTGGTGTTTTAAATAAATTTGTGCATGGACATCCATAAATTGATAAAGAATGCATGTCATCACATAAATCTTTGTCACATGGCACCATAAGCCCAGGGGTTGGCCCCCCTCCCCTAGCAGTTAAGTCGATGATTTAGGAATGACGTCACATGGGCGGTTTCCGCAGAGGTTGGGCTAGTGGTTAGGAGCTGGCCGTTTCGAGCGTAGTTAAGAGGCTAGAAATTAAGGTGCTCACAAGTGAATGGCGTGATGTTAGGCACGGTGGTTAAGGTATGGTTAGCAGAGTTAATGTCACGGTAAATCCATGTTCACAGGCTAGGTGTCGGTAGTTGGGGTTATGGTTACTACCACAGAGGCGGTGGTTATGGTAACCACCGCGAAATGCTCATATGCGGTGGTAATGGTTAACATTAATAGTTTTTGGGGCTGTGGTTAGCCACTAACCATGGTTCGTCGATCGGGGTCAGGGGTTAACCACCATCCCCACCCCCCAATATATGCACACTACACGTTAAATAAAATGTCTCTGCCACCATATAACAAGTCCTACCATTGACGGGTTGGTGAATGTGGTGTTTAGTCGGTAACAGTTTCAGTGATGGGCAACACAAAATTTATCTCTAACGACTCTTCTGCTCTCCATACAGCCACAAAATACAAAATAAAATCATGAGGGCATACAAGCATGCTTGCAGAATATGTACCTGCAGAGACTCGGAGAAATCAAATTAGATTGTTTTCTCCTTTTCGAGGCTAAAAGGTGTCTGAGGAGAGAAGAATCTGGAAGTATCATACCTAAAAGAAAGAATGAGATGAATGGATGTAACATACACCAATCAATACATAAGTCATTTAAATGCAGGATTAAAAAGATACATAAACACACGCATTGATAGCCATTATCTAGTACGCGGCTTTTCACTGTACAAATTTATTTGATAAAACATATCTGAATATATATAAATTGAAAAACAAATACATATCTTCACCTCCTCACATATCTGAATATATATAAATTGAAAAACAAATACATATCTTCACCTCCTCTCATAATGGCAACACGGATTTTATCCCTGCCGACTCTTGTGCTCTGCATACACAAAATACAAAAGAAAATCATGAGTGCAAACAATGCGTGCCTACAGAATATGAATCTGCAGAGACTATGAAAAATTAAATTAGAATGTTTTCTCCTTTTCGAGGGAAAGAGGAATCGGTAAGTAGCATACCTAAAATGAGATGAATGGATGTACCATCCACCGCTCTGTACATTTCACGTCCTTATTCTTCGTCGTCTTCACGTGTGTCATGTACTCTTTACTAAATTCCCTGCAAACCGTTTAAACCTATGCTTAAAAGGATTTGACAGAGAACCACGGTGTCTGCAGCACATTGATACAGATAAATATATTAACAAGTCAAAAAACATAAGACATTAAGAAAAGGGCTATAGTATTATCTTATCGGTCAATGGCAAACCCTGCTTTATGTGAAGTTTTCACCTACGTACGAGACGGAGCATGTTAGCCATCTGGAGCCTATTCCGTGAAATGAGTTACCAAGCCAACCCTAATGAGTGACAGGTGTTAGATTTAGGGTTCTCCAAATGTAAGGCTAGGATTGTCTTATAGTTTTCATTGAAAATTCCCAAGATGAAGGCTAGGATATAGTTTTCATTGAAAATTCCCAAGATGAAAACAAGACCAGCGGAGAAAACACCCAAAAACACAAACCCAATTAATGCGCCTTCCACTTCTGTTTTGCTCTGTTCCTATGCAAATGAGGGAAGAAGAATTTTAATATTATGTTAAATAAAAAACAGAATGACTTCCATACCAATACCAAGAAAACTTCCAATTACTCATATCAAAGAGAAAAGAGAGTTGCAAAGGCTACTAGCCTGGCCATGGCCGGATTACCTTAAATCACACCAACCCAAAAACAAAGACCCGTGAGGTGCAACCTTACCCTTCCATTTTGTTCCATTCCTGTGTAAATGTAGGAAGGCAATTTTTATATTATATTAACTATAAAACATACAGATGGTTTTCATACCAGGTTTTCGTACCAATACCGAAAAAACTTTCAATCCCTCACAATAAAGAGAAAACGAACCAGGTTTTCGTACCAATACCGAAAAAACTTTAAATCCCTCACAACAAAGAGAAAACATAGAGGTGACACAGAGGTGTGAAGGTTCTTAGCCATGGCCTGGGTACCATACATCACACCACCCAAAAACACAGACACAGAAAAAGGAGCAGAATATTGAACAAACAATTTACCTAGACTTAACATATGTTAAAAGGGACGATTAACACAAAAACTTTTCATGTGTGAAAACTTTGGATATAAATTGAACAACTAGCTCAGTTCGGCTCTTATCTTTCCTGGCTCTGATACGAATTGAACGGACGGCAACGTACATATTTAGATTTGTTGATAACTCAAATAACGCACAAACAGTCACCACTTACAGCTCAGGGTTGGAGTGGTTCCCTAATGTTATTTAATATCTGCTGCAAGCCACAGGTGGGTGCATGGTGAACACGTATGTTACAGCGCAGGGTTGGAGTGGTTCCCTAATATTATTTAATATCTGCTGCAAGCCACAGGTGGGTGCCTGGTGAACACGTATGTCAATGTGTTACCACAGGTGGGCGTCTATTCATGCAAAAACACAGATGGCAAAAAAGTAAAACATAATATATGATTTTGGAAAATTTATATTGTGAGATTAAAGATCATTTGTAAAACTAGGGATAGATTGAAACGTTGGATAAAAAGGTGGATGCTTTTTTCAGCCATTGGTTAAAACACCTCTGCAGTTCCAAACTTTGAATAAATAGGTAAACGACTTTCAAACTTTGGATAAAACATTTTTGTGGATGAGTATAATTCGCACCTCGGCAATAAGACGTCAAAACGAAAACTTTGGATAAAAGCATTTTTTACATCATATTTTTTTTGAAAACATGTCTTGAAATTTGCGAAGCGCACAATAAGACCCCAACTTTATTGTCCAATCAAAAATTACATAATAAATTTTATATTATTTTGTAATATGAAAACTTTGGTTAAAGTTGTGATGTATAGTAATATTTTTTTGGTTAAACAAGAGATTAATAGGCAGTCAACCACGATCCATTGCTAAGAGTCCCACCCAGAGACTAATAAGAAATTGAAATCTTTTCCATTTTACCAAAAATAAAAAGCTATAAATTGTATATGATAACATTGTGTTACTTTTGTACGTGGCCAAAAGTTAAATCTTTTAATATTATTAGTGGAGAAATGTGTGCATTTCTATTTGCTCTCAAAGCTATGATCATGGGAGATAGCGGTCTGTGTTCAAAAGTGACAAGTTAGAATATTTATCTCATCCTCTTTGGTGATATTTTCGTACTGTGTGAAAAGCGAGGGTCTTGCAGTATTTTTGTGGGGGCAAATGTGTGCACATTATTTGTGGACAAACGTGTGTATTTTTATTTTCACTCAAAGTTATTAACTTGATATAGTGGTGTTAGTTTATTTGTTTTTTCCGGTTGAAAATTATGAAAATTTTGGTAATATTTTGATAAATTTTAATAGAAGTTTTTGTAAATCTAAGTTAAGTTATTAAATTTCAAAATTTTAGATATTTTTATTAGCACTGAATCTATTCTTACCATTAAAAATATGATTTAAAATTTGTTAATTTTCTTTCACCCAAATTCAAATGACTTTTAACGCTCAAACAAATCCTCCCCTAGATAAACAACGCCATTCTTTATTATGCCTCTGTCCCAACTTGTCTCTGTTTCCATGTCCGGATTCAAGGACCCCATCAAAAATTAATTAAGGAAATAAAAGCTTGAGATTCCTATTCACAATAAAGGTTATCCTTATGTAGTGTAAATTATGCTCATTTAAATTTATTTCATGTTTTTTTAGATGTTTGAATTTGTAATTTTAGTATTTTATTAAAAATTAATTACTTCTTGTTTTTAGTTTTGGTGTGATAGTGAAATGACATTTTATTTTTGTGTGTAGATAGTAATTTTTATTTGGTGTAGGCAATGAAATGATATTTTTATATTAATTAATATTAATATTAAAAATTAATTTTTATTTATTTAATAAATTTGAAACAAAGTCAAACTAATTACATTACATTTCTTCATGGATTATTTCATATGCATGTTTTCATATGCATGAGATTTTACGTGTGATTAACATTAAACACTATCTCTATATTGACAATAAAATAATCTGCTTGAGACAAACACCAGGCAGCAGTGCTTATCAAAGTAATACATCAGGCATATTTTTAAGCAATTCTCCCGAATTTTAAGGCAGAAACAAACCTAATTTATAAACATTTCGAGTTTATGCTCTGCCCTTAAGAATTAGTATTCAGGGCGAAGTTTTCAACTCTCCTGTATGTAGTCAAACGACAATCTTGCTCTCAGGTTGCCATCAGCGAAAGTAATGGTGACATCAAATCAACCCGCAACCCAGAATTTAAATAAATAAAATCCATGTTCTATCAAGAAAACTAAAAGCAACTATTCTTATATAAACGAATCATTTCTAGATATTATTATGAATGGTTGGCCGAGAGTTAACGGAAGAGCCGTGCGCGGCGACAGGGAGTTGTTTGGGAAAAAACCGAAATTGCCATAATTTCGCGATATTGGATTTCCACAACATAGGGGCTTATGATAATGGATTAGGGTTGACTCCAGGCATGCTCCCTCCCTACCATTCATTGTTCTTTGTTTACCATGTGGCAGATTCCTGTTTGGTGTCATGTGATTCGATGATATCCAGAGGCTAAAGTGGGTGGGCAGGTGATTGCCATTTTCAGATTTGTCCTGATTTATTGGAAGCCACATTTTCCTGGATTGATATAACTAAATAATTTCTGCTAGGTCAATTTCTGTTGTTTTTTTTTCCAGTAAATTTTAGTCAGAAATTCGGGCAGCTGTTCAAGTTTTCAGAGCTTTCGAAGAAATATATTAATTATATCCCTCGTGCTTTGACATTGGATACATAACTGCACAACTCCCTTGAGTTTGCTGATTGTTTGTGGATAGATTTACTGGGGTTCCATTTTCGATGATTCAATCGATGGCGGTGGACATCAGTGCTGATTTTGTGAACAATACCCGGCTATTAATTTCTCAATTGTTGCTCCAGTTTTTGGTCTAATTATCATGGGAGGTGCCAAAGAGGAGCTGTATGCCTTAACGTTCCTCTTTCGGGTACTCGCTATCGTTTGCCTCGCACAGTACTCCAGTGGAAATTCTACAAATTTGTATTTCCCTTCATTCGGCGACAACAACAAGAAGCAGTTGAAATACTTGGGAAATGCTTCCTATAGTTCTTCAGCTGGTTACATCGATCTAACTCTATCGCCGAACACTAAATCAGCTGCTGCTGCGAATCAATATTCTCAGTTGTATAATTGCATTGGAAGGGTTATTTACGATGAACCCATCACCGTCTGGCCGGCGACATTTACGACAACCTTCACGATGTTCGTCGAAAATATCACAATCTCACAATCCCCGACGGGGTGAAGAATTTCAATGCAGACGGTATGGTCTTCATCATAGTGCCAAACGACAAACCCTCTTCTCCGGAAAGTTACCGATCGTATCTGGGCCTATTTGATCAATTAACAGATGGAAACGCAACCAATCAGCTAGCCATCGAATTCGACGCCTACAAGAACGAATGGGAAAACTCTGCTCCTAGGTTTCCGAGCTTCACTTTCGCATTTTCATTTTGCAGAGGAAAACTCTACTCCTAAGTTTCCGACACAGTTGGATCTTGCCAACAAGCTCACGCAATGGACAAGAGACAGTTGGATCCCGCCAACAAGCTCACGCAATGGACAGGAGATAAGATCAAAACGACTTCAACAACACCATATCGGAGCTCACATATCAATTTGGAGACTTTGAAAATCTCAAGAGCATTGATGGATTTCAAAAAAATGGTGTCTACAGGTTGGGTCGAATGCTTGGCAAAAAAAATTGTTGGGCAATAATGAATCTTGTCCACTGGTGTGACGGTAAGAAGTCTTCTCATAAATCGGATGAATCGATCATTTTGATCGCTTGGAGTTTCATGATTGAGTTCGATCTTAGACAGGGTCAACTGAACAATCCTTTGCGGTTTCAGATCTATTTGTTACTGAGGATCAAAAGTGACTTTCCTCGCCCTACCTTTATGTGTATACCCAGTAGACGAATTCATGTTCCAGGTCTCTTTCTCAGTGTTTGCAATGACCAAAGTTAATATTGAAGGGATAAGAGGATGAAGAAATGTTTGAAGGGACCATTCACTTCAACCCAATTAGATCATTGTGTTTGAGCAAAGAAGAGTCGAGATCACAGGTTCTGGGGCGCCATGTGGATCGATTTGTAATTTTATATGATTTCTACTAACCGAATTTGGATAGTTGTGCACGAGGGAAGATCCATATAATGCTCTCTAGATGGTGAGCTTCACTTTCGCATTTTGTTTTCATTTTTCAGAGGAAAACTCTGCTCCAAGGGTTTCTAAAACAGTTGGATCCCTCCAACAAGCTCGCACAATGGACAGGAGATAAGATCAAAACCACTGCAACAACACAATATTAGAGCTCACATATCAATTTGGAGACTCTGAAAACCTCAAGAGCATTGATGGATTTCAAGAAAATGGTGTTTCCATGTTGGGTTGAACACTTGGCAATATTTTTTTGTTGGGCAATAATGAATCTTGTCCACTAGTGTGACGACAATATGTCTTCTCAAAAATCGGTTGAATCAGGCACCTGGATTGCTTGTAGTTTTATGATTAAGTACAATCTTAGACAGGCTCACTTGAAAAATCCTTTGAGGTTTCAGATCTATCTGTTACTGAGGATCAAAAGTGATTTTCCTCACCTTACATTTATGTGTATACCCAATAGACGAATTCAAGTTCCAGGTCTCTTTCTCATAATTTGAGATGACCGAAATTAATATTGAAGGGATAAGAGGACGAAGAAATGATTGAAGGGAACATTCACTTTAACCTAGTTAGATAACTGCAATTGAGCAAAGAAGAGTCGTGACAGCAGGTTCTGGGGTTCCATGTGGATTGATTTTTATTTTTATATGATTTCTACAAATTGAGTTTGGATAGTTGTGCATGAGGGAAGATCCATCAGCATATCTGATAACTAGGATAACTGCAAGGGTCAGGTTCATGGTTACCTTGTTTTCCAGAAGGTGGTCGTGCACGAGAAGCAGAACGACCTAAAACTTCGTCTGACAGATAAGGTCTTTATCTCCTTTACTTTTATCCTGAGTCAAAGGAAATCTTGATTAATAGGATGGATGAGAGTAAGCCAATCTCGTTGGGAGAACAAGATCATGAAGAGAGGTTGAAGCTGATATGAACTTCATGAAGATGATGAGAAGCCCATTTAATTGTCGCTAATAAAGGACGAGGTCAAAACCAATAGAATATCAATTGTGATGATTAGGCATGGTATTCTTCATGAAAAGCCCATCGTATTTGTTGATGGTGTTGGACCCCCAATATTCAGGGGATCACCCCAATGTGATGTCCCAACTAGACCTCACACCGTTTGGTGTGGGAGTCTCATCTGGTATGATGGCCCAATTGCCATTATCTTAAATGTTTTCTTTAGCTCTTGCTTATTAGCACAAGAAAGTAGTTTGCTTTGTCTTCGAGTAGTGAGGTTCGCGTGTCTCGTGATTGATAGCGTTACTTGCGTCAAATTTCTTTCACCAAAAAGAGGAAGGGTGGGAGTGAGTCCCAAGTCGGATGGGAGGAGACCCAACTCTGTCAAGAACACACAACACAATTGGACGTGCACAACTTCTGGAGGAGGAATCCACACGGATGCGGTAGTCACAACACATAAGAGAAGATAACACGTACAACACGCAGTGGGCAGTCCACGCGAGTGAGACAGTCGTTATAGCAAGTTTACATGAAAGGTTCTGTCTCATGTCCTGGAGGTTACCAACACGGGCAGGACAATGTTAACAGCATATGAAACACATTTTCATTAATATATATGTATTAGAACAATTAAATGAATCCAAGTGTTAAACACAGGTTAAAGCAACATGTGTTACAAGTGTTCAAGACGAATCTTACAAACAGTTACAACACGTGTGAAAACATGTTGGCCTGTTAGCAGGCTTATGAATTAAGCGAAAGTTTTAAGACGGATCGATACACCATACATCACTAACCCTGTGGGCAAGACATTGGAGCCACTACTTACTCCTCAAAGAAAATATTACAGACTCTCAAGGCTCTGTGGGAGGAGCCAAGGTTAAAAAGTCCCTTGCATGTAAAAATGAGGGCGTATTTATAGCCAAGGGTGAAACTCAACCTTGTGGTTGTTCAACTTCCCTCAAGACTGTTTGACTTCCATGGCCTTTCAACTTTACATGATTCTTCATATGAAAAGTGGGTCTCTTGGACTTTCATGCTACATTACATTAATTGACAATATGGCGCATAGTGGAGATGTGGACGACATGACTCATGACAACACTCGACATGATAGTGTTAGTACATTCGTGTTGCTGGTGGTGTGCATGTCGAGTTGAAGTGTTGCTGGGTAATGGACATCGCAATGGTGTGTTACAACTTCACCTCCGCATGGAAAAGTGCGTAGAGTCTTCGATGGTCGTTGGGTTCACTTGATATTACATTCTCACATTGCTCCTCACTTGTATTATGGCATGCTTGATAGGTTTGTTTGTTCACGAAAAGTGCATGTTCATCTGCCTGTCCATCCACGAAGACATCTTCGCATGTTCGCTCGTCTGTCCGTCTGTCCGCGAACACATATTTGCGTGATCGCCCGTTCGCGAGCACATCTCTTTGCATGCATCAGTTGTTCTTCCATTGACGAACATGTCCTTCTGCATGTACTCCCTTTCTTCATCCTATCCGTCGTTGCGCCATGTCTTTTTATGTACCCGTATCTGCAGTTACTCATGACGAGATGACATCAAATCCATAAACCTCCTAGTCTACCATGATGCATGATCATTTTGGATGCAGGTGACCAGGAGAGAAGAAAAGGTCATGAAACTGCATGAGGCAAGCTTCGAGCTGGGATGGAAGCTCCAGACACTGTTAGTGAAAACTGCGCAGAAGTCACTAGGAGATGGTGACGAGCAATTCAAATCGAAAATGACTGTCCACAGGGTATGGCTTGGCTGGAGGAAAAATCTGCACAATTTTTGGAAGTAGCAGTCCGAGATGCGGGAAGGATGGGCAAACAAAATCTGCGCAATTTTTGGAAGGACCGGGAAGTGGGAACCTGGTGGCCAAAACTGCACAATTCCTGGAGGGAACTGGCAGCTGGCTGCTCAGACCTTGGCAGAAAAAATTGTGCTGATGCTAGGAGGCTGGCCTACTGATCACCTCCGCTTAGTCTCTGGGTTAAGCGGACTGCTGGGTAGCAGAGTGCTTGCTCATGAAATCTGCATAGTCTTTCGGGTGAGAAGCTGGCCAACTTACTCGTGGGCTGGCTGGAAAAACTGCGCAATTTTTTGAGGGAGACAGGGACGGGAATTGGGTCACTATCCGGCCTGTCTACACAATTTTCTCAATCAGCGGAGTGGGCAAGGTCTGCAGTCTCTGCACAATTTTTTAGGGGAGTCAGTCCGGCGATGACTGTCGGGTCAAACTCTATGGTTGGCCAGCAGGAGGGTTGATTGATCAGCATGTGGGCAGCGCAACTTGAAATGAATTTCTTGGTGCTTCTACGTTGTTCTAGGTGATAGTCGATCGAGTCGATGGCGGGGGGAAGGTCCAACTATTAGAGGGTGATCTAGTCGTCAAAACTTTAGTAAAATTACTAATTTTGTGAGCGAGTGAAAAGGTGCATACGTGAACTTGCAAACACACACTTAAATGAATTGACGACGAGACGAGTCAAACCATCCAGACACACATGCTCAACATGACCGACCGATGGTGCAAGTCGACAAGCGCGATGCTTGTGATCGATCGTTTGATGACCACGGTGACACTTGCGCGAAAGTGTATACGACTCCATGTGTGAGCACGACAGATGTTTACATAGCGAGCACAACATGTATGCACGAAGGGGGGACCTTGTGAATGACCAGAACATGGTCGAAAGCGTGACATTGTTACCAACATGCAAAAGTTGTCGTTTGAATGATCAAGCAAGGTGGGCACGAAGACTCACATGAGCTCACGGGGTGAACCTGAGTGTGTGAAAACATCAAGTTAAACTCTCAAAGGAGGCTCCAAAATTGGATGTGGGCCAAAATTTTGGAGGGTGTTGCACTCGCTACAACAGTTGGAGACACACTGGTAGAACTCCAACTTCTCTGTTTTGGCTCATTGACAACACAGGGCCTTGGTCTTTCAAGGAGTATTGAATCGTTGTGCGGGTTATTTTGGCTTCGCCACTTACCCCATGGACAAACATGGTTAACCTTTTGCCAACTCAATAAAACACAACAAAAGCGGTGGCCTAGGTGCAGGCGATATGGACAAGCGGTTGAGACCTAATATAATTTCTTCTAATGCAGACTGGATTTCTCCTTCTCCCTTTCTTTGGATATTAGTCATCTATCCCTAGATTGACTGTTATAACTATTTCCTCTTTCATATAACCATTATTCCCTTTATAATCACCCCCACCCTTGTTATCGACGCTTCTTATTACACAGAGCCCCTTATCCTCTACCGGGACTATAATTCCCTAGGAATTACAGTAATACACTATCGTTGGTTTCAAACGAGGAAAATGTGTTTTTAAACACAAAATACACAGGCAGAGGCTTTCGTTTCAAAGGAATGGAAATACACTGTCGACACTTTTAATTAACCACTATAGTGCTAATTTCGAAGAATTACACTATCAAGCTTATACACTATCGACAATACAATCGGGCCTTCCATAATTCCTTTCTCTGATGTGACAACACATAGTGTTATCAGAGATCACAGTCCGCGACTACAATGCTCCCAATACTAGACTCCTCCTGCTCCAATCCGGTGATGCGATAACAATCACCTCTCGGCAAGCGCTGTCGACGACTTCAATACACCAATGTTGTGTTCCCTCCACTCCGAGATTGTGATGTGATAAAGATCGTGAACCCGACAACCTTTCCACTTTTCTCTATAGTGTTTTGGGTCTAGACAGTCGGAGTTTCAAACTTCGGCAGTTCCAAAAGCCCTTTGTAGTCCGCTTATGATTATGCGATGCGATCTTGGTTCAGACCCGATATGGGAATGAACCAGAGCTTATAAAAATTTAAGTCCAGAACTTTGCTGCGGCTAAATAATTTCACAAATTCTCTGTGTAAAACAGAGTTTCTGCTTGGAAGGTCAACAATGCATGTAAGAGGAAATAGATGTGCCAATGTAAGGGAAACCATGTTAACAAGCTTAAAACCAATGTTAAGAGGAAAAATTGATCCGAATCACCATTAACAACGTTCAGAAGGGAAGAATCGCAACCAGATACAAATACAAATTACAATTAACAAATAACCATAACATGAGATGCATAGAGAGGGTTTCTTTTTTCCAGATAATAATGCTTCCGGCTACACTCACTTAAAGTGTCCCGTTATTTCATTTTATAAATAATAGATAAGCCCTCTCGGTCCTTATCCCATACAAAAGCATGCCTTTTACATAGAGTGATTTAAAGCAATCACACGTAAAAAATTATTATCACTTATCCATAAGTGATTATTACAAAATGCTTTTATTCTTAATTCTATCTCTATCTTAAACTAGAAAAGCATGGAAACTGCTGGCTAAAGGACCCCACTCCTTTGCATGTAGATTTTTTTGGATTTTTGGAATAAGTTTGAAGATTTTCCCTCCAAGTCACATGTTCCGGCATCAGACTCCTAAGGACAAAATTCTTCATGGGCTCCTATCCATGAGTTCATCTATGGAACTGCCCAGTTTCTATAGTATGTCTTCTGTAACCCAAGTAGCTTCAGCGGTTGGAATATCCTTCCATTTTACCAAATACTGGAAGTACTCTTGTCCCCTTGTTTTCTTAAACACCTTCTTGTCCAGAATTCTTTCTAGCTGCAAATTCTTTGTTGTGGGTAACTGTTTTACCCAGTCAATCTATTGGGTTTGTTGATCTTGTGCTATATCATATGTAGTTTCACCTTCAGACTTGTATGGGTCTGCAACATCAAAAATTGGTGATATTCCAACATCAGGGGGTAGCTCAATCTTATAGGAATTTGCAGAAGTTTTTCTCAACACTCTACACAGTCCAATTTTTTTGAAATTCAATTTGTTAAACTACCTCTTTGGAAACCTCTCATTTCTGAGATGTGCTAAAACCAGATCTCCAACTTCAAATTTCACCTCTCTTCTTCTCATGTCTACTCTGGTTTTGTACTTCATGTTGCTATCCTGCAGCTTTTGTTTCACTTTTTCATGTATTACTTGCATTTTTGAAGCAAAATCTTCACCCTCTGCACTTCTCATCTCATGTTTTCCCAAGTTTCTTAACTCATATACTCCTCTTGGATGCATTCCATAAACAATATGGAATGGACTCTGTCATGTACTCCTATTAGGCGAGTCATTATATGCATATTCAACTTGTGCCAATACTTGATCCCACTGTTTTCGATGTTCTGCAGTAAGGCTTCTTAAAAGATTGCCCAAACTCCTGTTCACAACTTCATTCTGTCCATCATTTTGTGGATGATAGGTAGAATTGAAACATAAATTAGTTCCCAATTTCTTCCATAGTGTCCTCCAGAAATGTCCAACAAATTTGGAATCCCTATCTGAGACAATACTCTTAGGTAATCCATGCAATCTTACAACCTCTTTAAAAAACAAATTAGCAATGTGAGAAGCATCATTAGTCTTATAACATGGAATAAATTGTGCCATTTTTGAAAATTTGTCCACTACAACAAAAATTGAATCATTACCTCTTTGGGTCTTTAGTAAGCCCAAAACAATATCCATACTTACCATATCCCAAGGCCTATCTGGAATTGGTAATGGGACATACAAACCTATGTCTTGGCTTCTTCCTTTTGGATATTGACAGATTTTACAAGTTCTCACATACTTTTCCACATCAGATCTCATTTTTGGATAGAAATAAAATCTGTTCAAAAGTCTTCTCTATGCCAAAATGTCCTGCAAGTCCTCCACTATGTTTTTCTTTGATTAAGTTCTTCGTCATAGAATAGTTTGGTATGCACAGCTGATTTTTCTTAAACAACAGTCCATCTTGTAAGAAGTAATGCAACCATTTACTCCTATCCATCAAGAAAGGATTTTTACAAGCTTCAAATGCCTCTTGAAAATATGGATCTGTTTCATACAATTCTTTAAGAAAATCAAAACCCAACACTTGGATTTGACTCTCTTGAAATAATACATTCCTCCTACTTAAGGCATCTACAACTTTGTTTGATTGGCCATTTATATGCTTCAAAACAAAATGGAAACCTTGAAGATACTCTACCCATTTGGCGTGTTTCTGGCTAACCTTTGGCTGTTGCATAATATACTGTAGTGCATGGTTATCTGAGTAAAGGATAAATTCTTTTGACATTAGATAATGCCTCCATTTCTTTAATGGCTGTACAACTGCATAGAACTCCTTATCATAAGAAGAATACTTCTTTTTGGAATCATTTAACTTTTCACTACAGTAGGTTATAGGTCTATCTTCCTAGCTTAAAACACTTCCAATTGCTTCTCTGTTGGCATCACACTTCACTTGGAATGACTTACTAAAATCAAGTAGAACCAAAATAGGCTTTTCAGTGATTTTCTTCTTTAACAGCTGAAATTATTTTCTGCTTCAGCAGTCCATCTAAATGGTTGTTTATCCTTCTTTATGGTCTCAATAATAGGTGCATTGATCTTACTAAAATTCTTTATTAATATTCTATAAAAACTAGCAAGACCATGAAAACTTCTTACCTCAAAAACACTCTTGGGTGAAGGCCACTCCATAATTGCCTTGATCTTCTCTAGATCCATCTTCAGCCCTTCAGCAGAAATAACAAAACCCAAGTACACTAGCTCTTCTTTCATGAATGAACACTTCTTCAAATTCAGCGATAATTTCTCCTACTACAGCCTTTGTAAGACATAATTCAGATGTCTCATGTGGTCCTCCTTAGACCTGCTGTAAACTAATATATCGTCCAGATATACTATTACAAATTTACTAATAAAATATTTAAAAACTTCATTCATGAGTCTCATAAATGTACTTGGTGCATTTGACAACCCAAAAGGCATTACTCTCCACTCATACAATCCCTCACTTGTCTTAAAAGTGGTTTTCCACTCATCCCCTTCTCTTATTCTTATCTAATGATACCCACTTTTAAGATCTAGTTTTGAAAAATACTTTGCTCCACTCAAGAAATCCATTAAATCTTCAATTCTAGGTAAAGGAAATCTGAACTTGATTGTTATTTTATTGATGGCTCTTGAATCTGTACAAATTCTCCAACCTCCATCTTTCTTTGGACTCAACACTGTTGGCACTATACGAGGACTCAAGCTTTCTCTTATTAGCCCTTTGCCAAACAATTCTTGCACCTGCTTCTTAACCTCTTCATTTTCTGTAGGAGTCATTCTATAAGCTTCTTTGTTAGGTAGACTTGCTCCAGGAATCAAATCTATATGATGGATAATTCTTCTAATGGGTGGCAACTCATTTGGCAAATCATCAACAATAATATCACAATATTTCTCCAACATTTCTTGAATTTCAATGGGTAAATCAGAAACTTTAGTAGAAGACAATATTACCTTGGGCTTGAAAATTATAGAAAAATTTACCTCATTCTCTTCAATCTGCTTCAAGTATTCCTTTCCTCCTAGTAACAGAGTTTTTGGATCAGTCTTCTTTCCTGGTACATCTTCTTCTTGCAGAGGCATCAACGTATGATTGACAACATCCTTTCCAAACTTGTAGGTGTTTCTTTTTCCATCATGCATGACTCTTCTGTCATATTGCCAATGTCTTCCATGCAATATGTGACACACATCCATTGGAATTACATCACATACAATTTTATCTTTATACTTGCTCACCTAAAATTCCACTTCACACTGTTTATTCACTAACAGTTGATGTCCCTTTTGTAACCATGACACCTTGTAAGGTGTTGGATGTTTTATTGTCTTTAGTTTCAATTTCTCCACCACTTCTATAGAGACTAAATTATCAGTGCTGCCACTATCAATTATCATGTAACAACATTTCCCTTGAACTTTACACATTGTTCTGAATAAGATATTTCTTTGTGATGGTTCAACTATCTCCTTTGTTGGCTTGAGAAAAACTTTATTAACTACCAAATATTCTCCTTTATCTGGTATATTTTCTTATTTTGTCACTGTTGTTGTTGCTTCCCCCTCATATTGAGCCACAATAGCATTCCTCTGATTTGTGTCTTCTTTCTCTGGGCACTCAAAGGCTCTGTGTCTCAGTTTGTTACATCTGTAACATCTTATCTCTCTTCCTCTTCCTCTACCTTCTCTTCCTGTAGAAAAACTCCCTCTGCCTCTTGTATCACCTCCTGTGGGTGCATACTGGGTTGAGCTACTACTAGCTCCATCTTTAGGTGCTGTAGATATTCCTCTACCACCTTGACTTCCCCTTCCTCGGAAAGTACCTCTCCCTCTGGAAGACTGCTTCCTCATGAGTTTTTCTTCAGCGTTCAATGCTATCTGATAAGCCTCCTCTACTATTTTAGGATATAGTATACTTATCTCATCTTGAATGTCCATCCTAAGGCCATTCACATATCTAGCCACCTTCTCATCTGTATCATGGGCTTCTCTAGCTCTTATGCTTACCTTGTAAAATTCCTCTATGTATTCTTTCATTATCAAAGACCTCTGTCTAATATTTTGCATCTGTTTGAACAAGGTTTGCTAATAATTAGTTGGTAGAAGCTTACCTCTTAGCTTTGCTACCATCCTACTCCAATTCTTGATAGGTTGCTTGCCAAGTCTCTTTCTTTATGCCTACACACCATCCCACCAAAAGCGCTGCATGGCATTTTAGCTTGGTGAAAACAAACTTTACTTTCTTCTCATCTTATGTTTCTTCATAGTCGAATAATTTCTCCATGCCATTAATCCAGTCTACCAATTCTTCTGGATTCAGTCCTCCATATATTGAAACCTCAGTCTTTGGCCTAGCTGTGGATCTCAACACTGACTAGAAGAATCTCATCTCAGGGGTAACTGCTACAGCCTCCTCCTCTATAGCTTCAACCTCAGGTTCAATAACATCTCCATCATTTATATTTTTGCCTATTGTTAATGCATCCAATCTAGCTTGTATCTATTGCACAACTTCCATTACTTCAACGTTTGCAATAGGCTATCCTCTTCCAACTCTGAAAGCCATAGTAACTTTACTTCTCCTGCTTCTGAGATTCAATTCAATGTCAGATGGTTGCTCTGATACCACTAATGGTGGCCTGGGTGCAGGCGACATGGACAAGCGGCTGAGACCTGATATAATATCTTCTAATGCAAACTGGATTTCTCCTTCTCCCTCTCTTGGGGTATTAGTCATCTATCGCTAGATTGACTGTTATAACTATTTCCTCTTTCATATAACCATTCTTCCCTAATCGCCCCACCCTTGTTATCGGCGCTTTTTATTACATAGAGCCCCTTATCCTCTACCGGGACAATAATTCCCTAGGAATTATAGTAATACACTATCGTTGCTTTCAAACGAGGAAAATGCTTTTTTAAATGCAAAATACACAGGCGAAGGCTTTCGTTCCAAAGGAACAGAAATACACTATCGGTGCTTTAATTTAAAACCACTATAGTGCTAATTCCGAAGAATTACACTATTGCGCTGATACACTATCGACAATACAATCGGGCCTTTCGGAATTCCTTTCTCTGACGCGACAACATGTAGTGTTATTAGAGATCGTAGTCGACGACTATAATGCTCCCAATGCTAGACTCCTCCCGCTCTGATCTGGAGATGCGATAACAATCGCCTCTCGGCAAGCGCTGTCAGTGACTTCAATACACCAATGTTGTGTTCCCTCCGCTCCGGGCTTGCGATGCAATAAAGGTTGTGGACCCGACAACCTTTCCACTTTTCTCTATAGTGTTTCGGGTTCGGACAGTCGAAGTTTCGAACTTCGGCGGTTCCAAAGGCCCTTTCTAGTCCGCTTATGATTATGCGATGTGATCTTGGTTCAGACCTGATACAGGAATAAACCAGAGCTTATAAAAATTTAAGTCCAGAACTCTGCTACGGCTAAGTAATTTCATGAATTCTTTGTGTAAAATAGAGTTTCCGCTTGGAAGCTCAACAATGCATGTAAGAGGAAATAGATGTGTCGATGTAAGGGAAACCACGTTAACAAGCTTAAAACCAATGTTAAGAGGAAAAACTGATCTGAATCACCATTAACAACGTTCAGAAGGCAAGAATCGCAACCAGATACAAATACAAATTACAGTTAACAGAGAACCATAACATCAGATGCACAGAGAGGGGTTTTTTTTTCCAGATAATAATGCTTCTAGCTCCACTCACTCAGAGCGTCCCGTTATTTCATTTTATAAATAATAGATAAGCCCTCTCAGTCCTTATCCCATACAAAAGCATGCCTTTTACATAGAGTGATTTAAAGCAATCATGCATAAAAACTTATTATCGCTTATCCATAAGTGATTATTACAGAATGCTTTTATTCTTAATTCTATCCCTATCTTAAACTAGAAAAGTATGGAAACTTCTGGCTAAAGGACCCCACTCCTTTGCCTGTAGATTTTTTGGGATTTTTGGAATAAGTTTGAATATTTTCCCTCCAATTCACATGCTCCTGCATCAAAAAGTTCAACTTGATCATAGTGTTTCGAAATCGGGAAGGGTAGTTTAGCTCACGAGTTGAAGATTTTTAGAGTATAAGTTTTCATCTCTGGTGTTGCTTCGCTGCCAGTAGGCCTGGACATTACCCCGACGGAGTTACACAGGAACACAAAAATTTCTCCACTGCTAGCAAACTTGGTCAGTGCCCCGATGGAGTTGCATGCTTCACCTCTGTGCGTAGGAATCCTTTCTCTTCTTTCACCTTTACATGTTTTTAAAGGATTATGCATAGGTACTTATTTATTTTTGGGGTGGAAGAGGGATCTTGACTTATTGAGAGCAGAAGAGGTTGTTCCTTCAGAGAAGCATGTAAGACCTCTGACATTGGTTTGCTCATTTAGATTTTCCCCTTCTCTGTTTCTAATAATTGGACGAGCTTGAACACAGAGAAGAAGGCTGAGTACAAGCATGGGGCTTCCCAGTGTTGGCACAGGTTCATGGTTAGACCAAAGCACCCCTTGCAGATGGCTCGTCTTTTATGTCAATACTTCATCGAATGAAGGTTATAGCCGAGCACAGAGAAGATGGACACAAGATCGGCTAGGTGCTGCAATGTCGCAAGTCTCTTCATATCTCAACCACATACTCATTTGAAAGCTAGAACTTATTTCCGAAAAACAAAAATAGTAAGGTATTAAGTAACCCAAACGAAACGAAAACAAAAATAGTAAGCAGAGCAAACAAAACGAAAACAAGCAACAAGCATACTATGTACATAGTGCGGGGAGTGACCTGACCTATTGGAAGTAGTGTTTGAGATCTTGGTCGTTGACAGGAAGGTTGTCAATGCTCCCGTCAAGTTGCGGATGGTATGTGTGTGGGCCAATATTCTCATGGATTGTGTATGGACCAATCCACAGGGACTCGAACTTTGTATGCTTGCATTTGTCTTCATGGGATTTATTCCATTTCAAGACCAAGTCACCAACACCAAAGTTAGTTTTCCCTGCATAATTCTTATCGAACCATCTCTTGATACAGTTCTATTGGAGTGTAAATTTTTCTTTCGCTTTCATCCTTTCTTCCTAAATATTGCGAAGTGTATCCATCCTATCTTGGACTAGCTGGAAAGGCTTGCCTTGCCATTCTTGGGATAGTTGAAGTGCAGGCAAGTAGATATCGGGTGGAAGGATGACTTATTTACCATAGACCAGGAAGTACGATGAGGTATTCAGAGAGGGTTTGGTTGTTATGCAGTCAGCCCATAATGCATTCGTTAGGGCATAATTATAGTTGCGCTGCTAAGAGTAAACAAACTTTTGATTATGTGGAAGAGGATTTTGTTCGTGGATTCTGCGAGACCATTTCCACGTGGGTAGTAGTTAGATGAGTGTTTCAACACAATACCATTTTGT
The DNA here is from genome assembly GCA_031772625.1 of Pinus tabuliformis. NCBI lineage: Eukaryota > Viridiplantae > Streptophyta > Pinopsida > Pinales > Pinaceae > Pinus > Pinus tabuliformis. The sequence goes on from CM062804.1 coordinate 1,228,693,893, forward strand.
AATGTAAAAGCATAAAGTTTCAAAGACGAAAAGTACATTGCATTATCAAAAAGAGGTGTTACCGAAATGCCGAAGCGTGAGATGATGTTCTATTGGAGGAGGTTGATTACCACCTGGTTGTTCACTTGCTTGAGCAGAACTTCTTCTCTCCACCATGTGAAGTAATCAATTGTAGTCAGAATGTGGCGGTGTTGTTTTCACGAATGTGGGAAAATCTCCCCAATCATGTCCAGGCCCCATTGTTGGAACGGTTCGGTCACTACAATAGGGTGCAGTGGGGCTACTGACCTTCATGTTCTATCGTCGTATCGTTGACAGATCAATCACTTGCAGGCATAAGCGCGTGCATCCTTGAATAATGTGGGCCAATAGAAACCGGCTCGCATAACTTTGTGTGTAGTGGTGTTTCTCTCAAAGTGACCCTGACGGGTCCATCATGCAGATCTTGTCATACGTTCTCTAATTCATGTGCCTTCAGGAACTTGAGGAAAAATTCGTTGTTGTGCTTCTTGTAAAGCACTCCATGCACCAAATGATATGCTAAAGCTTTGAGGCACAAAGCCCTCTTCTATTTGATGGAAAAGTGAGAGGGTACGGTGCCACGCTCAAGGTACTCATGCACAACTGTGTACCAAGAGGTTCCATCTTCTATGGGTGTCGCTCACACTACATCATACATTTCAACTTCCTGCTCCTAGGCAAGAAGCTCTTCTTCCTCCTCCCACACGTGTATTGCTTCAGCTCCAAGTCTACAGAGCCCATGTTTTGACCGTGTGATCTGGCTTGATTTCAAGATCATATTCTTGCAAGCCTGCCATCCAATTCGCATGTCGTTCACCCAGTTCTTGTTGTAAAAGCAGTGTGCGGATTGCTGGGTGAGGGACGTAGACTATGCAGTGGTTCTTCAGCAAGTAGGGTATGATGTGTTTCACCGCGTTGTAAACTACATATTCTTGTTTGTCAATGGAAGGGTATTTGAGTTCTAGTCTCTACATGCTTTCGTTCATGAAGGACATGGGATGTTCGTCGTTCATCTCGTCCTTTTGAGTGAGTACTGTAGCGAATGAATTATCGGAGGCTAGTAGGAAATCCTTTTATAAGTCTGGGCTATAGAGTGCAGGCGCTTTTTCAATAGCTTACTTGATACGGGTGAATGTGTACTTTTCCCTCTTGCCCCAGCTATAGAATGTGTCTTTCGTGATCGTGTCCTGCATGGGTTTGACTATCTGCGCATAATCCAAGATGAACTTCTGGAGGAAGTTTATCTTGCCCAAGAAGGACTGCGTGGCTTTCTTGTTGGATGGGTGAGGGATCTGTGTAATAGTCTGGACCTAGTCCAGATCAACCTTGATCCCGCTTTTGGCAATTATGTGTCCAAGAAGGTTCCCCTCTAACATAGCGAATACACGCTTTTTGAGATTCAAGGTAATCACGTACTTTCGGCATCGCTAAAGAATTTTCTTCAGATGGCGTATGTGGTCCTCTCATTTCCTTGAGAACACAACCACATCATTGAGGTATACCACTACGCTTTGTCTGATGAGTACACAAAAAGCGATGTCCATGGCACGCTGAAAGGTTGCGCCTGCATTCACAAGCCCAAACGACATTCGTCTGTATGGGAACATACCCCACTTGCTACAGAAGGTAGTCTTGAGTCTATTAGGTTCTGCGACCAGGACCTGATTGTACCCTTAAAACCATCGAGTAAGGAAAAAATATGTGCCCTAGATATTGTTTGTAGAATGTGGTCCATAGATGAGTAGTTGTCTTTGTCTGAGGCACGGTTCACATTCCGGAAATCAAAACATAAGCAGATTTCCCCAGACTTCTTGTGTAGAAGAACAAGGTTTGAAACCCAAGTGGAATGACGAACTTTGTATATGATCTGTGCATCCAACAGCTTGGCGATCTCTTTCTGTATGTGGGGTTCCAGTGACGGATGTACTTTCCTCAGCTTTTGTTGATATGGCTTGACCCCTTCTTTGATCGGAATGATGTGTTGGGTTATTTGCATGTCATAAGTTCTTAGATCATCGTACGTCCACACAAATGCATCTTGGTACTATTTGAACAAGTGAACAAAGGCTTTACATTCTTGTTGTGTGCAACACATACCGATATTGACGAACTTCAGATCTTGTTCTATTCCCAAGTTGATTAACTCTTGCATCATGGTGGAACTATGGGTTTTTCTATTCCTTGGCCCTTAAAAGCGTTCATGCAAGTCATAAAGTTTTTCCAATGATGCCACTCCCTTAGGGATGAGGTGGCCTTTCTTGCTACCAGCTTCTGTTACAGAGATCGCTTGCGTACATCTATCGTTGTATCCTTGAAGGAGTCAAAGTTGGCCATGAAATGCAGTATCTATTGATCATCATCAAACACACGTAAGTTAGTTATGTAATCTAGGATAGATGGTCTATACAAAATTTCAATAGTAAATCTATCCCTAATCGGTGACATCCTAGAGGTTGCGTTTTCCAGAGCATTGGTAGCTACATTACGCATATGTGGTACAACAATAATGTTAAATTCTTGGAAGTTAGAGATTGGTTGCCATACTTCTTGCTGGTAAATTTTGAGATGCAGTGAAAAATAGTGAATGGTGTTACATACCTGTCGTACCACTCTCTGAATCACCTACCACTTTGAGCATCACCACGTTGGGGCTGATGGATTTCTGCAAGCCCAACATGGGTGTTGCATACTCAACAACTTTTTTTGTGCACTCGAACTCCAAGTGGATTGAAACCAGATGCTTCTCATTGTTTGGGTCAATCAAGACAGACCCAGCTCCTGAGCCGTCTTGTGTCTTTGATCTGTCGAAATACATGGTCCACAACTCGTCTATACATGGACCGTTTGACGCACTTTCACTACTGCTATTGCTACTATTGGTACAATGTACTGTACATTCTTCATTACCATCATTTCTGCAAGGAAGGAGACCCAACTACGTGCCTGGTGGAGTTGGAGCTGGCCATGTAGGATAACACCCGAGCATTGTATCTAAGAGGCAGTTGCCAAACATGAGTTCTGCGAAGGCCAACAGTTCATTCTCACCATTGATGGGAGTGACATTGTGCCTCATATACCTCTCTAATAACACCCGAATTTGATTTTTTTTACCCTTGTATGAAAGCCACATGTGCGGCCAGTCCGTAGCAAAATATCCATTCAGCTTGCTGGACAATCTCTGCTGGGTAGTAAATTATATGCTTTTGGTATTTCCACAACAACAATGTTGATGCATTGGTGGACTCGACCATCGTGAGATAGCCAGATGATCACATCTCGGAGTTCACCAATGGCTGGTACATATTTTTGGTCAAGTTCAATGATTTGCGTGGATGTCTTGCTCCATTACGCATTGATCTTTTCGGCAATGGAGAGCCGCATGACATTGGCTGCCATGCTAGAATCAACCAAGTTTGCTTCTTCCATGTGGAGTGTGTTTAGCATAGTTGAAAAAGATCTGGGAGGTGTACTTGCTCCCTTGCTAGTAGAGGTTGTGTATTCCATTATTGTCTGTCCCAATGCGCGCAGCAGGGTGTCTCGTTGACTCTGGATCTTAGCTAGCTCTAAAAAATTGATGTTCACATGAGTTTTCTTCATGTCATCAACAATGTTGTAGTCCATAGGAGGTAGACTCTCCGAGGTGTCCGAGGTAGGACTGATGTTCATGTTCTCCAACAGAGTATTCGGCAATTTTCTGCTCATGGATGTACCCTTGTCTGCTGCTCTCTTCCCGGACTTGCTTTGTGTTTTCTACTTTGGGACGGATGGTGGATCAACTCTTCCCTCAATATTTGTTTCTCATAATGATGAAGTGATCAAACTTTGGCATGAGTGATTTGGTCACTTAAACTATCGCTCCCTTCAAAATCTATGTAAAGAAAATATGGTGACATATCTACCTATTGTATCATGCAGAGATGGTGTTTGTTCCAGATGTGTACTTGAAAAACATCATTGTGATAGTTTTTAAAAATGTGCCTCTTGTCACACCTCAGCCCCCTTACAGCTTGTGCACAATGATTTATGTGGTCCACTTCCATTTGTTTCATTCTCTAGTTACAAGTATTTCTTAACTTTCATTGATGATTTCTCTAGATGCACTTGGGTATACTTCTTAAAACTTAGGAGTGAAGTATTTAACATGTTCTTGTCCTTTAAGGCCCTTGTTGAGAAACAATATGGACATAAAATTCTTAAGCTAAGATATGATAATGGCTGAGAATATGTTAACAACAAATTCATCAAATTTTGCACTGAGCATGGAATTCAATTGCAACATATTGTTCCATATACTCCACAGCAAAATGGTGTAGCTGAAAGGAATAATCGCTCCTTAAAGGAAATGGATATTTGTATGATTCAATCTAAAGGACTTAGTCTTAATTTTTTAGCATAAGTAATTAACTGTGCAAATTACATAGTAAATCTCACTCCTACTAAGGTTTTAAAGAATATTACTCCAGAAGAAGCATGGAGCTCAATTAAACCAGATGTAAGTCACTTTCGTGTTTTTGGAAGTGAAGCATGGGCCCATATTCCAAATGAGAAACATAAAGCCTTAGAACCTCAGAGTGAAAATGTACCTTTGTTGGATATTGTGAAGATTTCAAAGGATATAGACTTCTTCAACCTAAATCCAAAAATTTTATCATTAGAAGAGATGTAAAGTTTGTTGAAAATATATCAACCTACGAGCCTAGTTCGACGTTTGTGCCACCTCTCTCTATCCCTCCTACTTCTGAAAATATTCCTCCTTCAGATGATGATAGCAAGGATGACAATCTTGCCCCACCTTCTTGGGATCCTCCTTCAACTCCTCAACTTCTAAAATGGGTCTGCACTATTCGGGAGGTAGCAGGTACTCTTCCAGGTGATCCTACAAATCAACATCGTACACATTATCAGTTCAACAGAGCCTCTTCTTTATTGGCACAAGATTCAACGGATTATGATCCTGACACCTTTGAAGAAGCCTTAGGCCATCTAGATTAGGACACAACTATGAATGAAGAATACCGTTCATTATTGGCAAATGATACATGGGACCTTGTTCCTCTTCCAAAGGGACGAAAACTTGTTAGGTACAAATGGGTTTACAGAACCAAGTTTGGACCAAATGGAAAAGTTGATAAACATAAAGCTCATCTTTTTGCTAAGGTTTTTTTACAAGTTGAAGGCAATGACTATACTGAAATATTCTCCCCTGTTGCCAAAATGAAATTTATTTGTTTTGTTCATTCCCTTGTTGCCTCTTTCAAATGGGAAGTCCATCAGATGGATGTTAAATCCACCTTCTTGCATGGGGACTTGCATGAAGAAATCTATATGGAACAACCTCCTGGATTTATACAAACATACTCTAGCCTTGTATGTCAGCTTAAGAAATCCCTTTATGGTCTCAACCAAGCCCCTCGGGATTGGTACGCCAAAATGGATAGCTTTCTTTTAGATACTGGCTTTTCTAGGTGTCATTCTGACAATACTGTCTATACCAAGAAAATGGGAAAGTCTCATATAATTATTGTTATTTATGTTGATGATCTTATCCTGACTGGTAGTGATCCCAACCATATAAACCATGTGAAGTCTAGCGTTAAAAAACAGTTTGAAATGACAGACTTAGGACACTTGCATTGTTTTCTTGGTCTTCAAGTCTTGCAATCCAAAGAAGGTATTTCCCTTTCCCAATCCAAGTATGCCTGTGATATTCTATGCCACATTCACATGGAAGATTGTAAGCCATCCCCTTCTCCCTTTCAGTCTGGAGCCAAACTTTCAGTCACTTGTACTTCTCTTGAAGTTGATGCTACCTTATACCATCATCTTGTTGGAAAACTTTTGTATCTGACCCATACTCGTCCTCACCATTCCTTTGTTGTTGGCCTTGTTTCTCGGTTTATGAAAAACACACATGAAATTCATTGGAAAACAACTAAAAGAATACTTTGTTATGTTTGAGTTATAGTTCAGTTTGGCATTCATCACATTGCAGAAGAATCTCCTCTATTAGTTGGTTTCACTCATTCTGATTGGGCTGGTGACCCTGATGATCGGAACTCTACTGCAGGTTATGCCTTCACTCTTTGTTCTGGACCTATTACACGGGCTTGCAAGAAACAAAGTGCCATTTCTCTTTCTTCAGCAGAAGTAGAGTATTATGGCATCGTTGAAGCTAGTAAGATAGCCTTGTGGCTTCCTCAGATCCTATCAGAGTTGGTTTTCAGCAGCAGCATCCAACTACACTTCGATGTGATAATCAAAGTGTCACTCAACTATGAAAAGATCCAGTCAAACATCATCACAAAAAACACATTGAGCTACACATGCACTTCATTAGAAAGCTCATTCATGACCATGTTCTTGAAGTGTAATATTGTTCAACCAATGAACACGTTGCAAACATCTTTACAAAGGCTCTCACAGAGGCGAAGTTTAATAATATTCGATTTATGGTTGGAGTTCAGGAAATTGTCACTAAGGGGGGATGGGCTCTAATGCCTCCTTCCTTGTCCTATTATCTCATCTTTGTACATCCTTCAAACCTATCCCAAGTTGTTCTTAAGGGGGAATGTTAGGATATTCCGACATATAGGAAATAATTAAGTATAACTTTGTCTAGTGTATAGTTAGGTAAAGCGTGTTTCTTTAGTATGTACTTTTGTAACTTACAATCCGACGGTGACGATATGTTCTAGACATGAAGTGATCTGACGGTTCATTCTCCCGTTGGTATTATCGACACTTGATCTGTGGCTTAACACCCGATTATTCCATGTTCTCTATTTAAATAGCATGGAGGGTCATTTGCTAGGTGATAATTCATGAGAGAAGCTTCTGTAAATTTTCTTTCTTTTATATTAATAATTTGTCTGAAGTGGCCACGTTGGCTCAGGTCGTGGACTATTTCCCTCTTTGAGGGTTTTAACCACGTCAAGAATACTGGTGTACTGATATATGATCTGTTTGTGAGCAGTTTCATTTGGTGTGTTATCTAAGGAACTTACCCTTACCTTGTAAATTCCTACACGTGTGTTTAATTCATGAGCCTAGAACTAGCTCAAACAACTTGAATCTAGCAACTATATGTATCCTTGTGCAAAGATGGGACTGAATCAGATTAAATTTCCTAAATTAGAAAGAGATGGGTTAATATTTATTATCATATAATTCCTTGCATTAAATGAATTATGATAATTGGACTTTGTTCGTAAATTTTAATATTCAAAAGAGATAGCCCTGAAATCCTCTAAGTGTCAAAGGCATACCCCTATAAGCTTAGGAAGGATAGTGTTTCCTTATATTTATTGTAGGTATGTTGCATGCTGAATGGGTTTGATACATTATCTATATATATATATATATATATATATATATATATATATATATATATATATATATATATATATATATATCTATATATATATATATATATATATATATATATATTTATTTATTTATTTATTTATTTATTTATTTATTTGCAGGATGGGTTGAAGCCCTATCAAAGCCTAGGAAAGATAGCTGGATATATATGTATAGGTATAAAAGGATAGACTATCCTAAGAGTCAACAAAACCCAACAGAGGTGGTGTAATACACACGTGAATAACATTGTAACTAAGAGTCGAGGGTGGAGAAAGTCCAAACCATACACCTATTTTCATATGTTGAGAACTAGAAGTTCAGGACCCGAAGCAGCAAGGAGATTAGAGCCTTAAGTGTTCATGTGAATAGGAACTACATCCAAGCGCTAGGATGTGTCAGAAATGGATGACAAGCAAAGCCTTCAAGCGATAAGAAATTACTTGTCCCCAAAGAATTTCCTCGAAGAATTCATGTAGAGGCTAGTTCAGAGTTCACTAGGATTTAAATGTTGGGATGATGTGGCATTGTGGGGGCCTCCCATCTGATCTCGGTCGTTGATTCAATATGATCTTCCCATTGCCAAATGGACCACTAAAATCCTGAACCTAATTGGCATGTGTCTTACTCCTAAGTTGCCACGTCCCATTGTGGCCATGTCACCTACCATTTTGGTCATGGGTCCCACTCAGTAATGGAGGAATGGTGGGACCCATTACCAAAATGGTAGGTGATGTGGTCACAATGGGACGTGGAAACTTAGGAGTAGGACACATGCCAATCAGGTTCAGTTTTTTTGTGGGGCCATGTGCCTTGGAAATAGTCGAAACATGACATGGCCGGAGTGGAGACACATGGAGGATGATGTCACCCCGACGATTAAATGCATTGACGTCACCCAAATGCCTCATTCTTAGCAATTTCTTGTGATGTGAAGTGAAATTCTATCAGGATTTAATGCTCGAGGTGATGTGGAGTCAATTAGGTCCACATGTGCGTGATGGTGAAAAAGGGTGAATTTGCGTAGGAGGGTCCATAAGGGTGACGAAACATGGGTTGAGTGCTCTCCTGGAAATTTGACATGGTGGAAGGATGTGGCAAGATCCATGTAACCCTCACCATCCTTCCCTGACTGTTGCGACAGGGGACTATAAAGGAAATTCCCAAGACTTTATCTTTAGGGTGAGCTGGCAAGGGTGGCTCGTATGGCGTCCAAGTTCTAATATATATATATATATGTATATATATATATATATATATATATATATATATATATATATATATATATATATATATATATATATATATATATATATATATATACGGGTGTGTTATGAGCTAGGGTTGTGGAAAGTCATAACACGACACTAATGGGTTGGTAGTTGATATAATACAACACTGGTCATGAATGGGTCAACAAGTGCCATGTGGAAATGACATTGATGCCACATGATAGGCGAAAGTGACATGACACTATTTGATGGGCCAATATTTAATCGACCATATCTTTTGATCTGAGAGTTGGATTGAGTCAAGTTTTACATCATTGGAAAAAATTCGATGAGATGAATGAAATGATGTCATCCATTTTAAGTTTTAAGGAGGTTGACATTTTTTGAAAAGTTTAGACTCCATTTCCATAACTAGACCTTGGAAGTCCGATCGTCAGAGTAGCTACCTCCTCTACCCTCAATAGGTGCTATGGACAATAGGGGGTATGTTACAGTTGGCCCACATCACTGTTTCTTATGTGGTGTCATCTCATTTATATCGTAATGTAAATATATCAAGCAAAACCATTTCATCGCAGCACCTGATACTGCCTCATTTGATTGTTTTGAGGTTTGGCTAAACCACCCATGCTAACTTTTGATATTTCCTTTACTCCATTACTTCTATATTTTTTTGTATTTTCCTCCATGTTACTTGCCAACATGCCTTCTCTCATTTTGACTCAATCCCATTCCAGTCATCTTGCCTACTAATATTTGTTCACGTGATAAGGACAAAAAATTCATTGTGATTATTGTTGGTGATGTCATGAGTTCCTATATCACTATGCCATCTTCTCTCTGGAAGTGAAAGGGTAAGCACACTGTGTATACAAAATTCCTTGGCTCTATAATGTAACGCAGTGAAGTACAAAGAGTGATATTTTCATTGATCTTGATTTGTCATCCATTTCAAGGTGGGACACACTATTTTAGACTCAAGATTTAAAATCTAGTCTTCAATTTAAAAATGTACTTTTGTAATTATTTTTTTGGAAAATAAAGTTTTAATATAATGTTGAAATGTATTTTTTCTTTAATAAAAATTGATTATTTTTTAAAATGAGAATAAAAATTCCTAATGAATAAGAATAATATCAAATACTTTTATTGGAACATTAGAAATGACATTATTAATGTAACCCAATATAGTAGATGCCCCCCTTGTCAACTTATATAAAAATCTGAGTAGAGCATTAACAATATCAGATATAACAGAGTTAGTGTACCCCCACCTTCTGACTTATAGAAAGAACTTCGGTAGAGCACTAGCAATAACGTCAGTGTCATTCTCAAAGCACTCACCAACATAATGGTCATTTACAATTTTTTTTTTTTTCATCTAAAAATAATTTGTCACACACTAACAAATATGAAAATAAAAATATACATGTCCCATCAAAATGCTCTAAGCCAATACAAAAATAAAAAATTAATTTTTCAAAAATTAAAAAATTATTTTAATAATTAAAAAAAAAATAGTAAATAAAATTAAAATCCAAAACTTTTGTTATTCACATAAAATTCATGCAAATTAATAGTAAGACAACTTTAATTGGAACGTGAAAGCTACAGTCCTTAGCGAAACCAAGCAAAAGCTAATAAGAGATTGAAATCTTTTCCATAATACCAAAAATAAAAAGCTATAAATTGTATATGATAACATTTTGGGTTACTTTTGTACCTTGCCAAGAGTTAAATCTTATTTTAATATTATTAGAGGAGAAATGTGCATTTCTGTTTGCACTCAAAGCTATGATCATGGGAGATAGTGGTGTGTTCAAAATTGACAAGTTAGAATATTTATCTCACCCTGTTTGGTGATACTTTGTTACGGGGTGAAAAGCGAGGGTTCATGCAGTTTTTTTTGGGGGAAATATGTGCACATTATGTGTGGACAAGACAAACGTGTGCATTTTTATTTTCATTTAAAGCTATCAACTTGATATGGTGATGTCAACTTGATATTGTGATGTCAGTTGATTTAGGTAAGTTAATTATATTGTTTTTGTTTTGAAAATTATGGAAATTTTGGTAATATTTTGATAAATTTTAACAGGATTTTTTTAAATCTATATTACATTGTCAAACTTTAAAATTTTGGATGTCACAGAGAATTTTTGATGATACTGAATCCATTTCCACCATAAAAACATGATTTAAATACTACTTTTGCAAGATTTGTTAAAATTTCTTTTACCCAAATTCAAATCACTTTTAACCATCCAAACAAATCCTCCACTCAATAGACAAAGTCATTCTTTAATATACCTATGTCCCCACTTGTCTTTGATCCCATGTCCGAATTCAAAGACCCCATCCAAAATTAATTAAGGAAATAAAAGCTTAAGATTCCTATTCACAATAAAGGTTATCCTCATGTAGTGTAAATTATGCTCATTTAAATTTATTTCATGTTTGTTAGTTGTTTGAATTTGTAATTTTAGTATTTTATTAAAAAATAATTACTGCTTGTTTTTAATTTGGTGTGGATAGTGAAATGACATTTTATTTTTGTGTGTAGGTAGTAATTTTAATTTAGGTGTAGGCAATGAAATGATATTTTTATATTAATTATTAAAAATTAATTTTAATTTAATTTTATTTAATAAATTTGAAACAAAGTCAAACTAATTACATTTCTTCATGGTTTATGAATATTATATTCATGAAATTTTACATGTAATTAAAATAAAATACTATCTTTTTCTTCAGAATAAAAACCATAATATATTCATATAAAAAAAATTACATAAAGCAAATACAAGAAACATATGCAGAAACATATAAAATATGAAGATTATATGCGAAAACATTATCTTTATATTATCTTTATATTGACAATAAAATAAGATTACATAAAATATGAAGATTATATGCCGAAATATTATCTTTATATTGACAATAAAATAATTTGCTTGAGACAAACACCACGCAGCAATGCTTATCAATGTAATACATCAGGCATATTTTTAAGCAATTCTCCCGAATTTTAAGGCAGGAACCAGCGTAATTTATAGACATTTCCAGTTTATTCTCTGCTCACATCCATATCCCCAGCTGCCTCCTCCAAGCAGGCAAGCGCTGCAGGTTCTTATTAATCCAAAGAACAGATGATGTCGCTTCCTTCTAGTAGACCTATGGCTATCTACGTAGTTTTGCCATCCGGGTCAGTTTCTACCAGCCCTAGCTTCAGTGGAGGGGCGTCCATTAGATCCTCCACCATACATGATGGCAGATAGATGTGAACCGCATAAGAGAAATACAGCATAAAATTTACTTGAGTTGAGTCATGTACATATTTTAGTATCACATTCAACTTTTAGAACTGTCTGTGGGGAAGCCACTTAAATGATAATGATTAATTGTTAATAATTATTTTTAAAAGTATGGATCATCTTGACCAGAACATACCTATCAGAAAATTATTTTTGATGCCCGGTTCAAAGGGATGCAATAATATGCACTTCAACATTTTGTTGTTTGATAAGAAAATATTTTAGTACAGAATAAAAGTTATCATGTTTCTGGATGTGACACAAAAGCAATTTATGGATACTTTTCGGAATTTGCAACGCTTTTTTATGGACATGACTCTCATGTCCTTTCCTTATTACAGCGTGGCCTATCACAGTGTGGCCACAATTCATCACTGATTGAAGAGATGGGTACTTTTTGGTGTTTTATCATGTTTCTGGATGCGACATAAAAGCAATTTATGGATACTTTTCGGAATTTGCAATGCTTTCTGGCCACAATTCATCACTGATTGAAGAGATGGTGCTTTTTGGTGTTTTATCATGCGTTGTTTTATATGATTATGTTGTAAGGTGTTATTTTGGGAAAAACTCTCTTAGTTGATATTTTTCATTACTTTGCATAATTAACTTTATTGTTAACTCTATTGTTAAATGATTGAACAATTGTAGATTGGATTGATACAGTTTCAACTGAAGGACGACATTTAATCTTTTCCTAGTGGTGAGCTTCACCCTTTACCAATGGTGAGCTTCACTTTAGCATTTCATTTTCATTTTGCAGAGGAAAACTCTACTCCTAAGTTTCCGAGACAGTTGGATCCTACCAAGAAGCTCACGCGATGGACAAGAGACAATTAGATCCCACCAACAAGCTCACGCAATGGACAGGAGATAAGATTAAAACCACTGCAACAACAGCGTATCGGAGCTCACATATCAATTTGGAGACTTTGAAAATCTCAAGAGCATTGATGGATTTCAAAAAAATGATGTTTACATGTTGGGTCGAATTCTTGGCAAAAATTTCTTGTTGGGAAATAATGAATCTTGTCCACTGGTGTGACGGTAAGAAGTCTTGTCATAAATTGAATGAATCGATCATTTTGATCGCTTGTAGTTTCATGATTGAGTTTGATCTTAGACAGGGTCACCTGAACAATCCTTTGTGGTTTCAGATCTATTTGTTACTAACAATCAAAAGTGACTTTCCTCACCCTACCTTTAAGTGTATACCCAATAGATGAATTCATGTTCCAGGTCTCTTTCTCAGCGTTTTCAATGACCAAAATTAATATTGAAGGGATAAGAGGATGAAGAAATGTTTGAAGGGACCATTCACTTCAACCCAATTAGATCATTGTGTTTGAGCAAAGAAGAGTCGAGATCATAGGTTCTGGGGCTCCATGTGGATCGATTTGTATTTTTATATGATTTCTACAAACCGAATTTGGATAGTTGTGCCTGAGGGAAGATCCATATAATCCTCTCCAGATGGTGAGCTTCACTTTTGCATTCTGTTTTCATTTTTTAGAGGAAAAATCTGCTCCAAGGGTTTCTCAAATAGTTGGATCCCACCAAAAGCTCGCACAATGGACAGGAGATAAGATCAAACCCTTGCAACAACACCATATCCGATCTCACATATCAATTTGGAGACTCTCAAAACCTCAAGAGCATTGATGGATTTCAAGAAAATGGTGTTTCCATGTTGGGTTGAACACTTCGCAATATTTTTTTGTTGGGAAATAATGAATCTTGTCCTCTGGTGTGGCGACAATATGTCTTCTCAGAAATCGGTTGAATTAGGCACTTAGATTGCTTGTAGTTTTATGATCAAGTTCAATCTTAGAGAGGGTCACCTGAAAAATCCTTTGAGATTTCAGATCCATCTGTTACTGAGGATCAAAAGTGATCTTCCTCACCTTACATTTGTGTGTATACCCAATAAACGAATTCAAGTTCCAGGTCTCTTTCTCATAATTGGAAATGACCAAAATTAATATTGAAGTGATAAGAGGACGAAGAAATGTTTGAAGGGAACATTCACTTTAACCTAGTTAGATCATTGTAGTTGAGAAAAGAACAGTCGTGATTAGAGGTTCTGGGGTTCCATGAGGATTGATTTTTATTTTTATATGATTTCTACAAACTGAGTTTGGATAGTTGTGCGCGAGGGAAGATCCATCGGTATATTCGATAACTAGGATGGCTACAAGGGTCAGGTTCATGGTTACCCTGTTTTTAGAAGGTGGTCGTGCACAAGAAGAAGAACGACCTAAAACTTCGTCTGAGAGATAAAGTCTTTATCTCCTTTACTTTTATGGTGAGTCAAAGGAAATCTTGATTAATAGGATGGATGAGAGTAAGCCAATCTCGTTGGGAGAACAAGATCATGAAGAGAGGTTGAAGTTGAGATGAACTTCATGAAGATGATGAGAAGCCCATTTAATTCTTGCTAAGAAAGGACAAGGTCAAAACCAATAGAAGATCAATTGTGATGATTAATCTGTGTGGCAAAGGCATGGTATTGTTCATAAAAAAACCCATGGTATTTGTTGACGGTGCTCGACCCCCAACATTCATGGGATCATTCCAGTATGACGTCCCAGCTAGACCTCACACCGTTTGGTGTGGGAGTCCCATCCGGTATGATGGCCCGATTGCCATTATCTTAAATGTTTTCTTAGCTCTTTCTTGTTAGTGCAAAAGAGTATTTTTCTTTGTCTTCAAGTAGTGAGGTTTGCATACCTGGTGATTGATAGTGTTACTTGTGTCAAATTTCTTTCACCAAAAAGAGGAAGGGTGGGAGTGAGTCCCAAGTCAGATGGGAGGAGACCAAACTCTATCAGGAACACACAACACAACAGGACGTGCACAACTTACGGAGGAGGAATCCACACGGATGCGGTAGTCACAACACACAAGGGAAGATAACACGCACAACACTCAACGGGCAGTCCGCGCGAGTGCGATGATCGTTATAGCAAGTTTACATGAAAGATTTTGTCTCATGTTCGGGAGGTGACCAACACGGGCAGGACAACGTTAACAACATATGAAACACATTTTCACTAATATATATGTATTGTAATAGTTAAATGAATCCAAGTGTTAAACACAAGTTAAAGAAACATGCATTACAAGTGTTAAAGATGAATCTTACAAACATTTACGACACATGTGAAAACGTGCTCGCCTATTAGCAGACTTCTAAATTAAGAGAAAGTTCTAAGACAGATCGATACACCATACATCATTAAGCCCATGGGCGGGACATTGGAGCCACTACTTACTCCTCAAAGAAAATATTACAGACTCTCAAGGCTATGTGGGAGGAGCCAAGGTTAAAATGTCCCTTGCATGTACAAATGAGGGGGTATTTATAGCCAAGGGTGAAACTAACCCTTGTGGCTGTTCGACTTTCCTCAGGACTGTTTGACTTCCATGGCCTTTCAACTTTACATTACTCTTCATATCACAAGTGGGTCTCTTGGAATTTCATGTTACATTACATTGATTGACAATATGGTGCACAGTGGAGATGTGGACGACATGACTCATGACAAGACTCGACATGATAGTGCTGGTACATTCGTGCTGGTGGTGGTGTGCATATCGCGTTGCAGTGTTTCTGGGTGATGGAGGTCCCAATGGTGTGTCATAACTTCACCTCCGCATGGCAAAGTGTGTGGATTATTCGATGGTCGTTTGGTTCGCTTGATGTTGCATTCGCACGTTGCTCCTTGCTTGTATGTTGGCATGCTTGGCAGGTTCGTTCGTTTGCAAAAAGTGCATGTTTGTTTGTCCATCCATCCATGAACATATCTTCACATGTTAGCTCGTCTGTCCGTCTGCAAGCACATATTTTCATGACCGTATGTTCGCGAGAACATCTCTTTGCATGCATTGGTTGTTCTTCCATTGGAGAACATGTTCTTTTGCATGTACTCCCTTTTTTCATCCCATCCGTCGTCATGCCATGTTTGTTTATGTACCCGTATCTACAGTCACTCATGATGAGATGACATCAAATCCATAAACCTCCTAGTCTACCATGATGCATGATCATTTCAGATGTAGGTGACTGGGGGAGAAGAAAAGGTCATGAAACCACGCAATGCAAGCTTCGAGCTGGGATAGAGGCTCTAGGCACTGCTAGTGAAAATTGCGCAGAAGTCATTGGGAGATGGTGACAGGCAATCTGGATCAACTGTGACTGTCCACGGGGTATGGCTAGGCCAGAGGAAAAATCTACGCAATTATTGGAAGGAGTATTCTGGGATGCAGGAAGGATGGGCAGAAAAAATTTGTGCAAATTTTGGAAGGAGAGGGCAGTGGGTGCCTGGTAGCCAAAACTGCGCAATTCCTGGAGGGAACTAAGAGTTGGCTACTGGGACCTTGGAAGAAAAAATTGCGCGTATGCTGAGAGGCTAGCTTTCTGATCACCTCTGCGTAGTTTCTGGGTTGAGCGGACTACTAGGAAACAGAGGGCTTTCTCATGAAATCTGTGCAGTTTTGTAGGTGAGCAGCCAGCCAACTGACTGGTGGGTTGGATGGAAAAACTACGCCATTTTTTTAGGGAGACAGGGACGGGCACTGGGTGTCTGTCTGACCTATCTACGCACTTTTATCCATCGGTGGAGCGGGCAAGTTCTGCAGTCTGCACACAATTTTTTAAGGGAGTCAGTCCTAGGGTGACTGTTGGGTCAAACTATAGAAATTCCCACTGTAGATCAACATATTATGGAATATACTAAAGCAAAATACAATATCTACTTCTACAAAAAACTTTGCAAAAGCTTACTCGAATTGAGCAAGATCAATGAGAACACATATAACTGAGAATGAAAAATCAATCACACATAACATAGAAGAAATAACCCGGGGAAAGCTTCGGCCTAAAACCCCAATCTTTGTATTATCATACAAGTGTAAATATTTTCAAGTTACAAAAAGAATGAGCTCTCAAGCTATCCTACTCTCTCTGCAATCAAACAATATGGCTCACAGACTAAATAGACACTGTATATGTCCTCCTCAAGCCCTCCAAGCCTCCTATTTCCTTTTGTAGTTTTCCTTGGGTTCCAGTGATGCCACATGTGTGAATTGGCCTCATCACACTCACAAAATGTGAAGAAGTATCTGCACAATCCTCAAGGAAAGAATTCCTTCTGCATGCAAGAGATATTCACAATGGAATATTCTAGCAACTGATAGTAAACTACCCCTCCATTTGATCTCAGATGGGCCTCTGTCTGAACTGACATGCATGAGTTATTTATGAGAGAATATTCAGTTATCTGAAGTGCAACAGTTGCATGCATGCATGCATTAACTAACTGAACTCACAATTAGTTCAACAAACTGTTTGAATTAATCTAACTAGACTTGACTTAGTTAACTGTGCCAACTAATTACAACTCAATATTACAACTCATCCTTATCTCTTTTAATTGATGGATAAATTCCTCAATTAATTGAGAAACTTTTGTATGTCCCCACATAGACTTCATGTTTGGTTTTCTACAACTAATTCACTCATGGTGAATTAATTAATTATTTTACAAACAGTTGCTAGGATCAAATTCGAATTTTAATTCTCTATTTTTGTTCAGGGACTAACTAAAATAGGAAGGTATCCTGAAATTCTATTTATAGTAGTACTAAATTTAGCACTTCTATATTTAGCATTTCTTGTTGCTATTTCAACACTCCCTCTCAACAAGAAAGGGATTATCAGTAACCCCAATCATGTCTTTGTGGAACCTGAACTTGCATTTTGGCAATGCCTTAGTCAAAATATCTGCATCCTGTTCCTCGGTCGAAACATACAGCAACAACATGATCCTCTTGACCACACAGTCTTTAAGATGGTGATACCGGATATCAATGTGCTTAGACCTGTCATGAAAAACTGGATTCTCAGAGAGTTTGATACAACTCTGATTATCACAGTAGATCATGGTTGGATCCATCCTCTGACTAAACAATCCCACTAGAATCTTCCACATCCAAATGGCTTCACATGCAGCCTGAATAGCAGCCATGTATTCAACCTCTACTGAGCTAAGTGCAACTGACCTCTGTTTCTTGTTGTACCAAGAAACTTTAGTTGAACCAAGGTTGAAGATTCTTCTAGAAGTGCTCTTTCGGTCTGATGGAATCCCTGAAGCTTCACTCCCTCTGTCCGTCTGTACCACAATCCGAACTGAGATGTGCCTTTGAGGTATCTCAGCACATGCTTCGCTGCCTTCCAAAACTTGACTCAGCTGGTTCACCACAAAGCATAAGTTGGGTCGTGTGTTCACCAGATACATAAGTGAACCCACCAGTTGTTGATAAACCGTAACAGCTACTACCTCACCTGAAGTAGCATCCTCCTTCCTCTAGTTCCCAGCTAGAGGAGTCTGCATGGGCTTGCACTTCTCCATGTGAAAGCGCTTGAGTATCTCATTTTCATACTTACCTTGAGACACAAATACTTCACCATCTTTCTACCACACATCCATGCCTAGAAGGTAGCGTGTAAGATCCATGTCTTTCATTTCGAACTCTCTTGCAAGGTCCTCCTTGCAAGATTGTATCAGCTGATCATCACCTGTCAAAATCAGATCATCGACATAAAGAAAAATGATCAATGGTTTACCTCCTACCATGATGTGGTAAAGGTTTGCATCTACTTCACTCTTGGTGAAGCCCAACCTGGGTGAAATAGTTGTTGATCCTGGTGTACTGAGCACGGGGTGCTTGCTTCAGTCCATATAAAGCCCTCTTAAGTCGACAAACATGCAACTCATGATCGAAGGTCTCAAAATCCTCTGGCTGCTCAATGTACACCTCCTCCTCAATCTTCCCATTGAGGAATGTTGTCTTCATGTCCATCTGGTGGATCTTCCACCCCATTTGAGCTAATAGTGCGAACATCGATCTAATCGTTGAGTACCTTGCTACAGGAGAAAAATTATAATCGTAGTCGATCCCCTTGACCTATGAGAAAACTCGGGCAACAAATCTTGCCTTATGTTTCTCAACACTGCCATCAACTGTCTGCGTTACCTTGTACAGCCATCTGGAACTCACCACTGACTTACCCTGAGGTCTTGGGACAACATCCCACACAATCTTCTGAATGATAGAGTCATACTCCTCTACCATTGCATCAACCTAGACTGGTTGCTACATTGCCTCCTTGAATGAATAAGGTTCAGTATCTACACACTCCCCAACTAGGGCCATGTACCCAGTGTATCGCTCGGGTGACCTCCTTTGTCTGTGTTGAGAAGATGGCTGTCCCATATTCTCCTGTGTATCCAACATCAACTTGTCAGCTTCCCTTGAGCGTTTCAGCCCATCTCTGGAAGTCTCAGCACGAGCGGATGTCTCCATTCGCAGATCCTCTGCATGCGGCTACTTCGCATCAATCTGAGGCTTCCTCCTCCTTAGGAACTGAAAGTTCCTCCTTGTTGACACCTAATCCTTGTGATTGGGTAAATATATGTAAATAAATAAATGAGAAATATGAACAGTCATCGGGAGATGAACTAAATAGTCTCTCCCTCATGTATATAACAGACCTACCTGATGGAATAGATATATGAAATAGTTTTTGATTAATGGAGTTATTGCCTGGCCTGACATGGTATCAGAGCCAACTCCTTTTTTATCTCTTGTGCCTTGTAACTCCCTTGTCTGCTCCTATGCTCCCCATATAATTCAGTGACTGAGTACCTGTACGCCTATCTAACACTGCCTGCGTTCTATTTGCCATATTCTATTTACAAGACCTGCGCCTGACATTCACCTGAACGACGCCAACGTTCCTCTGCCTATTCATCTGAATACGTTGATTGCTCTCTGGCTGTCCTGACATAGAATCCATAAACGTTTCATAATTTTTTAACGCTGTCTATCAGTCACATATGGTTGAACGCTGTCTATCAGTCACATACATTTGAACGCTGTCTGACCATCCGTTTGAATGCGTTGAGTGCCGAGTTTATGTTGCGTTGTTTTATAACTTTGCTGTAATTATGACTATTGGACTCCCCATACCGTAGTACGCCCGATTCAGTTTATGTTACGGCCTCTATACCACTGTTGAAAATTCATATATAACGTTTCCCTTTATATTATGTATTTTCCGTATTACACTGCTCTCTGTTGTTAAAGCTCTCCAGAACAAATCTGACAAACCTAAACCCTATCAGACAGCGCAGGGAAAATGTGGTAATATCCTCGGCCTTTGTGCAGTGAGCCATTGTGAAGAATGTGGCAACCAAAGTGGGAGACGAACCCACGAGATTCCTTCTCTGTTCGCAATCACACCCGCCGTGAGTGTGGAACAATTGTTTCCTCCCCATCCGATGAGCATGACTCCGAGCTTGGGGACCCGTCTCTCCGTTTTGAACTCGTATCACACGGTCGCATATGTCAAGGTCTGTAATAATCTCTTGTAAGAGTATTGGTGGCGGACTTGTTGGTGCCCGAGCTGCCTTCAAAAGACCCGCGTTTCATTATCAATGTTGATGACTGAATGCAATCCTCAACACGCGCCTGATATGCTCCTGCAGAAACTGCCTGCGAATCTAATTTAAGTACACCTGCATGCTTCATTGTGTGGTAACATGTGCTTCACGTACATCATATTTCTTGGTTCCATTATATGTGAGTTTTTAATGGGCATATATATTACATTATAAAATTACCATTGAACCAGTATCTGTATATAACACTGGATGAATTTGTATCAAAGCTTGGAGCATTTAATATGTTGGATCATGCATGTAATATGTTGAAGAATTAGTATGTTAACACATTGGATGCATTTGGAGAAAATACGTTTGAAGAAAATATGTTGCATAAAGGTGTAGCATGTTACCTGCTGTCCAAGAAAACTGTTGTCCAAGAACACTGTTGTTCTGGTGCATTAACTCGATGACCGTGCTTGGTATATGAATATTGTGGAATATGTTATAAGGAATACAATATATATTGCATGATATATGAATATTGAGAGTTTGCAGTTAATTCCATTTTTTGTAAAGTCATAGCAAATTATTATTTTGCTATGAATACTGTAATTATTTTGGGGCTCTGTTCAAATTTTTATGATGGAGAAGTTTGTTGAAAAAGAGAAAGGTTTGGAAAAGAAGACAACTCTTCTTGCACACAGAGAAAATAATCTTGCTCAAGATTCTTCCAGAGGAAGAGGTAGAAGAGATTTCAGAGGTAGGGGGGCAGAGACTCTCAAGAAGAAAAGGCAGATTTGCACTGCAAGCTACCATGGGACAAAATTGAGCAGAAAAGAAACCAACAGAAAGGAAAATCTGATGATACAGACAAAGGTAAAGCACCTAAATCCGCTCACTATGTTGTGGCACAATGTAACATTCGAGTAAATGAAGATTTATTTACTACTTCACTTGCTTCTTGGAAAAATGATTGGTTGCTTGATTCAGGAGCAACCTGCCACATGACTCATAGAAAAGATTTTTTTGAAGATTTCACTGACAATTTTGATGGAGCAGTATACTTTGCAGATCAATAAAAAAACAAGCCATCAGGGCTTGGCACAATCAGCCTTAAATTGCCTGGTCTTCCAGACTTTCTTCTAGATCATGTTCTATATCTCCCACAGCTCAAGAGAAACTTGTTTTCCTTGGTCCACATTAGTCAGCAAGGTCACTCCATTCATATGTTTGATGGAAAGCTTGAGGTAAGAAAAGCATCTGACCACTCACTTGTCATAAGGGGAATAGAAGAAGAAAGACTTCTCAAACTACAAGGAACCTCTGCTCATGCAAAACATTTCTCATACAATTCTCATCATGAAGAAGGTACACTTCCATCAAGTTTATTATGGCAT
Organism: Pinus tabuliformis; assembly: GCA_031772625.1. NCBI lineage: Eukaryota > Viridiplantae > Streptophyta > Pinopsida > Pinales > Pinaceae > Pinus > Pinus tabuliformis. The sequence goes on from CM062804.1 coordinate 1,228,715,672, forward strand.
GCTAGATTTGGACATTTGAACTATGACAGTTTCCGCTTGTTGAAGAAAAATGGTGTTGTTGGTTTGCCTACAATTCCTAGGAAATTTAAGCAATGTGATGCTTGTATTCTAGGAAAGCATAGCAAACAGTCTTTTCATGATTCAAATTCAAGAGAACATAGGAAGCTTGAACTCATTCATTCAGATTTATGTGGTCCAATTCCTGTTCCTTCTGCAAATGGAAATAAATATATCATGACATTTATTGATGACTACACCAGAATGTGTTGGGTCTATCTATTGAAGAACAAATATGATGCTTTTCAAACATTCAAGAGTTTTCATAAATGGATTGAAAATGATGCACAATCTCATATTGGGTCTATTCGCACTAATAATGGAAAAGAATACACATCAAATGAATTTGAAAACTATCTTTGCCAACATAGCATCAAACATCAAACAACTGTGCCTTATAATCCCCAACAGAATGGTGTAGCTAAAAGAATGAATACGATAATATTAAATATGGTATGATCCATGCTCTTTTTCAAGAATGTAAAGATAATGTTTTGGGTTGATGCTGCTCTATGTGCTGCATATATAAAGAATAGATGTCCATCTAATGCTATAAGAAACAAGACTCCATATGAAATGTGGTATGGACATGTTCCTTCGGTAAAGCATCTCAGGGTCTTTGGTTCCACTTGTTATGCCTTGATACCAAAGGTACATAGAAACAAACTTGGTGCTAGAAGTCATAAGTGTATCTTCCTAGGGTATTCAAACACCTCCAAATCATACCGCCTCTATGATGAAGTAAATAAGAAGTTTGTTGTATCTAGAGATGTAATTTTCCTTGAATCATCCAAAACTGACAATGTTGTTGAGCGGAAACTTGATCGCTTGGATTTCGTAAAAGCAAAATCATTTCAAGAATTTGATAATTAGATTCCACATCTTGAAGGGGGGATTCCTATACTAGATCAACATGTGGAATCTTCTTCTGAAGAACACTCTCCCCCGCATGAAACTCCAACAACGGATGATGCTTTAAGTGATGTAATTGATAGAATTGGGAGACTCAATCTTGATTCAGTCCCAACTCAATCAACGGAGCAGCCTGGACCATCTCAGAAAGGTCCCCCAAAGTGGGTGACAAAGACACTTGAAAGTGTTCATCTTGATGAAGTTGGAAAGACAGGAACTAGAAATTCAAATTGGCAAAATGGAGGTGATGTAGATGACTCTAATTCACCTATTGATATGGATGTTTCTTATGATTGTGAATTGAACTTGTCTACATATTTTGAACCAACTTCCTTCAAAGAAGCTGCTTCTCATGATGAATGGAAAGAAGCGATGCAAACGGATTATGATTCCCTCATAAAGAACGACACTTGGAAGCTGGTTGATCCTCCATTAGGAACCAAACCAATTGGCTGCAAGTGGGTCTACAAGAACAAGTATAAAGCTTATGGCTCACTTGACAAGCACAAAGTTAGGCTTGTGGCAAAAGGTTCTTCACAGAAGGAAGGGGTCGATTATGAGGATACTTTTGCCCCCACAGCAAAATGGGCTACCATCCGGACACTCTTTGCACTAGCAGCTCAGAATGTTTGGAAAGTCCATCAAATGGATGTAAAAGCTGCTTTCTTGAATGGAGATCTAAAAGAGAATGTTTTTATGTCCCAGCTTGAAGGATTTGCTGTGAAAGGACATGAACATAAAGTATGAAAACTTGTGAAGTCCCTGTATGGCCTCAAACAAGCACCGCGAGCCTGGTATGAAAAATGGACTGGGCATCTTCTGAAACTCAATTTCAAACATTTTGATCTTGATGATGCAACTTTATTTATCAAGAAAGTTGGAAAAACAGTTGTATATCTTGTGCTTTATGCAGATGATCTTTTTATGACAGGGAACAATGAAAGCTACATTGCATCCATAAAGAAGGAATTGGGGAAACGTTTTGAAATGACTGATTTGGGCTATGTTCATTACTATCTTGGCATTGAAGTAACCCAACATCCAAAGTCCATATTTCTTTCTCAAAAGAAATACATTGGAGATTTGTTGAATAGGTTTGGCATGACAGAGTGCAATCCTCTTACTACTCCAATGGAACAAAACTTAAAGCTCACATCTATTGAAGGAAAAGAATTTGAGGATGCAACAAAGTATAGACAGCTTGTAGGAAGTCTCAACTACCTCACTACTACCAGACCAGACATTTTGTTTGTTGTTGGAATCCTCTCCAGGTTTATGCAAAAGCCTTGTGAGGGACATTGGTCTACTGCAAAAAGAGTTCTAAGGTACTTGAAGGGAACTCAAGACTTTGGAATCAAGTATACACAGGTGGATGAATTTAGCTTGATTGGATACTCTGATTCAGACTTCGATGGAGACAAAGAAACTGGGGTATCAACTTAAGGATATGCTATGAGTCTTGGATCAGGAGCTGTCTACTGGAGATCAAGCAAACAATCAGTTCCAACAGATTCCACAACAGTAGCAGAATACGTGGCAGCAGTTGAAGCAACAAAAGAAATTGTGTGGCTTAGGAAAATTCTTGAAGATTTGTAGGTAAAACAAGTACAATCAACTCCACTCATGATTGACAATACCTCTACAATAAAGTTGGCCAAGAACCCAAAGTTACATGATCGAACGAAGCACATCAATATTAAATATCATCTGATTTGATATCATGTTGAGGCCAAAACAATCCATCTCTGTCATTGTTCCACAAATGAGCAAATTGCAGACATCTTCACCAAAGCGCTTGGAAGAGAAAAGCTTGAACGATTCAAAACGATGCTTGGACTTCCCAGTATATGGTGCGGGCTTCTGTTCTGCAAGTATACTGCTGTATTGCATGCCTCAGCCCACAAATGCAGTGGTAGGTTTTGGTCATGCAACATCGCTCGATCAGCTCCCACAATCGATCTATTCTTCCTTTCGGCCACCCCATTCTGCTGTGGGTTATGGGGTTCCATCAATTCCCGTTTAATTCCTTCTGCAACGCAGAAGTATTTAAATTATTGGGAGACATACTCTCCACCATTGCCGCTATGCAAGGCTTTTATTTTCCTTCTATATTATTTCTCTGCCAAGGCTTTAAACTCACAAAACCTCAAGAAGGTCTGATCGTTCTTTTTCATAAAGTAGATCCAGCATCTACGAGAAAAATCATCAATAAAAATAACATAGTACCTTTGTTTAGCGGTGGAGGCTATAGAGAAGGGTCCACAAACATCTGAGTGAACTCGCTACAGGAGTTCTCTAGCACTACTGTCTCGATCTGGAAAGGAATATTTCGCATACTTATCGAAGGTACAACCTTTGTATGTATTCGTCTGCTCAAGTTTTCCACTGGGTAATCCGGTAGAAATTTGCTGCATGATCTTCAGGGCTCCATGGTGCAAGTGGCCCAGTCTTCTATGCCATAGCTCGTCAACATCTTGGCTATGCACCATCTCAGCTTTGGAACTCAATGCAGCACAACCATCTACCTCCAACTTGTAGAGATTCTTTACTTAAATCCCAATTCGCTTTGTCTGCCCAGTACCAATATGCCTTAGGAATACCTTTCCTTTACTAAAGACTACATCATAGCCTTTATCTTCTAGCATAGCGATAGACACAAGATTCTTCTTCAGGCCTGGTACATACTTTACATCAGTCAGGGTGAGGGGAGCTCCATGCTTCCTCTGAAACACAACCGTACCTTCACTTGAAACACGGTACTTTCCATCGTCACCCATCTCAGTCCACATTTGGAGATCCTTCTCCTCCAAGGTACTGAAAAGATTCTTATCACCTGACATGTGGAATGAAGCTCCACTATCCAGGTACCACACACATCCCACCATGGATGAAACCATGCATGTGATAAGGAGAAATCCAGCACAAACTGTGAGGCCAGTGCCTCACCATCAGATCCCTTCGAGGAACCCTTCTTGGATTTCTTCTGCGGACAATTTGTAGCATAATGGCCCACTTCATGACAATGAAAGCATCACACTTTTGATTTGTCAAACTTCTTCCTAGCATGGGAAGAACCGGATTTGGGATGGGACTCCTTCCCTTTCCCTTTCCTCACCTTACTCGATAAGGCTAGATTTCCTCATCATCTTGCTTCGATGAGGATCCATCTCTCGTGCTTCTTCTTATCTCCTCCTGCATCAGATCCGACCAAAGTCATTCCCATTCTGGCAGTTTTTCTGTTATGAAACCAGCTCAAGAAAAGATAGAAAAGAAAGATCAACACCTTAGAATTCAGCCTCTTCGAGGGGGCAACCTCCTTTACATTACATAAATGAACAATTCTTGGATGTTACAAATGAAAATACCAACTTTCTATATATAGGAGTCTAAGTGGTCCCAATACAATCAAAGCCTACATAACAATAATATTGTAGGGCACAACAATAACAATAGTGGGCTTCTATGTGGCACAATAGTAACAATATGGGTACTACATGGGTACATCAATATAAATAAGGGGTATAACTACAATAGTAATGGGGTAATCACTAGTATTATAGGGACCCAACATGCCCCTATCCTTCAAAAAAGTGTTGTCCTCAACGCTTGAGTAGTTTAGGATACTTCTGCATAAAATTCTCGTCCTCCCATGTGGAATCTTCAGTGGATAAGTTCTTCCACTTGATAAGGTACTCTGAAATTGATCGATTTCGTAGCTGTCGAGTTCTTGTTTCTATAACTGCTTCCGGTTCCAATATAATTTTTCCTTCTTCGTCAAGTTCTGGCAATATTGTTTGAACTGGGAGCTTGTCACCTATAACCTTCTTTAAGCATGAAACATGGAAAACCGGGTGCAATCGAGAAGCTGCAGGAAGCTCCAATTTGTATGCCATAGTACCAATCTTTTGCAACACCTTGTACGGACCATAATACTTTGGTGATAATTTATTATCCTTCTTAGCTTGCTTGAGGGACATTTGCTTATATGGTTGTAGCCATAGGAATACCCAATCACCTACATCTAAACTTCTTTCACTGTGATGCTGATCTGCCTGTTGTTTCATTCTATTTTGTGCCAACACAAGGTTATCCTTTAAGAGTTGGAGGACTTGTTGTTGATGTTCGATGTGATGTTCCACTGCCTGAACCTTAGAATTTTCTCTTAAATATGATGTGATGGATGGTGGTTGATACCCATAAAGTGCCATAAATGGGGTCATTTTTGTTGCTGTATGAAAGGAAGTGTTATACCACCATTCAGCCAGAGGCAACCATTTGACCCATTGTGTTTGTTTATCAGATACAAAGCAACGAAGGTATCCTTCCAAACATTTGTTTACTATCTCAGTTTGCCCATCAGATTGAGGATGATAAGATGAGCTATGAGCTAACTGAGTACCAAGACAAGAAAATAATTCTGTCCAAAAATTTCCAGTGAAAATGGGATCTCTGTCACTTACAATAATCTTTGGGTTTCCATGTAGCTTTTGAATTGTTTCCATAAATGCAGTAGAAACTGTACTGGCTTTAAATGGATGTGATAATGCACAAAAGTGTGCATACTTGGTAAGTCTGTCAACTACCACCATGATGACACTCTTTCCCTCAGACTTGGGTAAACCTGTGATAAAATCCATTGATACCTCCTCCCAACGTTGGCTTGGAATGGATAAAGGTTGTAATAGACCCGGTGTCTTAATTGTTTCAACTTTATTTTGCTGGCAAACCAAACATTCTGCCACAAACTTTTGAATATCTGATTTAAGGCCATCCCAAAAAAATTCCTTCTTCACCCTGTGGTAAGTTTTTAAAAATCCTGAGTGCCCTCCTAAGGGAGAAGTGTGCAATTCCATAAGAATCTTTTGTTTTAGCTGGGAATTCTTACAGAGGTATAAGCGATCTTTGTACCATAACGAATCATTTTTCCAGCTAAATGTATCAGACGTACTGGAATCTTGTTGTAGCTTTCGAATAAGTGCCCACACTTCTTCGTCATTCTTCCATTCCTCCCTTGCTTCATTTATCCAATCTGGTTGGATGATAGAAATAGCGCACAACAATGCTTCCACATCCTCATCCTTCCTTGAGAGTGCATCTGCCACCACATTTTGCTTCCCCTTTTTGTAGATGATTTCAAAGTCATAACCCAACATCTTTGTGACCCACTTTTGTTGCTCTTCAGAGGATAATCTTTGTTCTAAAAAGTATTTAAGGCTATCATGATCCGTTTTTACCTTGAAGTGTCTTCCCATTAGGTAGGGTCGCCATTTCTTAAGTGCATGGAGTATTGCCAACATTTCCTTCTCATAAATAGATTTTCTTAGAAACTTTCCCTTGATTGGACGACTTTCAAAGGCAATGGGTCTTTTATCTTGCATTAGAACAGCACCAATTCCATTTCCTGAAGCATCACATTCCACAATAAAGGTTTTTGTGAAGTCCGGTGTAGCTAAGACCGGTGCTTGGCACATTGCCTCTTTAAGATGTTCAAAGGCCTTTGTTGCTTCCGGAGTCCATGAAAATGCATCTTTCTTCAATAATGTTGTTAGAGGTGCTGCTATTCTCCCATAATTCTTAACAAACTTGCGATAATACCCTGTCAACCCAAGAAATTCACGCAAATGCTTTATGGATGTGGGGATTTTCCATTCCTTAATGGCTTTAATTTTGCTAGGGTCTACCTTAACTCCTTCATGAGATACAATATGACCCAAATATTCCACCTCCTGGACTCCAAAGAAACATTTGGATCTTTTGGCATATAATTGTTTCTCTTCCAATAGTTGTAGCACCCTGTCAACATGTTCAACATGATCCTTCCAAGACTTGTTGTAGATAAGTATATCATCAAAAAATACTAACACAAATTTTCTAAGGAATGGTTTGAAAATTGAATTCATCAAACCTTGAAATGTTGAAGGTGCATTGGTAAGGCCAAAAGGCATGACCAAAAATTCATAATGACCCTCATGAGTTCTAAATGCCGTTTTCGGAATGTCTTCAATCTTCATTCTGATTTGATGATATCCTGAACGAAGATCCAACTTGGTGAAGTAAATTGATCCATGCAATTCATCCAGTAATTCATCAATGACAGGAATGGGGAACTTATCTTTAATAGTGAGCTTGTTGAGCTCCCTATAATCCGGACACATGCGCCATGATCCATCCTTCTTGTGCACCAATACTACTGGAGCAGAGAAAGAACTTTGACTCGGTTGAATTATACCAGCCTCTAGCATTTCTGCAACCATACGTTCAATTTCACTTTTTTGGACATAGGGATATCTGTACGGCCTGATGTTTGGAGGAACACTTCCTGGAATCAGATGAATAGCATGATCATGATCACGCATAGGTGGGAGACCTTTGGGAGTCTCAAATACCTTGGAATGATTGTCCAGGACTTTTTGGAGATCTGGAGAAATAGATGATTCCAATGTGGAAACATCTAGCGAACATAATTGTGCAATTACACCTCTTTGCTCCTTTTTTAGAAGCTTTGTCATACCATTAGAGCTGATTATCTTTCCTGGTTTCCCTGCAATACCCCTTAATTCAACTTCCTTTCCTTCCACAGAAAATTTCATGAAAAGTTCTTGAAAATTAAAAGCTATTGTACCCAAGGATTGTAGCCATTGGACTCCTAGTACAACATCAACACCTCCCATTGGAATGGAAAGCATTGGGCTAGTCAATACATATTCTCCCATGGATAGCTTGATATTATGGCACTTTCCAGAGAAATTTATTGTTCCTCCATTTGCAATCATCACTTGACACTCTGGTGCTGGATATAGGAAGCAATTCAATTCTTTTGCTACCCTACAATGAATAAAATTGTGGGTGCTTCCTGAATCAATCAACACTATCACCTTTTTCTTCTTGATTTGTCCTTCTATCTTGATGGTTTGAGGAGTGGTAATTCCCTCCAATGCATTACAAGATATGGTGGGATTTATTTGTTCTTCATATAGGCTTTGTTCGTGGAATATATCCTCTTCTTTTGACCTTTCTTGCTCCTTTTCTTCTTCCTCTTCACAATCTATGTAGAATAATTTCTTCTCAGCACACTTATGACCTTTTGTGTATTTGCTATCACAATTGTAACAAAGCCCTTTTGCTCTTTTTTCTTCCAATTGTTGTGGTGTCAACCTTGTAGGTTGTGGAAGACTATGGGCAACAACACTTCCATCTTTATAGTTGTGAATGGTATGCTTCCTAGTTGCCATAATTTTGCTTTCCATTTTTCTTGCTAACCTGAATGCCTTCTCTAATGAATCAGGTTCCCAAAGGCGCACATCATGTTGGATATTATCCTTTAAAGACCCTATGAACACATCAATCCTATGCTCCTCTGGAATATCTTTTATCCTTATGTTCAATTTTTGGAACTCCTCAATGTGCTCCATTATTGAACCCTTTTGTTTGAGATTCATCAATTGGCTAAAAAAAGTGTTGCTTTTTGTATCCTCATAATGTGCTATCAATTCTTCCGTAAAAATTGCCCAAGTGATAAATTGTTTACGAGAACAAAGCCATTGATACCATACAAACTGATTTGGTTCCAAATATAAAGTTGCCATACGTACCTTTTGTGTGTTTTGCACATTATTGAGATCGAAGAATTGCTCCATCTGTAATATCCATGTGGCGGGATCCTTGCCATCAAACTTCCTCATATCGATTTTTGGAACATGATGAGTCTTCGATCCAACATTAGCGTCTATGGTATCATGATTAACATTTCTTTTGTTCTCATCATGAGTTTCCTTTACTACCTTTTCACCATTAGTGACACTTTCTTGTAGCAACTTCTTCAATTCTTCCATATCTGTCTTCAAATCTGTCATGTCTCTCTTCAAATCTGTCTTCAAATCTATCTTCAAATCTGCCATGTCTCTCTTCAAATCTGTCTTTGAATCATCCATCTTAGCTTCCATGCCCTTTATCTTAGATTCCACGCCACTTATCTTAGCTTCTGTTAGCTTTTGTGATCGTGACATTTGTTGCACTTGTTCTTGTAATTTTGATATATCACGTAGCATTTCTTGTTCTTCTTCATGAGTCATGCTAGAGCTTTCAGGTTCCTTACTAGGTGTTTGCATTTTCTTTCCTCGGGGCATCAGTTACCGATAATAATTCTTTACTATGCCCTTTGAATTCCTTTAAACCAAGCTTACACAAAAATAAAAAAAAAAACTACACACCTTTTTTTCACTTTATAGAAGCCTGATATTGAATCTGATGTGTCTCTGTAATTTCGAATCATCCAGTTCTGAAATTGCTACTTGCAGTAGCCTTCTGCGTCCTCTTTCCAATGCCACAAGTCTGAGCCAAATTGGATTCTCCAAGGAAGAGTTATGTGAAATCTCCCATAGTGACTTGCTTTTAGACTGGTTCAGTAGAGCGAACTTGTACGACGTGCCATGAGCCATTGTTTCAACCTTTGAATCTAAAACACACATACAAGAAACTACAGTCCGTCCTCTTTCTGCACCTTTTTACGAAATTTCAATCCGATCCTCAGAGAGAGAGTTATGATGATTTTCCCCAGGTCACCTGTTTTGAATGTAATTCAGGAGTCTGCAAAAAGGCCAACTTCCTTAGATCATATCTCCGAAAATATCGCGCGAAAATCTCTGAAATTTGGACCCAAGGTTCAGCGCCAATTCTTCTCAAATGGGTTTTTTTTTGCGACTTCTGAAACGTCACAGAAAAAAAGTTATAGCGAAAATGCCACGATGCCCTGTTTGGAGCAGCGAAACCCTAGAATCCAAAGCTCTGATACCAAATGTTATGAAACCAGCTCAAGAAAAGATAGAAAAGATAGATCAACGCCTTAGAATTCAGCCTCTTCGAGGGGGCAACCTCCTTTACATTACATAAATGAACAATTCTTGGATGATACAAATGAAAAACCTCCTTTCTATATATAGGAGTCTAAGGGTCCCAATATAATCAAAGCCTACCTAACAATAATATTATAAGGCACAAAAATAACAATAGAGGGATTCTATGGGGCACAATAATAACAATATGGGCACTACATGGGCACAACAATATAAATAAGGGGTATAACTACAATAGTAATGGGGTAATCACTAGTATTATAGGGACCCAACATGCCCCTCTCCTTCAAAAAAGTGTTGTCCTCAACGCTTGAGTAGTTTAGGATACTTCTGCATAAAATTCTCATCCTCCCATGTGGAATCTTCAGTGGATAAGTTCTTCCACTTGATAAGGTACTCTGAAATTGATCGATTTCGTAGCTGTCGAGTTCTTGTTTCTATAACTGCTTCCGGTTCCAATATAATTTTTCCTTCTTCGTCAAGTTCTGGCAATATTGTTTGAACTGGGAGCTTGTCACCTATAACCTTCTTTAAGCATGAAACATGGAAAACTGGGTGCAATCGAGAAGCTGCAGGAAGCTCCAATTTGTATGCCATAGTACCAATCTTTTGCAACACCTTGTACGGACCATAATACTTTGGTGATAATTTATTATCCTTCTTAGCTTGCTTGAGGGACATTTGCTTATATGGTTGTAGCCGTAGGAATACCCAATCACCTACATCAAAACTTCTTTCACTGCGATGTTGATCTGCCTGTTGTTTCATTCTATTTTGTGCCAACACGAGGTTATCCTTTAAGAGTTGGAGGACTTGTTGTTGATGTTCGATGTGATGTTCCACTGCCTGAACCTTAGAATTTTCTCTTAAATATGATGTGATGGATGGTGGTTGATACCCATAAAGTGCCATAAATGGGGTCATTTTTGTTGCTGTATGAAAGGAAGTGTTATACCACCATTCAGCCAGAGGCAACCATTTGACCCATTGTGTCTGTTTATCAGATACAAAGCAACGAAGATATCCTTCCAAACATTTGTTTACTATCTCAGTTTGCCCATCAGATTGAGGATGATAAGATGAGCTATGAGCTAACTGAGTACCAAGACAAGAAAATAATTCTGTCCAAAAATTTCCAGTGAAAATGGGATCTCTGTCACTTACAATAATCTTTGGGTTTCCATGTAGCTTTTGAATTGTTTCCATAAATGCAGTAGAAACTGTACTGGCTTTAAATGGATGTGATAATGCACAAAAGTGTGCATACTTGGTAAGTCTGTCAACTACCACCATGATGACACTCTTTCCCTCAGACTTGGGTAAACCTGTGATAAAATCCATTGAAACCTCCTCCCAACGTTGGCTTGGAATGGATAAAGGTTGTAATAGACCCGGTGTCTTAATTGTTTCAACTTTATTTTTGGCAAACCAAACATTCTGCCACAAACTTTTGAATATCTGATTTAAGGCCATCCCAAAAAAATTCCTTCTTAACCCTGTGGTAAGTTTTTAAAAATCCTGAGTGCCCTCCTAAGGGAGAAGTGTGCAATTCCATAAGAATCTTTTGTTTTAGCTGGGAATTCTTACAGAGGTATAAGCGATCTTTGTACCATAACGAATCATTTTTCCAGCTAAATGTATCAGACGTACTGGAATCTTGTTGTAGCTTTCGAATAAGTGCCCACACTTCTTCGTCATTCTTCCATTCCTCCCTTGCTTCATTTATCCAATCTGGTTGGATAATAGAAATAGCGCACAACAATGCTTCCACATCCTCATCCTTTCTTGAGAGTGCATCTGCCACCACATTTTGCTTCCCTTTTTTGTAGATGATTTCAAAGTCATAACCCAACATCTTTGTGACCCACTTTTGTTGCTCTTCAGAGGATAATCTTTGTTCTAAAAAGTATTTAAGGCTATCATGATCCGTTTTTACCTTGAAGTGTCTTCCCATTAGGTAGGGTCGCCATTTCTTAAGTGCATGGAGTATTGCCAACATTTCCTTCTCATAAATAGCTTTTCTTAAAAACTTTCCCTTGATTGGACGACTTTCAAAAGCAATGGGTCTTTCATCTTGCATTAGAACAGCACCAATTCCATTTCCTGAAGCATCACATTCCACAATAAAGGTTTTTGTGAAGTCCGGTGTAGCTAAGACCGGTGCTTGGCACATTGCCTCTTTAAGATGTTCAAAGGCCTTTGTTGCTTCCGGAGTCCATGAAAATGCATCTTTCTTCAATAATGTTGTTAGAGGTGCTGCTATTCTCCCATAATTCTTAACAAACTTGCGATAATACCCTGTCAACCCAAGAAATCCTCGCAGATGCTTTATGGATGTGGGGATTTTCCATTCCTTAATGGCTTTAATTTTGCTAGGGTCTACCTTAACTCCTTCATGAGATACAATATGACCCAAATATTCCACCTCCTGGACTCCAAAGAAACATTTGGATCTTTTTGCATATAATTGTTTCTCCTCCAATAGTTGTAGCACCCTGTCAACATGTTCAACATGATCCTTCCAAGACTTGTTGTAGATTAGTATATCATCAAAAAATACTAACACAAATTTTCTAAGGAATGGTTTGAAAATTGAATTCATCAAACCTTGAAATGTTGAAGGTGCATTGGTAAGGCCAAAAGGCATGACCAAAAATTCATAATGACCCTCATGAGTTCTAAATGCCGTTTTCGGAATGTCTTCAATCTTCATTCTGATTTGATGATATCCTGAACGAAGATCCAACTTGGTGAAGTAAATTGATCCATGCAATTCATCCAGTAATTCATCAATGACAGGAATGGGGAACTTATCTTTAATAGTGAGCTTGTTGAGCTCCCTATAATCCGGACACATGCGCCATGATCCATCCTTCTTGTGCACCAATACTACTGGAGCAGAGAAAGAACTTTGACTCGGTTGAATTATACCAGCCTCTAGCATTTCTGCAACCATACGTTCAATTTCACTTTTTTGGACATAGGGATATCTGTACGGCCTGATGTTTGGAGGAACACTTCCTGGAATCAGATGAATAGCATGATCATGATCACGCATAGGTGGGAGACCTTTGGGAGTCTCAAATACCTTGGAATGATTGTCCAGGACTTTTTGGAGATCTGGAGAAATAGATGATTCCAATGTGGAAACATCTAGCGAACATAATTGTGCAATTACACCTCTTTGCTCCTTTTTTAGAAGCTTTGTCATACCATTAGAGCTGATTATCTTTCCTGGTTTCCCTGCAATACCCCTTAATTCAACTTCCTTTCCTTCCACAGAAAATTTCATGAAAAGTTCTTGAAAATTAAAAGCTATTGTACCCAAGGATTGTAGCCATTGGACTCCTAGTACAACATCAACACCTCCCATTGGAATGGAAAGCATTGGGCTAGTCAATACATATTCTCCCATGGATAGCTTGATATTATGGCACTTTCCAGAGCAATTTATTGTTCCTCCATTTGCAATCATCACTTGACACTCTGGTGCTGGATATAGGAAGCAATTCAATTCTTTTGCTACCCTACAATGAATAAAATTGTGGGTGCTTCCTGAATCAATCAACACTATTACCTTTTTCTTCTTGATTTGTCCTTCTATCTTGATGGTTTGAGGAGTGGTAATTCCCGCCAATGCATTACAAGATATGGTCGGATTTATTTGTTCTTCATCTAGGCTTTGTTCCTGGAATATATCCTCTTCTTTTGACCTTTCTTGCTCCTTTTCTTCTTCCTCTTCACAATCTATGTAGAATAATTTCTTCTCAGCACACTTATGACCTTTTGTGTATTTGCTATCACAATTGTAACAAAGCCCTTTTGCTCTTTTTTCTTCCAATTGTTGTGGTGTCAACCTTGTAGGTTGTGGAAGACTATGGGCAACAACACTTCCATCTTTATAGTTGTGAATGGTATGCTTCCTAGTTGCCATAATTTTGCTTTCCATTTTTCTTGCTAACCTGAATGCCTTCTCTAATGAATCAGGTTCCCAAAGGCGCACATCATGTTGGATATTATCCTTTAAAGACCCTATGAACACATCAATCCTATGCTCCTCTGGAATATCTTTTACCCTTATGTTCAATTTTTGGAACTCCTCAATGTGCTCCATTATTGAACCCTTTTGTTTGAGACTTATCAATTGGCTAAAAAAAGTGTTGCTTTTTGTATCCTCATAATGTGCTATCAATTCTTCCGTAAAAATTGCCCAAGTGATAAATTGTTTACGAGAACAAAGCCATTGATACCATACAAACTGATTTGGTTCCAAATATAAAGTTGCCATACGTACCTTTTGTGTGTTTTGCACATTATTGAGATCGAAGAATTGCTCCATCTGTAATATCCATGTGGCGGGATCCTTGCCATCAAACTTCCTCATATCGATTTTTGGAACATGGTGAGTCTTCGATCCAACATTAGAGTCTATGGAATCATGATTAACATTTCTTTTGTTCTCATCATGAGTTTCCTTTACTACCTTTTCACCATTAGTGACACTTTCTTGTAGCAACTTCTTCAATTCTTCCATATCTGTCTTCAAATCTGCCATGTCTCTCTTCAAATCTGTCTTCAAATCTATCTTCAAATCTGCCATGTCTCTCTTCAAATCTGTCTTTGAATCATCCATCTTAGCTTCCATGCCCTTTATCTTAGATTCCACGCCACTTATCTTAGCTTCTGTTAGCTTTTGTGAGCGTGACATTTGTTGCACTTGTTCTTGTAATTTTGATATATCATGTAGCATTTCTTCCTCTTCTTCATGAGTCATGCTAGAGCTTTCAGGTTCCTTACTAGGTGTTTGCATTTTCTTTCCTCGGGGCATCAGTTACCGATAATAATGCTTTACTATGCCCTTTGAATTCCTTTAAACCAAGCTTACACAAAAATTAAAAAAAAAACTACACACCTTTTTTTCACTTTATAGAAGCCTGATATTGAATCTGATGTATCTCTGTAATTTCGAATCATCCAGTTCTGAAATTTCTACCTGTAGTAGCCTTCTGCGTCCTCTTTCCAATGCCACAAGTCTGAGCCAAATTGGATTCTCCAAGGAAGAGTTATGTGAAATCTCCCACAGTGACTTGCTTTTAGACTGGTTCAGTAGAGCGAACTTGTACGACGTGCCACGAGTCACTGTTTCAACCTTTGAATCTAAAACACACATACAAGAAACTACAGTCCGTCCTCTTTCTGTACCTTTTTACGAAATTTCAATCCGATCCTCAGAGAGAGAGTTATGACGATTTTCCCCAGGTCACCTGTTTTGAATGTAATTCAGGAGTCTGCAAAAAGGCCAACTTCCTTAGATCATATCTCCGAAAATATCGCGCGAAAATCTCTGAAATTTGGACCCAAGGTTCAGTGCCAATTCTTCTCAAATGGGTTTTTTTTTGCGACTTCTGAAACGTCACAGAAAAAAAGTTATAGCGAAAATGCCACGATGACCTGTTTGGAGCAGCGAAACCCTAGAATCCAAAGCTCTGATACCAAATGTTATGAAACCAGCTCAAGAAAAGATAGAAAAGATAGATCAACGCCTTAGAATTCAGCCTCTTCGAGGGGGCAACCTCCTTTACATTACATAAATGAACAATTCTTGGATGTTACAAATGAAAATACCTCCTTTCTATATATAGGAGTCTAAGTGGTCCCAATACAATCAAAGCCTACATAACAATAATATTGTAGGGCACAACAATAACAATAGTGGGCTTCTATGTGGCACAATAGTAACAATATGGGCACTACATGGGTACATCAATATAAATAAGGGGTATAACTACAATAGTAATGGGGTAATCACTAGTATTATAGGGACCCAACATTTTCTCTTCCATTGATCGAGTCTTGGTAGCTATGCCAGCTCTCAGGAAGACCGAGGAGTGCAAGACTCACCATGTCATCATTAGCAGTCGTGATCCCTACACTTCCAAGCTCATCCCTGCAGGTGGTGAGCTTGTTCAGATATGTAGAGATTGTGTCACCCTTTTCACACTTGATTTTCTGAAGCTTGTCTTTCAGTGCTAGCTTCCTCTGATCACTGTTGTTCTGATATAGATATTTCAATGTTTTCCACATCGAAAATGGTGTCTCCTTCCCATGGAGACTTGAGACTATGTGGTCTTGAACTCCCTCTAGAAGGATTCTCCTTGATTTTGCCACACATTTCTTCCATTTTGCCAATTGAGTAGCATCAGTCGGCTTGGGGACTTCTTGATCAATGAAGTCCTTTAGATCATTATCCTCTAATACTGCTTCCATGTGATCCTTCTAGGCTATATAATTCGAGTTACCATCAAGGGCATACTTGAGTCCTAAACCACTGAATATCACTGGTGAAATTGAGATGTGATAAGAACTCGATTTCTATATTCACAAACCTCAAACTTCGATCTTCTCCCTTCTTGTATATTGTTCTTCGCCTTGATCACCTTTGCTCTAATACCATGTAGAAATTCCCACTGTAGATCAACAAATTTTGCAATATACTAAAGCAAAATACAAGATCTACTTCTACAACAAACTTTGCGGAAGCTTAATTGAATTGAGCAAGATCAACGAGAAAACATATAATTGAGAATGAGAAATCAATCACACATAACACATAAGAAATAACCTAGGGAAAGACTCAGCCTAAAACCCCAATCTCCGTATTGTCATACAAGTGGAAATATGTTCAAGTTACAAAAAGAATGAGCTCTCAAGCTATCCTGCTGTCTCTGCGATCAAATAATACAACTCACAGACTGAATAGACATTGTATATGTCCTCCTCAAGCCCTCCAAGCCTCTTATTTCCTTGCGCAATTTTCCTTGGGGTCCATTGATGCCACATGTGTGAATTGGCCTCATCACATTCACAAAACTTGAAGACGTAATTGTGCAATCCTCAAGAAAATAATTCCTTCTATATGCAAAAGATATTCACAATGGAATATTCTAGCAACTGATAGTACACTACCCCTCCATATGATGTTAACTGGGCCTCTGTCTAAACTAAAATGCATGAGTTATTTATGAGAGAATATTTAGCTATATGAAGTGCAATAGTTACATGCATGCATGCATTAACTAACTAAACTCACAATTAATTCAACAAACTATTTGAATTAATCCAATCGGGCTTGACTCAGTTAACTGACAACTCAATATTACAACTCATCCTTATCTCTTTAACTAATGGATAAATTCCTCAATTAATGGAGAAACTGTTGCATGTCCCCACATAGACTTCATGTTTTATTTTCTACAACTAATTAACTCATGGTGAATTAATTAATTATTTTACAAATAGCTGCTAAGATCAAATTCAAATTTTACTTCTCTATTTTAGTTCGGGGACTAACTAAAATAGGAAGGTATCTCGAAATGCTATTTATAGCAGTGCTAAATTTAGCACTTCTATATTTAACATTTCTTGTTGCTATTTTCAACACAAACTCTCTTGTTGGCCAACAGGAGGGTTGATTTATCAGTATGAGGGCAACGTAACTTGAAATGGTTTGCTTGGTGCTTCTACGTTATTCTAGGTGAAAATCGATCACTTCGATGGTGGGGGGGAGGTCTAGCTGTTAGAGGTTGATATGGTCATCAGAACTTCAGAAAAATGATTATGTGTGTGAGCGAGCAAAAAGGTGCATACGTGAACTTGCAAACACACACTTACATTACTTGACAATGAGATGACTCAAACCATCCAGACACAAATGCTCAACATGATAGATTGATGGTGCAAGTCGACAAGCACAAAGCTTGTGATCGATCATTTGACGACCATGACGACACTTGTGCAAAAGTGTATACGACTCCATGTGTCAGCACGACAGATGTTTACATAGTGAGAAAAACATGTACACACGAAGTAGGGACCTTGTGAATGACTAGAACATGGTCATAAGCATGACATTATTACCAACATGAAAAAGTTGTATGCTGAACGATCAAGCAAGGTGGGCACGAAGACTCACATGAGCTCATGGGGTGAACCTGAGTGTGTGAAAACATCAAGTTAAACTCTCAAAGGAGGCTCCAAAATTGGATGCGGACCAAAATTTTGGAGGCTCAATACTTCATCAACCGAAGGTTATAGCCAAGCACAGAGAAGACAGACGCAAGACTGGCCAAGTGTTGTAGTGTCACAAGTCTCTTCATATCTCAGCGACATACTATTCGAAAGCCAAAACTCAGTAGATGGTAGAACTTATTTCCGGAAAACAAAAATAGTAAGGTATTAAGTAACCCAAACAAAAAGAAAACAAAAATAGTAAGAAAAGCAAACAAAATGAAAACAACAAGCAACAAACAAACTATGTACATAGCGCGAGGCACGACACGACCTATTGGAAGTAGTGTTTGAGATCTTGGTTGTTGACAGGAAGGTTGTCAATCCTCTTGTCAAGTTGCAAATGGTATGTGTGTGGGCCAAGCTTCTCATGGACTATGTACGGACCAATCCATAGGGACTGGAACTTTGTATGCTTGCCTTTGTCTTCATGGGACTTATCCCATTTCAAGACCAAGTCACTAACACCAAAGTTAGTTTTCCCTACATAATTCTTATCGAACCATCTCTTGATATGATTCTGGTGGAGTGTAAAATTTTATTTTGCTTTCATCCTTTCTTCCTAAAGCTTGTGGAGTGTATCCATCCTATGTTGAACTAGATGGCAAGGCTTGCCTTGTGATTCTCGGGATAGTTGAAGTGTAGGCAAGTAGATATTAGGCGGAAGGTTGACTTATTTACCATAAATCAAGAAGTATGGCTAGGTATTCAAAGAGGTTTGTGTGTTATGCAGTCAACCCATAATGCATTCGTTAGGGTGGAATTCTAGTTACGTTGCTTAGAGTAAATAGACCTTTTGATTATGCGGATGAGCTTTTTGTCCATGGAGTCTGCAAGACGTTTCCTTGTGGATAGGAGTTAGATGAGTGTTTCAGCACACTACCATTTTGTAAAGCAAAATAATAAAGTTTCAAAGATGAAAAGTACATTGCATTATAAAAAACAAGTGATACCGCAATGCCAAAGCATGAGATGATATTCTGCTGGAGGAAATTGATTACCTCCTGGATGTTCACTTGCTTGAGAACTTCTTCTGTCCATCGCGTGAAGTAATCGGTTGCAGTCAGAATGTAGTGGTGTTATTTTGACAAATGTGGGAAAATATCCCTAATCATGTCCAGGCATCATGTGTAGAAACCGACTTGCATAACTTTCTGTGTAATGGTGTTTCCCGCAAAGTGACCCTAGACGGGTCCGTCATGCAGATCTTGTAATACCTTATCTGATTCATGTGCCTCCAAGAACCCAAGGAAAACTCCATTTTTGTGCTTCCTGTAAAACACTCCATGCACCAAATGATATGCTAAAGTTTTGAGGTGCAAAACCCTCTTCTATCTGATGGAAAAGTGAGAGGGTACGGTGCCATGCTCAAGGTACTGGTGCACAACTGCGTACCAAGAGGTTCCATCTTCAGTGGGTGTCACTCGCACTACATCATACATTTCAAATTCCTACTCCTAGGCGATGAGCTCTTCTTCCTCCTCCCGCGTGTGTACTGATTTAGCTGCAAGTCTACAGAGCTCATGTCCTTTGACCATGTGAACTGGCTTGATGTCATGATCATATTCTTCCAAGCCTGCCATCCAATTCGCATGTCGTCACCCAGTTCTTGTTGTATAAGAAGTGTGCGGATTGTTGGGTGAGGGATGTAGACTATGTAGTGGTTCTTCAACAAGTAGGGTCTGAAGTGTTTCACCACCTTGTAAACTGCATATGCTTGTTTGTCAATGGAGGGGTATTTGAGTTATGGTCCCTACATTCTTTCACTCATGAAGGAGATGGGACGTTCATCGTTATTCTCATCCTTCTGAGTGAGTACTATAGTGAGAAAACTATCGAAGGCTAGCAGGAAATCCTTTTTTAACTCTGGGCTATAGAGTGCAGGCACTTTTCCAATAGCCTACTTGATACGGGTGAATGTGTACTTTTCCCTCTTGCCCTAGCTATAGAATGCGTCTTTCTTAATCATGTCTTGCATGGGTTTGAGTATCTGTGCATAATCCGAGATGAACTTCTAGAGGATGTTTATCTTGCCCAAGAAGGACTACATGGCTTTCTTGTTGGATGGGTGGGGGATCTGTATAATAGTCTGGACCCAGTCCAAATCAACCTTGATCCTACTTTTGGCAATGATGTGTCTAAGAAGGTCCCCATTAGACATTGCGAATACGCTCTTTTTGGGATTCAAGGAAATCCCATACTTTTGGCATTGCTCAAAAATTTTCTTCAGATGGCATATGTGGTCCTCCCATTTCTTTGAGAAAACAATCAGATCATCGAGTTATACCACTACATTTTGTCTGATGAGTTCACAAAAAGTGATGTCCATGGCACGCTGAAAGGTTGTGCCTGCATTCACAAGCCCAAACGACATTCATATGTATAGAAGGTAGTCTTGAGTCTGTCCGATTCTGCCACCACAAACTGATTGTATCTTGAAAAAACATCGATTAAGGAAAAAATTTGTGCCCTAGATACTGTTTGCAGAATGTGATCCGTAGACAACACGGGGTAGTTGTCTTTGTCAGAGGCGTAGTTCACATTCCAAAAATCAACACATAAGCAGATTTCCCCATACTTCTTGCGTAGAAGAACAAGGTTTGAAACCCAAGTGGAATGACGAGCTTTGTAAATGATCTGTGCATCCAATATCTTGGTGAGCTCTTTTTGTATGAGGGTTCAAGTGACGGATGTAATTTCCTTAGCTTCTGCTAATATGGCTTGACCCCTTCTTTGATCGGAATGATGTGTTGCATTATTTGCATGTCATAAGTTTTTAGATCATCGTACGTCCATGCAAACACATCTCGGTATTGTTTGAACAAGAAGAAAAAGGCTTTATGTTCTTGTTGTGTGAAACACATATTGAGATTGACAAACTTCGGATCTTGTTCTGCTCCCAAGTTGATCAACTCGTGCATCATGGTGGAACTATGGGTTTTTCTATTCCTTGGCCCCTGAAAGCGTTCTTGCAATTCATAAAGCCTTTCCAATGATGCCACTCCCTTAGGGATAAGGTGGCCTTTCTTTCTTCCAGCTTTTACTTGCAGAGATTGCTCATGTACATCTATTGTTGCATCCTTGAAGGTGTCAGCATTGGCCATGAAATGCAGTATCTATTGATCATCATCAAACACATGTGAGTTAGTTATGTTATCCTGATAGATGGTCTATACAAAATTCAATAGTAAATCTATCCATAATCTATCACATCCTAGAGGTTGTGTTTTCCAGAGCATTGGCAGCTGCATTACGCGTATGTGGTACAATAATAATGTTAAATTATTGGAAGTTAGAGATTAGTCACCATACCTCTTGCTGGTAACTTTTGAGATGCGGTGAAAAATAGTGAATGGTGTTACATACCTGTCGTACTACTCTCTGAATCAACTACCACTTTGAGCGTGACCACATTGAGGCTGATGGATTTCTACAAGCCCAACACGAGTGCTTCATACTCAAAAACATTTTTCGTGCACTCAAAATCCAAGTGGATCAAAACTAGATGCTTCCTATGGTTTGGGTCGATCAAGACACACCCAGCTCCTAAGTCATCTTGTGTCTTTGATCCATAGAAATACATGGCGACAACTCATCTTTACACAGACCGTTCGATGCGCTTGCACTAGTGCTATTTCTACTATTGGTACAATGTACTATACATGCTTCATTACCATAATTTGGGCAAGGAAGGAGACCCAACTACGTGTCTGGTGGGGTTGGAGCTAGCCATGTAGGATAACACCCTAACGTTGTTTCCAGGAGGCAGTTGCCAAACATGAGTTTTGTGAAGGCCAACAGTTCATTCTTTCCATTGATGGGAGTGACATTGTGCCTCATATACCTCTCGGATAACACCAGAATTTGATTGTTTTTACCCTTGTACGGAAACCACATGTGCGGCCAGTTCATAGAAAAATATACATTCAGCTTGCTGGACAATCTCTGTTGAGTAGTAAACTGTATGGTTTCAGTATTTCCACAACAACAATGTTGATGCATTGGTGGACTTGACCATCGTGAGATAGCTAGATGATCACATCTTGGAGTTCACCAATGGTTGGTACAAATTTTCGGTCAAGTTGAATTATTTGCATGGATGACTTGCTCCATTTCACATTTATCTTTTTGGGAATGGAGAGCGGCATGACGTTGGCTGCCGTGCCAGAATCAACCAAGCAATTGTGAACATTACAGTTCAAAATTTCAAATGAGAGATGGAATGGAGGGAAACCTAAGTTTGCTTCTTCCATCCGGAGTGTGTCTAGCACAGTTGAAAAAGATCTGGGAGGTGTAATTACTCCCTTGCTGGTAGAGGTTGCGTAGTCCGTTGTTGTATGTCCCAATGAGTGCAACAGGATGTATCGCTAACACTAGATCTTAGCTAGCTCTAACAAATTGATGTTTTTGTGAGTTTTCTTCATGTCATAAACAATGCTATAGGCCATAGGAGGTAGAATCTCTGATTTTTCCGAGGTACGACTGATGTTTGTGTTGTCTAGCAGAGCATTCTACAGTTTTCTACTCATGGATGTACCTTTGTCCGCTGTTGTCTTCCCAAACTTGCTTTGTGTTTTCTGCTTTGTGATGGCTGGTGGATTAACCTTCCTCATCAGCAGTATCATATTTTCTTGTGCTTCCCCAACTGTAAGGGGAACCCCTTTCCTCCTGAGATTGTAATGGTAATTTTTCTTTAGGGGGTTTTTCTCGGTGTTCGCCTTCAGCGTTTCTTGCGAGCACTTATACATGTTCACCAAACGCCCAAAACTTAATGCCTCATCAAGTGCAACATCTTCATCATTATCTGTATCTTCCAGATATTCTTGCATACTATTTTTTGTGTCAAATGTATGACTGCATACAGAGCCCGCGACTCACTTCCAGTCTGAACAAGAATTCTCTGGGTGATGATCTTCGTGGAATGAACATAATTAAAGATTTGCGCATCAATCAAGTTGGAACACAGAGCTCTACACAATTTTTGTAGGGAACCGATTGCTGCCTGATGACATAAGTACTTGTTTTTGTCTGGACGGATGGTTGCTTGCAAAGGTGTTTGTTTTCCATTATTTAAGATCAGACACTTCCGTTATCAAGTTCTTAACGAGGCGAGTGAGGGTTTCAATATCGTTTGTTTCCTTGTCTCTACCTTTGCTCGCCATCTCCTGGGACTTCCTATTTGTGTCTTTGTAGTCCTTTGCTGGTTCATCATCTTTGATGGCTCCAATCATGCATAGGTATTTCTCGATAGCAATAGCCTCTTCGTAGTTTTCCAGTAATGTTGGTTTCGTAGCTCGCTTGACAAACTGTGCAATGTTGGTCAACAATGCGGATGTGTAGTAATCAGCAATGATGGAGTCATGAGGTTTCACATCTGCTTCAAACTTGTTCAATATGCACGTAAAAATTTGATTGAAGTATTTTACCTTTTCTTTCCCCTCCATCATTAGGATTCCCAATTATTTCAGTAACATGATTGTGGTCTTGTCATCAGTAAATTTTTCAAGAAAATTGTGTTTGAATGCACCCTAGTTCTATATGGAGTTGGCTAGAAGGTTGTGAATGATTAAACAACCGACATTCATTTAATCTTCTCACTTCAAACTATTAAAAACTATTTAATACCCTCATTCAAGCTCTTCTACTATCATCATTCAAGAATTTCTTGATGATGGATCCCTGTTGGGATTTGAAACGTTGACGAAAAATGGTTTTTACTGTGGGTTCTCCGGTTACTAAATTAGAAGATATAAAGCACAGATGTCTCAAATCCAGAGGTTGTGATACCATGCAACTGCACGACTGTCCAAGGTACATGGAAACAATCTACATGCTACGTCATCGTACCGTACCTCAAGGGTCTACAGCTGCAGGTAGAAGCTTTCCAAATGGTATTCTATCTTCATTGTGTTGTCAGGGTTGAACTTGATGCTCATTCTCTCCACCCACTTTGGCATATTATGCAAAGCACCTGAGAGAGCCAATGGTCCCTTAGTCATCCTTTCTAGATTTTGTTCAGCAATCTCTTCTTCTTCTTCGTCCTCCTCCTCTTCTTTAGAATCTGATGGTTTTGGATCTGAGTTTGTTGGTTTGTCTCTGCCTCTGCCTCCTATACCAAAGTCTGAGCCCAATATTACAAGTGTGTCTCTTCCCCCCTGTTGGAAGACTGGAGGTTCCTCTCCATCTTCAAAAATTTCTACCAGACCTTCAAGTATGGTAGAACTTCTTCTTCCACTGATGATAAAAAACCGCTGTGGGAGTGGTTTTTTGCTTCTTTGATGCCTATGGAATATTTTGTATGCTTGGGATCAGTTTGATTGCTTTCACGAACTAGCGGGTGATGGGATGGACAAAGCGAAGGTGGTGATATGGAATTTCATGTTTAGTACTGTGAGGTGAGAAGTAACCAATTGTAGAGTCACACGTAGGTGAGAGGGAGTGTGAGTCACTACCTTGACGAGATGGTTGATGAGTGAGTGTGAGAGGACGTTCAGCCATAAACAACTAGCGACCATCTTTCTAGCACCAGAAATGTTGACGATGTTGGACCTGCCAACATTCACGGGATCACCCCGGTATGAAGTGCCCAACTAAACCTCACACCATTTGGTGTGGGAGTCCCATCCGTTATGATGTCATAGTTTCCATTATCTTAAATGTTTTCCTTAGCTCTTGCTTGTCAGGACAGGAGAGTAGTCTTCTTTGTCTTCAAGTAGGGAGCTTTGGGTTCCTGGTGATTGATAATGTTAGTTGTGTCAAGGTTCTTTCACCAAAAAAGGAAGGGTGGGAGTGAGTCCCAAGTCGGATGGGAGGAGACTCAAATATGTCAAGAACACACAACATGACAAGACATGCATAAATTCCAGAGGAGGAATCCACACGGATGCGGAAGTCATAACACATAAGGGAAGATAACATGTACAACACTCAGCGGGTAGTTTGCACGAGTACGATGGTTGTTATAGCAAGTTTATGTGAAATGTCCCGTCTCATGTACAAGAGGTGACAAACGCGGGAAGGACAACATTAATAACATATGAAACACATTTTCATTAATATATATGTATTAGAACAGTTGAATGAATCCAAGTGTTAAACACAGGTTAAAGAAACATGCATACAAGTGTTCAATTCGAGTCTTACAAAAAGTTACAACACATTTCTGAAAATGTGCTGGCATGTTAGTAGGATTTTGAATTAAGAAAAAGTTCCAAGACACATCAATACACCATACATTACTAACCCCATGGGTGGGATGTTGGACCCACTACTTACTCCTCAAAGAAAATATTACATAGTCTCAAGACTATGTAGGAGGAGCCAAGGTGAAAAAGTCCCTTACATTTACAAATGAGGGGGTATTTATAGCCAAGGGTGAAACTGACCCTTATGGTTGTTCGAATTCCCTCATGACTGTTTGACTTCCATGACCTTTTAACTTTACATGACTCTTCATATTACAAGTGGGTCTCTTGGACTTCCATGTTACATTACATTGATTGAAAATATGGCCCATAGTGTAGATGTGCACGACATGACTCATGACAAGACTCGACATGATAGTGCTGGTAAATTCGTGCTACTGTTGGTGTGCATGTCGAGCTGTAGTTTTTTTAGGTGATGGAGGTCCTCATGGTGTGTTACAACTTCACCTCTGCATGGAAAAGTGTGCAAAGTCTTTGATGGTCGTTGGGTTCGCTTGATGTTGCATTCACACGTTTCTCCTTACTTGTATGTTGGCATGCTTGATAATTTCATCCATTTGTGAAAAGTGCATGTTTGTTTGTCAGTCTGTTTGCGGACAAATCTTCACATGTTCGCTCATCTTTCCATCCAAGAACACATGTTTGCATGATTGTCCATTTGTTAGAACATCTCTTTGCATGCATCGTTTATTCATTTGTTGGTGAACATGTCCTTTTGCACATACTCCATTTTTTCATCCCCTCCATCATCGCACCATGTTTGTTTGTGTACCTGTATCTACAGTCACTCATGATGAGATGACATAAAATCAATAAACCTCTTAGTATACCATGATGCATGATCATTTCAGAAGCAGGTGACTGGCAGAGAAGGCAAGGTAACAAAACTGCGTGAGGCAAGCTTCGAGCTGGGATGGAGGCTCCAGGCACTACTGGTGAAAAATGTGCAGAAGTCACTAGGAGATGGTGACTTCGGATCGATAGTGACTGTCCACGGGGTCTGGCTCGGCTAGGGGAAAAATCTGTGCAATTTTTGAAAGGAGAAGGCATTGAGATCTTGGCAGCCAAACCTGTGCAATTCCTGGAGGGAACTGGCTATTAGCTGATGGGACCTTGGCAGAAAAAACTGCGCAATTCATGGAGGGAACTGGAAGCTGGCTGCTGGGACCATGGCAACAAAAACTACATAATTCCTAGAGGGAGCTGGTAGCGGCTCCTCGGAGTTTGGCAACAAAAACTACGCAATTCCTGGAGGGAACTAGCAGCTGGCTACTAGGAGCTACTGGCGGGAAAAACTACGCTGATGTTGGGAGGCTAGCTTGTTGATCACCTCTGCATAGTTTCTGGGCTGAGCGGACTGCTAGGCATCAGAGGGCTTCCTCATGAAACCTACATAGTTTTCTGGGTGAGTAGTCGGTTGACTCACTAGTGGGATGGATGGAAAAAATGTGCACTTTTCTGAGGGAGACAGGGATGGGCACTCGGTGTCTGTTCGACCTGTCTACGCAATTTTCTCAATTAACAGAGTGGGCAAGGTCTGCAGTCTCTATGTAATGTTTGAGGGGAGTTAGTCCCAGGGTGACTGCCGGGTCAAACTCTCTGGTTGGCCAGCAAGACGGTTGATTGACCAACTTGTGGGCACTGCAACTTGAAATGGCTTTGTTGGCTTAATGGGTCCTTACCCAGGTTTACATTTAGTTTTTCCAAACAAATCCCTACACTACTGGCCCTTTCGGCATCAACCCGCGGAGCACGGACTAATGTCTCACCTGAAGCAGTATGGGGGGATGTTGGAACCATGTTTCCACACTCACAAATTAGTGTAATGTCATTTTATGCCCTAAACCCACCTTCGTGCTAATCGATAAGCCTTTAGGGCTTATCGATATAAATTACGTTAATCAGATTCTATACCTCTGCAAACGTTCAAGATTGTCTTTCGCAGACCCTAAATAGGTGAATCAACAACTTATGCACCTCTGTGATTACTCCTAACTCCGTATTTACCCAAATTGGCTTAAGTGTTCAATAACTTTAACATGCAACAATATATCCTTCGCGTAATTATTACTTATGTTCATATGATAATATAAATAATCTAGAATCGCACATCAATACAATATTAATTCATAAACGCATTAGTCATAATAGCGCATTCATTCATAATAGAAGGAAATGGATAAACACAGGAATTTCTAAAATAATCTCATTATTAATACTTCAATTCTTCTTATAGATTGAAAATTTGTTTGTGCACTCAGCTGCATGGGTCCGCACACTCAGCTGCAGACTCTACCCCAGGCCTCTACGCACACAGCTGCAAAGCATCTCTTCCACTCTATGACTTCTTTGTTCTTTCTTCTACTGACCCATTACATTCATCTTCATTCTTTGTTATCTACTTTAGACTCGCTAAGATTCTCCTACGTATACAATCCCATGGTCCACGAACCATGGGTAGATCTATAAAGATGAAAAAAACTTACATAAAATAAGGGTAAAACCCTTTATTACACTTTACTATCTAGGCGCTCCGTGACCACAACTTGCGAAGACTTTACACTTTTTACAATAAAACTTGGGATTTTTGCCCCAAAACTTGGGCTTTTGCCTCAAAATTGACCCTAGGGGACCCTGTCCCAACAAGCCCCCAACAAAAATATCATTACTCACCCTCGAGTCACTCTGCTAGCGTGAAGATCATACTGTGGAGACCTCCCAGCTCTACGTGTGCTACTGCTACCTCAGTTGTGCTCTGCGTGGCTGCCTCTTAGATCTGCTCCACCAACTGCTTTGTTGCTGGTCCTGCATTGTCTTCATTGATCTTTTGTTGCGTTCTTTGTAAGCTTGCCAACTTTTCCTCAATGGTGACAAAGATAACATAGGCCTGATCCACCCAAGGCCCCAATCTATCCTTGAGGACCACCTCTTTCTTTTGCCACTTGTTCGAGAGGTTGTTTTTCCTCATGCAACTTGGCTAATCATTATGATATAGAGACGGTGCGCACCATCGCTCTTGCTTCATCATACCGCTACTGAAATTCATGGGCTTCTGTGTTTAACCTCTACAGGTTAGGATCTTCATGCAACACCATGACTACCTCCATGTATTGCTTGAAAAGTGCAGTGCAATCCCCCATCGAGGCATCCAATGCTGTAACTCCATCCTTCATAGCAGCTTCGTGCTGTTCTCAAACCTATGGTGGTGTTGAAGGCTTTGACTTCAACTCTAACTCTGTAATCTTCAAGTTGAGTTCAAACTAAACCATGTCCACTTCCATCTTCACGTTGCAAACACTTGCAACCAACTTCCTGATCTTCGCACCCACAACGCTTCGTCTGGGATATGCAGTTCAAGAACTATTCTACATGCCTCGACCACCATGGTTGTAGTTTGTTCATTTTGTGCCTAAACTTTATTCCATGCTTCAAATGCTGTTGTTTTCTCCACGAACATCTATTCATTTTTGACCTTGTACTCGGTGATCATGCTTACTGTGCGCTGCTCCCAGGCCTTAATATCTGTGATCATAGGTGCTTGTAGTGTGTGAAGGAACTCACTAGGGAGCACGATCAAGTTTAGGCCCATATTCTTCAAAGTGCTGACAATAGCCTTGTCAGTGACTGCCTCCATGCTCAAAGCTCCATCAGGAAGCGCAACTACCCGAAGATCCATTGAGCGAACCAGCTCTGCTGCTTCAACGGTCCCAAGTGCCAAATTGATTGATGCAGCGCTGCTCTATCCTGCACCTGGCTGGAGTCTAGTTGTTTGGGTCTGCAACTCACACATACCTGTCTGTATGGTGACCAGTGCTTGCTTTTGTTGTAGCTTAAACTGATGCAATAGTTATGCTATTGTATCCTGCACCTTATCTCCAATATCATCCAAGTCACCCTCTGTTAAGGTAATTGGATCTAGCGATGAATTAGTTGCTTTTGTCTTTTTGCGCGGTCCTCCCTTTTTCTGCTCCCTACGCCACTTCACTCAGAAGGGAGTGCTTTGCTCTAATCACTCTTCTTCCTCTATTTGGGGTGAAGGAGACTTTTGACTTCTTTCAGAGTTGCGCTCTTCCTGCTCTTCCTGTTCCTTTGCGGTGTGCTCTGCTTCTACCCGAGCCTTCTCCTCAACTTCTTTCTTCCTCTTTTCAGCCAATGACTGAACCTTTTGTCTAGAAGGTTCACTTTTTTATTTCTCCATGGACTTTCTAGTCCTGGCGGCCACATCAGATTTAGAATGCTAGTTTGTTGGCCAATGCTTGATGGCTTCTGCAATAGCATCATCCGTAGCTAGGTAGGGTAAGTCAAACCATTTCTGCTCACGGTCCTTGTGTGCCCGAATGTAAACATGATGGAAGTCCACTTTGAACTCCGCGACCCTAACAGTTTCTCAAGCACTTTTGGTGACAACCACGACTTTTGTTTGATGGCCATGCAAAAACTCACCTCCATCAGCACCCAAAATACTTTGCTCTCTATGACCAGCGTAGCATATTTTGTGGCCCAGAGAGATGCGAACTTTGCTGCTTCTCGTAAATCCTTCTCCATAGGAGGAAACTGGCTATCCTCTGACAAATCCCACATGACTAGCACAATTGAGAGCAACAACCATGAATAGTGAAAGGTCTTACTATCGTTCTATGCCTCTCTGCAGTTTCGGAGGAACTCGCTACACAGGTAGCGCGCCTAGTTGAACTATACGCCCTCTATGAACTGGGCTGCCAATGAAACCATTGGTGTTAGTACCTCGTCCGCATGACACTTTCGCATAATTTTTCCATCCAGAATCTGCGTGGAAATCTTGATTGCGGGGTCAGTAATGTTGGTAATTGAATACCCGCGTGGATTTTTGACAAGTTTAAACTTGTCCTTCATCTTCTCAATGAGGTCGTGCTTCATATTTCCGCAAAACACCCTGGTTGGATTGAGTCCAGAGTGTGGTAATAATGTGATTTGATGGATCAACATGTCTATGATAGGGATCAGCTCATTTAACCACAAGCACACGTCATGCACCAAGCACAACAACTGCTTAGTGATAATTAGGTTGATATTTGTCCAATGATAGTGCAACACCCTTAACAGGTTCAACAACCCTAACTTGTTGACTCCGTGAATCCATTCCACTGGCTCCAACATGGTGACACCAGACTCCTTGTAGAAAACTATTTTTATGAAGGTTTCAGTTGTAAGGTGGGGGGACTACTCGTGGTCCACCAAATCCCAGTCTTCGAGGTGCCCCTGCCAAGCACAGACCTTCAAAGGTGATATTCTCCAGTAAAAAGGGTGTGTTGAGGGAGAACTATCCGACATTTGGGTCCTTTAGGATCTTCATCTTGCCCTTTCACGAAGGGATATACTCTGGTAGCTTAGAAATGTCAATATCCCTCGTGCCTTCCTTTACCTCCAGATCCACCACTTTCCCCTTCTCCTTCACACTCAACTTTTCTTTTTGCTGGGCCTATCTAGCTGCATGTTTTTGCGGTGACTCACGCACTAGCATCAACTTATTTTTCTTATCCTTATTTGGCTTGGGGACCTTTGTAATTGGCGTAGGCTTCGACCTAGGTGACCTGGGTGCTGTAGGCACTGTTGTTGGAACCTCCATACCCATCACTTCTGGAGCATTTCCCTCAGAGGCGATAGCTGCCCCAGTACTGGCGATTTCTGCGAGACCTGGTCCTAACATGATGTCGCGGATAATATTTCTGTCTAACTTAGGATACTGATCAAACACGGGGCTTGCAAGCAAATCCTCAAAGAACTCACGGTTCATGCATAATAGACTACACAACTCAGAAATTCTCAGAATGCAAAGTGTTTCTCGCTGGACGACCATGCATATTTTATAGGCGAATTTGAATCCAAATTCAACCGTTCCCCCCATAATCCATTCATAAATGCTATATTGGCGGCAGATTTCCAAAGATTTCACTACTAAATTCAGCCTTAAATGCCTTAAATGTCGTCACCAGCTCCTCTTAATTGTTTCTTGGTAGGAAAATCATGAACAGTGACGGTAATGGTCACTTTTTGGCCGCGTTGTGTGGTCTCTCCTTCGATAGGGTAGCTCCATTCGTGCTTCTTCTGGTACTGTGACACCCTCTTGTTTCACACAGACCACTTCTCATGCTTATCTACAAACCGGGCAGTGTAGTTTATAGTCTCGCACCTCCTTGCAGCTGCCTGTTGTGCTAAGACTGAGCTACCATCATGTAGTCATCGGGCTAAATCCCCAGTGTATGGCTTCAATCAACTTCCATTTACCTTTCCTGGAAATGGATCTCCATTCAATTTCACAAGTTGAACTACTCCACCATCGGTAATCTCTTTGATCACATATGGCCCTAGCCAGTGCATCTGAATTTTTCCTGAAAACTTATCAAAATTACTATTATATAATAAAACTAAATTTTTTATCTTGAATGTGCGCAGTTTGATGTGCCGATCATGCCAAGATTTTTCGCGTTCCTTCTGAACTTGTTGATAGAATCTAGTCAAACCTATCTTCCTCGAGCTCTGTCAGTTGTACGAGCTGTTCTTCTAAGGCTCCATGGTCCACCATCCCTGTAAATGTCGTTATGCATATACTAGGCATGATATACTCCATAGGCATCACAACCTCTATGCCATAGACCAACCTAAATGGTGTCTGACCAGTAAGCTTTTTACAGGTAGTTCTGTAAGCCCACAACACAGCTGGTATGCACATGTCCCAATCATTCCTCTGCGCATTGCAAACCTTTGTCAGCACGTTCTCCAATATCTTATTGAACGCCTCAACTATCCCATTAGCCTAAGGATGATATGGTGTACTCTTCTGGTAATAAACCTTGAATTCCTTTGTTAGCGTTTTGATTGTTTCATTGAGGAAGTGCATACCACAATCGCTCATTAAAATATTTGTGCAACCAAACCTGGTCAACACATACTCAAATAGAAATTTCATTGTTGTTGCCCTTGTACAGTCCTTCATGGGTTGTGCCTCCACCCATCTAGTCAAATATTCAGCCGCGGTGATGATATATCGCGCACCCATCTTCTTTCATGGAGAATGAAGTGGCCCTAAAAAATCAATTGCCCATTTCTCAAATGGTTGCAATGATACCTGCAGATTCAAAGGCAGCTCATCCCTCCATGATGGCTTGTCAGTTATCTGACATGCATCACACAGTCTACAATATGCTTTGGAATCCTTATGCAATGTTGGCCACCACAACCCAATGTGTAAAATCTTCTGTGCTGTTTCTTTCCTTGCATAATGGCCTCCCCCAGGTCCTCCATGAGCTTTAGCTAGGATATTGTTTCATTCAAAACTAGGCACATAACATCGTAGTATCTCATCTTATCCCATCTTATACAAGTGACTGGAAATAACAGAAAAATTTGTCGCACGCATCACCAATTCCTTCTTCTTTTGACTTGTGTATCCTTCTGGGGCCATTCCTGTAGTCAGGAAGTGGATAATGTCTACAAAATGATTATCTGTTACCTGCACCACAAAGAGTTGCACGTCAGGCAACCCCTACTCCAAATTAGTGGGCTCCTCTCTTGTTTCAATGCGTGACAAATTATCTGGCCTTACATTCAATCACCCTAGCTTCACAATTACTTCGAATCATACTCCTGAAACAACAACAACCATCTGCATATCCCCCCCCAACACAGGCTTGTTGACTAGGTTTTTTAATCCAGAATGGTCTGTATACATCTTAAAGTGTGCACCTAGCAAGTAATGTCTGAATTTATGGAGCACGTACACCATAGCCAACCCTTCGTGCTTTGTCATCGAATAATTATTTTCAATCTTAGACAACTTCCTTCTTGCAAACGCGATAGGGAGATCCAATTCTCCTTCACTAGCCTGTGTTAGCACTACTCCCAATGTGATACATGACACATCCACATGCACATGAAATTCCTCCTTCCAATTCCGGAAGACTAGGATTGGCACAGTAACCATTTTTTCCTTCAATACATCTAGACTCTGCTGGCATTCTTCATTCCAATAGAATGTAGTGTCCTTCTTCAATAACTTTTCCATTGGCATGGTAATATGAGCATAACTCTTGATGAACTTTCGATAGTATCTAGTATGACCTAGCATTGCACGCAGCTGTTTAACACTCCTTGACGCCTCCAAATTAATTATGACTGCGCTCTTAGCAGGGTCCACCATTAATCCTTGTCTTCTCGCTACATGACCCAACAAGATTCCAAAAGGGACACAAAATGAGCACTTCTTGAAGTTTAGCGCAATCTGATACCTCCTACATGTATCCAGAATCAAGCACAAACTAGCTACATGGCATTTTACCAGTCCAAACACTGTCCAATCATCAAAATATACCTCCAAAAACTTGTGAATGACATCTTTAAACACCGTAATGACGACGCGCAAGAAGATTTCCGATGCATTCTTAAGTCCAAAAGGCATTGCCATATACTGAAAGCATCCCCACTCAATCACGAAGGTAGTATTACTCCTATCTTCTGGCATGATCTTTCCCTGATGGTATCCAGAGAACCCATCAGTGAATGAATATGCTTCCTGTCACCAACATTATCCAACACCTCTTCTGTGAACAAATTTGGAAAAGGATCATGAACACAAGCATCATTCATCTTCCCAAGATCTACACAAATCCTTATCTCATCCTTCTACTTCTTTTCATGACCTACCATTAGACTCACCTAATTGGATTCCTCCACTGGTTCAATAATACCCACTGCCAACATCTTGTCCAACTCCAAGGGGACCTTTTCCTTGTACTTAAGATTAAGGCGATATGGCCTCTGCTTAATAGGCTTCACGTCTAGTTTCAACATTATTTTAATCACTCCCAAATTTCCTATGATGCCTTTTAAGTCTAAAAAGTTTGTGGGGAACAAATCTTGATATTCGCGGAGTAATTCAACGACAATATCCATTGTAGTATCATCCCAGTAGTCCCATATCTTTGCAAACTTTGGCTCTGCCTCTGCTTCAATGTTCACTTGTCTAGTTTTCAGTAGCACGATGATATATTGATTCTCTGTCTGTGATCCCTCAACTTCGCAGTGACATTCTACCCCTGGGATATTAATGTTCCTTGGATCCTCATCTTCTTCTTCTATAGCACTCAAACACATGACATAGCTAGGTAGTTCAATCTGGTTGAATCAAATCCAAGGGATCCTCTAGTATTTTGAAGATTGGTGCCTTGACCTCCTGCAATGCTTCGTCAATACATTTGAACCCATATTCGAAGCTGAATATATTTAAGAATCCCTATCTCAAAATATCCCACTCGTCACTGCCATGGCGAAACTCTGTTGCAAGTACCAATTCATTGGTATTACATCCAAAGTGTGACAGAACAAATTCATCCACTCTGGTTGCGGCTCTACTCCATAAGCGTCAATCCATTTCGCTAGGTGATCACGTGGATCACTCCTCCCATCATATTTCTCCATCAATCGCACTTTTGGGTGACCAAACTGCAAACTCATCATCCTTCAATATTCACACCATCCATCAAAACTGTCATTATGCATACCCCACCATCTTGTGGGCGTAGCACACAGTGCCAAAATTGGAAGCGATGCTTCTCAGGAACTTCCCTTTCAGATGCATCCAAAAATTTATCTACACTAGTTAGACCATCATAATAAGGCAAACTCCTTACCTCCAATGATACACAACACAATGATTTAGTCATCATGTTACAACATAGCGTAGATACTTCATGCAACCTATTCTGCCAGTGTTCCAACTCCTCATCTGAATCTGATGTATAGGAACTTTCACGGTCCCATGCAATGTGTCCATCTATTGTTGGATTCACCCAATATTGGTCTTGCACTATTATTTTGTATATCTGGTCCAAATCATCGTCACTTTCATAATCACCGGCTGGTTCAGTATAGCATGGTCCTTCTATAGGGTCCAAAGGTATTTCTACACAGAGCGATTTCATCTCAAATGACATTGTCCGCTTCTTTAGATTGATCACCCCATTCATGTCAATAGCCCAATCAATCCCAAGGAACATGGGGTATAGATTTCTTTCATCGACAATCTCTATCACTTCAAAATCAGCCAACACGCTCGCACCTTCAATATCTACTATCACTCCCTGCAATCTTCCCATGGGGATAATCTTCTATTGATTTTCCATCCTCAATTGAATCGGAGACCATTGCAACACAGGTCTCCCCATTCTTTCCCATGTATGTTTAGGCAGTACATTCACATCTGAACCCAAATCCAAAATAAATTGATCCATTTCATACTCTCCTATTTGCGTAGTGAGCCACATCTCATGCCCTATTCTTACCTTATGCTTACCAATTTTTCTAACTACACAAGGTCCTTCAAGAGATTTTTCTTTTCCAGCACACTTATTTATCAACCCTTGTAATCCCTTCATAGACTTTCTATTATGAAGAATCTTCATACATGTCTCCAGGAACGTGGTAAGCATGGAGGGGTCCATTTCTTCAGATAGATGATTCTAACTTCCTGAAGTAGAGGCCTCAGCGAAGCTTTTCTTCACTTCCATGAAAGATTCTTTTACGCACTCCAAATCAAACCCAACCTATTTTTCTGGAACCTTGAGGACCCATTAAAACTCTTTAGGTTGTTTTCCTTTATCTTCGCTAGTCATCATTCCACTTCGCAGCGTGATATTCACATTAGGATATTCTTCACTGGGTTTAGCCCTCATCATTTGTGGGTTCTAGGTAGGCTGTTGAGGCTGCACCCTTTTCTCCTGTATTTTAGCTATCAATACAGGACAGTCTTTAGTTGTGTGGTCAAACTGAGTATAGTATCGACACGACAAGCACGTCGGGTTTGTACACTCCCATGCATAGTGTCCTGGCACTCCACAATTGTAGCAAATGACGTGTCCCCGACCTCTTGCAGGTTCTCCTTCACCTCTGCCTAGCCCGCACCCTTGATATCGTCCTAGGTTTGCATCCAATATGTGAGCGTTCTCTCCATCATTAACTGATATCTACAGAAGTTACGCTCACATGACCCACCGATTTATTGAAGTTACAGAAGAGATGTTGCGGTGTCTGTACAAATTTCTGCAGCAAGTGACAATTTTTTGTCACATGTTTTCCAGCTACCTGAGAGATAGCGCACCATAGTGCGGGCCCTGTACTTGGCCATGCTTGAGGTTTTGACCTTAGAGGCATTGGCCCTCCTCCTACAACATTTTTCGCGAAGAGAGGGTAGTGATATATATCATGCTCCTGACTCTTACACTTTGTACACCAAACTTCTTTGCGCACGTCTGGCACAGCCGCCCTATCCTTCTTCAGACTTTGGAACTCTAGGCAAAGATTTTGCAACTCCATGTGAATTTGCTGAACTCCCAAAAAAACATCAGGAATTGGTGTCTCATGCAATCTCATCGTAATCTCCAGGGCTTCTGCCTGGGTCCCAATCTTTTGCTGTGATAAAGAAACCCTTAGGTGAGGCAAGAGTGCAACTACAACCCATTCGCAATGCTATCCATCTGTAAGATTCATGTTAGCTTCACGAATTTGGCATTTCAATATCTAATCCAACTACTAGGGTGTTTCGCCAGGCCTCATAATGATTTCCTTGAATCCAATGATTTATTGTGCTTCAAACTTGGGCCTACCAAATTCCTTATTCAGCACAGTCTGAATGTCTACCAACGTAGCCATCGGGTTATCAGCGTAGTACTTAATGTGCCGCATTAGCGTGTGATCCTGTAGAGAAGTAACTAATGTTTCTTTCTTCATCTCATCATCTGTAATATTATGGGTTGTCCACACGGCCTTCACAATGAACCAAAACTAGTTCAGGTCCTCATTTCCCAAGCGTTTGAAAATGAGCAACTTCAATGCGTTCGCCACATTGAATGGTGGTGGAGGTGGTGGTGGTGTGGGTGAAGGTGTATGCTATGAAGATGAAGATGGAGGTGGTGTGGGAAGATGGGATATTTGAGGGAACCCTTGCCCTATTAACTAGACAGCAATCTACGTTGAAGCTTGTGCTAATCCTTCATCGTCACTCAGAGCAGTTTCAATCAACGGGCTATACTCAGGGCATGTTCTCCCTCTATCCCTGAATAAATTTCCTATTCGCGTAGCTCCAAACATCAAGGTAATTACTTAACCCACTTTTCACACAAGAGCAATATAATCCAAGTATTCAAAGATCTCAAATACTTACTTCGCGGTCCCTTGAAGAAGTGCCACTCTACTTCATTATAGCTGACCAAGGTATCGACCCCAAATTCTGTCACAAATCCTCCTATGAAACGATCAAGCCAACGATCAACAACACGCATGATCTTATCTTCATAGGCTTCCAATCTCTGCACTAACTCCGGGTCCACACTATTGGACTGTCAAGCCTCCACCTTCCCTAGCCATCTACCAATTTAGCGATCCACTCGTGTAGCTCAATAGAGAAGGAACATAAGAAAATTTTCATGTATCTCTGTGTACAGATACCTGTCCAACCACTGTTATTTTGTCAATTGCGAATTTCTATTTTCTTGCACCGTGAATTCGTGGATCTTTCTATCCAACCACTCCTCAATTTCTTTCTTTGTTGGATTCTAGTGATGTGACATCACACATCTTTTTATGTAGATCTCGGTCCTGGAAATGGAACCATTTGTTAGCTTAATGGGTCCAGACCCAGGTTCAGAGTTGGTTTTTCCAAACAAATCCGAACACTACTGGCCCTTTCGGCATCAATGTGTGAGCGTAGACTGAAGTCTCACCTGAAGCAGTATGGGGGAATGATGGAACCAAGTTTCGCACCTAGAGATTAGTGTAATGTCGTTTTATGCCCTAAACCTGCCTTCACGCTAATCAGTAAGCCTTTAGGGATTATCGATATAACTTCCATTAATCATATTCTATACCTCCGCAAACATTCACGACTATCTTTCGCAGACCCTAAATAGGTGAATCAACCACTTACACACCTTTGTGATTACTCCTAACTCTGTATTTACCCAGATTGGCTTAAGTGTTCAATAACTTTAACATGCAACAAGATATTCTTCGTGTAAACAATTATTATTACTTGCATTCATATAACAATATAAATCATGTACAATCGTGCTTCAACACAATATTAATTCATAAACTCATCATTCATAATAGTGCATTCATTCATAACAGAAGGAAATGGATAAACACATGAATTTCTAGAATAATATCTTTATTAATACTTCAGTTCTTCTTACAAACTCAAGACTTCCCTACACACTCAGCTGTAGGGGTCTACGCACTCAACTGCGGACTCTACTTTAGGCCTCCGCGCACAGAGCTACAGAGCCTCACTTACACTCTAAGACTTCTTCGCTCTTTCTTCTACTAGCCCTTTACATTAATCTTCATTATTCGTTATCTGCCTTAGACTCTCTAATACTCTCCTACTTATACAATCCCATGGTCCGCGGACACTTACATAAAAGAAGGGTAAAACCCTTTATGACACTTTACTATCTACGTGCTCCGCAACCTAAACTTGCAGAGACTTTACACTATTTACAATAAAACTTGGGTTTTTGCCCCAAAATTGACCCTAGGGGACCTTGTCCCAACAGGCTTGCTTGGTGCTTCTATGCTATTTTGGGTGACAGTTGATTGAGTCGATGGTGGGGGGAAGTTCTGGCTATCAGAGGGTGATATGGTCGTCAGAACTTCAGGGAAACAACTAAGTTTATGAGTATGTGAAAAGGTTCATATGTGAACTTGGAAACACACACTTATATGACTTGATGACGAGATGACTCAAACCATCTAGACACACATGCTCAACATGATCAAACAACGATGCAAGTTGACAAGCACAATGCTTGTGATCGATCGTTGGATGACCGCGACGAAGCTTGTGTGACAGTGTATACGACTCTGTGTGTGAGTGCGACAGATGTTTACATGGTGAACAAAACATGTACACATGAAGAGGGGACCTTATGAATGAACAAAACATGGTCGCAAGCATGACATTGTCACCAACATGAAAAATTTGTCTACTGAACGATCAAGAAAGGTGGGGGTGAAGACTAACATGAGCTCACATGGGTGAACCCCAAGTGTGTGAAAACATCAAGTTAAACTCTCAAAGGAGGCTCTGTAATTGGATGCGGGCCAAAATTTTGGAGGGTGTTGCAACTGCTACAACAGTATTGTGAAGCCTACAGCCATGGCATAATATTTTCATGCTCTATAACCATTTTTCTTTGTTAGAGGGAAGGCGGGTGTTTAATGGATATGTGTTCATAAGAATAAACTCTTGTTGTTTATGTGACATTGTAAGCTTCCATCTCATTCCATTCTACTCAGGCTACAGTCTCTTGGAAAGGGAGATAGATTTTCCTCTAAGTGAATTTGTCTTTTGTGATGGCATGCTTTCATAATGAGAGTAAGGGTACTTCCATGCATAGAAAATTTTAGGGGCAAATGTTCGCCCTTTGGCGAAATTAAGGGGTTTTAAATTTTTAGTGGGCGAATATTTTGTATAACAAATCACCTCAAATAGCCCACCTTATTTTAAGGGAGAGAGCGAAAAAGGTAAATTTAGCCCTTGAAATTAGGAGTTACAACCTTCCATTCGCCCATTTTAAAGAATAGATTTTATTGAAGTGAATCCTATGGGCCAAAGGCCCAAATACCATATTTATAAAAGAGGTATGGTAAATTAATAAAAATATAAATAAATGAGAGGTATGGTAAATAACTAAAACATTTTTTATATTTACTCCACAAGTCACCTTATATACATGCAAGGGTGTAAACAAATAAAAATATAAGTAAAGTGGAGGTATGGTAAATAAATAAAATATCTTTTTATACTTACTCAAAAGGTATGGTAAATAAATAAAAATATAAATAAATTAGGCGCATGGTACATAAATAAAACCTCTTTTTATATTTAGTCCATAACCCTCGTTCTATTTATGAAGGCTCAAGAAAGAGGTTTTATTAGGTATGGTAAAAAAATAAAACATTTTTTTTATATTTACTCCATAAGTCACCTTATATTTACGAACACTCAAAAAATGCATTATATTTAGGTGAAACCTATGAGAAAAATACTATGGGACAAATACCATGGACTAGATTGTTATTAATACCATGCAAAAAAGCATTATTAACCCTAATATTAGTATTAATAAAAATAAAAATGGCACATGGTATTGACCCATGGTATTCACCAAAATGGCACATGGTATTGACCCGTGGTATTCACCTGGAATGTAGACTATTTAAATGGGGGAATTAAACCAGCATTAAATGGGGGAATTAAACCAACATAGATCCATCTTTACTCTGGATCTAACCCTAATATTAGTATTAATAAAAATAAAAATGGCACATGGTATTGACCCATGGTATTCACCCATGGTATTCACCTGGAATGTAGATTATTTAAATGGGGGAATTAAACCAGCATAGATCCATATTTACTCTGGATCTACTAACCCCCGAGAGGTATCAAATATCATGATATGCAAACTAGCATAGAGTAAAAAATATTTGATCCGATCAAGAGTAAAAATGGATGTTGTAATTTAATGTATGTTAAACATTTTAGCTTGGTTAAAATAAAAAATAAAATAAAAATCAACTATTAATTTTATTAATTTTTATAAATTACTAATAGTAATTTTTAAGCTCCAGGTTTATGATAACCCATGGTATTGACCCATGGTAATACCATGGTATTCATGTGAGCATAGAATATTTAAAGGGGAAATTCTGTCATCTTAGATCCATCTTAATTATGGGTCTACCAAGTGCTCAGAGGGATAAATAGATTTCATCCTCGTAAGAGTGGTAGATGTGGAGTTAAGATGGATATAGGTTGGTTTTTATGATAATGAATATATTAAATAGACTTAGGAAATTATATTGTAAAAACATCTTAAGGTGAATGGTTAAAGCATAGACATTGGACAAGTATATTTGTATACTTTTGTTTTAAACTGAAACAAATCTAGGGCTAAAAGGAATGGATTGATTGCAATAGTAATCCTTCTATAAATTTCCAACATACGCTGGAGTAAACATATTGTAATTTGGGTAATTCTTCTAATTGCAAACAGGAACATACTTGTGTATTGGTAGGGTGGTTACGAGGTCCCTAGAAGTGATGAATTTGACTTTTTCTTGGTTTTATATATAGTATTAGGTTTTTTCTCATGCTTTCTGTGAATGGCACGGGTGAATTTTATCCTACACCCACTAGGTTATCATAATTTCGGTAATTTTGATTTCAAAATATATTTTAAAGAAATGCAATGATTTCATTTGTGTATTCAATAAACACATGATTTTTTAATTGAGTAAAATATTCGCCATGCCTGGTGAGAGATTCACCAAAAAATTATATATACATATCATATTATTGATAAAATCGCCTTCCATTTTTCCTATATACCATGGAGATTCGCCCATTTATTATACATGTGAATTTAGGGGTGTTATAGACAATTTTGTGCCTTACAGCAACAAGCATGAATTGTCAATAATCCAAGGGATCCAAAGTTCCCTAAACATGATGTTCCTACCCCTAGAGGAACAAGGTCAGCAAACCAACAGCTCTCAGATCAGTTCTCCACCTGAAAACACTCAAAAACAAGCAATCCTGAAATCAAAGCAGGTGCTCCACTAGGGTTCTGCACTGAAACTCAGTTGCTCCATGGTGTACCTGCGTTGCAAAGCAAGTGGGACAAAGGCCACCTGCGCTGAGCGAGAAAGGACAAGTGGCACAGTGAGTCATTGTTTTGGAATCTTCCAAAAATGACACTTGGATCAGGTATTTCGCCTTGTGATGAGTCAGAGGCTTTGTTTCTCCAAGTGGAAGCAAGGTTCACCAAGTGGACTCAAGAACTGAAGATCAACTAAAGATTAACTGAAGAGAGAGAGGACACAAGGCAGCTACACATCAGTTGCAAGCTGACTCATCCTTTCTCAATTCATCTATATATTGAGCTCTCTCCTATGAGCTCAGGGGGCTAGAATTTTGTGCAAAGTAATGATATGCTGTTGGTTTCATTATTGAGTTATTGGGTGATTGTTTGAGAGAGGTGAAGAAGAGCAATTCTTTCTGCTAGGAGGTGTTGCTCGGTTGGAGCCTGCAATGGTTGTAATACTCTCAGAACCTTTATTTCTTCATTAATAAAAGCTATTGAGGTTCTTCTATGTGCTCTTGTTTCAATTATATATTGTGATGATTGCATGTTTGGTTTACACTAATCCATGAACCAGTTATGATTGCATGGCTCTTGTAGTTTCCTTCTTTGTTATTGTGCAGGATCTCATTGTAGCTGGGCGAGCAGAAGAACAAAGAGCTAGGAGCAAGTGGCCAAAGAGAAGAGTTTGGATTCGAAATTAAGCGCAAGGCAACGGTTAGTGCTTTCTCCATTCTCTTTTGCTTTCATAAAGAAGTAAACCTTAAGTAGTTTGTTTTACAGTTGTTGCTAAGGAACTGTCACCCTTAGAGTGGGATAGGGTCATCCGAGTCGGATACTTTTCCCTACAACAAACTGGCGACTCCGCTGGGGATCGTATCCGTTTGATTGTGTTTGTAGTATTTTGCTGTTCATTTCCTGAACAAAAGAGTACCAAATCGAAAAGCTTTTGACTATATCAAAAGCGAAGTAGAGGGCAGCTACTCTTGCTCATTTTCTGAGCAAATTCATGATTTGAAGAGCTGATCTACAAGGATCCTTGTAAGCTCTTAGTGATATCTTTGCACCTTCTTAATCATCCCTTTGAGTGTGCTTGACTGATTGCTTCTCATTTGAGCAAAAACTGTGCATTTTTGAGAAAATTATGACCCGGAAACTGTGAAAACGCAATTCTCGTTTTCCAAAGCAGGTAGTACACAGGCTACCTGCTTTGCAACGCAGGTCCCGAAGGGGCTACCTGCGCTGAGAGCCAGTTTTGCTGTGCAGAGCCTGCGTTGGCCCAAATTTGCTTAGTGCATTTGGGGTTTCCTCCTTTCTC
Source organism: Pinus tabuliformis (assembly GCA_031772625.1). Lineage (NCBI taxonomy): Eukaryota > Viridiplantae > Streptophyta > Pinopsida > Pinales > Pinaceae > Pinus > Pinus tabuliformis. Next base: position 1,228,758,762 of record CM062804.1, read on the forward strand.
TTGCCTGTTTTCACTTAGTTTTGTTGCTAGGTGTCAGTCTTGTGCCCTGTTTTGAAACCAATATTACTTGCCATCATTCCGCCTCTGTTATATAACTAAATTGTACTTGTTCTTTGTATTTCTTACTCATTTACAATTTCCCATAACAAAAAGTAAACTAGTCATGCTTTTGGCCTCTTAGATCTGAACCTGTGTTAGGCATTTTGCTGGTCTAAAGAGTTAGCTTGTTTGTTGTCCATAGCTGGTTAGTCATTTTACTTTCGTTAGTATGGTTTGATTTCATGTATTTCAGTGATTAAGCAAGAGAATTTTAAGGTGTCTTTTGATTTTGGACAAACTTTTTTACTTTCGATTTAAATCGAAATCAAAGTTATATAACCACTTTCTTTTTGTAATCCATCCACATTAAAAAAGGAAAAAGAAAATACATGCATTGTGCATTTTGCATTTGACTGTGTGCTTGACGATTTAGGAAAAATTTGCATTTTAGTGTGTGCTCTATGATCTGTGTGAAAAGATTTGCCTTTCTTTTCCCTCAGTAGTTAAGGTTTTCAAAGTTGAAAGATTGAAAAGTTTGCTTCTCATCTTAGACTGCATTCAGGAATTTGTTATATACATCTCGTGGTGATCCTTAAAGGCAAACTGATAACCAAGATCAACATTAAAATAAATCCAATTTACATAACAACACTTTGTAACATAACGCAAACATCTAGAGGTCTAGGTGGAGACGTGTCCCGGCGTCGTTAAACATAGTGACTGTCGATCTCTACGAAGGTGGGTGATTCCTCCTGAGAGTCGGTGGCACTAATACGGACTTGTGCTCCCACGTACCGTCGCGTATATATTGGGAGACCCCTATAGGCAATTATCCTTTATCCATAGGAAGCCGTGTCGACCGCCCTACTGATCGCGATGCAGTGAACACAGCATTCACGAAGATCGACCACCCGTACCGTAAAACGTATTCTGTGGTTTCGCGAAAAATTTGGCACACCCTCTGCCTAGAACTCCAGAGAAGTTTCTTTTGGCCTTTTTCAAACTCTATAACTGAAAAAGTCCATCCGAGCATTTGTCACTTCGGGCTCGTTAAAACATCGAAGGCGACTAGAGTCATCTTTAGCTTTTTCTCGACTCTTAAAACATGAAAAAGCAAGTTTGTGTCTAAAAGCGTCGTTAACAAAATTTATTTTAAACGGAACAAAATCACCTGTTATTCCCACGTTGATCTTTCAGTTGAGAAGTATGGAGCCCACCAACCAAGGAAGTAACCTTGGCGGAAATCCAAATCCCTTCTCCTCTTGGGGAGATATTGGTGCGCCTCATATGGCCACATTGTCACTTCCAAGATTGACAATTGGCCTACCTGTATGGCTCTTTTCAACTAATGTAGTCCAGATCGCCACTAATCCTGAGCAGTCGAATCAACAGTCAGAACAGTCTAGAGCTACCCACCAGCCTTCCACTTCTTATAATTCTTCCTCTGATCCTTCATCTTCACAAGGTAGAGCCTGCAAAAGTCAGCCTCCCAGGGAGAAGAAGGAAAGGAAGAAGAGAGAAAAGAAGCAGAAGGGGCCTATGGCGAAGGCGACTGGGGGCAAGCAAAAGACAGCTGACGAAAACCCACACACTGCACCGACCGGGCCTAAATCGCCATGTGTCATTTGCAAAGGGGCCCACTTCCATCGTGATTGTCCTTGTATTCCCCGGATACTAAGGGACTGGTCCCCAAGGTTGCACAATCCGGTAGCATCAACCTCTGGTAGTCATGTTGATTGCAGTCCATCAACTAGCGAGAGTGAAGGACAAAGAGGGAGACCAAGATCACCCTGTATATTGTGTGAAGGCGATCACGCCATCCACAAATGTCCATTCTTAGATGAGGCAAAGAGAGTTTTGGAAGATCGTCCGGTTTCACCGTTACGACTTCCTCCTGGATACCAAAAACTCGCGCCTAATCCCTCGATAGTTGAAAATCCAGCTGACCCGCCCAAGTGGTCAGCTGAAGTGTCGGTCATTGAGAATGAACCTACTGAATCCGGACCAGACGAAAGTCTAAAGGTCGAAACGGTAGTTGACCCGGTTCTTCTTTCAGAGGTTCCATCGTCCAATGACTCCGTCATTGAAGACCCATCTTCAAATGACACCCTCACTGAAGAGGATAAGGATGACACCGTCCATATTCTTTTCATCAACACAGACTCTGATGAGCATCAGGGCAATGCGCCCATTCCTTTATCGCAGGAAGGAACATCGTCAGGGTCGTATCCGGCCGTATATTCGGTCCCACCACCAAGCAACCTAGTTGTATCCTTTGATTGGAATCAACTAGGCAGACCCCGGTTACCAGCCAGTATCCCATTCAGAATCATAGTCCAAATCTACAGAATGGTGATGGCTGGAACTATCATTGATGAAGGGGCATCTGTGAGTATCCTTTCCTCTGTTGCTTGGAAAGCACTGGGTTTCCCGGCGCTTTTACCTGAGATCAGAAATCTATCAGGTTTTGATAAAGGAACCAGTCACCCGTTAGGGATTCTCCCCAATGTTCCGGTTACATTGAAAGGGAAGACAGTTCATATGAACATCATGGTCGTCCAGGGACCCTTGGCATATAACTTACTCCTTGGACAAGACTATATATATTGCATGGAGGCAATAGTGTCCTCGCTCTTTAGAGTCATGTGTTTTCCGCACGAAGGAAGAATGGTCAAGCTCGTAGACCAACTTTCATTTCCAGGATCATGCATTGCAAATAGTCAAATACCATCCCTTAACGGTTTATTCACTCAAGGAATGCCACCGCCCCCGGTTCTACTTCCCGATGAATGCGAGTAATTCGGAAAGAAAAGAACTGGGACCCAGGGGGCATGCACCCTGGCCTGCCTCGGGCAGAGAAAACCTTAGGTATAAAGTTAATGTCCACAGAAGGATGGACTAGTCCGTACCCCGTCCGGCAGAGGAAGAGAGGGTTGTTCTAGGATAAAATTCTTTTGTCAAAGTTATGTTGAAGCGGAAGAATCGCTCCCTTTGTCTAAAGAAATGGGCTCTCCTAAGGAGGGGATCTATTTGTGGCAGCAAGAAGGCACCATCTTTGAATTTCAAGCCTCACCCATTAAAACAATATGTTTTAAAAGAGAAGTAGGGGCAGTCTTCAAAGAAAGAGAGGAAATTGCTGCAACAAGTAGTCACCATCCTTAGCAACCTAATGATAGACATCGCCGAAAAGAGAGTTTAGTTTGTGGCAGCAAACAAAACTATTTTTCGGATAATAAGTAAGAGAGGCAGAATCTCGAAATCATACTTTATACCTGGGGGCATGCAAACCTTTTGGAGTGCAATCACGGGACGACTATTTATTTTTTAAATTTTTAGGTCCTCCCTTTAAACCTGTAGGTCTAACCCGTTAAACTCGTAGGATTAGCCGTTTCCAGCTTGTGTAAAGAAAGGATGAAGGGCAAAAGTTAAAACCTGCCAAATTGGAGTAATTAGTGAGGTATCGCTCCTTAAATAAGATTACCTCACCTAAAGCATTCCTTGTATTAAGACTGGTATAAATCGAGCAGTTTTAGCAATGTTCATGCTCGTTAAAAAATAAACGCAAGAATCGAGCAGTTTTGTACAGAGTTCATGCTCGTTAAAAAATAAACACAAGTTGTGAGCAATCTTTCCCTAGCAGTTCAAGCTCATCCAGAAAAAATGAACCGGTAAGCAACCTCGAGAAATGTAACCTTTGAAAGCCATGTTAAAAGCCCTTGGTCGTGTTTATATGCCATCACCTCCATCCGTTCATTTGGCCAATCGTTCACCTTCATATGTTTGTTTACCCATTTTGAGGAACAGCTGCGAAGAGTGATTTCACTTAGCCATCCTTGTGACACTGCCGTGATTGGAGAATTCCAACCTGTACCTGGAATCTGCTGCTATCCCTGTTCATCACTCGTTCCTCAAAAGACGAGTCTTCTTTGAGCTCTTTTCACTGACTCGTAAAATATGAAAAGTTTGCCGAGTTTTGGCCTTCCAGCTCGTTAAAAGGACCGGAAGAGCTATCCCTCCTCTAGATTTTAATCTTTTTGGACCTGAGGGATTATTACACAAAACGATTGAGCGCTTGTTTTGTTCGGCTCGTTAAAGAAATCGAAAATTCATCCCTTCTGTATTGTTTTATACTTTTTCGGACTTAAGGGATTAGTGACGAAAAAGGAATTTTGGAGTTAACTTTTCGTACCTTTTCAGACTCTCTAAAAGTGAAAAGAACCGAGTTTTCTTTGTCGTTAGACTCGTTAAAATGATTAAATAGCGACAAACTTGTCTTTAGACGAGAACGAGTTTTCCTATCGCTAGGCTCGTTAAAACATAGCGATAGGCTTGCCCGAAGGGCGGGTTATAGAACAAGCATATGTTATCCTCCTCAAGCTTGACAAAAATAAAGAGGTACTGGTCAGCAATGACTGGGGAAAAATTTGGAGAACCTCACAGCATTAATGGTAGCAAGTCGCTCTTGAACATGACACTTTGTCCTCCGTATCACATCGGGTTGGGTTGTTTCATTCACCGGTCTCATAACCATGGTCCTTGCCACACCATCCACAATTGTGGTAATGCTACCAATCCATCACATCAGTGTCGTTATATGTTCAAGAGATGTGGTTCTGTAAAGAGTCAACCGTGTTTCACCCACTGCCATACATTATCCTTCATCCACTTCATGACCGCCACCCTGAATCATACATCACAGTTTGTTTTCACCTCATCACAATCGCTAGCTCCGTTCCGTGTCACTGATGTGGGATTCATTAAGGCCCTCCTTTGATGGATGGCTCCTTGTCGACATCAGCTCATTATCCAAGGAGTTGATCTAGGAACACCCCCCTCAGTACTTTGAAGCTTGCATGCCTCAATGGCAAGTTTCTCACTTCCGGCGACAGGTATACATCAATGACCTTCGACCAGAAGATTTTGCATGGTGGTCGACGCCAAGTCCTTTATTCCCACCATGTAGATTGTACTGCCGTACCTTGAGGGTCATAATCCTTATCGGTGATTCCTCTCGCGCTTGTTAACGGTTTACATCATTGACCGGTAATCAAGCGATGTCTTTCCATGTTCGACTTCAAGAAATTCTCACATGGATCGACTTGTACATCGAGTGAAGATCGGAAGAGATTGAAGACCCCGGATCTAGTTTCATCCATCCGGGCTGCGATATATATTCAGGACATAAACACATTTGATATGTACATCATTACAGCAGATGATCATCCTTCTCAAAGGATGATAATTTCGGCAGAGAATTATCAGTCTACAATCAGACGATCGTCTGTTCTATGTACCAAAATGTATTTATAAAGCTGAGCATGGGAATGCCCGCCTCAGCTAGATCATGAAAAATGTATGAAAAATAATGTATTGTATTGTATCTTATTACAGGACACCTCTCAACAGATTGAATGAACTTCGGATCCTCTCAATAAAGCATTTCACCCAATAAACGACCTCATACTTTAGGGGGCATCTGTTATAGACAATTTTGTGCCTTACAGCAACAAGCATGAATTGTCAATAATCCAAGGGATCCAAAGTTCCCTAAACATGATGTTCCTACCCCTAGAGGAACAAGGTCAGCAAACCAACAGCTCTCAGATCAGTTCTCCACCTGAAAACACTCAAAAACAAGCAATCCTGAAATCAAAGCAGGTGCTCCACTAGGGTTCTGCGCTGAAACTCAGTTGCTCCATGGTGTACCTGCATTGCAAAGCAAGTGGGACAAAGGCCACCTGCGCTGAGCGAGAAAGGACAAGTGGCACAGTGAGTCATTGCTTTGGAATCTTCCAAAAATGACACTTGGATCAGGTATTTCGCCTTGTGATGAGTCAGAGGCTTTGTTTCTCCAAGTGGAAGCAAGGTTCACCAAGTGGACTCAAGAACTGAAGATCAACTAAAGATTAACTGAAGAGAGAGAGGACACAAGGCAGCTACACATCAGTTGCAAGCTGACTCATCCTTTCTCAATTCATCTATATATTGAGCTCTCTCCTATGAGCTCAGGGGGTTGGAATTTTGTGCAAAGTAATGATATGCTGTTGGTTTCATTATTGAGTTATTGGGTGATTGTTTGAGAGAGGTGAAGAAGAGCAATTCTTTCTGCTAGGAGGTGTTGCTGGGTTGGAGCCTGCAATGGTTGTAATACTCTCAGAACCTTTATTTCTTCATTAATAAAAGCTATTGAGGTTCTTCTATGTGCTCTTGTTTCAATTATATATTGTGATGATTGCATGTTTGGTTTACACTAATCCATGAACCAGTTATGATTGCATGCCTCTTGTAGTTTCCTTCTTTGTTATTGTGCAGGATCTCATTGTAGCTGGGCGAGCAGAAGAACAAAGAGCTAGGAGCAAGCGGCCAAAGAGAAGAGTTTGGATTCGACATTAAGCGCAAGGCAACGGTTAGTGCTTTCTCCATTCTCTTTTGCTTTCATAAAGAAGTAAACCTTAAGTAGTTTGTTTTATAGTTGTTGCTAAGGAACTGTCACCCTTAGAGTGGGATAGGGTCATCCGAGTCGGATACTTTTCCCTACAACAAGGGGGGGTTCTTAAAATTTTCCTTGCTTCCATGTCACAAAGTTACAACTCATTTGATGTATTCAATTTGAAGATTGAATGTCTGTTGAATTAGGTGAGTTAATGGTTTGAGAAAACAGGCAGCTGTTGAGTATGATGGGCCAAAGAAAAACAAATTGTATAATATTTTACTTTCCCTTAATTTTGAGGGTGTTTTATGGATCCCAATTGCTGACACATTTCTATCGAATGGATGCCAAATTGAATTGCATGAATTTGATTGGTTTTAGTAGGGAGCATGATGAGTGAATCTATTGTATTATTTTATTAGTTTAACCAAAGTAAATTATGGCTGATTTTTGTTTTGAAATGTCGAATACGATTGTAATATGTAACTATTGTCTCGATGGGCAAATACCTTTTTTTTTTTTTTCCTTCTCGTTTTGGGAATTTGATCTATGGTTGTGGTTATTTTTATTTAAAGGTGCAAATTTTTCCTATCATTACATCAAAATCAAATCAAAATGTGAGGAAACGTATTTGAAATCAACATGAAAGCATCTGGGAGTAAACCTTTTTGATACAAGGGGAAGGAACCATAATAAAAAAAAGAGAAGCCCAGCATAGTGCTAGTAAAGGTTTTGGTTATAATTTTGTTTGAAAAATGCTTGAACGTTTCTAAGGAGAGGTGAACATTGAAGTGATTGTCGATCCTAGAACTATAAACTATTTCTTGATTTCCTAGATTTTCTCCCATAATAATAAATTGAAATTGCATATACCACATCTTTTGTGAGAAGTGTACTGAGAAGCCATTTTGGCCTTGGTGCTTTACCTTTGTTCTTTGAGATGTTCTAGGGAGTGCAATCCACATTGGGTGTGATGACATGTTTAAGTTTTTTTAGGTTGTGGTTTAACAATGGAATTTTCTGAGAGTTAAGTTCACACTTTGGGCATATAATAGGGGGTTTATATGAAAAAAATGTATGTTGGACGTAGATAAATAATCTGGTGAATTGTAACATTTAAAATTTATTTGACTTTGATATACACCTAGAGGTTATTAAGGTCGAGGATGTATACATATAGAGGTCAGCTCAAACTGAGTTTAAATGGATTTGTGTGAGTAACTTTTCAAATATTGTGTAGTTGTCTATGTTTTCCCATTCATGGGTATATCGATATGTAACGTGAAATACAGGTTGAGGATGACGATTTTGGGTGCATGCTTGTGGAAATTCTTAGGGAAAACAATGTGATGGACCGAGGAATTAGATTTGTTGTTGATGTTGTAACTGCACTAACATTTGTTACTTTAAACATGAATGTGGAGATGGAATTCATGTTCTATCATAATCCCATCATTAACATGCTTCTCAAGGAATATTAGCTTGACGCAACACTTATTTTAGTAATGATGATTTTGTTCTTTCTTTTTCAAAGGAAAAAAACAAAAAACTTTTATTATCATCAAATGTTGTTACATCTATCTACGATCCTCAACACCCAATCATAAACCTCCAAAGATCCAGCGTGGAATTCAAACTGCCAGGACTAGAAAAATGTATACAAGCATAATCCCAACTACTGGGGAGACCCAAGAAAATCCCTTTCTCAATACAATCAGCCAAAATAGATTATATATAGGTCAAGAACTACACCCATTGTTGTCGCCTAGAATACATAAAAGAAAACAAAATTTCCCCTGCATAAGGTAGCATGTATAACAGAGATTGAAGGGATCATAAGCAAAAATTGACTTGATATGCCTCAGGCTAGAGAGGAAAGGATACCAGTAAAAAAATACATTGTACTTCATGCAAAAAGGAAGGAGTGAGTGACAATGATAGAGTCGTGATCTAGGCACTCAAAATGAAACTTCCCAGACTGCGTCGAGGTCTCACACTTGGAGAGCTGGTACGCCATTGATTTTTTCTCTCTAAAAATATGATGAAAGGATATAGAAAGGAAGCAAGCCTTCATTGAAATTATTTGCTCCAACCAGTGGCCCAAAGCTGGAACATCTAGGGATCAGGATCCCGATGCCTAATCGATTGTCACTTTCAAATCCCCTAAGATGAAAATCTCAACCAGAACAAGCTACAGGGAGCAAATAAGGACTCCCCATAACCTCAACACCTCAATACACATATTAGTGATGAATACAACAAACCAAAAGAAGTGATAATTCCAAGAAGAGGAAAGGGATATGATTGCACCGCAATCAAAAACACATCCCACAAAGGCTCCATTGAAGAAGCCAATAGGGAAAATATGTCCAAGGGGTTTGAAGGATCTATAACACCTAAATATGTTAGATTTATGAGGTCCAATCTCTAAAAAGTAACCATCAATTATGAGGGAAGTAACCCTTATATCCGAAACATCATTCTCAAAGATGCGTGCATTCTGGCAGCGCCAAATCCCCTCCAAAAGGTATAGAGGAATAGGCCTATGTCCATGTTGCAGAATGAACAACTTTGAAGGAATAGATCTCTACACTATTCAAAATAATAATATACTTTTGATCTTGTAGATTAGGTTTTATTATCTCCTTATAGTATCTTAATTTTTGTTTATCTTCTAATTATTTATCACACCACTATTTATCATTAAATTTGGTGGTATCATCTTTTTATTTTATCTTTATTTACATTGTAATGTATTCCTTTATTCCACAATTATGTAGCCATGATATGGCTTATTTATGCCACCTGTAGTTGAGCCATATGTGGATTTGGTTGGAGTTTCAAGCATTCTTAGGAATAATTTTTTTTTTCTCCATATTTTTTAGGTACCTAGTCATACTATGATTGCAATGGCGAAAATAGTAACTTTTATGAAGAGGATAGGATATGTTGTATTGGTTTTATTTTTGAGATTATAAGTTATATAACACTTTCATACTTTTTCTATGTTTCTCCATAATTCTCTCGAAATCTTGTAACCATATACTTCACAACCATATAAGGTAATACGAGTGACAAGACTATAAAGGATTTATTTATTTTTATCCCATATAAAAAGCTCTGCTAAATTAAAACTATTATCCAATCCATATTAATCCTTTGACCCTCCATTTATCCTTTTATCAATATTTTTATAGTTCTATTTCAAATTGTGATCAAGATTGATTCTAAGATATTTCTATAAAACCAGCCAAGATGTTGTCATACATGAAATTAGCGTAAGCGATTTTTTTGTATTTAATTATCATAACCTTCATTTTCTTTGTGTTAATAGTCAAAAATGTATTTGTTTGCTTAATGGGTCCTAACCCAGGATCAGAGTTAGTTTTTCCAAACAAATCCCAACACTACTGGCGCTTTCGGCATCAACCTGCAGAGCGTAGACTGATGTCTCACTCGAAGCAGTATGGGGGGATGATGGAACCAAGTTTCTGCACCCAGAGATTAGTGTAATGTTTAGTTATGCCCTAAACCTACCTTCACGCTGATCGATAAGCCTTTAGGGCTTATCGATATAATTTCCATTAGCCAGATTCTATACCTCCACAAATGTTCACAACTGTCTTTCGCAGAACCTAAACAAGTGAATCAACCACTTATGCACCTCTGTGATTACTCCTAACTCCGTATTTACCTAGATCTACTTAATTGTTCAATAACTTTAACATGCAACAAGATATTCTTCGTGTAAACAGTTATTATTACTTGCGTTCATATGAAAATATAAATCATATAGAATTGTGCTTCAACACAATATTAATTCATAAACTCATCGTTCATAATAGTGCATTCATTCATAACAGAAGGAAATGGATAAACACAAGGATTTCTAGAATAATATCTTTATTAATACTTCAGTTCTTCTTACAAACTCAAGACTTCCCTGCGCACTCAGTTGTAGGGGTCCACGCACTCAGCTGCAGACTCTACTCTAGGCCTCTGCGCACACAGCTGCAGAACCTCACTTACACTCGAAGACTTCGTCACTCTTTCTTCTACTAACCTATTACATTCGTCTTCATTATTCGTTATCTGCCTTAGACTCTCTAAGAATCTCCTACTTATACAATTCCATGGTCCACGGACCATGGGTAGATCTATAAAGTTGACACAACCTACATAAAAGAAGGGTAAAACCCTTTATGACACTTTACTATCTACGCGCTCCACGACCACAACTTGCAGAGACTTTACACTTTTTACAATAAAACTTGGGATTTTTCCCCAAAACTTGGGCTTTTGCCCCAAAATTGACCCTAGGGGACCTTGTCCCAACGGGCTTGCTTGGTGCTTTTGTGCTATTTTGGGTGAGAGTCGATCGAGTCGATGGTGGGGGGAAGGTCTGGTTATTAGAGGGTGATTTGGTTGTCAAAACTTCAACAAAACAACTAAGTGTGTGAGTGAGTGAAAGGTGCATACGTGAACTTGCAAACACACACTTATATGACTGGATGACGAGATGACTCATGTTGGGTGTGGAGCCTGATTATCTTCTGTATTCAAAGGTTTCAACCAGATGTATACCCTAGGAAGACTGTACACCCCTCCACGTGGGGGGGTGTAGGGGGGACTTGTCTCCCCCGCGGGAGTTTGGGGGCAGCGCCCCCGAAGCTAAAAATAGATGTAAAATTTCCTTGTAAAAGTATACTAATTTCTAGTCAATCTGGGTCGTTCATTAGGCAGATGATCTGACGGTAGAAGTTATGTTTAGTTTAGAGGTTTTTGCCCTCGAAGGAAACCCCTCACTATATATGAGGGAATTGTATTGCGTATATGTATCTCTATATTCTGTGTGAGGAATAGAGAGGAGATTGAGAGCGAAGAGGGTGTTACAACGTATCTGTTGTAGGTTGTATCTCTTCAGTTTGTTGGATAATATAAAAGGAAGGACTGGTTGTTTCTCCGTGGACGTAGCCCAAACTGGGTGAACCGCGTATATCCGTGTCTCTCTTGTTTTGTTCATTTTATGTGTTTATATTTCTGTAATATTTTATGTGTTCCATTGCTCTGCAATATATAATTTTCTAACAAATCAAACCATCCAAACACACATGCTCAATATGACCGAACAATGGTGCAACTTGACAAGCACGATGCTTGTGAGCGATCGTTGGATGACCACGATGAGGCTTGTGTGACAGTGTATACGACTCTATGTGTGAGTGCGACAGATGTTTACATAGCGAACAAAACATGTACACATGAAGAGGGGACCTTATGAATGACTAGAACATGGTTGTAAGCATGACAATGTCACCAACATGCAAAATTTGTCTCCTAAATGATAAGCAAGGTGGGGGTGCAGACTCACATGAGCTCACGGGGTGATCCCAAGTTTGTGCAAACATCAAGTTAAAATCTCAAAGGAGGCTCTGCAATTAGATGCGGTCCAAAATTTTGGAGGGTGTTGTAGCTGCTACAACAGTATTCTAAAGCCTGCAACCATGGAAATATATTTTCATGCTCTATAACCATTTTTCTTTGTTAGAGGGAACGCGGGTGTTTAGTGGATATGTGTTCATGAGAAGAAATTGTTGTTGTTTATGTGACACCGTAAGCTTCTCTTTCATTCCATTCTACTCAGGTTAGAGTCTCTTGGAAAGGGAGATAGATTTTCCTCTAAGTGAATTTGTCTTTTGTGATGGCATGCTTTCATAATGAGAGTAAGGGTACTTCCATGTCACAAAGTTAGAGCTCATCTGATGTATTCAATTTGAAGATTGAATGTCTGTAGAATTAGGTGAGTTAACGGTTTGAGCAAAGAGGCAGCAGCTGAGTATGATGGGCCAAGGAAAAAAAAATTGTATAATATTTAACTTTCCCTTAATTTTGAGGGTGTTTTATGGATCCCAATTTCTGACACATTTCTATCGAATGGATGCCAAATTGAATTGCATAAATTTGATTGGTTTTAGTAGGAAGCATGATGAGTGAAACAATTGTATTATTTTATTAGTTTAACCAAAGTAGATTATGGTTGATTTTTGTTTTGAAATGGCGAATATGGTTTTAATATGTAACTATTGTCTAGATGGGTAAACACCTTTTTTTTTTTTTGATTTTTGGAATTTGATCTATGGTTGTGGTTATTTTTATTTAAAGGTGCAAATTTCCCCTATCATTACATCAAAATCAAATCAAAATGTGAGGAAACATATTTGCAATCAACATGAAAGCATCTGGGAGTAAACCTTTTTGATCCAAGGGGAAGGAACCACAATAAAAGAAAAAAAGAAGCCCAACCCAGTGCTAGTAGAGGTTTTGGTTATAATTTTATTTGAAAAATGCTTGAACTTTTGTAAGGAGAGGTGAACGTTGAAGTGATTGTTGATCCTAGAACTATAAACTGCTTCTAGTTTTCCTAGATTTTCTCCCATAATAATACAACATTTCATATACCACATCTTCTGAGAGAAGTGTACTGAGAAGCCATTTTGGCCTTGGTTCTTTACCTTTCTTCTTTGAGATGTTCTAGGGAGTGAAATCCACATTGGGTGTGATGGAATGTTTAAGTTGTTTTAGTCCGTGGTTTAACAATGGAAGTTTCTGAGAGTTAAGTCCACACTTTGGGCACATAATGGGGGGTTTCTGTGTAAAAATGTACATTGGATGTAGATAAATAATTTGGTGCATTGTAACATTTAAAATTTATTTGACTTTGATATGCACCTAGAGGTTATTAAGCTCAAGGATGTATACATATAGAAGTAAGATCAAACCGAGTTTAAATGGATTTGTGTGAGTAAATTTTCAAATATTCGGTAGTTGTCTTTGTTTTCCCATTCATGGGTATATCGATATGTAATGTGATATACAGGTTGGGGATGATGATTTTTGGTGCATGCTTGCTGAAATTTTGATGGAAAACAATGTGATGGATTGAGGAATTAGATTTTTTGTCGATGTTGTAACTTCACTGACATTCGTTACTTTAAAGATGAATGTGGGGATGGAATTCATGTTCTAACATAATCCTAGCATCGACATGCTTCTCAAGGAATCTCAGCTTAACACAACACTTATTTTAGTAATGATGATTTTGTTCTTTCTTTTTCAAAGGAAAAAAACAACAAACTTTTATTATCATCAAACATTGTTACATCTATCCATGATCCTCAACACCCAATCATAAACATCCAAGGATCCAGCGTGGAAGTCAAACTGTCAGGACCAGAAAAATGTATACAAGCATAATCCCAACTACTAGGGAGACTCGAGAAAATCCCTTTCTCAAGACAATCAAACAAAAAAAAGTATATATAGGTCAAGAACTACACCCATTGTTGCCACCTAGAATACATAAAAGAAAGCAAAAATGACCCTGCATAAGGTAGCGTGTATAACAGAGATTGAAGGGATCATAAGAAAAAAATGACTTGATATGGGTAGGGCTAGAGAGGAAGGGATACTAGTCAAACAATACATTGTACTTAATGAAAAAATGAAGGAGCGAGTGACAATGATAAATTCGTAATTTAGGAACTCAAAATGAAACTTCCCAGACTGCGGCGAGGTCTCCCACTTGGAGAGATGGTACGCCATTGATTTCTGCTCTCTAAAAATGTGACGAAAGGATATAGAAAGGAAGCAAGCCTTCATTGAAATTATTTGCTCCAACCAGTGGCTCAAAGATGGAACATCTAGAGATCAGGATCCCAATGCAACAAGCTACAGGGAGAAACGAAGGACTCCCCATAATCCCAACACCTCAACACACATATTATTAATGAATACGACAAACCAAAAGAAGTGATAATTCCAAGAAGGGGAAAGGGATATGATTGCTCCGTAATTAAAAACACATCCCATAAAGGCGCCATTGAAGAAACCAATAGGGAAAATATGTCCAAGGGGTTTGAATGATTTGTAACACTTGTATATGTTGGATTTATGAGGTCCAATCTCAAAAAGGTATCCATAAATTATGAGGGAAGTAACCCTTAGATCCGAAACATCATTCTTGAAGATGTATGCATTCTAGCAGTGCCAAATCCACCCAAAATGTATAGAGGAATAGGCCTATGTCCATGTTGCAGAATGACCAAATTTGAAGGAATAACTCTCTACACTAGTCAAAACAAGAATATACTTTTGATCTTGTAGATTAGGTTTGATTAGCTCCTTATAGTATCTTAATTTTCGTTTATCTTCTAATTATTTATCACACCACTATTTATCCTTAAATTTGGTGTTGTATTTTATTATTTTATCTTTATTTACATAGTAATGTATTCCTTTATTCCCCAATGATGTAGCCAAGATATGGCTTATTTATGCCACCTCTACTTGAGCCATATGTCAATTTGGTTGGAGTTTCAAGCATTCCTAGGAATAATCTTTTTGTTCCATATTTTTTAGGTACCTAGTCATACTATGATTGCAATGGGGAAAATAGTAACTTTTATGAAGAGGATAGGATATGTTGTATTGGTTCTGTTTTTGAGATTATAAGTTATACAAAACTTTCATACCTTTTCTATATTTCTCCATAATTCTCTCGAAATTTTGTAACCATATACTTCACAGCCGCATAAGGTAATAAGAGTGACAAGAGTATAAAGAATGTATTTATTTTTATCCCATACAAAAAGCTCTACTAAATTAAAACTATTATCCAATCCATATTAATCCTTTGACCCTCCATTTATCCTTTTATCAATGTTGTAGTTCTATTTCAAATTGTGATGAAGATTAATTCTAATATATTTCTATAAAATCAGCCAAGCTGTTGTCATACATGAAATTAATGTAAGAGAATTTTTTGGATTTAATTATCAGAACCTTAATTTTTTTGTGTTAATAGTCAAAAATGTATTTTTTGGTTTAATGGGTCATGAGCCAGGTTTATACTTAGTTTCTCCAAACAAATCCCAACACTACCGGCCCTTTCAGCATCAACGTGCAGAGTGCAGACTGATGTCTCACTCGAAGCAATATGGGGGGACGATGGAACCAAGTTTCTGCACCCAGATATTAGTGTAATGTCATTGTATGCCCTAATCCTGCCGTCACACTGATTGATAAGCCTTTAAGGCTTATCGATATAACTTCCATCAATCAGATTCTATACCTCCGCGAACGTTCACGACTGTCCTTCGCAGACCCTAAACCGATGAATCAACCACTTACGCACCTTTGTGATTACTCCTAAATCTGTATTTACGTAGATCGGCTTAAGTGTTCAATAACTTTAACATGCAACAAGATATTTTTCACGTAAATAGTTATTATTACTTGCATTCATATGACAATATAAATCGTGTAGAATCGTGCTTCAACACAGTATTAATTCATAAAATCATGATTCATAATAGTGCATTCATTCATAATAGAAGGAAATGGATAAACACAGGAATTTCTAAAATAATATCTTTATTAATACTTCAGTTCTTCTTATATAATCAAGATTTCCCTGCACACTCAACTGTAGGGGTCCGCGCACTCAGTTGTGGACTCTACTCTAGGCCTCTGCGCACACAGCTGCAGAGCCTCACTTACACTCTAAGACTTCTTCGCTCTTTCTTCTACTAACCCATTACATTCATCTTCATTCTTTTTTATCTGCCTTAGGCTCTCTAAGACTCTCCTACTTATACAATCCCATGGTCTGCAAACCATGGGTAGATCTATAAAGTCAACACAACTTACATAAAAGAAGGGTAAAACCCTTTATGACACTTTACTATCTACGCACTCTGTGACCACAACTTGCAGAGACTTTACACTTTTTACAATAAAACTTGGGCTTTTTCCCCAAAACTTGGGATTTTTCCCCAAAATTGACCCTAGGGGACCTTGTCCCAACATGCTTGCTCCGTGCTTCAATGCTATTTTGGGTGACAGTCGATCGAGTGGATGGCAAGGGGAAGGTCTAGCTATAAGAGGGTGATCTAGTTGGCAAAACTTCAGCAAAACAACTAAGTGTGTGAGTGAGTGAAAAGGTGCATAGGTGAACTTGCAAACACACACTTATATGACCTGACGATGAGACGACTCAAACCATCTAGACACACATGCCCAACTTAATCGAACAACGGTGCAAGTCGACAAGCGTGCTGCTTGTGATTGATCATTGGATGACCACAACAAAGCTTGTGTGATAGTGTATACGACTTTGTGTGTGAGTGCGATAGATGTTTACATAGAGAAAAAAACATGTACACACGGAGAGGGGACCTTATGAATGACCAGAACATCATCGCAAGCATGACATTGTCACCAACATGGAAAATTTTTCTGCTGAATGATCAAGCAAGGTGGGGGTGAAGACTCACAATAGCTCACGGGGTGAACCCAAGTGTGCGCAAACATCAAGTTAAACTCTCAAAGGAAGCTCTGAAATTGGATGCGGGACAAAATTTTGGAGGGTGTTGCAGCCGCTACAACAGTTTTGTGAAGCCTGCAACCATGGAATAATATTTTCATGCTCTATAAACATTTTTCTTTGTTAGAGGGAACACAGGTGTTTAATGGATATTTTCTCATGAGAAGAAGCTGTTGTTGTTTATGTGACATTGTAAGCTTCCCTTTCATTCCACACTACTCAGGCACAGTCTCTTGGAAAGGGAGATAGATTTCCCTCTAAGTGAATTTGTCTTTTGTGCTAGCATGCTTTCATAATGAGAATAAGGGTACTTCCATGTGACAAAGTTAGAGCCCATCTAATGTATTTGATTTGAAGATTGAATGTCTGTTGAATTAGGTGAGTTAACGGTTTGAGAAAAAAGGCAACAGCTGAGTATGATGGGCCGAGGAAAAACAAATTTTATAATATTTGACTTTCCCTTAATTTTGAGGGTGTTTTATGGATCCCAATTTCTGACACATTTCTATTGAATGGATGCCAAATTGAATTGCATAACTTTGATTGGTTTTAGTAGGAAACTTGATGAGTGAATCAATTGTATTATTTTATTAGTTTAACCAAAGTAGATTATGGTTGATTTTTGTTCTGAAATGGCGAATATGGTTGTAATATGTAACTATTGCTTCGATGGCTAAACACCTTTTTTTTTCTGATTTTGGGAATTTGATCTATGGTTGTGGTTATTTTTATTTAAAGGTGCAAATTTCCCCTATCATTACATCATAATCAAATCAAAATGTGAGGAAACATATTTGAAATCAACATGAAAGCATCTGGGAGTAAACCTTTTTGAGCCAAGGGGAAGGAACCACAA
This sequence comes from Pinus tabuliformis, assembly GCA_031772625.1. Lineage (NCBI taxonomy): Eukaryota > Viridiplantae > Streptophyta > Pinopsida > Pinales > Pinaceae > Pinus > Pinus tabuliformis. Next base: position 1,228,776,471 of record CM062804.1, read on the forward strand.
TAAAAAAAAAGAAAGAGAAGCCCAACCTAGTGCTAGTACAGGTTTTGGTTATAATTTTATTTGAAAAATGCTTGAACTTTCTAAGGAGAGGTGAACGCTGAAGTGATTATCGATTCTAGAACTATAAATGGCTTCTCGATTTCCTAGATTTTCTCCCATAATAATACGAAACTGCATATATCACATCTTCTCAGAGAAGTGTACTGCGAAGCCATTTTGGCCTTGGTGCTTTACCTTTCTTCTTTGAGATTTTCTAGGGAATGCAATCCACATTGGGTATGATGGCATGTTTAAGTTGTTTTAGGCTGTGGTTTAACAATGGAAGTTTCTGAGAGTTAAGTCCACACTTTGGGCATATAATAGGGGGTTTCTATGAAAAAAAATGTATGTTGAACGTAGATAAATAATTTGGTGCATTGTAAAATTTAAAATTTATTTGAATTTGATATGCACCTAGAGGTTATTAATCTCGAGGATGTATACATATAGAGGTTATATCAAATTGAGTTTAAATAGATTTGTACAAGTAACTTTTCAAATATTGTGTAGTTGTCTATGTTTTCCCATTCATGGATATATCGATATGTAATGTGATAAGCAGGTTGGGGATGACGATTTTGGGTGCATGCTTGCTGAGATTCTCAAGGAAAACAATGTGATGGACCGAGGAATTAGATTTGTTGTCGATGTTGTAACTACACTGAGATTCATTACTTTAAATATCAATGTGGGGATGGAATTCATGTTCTATCATAATCCAGCATTGACATGCTTCTCAAGGAATCTCACCTTGACGCATCACTTATTTTAGTAATGATGATTTTGTTCTGTTTTTTTTCAAAGGAAAAAACAACAGACTTTTATTATCATCAAATGTTGTTACATCTATCTATGATCCTCAACACCCAATCATAAACCTCCAAATATCTAGTGTGGAAGTCAAACTATTAGGACGAGAAAAATGTATACAAGCATAATCCCAACTACCAGAGAGACCCAGGAAAATCCCTTTCTCAAGACAATCAAACAAAAAAAAGTATAAATAGGCCAATAGCTACACCCATTGTTGCCACCTAGAATACATAAAATAATGAAAAAATGCCCCTGCATAAGGTAGCATGTATAATAGAGATTGAAGGGATCATAAGAAAAACTTGACTTGATATGCCTATGGCTAGAGAATAAAGGATACCAATCAAAAAATACATTGTCCTTCATGAAAAAAGGAAGGAGCAAGTGACAATGACAGAGTCATGATCTAGGCACTCAAAATGAAACTTCCCAGACTATGCCGAGGTCTCACACTTGGAGAGTTGGCACACCATTGATTTATGCTCTCTAAAAATGTGACGAATGGATATAGAAAGGAAGCAAGCCTTCATTTAAATTATTTGCTCCAACCAGTGGCCAAAAGATGGAACATCTAGAGATCAAGATCCCAATTCCTAATCGATTGTCACTTTGAATCCCCTAAGATGAAATCTCAACCAGAACGAGCTACAGGGAGCAACGAAGGACTCCCCATAATCCTAACACCTCAACACACATATTAGTGATGAATACAACAAACCAAAAGAAGTGATAATGCCAAGAAGGGGAAATGGATATGGTTGCACCACAATCAAAAACACATCACACAAAGGCGCCATTTGAAGAAACCAATAGAGAAAATAAGGTCCAAGGGGTTTGAAGGATCTGTAACACCTGAATATGTTAGATTTATGAGGCACAATCTCTAGAAAGTGTCCAAAAATTAGGAGGGAAGTAACCCTTAGATTTGAAACATCATTCTCAAAGATGCATGCATTATGGCAGTGCCAAATCCCCCCCAAAAGGTACAAAGGAATAGACCTATGTCTATGTTGCAGAATGACCAACTTAGAAGGAATAGATCTCTACACTAGTCAAAATAAGAATAGGCTTTTGATCTTATAGATTAGGTTTGATTAGCTCCTTATAGTATCTTAATTTTCGTTTATCTTCTAATTATTTATCACACCACTATTTATCCTTAAATTTGGTGGTATCATTTTTGGTTTTATCTTTGTTTACATAGTAATGTATTCCTTTATTCCCCAATGATGTAGCCAAGATATGGCTTATTTATGCCACTTCTACTTGAGCCATATGTGGATTTGGTTGGAGTTTCAAGCATTCCTAGGAATAATCTTTTTTTTTTCCATATATTTTAGGTACCTTGTCATACTATGATTGAAATGGGGAAAATAATAAATTTTATGAAGAGGATAGGATATGTTATATTGGTTTTATTTTTGATATTATATTTTTTTTTGCTGAAGCAAGAGTATTACCTTCTATATCATTAAATCAACGAAAATTTACATAATGTACAAAAGTCCACCCAACACCTTGGACCCAAGCAAAATAATGCTACCCGCCTATGGCAAGCCCCTCAACCTAACAAAGATTACCACCGAACCCTTGAAAGAACAAACAAAGTTTACATAGAGTGGACCGAAGAACTTAAGAAGACCGTATGCCTGCACCCCTGACTTGCATTATTAATCTAAACCATCCAATCACCATGTGAAATCCATCGGTTGAGGAATAAATCGCCCGAGGAAGACGAACGGTGTTTAACTGTCCAGCCCCACTAAACTGCACGGTCAATCCTAACCGTTGATATGCCCTCCAAAATCCGATGGTTGGGAGACATATCGCATGGAACAAGGTTTCCGAACAATAGTGCACGGGGAAGGTGGTATTATTTTCCACCCCCTTCCACATGTAGGAAGCTGAATGGAATCACTTCCAAATCGTTGAAACCATTTCCTGCTTAAGGATCGTGCGATCACCCGAAAACCACCATAGAAGCGGTTTTCCTTCCCGAAAAAGAAAATTATGTAACTTGTGGCTGCCAGAAAAGACGTACTTCCCATCCCTCACATTCTTTCTTCTGTGCCTGCCCTGAAACCCTGGAATGTTGTGATCCTTACTACGGTGCGCCCAACCTTAATACTGAGAAATCCCATTAACGGACACCGAGGTTTTCTGAGGCCGCCCACCAAAGAACCATCTGAAGAACAAAGGAAACTCATTCTGAGATGTAGTCATTTCTTGCCTTGGTTCTGTTACGAAATAGTTCCATATCCTCTTCCACTTGCTCGAGAAAAAGATCCTTTAATCTGCTCTGAGGAAACTCCTGCCATTCCATCAAAACCTCGCCTTCTGTACAACACACTCCTTGGTTGGCCAGGATATCTGCCAGCTTATTGGCTTTTCTTCTAACATGGTTGAAACTTACTGTGCGAAGACCAAGGAGGTGACTTTGAATTCTTTGGAAAACATGGATTAGCCTCTAGTGTTTTGAAACTCTCTCCCGCACTGCTCCACAAATGATTCTTTTCACCGAGTTAATGGTTAACTCAGAGTCTGCTTCTATAATTACATTTAAGCGGTTGCCCTGCTTCAGAACCTCTAAGAATTGTTCCAAAGCCATTAATTCTGCCATGTTGTTGGTAGCTCTACCTAAATGGCAATGGAAGAAAAAGATAATGCTTCCTTCTTCATCCCTTAAAACCCCTCCAAAACCAGCAGTTCTTGGGTTGCCTTTTGAAGCGCCATCAATGTTGAATTTCAAATAACTTGTCGGAGGAGGATGCCAAAAGTCCTTCTGTACTTCCTTTGTGATCACCTTCCTATCCAGTCCATGAGGGATGAGCCCCTGCATACCCAGTTGTCTGAAAATTATTAAATCAGCCTCTGAGGGAGGATTCTTAGGGTGATTACAAACTGTGGAGCCAACGGTCTCCTTGAGCTATTTCAAGGTCAACTCAAACAGTAGCTGAGTGGGATTCTTTTCATGCTTGAATATTCTCTTGTTCCTTTCTTTCCAGACATTCCATATAATGAAGCTTGGCATTAGGGTGCAAGCCGAGCTAAGGATTTCATTGTCCGAAAAGTTTCTTCTCCAATTATTTAGGGTATTAATGATACTCCCTTTATCCCTATTGGACTGTTGAAAAATGGTAGCAAATGAATCCCATAACCAGGAGGTGAAAATGCAGCTATTGAGAATATGCTCCATTGTCTCCTCTTGTGCTTTACAGAGCTAGCATATAGAAGGCCCCAGTATACCCCTCTTCCTGATATTGTCCCAAGTCAAGATCTTCTTGTGATGAACCAACCACATGAAGAGTTTGGTCTTCATCCACCCTTGGTGCCTCCAAAGGTTCTGCCAGGTCTTATTCGGAACATGGGAATCCAGCTCTAAGAGAATACCTTTTGCTTCCTTTAGATTAAAGGTGCCCTCTTTATTGTTGCCCCATCTTAGTTGGTCCTGCCCCCCTGCTACTAAGATCATCCTTTGTTCCAACATTCTCCTAAGTTCTTCTGCTTTTGTATTCAAGGGCCTATCATCTCCACAATTAATGTTTCTCCAGATTCTCCACTTTTCTGTATTCTGAGTATGATCCCAGAAATCCTTTACCTTACTTAGGCCTTGGGTATCTGTTTCATTTTTAAGGCTAAAAAAGTCCTCTTTTAACAAAGTTGGTTCTTGTTGCCATCTATCCTCCCATAATTCTCCCTCTCCGATTTCCCAGAAATTGTTTTTTTATACAAGGTTCTTGTTCTCCTAGGCTTTATTCCAGATGTAAGACCCCTTTATGTTTCCAGACATTCTTATGAGGTCACAATTTTTCCAGGCACTAGCATATTTTTCTTTCGAGATACTTGCCCATTGAGCTTTTGGATCATGAACCCAACGCCACCATAGTTTGGCCCCTAAAACGTCACTGAGAATATCCTGGTCATCCAAGCCTAGGCCCCCATGGTGCTTAGGTCTGCAAATTTTTTCCCAAGAAACTAAGGCCCATTTCTTCCTAGTCTCCTCCTTGCCCCAAAGAAAGTCTCTTTGGATATTTCTGAATTGCTGCAGAACTCCCTTTGGAGTGGGGAGAGCTGATAACATAAAAATAGGGATAGATTGTAGTACAACCTTTGTAAGAACCAACCTGCCAGCCAGATTTAAAGCTCTGATGGTCCATTTTCTGACTTTGTCCTGCATCTTATTGATTAACAGTTCCCAAATGCTCTTGTGCATCGGTTTAGAAGTTAGAGGAACTCCCAAATATTTAGAGGGGAGGGAGTCCCGTTGAAAACCTAGAATTTTGGAGATATTTCTCTGAATAGCAATATTGGTATTAAAGAAAAAGATTTTTGATTTGGAGAGATTAACTTCCATACCTGTGGCCCTGGAAAAATCATTCAGGATTTGTTTGTAGGTTGTAGCTTCTTTGACTGTGGGGATTCCCTGTAACATGGTATCATCTACAAATTGTTGATGAGTCAGAGCCTGACCATTCTCTGTTAGTTGAAGGCCCTTGATCTTACCCATTGCTTTAGCGTGCTTGATAGACCAACCAAGTCCTTCCATCATAAGGATGAAAAGAAATGGAGAAAGTGGGTCTCCCTGCCTGAGGCCTCTAGAAGGAATGAAAATCTCAGAGGGAGGTCCATTCACCAAAATTGAAAATCTGGAGGAAGTCACTAGGGCCATAACCTATATGACCCAATTATAATCAAACCCGAAGGTAATTAGAACTTTCTTGATGTAGGTCTAGTTCACCATGTCATAAGATTTGGCTATGTCCAGTTGCATAATCATACCAGCCTGCCTCTTGCTTATTAATGAGTGAACCACCTCATGAGCTTGAATAATGTTATTTAGAATTTGTCTACCTTCCACATAACCTGATTTTTCCCCTAAAACAAGCGAAGGAAGTAGAGGTTTGAGCCTATTGGCCACTATCTTGGATATGATCTTATATACCACATTGCATAAAGCTATGGGTCTATACTTGTCAGGAGTTTGATCGATGTCCTATTTTGGGATCAGGGAGATGAAGGAGGTATTGAGCACTTTCAAAATAGTTCTGTTCAACCTGGAATCCTCCACTACATTCAAAATATCATGTTTAACTATATTCAAGCAAGCTTAAAAAAAATCCACATTAAAACCATCCGGGTCGGGCGCTTTGCAATTCTACATTTCTTTGAGGACCTCACTAACCTCCTCTTCCATTACTGGCCTGTTAAGATTGAAATTGTCCTCTCTACACACCAGATGAGGAATGTGATTAGTTATTTCCCTGATGAAATGCTCTCTGTTTGAATTTTTTTCCTGATTTATGCCATAGAAGTGCCAAACCAAAACAATTTCTATATCTTCATGGGAGATATGAAACTTCCCATCCTTATCCTTGATCAAAGAGATTCTGTTCTGAGCTCTATTAGCCATGGTGGATCTGTGAAAAAATCTAGTGTTACGCTCTCCTTCTTTCAGCCATTGAACTCTAGAATTTTTCCTTCAAAATGTTTCCTCTTGTTTGCACAAATTCTCCCATTCTTGATGATGTCTATCAACTTGTTCACTTTTGACTTTATCAAAGCCTTCCGAGATCAGAGCTTTGTTGAGTTCCTACATTTTGATTTCCACAGATTTTTTTCCCACAAAAATATTGCCAAAATCATTCTTGTTCCAATCCTTAAGCCTGAGTTTGATGTGCTTTAATCTTTTATGCAGAAGGAACATTCTTGTTCCTTGGATCTGCAAATCTTCTGACCACCATTTTTCAATGTTGCTGATGAATTCTAGGTGGGAAAACTAGATATTCTCAAATCTGAAAGGTCTGTTCTTAGGAGTACCTATGCCCTTGATTTCCAGTTGAACTGGCCAATGATTTGAGCCTCCAAAAGGAAGAACTCTCGCTGTTATTGCCTTATCTATAAGCATAAGATCTTCTGAGATGATGAATCTATCTAATTTGGAGGTGACCTGAGCCTCTCCTCCTCTTTTATTATTCCAAGTAAAGAGGCCATTGTTCGTTTCAGTATCAACAAGATTCATATTATCTGTAAAGGTTTGAAATGCAATAGAGTCTTTACTTAGAGCTCTGGTTCCCCCTTTTTTCTTTGAAAGAGATTTGATCATGTTGAAGTCCCCTCCCATGATCCAAGGAATTCCTGCATGTCTATCCTTGAGAACCACAAGGGAATCTAGAAACTTGAGTTTATCATCTGTTCTTTGGGGGCCATAAACATTCGTGACCAGATAGGTATCTCTATCTCCAACAGGCTGAATAACTACTGATAAATAATTCCTAGATGCCTCTGCATCTATTATGCCAATTTTTTGGGGGTTCCAAAGAGTGAGTATGCTCCCTGCTGTATTCTCTGCTTTGACTTCTAGAAACTCAAATCTATTAAGCCATTTGCCATGAATTTGTCTTAGTTTTTGAATGGAACATTTCGTTTCCTAGATGAATATTATGTCCAGAGCCGCATGTTTCATTCTATTACTAAGCATTCTCTGTTTTCTTTTACTACCTAACCCCTAATATTCCAAGATGTGAACTTCATAATTAAAGATTTGTAAAGGAGTAGCTGGCTAGATCTTTCATCTTACTTGAGTCTATCATTAGCTTTCCACACTCCATCAAAATCTCATTCTGCTTTTTTCTACCTCTTTTTTTTTCCTGGATTTCTGGTTGCTAACCCAGGGGTTGTTTTCATCGTTTTCACACCTTTATTATCCTGCTTGTTACTATTTTTTCCTTTCTCATACCCCTTAGCCTGAGTTTTCCATAAAAACAACTGTTGTATTCTATTTAGTTCTTCTTGAGGTAACGAATCTACCCCTCCCGTGGTTCCCTGAAACAAGAACCCTTCTAGATCTAGGTGTTCCTTGTCAAGAATCTCTTGGAGCTCATGGTCCTCTATTTCCATTTCACTTTGGGTCATTTCCTGGTCCATCTCTAGTTCTCCATCACTCATCATAGTCTCTTTCTGATTATCAATATCCTGTATTTGTTTCTAATTATCTTCTTTCTCCTTTTCCTCAAGAATTCCTTCCATTGCTTGATATTATTTCATACTCACTTCACCCACCTCAAGAACTTGGAACTTGTTCTGAATAACCTTTTGCACTTCATTTAGATGTTGCTTTGGCCCTCTTTTTCCTCCTTTTCCTTTATTTACCACTTTGTGAAAACTATCATTGTCCTTCATTGTATTAGCTTTGCCCTTGTTTTCTGCTTTACTAAGGGGGCAGTCTCTGAATAGGTGCCCATGTTCATGGCATCTATGACATCTGAATGGAATATGTTCATAGTCTACTATTTTCACCCATTCTTCATCAAAAACTTCCAAGATTACCTCATCTGGAAGGGCTCCAGATAGATCCATTTCCACACATATCCTTGCAAAGGAAGTATATTTTCCCCTTCTTGTGGCTTCAGAAGCTTTGACAAAGTGACCTAATTTATTGCCTATAGTAGTTAACGATTCTGTTTGCCAGTGATCAAGAGGTAAAGAATAGAGCCTTACCCAGACTGGTACTGAAGTAAAAGTCTCTTGCTCCGGGACAAAATTCATCATCCATGGCCCCATATAGAGGCCAGTTGCTGCATAGAAGTAGGGCCCTCCTTCAAACATGTTGTATTTATCTTCAATATTTGCGAACACTACCGTGAAGAATCCCTTTGACCCAAGATGTCGGTCAATGCTTCCTTTAGGTTTCCAGTGATATTTGATCCACGTCTGTAGAGATTTTTTAGTGGGCCATAAACCCATGAATTTACAGATGATAGCATAAGTCCTCATGTGATCTCTGTGCACCTCCAGAGCAGGATCATTTAAGACTACTCTAGGTGTCATCTCAGCTTTGGGCTTACATGGTCCCTTTTGTTTTTTGTCTTTAGTACCCTGCATTTTGTCTTCTTCCTCCTTGTCTTTTGTATCCTTATTTTTCTTGGTTTTGGTTCCTTCTTTCTCCTCTTCCATGTTCCTTTTCCTTTCCTCTACGGTACCACTATCATTTTCTAGAGGTTTCTTGCCTCTGCTAGCTACGACATCCTTGTAGGAGGGAGTGGATCTCCCTCCTTTGCGTCTCTCCATGAAGATCAACCTCTGTAACTATCTGAAACCCTCGTTGTGCTCCCACTCCGTCTCCCCCTACTCCCCCCCTCTAATATTAATTTTGTTTTTTATATTATAAGTTATACAACACTTTCATACTTTTTCTGTGTTTCTCCATAATTCTCTCAAAATGTTGTAACCATATACTTCACAACCATATAAGGTAATAAGAGTGACAAGAGTATAAAGGATTTATTTAATTTTATCCCATATAAAAATCTTTGCTAAATTAAAACTATTATCCAATCCATATTATTCCTTTGACCCTCCATTTATCCTTTTATCAATGCTATAGTTCTATTTCAAATTGTGATGAAGATTGATTCTAAGATATTTCTATAAAATCAGCCAAGCTATTGTCATACATGAAATTAGCGTAAGCGAATTTTTTGGATTTAATTATCATAACCTTCATTTTATTTTTGTTAATAGTAAAAAATGTATTAGAGCTAACATCCTTGAGGGTTTTTAGTTTCTTATATAGATTGCAGGAATTATTTGCAATAAGAACAATATCATTAGTGTAAAGTAGAAGGATGATGAAAATATTACTAAGTGTGTGTTGGGCCAACGCAGCTTCCTTATTCTAAACAACCCTATTACTTGTTAATGTATATGTCATAAAGAGTAGGGGATAGGCACAACTTTTCTTAAGTTATATATTACAATTAGTTTATTCCAACTGGTCCTTAGTATTCCTAAAATTTTATATAATGTTCTTCTACAACCTTATTGCCACAAATTTCAACTCAAGATGAAATCTTAGCTCTTGTAACTTTGTAGAAATGATTTTTAATTTTATCTACAAGATTAGCAGATTCATAAATATTTTTAAAGTATGAATTCTAGTCACTATGGGGAATCATATTGTTTTATTTAGTTTCACAAGTAAAAAATTCCTTCTAGAAATTCTTAGGATCTAGTTTAAACAAATGAAAAATATTTTATTATTTTCTACTTATTTTTTCCGCTTGATTAGTGATTTGTGTCTATTTGTATTTGGGGTATTAAGGACCCATAAAAATCCTCCTTGATGGATTTACTAGAAATCTTACATTCTTTATCGTACCAAGGGTGGTTCATTTTATTTCATTTTTATATAACACCTTTAAAGAGAACTTGTTGATGGAAGTAGAGAGGTTTATTATAAAATTATGGTAGATATTTCCAAAATTGTAATTATTTGATAAGATATTTAGTTCATTATTTAAATCCCTTAGAAAAATATCAATTTTTTTTTTTTTCAAAAATCAAGTCTTTTGGTTATTAGAACTCTCTTCAATTGTATTTTTGTGCATGCAAGAGTATAGAGTTAAGGTTAAATCTCTGATAAAAGTTAGACTTATTATTGCTCAAGAGGTCAAATTTTGTTATTTGGTTGTATACTTTGATAATATATATCACACACTTCTATGACACAACTACCAATCCCAAGAATACAAGTCATCTAGCTAGATTTTTGCCAACCCATTGGACCATGGAAAATTATCAGATCTAGGGAACTATGGAGATTTATTAGCTTAGTACCAAAAAATTATATATCAAGTATTCAAAGTTTCTTTTGTAACTTGTAACTAAAATAAGGGACTCATCTCTCAAAAAATGACTAGATTTGGAATCTATTTAGCTATAATAACCCCCCTCATTTCCTCTTAGTAAGTTCTACCTAGAGAAAAATGAGGGTCCCTCCCTTTAAAGAAACTAATAGTACACCTTGTAAGCTTGACTAAGGTGTCCTCATGCCAAATCATTTTTGTCTTGACACTAACACCCTTTGAGATAAGCCTTAAGAATGATTTTGAGAAGTCACTTGGCCCAACAATGTAGGGTCTATAATTTGGTCATCCTAGTGATACAAGGATCCACTAAAGACCAATATTGTGATGCAGTACTCAGAACATGGTTAGCCCAATGATACAAGCTCTCAGAATCTAATTTTTCCTAGTGAAATGAAACCTAGTGAAAATACCTTAAATTAATTTTGGACTTTCAAACTTTCTTTTTCAAGCCTTGTACCACCCTAATGATGATTTACACGATGACATATGATAGTTCTATTTATTAGTATCACAATATAACACTCAAGAGATGACAAAATCTAACCTCTTTTTTCCCAGAATTACTTTTTACCTTGTATCACATGACTAGAAGGATATAACTCTGCAAAGGTTATCAACTTCTCTTAGTAATCTTTCAAAAATACTTATTCAAGTATTGTATCACTCTACAATATCGTTATCACAATGTACCATCCTAATTATGGGAAAGACAACGATACACCAACCCATGGTTGCTAATTCTAGAGATACGCTCAAAAAATTTGACTTTAAAACTTATCTAAAAGTTATTTTAGATTAGTGTATCACATCAATTATGAGCAATTTATCTATATATTACCCCATAGAGTCTTCTCTTGGTGTTATATCAACCGAATGATGCTAAGTCTAGTGATATAGCCAACCTTACACTTTTTATATGACACACTAAGCCTAACTTATATGCAACACAAACAATGGGGGGGGCATGGGGGTTGTTTACTCCCCCCATGGTTGAGGTGTAAAAAAGGTTATCCTTATGTAGTGTAAATAATGCTCATTTATTCTCAGCTGTCGAGGCACTAGCCGTGGCGGGTCTTCACGCCCCTCCGAGGCATCATCCCAATCTAGCTGCTGTCGATGCCTCTGCCATAGAGTTGCTGAAGCCCATCCCATTCAAGCGAGCCAATTCTTGGACTCTAGTAGCCCAGAACTGGACTCGGAGCCTTTACCTGCATTTGGCACGGCTGTCTTCTCTTTCAGTAGCCCCCAGAAGAATTCCCGCATCAACGCCCATGTCTCGGTCCTTTTCCTTGAGGAACCGAAGGAGGAGAGTGAGGATCACCCCAGCAAGAAGAAGCACTAGGCAGGAAGCTCAAGGGACGTCGAGGGATCGCCAGAGGCTGCTCCAGAACGGGCTGTTAGTCCACCTCCGTCTCAGGCAGCGCCTTCTCCAGCGGAGGACAAGAAAGAACCGGACCCTCTCCCTGAAGACTATGGTTGGTACCCAATTATCGAGGAGGAGCCGGACGATTAGCCGTCCTCTTGCTCAGCATCGCTGCTCAGGTTCACCCATGTTATGCTATGTCTGCTTAGGCCTACTGTTTATGTTTTTGCTGTTTATGTTTGCTGTTTTTGAATGGTTTTTGAAGCCCCTGCGCGGGCTCCTAATGAAGGTCTCCTTTTTCCTTTTTGAGCCCCTGCGTGGGTGGTCAATTTTGGCTCTGATAACACTTCTATGGTTTAAAGCCCCTGCGCGGGCGGTTTGTCTCAGTTGCGGTGCCCCTGCGTGGGCTGCTCTTTCTGGTAACTTCCAGTCCAAAGTGCCATCCATGGCCTTGGGCAGTATGACTCAATGACTGTAATTGTTTTCCTGTTCATGTATATAATAGAATAGCATAGTATTAACGAGAAAAAAAAAATAATGATCATTTAAGGGACATAAAACAAAAGCAACTGTTAAATTTATTTCTTGTTTGTTAGATGTTTGAATTTGTAATTTTAGTATTTTATTAAAAATTAATTATTTGTAGTTTTTAATTTGGTGTGGATAGTGAAATGACATTATAGTAATTTTAATTTTGGTGTAGGCAGTGAAATGATATTCTTAAAATATTTTTATATTAATTAATATTAATATTAATATTAAAAATTAATTTTAATTTATCTAATTAATTTGAAACAAAATCAAACTATTTGCTTTACTCCATGGATTACTTCATATTCATGAGATTTTAAATGTGATAACATTACACACTAGATATTGACAATACATTTAATTTATGCAACTTACTATTAACATTACAACATATCTATTAGATTAGATTTTATAATATGCAATGGATATAAACTCTTATAGGTTGGATTGGATAAGAATGACTAAACACAAGACAATGGAACAATTGACCTTTCTCTCCTCCCTGGATGAGGAACTGCTAATAGACATAGCAGTTCGTGATGAAGAACAATATAGACGCTCCAAATCACTAAATGAAGAGCATGTGGGGCTCACGGGGGCTTCACTGACAAAGATATACCATATAACATGCGTTCACATTGGGGCATAAAAATGAGGAAAAAATGAAATAATATATTGAGCATATAATAGTGATGTAAAGAGGGTTTTTTATGTTGTATAGAAATATCTATATTATAAGGTATTTTTTATGGAATACATTAGCCAAGTGGAGGAAAAAAAACAAGGGGGTTGGAGAAATAGAGGTTTAGGAGTATTGTGGGAGTATCAAGAATGGGAGGGAGAGAAAAAACTATGGTAATATTAGGTCCATAGTAGCCTAATATTCAAACCTATGACCCTAGTATTGACATGAAATTCATGGTAATGTTAAATTCTTAACATTACCATGAAATGACTTGGGATGTTTGAGACTGGTTCTGACCTCATTAGATTTCATATGGAGAAAGTAGAATTTTATATCTCACTCAAATCCAACAGAGTTATTAGTTTTTTAGGATTTCAATATTGGGGGATCGCAATGTTCTAATTTGACTTTGTCATGTACTAGGGTATGGAACTCATATTTAATCAAGAGAACCAAACCCTCTATGTACCTTGATGTTAGGGACATTGGGTTTCAGCTCGTCTATCATGAACTTACTAAAAATGTACCTATCACTCAAACAAAATCTTGACTTGACATGCTACATTTTTTCTATGTTAATGCTTAGAGGGTGATATTAATGACAAAGATCCCAATATGTGCAATGACTTCGATGATATGTATGTATTTGTTTTAGCATGATTTTTTTGGATGCTAGAGGTCGTCTAGAGCCTATTTGTTGATATATTTTCAGTTAAGAGATGGATTGCACTCGATGTTATTTTGGTTATGTGCACCCTTACATGCTATATAAAGGAGAACTTGCAATCTGTGGACCCGTGGTTGATGAAAATTATAACTACTAGATGAATGATGTTATATGGTTTAAACCATGTTTTTATGTTTCTTATCACAAATTCATTATTCTAGAATTTTTTGTTGACATATATGCATCAAAAAATATAAAAATATATATTATATAAATTTCACTCCCAAAATCACTCCCAACATGTGAGATTTGGAAAATGTCATTCCTCTCTCCTACTTTCACTCCCACTTCTCACTTCTACTGTCGCTTCCCACCTTTCTCTAGAACAAACATGCATCACATTACTAATACATCTATGATATATGTTTAATGCGTGTGTTAATGATTTTTACATGTTGCTAAGTTAGTGATCCTCCCAATGATGGGTTTGTAGAGAAGACAACATATATGGAACCTTCACCCTTTCCTTATGTTAGTGATGAACGGGTTGAATGAAAGTGAAGGAGATAGTGATACCGACTATTGCTTGGTATAGGGAACACACATGCCACAAGAGATAATGAAATAGACTATTTTTGGAAGAGGGTGCATGCATGCTAAGGGCACACATGTAACACCTTCAATTAATTCTAGTTTAGATGTTTTTTTCAAATTTAGCAGTTTTAGTTTTTGATATATTTTTTCAATTATTAGAGCTTTTATTTTTTTATTTTTAGAATGTGTGATCTATTCTTACTAAGAGGGTGCAAATCCTTAGTAAATTATAATACTTGTGCATGAGAAATTCCCATCTTAGGTAGAGGACACAGATCTCAAGGAAGGGATGAATGCTTGCATGCTCTAGTTCATCTTTTGATGGAGACACACTTACTTGGCACTCTTACCATGCAACTATGGTGCACTAGGTGATCAGGTTAGGGCTATGATTTGAAAAAGTCCAGCCATATAGGGTTTTGCATGTGTCCATATTCATTGTACTTTCCATCCTCTTCCTATTTTATAAGCGAGATTAAAGGTGCGCCATTGTGTTGGTTATAGAGATCTAGTTTTGAATTGTTGTAGTGAATCTTTTCCAGTATTCAATAAAATATAGATGCAATTGAGAGTTCAAATCTATGTATTTTCCATTCAAATTTTCCACAGTATGTATTTGTAAATCAACCAACTTATATCTGCCTCTTTTTTATTGAAACTTTCAAGTTTTCAGCTACCTAGTATTTAGGTTATTCTTTCTAGGTGCAGAATCTGCTTAGCATTATTAATGAAGATAAAAGGGTATAAATATAAAGGGATATAGAAAATGTTAATGAAAAAATGGATACCTACAATATCTAGTGAAATTAGGGGCCTTTGAAATTGGCAAGGTGTACGGGGTTCGTATTGGTAGGGGTTAAATAAAGTGATTTTTAGAGGTATTTTCCTATATTTAGTCAAATTAAGGGTATTTTTTAGTATGCCATGAATGCACATGCTATGATAGAGGTTCATTGAGTGAAGCCCACGTGGTGGAGCTCCAACTGCCTGACCTCCCCAAATCTGTGAACCTCCCTCATGAAATCCCCCACATCCATGCAAATGAAAGGCAATCAAAGCTAACACTTAGACTTATTGTCTGGTCACTGAAGCGAAGGGATATTAGGAAGAATCCATCAAACAGAAAAACCAAGCTCTGGTAGGATGATGGAATTTCTGCCACATGAATGTTGTCTAAATGAAAAGATTGGCTGAAACATGGTGGAAACCTCTCCTCAAATACCATTTGAGAATTAGTTCTCCAAACTGGTTGGTTTGCATTCCATTTTCTCTCTGCATAGGACACAAATCTTATTGCTTCTACGCCATTGGGTTCAAGGTCACAGATACATGTCACTCTAGTGATGGTATTTTGGTTTTGACCCCGCCACAAGCATGCCTCAGAGGAACATCCTTTAGGAAAAACTTATGGGACTTCCTCTTGAAATTTGGACACGGAAATCAATAATGGATATTGAAAACTCAATAGGAAAATTCTAATACCTTGATGAAAGAAACCTTGGAGGGATGGTAAAAGATATTGCATGGGTATTGAACGAAATATCACTCTCAAGGGGGATTCCTATAGAAATTGACTTATATTGGGGACCATGATTGTGCAAGAAAATTGTTGATTATTGGTCAATTCCTTTTTGATGCCTTAGTTGTTATGTAACTGGTCATCTGACGATGATCTACCCAGGGAGGCACTCTACAGTGGACTCATTCGAAGTTGCTCGGTGACGAGCAAATTTTCTAGCTCATTCCACTATTCTTCATGACAAGTCGGATACTCTCCCCTCTGTAAATATTAATACAAATGTTTTTCGCCTATCAAAACACCCTCCTCTAAGAAGCATCCCCATTACAGCCTCCTCCACCCTACCAAAAAATCGTTCCCCACATCTTGCCCCCCAATAAACCCATCCTAGCAATTCATCATCCCACATCCCCTATTTCCTGCCTCATCTCGGAGAGCAGCCACAACACTTTCACAAATCCCAAATCCATTTCCCCCAAATATCGTTGTAACTTGATCATAAAATCTTCCTCATCCATCAAATATAAGCCATTGTCAACACTTCTCACCCACAATTCCATGCCACCCCCAGATAACAAAACCCGAAATTTATTATTCCCCTCCGACGATGACATAAACACCAGTTGATCAATTCTTCTCTACCCCCATCAAATTTGGGGCTCCTTATGGATGGACATTCTCCCCTTTCTCAGAGGAATTGGAGCTAGAAGTACTAGCTAGGGAGTCACAATTCTCATTGGAACCAATGACTATTTAAAAATCATATTTTGATCTGGATGACCCTCCTCCCCATCCTGCTGCCCATAAAAATGTCACCATCCATCGAAAGAAATGCCCTAAACTCAAAAAAATAAAAAACTACACCATTTCCCCATCTAATCTGTTGGAACAATTTCAAAATTCACTATCCAACCTTACACAAACCAACACCCGTACACCTCCTAGAATAAACACTAAGATTTGATTTCCCCCAAAACTCGAGTCCTTAGAGTAGAGCCCCCCAAACATGACCTTCCATAATGACCATAATGTCTCTGAATGTTAGGGGTTTCAGGTTGGCCCATAAAAGACGATCCCTGAAAAGCTCAATTGGAATTGATAATCCTAAAATTGTTCTCATTCAAGAAACGATAACTAATGAAGATAAGGCGTGGGGATACCTACTATAGGCATGTCCAAACTGGAATGTATGCACAATTAATCCTTATGGATTATCTAAGGGATTAGTAGCAATTTGGAATCTAGAAAAATATAAATTCAAGGCCTTCATCACAACTGCGGGCTTACTCATCACGGTGGGTCATAGAGGATCCAAATTCTACCTTCGAACCATCAACATATATGCTCCATACTCAAACATAAATGTGTTATGGATCAAAGTAGAGCACAGTGGTTTCCTTGAGATTGAGTCACTGATACTTGAAAGGGATTTCAATTTCCCCACTGATTCCTCAAAGATATGGAGCTCCCACTGCATCCCTGACTTCCTCGAGACTTACTTCAAGGAATTATTCAATCAGAAAAGTCTCTAAGTCATCAAACTAGTCCCAATTGGACCCACATGAAAAAATGGGCAATGGGGCTTGTTGTATCTTAAGAAACCAATCTCATGGCCGTAGAGAAATTATGCTTAAGACATTAATAATTATTATTTGTTTTCACTTTATTATTTGTTGTATTCTCAAATGAAGGACCTAAAAAACTTGGTCTTTAACCCTTAATACATATGTGACCGGAAGATCTCAGAATGCCATTTGTTGCTAGATATAAATGATGAATGTAGAAAGCTTGAAGGAGAAGTTAAAGATAATATGTTTCTTAACACATAAACTATTATGTGTCACTTAGATGAATTATGAAAATGAGAACTGAATCATAGACAATATGCTTCTTAACACAGAAACTACTATTTGTGACCCTTGGAGAAGTTAAAGATAATATGTTTCCTTACACAAAAACTATTATCTATAACTTAGAAAGGAAGGTGAAAACTTCAAGTATAGGAGCACTATTTTAAGGAATTTTAACTTTATCTACATAAACAAATAAACACTTGCACCTTCATTACTATACTTGAAAGAAGAAAACATAAGATGACACATGACAGAGAAGTTACAGAATTATACCCAACGATTCATGGAAACTTCTGATTCTTTCATTAATCAACAGTTATATCAGGAATACAATGGCCTAGTCTATGGGTTCTCCAAAATTCGAACCCCTTCTCTATAAATCTTCCTCCTTTTATAGATTTGTGAAACAGTTGCTGATCTCTGAAACTGTCAAACTTCTAAATTGTTTCCCTAACTATCTGAAGTAAAAACTATTACAAAAAATTACATAGAGGGTAAAAGACACCTCAAAGAACATGAAATACCAAGAAATAACTGAACTTAGAAGATGATAATAACTGTTGGCTTTTCGGCTCTGTTAACCGGCTCTTGAGTTCCTTTGTGGATGCTTTAATAATGCTTAATCCATTTAAACTGTAATTAACTACATTAGACTTTGACTTGTGCGTAGACTGGGGCTTATGTATATATTGGATGCGCTTATATTGGCCAAAACACAAAGAAAACATGCCCAATTTCTTTTTCTTCAGACTCAGCTTTAACATTGATTTTCCCTTTATACAACAAAATTAACGCAAACCTTTGGTTTACCGTGGAACTCAAAAAGAATTAAATCTATTATATAAACCCATCGGTTCCGCCTTTTCAGCGCTCCGTTGACTTCCCATCGCAAATCGCAATCGTCCCTATCAAAAAATATATCACTACAAAACTTAACAATATGGGATATAATGAACGCACCGGGAGTTTAAAAAATAATGCATATATTTTCAGGTCCGGCCATTCTCCACTGTAGATCTCAACCCCAGGATCCGACGGCTGATATTAATTTTGGGTGGGCTATTTGCATGAGAGTTACCCACCCGAAATGAGTGGTTTTTCTCTCTCCTTTAGTGCTATGTGTCAAGAACTTAATGGAATTGGGCGCTTTCATCGAAATACCATTTACCACTTTGCATCCGCCCGAAATCCCACTTATAGTTTTAAGTCCACCCTTCATCTTGGTTAATGCCTAGACTTGTTCGTGCCCGATGATCGTAGATCTTCGACTTTATCCATTGATCTCCAAGATCCAACGGTTCCTGTGAGTTCATTCTTCATCTGTCCACTCACTTTGACTTTGTGCCATTTCTTCAGTGTCTTGTGGTTTCGGAGATTTAAAACATAATATACATGTGTTTCGGGTCCGACTATCGCAAATCGCAATTGGCCAAAGCTGAGGTGCTATGTTATAACTAACCACTGTGGTTTGTGATTGCGATTTAATTTCATCGCTAACACACACACACACACACACACACATATCTATTGGTAATGGCTACATATAACCATTTATATTATGATTTGATTTGATCCTTGGCTATACCAGGGCCGATTCCTTTATTCTTACTTGTTACTTTAGCGATTGCCGATATACCATTATCACTTCTTCTTGTTGCTTTTCTCTATGTTTTGAAATATTTTCAAGTTCTTGAATGAAAACTATAAACTACAAGCAACAAAAATGCATGTTACAATATTTGGCTCCACCTGGGGATAGTTGTTTTGCCACAGAAGCACTAAGAACCGCAGATTAGTGCCTTCACTTCAGGCATGGAGTCATATATTGCTTCACATAAATTTAAATTCTATGGAATTTGTACACTGATTTCACTCTGGTATTTACAATGAAATGATGCTTATTCCTCAGAACTGGAACTAATCCTTTAAATATTGCCCATTGACAGGTAGTTGTAGAGTTTCACCATCAAGATTCTCAAGAATGAAGGTATTATTGGATCTTACTTCATCAATTCTAAAAGGGCCATACTAGAGAGGATCAAACTTCCAATGTTTACCCTTATCTTCTCTTCTGGTATCCCATCTCAATACTAAATATGCAAATTTAAAATCAATGTCCTTGGCTTTTCTGTCAAAAATATTTTTCATCTTGGATTGATACATAATCAAGTTGTCTCTTACCTTGTCCCTGTTCTCGCTTAGCTCCACCACTTTATTCATTCTTCTTATCAAAGCACTTGGTTCTTCTTTCACCTCCTGAATCATTGCAATCACTGGTTTCACAAGTTGACTTGGAAACAGAGCTTGAGTTCCATATACTAATTCAAAAGGTGATTTCCCTGTAGATCTTCTTGTATTTACTCTAGTAGCCCACAGAGAAAAATTTAACTTAGAATCCCAATCTCTTTTATTTTATGCAATGGTTTTCTTAAGGATCTTCATCAAAGTTTTGTTAGTAGATTCAGCTAATCCATTTCCCTATGGATGGTAAGCCATTGAATGGGACAAAGTAACATTATAATTGTGACAAAAAGAAATAAACTTACTTGAATTGAAGACTTGAGCATTGTCTGTTATAATTTTGATGGGGCATCCAAACTTGCTGAAAATATTCTCCTCCAAGAACTTCATTACTATCTAATCATTTGCTTTCTTAGTAGGTAAAACCTCTACCCATTTGGTGAAATAATCAGCTGCTGTGAGAACCCACTTGTGTTGTCTACTTGAAGGTGGATTGATTTCTCCAACAAAGTCCAATCCCCATTGTCTAAATGGCTCCTCTATGAAAACTGGAATCAAAGGTAAAGGGGCTAATCTCTTTTTCTCGGCAAAAAGCCGACACTTCTCACAACTTCTAACAAAATTATATGTATCACCAAATAAAGTAGGCCAATAAAATCCTGCCAGAAGGATCTTATGTGCAGTTACTTTCCAATTGTAATGTCCTCCAGATAACCCCTCATGACAATCTTTGATTGTTTCTATAAATTCACCCTCTGTTAAACATAGCAATAAAATTCCAGCAGGATCCTTCCAGTAGAATCTGCCTTCCACAATCACATATGGTTGTGCCTTGATATTTAGTGCCCTATACTTTGTTCTATCCAAGGATTGGGGATAGGAAAGAAAGCACAAATAATGAATTATATGCTTATACCATTCTGAACACAAAAATTTATACTTGATCTTCATACCTGGATCTTGCTTTCCTTCGCTTTCTTCAGCTACTTTCTCATCCACAGGTGCCAACAAGTTGATTCCCAATGCCTGAAAGTTTGATTTTGTCAAATATTTTACCAATACTTGTCCTTTCACCAAATTTGTGGGTTTCATGTCCAAATCATATTCTTGGATCTTGGCTATCCATTTTCCTCTTCTGCCTTCTACATCTCCCTGTAGTAATACATCTTTCACTGTAGCATTTGGCACATAAGAAATGATTTGTCACTACAACACATAAGTTCTAAAAGCTTTCAGGGCTTTTACCAAAGCATACACCTATTTCTCAAAAATATTATATTTCATCTCAGAATCCCTAAGAATCTTACTGAAGAATGCAACTCGCTACTCTTTCTCTTCATCATTCTTCTGCAGTAAGATGACAACTATTGTACTTGATGATGCGAATGAAAAAACTTGGAAAGGATTTTGGTAATCAGGGTTGATTAAGACTAGAGATTCCTGTAATGCCTCTTTAATCCTTGAAAATGATTCTCTAGCTTCTTTGGTCCAATTCACTTCATTCTCCTTCTTTAGCATATTAGTAATTTATTTTACAATTTCTACATAGTTGGATACAAAACTTCTCAGGAAGTTTATCTTTCCCAGAAACTTTTGAACATCCTTTTTGCTCCTAGGCAATGATATTTTTTGCACAACTTGTACTATGGCCGGATCTCTCTTCACTCCATCTTTGGAAACAATGTGCCCCAATAGTTTTCCTTCTTCCAGAGCAAAAATGGATTTCTTGGGATTTAAGGAGAGTCCAAGTCTTCTACATTTATCAAAATTCTTTTCCAAATGTTCTTCATTAGAATTTGAGAAAACAGTAATATCATCCAAATATATTACTACAAACTTATCTCCATCAAAAGAAATATCCATAGCCCTTTGAAATGCATCACCTGTGTTCATCAATCCGAAAGGCATTCTGGCATACATAAAGGTTCCCTAGGGAGTTGTGAATGTTGTTTTATTCTGATCCTCCGTATCCACAACCACTTGGTGATGATTAGAAAATCCATCTAGCATTGACATTCTAAAAGATCTCGTTACCTTTTGCAGTACATGATCCATTTTAGGTAATGGATAGTTATCTTTCAAAGAAGCCCTGTTGAGATTTTTGAATTCCACACATAACCTTATTTATCCATTTTTCTTTCTCACATGCACTAAATTAGCCATCCAATTAGAATACCTGAGTGGAACTATTATTTTGGCATCAAGCAACTTCTTGAACTCTTTTTCAATTGATGGTAGAATCATAGGATTTATCTGTCTAATCTTTTGTCTGTAGAGTTTAATTCTCTCCTTCAAGGGAATCTTATGCTGAATAATATTTACATCATAGGTTTTAAGATCTCCATAAGACCATGCAAACACATCAACATAATTCTTAAAAAGTTTAATATATCTTTCTTGAAAATTAGGTGGAACTCCACTGCATAATTTCACTAACCTGGGATTCTCCTGAGTTCCAAGGTTGTGATCCTGAATGTGATCCTCCTGTGAAATTCTCCCTGAGTCAACAACCACGTCATTGGGATTAAAAAGTATTTCAAGGGGAACAAGTCCCTTTGGCATAATATTATCTTTCAATTGAAAGATTTTCTGACTAGCTATTGAATCTTTTAAACCACTGACTTCTGCAACTTCTCATGTTTCTTCTTCATCCTGATCAATTTCTGTGCCTTGAAACTATTCAACCATAGTCAAAAACTCCTTAATCTGTTGATCATCCTAAAAAACTTGCCAATTCTTAACATTATCAAGAACAGAGGGTCTGTGTCTCATCTCTATATCGTATCTTAGTCTTGGATTATAGGAGGCTTAAAAGTACTAGCATCCACAACCAATGAATCTACTAATCTGTTCTCATTTCTTGGAATGAATTGAATGTTAAAAGCTTCAAAATAGTTCTCAATCAAATCCCATACCTCATTTATGTATGCCCTAAGCCTAGGGTGCTTTGTTTGGTAGTGATATTTTATTTGCTTAATAATCAGCTCCGAATATACAAAAGCATTAATTGACTTAACTCCCATCTGTTTAGCTGTCTGTAAAGATATAATCAAGGTCTCATATTCTGCCACGTTGTTTTTTGCCTCGAACTCTAATTTAAAGGAAAAAGGGAACATATTACCTCCAGGTGAAATTATAAGAAAACCAACACCTCTTCCTTCCTTGGAATAAGCTCCATCAAAGAAGCATTTCCACACTCCTTCAGTTTGCAGCTTTGCAATTACATTGGCTAAAGTAAGTTGCTTCTGATTGTCTTCAACCAGCTATGCATTATCATGTAGTGTGAAACAAGCAAATTCATCCTTTTCCTGGCTATATACAGGTGAATTACTTGCTCCATTTTTTGTAATATTTTTTACAAATCTAGTTTCTCTTGTACAATCTCCTCTCTTCCCCACCAAAAATTGGTATAACAGCATATGTAAAATCCAGTTTCAAAACACCACCCAATTTAGCCCCCCAGGACCTAGATAGAAGCATTCCAAATCTAGCAGGGATATCTGCTACTACTACATCCATGACCAAGATTCTAGTTGGAATTTGGGCTAGTGACACTGCCAGATCCTTAATAACCCCCAGGCACTTGACTTTGTTCGAATCAAAAGAATACAAGTCCCTATAAGGTTTGGTCACTTGCAGATTTAGTTTCTTCATCACTGACAAAGTCATAAGATTATGTGAAGCTCCTAAATCAAACATACAATTATGTAGGAGGAAATCATGAACCAATAAGGAAATATAAAAAGGAGGCATTGAAGAATCTACTTCCTCAACATGTGGACCAAAAACCACTACTGGTTTATCTTCCTTTAGATTTACAGTGTCATTTATACTCTCATTTTATTCTGAATTAATAAACTCAGCAATATCCTTTTAATAAATAGGTGTTTTTTCCAATTCTGTAAGGGGAACTTGTATTCTTACCTTTTCCAACTCCTTAGTAAGACTAAACAAGTGACCTTGTTTAGCAATCCTTTCGTTCTCATCTTCACCTTTCTTCATGACTGGAATTACTTGAGGAATTGAAACATGTTTCTCCAAAGGAATTTTTTCAATTTGACCTTGAGAAGACTCACCTTGAAGTATCTGTGTCTTGCCATTTGCGTTTTGTTGTTGCTTTCATTTATTCACTTGTTTTGCAGGCTGAGATTCTTCTGGAGTCGCCTTTGGTGAGGAATTTGAAACTTGCTACTCAATTTCATTTTTTTGATTTCTTGATCTTTTCCTCGATCTCAAGTCATATTTCTTATGTAGTTCAGACTGCATAAAATCAAAGAATTGTTTCCAATATTCATCAATTTCATTTTAATCATGAATGACATCTGTTTCATCATATACATACTCTTCTCCTTCGATGCCAAGTTTATCTTCATCTACTGCATATAACGTAGAAATTTGATCTTTAGGTTGTTCTTCACCAAGATCTACTTCTATATATAATGGTGCTTGAATTTGATCTTGATATTTTCTTTCCGTTTGCAAGATTTGCAAAGGTTGTTTTCTATATTGGGGATTAAAGTTCTTATTATACCATGTTTTCTTCTGAAAATTCTTATTTTCTAACTCTAATTTATTTAACTTATCTGACAAAGTTTTAATTACATTACACATATCCTCCAATGCTTGACTTTGAGAGGATTCCATCTTTGCCTTTCATTTGTCTTGGATATGTTGTCTCTGGTGCTTTTCACGCAGCCACTAGATTTGCTTCTGTCCCTAATGCATATGTTTGGATTTGATCAAGGGTTGGAGATATTGTTTCCCTTAATGTGCATCCAAAATTTGATTCAAAAGCCCTTGCAAAAGTTATTTTTGCACCAGCAGGAGGAGGCTTAATCTCCACTGGAAGACTATTGTACAATTTGTTAAACCTTCTGACAAATTCGACCACAATTTCATCAGACTTTTTCTTTATGGCATTAAAATCTGTTAATGAATACCCATGATATCTTTTTTCTCCCCATTTTTGAATCAATAAACGTTCCATCTCTTCCCAAGAAGGAATATAATTATTGGGAAGCCCTTTAAACCATTTCCTTACTTCTCCATCCAAGGATTGAAAAAAAAAAAATGTCTTAGAACAATATCTACGTGTTCAACATTTTTTTTTTCTGCAAAATTGCAAAATACTAACACATTATTCTCTGCAGTTTGCTCATCTTCCCCCGTAAAACGAGGAATAATCTTGAGGTAATCCTGTGGCATTTGATTGAACAATTGTGGTAGTTGAAGAGGTGCATACCTATTCATCAAGAATGCATGTGCTGCCATGTTTATTGAACTTTGATTACCAAAAAATGCAGAACCTGACTTAGAAGTAAATGGAGTGTGTAGAGGTGGTAATGTGGATATTGGTTCAAGTTGAATAATTATAGCAGGTGAATGAAAAGTAACAGACTCTAAAGATTGCTCTTGACAGTTAGGTTCCTGAAATGAAGATGATGAAAAAGATGACTCTTTATCAGATGAATGTGCAGATAAGTTACTGCCTTATGTAGACAATGTAGGGATGGGTGTAATTGGGATCATAGACTTTCCAGCCTTCCTAGAAACTAGCCTTTCAAGATCTGAAAGAGCTTGAACCTTCTGTTGTGAAGTGTCTAATATTGTATGGGGTCTCCTTAAAGCCAGAGTTATTGCTTTGATTCAAAAGAGCCAAATATTTCCTCCTCACTAAACAACCAGAGGAAAATATTAAAAACCCGGGAAACTTTTTCTTGCCTTCTCTCCCGGGAAACGATGCCAATTAATGTTGTACCTTAAGAAAGCAATTTCCTAGCTGTAGAGAAATTGTGCTTAAGATATTAATAATTATTGTTTGTTGTCACTTATGTCTCTTTATTGTTTGTTGTATTCTCAAATGAAGGACCTGGAAAACTTGGTCTTTAGCCCTTAATACATATGTGATCAGAAAATCTCATAATGCCATTTGTTGCTAGATATAAATGATGAATGAAGAAAGATTGAAGGAGAAGTTAAAGATAATATGTTTCTTAACACAGAAACTATTATCCGCCACTTAGAGGAATTATGAAAATGAAAATTGAATCATAGACAATATGTTGCTTAACACAGAAACTACTATCTGTGTCCCTTGGAGAAGTTAAAGATAATATGTTGCCTTACACATAAACTATTATCTATAACTTATAAAGGAAGGTGAAAACTTCAAGTATAAGAGTGCTCAATTAAGGAATTTTAACTTTATCTACATAAGCAAATAAAAACCTGCAGCTTCATTACTATACTTGAAAGAAGAAAACATAAGATGACACATGATAGAGAAGTTACAAAATTATACCCAACAATTCATGGAAACTTCTGATTCTTTCATTAATCAACAATTATATCAGGAATACAGTGGCCTAGTCTCCGGGTTCTCCAAAATTCAAACCCCTTCTCTGTAAATCTTCCTCCTTTTATGCATTTGTGAAACAGTTGTTGATCTGTGAAACTGTCAAACTTCTAAACTATTTCGCTAACTATCTGAAGTAAAAACTATTACAAAAAATTACACAAATGGTAAAAGAGACCTCAAAGAACATGAAATACCAGGAAATAACTGAACTTAGAAGATGACAATAACTGTTGGCTTTTCGGCTCTATTAATCGGCTCTTCAGTTCCTCTGTGGATGCTTTAATAATGATTAATCCGTTCAAACCGTAATTAATTGCATTAGACTTTGACTCGTGTGTAGACTGGGGCTTACATATATATCAGATGCGCTTATATTGGCCAAAACACAAAGAAAGCATGCCCAACTGCTTTTTCTTCGGTCTCGACTTTAACACTGATTTTCCCTTTATACAACCAAATTAACGCAAACCTTTGGTTTACCACAGAACTCAAAAAGAATATAATATGTTGCATAAACCCATCGGTTCCACCTTTTTAGCGCTCTGTTGACTTCCCATTGCAAATCGCAATCGGCCCTATCAAAAGATATATCACTACAAAACTTAACAATATGTGATATAACTAACGCGCTGAGAGTTTAAAACATAATGCATATATTTTCGGGTCTGTCCATTCTCCACCGTAGATTTCAACCCCAGGATCCGACGGTTGATATCAATTTCAGGTGGGCTATTTGCATGAGAGTTACCCGCCTGAAATGAGCAGTTTTTCTCTCTCCTGTAGTGCTATGTGTCAAGCATTGAATGGAATCGGGCACATTCATCTAAATACCATTTACCACTTTGCATCCGCCCGAAATCCTGCTTATAGTTTTAAATCCGCCCTTCGTCTTGGTTAACACCCGAACTTGTTCGTGCCCGATGACCGTAGATCTTCGACCTTATCCATTGATCTCTAAGATCCAACAGTTCCTGTGAGTTCATTCTTCATCTGTCCACTGACTTTGACTTTGTGCCATTTCTTCATTATCTTGTGGTTCCGGAGCTTTAAAACATAATATATATGTGTTTCGGGTCTGACTATCACGAATCACAATCGACCAAAGCTGAGGTGCTATGCTATAACTGCCCACTGTGATTTGCGATTGCGATTTAATCACATATATATAATATATATATATATATATATATATATATATATATATATATATATATATATATATATATATATATATATACATATATTGGTTATGGCTACATATAACCATTTATATTATGATTTGATTTGATCCTTGGCTATACTGGAGCCAATTCCTTTATTCTTACTTATTCCTTTAGCAATTTCTAATATACCATTATCACTTCTTTCTCTTGCTTTTATCTATTTTTTGAAATATTTTCAAGTTCTTGAATGAAAACTAAATACTACAAGCAACAAAAATGCATGTTACAACAGGGCTCATAGAGAATTGAAAAACGACTATACCAACCCTATGTTCATGAATCGACTGGCAACAAACTTAAGGAAATAAACTCGAATATCCTCCCAATGAGAGTATCGGATAATTTTCTTATTTTGCTAAATTGGAATGGGGAACTACAACAAAAAAATATTCCTTTAAAATTGAACCACTTCTGACTTAAGGAGTCACATTTCATCGACCTTGTCCAATCCTTATGGGAGACAACTTTTGGAGTCCCTGGCTCCTGGAAAATGGACAAGATCAATTGAAAATTGAGACGCTCTCAAAGAAAGGGTCAGGAGATGGGCTCAGAAGAAGAAAAGGGATTTGACCAGAGAGATAATTTGGATCAAACAACAAGCATAATACTGGAGGACACATTTGACCCAACATATTTCTCTGAAAACATAAAATAATATATCCTACAACTAGAGATTCACAGATTATAGATATTGATAAGACACACTGAAGAATTGCAGCAAAAAAACTGCATCATGTCAGTCGAGGAGGGAGATAAAAACAAAAATAAATTCATAAAAAAATCAAAATGAGGAAAAAATAAACTCTATATGGAGCATCAAATTAGAATCAGGTGAACAACTCACTTCACAACAAGAAATCGAATGGGAGGCAAATAGACGCTTTAGCAACATATTATGCCCCCAAGAATAGGTCCCACTCAACAAGCAACTAGAAAAATGTGACCTTTTCCTTTTTTCACCTAGTATGGAGGACACCATGCATATGGATCATTCCATTACATAAGATGAAGTCCTCTTTGTATTAAAATAAATGACCCATGGAAAAATCCCTGGATTGGGTGACTGGACAATGGAGCGTTTCATCCATTTTCAAGAGATCATGATTGTTGAGCTCACTGAGATGGTGGAGGAATATAGCAACCTTGGTTGGGTGCCAGGCGCCACAAATGCCATGCTCATCACCTTCATCCCGAAGGTTCCTTATCCTGCCACCTTTTCTAATTATCGTCCCATCTCTTTGTGTAATCCCATTTACAAATTGATGTCAGAAACCATTGCAAACCAGATTAAACCTTTCTTGTCGAAACACATTTCTGTTGAACAGTTTGGTTTCCTTGAGCATCGACAGATCCATGATGTTGTTGCAATTGCACAAGAATTCATTCATCCAATCAAGACCTACCATCTAGATGCCTGCCTTATGAAAATTTATCTTAACAAGGCTTTTGACTACGTTGATTGGGAACTAATGTGGATGATCCTACAAAAAACGGGCCTAGGGTTCTTTATGATAAATTGGATAAAAACATGTATAAAGATTGTCTCCCTTGCTATCATGATTAATGGCTCTCCATTAGTTTTTTCCTCAATCTCTAGAGGACTCAGACAAGGTTGTTCTTTGTCTCCTCTATTGTTTCTTGTCAAATTTATTGATGGATTTTCCAGAAAACTAACTAATGCTCGTAATCATGGTCTCATTTCTGGATGCAAAATAACAGACAGGCCCCCCTCTCCCATTTAATGTTTGTGGACAACTTACTCACAATCGGAATATATGACCCTTCTAAATGGCGGGTGATCTTCAACACCCTTATAGATTTTGGAATCACCTTGGGGCTTCTCGTGAACCAGTCAGAGTCTAACTGATTTCAAGTGAGTCTCATGCAGACGGGACCAAGGAGATTGCCAATATCTTTGGGGTAAAAGTCTCACACTTGGACGATGGTTTCACTTACTTCAATTTCTTCCTTAAGCCAAATGGATGCAAAAATAAGGACTGGCACTGGCCCCTTCAAAATTAGAAATTGACTTAAACAATGGTCTCATTGTTGGATCTCTTTGGGAGGGTGCCTTATTCTTGTCAAGTCTGTTTCAACATTCCCATATAAGATGCACATCTTCAGACTCCCCAAAGTAATTGTCCGTAAACTCAACCCCATTATCACATGCTTCATATGGGCTACCACACAATCGATACGCAAATTTCTTCTCACCATCTTGGAGACCCTCAACCTTTCAATCAAACAGATCGATGGGTACTCTTGGACATTTCCTCCTTCAACTTGGCACTACTTCTTAAAAACTTTTGGAGATCAATCTCAAATATGTTGGAACCAAATTATCAATTCAAAATATCTTCAAAACATCGGTTGGATTCATGCTCATGCTCCTGACCCTCCCAATTATCTGATTTCATGGCGCAACCTTCTCCACACCAAGCATTGGCTTTTTGGGAATATGAAATGGGATGTTGGTTCAGGATCCACCCCAAATATTGGCCTGGACCCTCTCTCCGGCTTAACAGGCCCACATCTTCTATCTCCTCATTAATTTTTTGAATAATCAATGATTTTTTTTTATATACATGACATAGCAAACGAATATCTCTCCTCCTCCACAATTACACCTTGGAGAAATGTTGCAGAGCTAGAAATTCAAGCCCCTCTGATTCGGGAATGGACATCGTACATTATAGATCTAAAACTCTCTGGGATTGTCCTATCCACAAAAGCTGACAGATTCATCTAGTGTAGAGGCTCACAATAGGAAAGTGTAACAACAAATGAAGGTTACCGGATAATCTACCAGCCTTCCAAGAATATTTCACTTTTCTCTTGGTTGGCTTGATGCTCAAAAGGAATTTGCCACTCAAAATCAAGTGTTTCTCCTAGTTGGTGGTGCACAACCAGATTTTGACTTGGGAAATATTCTACAAGAGGGGCTTCTAGGCACTAGGACGATGTTGCCTTTGCTCAACAACTAGAGAGGACATCAACCACCTCTTCCTCCACTACCCTTTTGCTTCTTCTATCTCGACAAATGTGCTACCACTGTCAAATTCTTCTGCAGATTGTACTGCATTGACATTCTCTCATGTCTTGGAAAATGGACTGTGGATCACCCTCAACATAGAATGTTGGCTTTCTTCATCATCTGGGGGATTTGGTGCTCCAGGAACGCCCTCATCT
Organism: Pinus tabuliformis; assembly: GCA_031772625.1. Lineage (NCBI taxonomy): Eukaryota > Viridiplantae > Streptophyta > Pinopsida > Pinales > Pinaceae > Pinus > Pinus tabuliformis. Next base: position 1,228,807,193 of record CM062804.1, read on the forward strand.
TTGAGCATGTGAAGCCAAACATCTGGAAAACCAGCTGCAAAATTTTCTCCTCCTATCTTGAATACTCTCCTTTCAAGACATCGGCCCCAAAACATCCCTCTCCTCCCTCGAACATCTGGTCCTCTTACCCAGTCGATTGTTTCGACAGGGCCTCCTTGTTTGACTCTTGTGGCTATGACATGGCCATCCATCTAGACCTTGAGAGATTCTACGAGTTTTACTCGCACTATGGAATTGGTTCTAATACTTGTGTTGAACTCCTTGCTCTCTGGGGGGTCCTACACTGTCCTTGGCTTGGCATCAAAGCTCTTTCCATTTTTGGGGATTCCAAATCCATCGGTTGGGCTAACAATCAAGGCTTTTTAGACTCTCTCAACCTCGACACTTGGAAATGCAGAATCAAAACCCTGCTCAAGGAGTTCTGCTATGTCTCCATCACTCACGTCTATTGAAGTCAGAATGGCGAAACAGATTGCCTCGCCAAGGAAGCTTGCAGCTAGATACTGATAAAATTAAATTCCAATGTTTCGCCTCTGGCTCTCTTCAATGGTCGGGACACATTTTGATCTAACTCTGTCTATATATTGTATCGGTTACTCTCTGTTTAACTTTTTTGTGCAAAGTACCTCCAGTTATTTATCACTGTAACAGGACTACTCACTACCGTTTATGAATCTTAGAGAATAGATGTATTAAACAGAGTTCTAGGTTACTGCTTATATCCTCTACAGGTGATAAGGAGGATCACCATCTCTATCAATGTACTTTCTCGTTTTGTCAATAGAAAGCATTTTTTCTGATTTGGAAAAAAATGCCTCTTATAGCATTCTAAATTTAAAATCTTTGAAATCAACTACAACACCCAGTTTTAAAAGATCGCTTTCTGGTTGCAGTCAGATGGGAAACCCTCTCTGGTTTCCGTCGCATGACTGCATACAATCGGTATATTGAAAGTTGGTTGATCTCAGAGGCTTGGACCTTCATAATTTTCTAAAATATTATGATTTGGCTGATCTCAGAGAGTTGGATCTTCATAATTTATAAACCTTCTCCCTTTATAAACATTTCAAGTTTATGCTCTGCCCTTGAGAATTAGTATTCAGGTCTTTCTACTCTCCGTATGTAGTCAAACGACAATCTCGCTCTCAGGCTGCCTTCAGGGAAAGTAGTGGTGGGATGAAATGAGCCCTATTACCAGCAACTCAGAATATAAATAAATAAAATCCATCTTCTATCAAGATTCTATCAAGAAAACTAAAACTAACTATTCTTCTATAAACGAATAAATTCAAGCTATTATTAGGAATAATTGGCTGAGAGCTAACAGAAAAGCCATGTGCCGTGGCAGGGAGTTGTTTGGGAAGAAACTGAAATTGCCAAAATTTCGCGATATTTGATTTCCACAACATAGGGGCTGATGATAATGGATTAGGGTTGACTACATGCATGCTCCCTCCCTACCATTCATTGTTCTTTGTTTACCAAGTGGCAGATTACTGTTCGGTGTCATGTGATTCGAGATATCCAGATGCTAAAGTTGGTAATTGCCATTTTCAGATTTGTCATGATTTATTGGAAGCCACATAAATTTTAGTCAAAAATTCTGTCAGCTGTTCAAGTTTTCAGAGCTTTGGAAGAAATATATTAATTATATCCCTCGTGCTTTGACATTTGATGCATAACTGCAAAACTCCCTTGAGTTTGCTGATTGTTTGTGGATAGATTTACAGAGCTTCCATTTTCTGTGATTCAATCGATCGCGGTGGACATCAGTCGTGATTTGTGAACAATACCGAGCTATTAATTTCTCAATTGTTGGTTCAACTTTTGGTCTAATTATCATGGGAGGTGCCAAAGAGGAGCTGTATGCTTTAGCTTTCCTATTTCAGTTCCTCACTGTCGTCTCCCTTGCACAGTCCAATGGAAATTATACAAAGTTTTATTTCCCTTCATTCGGCGACCACAACAAGAAGCAGTTGAAATACATGGGAAATGCTTCCTATAGTTCTTCAGTTGGTTACATTGATCTTACTCCATCGCCGAACACTACATCAGCTGCTTCTGGGAACAAATATTCTAAGTTGTATAATTGCGTCGGAAGGGTTATTTTCCATGAACCCATCACCGTCTGGCCGGCGACATTTACGACAACCTTCACCATGTATGTCGAAAATATCACAATTCCCGTCGGGATAAGGAATTTCAATGCAGACGGTATGGCCTTCATCATAGTGCCCAATGACAAACCCTCTCCTCCGGAAAGCTACGGATCCTATCTGGGCGTATTTGATCCATCAGTAGATGGAAGCGAAACGAATCAGCTAGCCATCGAATTCGACACCTTCTGGAACGAATGGGATCCGAACGCCAACCATGTCGGAATAGATACCAATAGCATACAATCCAACGTGACTGCCAATCTCGGGCCAAAAGGCATTGTGCTCAAATCAGGGCGGCCGATAAGGTTTCGAGTGCATTACAATGGCTGGAACAAAATCCTGAAAATATCGGCTGCCTATGCAGACCAACCAATTAACTACGCCGTCATCTTGACTCAAAAAATAGAGCTATCAAGAATCGTTCCGAGATCAGCCTACCTGGGATTCACGGGTTCTACGGGGAATTCTTTCGAGATTCAGCGCGTTTTGGACTGGAATTTCAGTTCAAAGATTTTGCCCAAGTCGTCTCTGTCCGTCGGGACTGAGTCCAGGGCAGGTTCGACAAGCAAGGGAGCGAAAATCGGGCTCATTGACGGTTCCATCGTCGTAGGGGTCATGGTATTGGGATTGTTGGCATGGTTCGTCGCTAGAATTAGGAAAGGCCGAAGAGGCGCCAAACGGATGTCAGGCGGAGGATTCAGTGGGGAGCTAGCGTTGATGGAGGGCCGATCGGCGGCTTCATCGTATGCTCCTCGCCGGTTCTCCTACAAAGGGCTTTCGACCGCGACAAAGAACTTCAGCGAGACGGAGTTTCTCGGATCGGGCGGCTTTGGGAGCGTGTACAGGGGAATTCTGGAAGGCCCTGACGGGGCGATTGTACATGTCGCGGTGAAGAGAATCTCGGCCGGCTCGAGACAGGGACAACGAGAATTCATGTCGGAAATCAGCAGCATAGGCCGGCTACGACATAGGAACCTGGTACAGTTCCACGGCTGGTGCCACGAGCGCGACGAGCTGCTGCTCGTCTACGAATATATGCCCAATGGGAGCCTCGAAAACCTCCTCTTCAGGCAAGAAGGTGATCAGAATGAAAATCAGCCACTTCTCAATTGGCTCCAAAGACACAAAATTTTATGTGGCTTGGCTTCCGCGTTGCTGTACCTTCAAGAAGAATGGGATCAGAAAGTCGTCCACCGGGACATTAAGCCCAGCAATATTATGCTCGACGGGGACTTCAATGCCCGCCTGGGGGATTTCGGTCTCGCACGGCTGATCGAGCACGACGAAACGAATCCGGCGGTCACCACCATGGTGGCAGGGACGATCGGGTATGTGGCTCCAGAGTGCGGGTACACCGGCAAGGCTACTGCAGAGTCCGATGTTTTCAGTTTCGGTATCGTTGTGTTGGAGGTAGCAAGCGGGAGGCAGGTTGTGGAGCGAGGGCCATCATTGTCAGAGGGAAATTTAGTGGATTGGATTTGGAGTCTTTACGGGAAGGGAATAATTATGGAGGCTGCGGATCCTAGATTGGATGGGGATTTTGACGAAGAGCAGATGAAACGAGTATTGATTTTGGGACTGGCCTGCTCACATCCAGATCCCCAGCTGCGTCCTCCAATCAGGCAAGCGCTGCAGGTTCTTATTAATCCCAATGAACAGATGATGTCGCTTCCTTCTACTAGACCCGTGGCTATCTATGTAGTTTTGCCATCCGAAACCGAACTTCATTCTCGCTCCACTTCTTCGCAGTTAAATGTTGTTCCTGCGGGGTCAGCTTCTACCGGCTCTGGAGGGTATCCATTATACCCATACATGATGGCAGATAGACGTGAATTCCATAAGAGAAATATGGTATAAAATTTTTATTATGTAATTTTTATTTTGTTTATTTTATTATGGATCAAAGAACAGAAAAGATGGACGAAGCTACTTAATTGTTAATAATTAATTTTTAAAGTATTCATCACCTCCATACCTATCAGAAAATTATATTTGATACCATGTTCAAAGGGATGCAATAATATGTAGTTCAACATTTTTGTTGCTGTATGGGAAAATCTTTAGTCCAGCATAAAAATTATTTTTTACTAAACGGTTATTTTAAAATAGTTGCGGACTCCAGTTTATATGCTGCATGTTTCTGGATGTGACATATAAGCAATTTATCGATACTTTCCAGAATTTGAAATGCTTTTTTATGGACAGGAGTCTCATGTCCTTTCTTTATTACAGCGTGGCCTATCACAGTGCGGCCCTGATTGAAAAGATGGGTACTTCTTGGTGTTTTATCATGCTTTGTTTTATATATTTATTTTACCATTTTATGTTGTTTGTAATTATGATATTAAAATTATAATAAGATAACTTTAATATGGGTGGATAATTATTTTGTTTTTGGAAGTCAAATTAAAAAATATTTGATGTGGTAAAGGAAATACTATAAGGCGGTAGAATAGGTAAGAGTAGTAAAGAAGAATGGAAATTGTGAACGAGGCCTCTCCAATGTTGTTTATGTTTTTGATTGTATAGATATTTACTATATGAAAATGCTGGAGGCAAATCTAGTACCAGAGAAATCAGGGGGTCATCATTGAAATATTACTTGCATATTTCTTGTTTGAACTCTGGATCCTAAAAAACTTCCCTTAGATTCAATTCATCTACCTTGGTAACAACTACTAAACAATCCTTCCATACATCAAGCAACCCTCAGCTATAGGACCAAAACTTACTCGGCTTATGCGACAAACTCTGACCATTTTCTCCATTTGCAATCAAACAAGATTTGATCCTTGAATGAATAAACGTAGCATTATAGGCTTTGAAATCCATTTTGGAAAGATTTATGTTTCATCCTAGCAACAATATCTATAAGGATGAGAGTGCAAGGAGTGGCTAGTAATGCCACAACATAGGTTGAAATTTCAACTGGTATATTTGGCATTACAAATCAAGGTTTCTGTTTTGTCCAATCACTGCTATCCGCAATTTTTCCAGACCCTTTTCCACTTATCTTCCCAAAAGATCCCTTGGCTGAGATTCCTTTGAAATTGTTACTCCCCTCACTAAAACTCTTAGATTGTCTTTGGGAGGGACAACCACTAGTTGTGTTATGCTACTGCAACAGAAAGGGCAACCTGGAGGAGGAGAATATGTTGTGGTAGGATTAGGTTTATTGTGACAACATAGTGTTAGAGTGCAGAGGGCACACATTTGATGCCCACAGTCCTGAACTTCAATGGTACACAATTGATCAAAGAAAATGCAACAAACCTCAGATTCACTAGCATCATAAATATTATCTTCAATGTCGTCTTCTTAATCAGTGGAAGAGGATGTTGAAGAGGTAGCTCCAAACATAATGCTTTTCTCCCTGGCTCGATTGGCCTCCATAAAGGCCTTTTTTAACGAGAGCCTCTAGATTGAGTTGATTATGAATTTCCACGGTGTAGCAAAACCAATGGTTTTGCAGAATTTGGATTCAGTAAGGTTGCACAGGCAAACTGTTTGTACTTAAGGGCTACCACATATGGGATTCGCCTAGACGTATCTCGCTGAATGCAGTCAACACCCCAAGCCAACAATTCTCTCATAGAATCCAAGCAGCCTCCTCGAGCAGCAAGGTGCAAAGGCGTGATCCCTGGTTGTCCATGATCTCCAGTGGTTGCACAAACTAAAGCCCCAATTCTCAATAGCAGCTGAACAACCCTTGCATGTTTCATTTGAGCCACAAGGTGTAATGAAGTGGCTCCAACCCCATCTCTCACATTTACAAACTAGGCAAATCCCCAAGAGTCTACAACGAGAGTAGAATGGGTAGCTAAGAGAATAGCTTCCAAGCAATTAGTGTGCCCATAGTTTGCAACATAGTGCAAGCAAGTTCTCTGATGCAATGAGTCAAACAACAATATATTTGCACCAGCTTGCAGAAGCCTCTCAATGTCGGAAACCTTCCCATACATGGCGGCCATCATCAGAGGAGTTTGTTTGTTGCGACTTAGGGCATCAAGTTGCAAATTTCGGTCCAACAGAGATGACAGGACATCAATTTGGCCAGTTGCAGCAACAATATGCAATGGAGACATCTTTTCATAGATTGTGGTCTCTAAGACCAAATGGGGCTCTCACTCATGAGCAACCTCCACCCTTTGCAAATCCTCTTGCTAGACGACATATAAGAAGGCATGTTCATTGGAGACATTACAGCTCAGAGCTTGACCTATTTATTACCAAATATTGCTTGCTGAATCCCCAATGCCCCGAGCCCCTTATCAACACCTCTCAGGCGAATCCTGAAAAATCTAACTTGTGACTCTTCAAACCGACAGTGTAATCAATCAATCAGTGAATCCCATCTTTGGTACACCAGCAAAATACAAATCCATTGAAAGAACAAATACCCAACTACAACAAGTTTCTAAACATGCATAAAATTGATACTATCTATCTGCCAAGTTCCATGTGTGAATAGTTTGACATCCACTTACGACTTGAATGTAATGGAAAGTAATCCAAAGTAGTATGGATTATTTTAAGTTCAAAGGTAACATGATCTACTATACTATAGATTCCATTATTCTTTTGTTAAATTGCAAACCTCTATAAACGATGTAACCAGTGAAAATACTAACTAGTTAAAAACAAAAAATAAAAAATTAGCACGCACATGATGCAAAATACCAGCTCCTATGTAGAATGAATTTAGGTAAAATTTCACCAAGAAATCATGCCAGAAAATTAATTACCATGGAGAATTCAATGAGGATCAAATAATTAAAGGGAGATTTGACTCTCTTTCATTTCCCAGTTCCTAACACAACTTCGGAACTAAATTAGAAAACGAGAGTAAAAATAGCTTTAGGTGCAACACATGGTAGTTTTTCATATCCTCTTTTTTGTGACTTACTTTATAAAAATATAAATTTCGATAGATATCTACTCTATGCTCCAAAAGGAAAACGACATATTTTCCATGCGATTTCTTATGTAGATTTCTACTTTTATCTCTTAAAGGGAATTAATGCATAACAATATCTCCATTTGTATTCAAAGGATTGGAATACATGTATGTAGATTGTACTCCGAAGATTATTCACAAGGATGTGAAGACAACGAACATTCTTATAGACAACAATTTAAAAGGAAACCTTGGTGACTTTGATCCTTCAAAGGTATGGATTGATGAGGAGGATGGGGAGCCTTCTCATGTTACCACTCTAGTGAAAGGAACTGCAGGATACCTTGATCCAAAGTATATCGCACACATAACTTGTACCCTCTTTACAATAATAGTGATGGTGAAGGAATTGTATTTGTTGTAGAATCTGATTTGTTCATTTTTCTTGCCATTCTTAGATCAATTTTTCTTTTGGTTTTATTTAATAGGTATTTTAGCACTCAAAGGTTGACTGATAAGAGTGATGTGTATAGTATTGGAGTAGTTTTGTTAGAGATCATGTGCAGTATTGCTTCCATTAGAGAAACACCATTGTGAGTCATACAGATAAAATAAGGGTATTCATATGATGTCAGAGTTGGATCTGTTGTTGCAAGGGACAAAAGTGGGAGTTGTATCTTCATCCTAGCAATAATATCTATAGGTATGGGAGTGCAAGGACTAAGTAGTAATGCCATATCATAGGTTGAAATTTTAATTGGTATATTTGGCATAAAAAATCAAGGTTTTTGTTCCATTCAATCACTAATGTTCGCAATTTTTTCAAACCCTTTTCCACTTATCTTCCCAAAAGATTCCTTGGTTGAGATTCCTTTGAAACTGCTGCTCCCCTCATTGAAACTCTTATATTGTCTTGGCTTGTTTTTCTTTTAAGAATCAATGCCAGTGTAGCTGCTTTGGGGAGGGGAAACCACTAGTTGTGCTATGCTACTGTGACAGAAAGGGAAAGTTGGAGGAGGAGAATCTGTTATGGTAGGATTAGGTTTATTGTGACAATACAATGCTAGAGTGCAGAGGACACACATTTCATGCGCACAATCCTGAACTTCAATGGTACACAATTGATCAAAGTGAATGTAACAAACCTCAAATTCACTAGCCTGCATATTGGCACAAACAAAGACAACCAGTTAGTGGAAATGATAGTCACTTGACATTTGAAGAAAATAGATAACTGATAAAAATTATTAGTCTGATATGTGTCTTGATTCTACCAAGTTCCAACCAATCAATAGACATCTGAGATTAGAAGCAAGAACACACGTCATAAATATTATCTTCAATGTTATCTTCTTGATTAGTGGAAGAAGACACTGAAGAGACAACTCCAAACATAATGTTTTTCTCCCTTGCTCGATTGGCCTCCATAAGGGCCTTTTCCAACAAGAGCTTAGCCTCTATATTGAGTTGACTTATGAATTTCCACTATGTAGGCCATGGCAATGGTTCTGCAGAATTGTGATTCAGTAAGGCTGCATAGGAAAAGTGTTTGTATTTAACGGCTACCGCATATGGGATGCGTATGCTAAGTAAAACACATTAATCAATAGTCTATGGAAATCTCTTAGTAAATTCCCTCTTTTTATCTCCTATTACAGTAGTCCTATCTGTAACAAACTAAACATATAATAAAGTTTGAGTAAACAAGAGGAATGAAGTTATGCCCTCAGAGAGAGTTAAGGGAGTTTTGACCCAGACACATCTCACTGAATGCAGTCAACACCCCAAGCCAACGATTCTCGCATAGAATCCAAGCAACCTCCTTGAGCAGCAAGGTGCAGAGGCATGCTCCCAGGTCATCTGTAAGGGAAAAAGCATACAAACAAGGGTGGTTTTTATTAAATCTTGAGGTGGAAGGCACCTTTCCTATTCATTCACAAATAAGAGAAATACAAATTTGGCAGAATTTCCTTTCAAGTTCTGATAGAGCACATGTTGTTAAGGAAAGAAAGATTCATTTGGCACAAATTTTCAAGAAAAAAACCCAATTTTCAGGAAAGAGGCACACATGTTACTAAAATGAAGAGAAACATTTCATATGTGACAACTATGGTTTCGATGATACAAAGAAACTAATTACAAATCTAGCTGTCTCTATCTCTTACCCATGAGCTCCAGTGGCTGTGCAAATTAAAGCCCCATTTCTCAACAGCAACTGAACAAACCCTGGATGTTTCATTCGGGTTGCAAGGTGTAATGAAGTGGATCCAACACCATCTCTCACGTTTAAAAATCAAGAAAATCCCCAAGAGTCTACAACAGGAGTAGACTGTTATGAAACCAACTCACAAAAAGATAGAAAAGATAGATGAACGCCTTAGAAATAAGCCTCTTCGAGGGGGCAACCTCCTTTACATTGCACAAATGAACAATTCTTGGATGATTCAAATGAAAAAAACTCCTTTCTATATATAGGAGCCTAAGGGGTCACAATATAACCAAGCTGACCTAACAATAATAATATAAAGGCACAAAAATAACAATAGAGGGATTCTATGGGGCACAGTAATAATAATATGGGGACAATAGGGGCACAAAAATATTAATAAGGGATACAACTACAATATTAATGGGGGCATCACTAGTATTATATGGACCTAACATGCCCCTCTCCTTCAAAAAAATGTTGTCCTCAACGCTTGAGTAGTTTTGCATGCTTCTGTATAAAATTCTCATCCTCCCATGTGGAATCTTCAACGGATAAGTTCTTCCACTTGATGAGATATTCTGAAATGGATCGATTTCGTAGTTGTCGAGTTCTTGTTTCTATGAATGCTTCCAGTTCCAATATAATTTTTCCTTCCTCGTCAAGTTTTGGCAATATTGTTTGAACTGGGAGCTTATCGCCTATAACCTTCTTTAAACATGAAACATGGAAAACTAGGTGCACTCGAGAAGCTGCAGGAAGCTCCAATTTGTATGCGATAGTACCAATCTTTTACAACACCTTGTACAGACCATAATACTTTGGTGACAATTTGTTATCCTTCTTAGCTTGCTTGAGGGGCATTTGTTTATATGGTTGTAGCTTTGGGAATACCCAATCACCTACATCAAAACTTCTTTCACTGCAATGTTGATCTGCCTGTTGTTTCATTCTATTCTGCCCAACACGAGGTTATCCTTTAAGAGTTGGAGAACTTGTTGTTGATGCTCAAAGTGATGTTCCACTTCTTGAAGCTTATAATTTTCTCTTAAATAGGATGTGATGGATGGTGGCTGATATCCATAAAGTTCCATAAATGGGGTCATTTTTGTTGCAGTATCGAAGGAAGTGTTATACCACCATTTAGCTAGAGGCAACCATTTGTACCATTGTGTTTGTTTATCAAATACAAAGCAACAAAGATATCCTTCCAAACATTTGTTTACTATCTCCGTTTGCCCATCAGATTGAGGATGATAAGATAAGCGATGAGCTAACTGAGTACCAAGACAAGAAAATAATTCTGTCCAAAAATTTCTTGTAAAAATGGGATCTCTATCACTTACAATAATCTTTGGATTTCCATGTAGCTTTTTAATTGTTTCCATAAATGCCATAGAAATATACTGGCTTTAAATGGATGTGATAATGCACAAAAGTGTGCATACTTGGTAAGTCTGTCAACTACCACCATGATGACACTCGTGCCCTCAGACTTGGGTAAACCTGTGATAAAATCCATTGAAACCTCCTCCCAACATTTGCTTGGAATGGATTGTAATAGACCTGGTGTCTTAATTGTTTCAGCTTTATTTTGTTGGCATACCAAACATTCCGCCACAAACTTTTGAATATCCAATTTAAGGCCATCCCAAAAAAATTCCTTCTTAACCCTGTGGTAAGTTTTTAAAAATCCTGAGTGCCCTCCTAAGGGAGAAGCATGCAATTCCAGAAGAATCTTTTGTTTGAGTTGGGAATTATTACAGAGGTATAAGCGATATTTGTACCATAACGAATCATTTTTCCAGCTAAATGTATCAGATGTACTGGAATCTTGTTGTAACTTTCGAATAAGTTCCCACACTTCTTCATCATTCTTCCATTCCTCCCTTGCTTCGTTTATTCAATCTAGTTGGATAATAGAAATGACACACAACAATGCTTCCACATCCTCATCTGTTCTTGAGAGTGCATCTGCCACAACATTTTGCTTCCCTTTTCTGTATATGATTTCAAAATCATAACCCAACATCTTTGTGACCCATTTTTATTGTTCTTCAGAGGATAATCTTTGTTCTAAAAGGTATTTAAGGCTATCATGATCCATTTTTACCTTGAAGTGTCTTCCCATTAGGTAGGGTCGCCATTTCTTAAGTGCATGTAGTATTGCCAACATTTCCTTCTCATAAATAGCTTTGTGTAAATACTTTCCCTTGATTGGACGAATTTTGAAAGCAATGGGTCTTTCATCTTGCGTTAAAACAACACCAATTCCATTTCCGGAAGCATCACATTCCACAATAAAGGTTTTTGTGAAGTCTGGTGTAGCTAAGACCGATGCTTGGCACATTGCCTCTTTAAGATATTTGAAGGACCTTGTTGCTTCTGGAGTCCATGGAAATGCATCTTTCTTCAATAATGTTGTTAGAGGTGCTGCTATTTTCCCATAATTCTTAAAAAACTTGCAATAATACCCTGTCAACCCGAGAAATCCTCGCAAAGGCTTTATGGATGTGGGGATTTCCCATTCCTTAACGGCTTTAATTTTGCTAGGGTCTACCTTAACTCATTCATGAGATACAAGATGACCTAGATATTCCACCTCTTGTACTCCAAAGAAACATTTGGATCTTTTTGCATATAATTGTTTCTCCTCCAATAGTTGTAGCACCCTGTCAACGATCCTTCCAAGACTTGCTGTAGTTAGTATATCATCAAAAAACACTAACACAAAGTTTCTAAGGAAGGGTTTGAAAATGGAATTCATCAAACCTTGAAATGTAGAAGGTGCATTGGTAAGGCCAAAAGGCATGACCAAAAAGTCATAATGACCCTCATGAGTTCTAAATGTTGTTTTCGGAATGTCTTGAGTCTTCATTATGATTTGATGATATCTGGAACGAATATCTAACTCGATGAAGTAAATTGATCAATGCAATTCATCGAATAATTCATCAATGACAGGAATAAGAAACTTATCTTTAATAGTGAGCTTATTGAGCTCCCTATAATCTGGACACATGCGCCATGATCCATCCTTCTTATGCACCAATACTACTGGAGCAGAGAAAGAACTTTGGCTAGGTTGAATTATACCAGCCTCAAGCATTTCTGCAACCATACGTTCAATTTCACTCTTTTGGGCATAGGGATATCCGTATGACCTGATGTTTGGAGTAACACTTCCTGGAATCAAATGAATAGCATGATCATTATCACGAATAGGTGGGAGACCTTTGGGAGTCTCAAATACCTTGGAATGATTTTCCAAGACTTTTTGGAGATCTAGAGCAATAGATGATTTCGGTGTGGAAACATCTAGCGAACATAATTTAGCAATTACACTTCGTTTTTCCTTTTTTATAAGCTTTGTCATACCGTTAGAGCTTATTATCTTTCTCAGTTTCCCTGCAATACCCCTTAATTCAACTTCCTTTCCTTCCGCATAAAATTTCATGAAAATTTCTTGAAAGTTAAAAGCTATTGTACCCAAGGATTGTAACCATTGGACTCCTAGTACAACATCAGCACCTCCCATTGGAATGGAAAGCATTGGGCTTTTGAATACATATTCTCCCATGGATAGCTTGATATTATGGCACTTTCCAAAGCAATTTATTGCTCTTCCATACGCAACCATCACTTGAAACTCTTGTGCTAGATATGGGAAGCAATTCAATTCTTTTGCTATCTTATAATGAATAAAATTGTGGGTACTTCTTGAATCAATCAACACTATTACCTTTTTAATCTTGATTTTTCCTTCTATCTTGATGGTTTGAGGAGTGGTAATTCTAGCCAATGCATTACAAAATATGGTCGGATTCATTTCTTCTTTATCTAGGCTTTTTTCCTGGAGTATATCCTCTTCTTTTGACCTTTCTTGCTCCTTTTCTTCTTCCTCTTCACAATCTATGTAGAATAATTTGTTCTTAGCACACTTATGACCTTTAGTGTATTTGCTATCACAACTGTAACAAAGCCCTTTTGTTCTTTTTTCTTCCAATTGTTGTGGTGTCAACCTTATAGGTTGTGGAAGGCTAGGGGAAACAACACTTCCATCTTTATAGTTGTGAGTGGTATGCTTCCTGGTTGCCATAATTTTGCTTTCCATTTTTTTTGCTAGCCTGAATGCCTTCTCTAATGAATCAGGTTCCCAAAGGAGAACATCATGTTGGATATTATCCTTTAATATCCCTATGAAAACATCAATCCTATGCTCCTCTGGAATATTTTTTTACCCTTATGTTCAATTTTTGGAACTCCTCAATGTGCTCCATTATTGAAACCTTTTGTTTGAGGCTTATGAATTGGCTAAAAAAGTGTTGTTTTTTGTATCCTCATAATGTGTTGTCAATTCTTTCATAAAAATTAACCAAGTGATAATTTGTTTACGAGAGCAAAGCCATTGATACCATACAAACTGATTTGGTTCCAAATATAAAGCTGCAATACGTACCTTTTATGTGTTTTTCACATTATTGAGATTGAAAAATTGCTCCATCTGTAATATCCATATTGCGAGACCCTTGCCATCAAACTTCTTCATATCGATTTTTGGAATATGGTGGGTCTTCGATCCAACATTAGAGTCTATGGAATCATGATTAACATTTCTTTTTTTCTCATCATGAGTTTCCTTTACTACCCTTTCACCATTAGTGACCATTTCTTTTAGCAACTTATTCATATTTATCTTCAATTCTTCCATCTTATCATCCATGCCATCCATTTTAGCGTCCATGCCATTCATCTTAGCTTCCATGCCATCCATCTTAGCTTCTATGCCTTTCTTTAAACAATCCATCTTAGCTTCTACACCTTTCTTTAAACCATCCATCTTAGCTTCTACGTCTTTCTTTAAACCATCCATCTTAGATTTTGTTACTTTTTGTGCAAGTGACACTTGTTGCACTTGGTCTCGTAATTTTGATATATCATGTTGCATTTATTCCTCTTCTTCATGAGTCATGCTAGAGCCTTCAGATTGCTTACTAGGTGTTTGCATTTTCTTTCCTCGGGGCATCAATTACCTATAATAATGCTTTACTATGCCCTTTGAATTCCTTCAAACTAATTTTTCAAACCAAGCTTATGCAAAAAATTTAAAAAAACTACACACTTTTTTCACTTTGTAGGAGCTTGATATTGAATCTGATGTATCTCTGTAATTTCAGATCATCTAATTATGAAATTGCGACCTGTAGTAGCTCTCCGCGTCCTATTTCTAATGCCACCAGTCCAATGCAAATTGGATTCTCCAAGGAAGAGTTATGCACAATCGCCCAAGATGACCTAATTATAGACCTTTCCAAAAGAGCGAACTTGTATGAAGTGCCACATGTAACTGTTTTGACCCTTGGCTCTAAAAAATATATACAAGAAACTACCATCCGTCCTCTTTCTGTACCTTCTTACAAAATTTCAATTTGATGCTCAGAGAGAAAGTTATGAATATTTTCCCTAGGTCACCTGTTTGGAATGTAATTGAGGAGTCTGCAAAAATACCAACTTCCTCAGATCATATCTCTGCAAATATAGCGCAAAAAATTCTGAAATTTGGATCCGAGGTTTACTGTGATTTCATCTCAAATGGGTTTTTTTTTTTCGCTTCTAAAACATCGTAGAAAAAAAGTTATAGCAAAAATTCCATGATGACCTATTTGGAGCAGCAAAACCCTAGAATCCAAAGCTCTAATACCAAATGTTATGAAACCAGCTCACAAAAAGATAGAAAAGATAGATGAACGCCTTAGAAATAAGCCTCTTTGAGGGGGAAACCTCCTTTACATTACACAAATTAACAATTCTTGGATGATTCAAATGACAAAACCTCCTTTCTATATATAGGAGTCTAAGGGGTCACAATATAACCAAGCCAACCTAACAATAATAATATAAAGGCACAAAAATAACAATAGAGGGATTCTATGGGGCACAGTAATAACAATATGGGGACAATAGGGGCACAACAATATTAATAAGGGATACAACTACAATATTAATGGGGGCATCACTAGTTCTATAGGGACCTAACATAGACTCAGTGGTCAGCACCTCAAGCCAACAATTATCGCACATAATCCAAGCAGCCCCTTGAGAAACAAGGTGCAGACGTGTGATCCCTGGTTTTCTCTAAGGGAAGAAACATAGAAACAAGGGAAGGTTTCATTAAATCTTGAGGTGGAAGGAACCTTTCCTATTCAGTCACAAACAAAAAAAATACAAAGTTGACATAATTTCCTTTCAAGTTTTGATAAAGCACATGTTGTTCAGGAAAGAAAAATCCATTTGGCACAAATTTTCAAGAAAAAACCCAATTTTCACAAAAGAGGCACACATGCTATTAAAATGAAGAGAAATATTTCAGATGTGACAAATATGGTTTCGATGATACAAAGAAACTAATTACAAAACTGGGTGTCTCTATCTCTTACCCATGGCTCTATCTCTTACCCATGAGCTCCAGTGGTTGCTTAAATTAAAGCCCCATTTCTCAACAACAACTGAACAACCCCTGCATGTTTCATTCGGGCTGCAAGGTGTAATGAAGTGGATCCAAACCTATTTCTCTCATTTACAAACTCGGAAAATCCCCAAGAGTCTGAAACGGGATTAGTGTAGGCAGCTGAGAGAATGGCTTCCAAGCAATTAGTGTGCCCACAGTTTGTAGCATAGTGCAAGCAGGTTCTCTATTGTAATGAGTCAAACAACAATATATTTACACTAGCTTGCAGAAGCCTCTCAATTCAGGAAACCTTCCCATACATGGCGGCCATCATGAGAGGAGTCTATTTGTTGCGACTTAAGGCATCAAGATGCAACAATTCTCGCACAGAATCCAAGCAACCTCCTCGAGCAACAAGGTGCAGAGGCATGCTCCCTGGTTGTCTGTAAGGGAAAAAACATACAAACAAGGGTGTGTTTGTTTAAATATTGAGTCGGTATGAGCCTTTCCTATTTAGTCACAAACAACAAAGATACAAAGTTTATAGAATTTCCTTTCAAGAGAGCACCCTCCACCCTCTACAAATCCCCTTGCTGGATGATAGAGAAGAAGGCATGTTCATTGGAGGCACTACAACTCAGAGTCTAACCCATTTATTACCAAATTTTTCCTGCTAAATCCCCACTGCCATGAGCCCCTTATCAACACCTCTTAGGCATTTGAATCCTGAAAAATCTAACTCAGGAGTCTTAAATAACTTACTAGACAACCCTGAGAGAAGTTTCGCCTTGCTTGTAGAATCTCGATCTGTTGAATACCATGGTGAAGGTGTAGAATCTCGGTCCATGGAATACCATGGTGGAGGTGTTAGATGAGACATTTCCTGCACACCAAACCCTCTCAGGCCGTGATAATAAAAAGAAAAAGATTAAGTTTCGATTGTTATTGTTTAAATTATAATGAGATTTTTTATTAACAGTTACAAACATTTTTGTCGTCTAATTTGGGGAATGCCTTACATAGCAAGACATGTAAGACAAGAGGAGAGTTGATTTCAGAGGGGAATGCCTTACGACATTTTTTTTAATATTATAAAATATATCGAATAATTGAATCATTTTCGGTAGAAATCATATTGGAAAAGTATGGTCCACGCTTTTCGAACCAACGTATCTGGTCCATCATCAAGTCAACATTTTCAAATATTTATATTAATAAATTAAAATAAAAAATATAATATATTATATAATATTTAAAATCGAATTATATAAATTATAAATTTATAATGTTTTTTTTTGTAAGTTTGGTAGGACTACATTTTCATCATATCCAACTTTTCATCTCTATAAAAGAATAGAATAGAATTACCCCAGGCGAACTAAATTTATAAACTTATTAATCAAACATTAAAAAAACATAATATATAATATTTTTGAAAAGTTTGTGTTTAAACATGAAATTATTTGTTCTTTATATGACATGAAGAAAGAATTATTTATCTATAAAATGTTATATATATATATATATATATATATATATATATATATATATATAGAATGATATCATAATATTAAAATTTAATGTGAAATATAACATGTAGATATAAATTTTAAAGTATATATTTAATTTAAAAGTATTTAGTTCAGATTTAAGTACATCAAACAAAACCCATATCTTATTATAAAAACGAGTTCACTATTTAATTAATTACATAAACTTTGAAATATTCTACAAGGAAATTAGAGAAAACTTATAATTAATATAAAAGCTATAATTGTATTTCTAAATTTTAAGATTAGGATTTAAAAATAAGAATATTAAAATAATATACAACATTCACAATAACTCTACCACTTTAAGAGAAAATGTGGCTTTCAACCCCTTTTGCCCACTCCTCTTCTCATTGGCCTCAACCATCCATGTCCTCCTCCTTGTCCCTTAAATAGGGAAGAGTTAAATTCATTGCTTATTTAAGGAGTAGGTAAAGGTTAAGGAAGGGTATTATAGTCACCACCTTACCTCACCTTTCTCTTAAAACTATCTCTTCTACTCTTCTTTGTCTCATATCCACATTATTTTCATCATCTAATAACCTCCTCCAACTTCTTAAAAGAATGATGGATTTCTTACATTTTAACTGAGAAACAAGTTAATCCTACTATTCATTTAATGGGTGTGAAAAGATTATGGAGAGGATACAACCCCTCTCCCCACTCTAAAATTCATCTCACCTTCATTGGGTTATGGAGGTTATTGAACGTACACACCTCACTCCATTTACCCCTTCACCCATGACCTCCTCCCATCCCTTAAATAGAGCCATGATTCATTTAACAGACAGGTAGATTATGGGGAGGGTTTCTTTTACATATGTTTTTCTCATATATATATATATTAGTTTTATTTTTACCTTTCTAATGGTTTCATTCACAATAATGTTCATTTTTTTAGAATGCTGCAATTTTAGGTCCTCAAAAATAGGTGTTGTTAGTAACATCTCTTTTTTATTAGGGGGTTGATTTAATATTTTTCTAGTGGGAAAAAGAAGAATAGAGAGGTCAGTGAATTCCAATAATCACCCACTCCCACCCATTATTTATCTTTCTTTCTTCATTTTTTTGTATTGTTGTCGTCATTGATGATGATTATGGTTACTATCCATTGAAACCAAATCTATCTATCAAACATTAAGAAAAGAATGATAATAAATTACTTGGTTTCCTTGAGAATTTTTAATTTTGTGCTTGAAAGCTTTCAAAAGAAAATGCTCATAAATCACCATAATTTTGATGAGTTAAAATGTTAGGAAAGTTATTATTGTAACAAATATTTTGAAATTGTTACCTTATATGCATGTATGTGAGACATTTTAAGAGAGTGTTTTCCATGTTCAACCATTTTAATGCCATAAAGGTGTTGTTTTAACTACTACAACCATCCTCCAAAATTTTACCTATGATTTGATTTTGCAGTCTTCCTTTCTGTTTACATGAGCTTATATTTGACTGTCTTCAAGTATTGATGGTTTGATTAAGAACTATCTTTTTATGTTTTTCTTGTGTTTTTTTATTTTCATACTTATTTGATATTTTGAGTCACAAGCTAACCTTCTGATTCGACCTTGCAGCAGTTGTGGGATTGCCTCCAGAAATTACATAATCCATGAGGGCAAGCTAGCCTTGATGATGGAAATTGCATAACCTTGAATAAAAACTCATCCTTGAGCTTGAGAACTACACAGTCATGCATAGAAACCTAGAATTAAGCATAAAAAATGTGCAATCCATTCCTTAAGCTCATAAACAATGAAATGCAATGAGCTGGGAAGTTGCCCAATTCCCTAGAACTGCACAATCTTCATAAGTAGTGTGCATGGCAAGTTCCCCCAAAAAAAGAAAAAGAGAAAAAAAAAGTGGAAAAGAAATCCCTAGAAAATAGGGATTCACCATTAGTTTCCTGAAGGTAGTACAAGCTTTATCTATATAAAATTCTAGCAAGAGTCACTTTTTCCTTGATTTTAGGCATGTGCATCATAAACCCCAATCCGCTAAAATCTATTTAATAGACACATCTAGAGATCAATTTTACATTTGATCTTCGAAATCTAGCATTCCCAAGGAGATCAAGGAACCTTTGGTGGATTATGCGTCACTTTTCCGGGTGAGTTTTGTTTTTGTCGTCTTTTGTTGTTTTTTCTATCGCTTTTTCCCATTTCACTTCCGTGAGTGTTTTTTTCTTGTTTCTCTTCATAGCTGTTGGAATTTTAGCTTATATTAGCTTGTAGAAGTGTTGTTTCAGTTTTTTGTTTGCCTTTCCTAAGTGTTGCATCGATTTTCTTATTTTTGCACATCGACTATCGCCGTTTCGATGATCTCCTCGCATATCTATTTTTCCTTCCATTTCTTGAGTCTATGCACTTGATTCATAGTGATATATCCATACTTAGTCATATCCATGTTTTAACTTGCATTATCTCTTAGATTTTCTTGTTTCCTACACCCTCACCAAGCATATTTACACTTCTATTGGCCATGCACTACCTTGTCGAGCTGGGCATTGCGCAAGTTTGAAGCTCAAGATGAGGCTTAGCTTCTGAGACTGCAAAATGCACACTACAAGCTTGTCAAATTATGCATTGCACAGTCCTAGGGCTCAGTATTTCCCCCTTGTCCACTGAGACTACGCAATGTGCAGTCTCTCCCTATCACTGTCGAGGTTTAACTGTGCATTGTGTAGTCTCAAGCGTTAGGATACATCACTGGCTATTGAGATTGAAAAATGTGCATTTCCCTTAGTGAGTCTCCCTCCCTTTCTCATCATAATTGTCTAATCTTGATCATCAGTTCAAAGGTTTTCTCCCTGATCTTGCTTTGAAAGTAGTTTTGCAAAAATTAATTTATTCTAGCCACGAGTGTTTTTTCCCTCCCATAGGTACCATAGGTGTTGATCACTTCTCTCTAGTAGTCACTGTTACCATGGAACCTAAGAGAGCTACCTCAAAAGATACCACAAAAATAAATATCAGGGAAGCAATTGAGAGTACGCCAGTAAACTTGCCAGTGTACTCAAACACTCAATTGTATGTGGAAAAGGAATCAAATCTTACATGAAAGAAAGTGAAAGAAGATTTTTAAGAAAAGAACTTAGAAGGAGATCTAGAAGGCCGACAAGTATACATTAATGTCTAGAAATGAGGGATACGCAAGGTTGCATGCATATAATAAACCTTCCTATGTACATATGTGATCAAATGGATTGTATCGCATATTGATATGAAGATCATGAACTTGAGCAGTTCCAGTGGACAGAGGCTTGCTATATTTTTGGAAGCAAACTACCAACATATGTACCATTTTCTTGAGCCACAAACACATATGGGTTCATACTTATATGCCTATAATAACTATTTGGGAACGAAAGATGTTGTTAAGAGCTGGGTGAAGGAGCCATCAAAGTTTTGACAAACACCCACCAACACATATAAGACAAGGTCTCTAAGGAGGGCCTATCAATTTTTAATCATCTTATCTTGTAGAATCTATGGTGAGAAGAGCATAGAGACATTTCCTAAAGGGTGGGAAATCTTATTCAACCAAGTTGTGAATGTGGCGAATCAGTGAAACTGGTTATAATTGTTGGCTCGAAAGTTAAATATCCATGTAGGTAATGCCCTGAATCCTCCCAAGGGCGGGAAAGAGAGATTTGATATGTCTGCATATTTACTAGATGCAATTTGTGCACATAATTCATTCCTGGCATGAATTGGTCTTGGACACCACAAGATCCTGTCATGCACATCCACTACAAACTGTGCTCATATTGCAGCCATCAAGGAATAATGGAGAAGCTATCTGACCACTTCCTCATTCCACTTTACAAGATGATCTTTGAGGAAGAACCACCTTGCATGTCACATGGGGCAATGGAAGCAATATTAGAGATCACAAATTGGTTTGCATTAGTAGATGGCACCTTCCTTAGAGTGTTTGACAGTCAGAAGTCCCTGCACCTTTTGCCAAGGCATGCCAAAAACAAACTTTTCATGCAATAAGTGTCATATCATCTCACCACAGGGTTGCCAATAGCTTTGCATAGGAAGAAGAAAGCACCTTGGCCAACTCTTCCTATGCAAATTGGATTGTAAAAGACAAATAATATGATAGTCGCAGATACCGAAGGAAAGTTGATAGCGAAGTTTTCATTCAATACCTGAGACTTTAATCCATATGATCCCCATGGTATTTGAAAAGACCATTGTGCAAGAATTCACTTTCAGTGGTTGAGCAGGAAATTTCAATAGCAGGAGGAGGATACATGGAAGAATTTCTATAATGCCTCCAAGACCTGTGAGCCAACCAGTTTTGCAAGAACTTCACAGGTGACTCTAGAGAAGTAGAAGTAGGAAGAACAAGAAAGGCAGAACACAAGAGAATAAGAAACAATGCAGAAAAAAGTTGAAGAATAAGAAAATAACCAGAAACCAAAAAGGGAGAAGAGCAAACAGATGTAGGTTCAAGATATTTCTCAGTAGATTGAAGATTTGATAGAGATCGATGACACGAAGGCGGAACTAGAACTACATAATAAAGATGTTGACCTGATTCCTTGCACACAACAGGTCACTCTTTGGTCTCCACCAATTCGCGCAGCAGAGTTAGCTCGAAGTGAGGAAGGGGAAGTTTTTCCTCTTAACAATGATCCAATTATGGACACGTACAATCTGTCATACGATGAACTCCAGAATAATATTGTACAAGCACGTAAAAAGAATTTTCTAGATGATATCACATATCCTACATTTATTAGAGAAAGGGTGATTGTGACTGACACCACAAGGAATCTTGAATCCATTGCCTCAACCAACTTGGCCTTTGTAGGTGCAACAAAGTCAAACACTCAGTATTTGATGGCTAAGAACAAGCAGTTGGAAAAGAAGTTACAGGTTTTCAGGCAAGAGGTTGAATAGCTTCACACAACAACACAAAATGTAGCTTCCTCACAGGTCCATCTGGAGGAAACGAGGGTAGTGATACGTAGTGAAGTATTGACACTCAAAGAGACTGTACAGAATCTCTATGAGAAGATTTATACCATGCATAAGGTAGTTTTCCACATGGAGGGATTATAGCAACAATGTAAAGACTCTTCCAAAAATCTCATAAATGAGAAAGTTGCAATTGTTGTCATTCATGAATGGATGATGCAATAAAAAGGGGTGCTGCTTGACTTGGGTAAGAAAATGAAGCCACGGGCATAGTTAGAGAAAGAAATAGTGTGGATGTTGATCCAGAACAACAAACAACTCACCTCATTTAGTGGTAACATTCAGGCCTCATATGCACCATTATAAAATAGTTTGGATTTCTTGGTGAAGTCCGACATGATCCCATCAGGTGGCTCACTCACTAAATCCAAACTTGGGAACCAGGTTAGGAGGGAGATAAAGAAATATGAGACAAATTTCCACCAAGGAAGATTTGGAGGTGAATAGAGAAAACATGTAGAACTACATGAGTGGCCATGTCCAAGTGCGGACAATGTTTTTCATTCATGAGAAAGAAGTTGAAACTGGTTCCAAATAATTGTACCTGGATGCCATGGAGGCTAGATTCCAGTTCCATCCAGACACCATCACACAGTTTGGGGATGTCATCACACAATACCAAGCTTGGCACCGATATGTGGTTAAGAACATCAATTGGAAGTTATTGAGATTGAGTTCTCCCAAACTCAAGAATGATAGTGTTTTGTCTTGTTGGGATGTCTAGTTGTCTCTACCCTATTTTGTCTTATATGGGTACGAGTGTAAATTGTAACATTATCTGTAATTAATTTGTAAGTGGAATTCCAAGTGTCAATATTGGAATGTGAAGAGACATGATGTAATTTAATGAGTTATTGTGTAAAGAAGTTGAAGAGTCATGAGGGAAGTCCAAAAGTCACAAAGTGGAGTTGAAGAGTCACCTCCTTTTGTTATAAATATAACCTCATAACTCATGTAAAGGGCTTTTGGGAGCCAAGAATTCGGCTAGGCTTAGGCTTAGAGTCAATGCTTGGGAGTTTTGTGAGAGCCTTGGCTTCTCTGTAGCGTAGAGGAATTATGTTTCTTTAGAGGAGTAGGTGATGTTGACTTCAAGTTCAAATATTGGGGTTAGTGGTTTGTTAATGATGTATGTATGATCATAACTTTCACTTAATAAAAAGCTCAGAGCCAACACTTTTTCATGCATATGTTGTAAATGTAGTAGAACTATTCTTGTTATGCTTGCAATGTATTTTATTTAACTTACGCTTATTCTTATGAGCTATTTTGTTTGCATTAGTATGAATCTTGTTTAATGTGTGTTGTTGTATTAATTCATCATTGTTAACTTTTGAACTGTTTTGCATATTATCTTGTGATGCCATTAGGCTCGTGTGTTCCTTTAAATCTACGTACTATTACAATATTTTAAGGGGCTCAATTATTTTCCCTCCAGCATGGCATAACCTTCATGCATCGCATTTGACTCTCCACAGGGTCAAGCGCTTGTTCATACCAAAGTCACTATACATCACTCTATGCGTAATTGCAGCCAAGGCATATCATTAACACCCATTACATTGACAACCGAGTTGTATTCCTGATTTGAATTGGATCATTATATTGTTTTTCATCTATTTCAATGCATTTGGAGCATAAAATGTGGAGGAATTAGCTCACAGGGTCAATTTTACTAATGGAACCAGTTTGGCGAAACTCGATCTAAAACCTTTCAGGAGTGTTTTGAGGCATCAGATGACATTTTTGGGGGTGAAAATTTGTTGATTTAGTGCAACACCTTTTCATGTTATTCTATGCACATAGATATTTCCAACGGTGCAAGAATCACATCAATCAAAGTCCGTATGCAAAAGCTATGCCACTTAGAAGTTGACCATCACCTATAGTTCGGGAGGATGCCGCGTCAGCCCCCATTATTCATGCAAAATGGGATAGCCACATGATTATGATGTAAAAGAGTCTAGAGGAGTCTATATTGTAAATCTAGTTAAGCTCAATTGATGTAGTCAAACTTAACCACTAGTAGGCTATCGGGCCATGTTATAACTGGGCAAATAGGAGGAAGTGGCATTTCATTGTTTCGAGAGAATTGTTGACACCTAATCATTAGGATTTGGTGAATAACTGAAATTGATGTAAATAAATAATGGAGAATATGAATAGTCACCGGAAGATGAAATGAACAACCTCCCTCATGTATATAATAAACACCAACCTAAATGAAATCAATGAATTGAATTTTGTGGAGTTACTACCTGGCCTGACATGGTATCAGAGCCAGTCCTAATTTTAGTACTCCTGCCCTTGTAACTCCATTTTCTGCCTATTTTCTTGTTCTGTCCATATTTCAGAACTGACACCTCTGACCTGGCAACAATGTTCCAGTGCAGAGGGCATTTTTGAAAAAAGGTGTTCTCCACATGATTGAACGTCCTCGGCTGAAATCCTGTGCCCATCTTTGTACAGTCTACCGCCCTTGAATTTTCAAACTCGTGCCATAGTCTAGGTATGAGCGTGGAGGAACGCAAATGCGAAGAGTGTGCTGTTGAAGTTTGAGGGAGCGCTGCTGAGTGAATGGCATACCTGCGTGAGTGGAATGCTGCCTGAGTGAATGGTGCATGAAACGTGAGGGCGCTGCTCCAATAAGACCACCATACGTGCGGCTGCGTGGAGGACCACTTGTTTCATACCATGCTTGGAAAACTGTTCAAGCAATATGTTGCAAAGTTGTGTCCCCATTGTTGACTTATCCAAGCTTTGGTATCTGGTATGAATACGCTCTACGCAGGAGGAAACAATGTTTTGTTTATATCACTGGGTTGTAATATGTAAAACTGCAATTACCACTGTTTAGCACAGTTTTGTCCACCCCTATGTTGAACGCTGCCTGTAATATGATTTATGCTGCTCCCTCCATATATACGATGTTTCATATATGTCACATATACGCTGCTCCTGGTATTTTTTAATGTTGGCCTAACATGGAAAAGGCGCCTGAATCTACTGCGTGAATGATGCTGGTATATACGTCGAATATTTTCATATATAATGTTGGCATATACTTTGAAGTTTTTGGTATATACATTGAAGACCTTTTGGCATGTAAAATGTGTTAAAAGCCATGCGTTGAATGTACTTTTAACGTTGTTGAATGTACTCTTAACGTTGTTTAACACATGGAATTGTATTGAGCCTTTTTTTTGGTATGTTGAATACATGGTATTTCATAAGTATTTGATACATACGTTGAGATTAGATTGGTGAAGACGAAATTCAGATAACTCTGTTGCCTTTCCATGTAAAACAATTCAAGAACATTGCGGAAAAATTGATGAGGAAGAGATTTGAAATTTTTTGAGAATGCATAGTTGATCTATGTTTTATATTTTCATTAAAGAAAAAGATAGTACAAAGCCCTATATGGAGAGAATGCTCTTTTGAATTGTAATTTTTACCACCAGAAGTACAATTTTACTGTATATTGGCAGAAGTATTTTTCTATCAGCATAAGTAATTTTTACAGAATGCATTCAATCATATCCATGGTGGGAATAATTCTCACTGGCAAGGAGAACTATCTTGAATGGTCCTAGATGATAAAACACACCCTAATTTTCAATGAGTTGTGGAAAGGAGTGTGTGTCAGAGACGGAGACAATGAACCAGAACAACCTACCTCAGACAAAGAGCTCGTCATTTGGGAAAACAAGAATAGCAAAGATTATGCATTAATCGCAACATCTATAAATGAAGACGTCAGTCGCCATATTTCGTCATTTTCAACTACCTTTGAAGCCTTACAAAAGGTGAAAGAATTCTATGACTCACATTCTACACTTGAAGTTGTTCAACTCATGATTAAACTCTTCACTCTTGAACTGCAAAATAATGATCCTCTTGCTCTTGCATCTGAAGTAAAGTCTATAATGCATGATATCAAATCCACTAAGGTTGAATTGGATATTCCTCTTACTGCTTTTCTCAAGGCACTTTATCCTATTTACTCCAATTATCTTGAGTCATTGCAAGCAAATGTAAATCTCAAAGATATCACCTTTGACTCTCTTGTGAAAAAGTTTGGTGAAAGAGAGAAAGCTTTTGGAAAGAAGATAGCCCCTGAATCTTCTGAAGAGGTTGTTGTTGTGGGGAAAAATGCCTATGCAGGACGATCCTATCCACCTAAGGTGTGACAGTTCCTTAGCAACAAACAGAGACAGCTATTCTATTATTCTTCCTTTATGAATTAAGAATGAAGAGAGATGGATGGAATAACCGGTGTCTTCCGTTTGTCCTTCGATCCGGTTTCTCTTCTCTTTGGGTGTTCACAGCTACTTTCCTTTTCGCTCGCCCAGCTTCAACAGGTCTCTGCAAGATTACAAGAGAAGAACACTACACAAAGACATAGATTCATAATCATAACTAGTTCAGGATTAGAAGTAAACTAAACATACTAATGCAATCATACATCAAAGATACATCAGTATATAGGAGAAAACCAAGATAGCTTTATTGATGAATAACAAGGTTCAGGAAGAGATACAACCCAGAGGGCTCCAATCCAGCATCTCCTTCCCAGCAAAATGGAATTCCTATCTTCACCTCCCTTCAAAGCATTAAGCACCCAATGATTCCAGTCTCAAACCAACAACAATTCTTTGCAATAACAAAATTCCAGCCTCTAGATCTCATGGAGGAGAGATCCATATATAGATGTTTTGGAGAGAGGATGAGTCAGCTTGAGATCTGACTAGTGTCCTATCCCTCTGTCAGTTCTTGATTCCACTTGGAGGTTCTTGCTTCCACTTGGAGATTTGGAACCTCTTACTCATCACCAGTCGAATTCCCTGAGGCAAGTGTCATTTTGGAAGCTTCCTGGGTTTTGACACCTTGAGAAATGAGCTTGCCACATGTCCACTCTCGCTCAGCGCAGGTAGCCAGTGTTGGCTTTGACATTCAACGCAGGTATCCAGTGTTGGTTTTGACATTCAGCGCAGACAGCCAGTGGAGCCATTGACATGATCCTGAATTGACTTGTTTTTGAGCAGTTTCTGGTGGAGAACTTCTGTGAATTGTTGTGGTTTGTTAGCCTTGTTCCTCTAGGGGTAGGAACAACATGTTTAGGGACTTTGGATCCCTTAGATTATGGACATTTCATGCTCAATGCTGTAAGGCACAAAAATGTCTATAACAGTTGCCCCCTAAAGTATGAGGCCGTTTATCGGGTGAAATGCTTTATCCAGGAGGATCCGAAGTTCATCCAATGTTGGGAGGAGACCTGTAATACGATACGATACAATACATTATTTTTCATACTGCTTTAATGATCTAGCTGAGGCGGGCATTCCCATGCTCAGCTTTATAAATTCATTTTCTGTACATAGAACAGACAATCGTTTGATGGTAGACTGATAATTTTGATGAAATTATCATCCTTTGAGTAGGATGATCATCTGTTGCAATGATGTACATGTCAAATGTCTTTATTTTTCCTGAATATATATCGCAGCCCGGATGGATGAAACTAGACCCGGGGTCTTCAAACTCGTTCGATCTTCACTCTAAGTACAAGTCGATCCATGTGAGAATTGTTCTGAAGTCTAACATGGAAATACATCGCTTGATTACCGGTCAATGAGGTAAACCGTTAACAAGTGCGAGAGGAATCACCGATAATGATAATGACCCTCAAGGTACTGCAGTACAATTCACGTGGTGTGAATAAAGGACTTGGCGTCGAACACCACGCAAAATCTTCTGGTCGAAGGTCATTGATGTATACCTGTCGTCGGAAGTGAGAAACTTGCCATTGAGGCATGCAAGCTTCAAAGTACTGAAGGGGTTGTTCCTAGATCAACTTCTTGGATAATGAGCTGATGTCAATAAGAAGCGATCCGTCAAAGGAGGGCCTTAATGAATCCCACATCAGTGACACGGAACGGAGCTAATGATTTTGATGGAGGTGAAAACGATCTATGACATATGATTCAGGGTGAAGGTCATGAAGGGATGAAGGATAATGTATGGCAGTGGATGGGACACAGTTGACTCTTTCTGAACGACTTCTCTTGAACATATGGTGACACTGATGCGATGGATCAGTAGCATTACCCCAATTATGGATGGTATGGTGAGACCATGGTGATGTGACCGGTGAATGAAACAACCCAACCCGATTGTGGTACGGAGGAAAAGTGTCATGTTCAAGAGCGACTTGCTACCATCAAAGTTTTCTTGAGTTTCTCCCAATTTTTCCCTAGTCATTGCTGACCAGTACCTCTTTATTTTTGTCAAGCTTGAAGAGTATAACATATGCTTGTTCTATAACCTGCCCTTCGGGCAAGCCCATCACTATGTTTTAACGAGCCTAGCGATATTGAAACTCGTTCTCGTCTAAAGACAAGTTTGTCGCTATTTAGTGATTTTAACGAGTCTAACGACAAGGATAACTCAGTCCTTTTCATTTTTAGAGAGTCTGAAAAGGTACATAAAGTTAACTCCAAAATTCCTTTTTCGTCATCTAATCCCTTTAGTCCGAAAAAGTATAAAACAATACAGAAGGGATGAGTTTTCAATAGTTTTAACGAGCCGAAGAAAAAAGCGCTCGATCTTTTTGTGCAATAATCCCTCAGGTCCAAAAAGATTAAAATCTAGAGGAGGGATAGCACTTCCTGTCCCTTTAACGAGCTGGAAGGCCAAGGACTCGGCAATCTTTTCATATTTTACGAGTCAGTTGAAAAGAGCTTAAAGAAGACTCGTCTTTTGAGGAACGAGTGATAAACAGGGTTAGCAGCTGATTCCAGGTACAGGTTGGAATTTTCCAATCACGGCAGTGTCACAAGGATGGCTAGGTGAAATCACTCTTCGCAGCTGTTCCTCAAAATGGGTAAACAACCATATGGAGGTGAACGATCGGCCAAATGAAAAGTGGAGGTGACGGTGCAAACACGACCAAGGCTTTAATGGCTAATAAAGTTACATTCACAGTGGTTATTTACCGGGTAGAGGTTCATTTTTTATTTTAAAATGAGCTTAAACGCTGGTGGAAACACTTGCTCATTGATTATGTTTATTTTTTAACGAGCATGAAGTCCACGTTAAAACTGCTCGGATCTTGCGTTTATTTTTTAACGAGCATGAACTTTGTGCTAAAACTGCTCGTTGCTTATGTTTATTTTTTAATGAGCATGAAGTCCGCGTTAAAACTGCTCGATTATACCAGTCATATGATAAGAGTGTCTCATTGAGATTCTATTTTTTGTGGAGCTTCATCTCACGAAGCTATGCCCCGCATCCTTTCGTTATGCAAGTTCGGAAACGACTAATCCTACGAGTTTAAAGGGTTAGACCTACAGGTTTAAAGGGAGGACCTAAAAATTTAAAAAATTAATAGCCGCCCCTTGCTTGCACTCCAAAAGGTTTGCATGCCCCCAGGAATAAAGTACAATTTCAAGGTTACCTCTACTTCATTTCCGTCAAAACATTTGTTTTAACGAGAGAGTCTTACCTCTTTCAGGTTACCCAAAGATTGTCTCATTTGCGGAGCAAACAAAACATTTCTTCGGCGATGTCTACCGAGATAAACAAAGGTGAGCGACGTAGCCTGCCAACTCACATAACTTTGACAAAAGAATCTTATTCTAGAACAACCCTCTTCCTAGACGGACAGGGTACGGACTAGTCATATTCTCCCGCGGAAGCCTACCCTATACCCAAAGTTTCCCTGCCGAAGCAGACCAGGACGCATGCCCCTGGGTTCCAGTCATATCCTCCCGGATTACTCGCGCTCATCAGGAGGACGGACCGTGGGTTAAGACACTTCTTGCGTGAATAGACCACTTAGGGATGGTATATGACTATTTGCGATGTGTGATCCCGGAAATGAAAGTTGGTCCAAGAGCTTGACCATTCTTCCTTCATGCGGAAAACACATTACTCTAAAGAGTGAGGAGACGAGGGCTCCCATGCAATATATATAGTCTCATCCAAGGAGTAGGTTATAATAAAAGGGTCCTTGAACAACCATCACGTTCATTTGAATGGTCTTCCCTTTCAATGTTATGGGCACATTGGGGAGGATCCCTAAAGGTCGAATGGTTCCTTTATCAAAGCCTGATAGATTTCTCATTTCAGGCAAAAGCGCTGGCGAACCAAGCGCTTTCCAAGCAATAGAGGAAAGGATACTCACAGATGCCCCCTCATCAATGATAGTGCCAGCCATTACCATTCTATATATTTGAAAGATAATTTTGAATGGTATACTGGCTGGCAACCGGGGTTTGCCTAGTTGGTTCCAGTCGAATGAGACAACTAGGTTGCTTGGTGGTGGGACTGAATAGACGACCGGATATCATTCTGACGAACTTCCTTCCTGCGATAAAGGAATGGGGGCATTGCCCCCTTGTTCATCAGAGTCAGTGTTGATGAAGAGAATTTGTACGGTGTCGTCTTTATTCTCCTCTTTGATGGTATCATTCGAAGATAGAGCCTCTGAAGGAAAAACCGGGTCAACTGCTGCCTCAACCTTTTGAATTTCGTTAGGTATGGATTCAGACGATTCATCTTCAATGATAGGTGTTTTGGCTGACCACCTGAGCGGGCCAACCAGGTTCTCAACTAGTGAAGGACTTGGCAGGAGTTTTTGATATCCAGGAGGAAGTTGCGCTCGTAAAATCGAGCGATCTTCCAAAATTCTTTTTGCCTTGTCTAAGAAGGGACAACGGTGGATGCCGTGATCGCCTTCACACAATCTGCAGGGAAATCTAGCTTTCCCTCTCTCTCCTGGGGCTTCACTTCCACTAGTTGACGGTGAGCAGTCAACATGGCTATCAGAGGTTGATGCTACCGAATTGTGCAAACGGGGAGACCAGTCCTTTAGTATCCGAGGGATGCAGGAACAATCTCTGTGGAAATGGTATCCCTTGCATATGACACATGGCGATTTAGGTCTAGTGAGTGATGTGTGTGGATTTTTGTCAGACGACACTTGTTTGCCCCCAGTCGCCTTTGGCTCCTTCTTCTTCTTCTCTTTCTTCTTCTTCTCCTTCTTCTCCTTAGGAACTCATTTTTTTGCTCTACCAGTTCCGTCAAGCGAAGAGGAAGGAGGAGAGGAAGAATTATACGAAGTAGAAGGCTGGTGGGTAACTCTTGTCTGGTCTAACTGTTGACTCGACTGTTCAGGAATCGTGGTGTTCTGAACGACATTGGTTGAAAAGAGCCAGACCGGCAGGCCAATTGTCAGTCCTGGAAGCGACAATGTGGCCATGTGGGGCGCACCAACATCTCCCCAAGAGGAGAAGGGACTAGGATTTCCACCAAGGGGAATTCCTTGGTTGGTGGGCTCCATCTTTTCAACCTAAAGATCAACGCGGGAATAAACGGTGATTGTTCCGTTTAAAATAAATTGTTAACGACGCTTTAGACACAACTTGCTTTTTCACTTTTAAAGAGTCGAGAAAAAGCTAAAGATGACTCTAGTCTCCTTCGATGTTTTAACGAGCACGAAGTGACAAATGCTCGGATGGACTTTTTCTGTTATAGAGTTTGAAAAAGGCCAAAAGAAACTGCTCTGGAGTTCTAGGCAGAGGGTGTGCCAAACTTTTCACAAAACCGCAGAATACTTTTTAAGGTACGGGCGGTCGATCTTCCTGAATGCTGTGTTCAGTGCATTGCGATCAGTAGGGGGGCCGACATGGCTTCCTAAGGATAAAGGTTAAATTCCTATAGGGGTCTCCCAATATATACGCGACGGTACGTGGGAGCACAATCCGTACTGGCGCTATCGTCCCTTAGGAGGAATCACCCACCTTCCATGAGATCGACAGTCACCAGGCTTAACGACGCCGGAACACGTCTCTAGCCTAGACCTCTATGTTGTGCGTTATGTTGCAAAGCGTTGTTAAGTTCATTCAGTTTATTTTAAGTTGATCTTTTTAGAAGTTTGCCTTTCTGGATCACCACGAGATGTATGGTACAATTCCTAAATGCAGTCTAAGATGATAAGCAAGCTTTATATCTTTTCAACTTTGAAAATCCTAGCTACTAAGGGAAAAGAAAGACACCATCTTTTCTCGAAGAGCAATCAACACACTCTAATGCACTTTTCCTAAATCAAGCATGCAAACTATCAAAATGCAAATGCACAATGCAGGTGTTTGTTTTCCGCTTTCTTAGTATTGATGCCTACAAAGAAAGCTTTTTGTACAACTTTGAATTTGTTTTTAAATGACAAATACAAACAAGTTTACTTTTTCGAAATCAGAAAGGGTAGAAGAGATTACAGTACTTTGTGACTTTCGAAATGAACACTTGTTTTGACACTTAAAAGAGACAAACTCAAACCAATAAGAAAAAGAAAATGTATAATCAACTGTAAACAACCAATGAACTCTCTCCTAAGACCACAATCAACAGATCTGAATCAAGGGCTACAGGATGATTATTTCACTCATGCAAAGGAAAACTGTAAATGACGCCACAAACACATAAAAACACTCACAGTATTTTTGTACAAAAGGAGGTGGAATTTAAGCAGAGAAAAGGAGTTATCAGACTGGTACCTATGCTGGTTACAGGCTGCAAAAATCAAAGATCAAAACAGGGCAACAGAGAGCAGAGAACCCCAACTGCACAAGGAAAAATTGGTTCAGTGCAACCTCAACACTGGGGTTTTGACATTCAGTGCAGGTGGCCTTCACGGGACCTGCGTTGAAATGCAGAATCCCTTCACAGGGTTCGCGCTGAACGAGAAACGAGAGTTTCTCACTAGGTTCTGGGTCACAGATTGCTAATTAATCAACGGTTTCAGGCCAAATAAAAGCAACAAGCAAGGTACAATCAAAGGGATGCTTTGAGGGGGTACTAAGATCTATCACAAAGGATCATCAAATCATTTGTGAGTCCATTGTTCAGATCATAGACAAATCCAGTGATTGGATCAAGGTAGCAACTGCCTACTTTGCAACTGAGAATAGCAGAAGCAGTTCGATTGTTGCTGTTGAGTCTATGAAACAAACAATGATAGAGACACAAATTAAATGACTAAAACAAATCTCCCCAGTGGAGTCGCCAATTTGTTGTGGGGAAAAATGCCTATGCAGGACAATCCTATCCACCTAAGGTGTGACAATGCCTTAGCAACAAACAGAGACAGCTATTCTAGTATTCTTCCTTTATGAATTAAGAATGAAGAGAGATGGATGGACTAACCGGTGTCTTCCGTTTGTCCTTCGATCCGGTTTCTCTTCTCTTTGGGTGTTCACAGCTACTTGCCTTCTCGCTCGCCCAGCTTCAACAGGTCTCTGCAAGATTACAAGAGAAGAACACTACACAAAGACATAGATTCATAATCATAACTAGTTCAGGATTAGAAGTAAACTAAACATACTAATGAAATCATACATCAAAGATACATCAGTATATAGGAGAAAACCAAGATAGCTTTATTGATGAATAACAAGGTTCAGGAAGAGATACAACCCAGAGGGCTCCAATCCAGCATCTCCTTCCCAGCAAAATGGAATTCCTATCTTCACCTCCCTTCAAAGCATTAAGCACCCAATGATTCCAGTCTCAAACCAACAGCAATTCTTTGCAATAACAAAATTCCAGCCTCTAGATCTCATGGAGGAGAGATCCATATATAGATGTTTTGGAGAGAGGATGAGTCAGCTTGAGATCTGACTAGTGTCCTCTCCCTCTGTCAGTTCTTGATTCCACTTGGAGGTTCTTGCTTCCACTTGGAGATTTGGAACCTCTTACTCATCACCAATCGAATTCCCTGAGGCAAGTGTCATTTTGGAAGCTTCATGGGTTTTGACACCTTGAGAAATGAGCTTGCCACATGTCCACTCTCGCTCAGCGCAGGTAGCCAGTGTTGGCTTTGACATTCAACGCAGGTAGCCAGTGTTGGTTTTGACATTCAGCGCAGGCAGCCAGTGGAGCCATTGACATGATCCTAAATTGACTTGTTTTTGAGCAGTTTTTGGTGGAGAACTTCTGTGAATTGCTGTGGTTTGTTAGCCTTGTTCCTCTAGGGGTAGGAACAACATGTTTAGGGACTTTGGATCCCTTGGATTATGGAAATTTTATGCTCAATGCTGTAAGGCACAAAAATGTCTATAACAGTTGTGTACCTTGCTCATAAAGAAAAGCATCCTACTCAAGATTCTTCAAGAGGAATAGGTGGTCAAAGAGGAAGAGGAAGATATTTCAGAGATAGGGGGGCAGACATTCTCAAGGAGAAAAGGCAGATTTGCACTGCATTCGCTGCAAAAGAGATGGATCACATGCGTAGAAATTTTGAATAATATGACACTTATTCACAGAGATTATCCTGATTATACACTATTATGGAATACATGCATAATACATAACCTCCTCTACATTGATCATCAATTTTGTGGAATTAAAAGCAATGAAACATCAATCGCATGCGCACATAAACACAGTATGTAACCCGGGGAAAGCATACAACTGAAAACCCCCAACTATCCGTATATTATATTGATTGAGAACATGTAACAATACATAGTACAATACTCCTCGCAAGTACTCAATACTATCTCCACTTGTTACACACAAACTAGCTCAGATTTGATGCCTCAAATCTCATCCACTGTTTGCTTGCCTCCACTGCGCAATCCTGCAAGAGAATGGATGATAATGGCTCCAAACTTGTTATTACCTTGTGTGTGACTACACAATCCTCATTATCAATCTCAATCCATGCATGTGCAAATCTCATGCACAACTAACAGCTGTCTTGCCCTTTCACTCACCTCTAACACCTGTCTCCACTGAACTGTCCATGCACTGAGTTAACTGATGTATTCTTCAGTTGCTTTATGAGTTAGTAATGAGTGAATTAATTAATAATTAATTCACACAACTCATCGCTAGTGTATTCTTTAGTTAGACTAAATACAACTAGTTCAACCAAGTCAAACTGAACACAACTCCATCAACTCCTCAATCAACTCCACCAGAACTCAACCACTTGAGTTCTAACTGAAGTCCATCATGCAATGGCTCAACTGACTCATAAGAAAATTGTATTTCCTTCTGACAGCTGCATGTGCCACATCTGTAACTCAAACTGAAGTGATCCAAGAGAATAAGATATTTTTTATAGTCGAAATATTATTAAGAGCTAATAATATTCGACTGTTCTATATTTAGACTTGGCAGTCTAAAAATATACTCCGCCCATATGTCTAAAAATAGAATTCCATCTATTTTTACCAACATGACCAATCATCCACAAATAGCATCCTGCAACTCATAGACCATGATCCATATGTTTAAAAATAGACATAGTCTAAAAATAAACTTTGTGCCAAAAATAACCTGCGGGCCCACTTAGTGAAGGCGACTCCTTTCCATTAAGCTCCATCATCTTGTTGCATTTTCACCACTCCCCCTCAAAAAGATATGGATTATCTACAACCCCTATCCTACCATGGTGGTATTTGAATTTGCTCTTGGTGAGCGCCTTCGTTAAGATATCAACACCTGATCCTCCATTGGAATGTATGAAAGTAACATGACTCTCCGCTGCACACAATCTCTGATATGATGGTACCTGATGTCAATGTGTTTGGATCTATCATGAAATAATGGATTAGCCGAGAGTTTAATGAAACTCTGGTTATCACAATAAATCACAGTAGGCTCCAAGCATGAACCGAACAACCCAGCCAGGATCTTCCTCATTCATATAGCCTCGCATGCAGCCAAACTTTCTACCATATACTCGGCCTCTGCTAAACTGAGTGCCACAGATCTTTGCTTCCTGATGTTCCAAGAAACAGCTGTCGACCCGATACTGAAGACCCCTCCAGATGTGCTCTTTTTGTCCATTGGGATCCCTGCCCAATCTGCATCCGTGAAGCCACATAGCTTCACCTCATCCTCTTGTCTGTACCACAATCCAGATCCCAATGTGCCTCTGAGATAATGCAATACATGCTTGCCTGCCTTCCAGAAGAGCTTGGTTGGCTTAAACATAGCTTGTGAAAGCTGGTTAATAGCATAGCATATATCGGGTCGTGTATTGACCAGATACATAAGTGACCCCACCAACTGTCGATAAACAGTGGCATCCACTACCTCCACTGAAGTAGCTTCCTCCTTCCTCTAACCTCTAGGAAGAGGAGTATCAACAGGCTTGTAGCCATGCATGTTGAAATTCTCTAGTATCTCCCAAGCATACTTACCCTGAGAAACAAATAGTCCACCACTCCGCTGCCAAATTTCCAATCCCAAGAAATAATGAAGGAGGCCCAAGTCCTTCATTTCAAACTCCTTAGCAAGATCATCCTTGCATGAACATCACCTGTTAAAATCAAATCATCTGCATACAGTACAATGATAAGCAACTTACTCTCCACCACAATCTGGTATAGGTTAGGATCCGCCTCACTCTTGGAGAATCCAAGTCTAGTGAAATAATTGTCTATCCGTGTGTACCAAGCACGTGGTGCTTGTTTCAACCCACACAACAGTGCAACACTCTCTTGAGCCTGCACACATGTGACTCGTTGCTGAAGATCTCGAAACCTTTGGGTTGCTCTATGTACACCTCCTCCTCAATGACTCCATTGAGGAACGTAGTCTTCACATCCATCCGATGAATGTGCCATCCCATCTGCACTGACAGAGCAAGAATCGTCTGTATGGAAGAATACCTGCGACAGGTGTAAAGGTTTCCTCATAATCGATCCCCTCTATCTGTGAAAAGCCTCGGGCAACAAATCTTGCCTTGTACTTTTCCACACTCCCGTCAGTTGCCTACTTCACTTTGTAGATCCATCTCGAACCCACCACTGATTTCCCCTCTGCTCTTGGGACAATCTCCCATGCACTGTTTCTAACAATCAAATCATACTCTTCCACCATGGCATCTACCCATGCGGGGTCCTCCACAGATTCCTTGAAAGAGGATGGCTCAGTCACGACACATTTTCTCACAAGAGCCATGTATCCAGTGTACCGATCAGGTGAGTGTCTCTGTCTACGTTGAGCTGTAGGTGGTCCTACAACCTTCTCTGCATCTTGAGCCAGTCGCTCAGCTTCTATGAAGCGCTTTCGCCCTCTGATGGTTGGCGCTGCATGAGTGGTCTCTTCCACTCCATGAACTTCGTCCTGCGGTTGATCCACATCCTGAAGCTCATCCTTACGAACTAATAGCTCCTCATCTGCATGCAAGTGTGGCTCCTTCTCAAGCGAACACTTCATGGCTTTCTCCTCCTGAAATTTTATATCTTGTCGCACAACAGTCTTGCGACTGTCTGGCATATACACACGATAGTTGTGGGGCGTATCAGTGTACCCCAAAAATATCCCAACCTTGGCCGTCGGTTCCAACTTCTTCCTGGAATCCTTCGTCACATGCATGTAAACATTAGAATAAAAAATCCTCAAATGAGAAATATTAGGCCTCTTACCAGAATAAGCCTCCTCGATTGTACTCATGCCAAGTATCCTGTGAGGACAACGGTTCTGCACATATACTGCAGTATTGCATGATTCCACCCACAAGTGAAGGGGTAGGCCCTGATCATGCAACATCGCCCGTGCAGCACCCACGATCATTCTGTTCTTCCGCTCAGAAACCACGTTCTGCTGTGGGTTATGGGGAGCTATGAGCTCTCTTCGAATCCCTTCTGCATTGCAGAAGTCCTTGAACTCACCAAAGATGAATTCACCACCATTGTTGCTCCTACGAGCCTTCACCTTCTTCCCTGATTCCTTCTCGACCAGTGCTTTGAACTAACAGAACTTTGAGTCTGTCTCGCTCTTCTTCTGCATGAAGAAGATCCATCACTTTCGAGAGAAATCATCAACAAAGATCACATAGTACCTGTGCTTTGCTATCGAAGCTACTGAGAAAGGTCCACACATGTTTGTGTGAATTCTCTCAAGGATTTTCGTGGAGCGATTATCCTTCTCGTGAAAGGTGGCTTTCACAAACTTTCCCAAAGTACAACCCTTGCACTGATCTGACTGCGCAAGAGTGCCTTTAGGAAGCCTAGTAGTAATCTGTTGTAGTATCTTCAAGGCTCCATGGTGAAGGTGGCCCAATCTCCTATGCCACAGCGCGCCGTCATCCCGGCTCACCATTGCTTCTGCCTTGCATTCCATTGCTGCGCAGCCATCTACATGCAACTGATAAAGGTTCCTGACTCGAACCCCTATCTTCCGGGTTTCTCCAGTTGTCTTACTGTGCAGGAAAGCCTTTCCCTCACTAAAAACAACATCATATCCCTTGTCTTCTAACATCGCCACAGAGATAAGATTCTTCTTCAATCCTGGAACATGAATCACTTCCTTCAATATGAAGGGTTCACTAGACTCCCTCTCAAAGGAAATGGTACCGATACCGGTCACACTGTATCTACCATCATCGCCCATCTCGATGTGCACTCCAAGATCCTTTTCCTCCAGATCAGAAAACAAATCTCGATCTCCTGTCATGTGAAAAGACACACCCCTGTCCAAGAACCATACCGATCCCATCACACTTGATACCAAACATGCGATCAATGAAAAATCTAGCTCAAAATGTGAGGCTAAGGCCTCTCCCGCTGCAAATCCAGGAACTTGCTTATTTTTCTTCTTTTGCGGACAATTTGTGGCATAATGTCCGTGCTGGTGACAGTGAAAGAACTTCACCTTGGACATGTCTTGATTCTCGCATTTCGCACCGGAATGAGAAGCTTTCTTGTTCTTCCCCTTCTTTGCTTTGGCAGCCAAAGCGCAATTTTCTTCATCAATTTCCTTTGATGAAGATCCATCCCTAGTATTCTGCCTGATCTCCTCCTGCACAAGATCTGACCAAAGTCTCTCCCATCCTGGCAATTTCTCCTGACCATTGATAGAGTCCTGATAGGAATGCCAACTCTTCGGAACACGAAGGAGAGCCAAGCTCATCAAGTCCTCATCATCGACAGTCACCCCCACACTTCCCAGCTCATCCCGACATTGGGTGAATTTCGTGAGATACTTGGGTATACTGTCGCCTTTCTCAGACCTAATGTTTCTGAGTTTATCCTTGAGCGCCAACTTCCTTTGGTCGCTCTTTCTTTGGAATAAATCTATCAATGCTTTCCACATCAAGTATGGAGAAGCCTTTCCATGTAGGCTGGACATAATGTGATCCTTCACGCCCTCCAACAGAATCCTTTGACACTTTGTTGTCTTCTTTTGCCAAGCATCAACGTGAGCAGCTTCAGTAGGCTTTGGGACCTTAGCCTCTATGAACTCCTTCAGCCCATTGTCATCTAATACTACCTCCATCCTATCTTTCCATGCAATATAGTTCGAGCTGCCCTCAATGGCATACTCCAATCACAATTAGTTGAAAGACATTTCAACTTTGACACCAAGAAAACACTGCTGCAAATTTGAATTCCACCAGCTCAAAACTCAACCGCTTCTGATCTAAAATTCGTGAGAACAAGGTATTTCTTGTATAGAGATCGACTGTATGGGCATTCATCGGATATCTCACTTCCAAAGGAAGGATGAATCCAGAGGCTACCTGGACCGATTACAGACTCTGCTTGAAGAAATAAAATGTAAACACTTCCTGAATAATAGATTTGATGATCAACTCTGCTCTGATACCATGTAGAAATTTTGAATAATATGACACTTACTCACAGAGATTATCCTGATTATACACTATTTTGGAATACATGCATAATACATAACCTCCTCTATGTTGATCATCAATTTCGCGGAGTTAAAAGCAATGAATCATCAATCACATGCGCACATAAAGACAATATGTAACCTGGGGAAAGCATACAGCTGAAAACCCCCAACTATTTGTATATTATATTGATTAAGAACATGTAACAATACATAGTACAATAATCCTCGCAAGTACTCAGTACTATCTCCACCTGTTACACACAAACTAGCTCAGATCTGATGCCTCAAATCTCCTCCACTGTTTGCATGCCTCCACTGCGCAATCCTTCAAGAGAATGGATGAGAATGGCTGATCCAAACTCGTTATTACCTTGTGTGTGACTGCGCAATCCTCATTAGCAATCTCAATCCATGCATGTGCAAATCTCATGCACAACTATAGTAACAACTGACAGCTGTCTTGTCCTTTCACTCACCTCTAACACCTGTCTCCACTGAACTGTCCATGCACTGAGTTAACTGATGTATTCTTCAGTTGCTTTATGAGTTAGTAATTAGTGAATTAATTAATAATTAATTCACACAACTCATCACTAGTGTATTCTTTAGTTAGACTAAATAGAACTAGTTCAACCAAGTCAAACTGAACACAACTCCATCAACTCCTCAATCAACTCCACTAGAACTCAACCACTTGATTTCTAACTGAAGTCCATCATGCAATAGCTCAATTGACTCGTAAGAAAAGCGTATTTCCTTCTAACAGCTGCATGTGCCACATCTGTAGCTCAAACTGAAGTGCTCCAAGAGAATAAGATAATGTTTATAGTCCAAATATTATTAAGAGCTAATAATATTCGACTGCTCTATATTTAGACTTGGCAGTCTAAAAATAGACTCCGCCCATATGTCTAAAAATAGAAGTACATCTATTTTTACCAACATGACCAATCATCCGAAAATAGCATCTTGCAACTCATAGACCATGATCCATATGTCTAAAAATAGACATAGTCTAAAAATAGACTTTGCGTCAAAAATAGCCTGCGGGCCCACTTAGTGAAGGTGACTCCTTTCCACTAAGCTCCATCTTCTTGTTGCATTTTCAACAACATGATGCCTCTACATGAAAGCTACCATGGTAAAAAATTGAGTAGAAAAGAAACCAATAGAAAGGTAAAACTGATGATACAGACAAAGGTAAAGCACCTAAATCTGCTCAATATGTTGTGGCACAATGTAATATTGGAGTAAATGAAGATTTATTTAATGCTTCACTTGCTTCTTGGAAAAATTATTGGTTTCTTTATTCAGGAGAAACCTGCCACATGACTCATAGAAAATATTTTTTTGAAGAATTTACTGACAATGTTGATGGAGCAGTATACTTTGCAGACCATCAGAAATCCAGCCATCAGGGCTTGGCACAATCAGGCTTAAACTTCCTGGTCTTCCAGACTTTCTTCTGCATCATGTTCTATATCTCCCATAGCTCAAGAGAAACTTGCTGTTCTTGGTCCACATCCGCCAGCAAGGTCACTCCATTCATATGTTTGATGGCAAGCTTGAGGGGAATAGAAGAAGAAATACTTCTCAAGCTGTAAGGAACCTCTTCTTGTGCACAACATTTCTCATACAATTGTCATCATGAAGAAGGTACACTTCCATCAAGTTTATTTTGGCATGCTAGATTTGGACATTTGAACTATGACAACCTCCGCTTGTTGAAGAAAAATGGTGTTGCTGGTTTGCTTACAATTCCTAGGAACCTTAAGCAATGTGATGCTTGCATTGTAGGAAAGCATAGCAAATAGTCTTTTCATGATTCACATTCAAGAGCACATAGAAAACTTGAACTCATTCATTTAGATTTATGTGGTCCAATGCCTGTTCCTTCTGCAAATGGAAATAAATATATGATGACATTTATTGATGACTACACCAGGATGTGTTGGGTTTATTTATTGAAGAACAAATTTGATGCTTTTCAAACATTCAAGAATTTTCATAAATGGATTGAAAATGATGCACAATCTGATATTGGGTCTATTCGCACTGATAATGGAAAATAATACACATCAAATGATTTTGAAAACTATCTTCGCCAACATG
Source organism: Pinus tabuliformis (assembly GCA_031772625.1). Taxonomy (NCBI): domain Eukaryota; kingdom Viridiplantae; phylum Streptophyta; class Pinopsida; order Pinales; family Pinaceae; genus Pinus; species Pinus tabuliformis. The sequence goes on from CM062804.1 coordinate 1,228,849,214, forward strand.
GGATCAAACATCAAACAACTGTGCCTTATAATCCCCAACATAATGGTGTAGCTGAAAGAATGAATAGGACAATCTTAAATATGGTACGATCCATGCTCTTCTTCAAAAATATAAAGATAATGTTTTGGGTTGATGTTGTTCTATGTGCTACATATATAAAGAATAGATGTCCATCTAATGCTACTAGAAACAAGACTCCATATGAAATGTGGTATGGACATGTTCCTTCGGTAAAGCATCTCAGGGTCTTTGGTTCCACCTGTTATGCCTTGATACCAAAGGTACATAGAAACAAACTTGATGCTAGAAGTTGTAAGTGTATCATTTTGGGGTATTCAAACACCTCCAAAGCATACTGTCTCTATGATGAAGTAAATAAAAAGTTTGTTGTATCTAGAGATGTAATTTTTCTTGAATCATCCAAAAATGACGATGTTGTTGAGTGGAAACTTGATTGCTTGGATAGATTCGCAAAATAAAAATAATTTCAAGAATTTGATAATCAGATTCCACATCTTGCAGGGGGGATTCCTATACTAGATCAACATGTGGAACCGTCTTCTGAGGAACACTCTCCCCTGCATGAAACTCCAACAGATTGATAGAATTGGGAGACTCAATCTTGATTCAGTCCCAACTCAATCAACGGAGTAGCCTAGACCATCTGAGAAAGGTCCCCAAAAGTGGATGAAGAAGACACTTGAAAGTGTTCATCCTAATGAGGTTGGAAAGATAGGAACTAGAAATTCAAACTGGAAAAATGGAGGTGATGTGGATGACTCTAATTCCCCTGTTGATATGGATGTTTCTTATGATTATGAATTGAACTTGTCTACAGATTTTGAACCAACTTCCTTCAAAGAAGTTGCTTCTCATGATGAATGGAAAGAAGAGATGCAAAATGAGTATGATGCCCTCATAAAGAACGACACTTGGAAGCTGGTTGATCCTCCATTAGGAACCAAACCAATTGGCTACAAGTGGGTCTACAAGAACAAGTATAAAGTTGATGGCTCACTTGACAAGCACAAAGCTAGGCTTGTGGCAAAAGGTTTTGCACAGAAGGAAGGGGTCGATTATGAGGAGACTTTTGCCCCACAGCAAAATGGGCTACCATCTGGACACTCTTTGCCCTAACAGCTCAGAATGGTTGGAAAGTCCATCAAATTGATGTAAAAAATGCTTTCTTGAATGGAGATATAAAAGAGAATGTTTTTATGTCCCAACCTGAAGGATTCGATGTGAAAGGACATGAACATAAAGTATGCAAATTGGTGAAGTCCTTGTATGGCATCAAACAAGCACCGCGAGCCTGGTATGAAAAACTAACTGAGCATCTTCTGAAAATCAATTTCAAACATTATGATCTTGATGATGCAGCTTTATTTGTCAAGAAAGTTGGAAAAACTGTTGTATATCTTGTGGTATATGTAGATGATCTTTTGATGACAAGGAAAAAGGAAAGCTACATTGCATCCATAAACAAGGAATTGGGGAAAGTTTTGAAATGACTGATTTGGGCTATGTTCATTACTATCTTGGTATTGAAGTAACCCAACATCCGAAGTCCATATTTATTTCTAAAAAGAAATACATTGGAGATCTGTTGAATAGGTTTGGCATGACAGAATGCAATCCTCTTACTACTCCAATGGAACAAAACTTAAAGCTCACATCTATTGAAGGAAAAGAATTTTAGGATGCAACAAAGTATAGACAACTTGTAGGAAGTCTCAACTACCTAACTACTATGAGACCAGACATTTCATTTGCTGTTGGAATCCTCTCCAGGTTTATGCAAAAGCCTTGTGAGGGACATTGGTTTACTGCAAAAAGACTTCTAAGGTACTTGAAGGGAACTCAAGACTTTGGAATCAAGTATACACAGGTGGACAACTTCAGCTTGATTGGATACTCTGATTCAGACTTCGATGGAGACAAAGAAACTGGGGTATCTACTCCAGGATATGTTATGAGTCTTGGATCAGGAGCTGTCTCCTAGAGATCATGCAAACAATTAGTTCCAACAGATTCCACAACAGAAGCAGAATACGTGGCAGTAGCTGAAGCAACAAAAGCAATTGTGTGGCTCAGGAAAATTGTTGAAGATTTGCAGGTAAAAAAAGTACAATCAACGCCACCCATGATTGACAATACCTATGCAATAAAGTTGGCAAAGAACCCAAAGTTCCATGATCGAATGAAGCACATCAATACTAAATATCATCTGATTCGACATCATGTTGAAGCCAAAAAAATCCATCTCTGCCATTGTTCCATGAACGAGAAAATTGCAAACATCTTCACCAAAGCACTTGGAAGAGAAAAACTTGAAAGATTCAGAATGATGCTTGGACTCACAAACATCCATTTAGATTAAGGGGGGAATGTTGACACCTAATCATCAAGATTGTGTGAATAACTGAAATTGATGTAAATAAATAATGGAGAATATGAATAGTCACCGGGAGATGAAATGAACAACCTCCCTCATGTCTATAATAAACACCAACCTAAATGAAATCAATGAATTGAACTTCTGGAGTTACTACCTGGCCTGACAAGAATTTTGTTCCATAGTTGAGAAAAGATAGCTAGGAGAGATAGGAGGTAGAGCACAAAGAGAAAATATATCCACTGTATCAGTCCACGGGCCACATACATTACTTCTCTGTACCTGCAACTATATTTCCAGACATAGAAAGGCAGTGAAGTGACCTCACCTTCTAGGTGGTTTTTCTCTCGAAAGGGTTTCCCAGAGAGCATATCTTGTTTCTTATGTGTGCATGCACTAATTAAAATTAAATCCACAAATCTTAAAGTTTAATATACTGTAATAGTGTAAAATTCCAGTATCTTAATATATTATTATCATATATGTTGTGACAAATTGTCTAATGGAATATCCAGAGAAGTCTACAGATCAATTCTGGATGGGACTCCTACACCAAATGGTGTGAAGTCTAATTGGGACTTCATATCGGGGATATCTCCAGAATGTTGGCGGGTCCGATGCTGTCAACATTTTTGTTGCTAGAAGGAGGGACATATGAAAAGTTGATCCCATCAAGTTTGTTTGAAATTTCAACACTCATTAATGGCTTCCTCCCATATCTTAGCCCGACATGTTTTTATAGAACCTCAAAATTGAAAGTGCCAATGGAAATTATTAATGACTTGTCAAATCTTCAATTAAATGGTGAGGGTGAAACAACCTTCTTTGAGCACACCACTCGTTTTATTGAATTTTGCATGAAACACAATATTCATTACGAGGATGCTGCTTGTAGGTTGTTCACTCTTATGTTCAAACAACATGTAAGGGAATGATGTTACTATTGGCTTGTATGAGCTTGACCCAGGTTCAAAGATGATTTAGCCAAACAAATCCTGGTACTACTGGTCCTTTCGACAACAGTCTGCAGAGCGCGGACTGAGGTCTCACCTGAAGTAGTATGCGAGGGTGCTAGAAACAATTTTCCACAACCTAGTGATGTCTGATGGTTTTTAGTGGTCCGCAGATTAACCTTGTGCGCACGTCGCTATGCGCACCTATCAGTACCTCACATCCGATAATGCTGCTTTCGCGCAATCTTGTTCAAGGCGTGATCTGTGTTATTACCCAATTCCTTAAGTTAATCCAATATTACTCGATTAATTAACTTATCTATGTGAGCCGAATTATACCTAACAATGTTCAGTATTACAAGTGCGCATAATAAACAAAATAGTATAAATGCATAGAGAGTAATACAACAACAGATACACAGTATTTGGAATCAATTTTATCTTTATTATTCCTTTTCTTGGGTTACAGACTCAACTTCGCCCCTATGCACTCAGCTGCAGGGGTCTGCGCACTCAACTGCGGACTCTACTAGGCCTCTAGGCACTTAGCTGCAGAGCCTCTTCCTACTACTACGACCCAAGACACTTAGACTTCTTCTCTATCCACTACTAGATCATTACATTCCTCTCTCTCCAATTTTTTTACAACTTAGAGCCTCGCTCTATTTATACAATCCCATGGTCCATGGACCATGGGTAGGCTGACATGAAATTGCATTACATTACAAAACTTTGGGCGAACAACCCTATGACTCAACATACATTTCACGCTCCGTGCCCACAATTCGTGGAGTCTTACAACATCTTTGACCAAAACTTGGGCTTTGAGCCTCAAAAGATGTCATGGGGGGATTCCATGCCCAATAGCCCCCCAATACAAACATCGTGACTCACCCTCGAGTCACTCTATCAACACAGTGATCTTGGCGCGAAGTCCCTCCAGCTAGCCTTGTGCTGCTCGGAGGTCCGCAGCACACTGCTCTGCGGTTTCCTGGACCTACTTCATGCGCTTTTCCAAAGCATTTTTGTCAGGATCAAATCCCTACCTTAGCACGTACATCCCCTGCCTCTATGCGAGCTTGCCTTCGATATCTGCCGTGATGGTGAAGGCCTATCAATCCATGGCTGGATGCACACTCTGATTATTGCCTCTCTCTATCACACCGCATCCACCTGCTCCTTCAATGCCTTAGCTTGATGCATCTTTACAAGTCGTTAAGTGAGGACTACTGACTGCGCAGTTCCTCGGACACTGTCATACTGCTCCTAAAGTTCGCGCGCCTTTATTTCTAGGGGTTGTATGTTGGGGTCCTCCTATAAAGATGTGAGGACCACAAATTCTTGTTCCAACATACCGGTACAGTCTTGTAATGCACGCCCAATTTATTCCAACCCTGTTTGGATAGCTAGCGCGTTGTTCTCTGATTTCCAGGGGAGTGGAAGGTTGCGCCTTCAACTGCAGCTCGACGATGTTAAGATTTAACTCCAGCTAAACCTTTATCGTTTCTGCTATGGCTTCGCGGACGCTGGTCGCCAACCTGTGGATCCGCTCTGCTGCTGGTATATTTGCTAGGATAGCCAGCTCCGGGACGCATTTGCAAGCATCATCTACTACCTGTTCCAACCGATGAGTCTGTGATACCAGTTCATCACATTATAGGATGAACTGTTCAATGTTTATCTTTTTCTCACTCAGAACTTGTATCATGTGGCCCTCCCTGGCGCAGAGTTCGGCTATTATTCCATCCTAGAGTTGGTACAATGTTTCTTGTGCAAGGGAACCAAATTGAGGCCAAGTCCTTTGATTCTACTAACAGCAGCTCTGTCGATCTCATTTTCTACTGCCAGTGCTTTGTCCAGTAAAACTATTGTATTAGCCATCCTTGCACGTAGCATCTGTTCTAATGTTGATGTTCCTGCTGTGACGTAGGTGGACAAGGGACCTTCCTGCAGGGGCTGCAATTGTAGTTCCTACAACTGCGCCCTTAGGGCCCCCAACACAGCCTGTTGCTCCGTCATAACTTCTTGGAGTACTTCCTTGGTGAAATCGCAAATCGTCTCGCCGATGTCGTAGAGGTCTCCTTCAGTTAATGTAATCGGGTCAATGGCCAACTTCGACGCCTTGACCTTTTTCCATGGACCCAATCTCTTTGGGACCTACGACCATTTGAGTTGGGTCGAAGTGGTTCCTGGGTCCACGCCCTCTTCTGCAAGGTCGGTGTCCTCTGCCTCCCATCCTGCAGACACTTCTTGACCCTCCTTTGCCTACACTATTGTAGCCTCTACTGCTGTTGCTGCTTCAACGACCTTCTTTTTCTCCACGGATGCCTGTGCCACTTCGTAGGTTGCCCTGACCTTAGCTGCTTCTTTTTCGTTGTGCCTTTTCTCGGCCAGTTGACACGCTGTTATCTTCTCCAACTTGCCAAATCTAGGGCGCGCAACTCGGGAAGCCATGAATCTAACACTATAAATATCGCATTGTCAATGGCTATGAATGGGAGTTTTGTCCACTGCTGCATCGGATCCTTTCATGCCCTGATGTAAATGTTGTGCATGTCTACCTTGAAGTTTGTAAAACTCTGTGGACTATTGTGCACTGTGGGGGACAGGCGCGACCTCCTATTAATCCACATCCGAATGCTTACCTCCATGAGCACCCATAAAATATTTGTATCGCGAGTCCACTTCGCGTCTTTGGTAGCCCAGAGCGATGTGTACTTTTGGCCTCTGCAAAGTCATGCTCTATGCTTGGGAACTGACTATCCTCCGGTAGTTCTCTCGCTACTAGCAAGATGGACAAGAGAAACCACATGCAGTGGAAGGTCTTACCCTACTCCTGGGCCTACTTGCAGTTAATAAAAAATTATTCACAGAGGAACTCGGCCCAGTTGAACTAGACCCCTTCCACACACTATTGAGCCAATGCAACTACCAACGCTGACACTTCATCGCCACGACATTTCTCATTACTTTACCGACCAACAGCTGGGTGGCTACACACACCCCTTTATCCTTGATACTGTTGATAGAGTACCCCCTCTTTTTCTTCTCGATCTTATATTTTTTCTTCATGGCTTTTGTGAGAGCCAAATCGCCGCTTTTTCCTGCTATCATCACAGGGTCCGTTCCCTTACAGGGAACCCGAGAAATTATGTGGATGAGATCCGTCGTGATGGGAATAGGCTCCTCCAGCCATAAGTACCCATCATGCACTAGGTAAAGTAGCTACCTGATGATGAAAATGGCTATGGGAGTGAAAGTGTGGTATGCTCAGTAGATGAAGCAACCTAACCTTCTCCACACTGCACAACCATTTTCGCGGTTGTAATGTGATCACTAGCCCCTCCTTATTCTGTTTCATTAGGCTCTCCATCTCTAAGTGTGGGAACTTCTCACTGTCTACGAGATCCTAGTCTTCAAATTTTATGGTGGGCACACATCCTAGGAGCGGACCCTCAAATGTAATTCCATCGTAGAGGAGCGGGCTCTAGAGTGCACTCTTCGTTGCATCCAGATCCTTTGGTACCTTAACTTTCCCTTTTTGTGGAGGGACATACTTTGGTACTTTTGTTGTAGAGTGCATTGGTTGGACGTCCACCTCCACATCTTCTTATTCCTCTACCTCGAAAATCTGAGCCTGTAATTCCTCCTCCTCTTCATATGTCTCAATGGTGATAGCCTTGCCATTTTCCTCCATTGATAGCTTACTGAGTCGCGGATTCCTCGGGGACATGCGAACTGGTCCCATTGCCTGCTTATCCTTTTTCGGTCTCGGTGTCCAAGGTGATTTCGAGATTATTGGCTCAATCCCAGTATCTTTAGGAATATCATGTACCGTATGGGTCGGCACGGCCTCACCAGTAGTTCCTTCTTCAAAGCCCAAACCTCTCCTGGTATCTGTTATCTTTTCTGTAGTGTATGCGGTCTTTCGCGAACTTAGGGGCTCGAATATTGCTCGACGCTCAACACTCTGTGTTCTATTCAACCGCTCAAGTCTCAAGTGAACAATGTTGTCTCGTGGCTGGCCCTTGGAGTTTTATAACACCTTTTGAATTGAAATTCAACCATTCCCCCCAATTTTGGGCCATCAATGCTTTCTTGGTGGTAGATTTTTCGAAATCTTTCTCATAACTACTATCTTAAATGTTTGCCTCCCACTCCATTTGGCCTCAAACTAGACATCATGTCATGAACAGTGACACCAATGGTCACTTCCCAACCTACCCATGCAGTAGCACAACTCTGTGTATGTGGGTGCGAACCTTGTGACATGCTGACTCTGCGCGCACATTTCTTATTGTACAGCTCCCCATCAAATTCTTTTATAGTCCCATGCTCCCTTTCAACTACCTGGAATACTAAGACTATTCTTCCTACAGCTAGTCAAGTGGTTGCACCAACCATACGAGGCTCCATCTCACCTTCCAATATAGTCTGCGAAACATCCCCACTTGCCCTCGCGATAGTTGATGCCACACGCTCTACTCTATGCAGTGCGTTCCCTTGGTCACTGCATTTGGTGATATGTGGCCCTAGCCATGGCAGCAGACTAATCAATTCTTGACGAGCACCTTCTAATCCATTGGTATGATAATTTGCACCTTGCCTTGCCATTCTTTGTTTATCAACAAGACATGCTTTCTTGATCTCTCTTTCCAGCCTCTTGACCTCTACGTCCATCAAAATTCTTTTCTTCCTTAGTATTACCTAGTCTTTTTCGAGTTCGTGAAGTATAAGGTTCCCTTTCCGAATGGCTTCTTGAAGCCTTATGTGTTCTATCTCGCATAACTGTATGATTTATTCGTCCTGCGAATTGCACACTGTCGTACGGATGGGTGTTTTTATGTGTAGATTCATTGTTGCAAGGTCTTAAGAAATTACAGTCCCTACCCTATTCTACAACTTTGGAATTGTTTCTGCGGTCGGGGTTTCGCACATGGTTCTATAGGCCCATCGGACCGCTGGCAGGCACAGGTCCTAGTCAGTGCGTCTCACCTGGTGGATTCTGTTCAACACCTTGCACACCCTGTCGAATGCTTCTCCGTGGATAATCCTTGGTGCGCTGTGTACCCCACCATCTTTTGGGTGTTGCGCGCAGTTCCCATTTGATAGCAGCAAACCACTGCTGTTCTGGTACTGCACTTTCAAATTTTTTCAGGAATGTTAGCCCCCTAATTTTCGCTCTTTTTTCCATTTTCCCCTTCCTAAATCATAACCATTTACCGTTGTTTTACCTCTTTTATACACCCTCATCTTGCACCAGTCCAAGAACGATGACATATTTCGTATAAACTTTATTTTTCATACTTTAATTTAACTTAGCATTAATTAATCATTTATTACATGATTTCTTACTTTTAATCACTCTTTGTACCTTATGGATATCTCCAATGTTTATTTGGTAGTTAGATTACTTATCGTGACCACTGATTCTAGTGCAGGATTGGATCTTGCGCCATTGCCAGCACAACAAATCCTTGCAGCAGATCCGAACCTCCTTGATCACCGCCTTGTTTTGAGCAGCTTCAACCATGACAGCAAGATCGATCCAAAGGCAGCTGAGATTGAATTTGAGAAGAACGAAAGCTGGAGATTGGATACGACCAATTTTTCTACCTGTCTAAGTTTAAAGGCCTAAAAGTTAAATTCTGTGTTTGGTTATGTAATCGGTTGAATGATCTATTTTGGCCTTTTGCCAAAGATCTATATAATGTAGAATGTAAATAGGAATAAGGGAGTTTTTGGATTGAATAGAGACACAACCAGAGAGGCGGTAACAGGTTGTTATGTTTTGTTATCACCCGAATCTGGGCTGGACGATGTATTAACGTATGTACTTGCCTCAGTGAATTAATAAAAGGGAGCTCCACCTCATGTTTTACAAATCGCATTTCTATATTTGAGCTGATGAATTGATTAAAGTATTGAGCAACGTTTTTATATAAAGGGGAAACGCATTGATTGGCTAGGGCCCAGCCAACCAAGCACGTTTACCCCATTTTCTGTTTCTTGTAATTGTTGTTTATATTGTCAAGTGTGATTTAATTTTAAGCACATGCATTCCTGTCTAAATGAAAGCGGATCCATTGTGTGCAGTAGATAAATTTCCTTTACTGGACTTGATTTCATATTGGTTCTCCTCTGCCTAGTCCAAGCAAGAGAAATAACCCTGCACTAGTGCACATTGGTGTGATATTTCCATTTCTGCAAATTCTGTTTCATTGGTTTTCCCCGCCTGGTCCAAGAAGGAGAAATAACCCTACACCAGTGCATCTTGGTGTGATATCTCCTTTTCTGCAATTCTGTTTGATTGGTTTTCCTCGCCTGGTCCAAGTAGGAGAAATGAACCTGCACTAGTGCATGTTGGTGTGATGCAGCAAGCCTTTTTAGTCCACTTTCCGCAATCTTCTTTCTTTCATTAAATATGACAGGATAAATGTATATGGATTGTTTCTTTATTCCTGAACTCTGTCAAGATAAGAAACATTCACTTTTTATGTGTGCAATTTGATTTAACAGTATAATCGCACTTGCAATAATTAAGCACTCATTTTAAGAATTAAATGCTATGTGAAATAAGCTTTGATCAAGTGAAAGAACTAGTTTCTTGCCACGAGATCTGAGTGCTTTGAACCTAGAAAAGTTCAAGCCTTGCAGGAAGTAAAAATACTTTAGTAAAGACACCATTTATACCTTCTACATAAATCTCTGTTCCTGCACTAGTGCTAGGAGACTGTGATAGTACATGACATATTAGTGCAAGAAGGAAATCTCTAAAGGAGCAGGTTTAAGGGCCCATCTGATGTGACTGCTAAGTGTCTCTGCTAAAGAAAAACACATACTCAATAATTAAACAATAATTAGCTAGAGTGATTGCCCTTTATCTTTAATTCCCTCTTGCAAATGCATTCTTCCTTGTTCCAGTCTTAGATTATTTTGATGGTTCAAATTGCCTTTTTCTCTTTTTAATTTGATTATGCAATCTTTCCTTTAAAGAAAGTATAAATTTATATTAGAAGTATTCATACCATCTTTGGCATTCCCTGTGCTTCGTCTCTAAGTTTACAATCCCCTGGGTTGACAAATTAAGTGTTGAGGAGTTTGCTTAAGTGTAATTCCTGCACCCAACATTTTGGCGCCGTTGCCGGGAAGGCGATTTGATTTGGTAAGAATTTTCTGATTATACAATAGAGGTAATTTTTCATTTATTTTTGCAGTATTGTTTGGAAAAGCTTCTTTGAAGGAATTTTACTAGTGTTAATTGATTTTTGACCGCATTTTTATTAGAAGTTGTTTGTTATTTTTCTTTCTTTTTTGAAATGAATGCCTAGAAAAGGTAAGGGTTTGAAGCCCACTAAGGGCCGAAAGATTTCTGAAAACAATTCTCATATTGGGTCTCCTTTTGTGAGTAGGAAACCTAATCCAATTCAAACCCATCACACAGGAATAGTCCACCTGGATTCTGATGACAACAGCTCAAGTGTGGTTCAGCCTGTTGAGGACGGTTCAAGTAAAAGGGAAACAATGGCGGACCATGAAGATCATGTGGAATGGGCTGGTGAAAACCAGGTAAGTAGGCAACAGTCCACTTTTGTGTTTCCAATTGTGGATCCTAATATTGTGGCACAAATGAAGAATATTTCATTATCAGGTCTTCCTCATTTCCATGGTAAAGTTCATGAAGTTCTTGACTCTTTTCTATTCGAGTTTGATATTCTGTGTATAAGTTATGATTATTCAACTGACGCTCAAAAGTTAAGATTATTTCCTGTTACTCTCAAGGACTCAACTCTATGCTGGTTTATGGGGTTAGGAGGAAACACTATAGCCTCTTGGGATCAAATGAAGAGAGTGTTTTTGTCTAAATATCAAGAATATTGCAAAACTCGGGACATGCAGGATCAGATTTTTACAATCATACATGATGATGATGAAACTCTTGAAGATTACCTACAAAGATTTCTGTATATTTTACAAAGGTCGAAACTTAAGCTTGATCCCAGTACTATTAGAACCTTGTTCTTAATAGGACTTACTAATAATGCTAGAAATAATTTAAATCTGTTAGGACAAGGTGCTATTTCTTAGCAAACTTTTGAACAAATTTGTGAATTATGCAGGAAATTTTGAAGAAATCAGTATATATCCGGTAGAGGAACTCGAAATAGAAATAGAAAAATTGAATCTACTAATGCTATGATTATTGGACTAGAAAATAAAATGGAAAACATGAAAATTGATATAATGAATACTGTTACAAAACAATTGGACTCTTTAAAGTTTCAGCGAAAAATCATGAAGGAACATGAGTCATTATGTATTTTCTGTCCTAAATGTAGAGACAAGCATCCTCCTAAAGAGTGTCCTCTTGATTTAAAAGAAACTAATAAGTGTGCTATTTGTGCAGAAGACCATGTCATAGAAAAATGCCCCTCTATACCAAGACTTAAAGCTATATTTACAGGGGGACAGCCTGAAGTTGAATACTTGTATGCTATGGGAGCAAGAAGTAATTGGCCTCAGGTAGGTGCATGTATGGCCCCTGAATTTTCTCCACACTATTTTGGTTATAATTCACATGCATATTCTTATCCTAACACTAATCAGCAGTAGCAGTATGGGAATCAATATCAGCATGGGCAACCTTCTCAACCATGGCAACAAGGTTGGAGAGGACCAACACATTCTCCATATTCCTACCAGCCACCCATGCAGTCATATCCATCTACGCATACACCTTATTCAATGCCTCAACTTCCAAGTCAGTCTACTCCACTGTTTCCTTTACCTCCACCTTTTTGACCTCCTCAGTTACCTGCTCAACCTATGCCCAATCCTAACAATAATAAAGTAGTTCAAATGATCTATATAACAAACCCACCTTTACCATTTGAGTACCAGTCTATTCTAGTTGGGGTTCATGATATTCAATTAAGATCGGGAAGGACTGTAACATCATAAAATCAGAAGCAACCTAAAATGATTTTTGAAGAGAAAGGAGAAGAGGAAACTCTTAACCATTCTCCAAAAGCTGTCACTAAGCAGCCCTTACCCTCTGAATCCTTGCCATCTCCTTCCAACCAGCCTCCCTTCCTAGAGAGGCTAGTAATGGAAAGAAGTGAGCCTATTTCTGAGACTAGCTTGGCATCAGAGCTTCAGAATATTTTCATTAAGATACATTTGCTTCAAGCCATCAAAGAGATCCCCATTTGTACCAATATTATTAAGGAAATCTGTCTCAGGAAACTCAGGAGGAAGAGATTGGAACCCCAAACGATTCAATTTGTTGGTAGGGCAGCAGAGTTAATGACGGGATGTGTGTTTATGGAAAAATATACTGATCCCGGAATCCCTATTGTCTCAGTTCAGATTGGTAATGTCCTTGTCTCTAACATTCTTATAGACCTAGGGGAAACCATTAATGTCATGACCAAGAAAACCATGGATCAACTTCGGTTATCTCATCTTCCCCCTACTCCCATTGTGCTTGAATTAGCGAATAGATCTAAAATTAAGCCAGATGGAGTATTGGATGATGTGATCATCTCATTAGATTCTTGGGAATATCCCGCTAATTTCATTGTGCTCGAGCCAAAGAACCTAGTAGGAGGAAATCCCTTGATCTTGGGTCAACCATGGCTTGCTACAGCCGATGCATTTATTGGATGTCGTTCCAGTGATATGTATATTTCACATGGAGATTATAGGAAGAAAGTTACCTTATTCCCCCCTGCCAAATCCATTCAAGACCTTCGAGATACTTTATGGTTGGATCAAAGTAGTGATGAGGAGACTCAACCCATTTCCCTTATCCATCATTATATTGGGTCTTCACAAGAAGAGGAGATTCAATATTTCCTGAATAATATAGAAACTCTACCTAATTTTGAGCCATTGAGCTAGATTTTCAGGATAATCATGATTCTCATTCTTCTATACTTCTACATTTGAACACTCTCTTGAGTACTCCTGAGCCTAATACTACTCTTTTTAATATTGGCCCTGGTAAATCCTTGCATATTAGTTCTGATTTGGACTCATCTCAGTAGGAGCAGCTTGTGAATTTGTTGCAAAACCATCTTAGTGCCTTTGCATGGGGCTATGAAGATATGAAGGGTATTCCTCCTGAAACTTGTACACATCATATCTATATTCAGGAAGGAACCCGACCTGTTCAACAACCCCAAAGGCGAATGAATCCAGCTCTAAGAGATATTGTGAAGGAATAAGTACAGAAACTCTTGGATGTCGGTTTTATCTATCCTATTTCCGACAATCAGTGGGTCTATCCATTAGTGCTAGTACCTAAGAAAGATGGAAGATGGTGTATTTGCATTGATTATCGAGAATTAAAAAAAGCCACTCTCAAAGATTATTTCCCTCTCCCTTTCATTGACCAAGTGCTTGATACCCTTGCAGGAAAGAAATATTTTTCCTTTTTGGATGGCTTCAGTGGTTATAACCAGATACATATTGCACCTGAAGGTCAAGATAAAACTACTTTTACATGTCCATGGGGTACATTTTCTTATAAAGTGCTTCCATTTGGTTTATGTAATGGCCCGACTACCTTTCAAAGGGCAGTCCTGGCCATTTTTGTTGATCTAGAATTTGTAGAAATTTATATGGATGACTTTTCTATGTTTGGTGATTCTTTTCAGGAAGCTCTCAAAAATCTGGAGAAAGTACTTCTTCATTGTCAGGAAGCCCATCTCGCCTTGAGTGACAAGAAATGTAGATTAATGTGCAAAGCAAGAGTGGTACTTGGCCATTTGATTTCTAGTAAAGGTATCCAGGTTGATCTAGCGAAGATTGAAATCATTCTGCATCTTCCTGCACCCAAAACTCAAAGGGAAGTAAGAGATTTTTTAGGACATGCTAGTTACTATAGAAGATTCATTGAGAATTTTTCTAAGATAGCTGCCCCTCTTTTCCAACTTCTAGCTAAGGATAGTGAATTTTCTTGGACCACAACTTGCCAACAGTGTTTTGAAACATTGAAGGAAAAGTTGCTACATGCACCAGTTTTGAGAGGTCCTACTTGGTCCCTTCCTTTTCACATTTCCTCTGATGCTTTAGATTTGGCTATTGGTGAAACTTTAGGAGAAGAGGAAAATAAAAAATCCCATGCTATTTATGATATTAGTAAGAATTTGTCTTACGTTGAATTAAATTATACAGTTATAGAGAAAGATTTTTTCGTTGTAATTTTTGCAATTGATAAGTTCAGGCACTATTACAGGATATGAAGTATTTGTACATAATGACCATTCTACAACTAAATATTTGATGAAAAAACCATTGACTAGCAGTAGAGTGACTAGGTGGTTACTATTGTTGTAGGAATTTAATATTACTATTGTTGATAGATCGGGAAAATCTAATGTTGTAGCAAATTTTCTTTCTAGATTAGATAGTCCTGGTGAAGCAACTCTTATTAATGATGATTATTTGTATGAACATATTTTTGCTATGTCAATAGATTCTCCATGGTTTGCTGACATTGCTAATTACTTGGTTACTGGGAAAACACCACCCCACTTGTCCACCCGTGAAAAGCGGAATATTATTCAGAAAAGTGTTGCATACTCCTAGATTCAAGGAGATATCTTTTACACTGGTCCAGATCTGATTATCCATAGGTGTGTAAGAGAGGAGGAAGTGTTTGACATATTGAAATCTGCTCATGATGAACGTTGTGGATGCCACTTCACTGAGAAGAGGATGACATATAAAGTATTGCATGCTAGTTACTTTTGGCCTTCCTTGTTTAAGGATGCCAAACATTATGTCAGGAAATGTGATAGCTATCAACGAATGGGCCAACCTAATCAAACCAATGAAATGCCTTTATGCCCCCAAGTTATGATTGATCCATTTGAAAAATGGGCTATTCATTTTATAAGGCTAATAAATCCAACGTCATTAAGTGAAAAGCATATTTTGTTTTGCATAGATTTTGTTACAAAATGGGTAGATCTAAAGCTTTTTCCTTTGCTACAGAAAAAGTTGTTATTGATTTTCTTTTCACTGAAATCTTTACTAGAATTGATGTGCCTAGAGAAATTGTTTCTGACAATGGTCCGTTGTTTATTTCTAATCTGGTACAAGCTTGATGGAGCAATAAAAGATCCGACACAGGAAATCCATACCATATCACCCCCAAGAAAATGGCCAGGTGGAATCCACAAACAAAGTGATCGATTCCATTCTTACAAAGACAATAAATATGCATTGGAAAGACTGGGGTGAAAGATTACCAAAAGATTTGTGGGCATACAAAACCACTTGGAGAAATAGCACGGGACATACACCATATGAGTTGGTATATGGCAAACAGGTTCTGTTACCAATTGAATTCCAGATCAAAACTTTTAGAACTACAGTTCAGCTAGGACTAGATCTCTCTGAGGCACAACAACAATGTTTTCTCCAATTAAATGAGTTAGTTGAATTTCGTGGGGATGTTGTTCAGTAGAACATACTAATTCAACAACAACGCAAAAGGTGGCATGACAAGTCCATTCAGCAAAAGCAATTTCAACCAGGTGATTGGGTGCTCATTTATGATTCTATACTTAAAACTTTTAAAGGGAAATTCCATACACGTTGGATGGGACCTTATGAAGTGATCCGAGTATTCAAGAATGGAGCAGTATAAGTTAAAACTATTGATGGACAAAATTCAGTATTCTTGGTAAATGGACACAAATTAAAGAAGTATTTTCAGCCACTTGCCCGGAAAGATTTTACACAACAATTCCAACAACAATTCGAGACGGTAGTGGTGAATGGTAATACCAACCTTTTGGAAACATGAATTCTTCTTCTTCTTAAAAAAATATAATACAAAAAAAAAAGTAAAATTTTTTTTTTCCTGTAATTATGAAAATCAGTTCGCTGACATGATTGCAGAAGGATCAACCTGAAAACCAGCTTGCTAGCAGGAAGATCAAAAATTTCTAATAAAAATAAAATGTTGCTTGATCTTTAGATATGGTAGCGACCACCAAGTAAAAGCAGGTTTAGCAGAACCAACCTTTATAAATTGGGGTAATTAGAATGGATATTTTTATTCAAGTAACGCTTAATTTTCGTTGTAGTTATTTTTATTGCACTAGTGCAAGCAGACCTTCCAGAAAATTTTCTGCCTTTCTTCATATTCCACTTCCATAATATTCCCTCACTTTTCTTCTTCAATCCCAGAATGATTAACCTTCCCATATTATTATGAATTTACCTTGTCCGTTTTGTAAAAAAAGCCACTTTACCCTTGAATTTTTTCCTTATTCCATTTCTTTTTATTCCCTCTTGTGGTACTATTCCTGGAATCCCTGTAAAAGAATTCCTTCCCATTCTGAAATTTCCCTTTTCCCACTTTTTTGTTCCCTCATGAATTCATTGCAAGATCTAAGCACAAAGAGCAAAAGGATATGCTCCGAAGAATCAAGAAAGGGCGAAGCAAATTTCCAGTATAAGTTGAGGAAGTCATGTTGGAAGTCCAACCTATATTTTACTTAAATTCCCTGTTCTTTTTTAGATATTATGCTTGCACTAGTGCAAGCATGTCGTCCTATATAATAATGCAAGCAGAATGGTACCAGCAGAATAACATAGTTTAAGCGGTGCAAGCAGACCAGTGCAAGCATGCACCCTATCAAAAACATAGTACAATTTGTTCTTTTCATAGTATACGTCATAGGAAATTAGTCATCATGAAAGTCTATAACAAGTCTTTTCACTTAGTCGATGAGTACTTGTGCTATCATATTAACTAGGAGAAAATTATTTAAAGTACAAGGTGTTTTTAAGTTAAGAATCATGATCATTTTGTAATGAATGCTAAGTTATTTTTTGAATTATGAAGGAGTGTGGAAGTGTTTAACCATTGCTTGGATATAATTGCCCCTTTCTTCCATAATCCTAGATGTCCTTCACTCATAATGATTACCTCACCTAGCCGTTAAAACATCGCCGAAAGTACCTATCCGGCATGATCTCAAAGGTGTCGTGCATCCATGGCTATTTCAGTGGAATGAATGGGTGATAAGATGGAAGGGACGGGGGACGGTTGGATCCCTATCTATAAGAACCAATTTTTTCGATGTTTCATGTAAATTCTTGACTATTCATAACCGTTAAGCAGCGATGCTGCCTGTTCGAAGTGAACCCTCGTCTCTCAGTAGGGTAGAACAGACTGCTGAGTATCACAATAGTCTTGCACTATCGCGAGACTTGGGCTTTCTTCAGTTCCTGCAAAATTTTGATGGGCACGATAGTGAAGTGGCCTTACAGTTTGCTAGAACTTTAAAAAATGGATGAGTAAAAATTGGGCCTCTAAAATTTGAGGTTATGGAAGAGTTTATAGCAACAGCGACAGGATTGGAAAATACTGGTGAGAAGTGGTTTAAAAATAAAAAACAAGAAAGGAAGCGATGGCATCATTTCATTGTCGACAAGAAGATGGAGGTAGATTGGAAGGAAGGAGTTCCGCGCAATGGCCTGCTAGGACAGTGGCAGGACCTCCTTTTCATCCTACAAAAATTCATAACTTGTGAGGGAAGGTACTCCCGCACTTTTGTGTACCATTTTAGGATGTTCCAACATTTTGAAGCCGCCCAGCACATCCGATGGAGGATGAATTTCCCCTATTTTTTGCTTAAGAGCTTGGAAAAAATGGCCAAAGGTGTGCGGGACGGACGGGCAGACCAGGCCGACAAGAAGTTATATCACCACAGCCTGATAAAGGTTTTGTTCCAGAAACAATTAGAAGTTAAAGGCATGACCTGGGAGGCGCTGTTAAAATAGCTACATAAAAAGACAACTATTGGAAAGGAGATAGAGGACCTTGCCAACAAAAGTAAGGTGTAGTGCCCACTCTAGTTTCCTGACCCTAATATGACATTATCTTAGATATTTTATTCTTTGAGGACCTCAGGTTGAGGATCTGGACACATGACTTTATTATTAGTGATTGTGATATTAGTGGTTGTGATGTTTATGTATGTTCTCCATTGACATTATGATGATGATAGTATTAAGGGTTAGGTATGTTCTTTATTGGTATTATGATGATTGTAACATTGATGGTTATGCACGTTCTCTTTTAATATTGTGATGATAGTGGTATAAATGGTTATGTTTGTTCTCTATTGATTTTATGATGATGATAGCACTAAAGGATATGTATGCTCTTTATTGATGTTATGATGATGATAGCCATGATGGATGTGTCCCCTATGTTACCTACTTGCATTATTTCTGGTTCACAATGAACAATGATGCAAATGACTAGGTGATGGCAATGATGTTATTATGACAATGCCTAACACTTAGAAACCTTGTTACTGATGATTATTGAGTATGGCAGAAAACCACCAGAGGCACTCGCATATGATGAGTTGATGACACCTGGTTTGATGAAAATTTATATTATTTTATCTTCGAAATTCTAAGTCAATTTTGAAGCTTGCTATATATGTTTATCTATATTCTAATGATATGTTAATGGTTGCAGGCACAGATTAGTTGCTTGGTTGAATGACTGACATATCGGTGATGTGGTTGTACAAGTGGATGGAACTACATGGGAGGGGTCGGATAGTGTCCCTCATCTCACCCACTAGCACTCCTACTGTGACTTGGACTGGAAAGGTTGAAACACCTTCACCTTGAAGATCATGATGCCATGAGGGTAGGTCCCAAAGTTGGGTCACTCATGAGGATTTTACCAGGGAGCATGCATCCAAGCGGATTCCTTGATCCCCGACACCATTAGTCTCACTATAGTAGGAAACATAAGAGATGATAGCAGTCTATGACATTGCACCTATCCTTTCCCCTCGCAGTCATTGAATGCTTGAAGGGCAAGTGGTGTGGCACCCTTGGATCTTCAAGGGAATTTCTTGAAGGGCACAACCAACTTGACACCCTTAGCATCACAAATAAACTATTAGGCATGGCACCCTTGGAACTTCGAGGGAAGTTCTTGAAGGGCACAACCAAACTTGGCACCCTTGGAATCATTAAAGATAAATTAATTAATAAATATAATCAAGAAATGAAAACTAGGTAAATTTACATCAAGAGTAAATGATGTTAGAAACCGAGGTAACTGAACCAAAAGTAAAACTTGGGTTGATAGGGTAATAAGAAGAAATAAAATAGGTTACCTTAGGTTACCTTAAAAACTCCACCCTTCCCATGTTGGAAAATAGTAGGTAGACTATGTAGTTTAATTAGGTAAAAGGGGAAAGAGGGACATAATTGTAAGGATAAAGATTAATCCTAAAATGATTAAACCTAATTAAGAGAAGAGGAGGGTGAATTAAAATAATATTAATAAATTAAATTTTAGAGAAATGTAGAGAACCTCCATGTGGCAACAGCCAACATAAGAATATCCATCTAAGAGATAACTTGAGTTAAATTAGGGAGTAGATAGGGGATCAAATCTTGACTCATTAATTGACTTTAGTAATGAACACAAATTAAGGAGTAAAAAGGGGGATCAAGAGGCAACTAGGAGAAGAAATAGGAATCCTGTTGAGGTGAGGAAAATATTAGTCTTAAATTAAAATTTAAGTAAATAATTTTGGAGATCCTTGATGAGAGAGTGACACATGGGTGGGTGAATAATAAAAATATTGAATTATAAAATATAATTGATTATGCATGACATGCCAAGTGTCACCTATGATGACTCTTATAAAAGAAATGGCAATCCATGGGAGAAGGGACTTTTTTTGGGGGAACCTTGTTGTTGGATGGATGGGACTATGTTAGAGTAGTGATTACGAAACTATAGTGAGTTTGGTGAGGTAGAGGATTTTAGAGAGGGGACTCTTCAGCCAAGGAGTGCTCTCCTCTACCAGCTATTGCATTCCTCCATTGTACAACCCCATTGCAGCTCAGGGGTCTGTGGGGAAGAAGAGGACCCAAGGAGTAGGCTGGGAGGTTAACCGGTGGGTCATCGCATTTGGATCAAGTACATCGTCATTCACTCTCGGAGGTGAGCGACAACAAGGGAAGACAAGTAATGGAAAATCAAGTGGAGTCTCGCCTTCTGGTGAACGGTACATATGTCTTGCAATATTATTTTGTATGATTTCTTTATGGCCTTAGTTAAATATCTGTAAATTTTATGATATTTTCAGTGAAATAAAATGTAGGGATGTGTTAGACACTGTTGAATAAATTTGAAATCCTAATGTTTTTCTCTTTTGGTTGTATTTTATTGTGATTAAAAGAAAGAAAAATATATATAGGGTAGGTCCCTAATCTTGGTATCAGAGCCAAGTTGAACCCTTGAGACCTATAGGCCCATGCATGCATGACTAGTTTTGTTAAACATGATTGTTGATTTTTTTTGTTATGAAAAATGCGTAATTATTTCTTGTTGTTTTCTTTTGGTTGGCACTGGAGTCTGAGATTTATATGTGAAGGACTTCACCTTTTAATTTTTAAGTAAGTTCTAAATAAAATTAAATGTCATGGAGAAATGATTAGTAGATATACGGGTTTGGGGTGTTGGGTAGACTCCCATTTTCTGGTTTATGAAAGTGCCAATGGAGAGCTAAAAGTCTCAGTCAATGAAGATGAGATTCGTAACCGATTCGTGGCCCAGACTCGATAGGGTGTCAATCAGAGGCCGAATCTTGTAGCAATGTTTGTCATCTCTGCGTTGTGAATTGTTGAAATGCCAATAAGGGGAAAGCATTTGCAATGTGCCTTCAGAAGTAATGAGACTATTCACCAACTCTGTGTTCTACATATAACCGTAGGGGGATTCCTTCACGCTACGTTCTATTTTTGACTCCATGCTTGGAGGTTGCATCCTAGTTTTTTTCACAGAGCATTTGGCTTACACGCTGTACAAATGGCATTTGCCCCATAATTGAAGCTCGTATTCAATTTATATTACCGAAAAAAGAGTGCAGAATGCCGGAAATAGGAGCATTGAACAACATCTACTGTCCCTAAGTGCTGATGAAGTAGAGAGCATGTGAAGGAAAGTAATTGGGTTGATTCCTTCCCTGACATACGTAGATCCTCGCTTCTCAGATGTAGATTTCACAGATTCCTTCCGTCTCACGCTTCAAGGCCTCTTGCAAAAAACTTTACTCAGGTGTAGATTTCATAGATTCCTTGGATATAAAGGCATCCTCAATAAGATTTCTCAGGGAGAAGATGAGAATTCATTGGATCATGAACTGTCTATCAGTAGCAGAGGCGGCAGGAGGACTCATGCATGGCGAAAGGGTAGCCATTTGCTGACGCAATATTATGTTTCATGGGCCACGCCATTATCTCGATAGAACAGGTCCTCATACTTTAGCCATGACATTCAATCGGAAAGCAAGACGAAATAGAAAGTCGATTTTGAGCTGGTTAAACTTGGAATTGCTAATGTCGCCCACTCTAGCATAGAACGGATTATTATAGTGCCCCAGTAGTTGGAGTTTAAGCAAAAATTTTGCAAACTTCCACACAGTTTGGAATTTCACGGGATAAAAACAAAGCAAAACAGAATTTATGAAATTAAACAACATTTCTTAAAATTTCCATGGAATTTTAGGCTATTGAAGAAGGAAAAAGGCCAAATTTCATGAAATTTAAACAAAGATGCTTTAGATTTCCCTGGCGGGTAGAATTTCAAGGGAAGAAATAGGGCAACAACTAAAATTGATGAATTAGTGAGGACCAATCTATCCACTAAAAGTTGTGAGTGCCACAAAAGTAAATCTCTAGATTCAAGCTGCCAATTCTTTCAAGGACTCACAATAGATATGGACAATGAACAAGTAGTTATGATTGAAAATGATATGAAATCCCTTAAACTCTTATGATTTTAATCATTGCCTCTTAGCTTCCTTGAGTAGCTTCTTTCTTCTTCCCGATATGTTTCACCTTCTCCCAACTGGACTTGAAGGCATGCTTCACTGACTTGAATCCTTTTCTGAAGAACTTCTTTAAATCGGCTGCTTTTGCTTTAGAGTCTGCCATGTTTAGATAAGCTGCATTTAGCAAAATTGCCCAGAGATTTAACCACCAGGTCCCAATTGACATATAATATTAATATTATAACTTAGAACTTAATCAAATAGTATAAGTGCATTTTTAACATTTATTTTTACTTGAAATAGTTGTCAATATATTTATTGGCTTGAACTTTGACCAAATTGGCAAGGAGTGTCCTGATGAATATAGTACTTCAGCCATCGACCCTGCAAATCAATGACCCAGCTAGTACTTGATGAGTAAAATGCACGTGAAAATGCAAATTCATAAGTTACTTTAGCAGGCAATTTGCGGGTTCTGCTGGGCTGATTTGGTGTTATAACCCAGCCCCATGGGGTCAGCAATGCACAAAACATCATGGGAACAATATTGGGAGTGACATGCTCCTTACCCAAAACATCCAGCTAAGATCCCAAAGCTCTTGGAATGTTTCCTATAAGTTCCAAAGCCCTTAGAACTTAGGACATGATGGGATTCGATTCTCCAACTCCCAAAGGCAGTTCTCATGTAACTAGGTTATATATATCTATAGTGTTAATTAGTTCTAGCTTCACTTCTTAAAATAAGAAATTGTTATCCACCCCACCTAGTGTCAAAACCTGCCTGTGACATGTCAATGGGGCTGATTAGAATGACACGATATCCCACATTCCAGAGCTGCACGTAATTCAATTTGTACATGTAGTGAGTGGCCTTACTCACCATGATTGCCTATCATTTAGAAATATTTGACATGATTGTTTTCATTATCTGTTTTATTGTTTCTGTTAATACACTATTCATGGAGATACACCACAGGCCCAATGTCACAAGCCCCGTGATGTACACGAGGAATAAGGACCGAAAGGAATATGATGAAATATAGGCAACCAAGTTTTGTTATACAATATATGTCAAATATTCCTCACAAAATTACGATTATATTTGTTCGCAAAGAAATAGACTGCCATGGAAAAAAAAATTGGTTCAATTTTGCTTTGAAGTTAGAATGATATTAACTGCGAAAAATGGAGTATAAAACGTCAATAAATTGTATAACGAAACAAATATATTTTACTTAGACAAAGCACATAACATTACATGGAAAAAACTAGACGGCACCCATGCATACATCTGAAATTCTATGAACTATTGAAAGTCCACCAAATCCGTAATGTGACTGGTTACTGAAACACACCAGATTCTCTAATAAAACAGATTTACAACCATGCATAATGAGTATAATCTAAGACAGTGCCCTCACTGTTCAAAAACATACTAGATTCTGTGTTCCAACCTTGTTCCATCTTTAGAAAGTCCATTAGCAATCCTATTCCTGTCCCTGTGGATATGTGAGAAAATTGATAGAAGAGAATGAATGATATTATACAATTATTGTAATGTGAAATTACTAATTGTTATTTTCTTCCACATTCATTGAATAAATAGTTGGGAATCTCCAAGGATTTGAATGTTTTAGGCATTAGTGTCAGCCTCATGAGTCAGTCTCAGGACCAATATGAAAACCATTAATTCACAATAATTAATTGTTTCTTGGCCAATGCATATTTTAAATTAATTTTTGATGCTATGTACAAATATTTTAAAATATCAATGATAATATATCTTGACTAATTCTTTGTGATGTTATGATTTGTGACATTATGCTTTATGACATTAGGAAAAAAAATCGTTTTATATGAAATTTGAGATTTTCATTTCTTTGTGATGTTATGATTTGTGATGTTATGCTTTATGATATTGGGAACAAAATTCGTTTTATATGAAATTTGATATTTGCATGTTTAGATTTGTGCAACATGAATTACAATAAACTTAAACATGGGTTTCAAAACAACTTAGAATATTAGTAGGCTGTTTTTTAAAGATAAGCATTTTAATTAATACTAAGAAAGATATAAAAGTATTTTAGAAAATAAAACCATGGTTCATAAAATTTCTCTTATGATGAAAACTATGAAAACTATGAAGTTATAAAAATAGTTTTGGCATTTTTATAAAAAAATATATAGTATAGAACTGGTCCTTACAATTTTCACCTAAAACATACTCATTTTATGCTAGACACTACTATAATTTGAAAACTATTCCAACAGTGAGAAGCTTCCTAGATAAACATTACAAATTTAATTCTATAAAAGCACTTGATTTTTTCAAAATCATTTATTAAAAGTCAATAAAAATTTGGACCAAATCTATGAAGACACTAAATATCACTGGCAAGTACCAATGGGACCCCTTCAATGAATTTAACCAATTAAGAAAGAAGCTGTATTTATGAATTAATGGATTATGGAATTTATTTTACAATTTCTAATACACATATGAACTGCTAAAATTAAATAGTCAGAGACTTTGCTTAGGGTGGTGATGAAACATATAGTTGAGAAGCACTCATCCTTAAAATGAACTGGTCAATGCACATGTTTTATGACAGCTAAGGACGTCTGAGTGCTTAATATATTTATAACAATTTAATGATTGACAATCACCATAAATTAATAACATACAAATAAGTTTGACTAATGAAACTAGTTCCATCTCATTTCAATAAGTTGTCTTTTCATCGTATAGTACCAAAAACTTAATCTTGACTTCGTCATACGCTAATTTTCTTGGTTTAGGCTTTATGAGTGGTTGGATGTGAAGCATTTTAATGCTCTAACAATAACCAAGCCATTCTTTTAAAAATTAATAACGAGTTAAAAATGCCACATTATAAATTGACATATGGAAATTATGTTTTATGTAGTAATACCTTGGTTAAATTTAATATTTACATCAACTGTATAGATTTTTTATATATTGGTATGTATTAAAGAGAAGTCAATAATTAAATATTTATTGCAAAAGGATGTTTCTTTTTTTACATGGGTACATGAAAAATTAGGAGTGTGTTTTAAAATATTATTAAATTAATTTGTTTTGAAATTGTTAATAATAATTTGAATTAAATTATAGTTTTCATGAATATAGTTATTGATATAAATATATATTATAATTGGGATATCATATTTTCAATAGGTTGCTATGATAATTTGATAATTTATGCATGAGTAAGTGAAGTGAAGTGGTCACTGGTCACAAGTTGTGATCACTTAATAGTATCCTTGGGTTTTCATCGAAAAAGGTTGGGATCTTTCTTTGGAGATAAACTTGAGTGATAACAGGGATTTCACTATCTCTTTCTTGATAGGGGAGGTGCGGTAGGTGTTATAACCAATTTGATTCCTCTCGATAGTTTTTATGTAGCTAAAACAAAATTTTCCCACATTTGCAAATAGAAGACAACTTCCTTGGATTGGGAAGTATGTTTTTTTTATTTATTTATTGGCATAACTTCCTTATTTAGAGTATTCTTCTTTATGCCCAATTCAATGCTTGATATATTATCAACTGCATGCTTATATTCTTCCATTGTTAGGTCATGTGCCACATCATCTCTAACTAGTTGAGACACTAACATCATTACTTACTAGGATATTATCTATAATTAAGTAATGTGGTGATGTTTCAAAGAGTTTGTTGGTTGGATGAACTCCTAGGAACTATTCATTGAACACTACATCTTGACACACAATCACTTGCTTTGTAATTTATCTAATTATTTATTTATTTACAACTGCTAATAAGAATCTTTTAATTTTTATCACTTTTGACATCAAAGTCCTTCATCTTTTGCTAGCTTTACAACTGCTAATAAGAATGTTTTAATTTTTAACACTTTTGACATCAAAGTCCTTCATCTTTTGCTAGCTCTTGAGCTTAGGTTCGCCATTTGAATTTCTTATTCTTACTTTTCCACCTCTTTCAACATTTTTCCGCCTATGGCCTAAATGCAATGCTATAAATATCATTGGGGAACATACTGAAAAGGGTCCAGAATGACACTTATTGAGATATTGAGGAAAATATTGCAGAATTATCAGAAGTGATAACTTAGAATTTAAGACTTTTGAAAATATCAAACGTATGGATAATTTATACAATCTTTTCTTCTACGACAATATTATTGCAACATCTATGACAGTGAACTATACCATATGCAATGATGATCACACAAATCACTTTGTGTACTTGACATTGTCACTTATAGGGTCATGTAGATGTAATTTGAAATGAACGAATATAATTGGAAGCTACAGGAGTACAATGTGTGGACGAATTTACTTGATTGAAAGCATCATATATTAATTGTACCATGAGATGAATTTTGATTGTGATTATCCTACTCTTGTCTTGCTGTTTCTTAGTCCAAAAAAAAAAACTGGGCTGAAATGTTCCCTCGATATAGTCCTTTAGTTTATAACAAAATTCTTGGTATAGATACATTGGGAAAATTATAACCTGCCCACCAAAAGGTTAGCAAGAGTTTCAGGAAGGGTTCCTATGATATGTGTCGTCGTTTTTCCTTTATGTTCTAAGGACTTCGGGACGAAGTCCATTGGTAAGAGGGGGTGTATGTAGTGCCCACTCTAGTTTCCTGACCCTAATATGACATTTTCTTAGATACTTTATTCTTTGAGGACCTCAGGTTGAGGATCCAGACACATGACTATATTATTAGTGATTGTGATATTAGTGGTTGTGATGTTTATGTATGTTCTCCATTGAAGTTATGATGATGATAATATTAAGGGTTAGGTATGTTCTCTATTGCTATTATGATGATTGTAACATTGATGGTTATGCACGTTCTCTAATAATATTATGATGATTGTGGTATAAATGGTTATGTTTGTTCTTTATTGAATTTATGATGATGATAGCACTAAAGGATATGTATGCTCTCTATTGATGTTATGATGATGATAGACATGATGGATGTGTCCCCTATGTTACCTACTTGCATTAGTTATGGTTCACAATGAACAATGATGCGAATGACTAGGTGATGGTTGTGATGTTATTATGACAATGACTAACACTGAGAAACCTTGTTACTGATGATTATTGAGTATGGCAGGAAACCACCAGAGGCACTTGCGTATGACGAGTTGATGAGACCTAGTTTGATGAAAATTTATATTATTTTATCTTTGAAATTCTAAGTCAATTTTGAAACCTGCTATATATGTTTCTTTATATTCTGATGATATTTTAGTGGTTGCAGGGACAGATTAGTTGCTTGGTCGAATGACTCACATACGGGTGATGGGGTTGTACAACTAGATGGAACTACATGGGAGGGATGGGACAGTTTCCCTGATCTCACCCATTGGCACTATTGCCATGACTTGGGATGGAAAGGTTGAAACACCTTCACCTTGAAGGTCACGATGCCATGAGGGAAGGTCCCAAAGTTGGGTCGCTCATGAGGATTTTACCGGGGGGCATGCATCAAGGCAGATTCCTTGATCCTCGACACCATTAGTCTCACTATAACAGGCAACATAAGAGATGATAACAGTCTATGACGTTGCACCTATACTTCTCCCTCGTAGTCACTGAATGGTTGAAGGGTAAGTGGTGTGGCACCCTTGGAACTTCAAGGAATTTCTTGAAGGGCACGACTAACTTGGCACCCTTGGCATCACAAATAAATTATTAGGCATGGCACTCTTGGAACTTCGAGGGAAGTTCTTGAAGCACACAACCAAACTTGGCACCCTTGGAATCATTAAAAATAAATAAATTAATAAATATAATCAAGAAATGAAAACTAGGTAAACTTACGTCAAGGGTAAATGATGTTAAAAACCGAGGTAACTAAAGAAAAAATAAAACTTGGGTTAAGAGGGTCATAAGAAGAAATAAAATAGGTTACCTTAAAAACTCTACCCTTCCCATGTTGGAAAATAGTAGGTAGATTATGTAGTTTAATTAGGTAAAAGGGGAAAGAGGGACATAATTGTAAGGATAAAGATTAATCCTAAAATGGTTAAACCTAATTAAGAGAAGAGGAGGGTGAATTAAAATAATATTAATAAATTAAATTTTAGAGAAATGTAGAGAACCTCCATGTGGCAACAACCAACATAAGAATATCCATCTAAGAGATAACTTGAGTTAGATTAGGGAGTAGATAGGGGATCAAATCTTGACTCTTTAATTGACTTTAGTAATGAACAAAAATTAAGGAGTAAAATGGGGGATCAAGAAGCAACTAGGAGAAGAAATAGGAATCTTGTTGAGGTGAGGAAAATATTAGTTTTGAATTAAAATTTAAGTAAATAATTTTGGAGATCTCTGATGAGAGAGTGACACATGGGTGGGTGAATAATCAAAATATTGAATTATAAAAAATAATTAATTATGCATGACATGCCAAGTGTCACCTATTTGGACTCCTATAAAAGAAGGGGCAGGCCATGGGAGAAGGGACTTTTTTTGAGGGGGAACCTTATTGTTGGATGGATGGGACTATGTCAGAGCAGTGATTACGAAACTATAGTGAGTTTGGTGAGGTAGAGGATTTTAGAGAGGGGACTCTTGAGCCAAGGAGTGCTCTCCTCTACCAGCTAGTGCATTCCTCCATTGTACAACCCCATTGCAGCTCGAGGGTCCGAGGGGAGGAAGAGTACCCAAGGAGTAGGCTGGGAGCTTAACCAATGGGTCATCGCATTCAGATCAAGTATGTCACCATTCACTCTCGGAGGTGACCGATAACAAGGGAAGACAAGTAATGGAAAATCAAGTGGAGTCTCATCTTTTGGTGAATGGTACATATGTGTTGCAATATTATTCTATATGATTTATTTATGGCCTTAGTTAATTAACTGTAAATTTTATGATATTTTCAGTGAAATAAAATGTAGGGATGTGTTAGATAGTGCTGAATAAATTTGAACTCACAATGTTTTTCTCTTCTGGTTGTATTTTATTGTGATTAAAAAAAAAGAATAATATATATAGGGTAAGTCCCTACACAAGGGTCCGAGTAAGAATGAAAAGGGGAGTCCTTCTTGCACCAATGCAAAAAGGAAATGACCTGAAAAACAAAAAGAAGAAAGGGTTCCATCTCCAAATAAGAAGACAGCTAGTGCACCTGTTGAAGAGACTCCTTCTACGCCACCAGTACAGGCACAGAACCTCGAAGAAGACAACTTGTTAGTCCTTGGGGATGTAGTAAATTGGTAGAGGTCGAAGATGACACTCTGTTGGTCGATTTCATTAAAAAGCCCCAGAAAAAGAATAAAGAATCTAGTGCAGGGAAAGAACCATAGTCCCCACAGGACGTTGAATCCCCTTCTACACCAGTGCAAGAAGAAGAACCAGAAGAAGAAGAACCAGAATAAGAAGAATTTCCTAATGTAATCATGAGGGATATTGAGGTCCCTGAGGAAGACACAGCCCCTCTCAGGATAGAAAACGAAGAAGAATTGGTAACTCTTGCTGCTCGGGTAGTTGAAATAGAGCTTCAAGTGCATAACTTAGAACAGTTCATATTTAAAGCACAAGAGGATAAAGAACAAAGTAAAGAAGAATTAACTGCGGAGATCCAGAAAAAAAAAAGAGAAGTTAGAGTTTGGAAGTATTGAGCTGCGCAATGTTTCAAGCGACATAAGAAGGTGACAAAGAAGTTAAATAAGATCAAAAAGAAGAAGTCTGAAACATTGTAGGTTGATGTCAGTATGCCAGAGCAGGATTGAGCTAGAATGCTCAAAGTTTTGAAGGTTTTTTTGCAAAGGTAAAGAGTTGTGTGAGGACACACAACATCTTAGGGATGGGAGAATATTAGCCCCCTAATTTTCTCTCTTTTTTTCTATTTTCCCCTTCCTAAATCATAACCATTTACCGTTGTTTTACCTCTTTTATACACCCTCATCTTGCACCAGTCCAAGAACGGTGACATATTTCGTATAAACTTTCTTTTTCATACTTTAATTTAACTTAGCATCAATTAATCATTTATTACATTATTTCTTACTTTTAATCACTCTTTGTAACTTATCGATATCTCCAATGTTTATTTGGTAGTTAGAGTACTTATCGTGACCGCTGACCCTAGTGCAAGATCAGATCTTGCACCATTGCCAGCACAACAAATCCTTGCAGCAGATCGGAACCTCCTTGATCACCGCCTTGTTTTGAGAAACTTCAACCACGAAAACAAGACGGATCCAAAGGCAACCGAGATTGAATCGCCTTGTTTTTAGCAGCTTCAACCATGACAGCAAGATCGATCCAAAGGTAGCCAAGATCAAATCTGTGAAGAACGAAAGCTGGGGATTGGCTATGGCCAGTTTTGCTAATTGTCTAAGTTTAAAGGTCAAAAAGCTAAATTCTGCGTTTGGTTATGTAATTGGTTGAATGATCTATTTTGGCCTTTGGCCAAATATCTATATAATGTAGAATGTAAATAGGACTAAGGGATTTTTTTGGATAGAATAGAGACACAGCCAAAGAGGCAGTAACAGGTTGTTGTATTTTGTTATCGCCTGAATCTGGGCTAGACGATGTATTAACATATGTACTTACCTCAGTGAATTAATAAAAGGGAGCTCTACCTCATGTTTTAGAAATCACATTTCTGTATTTGAGATGATGAATTAATTAAAGTACTGAGAAAAATTTTTATTTAAAGGGGAAACGCGTTGGTCAGCTAGGGCCCAGCCAACCCAACACGTTTACCCCATTTCCCGTTTCCTGTAATTGTTGTTTATATTGTCGTGTGATTTAATTTTAAACACATGCATTCTTTTCTGAGTGAAAGCAGATTCGTTGTGTGCAGTAGATAAATTTCCTTTCCTGCACTTGATTTCAGATTGGTTTTCCTCCGCCTGGTCCAATCAGGAGAAATAACCTTGCACCAATGCACATTGATGTGATATTTCCATTTCTACAAATTCTTTTTGATTGGTTTTCCTCGCCTGGTCCAAGCAGGAAAAATAACCTTGCAATAGCGCACGTTGGTGTGATATTTCTATTTGATTGGTTTTCATTGCCTGGTCCAAGCAAGAGAAATGAACCTGCACCAATGCATGTTGGTGTGATGCAGCAAGCCTTTTTAGTCCTCTTTCTGCAATCTTCTTTCTTTCATTAAAAATGACAGGATAAATGTATATGGTGTTGGGTTTGGAGCCTGATTATCTTCTGTATTCAAAGGTTTTAGCCAGATGTATACCCCAAGAAGACTGTACAACCCTCCACGCGGGGGGACTTGTCCCCGCCGTGGTGGTCTGGGGGCCAGCGGTCCCCTGGCAGGGGTTTGGGGGCAGTGCCCTCGAAGCTAAAAATAGATGTAAAATTTCCTTGTAAAAGTCTAGTAATTTCTAGTCAATCTGGACCATTCATTAGCTGGATGATATGATGGTAGAATTTATGTCTAATTTAGGGTTTTTTTCCCTAGAAAGCAACCCCTCATAATATATGAGGTAATTGTATTGTGTCTATAATATATATGTATTCTGAGTGAGGAAGAGAGAGGAGATTGAGAGTAAAGAGGGAGTTACAGCGGATCTGTTGTAGGTTGTATCTCTTCAGTTTGCTAGATAATATAATAAAAGAAGGACTGGCTTTTTCTCCGTGGATGTAGCCCAAACTGGGTGAACCACGTATATCTGTGTCTCTCTTGTTTTATGCATTTTCTGTGTTTATATTTCTACAATATTTTATGTGTTCCATTGCTTTGTAATATATAATTTTCTAACATATGGATTATTTCTTTATTCCTGCACTCTGTCAAGATCAGAAGCATTCACTTTTTATGAGTGCAATTTGATTTAACAGTATAATCGCACTTGCAATAATTAAGCACTCATTTTAAGAATTAAATGCTAAGTGCAAGAAGCTCTGATCAAGTGCAAGAACTAGTTTCCTGCCATGGGATCTGAGTGCTTTGAACCTAGAAAAGTTCAAACCTTGCAGGAAGTAAAAATCCTTTAGTAAAGACACCATTTATACCTTCTACATAAATCTTTGTTCCTGCACTAGTGTTAGGAGACTGTGATAGTACAGGACATATTAGTGCAAGAAGGAAATCTCTAAAGGAGCAGGGTTAAGGGCCCATCTTATGCGACTACTAAGTGTCTCTGCTAAAGAAAAACATATACTCAGTAGTTAAACAATAATTATCTAGAGTGATTTCCCCTTATCTTTAATTCCCTCTTACAAATGCATTCTTCCTTGTTCCAGTCTTTGATTATTTTGATGGTTCAAGCTGCCTTTTTCTCTTTTTAATTTGATTTTGCAACCTTTCCTTTAAAGAAAGTAAGGATTTATATTAGAAATATTCATACCATCTATGGCATTTCCTGTGCTTCGTCTCTAAGTTTACGGATCCCTCAGGTTAACAAATTAAGTGTTGAGGAGTTTGCTTAAGTGTAATTCTTGCACCTAATAAGGAATTCATCCACCGCTATCAACCCATCATATTTAGGTCGATCCCTTGTCTCTGTTGTCACACAGTGTAGTGATCTAACCATCATGTTGCAATTAAGCGTTATTACTTCGTGCAGGTGATTCTGCCAGCGCTCTATTTCTTCGTCTGAATCCGAAGTGCAGGAACTTTTGCACTCCCATGAAATACTTCCATCTGCAATCGGATTCACCCAATCCTGTTCTTGTGTAACTATCTTGTAGATTTAATCAAGATTGTTGTCACTATCATCGTCATGCACCAGTTCAGTGTATCACACTCCTTTGAATAGATCTAGCGGTACCATGCCTAGTGACTTTTTCTCAAAAATCATTTTGCGCTTCTTTGGATTTATGACTCCATTCATATCGGTGGCCCAGTCTATTCCTAGTAGCGTGGGATAGGGATTATTGTTGTTGACAATCTCTATTACTTCAAAATCCGCCTGCGTGCTCGCACTTTCAATATCCACCATGACCCCTTGCAATCTTCCCATGGGCAAGATCTTATGTTGGTTCACCATTCGCAACTAAATAGGAGACCATTGTAGCACGGATCTGCCCATGCGTTCCCATGTTTGTTTTGGAAGTAAATTTGCATCTGATCCGAGATCCAAGATTACTTGATCCATTTCATATTCGCTGCTTTGCGCAGTCAACCTCATTTCCCTTCGTATGCATAGTGCATGCTTTCCAAGTTTCTAGACCATGCGTGGTTCTCTTGACCCCACCCACCTAGTGATAAGTTCCTGTAGTCCTTTTAATACCTTGTTGTCGCGTTGCAGTTTCATGCATGTCTCCAGAAAGGTAGTGAGCATTGAAGGATCCATCCCTAGTTCTATTTGATCCTTAATACCTGAAGCGAAGGCCTCCATGAAGCTCTTCTTAGCTTCCATGAATGTCTCCTTTGCGCAGTAAATCAAATTCAGGTTCCTTTGTAGGAGCCTTGCGAACCCACGCACTTTCTTCTAGCTGCTTACCTTTATCGTCGCAAGTGGTAATACTGCTCCTGAGCATCATGTTTATATTCGGGTCCTCTTCGCGCAGCTCAGACCTCATCATCTCCAAATTATGAGCCGGAGGAGGCTGGAGTACCCCTTTTTCACACAACCTCTCTATCAATGAAGGGAAGTCTTCTGCCTCATGATCAAACTAAGTACAGTACAAACATGATGTCCTTGTCGGGTTTGTACAATCGCGGGCATAGTGCCCTAGCCCTTCGCAATTGTAACAGATTAGTTATCTGCGACTCCTTCCTGGTCCCATTCCACCTCGACCTCGTCCACGCCCTTGAAACCCAGCATGTACCATTCCTGCATTTGGGTCAAGGGCTCATGTTTTGGCCTGAACCCTATAGGTAGGAGTCCTATCCATCATTAGTTCGTAGCTTCTGCAGGTGCATTCATCATGGCCTATCGATCTGTAGAAATTACAAAAGAATCGTTGGGACGTCCGCGTATACTTCTGCAATAGATGACAATTATCCATAGTGTGTTTTCCTCCTATCTGACAGTTCACGCACCATAGTGTAGGTACTTTACTGGGTCCTGCTTGCACCTCAATTCTTAATGGCATTGGCCCTCCTCCTGTCAAGTAATTTGCGAACACTAGATAGTGGTCCTTGTCATGCCCTTGGCCTTTGCATTTTATGCACCATACCTCCTCGTCTGCCTCTGGCCAAGGTGTCCTATCCTGTTTCAAACTTTTCATCTCCAGACACAAATTTTGCAATTGTGCATGGATTTGTTGGACTCCCAGACCAGGGTCTTGTATAGGGGTCTCATGCAATCTCATTTCCATCTCCAAAGCTTCGACTTGGGTGGAAAGTTTTTGCTATGACAGCACCATCCCTAAATGTGGTATTAGTGACGCTACAAACCATGCGCACTGCTATCCATCCATCAAAGTCATATTGGATTCGTGAATCATACCCTTCAGTCTTTGGTCCAGACCCCAGGGGGTCTCGCCTGGGAGCATCGCGATCTCCTTAAACCCAATAATTGATTCTGTCTCCAACTTTGGCCCACAGAACTCCCTGTTCAACGCTGTCTGGATTTCTACGATTCCCATGTTTGGATGATCATTAGAATGCTTGATGTACCATGTTAATGGGTGATCCTGCAGCGCACTAACCAGTGTATCCCTTTTGATATTGTCATCCACAACTCCTTGTGCTTCCCATAATACCCTTACTACGAACCAGAATTGGTCTGGGTCTTCATTCCCTACTCCTCTGAATACTGTTAATTTGAACGAACTTTCTATACTGAATTGTGGTGGTGGCGGAGGTGGGGTGGTGGAGAGGGAGGTGAGGAGGGTGAGACGGGTGGCGATGTAGGTGGAGGTGGTAAGCGTGAAATTTGCTGCCTTATAAAACTGACCGCGCTTCTCGGATAAACTTTCGCGAGCTCTTCCTCACTTTCCAATGAGGGTGAAATTAAGGGATTGGTTTCTAATTCTCCACTACCTCTACTTCTATAGACCTTCCCACTTCGCATAGTCCCAAACATTAATTTATTCACGTAACCCGCTTTTCACACAATATCATCTTAATCCAAGTCTTCAAATATTTAATATACTTGCCTCGCGGTCCTTTAAGGAAGCGTCGCTTTGCCTCACTATAGCTGATAGTTGTATCTACCACAAACTCAGTGATAAATCCTCCTATAATTTGGACGAGCCAATGGTCCACAGCTCACGTGATCTTATCTCCTGATGCTTCTAGTCTGCGCACTAATTCCAGAGTCCACACGATTGGTTTGTCGAGCCTACACCTTCCTTGACTATTTGCTAGCTTCGCGATCCACTCATACAACTCAGAAGTAAAGGATGCAAAGAAAATTTCGTGGATTTCCATATATAATTAGTGCTCCAACTATTGTTCCTTAAATTCTTGCGAATTCCTATTTTCCTGAGCTGCGAAATCGTGAATCTTCTTGTCCAACCACTATTCAATTTCTTTCTTCATTGGATTCCAATGACACGACATCAAACATCCCTTATGCAGATCCTGGCCCCGGCAACAGAACCATTTGTTGGCTTGTATGGGCCTGACCTAGGTTCAGAGATGATTTCGCCAAACAAATCCCGGTACTACTGGCCATTTCGGCAACAGTCTGCGGATTGAGGTCTCACCCGAAGTAGTATAGGAGGGTGCTAGAACTAGTTTTCCACACCCTAGAGATGTCTGATGGTTTTTAGTGGTCCGCCGATTGACCTTGCGCGCACGTCGCTATGTGCACCTATCAGTACCTCGCAGCATGTAATGTTTCCTTCACGCAGTCCTATTCAAGGCGCGATCCGTGTTATTACCCAAGTCCTTACAGTTAATCCAATATTACCCAATTACTTAACTTATCTATGTGAGCCCAATTATACTTAACAATGTTCAGTATTATAAGTGTGCGTGATAAACAAAATAGTATAAATGCATAGAAAGTAATACAACAACAGATACACAGTATTTGGAATCAACTTTCTCTTTATTATTCCTTTTCTTAGGTTACAGACTCAACTTCACCTTGCGCACTCAGTTTTAGGGGTGCGCGGACTCAGTTGCGGACTCTAATAGGCCTCTTCGCACTTAGCTACAAAGCCTATTTGTACTACTACAACCAAAGACACTTAGACTTCTTCTCTATCTGCTACTAGATCATCACATTCCTCTCTCTCCAATTTTTTTTACAACTTAGAGCCTCTCTCTATTTATACAATCCCATGTTCTGCAGACCATGGGTAGGCCGACATGACATTACATTACATTACAAAACTTAGGGCGAACAACCCTATGACTCAACATGCATTTCGTGCTCCGCGCCCACAATTCGCGGAGTCTTACAACATCTTTAAACAAAACTTGGGCTTTGAGCCCCAAAACATGCAGTGGGGGAAATCCATGCCCAACAATTACACATTTCCTGTTACTTCCATAATTCTCTTTCAAACATCTTGCTACAAAACTTTAATGTACCTTTGATAGGTATTATTAAAAGTTTGTGTTTAAGAAAATTATGCGATTGAGAAAAGCACCTGATGAATCTCTTGATGATTTTCATGACCATTTCATTCATTTTTTTTGAATTTTATGATGATGTTGTTGATTTCCCTTTAACGAAAGGGAAATTCAAATTTATTGTTCACATTTTGATGAATCTGCATGAATATGAATCTTTCAAAAGACTCCCAACATACCTTGGTATTAGAGCTTCTAATTCTATGACAAAAGAGGTTGTTGTACCAAGTGACTCTCCATCTCCTTTTAATCAAATAACTCCAATTTTGTAGGTCAAGGTGGGGGAATGTGAGAATTCATTCCCTGGTTTACCACCATCTTCTCCCACCCCACATACTCAGAATTCCAGCGCAAGTTTGGACTGCGAATCTGATGTTTGCAATGAAGTGTTATCTCCTTGTCCTCCATCCTTTGGTTCCTTTGGTCCTTCAGATTGTGAGTTGTTGTGTTCACCCATTTCGAATGCTTCTCTTGATGGTCATGAGGATCAAGTTCTGGATGGAGTTGGTGTTCCATAGAAAACTTGTGATATCATTTACCATGAATATGCATGGGAGTCCACATCTGATCAAGAAACTATGATGAAGGATGATCTGTTTCCTTCCACACCTCTCCCTCATTATCCTGACATTTTCTATGATTTTTGCATTACAGTTGAATCTTGCAAAGAATTAGCTTCTGGTGATATTATTACTTCCAATCATTTTCAGAACTTGTGGAATGTCAATTTTCCATCTGAATATGGAGACGGAAAATATTCTCTTTTTGATCTCCCCAATCTATCATCTCATCATTTTGAAGAATTAGAGGGTGAAATTTCTTGTTTTCAATCTCCCCCTCTTTATGATTCGTCAGATCATGATGATTCCTCTTTTTTTATCTTGAACTTTCTAATCATGGCTTTTGTGATCACTCATTCATCTATTCATGACTCTAATTTTTCTATTGTTGATTTTTCTAAGCCATAGGTCTTTGATGATCTACCTTTTGATGAGTTTGAACTTCTACAAGATGTCGAGGCACTTCAGCCCAAGTTGATGGTTGTGTTAGGTTATCATAGTCTTGAGATTAGTTCCAATTTTGATCAGAACAATGAAGTATCTTTCAAGGCTCTTCACCACTCTACCGCACAAATTGAAAATAAATATTATTACAATTTTTGCATCCTCCATCCGCATTGCACAATTTTATCACTTTGTCATTGGAGGATTCATACTTGGAAAGCACAATTAAAAAACACAAGTTTTCTTCTTTCTTCATGTTTTCCTGGTTTCGTAGTTCAAAATTTATTTCTTGCTCATCTTTGAGTCACAATGTGTATGAACACCATAATCCATCTATAGAATGTCTTACATGCACTTTTCTTTCATACTTTTCTACGTGCATTTTCAAACTTCAAACATTTTAGTGTGTTTGTCTTATCATTTTTGTTTGTTATTATTGTTGAATATATTTCTTCATATGAATTCCATCTCTTACATAGGCCAATCGATGCATTAGTGGTTACACTAGAAATATCATTTGATGTAGCCTTTTCCTATTCTCTGTCAGTTTAGGAGTAGGAGTAGATTGTATCTTTCATTGTCTTGTTTTGCTTTGGTTTACTTTTCGTCTTGCTCCCTTTTATTTCTTTCTGTTTCTTTTCAGTGTAGAATAGCTTCTACATGAGACTATGTTTGGTTTCTAAAGAAAGCATGGTGGATTTCATGAGGAAGTTGTGCTACTATCAATGCGTGGTTATCTATTTATTCCCTCTATTTGCTTTGATCTTGCATCTTTTAGTCTATGATAGTTAAATAAATTCTTTTTAGAGAAAACACAGTGGAATCATGATGATTGATCCTATAACTAGTACCGCCTACTCTAAGCGGTATTTTATTTTTGGTTAACCCTTGTCAGCTAAGTCGAGTAGAGAAAGGAGGGGAAGAAAACCTTGACAAGTGTGTCAGAGGTATATATAAATATCCTTCTCTGAAGGGACAACCTCTTATGCTCTCAATAGGTCAGAATCTCTCTTCCACCTCATGAAATCAATAAGTTCCTATGCATAGTTCTATGAAAAAATGAAAAACAATACAGGAAAAATAAGGGAAAGGCTTCTTTTGCAGAGAGGTGAAGCAAGAAACTCCATCGAGGTACTATCTAGACTCACTGGCAGTAGAGCAATGTTTGTGTTCCTAAAGTGACTTTGACAGGCTATTGTCTATGCCTGCTAGGAACAGAGCAACACCAGAGAAGAAAACTAAGACTCTGATTTTTTTTTTCACTTGTGTATCTAGATAATCCTCATCCCTAATAAAAGAAAACTTAGTTTGACTTGGCTTGGTTAAGTGTGCCATTGATGAAGAGAATGTTAGGGATCATATATTTCACACAATATAAGTGAAGAAGCTACGATAATCAACAAACTAAACAATACTTCCTAAAGAGGTAGACCTGTTTTGCATGAGACAAAACCCATACACATAACTAGGGTTCTACTAGTGTGTCTCCAAGTGTTGTAGCTGTTGCAACCACCCTCCAAAATTTTGCCTATG
The DNA here is from genome assembly GCA_031772625.1 of Pinus tabuliformis. Taxonomy (NCBI): domain Eukaryota; kingdom Viridiplantae; phylum Streptophyta; class Pinopsida; order Pinales; family Pinaceae; genus Pinus; species Pinus tabuliformis. The sequence continues at coordinate 1,228,888,430 of CM062804.1, forward strand.
CTTTGATTTTGGAGCCTTCCTTTCTATTTACACAAGCTTATCTTTGACTGTTGTCAAGTATTCATGATTTGATTAAGACTTGTCATTTTATGGTGTGCTTGTGTTTGTTTGTTTTAATATTTATCCGATCTTTTGAGTCACAAGCTAACCTTCTGACTTGACATTGCAGCAGTTCTAGTCTTTCCTCCAGAGACTGCGCAATCCATGAGGGAAAGCTAGCCTTGATGATGGAAATTGTGAAATCCTGACTCACAGCTCATCCTTGAGCTGGAGAATTGTGCATTCATGGATGGAATCCCAACACTAAGCTTAGAAAATGTGCAATCCATTCCTGAGGTCTGAAACTGTGAAATGCACTGAGTCGGGAAGTTGCCTAATTCCCCAGAATTGCACAATATTCCTTGGCAACAAGCATGGCAATTTTCCTTGAAAAGGAAAAAAACGAAAACGAAATCCCTAGAAAATAGGGATTCATCATTAGTTTCCTGAAGGTGGCACAGTCCCTATTTTTAGAAATTTCCACCAAGTGTTACTTTTTCCCTCATTTTAGGCATGCATTTCATAAACCCCAATCACCCAAATATATTTAACATACACCTCTATAGCTCATTTTCACATTCTATCTTGGAGTTATAGCATTCCCAAGGAGATCAAGGAGCCTTCGGTGGAGTTTGCATTGATTTTCTGGGTGAGTTTTTCTTTTGCCACATTTTGCCATTTTTCTGTCGCTTTTGGTCATTTTTCTTCTGTGAGTGTTGTTTCTCTTCATAGTTGTTGGATTTTTTACTTATATTAGCTTGTAGAAGTGTTGTTTCAGTTTTTCATTTGCCTTTCATAAGTGTTGCATTGATTTTCTTGTTTTTGCACACCAACGATCACCGTTTCAACAACTCTCCTCACATATTTTTTTTTTGCTTCCATTTATTGAGTTTCTACACTTGATTCACATTGATCTATCCATACTTAGTTATATCCATGTTTTAACTTACATTATCTCTTAGATCTCCTTCTTTCCTACACCCTCACCAGGGTGATATGCATTTCTAGTGGTCATGCACTGCCTTGCCAACTGGGCATTGCGCAAATATGAAGCTCAAGATGAGGCTTGGCATTTGAGACTTTGAAATGTGCAATACAAGTTGGCCCAACTACACATTGCACAATCGCAAGGCTTAGTCCTTCCCCCTTGGCCACTGAGACTGTGTAATGCGTAGTCTCTCCCTGTCACTACTTAGGGTGAACTACACATTACATAGTTTCAAGCCTTAGGCCACAACAATGGCTGCTGATACTATGCAATGCACAATTCCCTCAACCATTCTCCCTCCCTTTCTCATCACAAATTTGTAATCTTGATCATCAATTCACCAGTTTATTGCCTGATATTTCTTTTGAAGTGGTTTTGCAAAAGCTACTTTATTGTTTCCATGAGTTCCATTTCCCTCCTGCAAGTACCACATTTTTTTATCACTTCTCTCCAGAGAGCTTCCTCAAAAGATACCATAGAAAGTGACACTAGGGAAGCAGTTGAGAGCACACCAGTATACTCAGACACACAACCTTATGTGGAAAAGGAATCATATCTTAAATGGAAAGAGGTGAATGAATTTTTTTTAGCAAAGAACTTCGAAGTAGATCTAGAGGACTGGTAGGTATACACTAATTCCAGAAATCAAGTCTACATTGGGTTGCATGCAGATATCCATCCTTCCTGTGTACAAATGTGATCAACTAGAATGCCTCACATATTGATGAGAAGTTCATGAATTTGAGAAATGCCAACGGACAGAGGATTCCTACTTTTTTGGCAGTAAATTACCAACATATGTACCAATTTTCCTAAGCCATAAACCGTTATGGATTCATACTTCTATGCCACCAACAACTATTTCGGTACAAAAGATGTTGTTAAGAGCTGGGTGAAGAAGACATCAATGTTTTGACAGACACCCACCAAATAAGAAAAGGTGTCTGAGGAGGGCCTATCAGCTATTGATCATCTTAGCTTGTAGAATCTACTGTCAGTAGAGAAAAGATACCTTTCTTGAAGGTTGGGAAATCTTATTGAACTAGTTTGTGAATGAGGGGAAGTCATTCAAATGGTTAGACTTGTTGGCTCGATAGTTAAGTATCGTTGTAGGTAGTGCCCTGAATCCTCCCAAGGGTGAGCAAGTGAGATTTTATATATCTTCATATTTATTGGATGCAATCTGTGCACATAATGCATTACTTGGCATGAACTAGGCTAGGACACCGCAAGATCCTACCGTGCAATCCACTGCAAATTTCTCTCAGATTGCAGCCATCGAGGAGTAATGGAGAAGTTAACTGACCACTTCCTCATTCCACTTTATAAGATGATCTTTGAGGAGAAACCACCTTACATGTCATGTGGGGTAATGGAAGCAATATCAGAGATCAAAAATTGGTTTGCATCACTGGATGACACCTTCCTTAGAGTGTTTGGTGGTTAGAGTTGTTGGGAAAAATACTGAGAAGGCAGGGGGGTGAATCAGTATTTTCAAATCATAAAAAATTTCAATTTCATATCCAAGTTTTTCTATGCGACTTTATTGAAGGGAACCCACATATGTACGTGACTATTATGTAAACAACTAGCATATATCTAGTAAACTTACTTTTCAGTTAATTCATCATCTTCTTAACTTGAGCCAATGTATCAGTACCTCATTAAAAATTAATTAAATATAAATCATGTGCAGTAAGAATAAAATAAACCATCACACATTAGCAACACATCAACTCACATGAACACAAGGATTTTAGGTGGAAACCCAATGTGGGAAAAAACTACTGCTACTGTCCTCTCTGTCTTCTTTTTATTATAATGAAAAATTGCTTACAATATTGTACTAGTGCAGACTCGTATCAACACGTAGGCACCCACCTGTTGAAGGCTACAACCTTCTCTCATTCTACATCACCGACTAGAAGGGAGCTCCAACCCCCTGATCTGATTTATTAGCTACCATTAGAAGGACATTTCAACTTCCTCATTAAAGATCCAAGCCTCAACACCTTCGTGGACCATGTTTCATAGATTTTCTTACTGGATCCACCTGTTACAAAGTATCACAACTGTAGGCCATGTTTCATCAAATTTTCAAACTAGACCCAATACTAACATTTAAGCCCAATACCAAATATCAAAAACTGATCACTACAACTCAATCATTGAACCAACCAATCACTAAACCAACTGAATCAACCAATCACTTAATAAAATGAATCAACCAATCACTGAATCAAATGAAACCCAAATCAATCAACTTATTATCAAACAACCAAAGTAGTTAGATCACTATAACTAGAGTAATAATAATGAACCTAAACATTGAATCAACTTACTGAATCAACTAGAAGCTCTAATGAATAAAATATCAAAATATATATGTTATTTTATTGTAGCAAACCCGAGTGTATATGCAACTTCCTTGAAGCATACTCACTTCAAAACATTGAACCTTAAATATGAACCATTGTCACTCTAAAATAGACACTAGATCATACACAGATCCACTGCATCATTCTGAAATAATCACAAATATTTAGTAGCCTCATCATAATTCAATCAATCAATCCTCAACTAAAACATCACTATTAAGCCAAGATCATCAAGTAAGGCTTCATTGACAAATAGAAGAAATAAAACAAGACTGGTTAGAATGATCAAACGTCTTTTGAAGAAAAACCCTAGCTTATATACGCACTTTCCTCAAAAAATTTATGTGTATACGTGCTTCTCCATAATCAAAATTGTGTATAGATATAAATATATACACAACTTACCAATATTAAACCTACATGTTCACATGCCTTTTCGGTTATCAAACTCCTGTATAGATCTATAATTACTAGCACAAACCTTCGATGCGTAACATAAGTTTAGACATACCCAGATCTTGGCATACATATAAAGATCACATGTCAAGACACTATCATCATTGATAAAATCAACCCATAATCAAAATTGTCATCTCAAATCTATTGGATTTTATCCATCATCATGTTCCTAGGTGCATACTTAGTTTTAGATTAATAATATCCCATTACATGCACACTTGCTTTAGATCTAACTATTCATGAAATATTCATCACTTGCACACATATGCCACTTTGATTTTCATCTCCTGATATAGCTTAGCCCTTATCCAATACCATAATTCAAAACCATAATAGTGCTAATGGTATTCTTTGACGGGATCAAATATCTGTTGCCGGGCTTAATACCATAGGTCAATACCATGGTAAAGATCCTTGGTATTTGGAATATCATGGTCTAGAATATGTATTCACCTTTTCTTCTTCATACCTACATGTGTATGCATATTTTCTTTACAGAACTCGCGTATACACTACTTTACTTCACCAAACCCAAGTGTGTATACAATATTTCTTCATATAACTTGCATATACTCGACTTTGCTTCACCAAACCTACGTATAATTATTCAAACTTCATCTTTATCATTCCTCTATCTTTGAACTAATATTCCTTTTCTATTACATCTAGATATATCCTGTTGACATCTTCATCAAGTAGGTTTCCATCAAAGGAAAACTCATCAAGTAGGTTGCCATCAAGGACAACACATTAGTTATAATGCCAACAATCTCCCCCTTTAGACTTGATGGCAACCACTTTGGTGTTTGGTCACCACCACCTATAGATACATGTAATAGAAATCAAGTTGAGCACCAAGCTTTTCAAACACAAACTTACTATCCCCCTTTGACATCAAGGGAAAAGGGATGACCAATGCTTGAATGAAGGCTACTCTCTTGAGCCTTGTTGAACTTCTGAATAAAGGCTACTCTCTTGAGCGTTATTGAACTACTGAATATGAAATGTTGAATGAACGCTACTCTCTTGAGCTTTTTTGAACTGTTGAATATGAACATTGAATATTGACCATTCTCCCCCTGGGCACATTCTGAAATTTCTGAAGGATGTACAATGAAGTACATGATTCTATGATTCAACTGAAAATGAATTTTCTTATCCCAAAGGACTCAAACTTACATCAATCACCCAATCACAGTGGGTTTACATATTTGAATTCATTATTACATCAATCACCCAATCACGATAGGGTTACAAATTACATCACGTGCCCAAAAGTACTTGACCACAATAGTCCATACATGACTGAAGTCTACAATGATTACATGATTGGTCTTTACATGACCATTACATAAAATGAAAGATATGACATTTATAACCAAGATAAAAGACCTCTATAAGACCATGATAATCATCAACAACTATTGTACACCATATAGGATTTGCACCATAAGCATTTGACAACAAAAACTCATCATCAATATGCAACTCAAATAGACATCATTATCAGCTATTCATCCCATAGGCTTCATCCATGATAGGAACATTATTATCAAATAATTATAGCCTGAGATATCAATATAGACATGTTCTTTCCACACCTCATGCATCATCATTCAAGAACTTTAACAACATAAGCATCATTACCATTGATAAGCATCATTGTGTACTAAGGATTTATAAAGAAAACATAATGCCAACAATGCATTATTAGAAGCATAAAAAATTATCCCCCTGAACCTGTGCTAACTATTCATTGTTAGATCTGATCATATCATCTGGTATATAAGTAAGAACATCAAATTATCTACATCAATCACTCATCCATCAAGGCATAAACAACTTATACAAGCCAAAACCACTTCTAAATAACATCAATAGACTGTAATCATCAACCATCAGAACATGGAAGCCAAATAGTAATTGTTTGAAGTATATCAGAGCCTTTTCCTGAGTTTGTCCCATAGTTTCTACATCATAGAAAAACATACACGAATATCAGAACTTGCATACATACATGACTTGTCTTGATAGGATCAACATGCAAAAAGTGAAATACTGAAACTTCACAACTTCATCTCCCCCTGAGCTTGTATTGTATGTACCTATTCACTGTTACTTACATTACTTTTGCAGTCACTCTTAGAAGTATTATTTTAAGTATAATAGAATGTAATGGGCACCATCTTCTTTTACTCCGAGTCTGAATCCTCCTCATATATGTGAGAATTACATTCTTCAAGTACATATAATTTTTCTGGGTTTCTATATCCTCTTTCTATGACTTTTCCAGTTTCTTAATCAATAACCTTGCACTTAGTTGATGAAAACATGATTATATTTCCCTTATATTCCATCTAACCTACACTTATAATATTTTTCTTTATCCCTTGAACTAATAAAGCATCAACTGCTCCTCTATGTTTATTAATGTTGCCTTTACCCTTTCCTAGAACTTTTTCTAAAATATTAGTTCCAAGAATAACATTACCATATTGGTTTTTCTTCAGAGATTCCATCTTACTCTTATCTCTAGTCATATGATGATAGAATCCGCTATCTATGTACCATTCATCTTCATCTTCAAATGAGAAGAGAGCAAGACCACACCTTATATGTTCTTCTTATTCTTTCTTATTATGACAAATGTTGGTGGATCCATTTTTTTCGGTCTTCTGACATCAATATTCTTATCTGTTTGCTTACCATGTTGTCTATAGTGATCCATCAACTTGTTCCTACATTCTTTTTCTACATGACCAAACTTTTTATGAGAATAACATCTTATATGAGCAAAAAAATCATAATATTTCCGTTTCATATTCCTTCTATTGCAATCAATGGATTTGTGACCAAATATATTGCAAGAAAAACAATATCTCTTAAGGTACCTGAAAGTTGATGATCTTTCTGAGAGGTGGTTATTAGCTTGGAACAATCTACTTCTGCAATTGGCTGCAACATGTCCATAATTATGACATATAGAACATTCAACATTATTGATCAAAGGAGAGAATCGATTAACATTTCTATAATTAGGAGTAAACGATTTTGTTTAAAAATTCTCTTTCTTTAGTCGTTGATCAGGTTTACTTCTTAACTCTTTGCTGAGTATTTCAGGTTTTTAATTGTTACCCTTTAAATTCCTTTGCTCAACTTATGAACTAGATTCTCCATCAACAGTTTTATGAAAACCAAGACCATATTTGATGGTGGGAGACCTTTGACTAATAAGAATATTATCCAAAATCTTAGTAATATCTTGAAATTGAAAATGTTTATCATTTTCTTCTAATTTACCTTTTAGGGTGTTTACCTAAAACTGATATTTTCTTTTCCCTTTCTAGATGCTACTTCTTCAATAACTTCTTCAACCCTTCTTCATTCCTCCACTTACTGCTTTAATTTGATAATCTCTTATTCCAACCCATTTTCTTGTTCTTCAAATTCTTTAAGAAGTTCTTCATTCTGCTTATCTGCTTTTTCAAGATCTGCTCTTAGAGAGATGATCTCAGCTTCAAGACATTCACAATATTGTTTAGATACCATACCAGCATGATCCTTGTTATCATATGCCTACAACTTATCAATATTTATCAAAACAAGATCAAGTTTTTTTCCAAGATCAAAAATTTCTTCTAACCTGTCTTCTTTTGAATCAGAAACTCCATCTGAGATTTTGGACACATTGTTAAGAATATGATTACTTGATAGTTCATTTGAGGAGGAATCTTCCTTTGGGATTTCTTCATGGATTTCTTGTAGCTTATCCCACACTTTCTTTGGAGTTGTATAATGCATAACAATATTTAATGTTGAATCAGGTATGCTACAAAAGATGTCACTCAAATCCTTATTCTTCTTTTGCACTTCCTCGTCTGGTGGAGGAGGCTTGGTGTAGCCATTACATACTAGATACCAAATATCAAGATCCATTATTTTATACTTCATATTTTCTTTCCATTGTTGATAATTATATTTTCTTAGCATAAGCACATCTGCATTGTCCATTGTTCTCGACTTGCCTTGATCTTTTACTTCTAGAGGCATCAATTTTTAATCTATTCTCTTTAGAGCACTTACTTTCCCTTTTACCCATAGGTGCAAGTTTAATTGTTTCAGTGTCATCATCACCATGATTATTGCATAGACAAGGAAATAGATCATAGTTAGAACAAAAGCCCATACCTGATATTTCTTTGTCATCGCCTTCTTCATTCTTGATCAATTAAAAACGGGTTACTCCCAAACTTGAATATTTTCTTATATCTATAACAGTCACTTCATATGATATATCCTTGTCAAAGTTTTCAATAAAAATATCCTTTTCTTCTAGGCCATCAAACTCATTACTACTTCTATATTCAAATGGCATAAGTAATTGACATTCTTGATTAGACTCACCTATTTCACCATTTGAAAGACCATCACTATCTTCATGTATATAAAAAATTCTCTTGTTTTCAAACCTTCTCATATTTATTTTTGCATCTTATTTCCCTTGCTAATGATTTTATCGATAGGGACACTTAGTAGTGTAATGACCAACTCTACCACAAGAAAAACATTTGAAGGTAAGCTTACCTTTGAATCTTTTGATACCCACTTGGAGTTTCTTTATGAAGCTTTCCTCTTCTACTTCTCATAAATACCATAATTCTTCCTTTTCTTTTCCTTTTGTAGTGGCTTTGAAGGTTGCTTCTCTCATGTCTAAAGGACCGCCTTTCCTCATCTCGAATGATATCAATATTCCATGGAGTTGATCAAGTGTGAGACTTTTCATATCCTTCATTTCATCAATAGCAGAGACTTTGGAGTCGAACATCGGAGTTAGTGATCTCAAAATATTTTCAACAACAGTAGCATTTTTTATTTCTTCACCAAGATTTCTCATGGAATTAACAATTTCATCTACTCTAAGAAAAATTGTTGCAATGCTTTCATAATCATGCATTTTCAATGTCTCATACTATATTCTAAATGTTTGAAATTTATCACTTTTTACCTTAGTGTCACCCTCATAACTTAGGATAATCTTATCCTGCATTCCCTTTGTTGTGTTTAGCTACATTACCTTCACAAATTCAGACTCGACCATACTTCATATTATTTCTTTCATGTAGTATCTGTGGGAATGGAGGCTGGATATTGATATCAACTTTTAAAACTTTTCCATAGATCAGCTTCTAGTGCCTACAAGTATTCTCTCATCCTAACTATCTAAAAGACAAAGTTAGTTCCATTAAATATAGGTGGCCTGATAGAAAATAATTCTCCTTGACTACTCATCTTGATGAATCTTCCTTGAACCGATCAAGCTTCTTTTGAAGGACTTAGCTTTGATACCAATTGTTGGGAAAATACTGAGAAGGGGGGTGAAGTTATATTTTCAAATTATTAAACTTTTCAATTTCATATCTAAATTTTTGTATGTGACTTTACTAAAGGGAACCCACGTATGTATGCGATTGTTATGTAGACTACTAGCATATATCTAGTAAACTTACTTTTCAGTTAATTCATCATATGTTTAACTTAATCCAGTGTATCAGTTCCTCATAAAATATTTTAAACAAAAACCATGTGCAGTAAGAACAAAGTAAACCATTACACTTAAGAAACACATCAACAAACATGAACACTAGGATTTTTAGGTGGAAACCCAATGTGGGAAAAAACCATCGTTGTTGTGGTATCTGTCTCCTTTTTATTATAAAGAAAAACTTCTTACAATATTCTATTGGCACAGACTCATACTAGCATGCAAGCGCCCACCTGTTAAAGGCTACAACTTTCTCTTGTTCTCCAACACCTGCTATAAGGGAGCTCCAACCCCCTGATCTGATTTACCAACTACCACTGGAAGGAAGTTTTGACTTCCTCATTAAAGGTTCCAACCCTCAACACCTCCTTGGACCATGTTTCATAAATTTTCATACTAGATGCACCTGCTACAAAACATCACAATTGTAGGCCATGTTTCATCAAATTTTCAAACTAGACCCACTACCAACATTTAAGCCCAATACCAAATATCAGAAACCAAAAACTGATCACTGCAACACATTCATTGAACCAACCAATCACTAAACCAACTGAATCAACTAACCATTGAATCAACTAAATCAACCTATCACTGAATCAAATGAAACCCAAATCAATCAACCTATTCTCAAACAACCAAAGCAATTAGATCACTATAACCAGAGTACTAATACTGAACCCAAACACTGCATCAACTTATTGAATCAACTAAAATCCATGATCAATAAAATATAAAAATATATATGCCACTTTACTGTAGCAAACCCACATATATACATGACTTCCTTGAAGAATAATCACTTCAAAACATTGAACGCTGAAACTGAACCACTATCACTCTGAAATAAACACTAGATCATACACAGATCCACTGCATCATTCTGAAATAATCATACAACCATAACTGATATTCAATCACAAAAATATAGTAGCTTCATCATACTTCAATCAATCAATTCTCAATCAAAAAAATCCCTACTAAGCCTATATCATCAAGTAAGACATCATTCATAGGCAACAGAAACACAACAATATTGGTTAGACTATTCAAAGATATTTTTTAGCAAAACCCTAGCTTATATACACATGTTCCTAAAAAAATGTCCCTATGTATATGTGATTCTCTAGAATCAAACCCGCATACATATATGAATATATACGCGACTTACCGGTATGAAACCCAAATGTGCACGTGCATTTCAAGTTATCAAACCCATGTACAGATCTGTAATTACTGGCACAAACCTTCATTGCATAATAGAACTTCAGACATACCCAGATCTTAGCATACGCAAAAAAATTCACACGTCAAGACACTATCTTCATCGATCAAATCAAACCATAATCAAAACTGTAATCTTAGATCTATTTGATCTAATCCATCATCAAGTTCCTGGGTGTACCTAGTTTTAGATCAATAATAACTTATTACATGCACACTTGCTTGAGATCTAGGTATTCATAAAATATTCATCACTGGCACACATCTACCACTTTGATCTTCATCTCCTTATATAGCTTAGCCCTTATCCAATACCACAGGTCAAAACCATACTAGTGCCAATGGTATTCTTGGACAGGATCAAATATCTATTGCTGGGGTCAATACCACAGGTCAATACCAGGGCAAAGATCCTTGGTATTTGGAATACCATGTTGCAGAATATGTGCGTGCCTTTTCTTCTTCATACCTGCATGTGTACAAGCACTTTATTTACAGAGCCTGCATATACTGTACTTTTCTTCCCCAAATCTGAGTGTGTACACGACTTTGATTCATAGAACCTGTGTATACTCGACTTTTCTTCACCAAACCTGTGTATACTTCTTCAAACTTTATCTTTATCATTCCTTTGTCTTTGAACTAAAATTCCTTTTCTATGACATGTAGATATATACTATTGACATCTTCATTAAATAGGTTTCCACCAAGGATACCACATTAGTTATAATGCCAACAAAAGTCACCGCATATTTTTCCAAGGTATGCCACAGACAAACTTGTCATGCAACAAGTGTCATATTATCTTCCGATAGGATTGTTAAAAAAATTTCACAGGAAGAAGAAAGCACCTTGGCCAACTCTTATTATGAAAATTGGATTGTACGAGTTAAAGAACCTAAAAGTCATGGATACCAAAGGAAGACGATAGATAAGTTTGCATTCGGTACTCGAGAATTTAATCCGTACGATCCCCATGATATTTTCAAAGACCATTGTGTGATAATTCACTTTCAATGGATGAAAGAGACATTTCATTGGTAGGAGGAGGATCCATGGAATAATTTCTATAATTCCTCCAAGAGCCACGAGCTAGTCAGTTCTACAGAAAATTCATAGGTGACTCCATAGAAGGAAGCTACTCTAGAAGCAGTTCCAGCAGAAGGGAGCAACCCCAGAAGGATAAGGGAAAGAGAAAGGTTTCTTATAATCCATGGTGATAAAGAAGCCGCAAGTTGAAAGTGGATCCAACTATTATGAAAGCGGATTTCAAAACAGAGGAAAAGAGGAAACATAGGATGCAAAGAGAAGAATGGAGGAATAGGGAAGAGTAGAGGAGATTGGAGGAAGAAAAGAATAAGAAAGAACAAAAATATAAGTAGAAGCAGGAAGAAGAAGAAAGGTTGAACACAATAGCAGAAGAAACAACGTGGAAACAAGTTGAAGAACAAGAACAAAACCAGCAACTAGTAGAGGAGAAGAGCATATAGATACATGATCAGGAGCTTGCTCAGCAGATTGAAGAGTTGACAGAGATCGATGACATGGAGGCAAAACTGAAACCGTAATATCAATATTCCAACATGATGCCTAGCACACAACAGGTCACTATTCAATGTCCACCACAACTCCAGGTGAGGAAGGGGAAGTTGTTCCTGTTGCTGATGATCCAATTCTAGACACGTAAAATATTTAATATGATGAACTCCATAAGAATAATTTACAAACACGTAAGAAGAATTTTCTGAATGATCTCACATCTCTTGCATTTATTAGAGAAAGGGTGATTGTGGCCGACACCAAGAGGAATCCCAAATTGATTGCTTCAATCAACTTGTCCTTCATAGGTGCAACAAATTCAAAGACTCAGTATCTGATGGACAAGAACAAGAAATTGACAAAGAACTTGCAAGCTACCTGGAAAGAGGATGAACAAATCCACGCAGTAGCCCAGAATGCAGCTTTCACAGAGGTCCATATAGAGGAAATGAGGGCAGTGATACTTAGTGAAGTATAAACACTTGAAGTTACCATGTTGAATCTCTATGAGGATATTATTACCGTGCATAAGGCAGTTTTACACATGCACAACTTACAATAGTAGTGTAAATACTTTGTCAAAACTCTCAGAAAAGAGCAAGTTGTAATCATTGTCGTGAATGAATAGAATATGTGATACAAAGGGGCACTGCTTGACTTGGGTAAGAAAATGAAGCCACAATAAGAGATGGAGAAAGAAAGAGGGTGGATATTGATCTAGAACATCAAACAACTCACCTCATTCATTGGTAACATTTAGGCCCTATGCATAGTTATACAATGGTTTGAATTTCTTGGTGAAGTCCCACAAGATCCTATCAGTTGGCCCACTCACTAAAGGCAAACTTAGGAACCAGGTTAGGAGGGAGATAAAGGAATGCTTGGAGCAACTAAGACATATTTCCACCAAATAATATTTTGAGGTGAATATATAGAACATGCAGAACTACATCGATGGCCCTATCGAAATGCAAACTTTCACGTTGTGGATTGTTTTTGTTGCTAGTTGTTTTTCTATACTTTCCTCTAGAGCTGTCAACTTCCAAGGGTTTTATCGTGGGTTTTTGTGGTGCCTCTTCCTAGTTTTGAAGGCATTCTCTAGGCATGTTTCCTTCTAGGGCTAGTTTTTAGCCCATGCCCAACATTGCAACTAGTCTTTTTCCAACATTTTGTTTTGTTGGGGTTTGCAACTTGTATATTGCACCCTTTCAAGTTTTTTTTTGGTTATTTCTATTGTGTCCTTTGGGGCTACTTGGCGGGCCCATGTGCCCTTCTTACTTTATTGGTATTTCAAAAAAAATTATGATGTGTCGCAAGGCAGTAAATTATCAAACACGTTCAACATATGTAAAATGTAACTTTGTTTGTCCTTTAGATGAATAAAATTACATTTTTTTTCCTTAAGAAAAAAATGTACCTACTCATACTTACTTGCAATGGGGAAAAGATTGAATTTTATGAGGAGGAAAGGATAGGGTATATTGGTTTTATTTTTGAGAATATAGTTATAAAACACTTTCATATATGTTTTATGTTACTTGTTGATTCCATAGAAATTTTGTAACCCTAGACTTTACAACCATATAAGATAATGGAAGTGACAAGAGTCTAAAGGATGTATTTCTTCTTATCTCATAGCAATGTTTCTAGTAGCTTACAACTATTTTCCAATCCATATTAATCCTTTAACCCTCCATTTATTCTTTTCTCAATGTTATAGTTCTATTTAACATCAAGTGATGAGGATTGATTCTAAGATATTTGTATAAAATCACTTCCTCAAAGTTGTTGGCATACATGAAATTATCATAAGTGAATTTTTTGGATTTAATTATCATAACCTTCATTTTCTTTGTGTTAATAGTCATACATGTATTAGAGCTAAAATCCTTGAGAATTTTTAGTTTCGTATCTAGATCATAGGAAATCTTGGCAATAATAAATATATCATTAGTGTGAATAAGAAGGATGATGAATATACCAGTGAGTGTGTGTCAACCCAACACAACCTCCTTCTTCTAAACAACCCTATAAATTATTAATGTATATGCCAGAAAGAGTAGGGGATACACATAATTTTGCTTAAGTCCTATATTACAATTAGTTTATTCCATCTACGCCTTAGTATTCCTAAACTTGCATATAATGTTCTTCTACAACCTTATCACAACAACTCTCAACTCAAGATGAACTCTTAGATCTTCTAATTTTGTAGAAATGGCTTAAAGTTTATTCACAAGATTAGGGGATTCATAAAAAAAATTAAGGTAGGAATATATTAATTGAAGGTAATCATATTGTTTTATTTTGTTCTATGAGTAAAAATTTCCTTCTAGAATTTCTTAGGATCTAATTTAGAAAAATGCAAAATATTTTCTTGTTTTCTATTTATGTCATTCCCTCATTTCCTCTTGATTAATTCTTTGTATAGATTTATATTTGGGGTTTAAGGACCCATTAAATCATCCTTGATGGATTTCCTAGAAATTCTACATTCTTTATCATACTAAGGGCGCTTCATTTATTTCATTTTTACACAAGATATTCAAATAAAAATTGTTTATGGAAGTAGAGAGGGTTATTATAAAATTATAGTATATATTTCCAATATTATGATTTTTTGATAAGATATTTATTTCATTATTTAAATCCTTTAGAAAAATATCAACTTTATTTTTGTCAAAAATCAAGTATTTTAGTTATTCGAATTATCTTCAATTGTATTTTTGTGCATGAAAAAGTATAATTTTAGGGTTAACACTCCATGAAAAAGTTATACTTATGGTTGTTTGAGAGGTAACATTTTACTATTTGGTTGTATATTTTGATAGTAGACATCACATAGTATATGAAAGAACCTACCAAGCCCATGAATACAAGTCATCTAGTTATATTATGGCCATCCCATTGGACTATGGAAAACTATTAGATCTAGATAATTGTGGATACTGATTAGCTTAGTACCAAAAGAATTGTTGATCAAGTCTTCAAAGTTTATTTTGTAACTTATAACTAAAACAAGGGACTCATCTTTAGAAAAATGATTCGAGTTGGAATCTATTCTAGTTACAGTAACTCCTCTCATTTCCTCTAAGCACTAGTTCTACCTAGAGGACAATGAGGGTCCTCCATTTAAAGAGACTAATATTACACCTTGTAAGCTTGACTAACTTGTGCTCATGCCAAATCATTTTTCTCTTGATGTTTCCAGTACCCTTTGAGATAAGCTTTAAGAATTATTTTGATAAGTCACTTGGCCCAATGATGTAGAGTCTATAATTTTGTCATCCTAGTGATATAAGGATCCAATAATGGAAAATATTGTGATGCATTATTTAGAACTTGATTATCCCAATGATACAATATCTGAGCAATAAATTTCTCCTAGTGAGATGGCACCTAATGAAAAGACTTTGACCTTTAAAACTTGTTTTCTCAAGCCTTCTATCACCCTAATCATGATTTACAAAATGCCATAACACTGTGCTATTGATAAATATCATTAATAACACTTAAGAGATGACCAAATCTAACAACTTCTCTCCCATCCTTACTTTTTTACCTTGTATCACTTGACTAAAAACTTTTTCAGGGGTACAACTTTGCTAAGGTTCTCAACTTCACTTAGTAATATTTGAAAAATCCTTATTCAATTACTCTAACACACTACAATATCTTTATCCCAATGTATCATCCTAATAACCAGAAAGTCAATGATACAACAACCCATGGTTGCTAATTCTAGTAATACACTCAAAAAAATTGACTTTACAGCTTATCCAGAAGCTATTTTACCTTAATGTATCACTCCAATGATGAGAAATCTATATCTATATCAACCAAAATATTCTTCTCTTAGTGTTATATCACCTAAGTGATGCTAATTATAGTGATATACACAACCTTTTAGACTCTTTTCTATGACACACTAAGCTTGACTTATATGTAGCACAAAAAAAGGGGCATCTCATGGGGGTTGTTTACCTACCCATGGCGAGGGGTATGCAGGGAGACAACATAGCAAGAAAATTTTCTTAGACAATTTTTTGTGTGCATTTTTAGGGGTTTTTCTTGGCCTGTGGTTTTGCTAAAAGCAGTTTTGTGGTGCATGGTGGTTTTTCCCATGAATTTTTAGTTTCAATTATGGAACTATACTTCTATTGGTAGTTCATATGTTGTAGGATGTATATTGTATTTTGATATACTACATATAAAATATAAAGAAAAAAATTGTGATTTTCCCAGTTTCAGTTTTCAGGATAAAATCTCTGTATAAATTTGTGTGTTTGTCATTGTATTATTATTATTATTATTATTATTATTATTATTAAGAATTAGTTCACAACAATTAATTATATAGGGTAAAAACCTACATTTCTTATCAGAGTAGTTTGACTTCAAGGGGAAGCCTTTATGGCTAGGGCGTTTACCATGGGCTTGTGGTAGAACCTGTTAAAATGGGAGATTTGCAGGAGTGATTCTTATGGTGAAAAGAAATGGAAAGTAGTTAAAAAATAAAGATCAATTTAAATTTAAGGGAAAATTTTTGAGCTATGGATTATCAAAGTAGAAGACTTATTATTGGATAGAGATCAATAAACTATTGTGTATCTAGATACTGCACTGACAGGGATGTTAATAGTTGACTAGATGAATTCATATTTGAATTGAAAGAGAAGAATATGATTGTGTTTGTTAGATGCAATATTATTGAATGTGTAAGGGACTGCAAAGTATTTGTGGGACAATTTAGGGGATTTGTATCAGTTTAATTCCATAGTGAATATATTTTTCCTATAGAGAAAATTGTATAACCTGAGAATGAAGGATTGAGACTCAGTGATAGAGCATTTGAAGGCCTTCAATAATGTGGTGAGTCAATTGTTATATGCTGATATTAAAATTTAAAATGAGGATAAATGCGTTAGTTTTTATGTTCTCTAGCAAACTCATAGGATAGTCTAGTTGTTGTCTTACCTAGTGATGCAACAACCTTAAAATTCGATGAAATACTATCCTTATTGTCAAAAGAGATGAAATGGAAAAATATAGAGAGCTAGAATGGAGATGCCTTGTCTATAAGAGGATGCTACCAAAATAGAAATAAAAATATGTCCTCAAGTTGGATATCTAAATATAAAGGAAGATCAAAATCTCTAGGAAAGTTTGTAAAGGTATGTTGTAGATTCGGAAAAGAAGGCCATGTAGTTTTTAACCCCATATAGAAATTACCTGCATACGAATTCTAAAACACAGATAATAAACAATCTGAGAGCATAACACATAAAGCACATATACACATAGATTTTCCCCTAGATCCCAAAACCGGGACTACCAGCTTGATTTTTCATTATATTCCTTTCAATGTTACAATACACATCTATGCACACTGAAGCATCCAATAACATGGACCGAAAACCATCCCGTCCAAAAGCATGGACCAAAAACCATCACGTCCAAAACCATTTGCAAAAACCATGCACAAAACCATAGGTACGTCCACCCAACCTAATATAGGGTCAAAAAAAAATTCCCTGGGGCATTTCCCTAGACCCCATAGAGGGGGGCTACCTGCCCCCTCAAACCCCCTATGACCCCCTCGCTGCACAATCAGCACAACGAAGGGGGCACTCTGTCCCCGCTCTAATCCCCCTGTTAACTATGTCGGCTAGTCATGGAAAGAATACAACACAACCCAAAATTCTCCCTCTTGTTGTTTTCTTTCCAGAAGGGGCCACATGAAAGCTTAGTCATTTATCCAGCCCTAAATGCCGATTTTTTCTCTACACCAAGAGAGCTTGTCAGAGCTCATAGATTTTGTCAATGCATCTGCAGTATTCTTCAAAGTGTCCACCTTTACCAGCAACACCTTTTTGTCTTCTATCATATCCCTCCCAAAGTGATATTGAACATCAATGTGCTTTGTATTTGAATGGTAAGCAGGGTTCTTTGCCAATAAAATTTCACTTTGGCCGTCACAGTCTATCCTTATAGCTCCTTGTACTAACCCCATACATGAACACAATCTCTACAACCAAACTGTTTCCTTGCTTGCATGAGTGGCTACCATGTATTCTGCCTCTGTAGTTGATAGTTCCACTACAAATTGTTTCTTACTCATCCAACTGACTGCACCTCAAAATAGGTTAAACACATTCCCACTTGTATATCATCTCTAATCTAGATCTCCAGCCCAGTCTGCATCAACAAAGCCACGAGTATCAAACACTTTGTCCAATCCTGGTCTTCCTTGGTAGCACAAACCATAATCACTAGTGCCACACAAATACCTGAAAACCCACTTCACTGTTGTCCAATGTTCCTTTCTCGGTTTTGACATAAACCTTCTCAATACTCCCACTGCATGTGCAATGTCTAGTCTACTATAGACCATCACATACATTAGGCTACCGACTGCACTTGCACACGGAACACAGGACATGTCCTCTTCCTCTTCTTATGTCTTGGGACACTGTTTAGCAGATAAATTTACATAACAGGAATAGGAACCTTCACCGGTTTACTATCCTGCATATTAAACCTCTGCAATATTGTCTTGACATACTTCCTTTGGTTTAACTAGAGCTTCCTCTTTGCTTGATCTCTTTTAATTTCCATGCCCAAAATATAGTTTGCAGCACCAAGATATTTGATGTCAAATTTGGAGGACAATTGGGTCTTCAAATCCTATATAATTTCTTTGTCATTTCCAACCAGCAACATATCATCCACATACAAGACCAGATAAGTAACATGGTCAAAAATTAATTTAAAATACAAAGAGTGATCTACTTTTCTTCTAGTGAAGCCAAGTCCCCGTATAAATGTATCAAATTTTTGATACCACATCCTTAGTGACTATTTTAACCCATACAGAGACATTTTAAACTTTCATACCAATTCTTTCTTACCCTTCATCGTAAAACCTTCACGTTGCTTCATGTAGATCTCTTCTTCCAGATCACTGTGAAGAAATGTTGTTTTCACATCCATCTATTCTACCTCAAAATCAAAAGTAGCATCAACAGATAAAAGTAATCTAATAGAAGCTACCTTGGCAACAGGAGAAAAAATATCACCAAAATCAATTCCCGACACCTAGGAATAACCTTTTGCTACCAATCGAGCTTTGTATTTCTCCACCTTTCCTTCTGCATTTGTATTCTTCTTAAACACCCATCTGTTGCCAATGGTTTTCCTTCCAGCCAAAAACTCCGCCAAATCCCAAACCTCATTTTTTTGCAGAGATGCCATTTCATCAACCATGGCCTCTTTCTAGGGTTTTCCATCCTCTAAATCTACTGCTTCCTTCATAGTTCTGGGATCGTCATCAGTAATAGATAAATAAAAATTTGAACAGAAAGAAGATGGACTATACCTTTCTGACTGCCTTCTTTCTTGAACTGATATTATTACAACCGGAGTTTGTGGCTCTTCATCTTCTGATTCCTCTTCTATTGTAGAGTCTGATTCTTCCTCCTTTAGCTCAAACTCTATCTTCTCAGGTTCCTTTGATGGGACTTCATGTTTAATAACATCTTTCACCTCTCTGAACATCACATATCGGCTGTACACAACCTTCCTTGTTACTGGGTTCCAAAGCTTATAACCCTTTAAACCATCCTTATACTCAATAAAGATGCACTTTTCAGATTTACTATCCAACTTGGTTCTTTTCTCCTTTGGAACATGTACATATGCATCACATCTAAATACCCTCATATGTGAAAGAGATGGTTTCTTACGAGTCCATACCTCTTGTGGAGTCTTATCCTCCAATGCTGATGAAGGTGATCTATTGATGAGGTAACATGTTGTCTCCACTGCCTCTACCCAGAATTCCTTTCCTAACCTGACACCACTGAGCATGCTTCTTGTCCTTTCCATCAACATCTTATTCATTCTTTCTGCAACACCATTTTTCTCAAGGGTGTATGGACTAGTATTTTTTCTTGCCATACCACACTTCTTATAGAATTCTTCAAATTCCTTGCTGCAAAACTCTCCACCGTTATCTGACCTCAACACCTTTATCTTCTTCTCTGTCTGGTTTTCCACTAGAGCCTTAAATTATTTAAACTTGTCAAAGACTTCATATTTTTTCTTAAGGAAAAATATCCATGTATTCCTTGAGAAGTCATCTATAAATGAAACATAGTACACAGACTTACCCAGTGATGGAACCTTCACAGGTCCAAACACATTACTGTGCACAAGCTCTAATATATGTTTCACCCTCTTACCACCAGAGGGGAACTCACTCGATTCTACTTCCCATATACACAATTTTCACAAAAATAGAAATCCAGAGATCTATTACTCATACCTTCTACCATATCTTTACCATGAAGTATTTGAAGGCCCTTCTCTCCAATATGTCCAAGCCTTTGATGCCATAGCATGGTCTTTTCTCCAAAGACCACTAGTTTTTCTACTCCACTTTTAGTAACCACAAAATTGTTGCACCCATCAATAACAGTGCTACCTTGCAGTGTGTACAAAGTTCCAATCCGAAATCCCTGCACCAATACCAGTGCTCCCCAAATCGTCTTCCAGGTATCCTTCTCAAACACTGTTTTTACACCTGCATCATCCAGCTTGCTTATGGAAATCAGATTTCTGGTCAATGTAGGAATATGCAGAACAATCGGAAGTGTTCTAACCCTTCCACCTTGCAGCTTCAACTTTAACTTTCCACGTCCAACGATTCTAGCCTTCCTATCATCCCCTAAGAAGACATCACCACCATCATATTTCTCATATTTGCAGAACCACTCTCTATGGGGAGAGAAGTAAAAGGATGCACCTGAGTCAATCAACCATGCCTCATGATCTATATGTGTACTTGAAGAAGCCAAGTACACATCCCCACCTTCATCTGAGGTGGTTTTCGCCTCTACAGAAGGAGCATCATCAGTTCCCTTTCCTTTGTTAGGAGATTTAGATTTACAGTCCCTTTTGTAGTGCCCTTTCTTTCCACATTTCCAGCAGACCACCTTTATAGGTTTTCTTGGAGATTTAAATCTCCCTCTAGATTTAGATCTCCCACTCGATGACTTAATTTTTTTTTGTTCTAGGACCATCCTCATACAGAAGGCATCACCATTCTGGCTCTCCATATTTTTTTGTCTCATCTCCTCTGCCAGCAAGGATGAGACTATTTCATCAAACTACAAGGCATTTGAATTACTACCTATTGCAATAACCGGACTATCCCACGAATCTGGTAGAGAACACAACAAACTAATGCACTTATCTTCATCTAAAATTTTAATATCAACAAACAATAATTGACTTACCATAGTATTAAATGCATTCAGATGCTCTATTACCGAGTCTCCATATTTCATCCTCAGGTTATACAACTTTTTTTGTAGAAAAAATTTATTCACCAGAGACTTAGATTGGTAAAAGGTCCCTAACTTGTCCCACAAAGCCTTTCCCATAGCTTCCCATGATACATTCAACAATATTGAATCTGAGACACACAATCATATCGTGCTCTTTGCCTTTTGATCCAACTTCTTCATTCTTCATCAGACACTCCTATTGGTTTAGTATCTGGATGTACCACGATCCACTGATCTTTATCTACCAACGGATCCTCCATCTTTAGTTTCCATAACTCAAAACTCTGACCATTAAATTTCTCTATCTCTATCTTTCCACTACTTGCCATCTTCTTTCAGCACCAAAATTGATCTTGCAGATCTCCCACTAAACAGGGTCTACCATAGGCCCGAGCAAAACCCCTCAGCAACAAAGGCATCCCCTTAAAGCCAAAACAAATCTGATACCAAATGTAGGTTTTAAACCCATACAAAAATTACCTGCATATGAATTCTAAAACACAGAAAATAAACAATGTGAGAGCATAACACATAAAACATATATACACAGAGATTTTCCCCTGGATTCGAAAACCAGGACTACCAGCTTGATTTTTCATTATATTCCTTTCAATGTTACAATACATATTTATACATGCTGAAGCATCCAATACCATGGACCGAAAACCATCACATCCAAAACCATGGATCAAAAACCATCGCATCCAAAACCATGTGCGAAAACCATGCACAAAACCATATGTAGGTCTGCCCAACCTAATATAGGGTCCAAAAAAAATTTCCCTAGGTTGCTACCCCGAACCCTGTAGAGGAGGGCTACCCGCCCCCATCAAGCCCGTTGCATAATGGGCACAAAAAAGGGGGCGCTCCACACCCCCTCTAACCCCCGGTTAACTACGTCAGCTAGTCGTGGAAAGAATATAACACAACCCAACAGGCCATTAGAAGAAACACTGTAAATCCTAAATTTCAAAGAAAGGGAAGGGATCTAAAAATACTCATTCTATAGAAGCATAAGCCTCCTCAGATGAAGGAGTGGATGTGTACATGAGATCTTCAAGTACATATGCAAATCATGAGGCATGGCTAGTCAACTCAGGTGCATATTTTCATATGAGTCCTCATAAGGAGTGGTTTTGCAAGTATGAAAGATTCAATGGTGGTGATGTTTTCTTTGGAGATGACTCAAGAGACAAAATCATATGACAAGAAAAATTCATGTTGAAGCTCATTTAAGTAAATATTAGAACACTCTTGGATGTTCTACACATCCTAGGATTAGTCAAAAATTAAATTCTTGTAAGAAAAATGAGTGATGTAGGTGTGACAATAGTGTTTATGAAGGATACTCGCATGATGGTTTAAGGAGTAATGGTGTTGCCAAGGGGAGTTTGGATTTGGACTATGTACAAGTCATTGGAAATAATTATTAGTGTTGGATGAAATATCTCTTTTGTTCTTGAGAGTAGAGTAGAAGAAGGAATAACTCTTGCAACTTTAGGAGAAAATACTATTGCATGGAACAAAAGAATCAAGAAACTTGAAGAGAAGGGATTTTGACTAATGTATGGTAATTGTATGGTATAAAGTATGTCTAATTTCTCTTTGGATTTTGATTTATGTGGGGGAGAGGGAGAGGGAATACTACAACTAGTGCATAAAGATGTGTTTGGACCTATGTTGGTTCCAACACTAGGTAAATATGTGTACTACATCTCATTTATACATCAATTCTCAAGGAATACGTGGATATATTTCCTTAGGAAGACATATGAAGTCTTTGATAGATTTAAAGAATTCAAGGCTCTAATGGAGAAAAAAACAAAGAAGAAAATAAAGTTGTTGAGGATGGATAATGGTGGAGAGTTTTGCAGGAAGGAATTTGAAGAGTTATATTAAAAATTGTGGTATGGAATGGTAGAAGACTACCCCATACACACCTCAATAGAATGGAGTTGTAGAATAGATGAATGAGTTGTTGATGGAAAAACAAAGGAACATGCTTAGTTTTGCTAGGTTAGGACAATAATTTTGGGCATAGGAAGTGGTTGATGCATGTTACTTGGTAAATAGATCACCCTCATCAGTGTTGGATGATAAGACTAGACATGATGTATGAACTGGTAAGAACCCATCCCTCACACATATTATGGTATTTCATTGTGATGCATATGTATATGTTCCAAGGGAAAATAGAACTAAGCTGGATAGAAAACCTGAAAGGTGCATATTTATTGGTTAGAAAGGTAGTTTAAAATGTTACAATCTTCAGAACGTAGAAATAAAGATGGTTGTGTATATTTGAGAATGGTATTCAAAGAAGTAAAAAAATGTTATAAAACAAGAATTCCTACCAAGGGTGAAATACCTAGAAAATAAAAATAATAATAAGAAGAAGAACCACATACTCCGCATTTGAGGAGATTATTTTGGGAAAGAAGGAAACTAGAAAATTATATTCTACCTAATTTTCATTCAAAATTTTCTTTGTTTATTATTGATGATGATCCCATAACTATTAGGGAGGTAGTGGGTTCATAAGATTGAAAACTGTAGAAAAAGGCCATGGTTGAATAAATGGCATCCTTGGACAAGAATGAGTCTTAGGATCTAGTAGAGTTTCCAGCTATAATAAAACCCATTGGAATCAAATGGGTGTTTAAGAAGAAGTTGCATGTAGAAGGAATATGTAGAAATAAAGATCTTGAAGAGTAGAAAAATATTATTCCCTTGTGTGGGGAATCGATTTTGGTGATATATTTTTCTCCTATATCAAAGTTATATTCTATTAGATTTCTTTATCTATCATTTCTACTTTTATTTTTAGGTAGAGTAGATGCATGTGAAGACAACATTCCGACATGGGGATCTAGAAGAAAATATCTACATGAAGGAGCTAGAAGAATTTGCAGTGAAGGGTAAGAAAGGGTTGACATGCAGGCTAAAAAATTCCTTGTATATGTTGAAGCAATCACCAAGGATATGGCATTTAAAATTTGATACATATATAAAGGGAATTGGCTTCATAAGGATCAAAGTATATCATTATGTGTATTTTAAATTAGTTGGTGATCATCTTGTTTATTTTGTCTTGTATGTAGATGACATGTTGTTAATTGGAAATGACAAGAAAATCATCGAGGAAGTGAAAACTTAGCTGCCCTCTAAATTTTACATGAAGGATATTAGTGTTACAATTTTTATATTGAGCATGGAAATTAAAATATATTAGGAAAAGAAGAATCTTAAGTTTAGTCAGATGAAGTATTTGAAGATGATATTGCATAGGTTTAAAATGCATAAAAGTAAATCGATAAAGGCCCTTATTCCTATATGTGTAAATATATTTTCACATTAGTATCCCAAGACATAAGAATTGGAAGAGAGCATGTCCCGAGTTCCATATGTGAGTGTGGTTGGAAGTTTGATGTATGTAATGGTATGTACCAGACTAGAAATTGTACATGTTCTAAGATGATTGAGTAGGTATATGTCAAAGATTAGGAGGGAGCATTGGACAATATTGAAGAGAGTTTTAGATATTTGTGAAGCACTAATGGATATGGATTATGCTACCAAGGAAGACCAAGATTGGAGAGAGTGTTGGAAATTCATGTCTTTGTTGATGCAGATGGGGGGGGGGGGGGGGGAGAATTGACAAGAGCCCCCCGTCCCATAGTTCTGAGCTTAATAATAATTCCTTAAATCATATTTCCTTTAATGATTCTAGTTTAATTAGTAACATTCCTAATTATGATAATAATAATTCTAATAATAAGAATAATGATAACCACAACAACATTGTTCATAACCATAATATTAACTTAAATAAAAATACTACTTTTTATATTAATTATAATTTTTTGACCAACATTAATCCCAATAATAAGAATTATTATTATAATAATAATATTAAGAATAATAACATCTCCAATAATAATAATAATAATAATAATAATAAGAGTATTCTAAATAATAATAATAATATCAATAATAATAATAATAATAATAAATAATAAATCTTCCCATTTCCTTTTTTAAAAATGTTATTAATCTTTCGAGTATATATTTTGATCCTCCTACTTTATGCCTCTTAAATAAAGGGCTTAATTTTTCCCGTGCCCCTAAAAAGATTCCCATTGATGAAATTATTTGTAACATTGAATATGGAATTAGAGATCTTCTTGTTAATGTTAAGGAGGTTATTAGGCAAGACTATGCTATTGTGCTTAGGAAAGTTAATCCTCCTAAAAGAAACATTAGAAAAAATGAGTTTCTTTCCCTTAAGGACCTAAGGGATAACCCTAAAATTGTTTTCCTAAAAGCTGATAAAGGAGGGGTCGTTGTTATCTTAGATGAAGATGACTATGTTAACAAAATCATCGACCACGTTTATAACAGTGGTAGTTATGTTAAACTTAATAAAAATCCCATGAAAAAGTTTTCAAAAGAAGTTGCGCAAGTGATAAAATATAATAATGCTCTTAATATTCTTAGTAAAAATATTATTGAAAGAATTCCTCTTACACCTAGAAATCACGGTCTCCTGAAGGTCCATAAGACTCGGATCCCCCTGAGACATGTTGTTATCATGATAGGTGGGCCCAGATATCCTCTTACTAAATTCTTGGCTCAGAAACTCAAACCTCTTATTGGCTACACAAAGTCCTTTATTAAAGACTCAACTTCCTTTGTCAAAGATTTGACTGAATTTAGGCTTTACCCAGGGGATTTTTTAGTAAGCTTTGAAGTTTCCTCCCTTTATACAAAAATCCCTATTCAGGAGGCCATTGATGTCATCAATTGGATCATTGAGAATGTCACGGCCAAATTGGTGGATCTCTGCCTTACGTCCACTTTTCTTAGCTTCCATGGTGAGTTATTTGAACAAACTTGTGGGGTAGCGATGGGTTCTCCTCTTTCCCCCATAGTTTCCAACTTATTCATGGAATAGACCAAAGCTTTGGCCTGTTCTCAATTCCCCCCTAAGCGATGGAAGAGGTTTGTTGATGATACATGTGTCATTTGGCCCCATGATCGTGAGAAATTAGATTTGTTTCTCTACCATATTAATTTGAAATATGAGTCCATCAAATTCACGATGGAAGTCAAGGTAAATGGGTGCCTACCTTTCCTTGATATTATCCTCTTTAAAATGGAGGATGGTATTGTTTCTCACCAAGCTTTTCGCAAAAAAAATCACATGGAACAATACCTTCATGCTAGTAATCATCATTTTCTAACACAAAAATTAGGAGTTCTTAACACTCTTGCCACCTGTGCTCGTAGGATTTCCAATGAGAATCACGTAGAGGATAAAAAATCTCATCTTTTGAAAGTTTTTGAAAATAATGGCTATAGTAGGAAACAAGGCCTCATAGCATTTCAAAGAGCCAGTAAAGAATCAAGGGTTAAACCTGCTCGGGATGATTAAATTTCTAATGTGAAACTTCCTTTTATCCATGGGACCACTGATAATATTTGTCATATTCTTAAGAAGAATAGAGTTATTGCTATTTTCAAGCCCATTAACACCATTATAAATGATCTTAGATCTGTTAAAGACCTGGTCAATCCTAAATACATGAAAGGGGTTTACTTAATTCCTTGTTCTTGTGGGATTCCTTAAATTGGTGAAACGGGTTGCTCCATTAACAAAAGAATCCAAGAACATGTAGTAGATATTATGTACAATAGTTCTTGTTCCTCAGCTTTAGATGCACATGCGGTGAAATCTAAGTATCATGTCTGCATTGAGGATTCCCATGTCATTACAAGGGTTGATCACTTCCATCATTGGAAGCTAAGAGAGGCCATTAAGATTAAGAAGCATGCAATCAATCTAAACATGGATGATGGTTGGAAATTAAGTAGGACCTGGATTCCAGTCCTATCCTCTTGATTTCCTTTTGGTATATATATATATATATATATATATATATATATATATATATATATGATCACTTCCATCATAGGAAGCTAAGAGAGGCCTTTGAGATTAAGAAGCATGCAATCAATCTGAACATGGATGATGGTTGGAAATTAAGTAGGACCTTGATTCTGACCCTCTCCTCTTGATTTCCTTTTGGTTATATGTGTGTGTGTGTGTGTGTGTGTGTGTGTGTATTTTACCTTATTTTATATTTTATATTTTATTTATTTATTTACTTATTTAATTAAATTATTTATTTTAATCCTTTTTAGCTCTTTTGAATAATTATTCTCTGAGAGTTTAAAATTTAATAATATTATTAATAATTTTTATAATTTCTTTTTCTATTATAGAATTCTAATTTAATTTAATTTAATTAAAAATAAAATAAAACAAAACAAATATTTGATTAAATATTCTTCTAAAATACCAATTCATAAAGGTTAATTCCTAAAAAGCAGTTAGTTCCCCTAATGGTTTTTTCTTATTCTATAATTAGATATTAATTTATTCTATTTTGATTAATTTAATTTGATTTGATAAAATAAATGAATAAATAATAAAATCCTCTTTTCTACTAATTTCTATCAACTAATTCCTAACATCTAATTCATAATGGCTAACTCTGGACCTAGATGCGTCTCTGCTATTTAAACATTTGGAAAGATCGATTTTTTCACCTTTGTCCTGAGGATGAACCACATTAGATGGTAAGAAACATCGACCAAATATCAATGATGTGATTAATCTGAAAGATAATCTCATTATCAATATGGATAACAAAAGCCTAAGATCTAATATTATTTTATTATCTTTATTGGGAGGCCCATTTTAGACCTCAAAATTCTCCTAATGAAAGGGGTCCCAAGGGGGATTGTTGAACCTGACCTAGTCGAGGAGTATGCATGGGGTAGGATCCCCCTTATATAGGATTTACGACAACACCCCAAGAAAATATTTTTTGGTAGCTTTTTCATGTCTTTTTAGTGCTTGTCTTGGCCCATGGTTCTAATAAAAGTGGTTTTGTGGCACATGATGGGTATTCCCATGATTTTTTAGTTTCAACTATGATTCAAATAATAGTTCTTATGTTGTGGGTTCTATAATATATTGAAATATACTATACAAAAAACATAATGAAAAAAAGCTTGTTTTTTTTCCTCGGTTTTAGTTTCCAAGATAGAATCTCTTTGTAAATTTGTTTGTTTGACATAATATCTCTTCTATTTTTGTTAAGAATCTATTTGAAATGATTAATTGTGTAGGGTTAAAACCTACACCAACCTCAAGAAGAATCATTAAAGTGACACCATATAAGCTTATTTCCTTAGATTGAATAGTGTTATCTTTCTATTTTGAGATTGAAAGCATAGGTTCAAGAGTGTAATGTGTCACTCCTTGTCAATGTTAAGCGTCAACAAATGTAGCTCAAGTATGGTCAAATCTCTCCCATTCAACTATTTAATTTTGGTTATTATTTATTTATTTTGCAAATAAAATCACCCATATTTATTGTTGGCCCATGTTTTCTTCTTTTTCTTGTGCTATATCAAAAGTATTCCCCTTTCTACATCAAGTGGGAAATAAAAAATGCTTTGCCTTTCATAAAGGGTATGCTATTAATATTTCCCATTGATCCCTAGCTCATCTTATTTGCCATGAACTTAAAAATATCTTTGAACATCTCGTTTCAATCTTCGGAAATTCCCTCAGTGAGAGTGTTATAGATGCAAAACCCTACCAACTAATCTCACTCATTCCTTTCTTAATTCAACCCGGTAATTGTGCCCTAGTAACATGAGATGGATTTTTGGTCTATGAATCGACTAGTTATGATAGTGAAACCCTTATATTTTTACTTCTCCATGTTTAGTAGTGCTAATATTCCTTCTTCTCATTCTTTTCTAGGGTTCACCTCACCAGTTCACCCAAGTTTAATACTTTTGGAACACTCTTTGTGCCCCCTTGTAACACCATTGGCCACCTATTAGGCAACGCTACATAACCATCACCCAAATTTCACCAATTAATTCACCAATGTTTTTATACAAGCACATAATTTTGGGTTCTAGTTATTAAATTGTGGCTCACTACCTAAGCCCCTATAATACAGATTGAGTGGGCCTAATGGTTAAGAGCATGTGTTTCCTCCTAGGAGGTCCCAGGTTCAAAACTAAAGGGGGGTAGAGTATGTATGCCTTCATAGACTTAGCAGTAAAATCATTACGTGGAGGTGGGTCCCTTGTCCCATAAACATGGGGGTCTCATAAACCAATTTGGTGTTGGGCTTTCCCGTGACCTTAAAATTGGATAATGATAATGATAATTTTGTACATACCTTCCTATAATTTTGTGTCCTAATTATTAATTCTAGCTTTAAATTTTATGGAAACATGCATAATCAATGAATAAATAAGGTTATATTCAAGAAATCAAATATTAAAACACAATTAGGGTTTATACATACAATTACCAAACCTAAATTAGGGTTTATAAAAAATAACACATAATTATGAAAGATGGCACAGTGGAATCTCACAAATTAACTCTCTCTCTCTCTCTCTCTCTCTCTCTCTCTCTCCCCCCCTCTCTCTCTCTCTCAAAATCATGAAAATAAGGTTCAATTATAAAGCCATAAATCAATACAATATCAGATATAAACACTTATCTACATAGAATGTTTGATTGCTTGTGATCTCTCTCTCTATGTTCCACAATGGAATCTCACAAATTATCTCTCTCTCTCTCTCTCTCTCTCTCTCTCTCTCTCTCTCTCCTCTCTCTCTCTCCCCCTCTCTCCCCCTCTCTCCCCCCCCCCCCTCTCTCTCTCTCCCCCCCTCTCTCCCCCCCCCTCTCTCTCTCTCTCTCTCTCTCTCTCTCTCTCTCTCTCTCCCCCTCTCTCTCTCCCCCTCTCTCCCCCTCTCTCCCCCCCCCCTCTCTCTCTCTCTCCCCCCTCTCTCCCCCCTCTCTCTCTCTCTCTCTCTCTCTCTCTCTCTCTCTCTCAAAATCATGAAACCAAGGTTCAATTATAAAGCCATAAATCAATGCAATATCAGATATAAACACTTATCTACATAGAATGTTTGATTGCTTGTGATCTCTCTCTCTATGTTCCACAGTGGAATCTCACAAATTATCTCTCTCTCTCTCTCTCTCTCTCTCTCTCTCTCTCTCTCTCCCCATCTCTCTCTCTCCCCCCTCTCTCTCTCTCTCTCTCTCTCCCCCTCCTCTCCCCCTCTCCCTCTCTCTCTCTCTCTCTCTCTCTCTCTCTCTCTCTCTCTCTCTCTCTCTCTCTCTCCCCCCCCCCCCCCTCTCTCTCTCTCTCTCTCTCTCTCTCTCTCTCTCTCTCTCTCTGCCCTCTCTCTCTCTCTCTCTCTCCCCTCTCTCTCTCTCTCTCTCTCTCTCTCTCTCTCCCTCCCCCTCCCTCTCTCTCTCTCTCTCCCTCCCCCTCCCTCTCTCTCTCTCTCTCTCTCTCTCTCTCTCTCTCTCTCCTCTCTCCCCCCCTCTCTCTCTCTCTCCCCTCTCTCCCTCTCTCTCCCCCCTCTCTCTCTCTCTCTCTCTCTCTCTCTCTCTCTCCCCTCTCCCCCTCCCCCCTCTCTCTCTCTCTCTCCCCCTCTCTCCCTCTCTCTCTCTCTTTCTCTGTCTGTCTGTCTGTCTGTCTCTCTCTCTCTCTCTCCCTCTCTCTCTCTCTCTCTCTCTCTCTCTCTCTCTCTCTCTCTCTCTCTCTCTCTCTCTCTCTCTCTCTCTCTCTCTCTCTCTCTCTCTCTCTCTCTCTCTCTCTCTCTCTCTCTCTCTCTATCTCCCCCTCCCCCCCTCTCTCTCTATCTATCTATCTCCCCCTCCCCCTCTCTCTCTCTCTCAAAATCATGAAACCAAGGTTCAATTATAAAGCCATAAATCAATGCAATATCAGATATAAACACTTATCTACATAGAATGTTTGATTGCTTGTGATCTCTCTATGTTCCACCTAGCAAGACCGTATGGTTCATAATATTGACAATAAGAGACCCTTGAGCTGAGACTACAACTCCATAGGATAAATTCATAGATGAAATAAAAAAAACTAGCCTAGACCTCAATCCTAACAACCTTAGTCTCCAGCCACAGGCTCACATTTATCTAACCTGCAACCAAGTAACATAAACTAAGATCCCTAGTGGTGACCACCTTCCAAGGAACCGCTCTCTCTCTCTCTCTCTCTCTCTCTCTCTCTCTCTCTCTCTCTCTCTCTCTCTCTCTCTCTCTCTCTCTCTCTCCCTCTCTCTCTCCCCCCCTCTCTATCTCTCTCTCAAAATCATGAAACCAAGGTTCAATTATAAAGCCATAAATCAATGCAATATCATATATAAACACTTATCTACATAGAATGTTTGATTGCTTGTGATCTCTCTATGTTCCACCTAGCAAGATCGTATGGTTCATAATATTGACAATAAGAGACCTTTGAGCTGAGACTACAACTCCGTAGGATACATTCATAGATGAAATAACAAAAGACTAGCCTACACCTCAATCCCAACAACCTTAGTCTCCAGCCACAGGCTCACATTTATCTAACCTGCAACCAAGTAACATAAATTAAGACCCCTAGTGGTGACCACCTTCCAAGGAACCTTATAGCTATACAAAATAGTCTCAACCTATAACTTCAGGAGCTATGCTACTCTATAGGTGACTTGGTGTCCTACCAGAAACACTGAATAACCCTAGTTAGGGCCAGAGTCCAAACCACGACTCCTCAAATATATTCAAACCAATTTCCTACTAGAACTCCATGGCCACTAAGCCATCACCTAAGCCACCAAGCTCCTATATCTACTAGGGCTCACCAAAAACCTTGATGCATCCAATTTGGTTTGGTTAACTGAATAACCACAAATCATCCAGTTCCTGATCCCAACCCTAGGACTCACTGACTCACGCATAACCAATAATGAATTCCCTCAATGGAAAACTACACTTGTTTTACCTGCGTGGATTTACCTCGACATGTGGCACCCTTTAGAGCCATGTGGGCCTTGGGTGCACTTTTGACCAAAACCACAAAAATATTACCTTGTCCTTAGAGTTGTGCCCCACATAGTCTTTTCTATGGAGTGGGCTTCATAGCCAACCTCTTTTTTTATTAATATAAAAAATTTGTACAATATTTATAATGTTTACATCTTGGCCTCCCTGACCACTTAGCCAAAACTGACATATAAGTTAATGGGAAATTAGTTGCCAAATCGATTTAATATAACTACATGGGCATGTAGACCTCATAATATAACTTTGCCTCACTAGACTAATGTTTATACACATTTGGCTCACCAACCTAATATCAAATTACATATATTTCCATTATCATAAATGGGCAGGGGTGTTACATTCCTACCTCCCTTATTTTGTGCACTTGCCTTAGTGCATCATATGCCCATAATCTAAATCATTTGAATGTGTTATTGCGAAGTGACTTGAGCTCCCACTCTATAGCTACAATTCCATTTCCTCGTGCATGGCTTCTTTTTTAGGAATCCTCCATGCCTCTGCTACAATCTTCATATCAACCATATTTGTAGGTACTTTCCCCATGTTGACCAACATAGAAGCTCCACACCATCATCATCACACCTAGAGGAATTCAAACAAAGGATATTAATATCTGCAACACATGATTCTCACATATATAAGAACATGTACACAAACACACACACACACACACACACACACACACACACACACACACACACACACACACACACACACATATATATATATGTATATTCTTTCTTTCAACAAGAAAATTCAACAACCAAGAGTATACAATCATTAATAAAAACCAATCATAAAGAATAAAATTTCATGTGATGCAAAAGGCTTTAGCTGGATTTCAAGTGCCTCGTTTGCAAGCACGATCTCTACATAAAATTATTGTGTACACCATATACCCTTAGCTACTATTATTTCATTTATGGTTGCATTTTTTCTTTCTACTATTTTTAAATTTATGTAACAATCTACCTTGTCAAAGCTACACCAAATCTATTACAAGTTGCTATAAAATTTCATAACACCTATTATTCCCATTATTCATGCTTATAATGGAATGTCATAAAACTTGTTATAACTTTTCATAATTCCCATCACAACACCTATTATGACCCAGTTACAACTATGTTGTATACATGTGAAAAGATTAGTCACAATCTACCATAAGCTTGTCATAGGCCTGTTCTAGACTTGCTACAACTTGTTATCATCCTATGATAAACTGGTCATTATAATACTTGTCACTAATTGTAACCAATCCACTAGTTGTAACTTGTAATGATATTGTCACTTACCTATGACAAGTTTGCTACAAATTTTAAGGAACCTGTCACCTACCCGTGACTAATCTACCTACAATAACCTGTTTTACATATTATAACCCAATCACCTACTATGACCCCTCATTATAACCTATAATGTACCTATTATTCCTTGTAGGAAATATGTTATACAACTTGTGTCCTGGTTAGGCCACCTGTATCCATGTAACAAAACCTATATACAATATCTACATAAAGTTTCTACATTCAATCCACTACAACCTCGCTAATTATTGTTCATGTACACAATTCCTTCCACCTCAAAGCACCAAACAACATCCTCAATGCTATATTTACCAAGCTAAAAAAATATTTTCGAAGAATTCCTTCAGATATATGATCCTAAATTTATAACAAATAATTATAATTTCTATGAGCCCATAAAACCAATAGACTATCCGTATGGATTCTATCCCTAATAATTTCAATTTATGACATATATATACATGACTTAAAAGAATAAGATATAAACCCTAAACCAATACTTATCTTTATGAGTAGATGGAATTTTGACTCCATATGGAATCTACTTTCCCATCACCAACTACACACCTAGTACCCACTAGCTATGCCCAAGCGATGCACCCATTTACTAAACCAAGTAGTCCTTCGGGTCTCGTACCACCCTTCTAGGGCATCTTATTTTGTTCCAACACTTCTTGTTTTTTCATACTCACCCTTCTAGACTTAGACATCCACTTCATTGGTTAATAATCCCTTGGGTGATCCATCTTGCCAAATATTTCACGTAAAATAAGACAACATACCTATGAGGCTTGTGCTTCATACATTTTTTGTATGATCAACTACATCATCAACAAAACAACAACAATGGTTAACCTCTCATATCAATTATTACATATTACGACATATCACTGTTAATACATGCAATTACCATGTGCATATTTATACATCACATATAATATTTTATATTTCATTTCCAAGAGAAGGTTCAGAAAAAAAGTATTTCTTATTTCCCTGCATATCATGAAATCAACAACATGGTTTTCATGTTTATGTCTTTCTCATTATTCATATTCACCTTACCATCCACATGTATCCTATGTTACTACTTCCATTACTGCAGTAACTTTGGGGCCCATAATTTTTTTGCAAAATTTTTGGTATAGGTAGGACCATGAAGCATGAGCAAGGAGCATAGGCTATTTACAGTCGGTATGGCTCAATCAACAGTCATACTACCCTTTTGAGCAAGTCTTATGCCTCTACTATTCATATCAAACTCCAAGAAAGAGAGAAAGTCTTTATAAAACATGTTTATCTCTGGGTACGCAGGTTCTCTCAAGCCTTGCCTGCGGGTATGCACCTTTTGTTCATAAGGTCTGCGTCCAAGGACGTTCTGTATCTAAAGGGGCAGGTGCGTCCCTCTGAAAAGGTTAAAATGCGCAAGTTTTATCTTCAAAAACTTACTTGTGGTCATTTCTAGAGCATTCTAGAAGATTCTTGGATGAGTATTGAGTGCCTCCAGATGGTTCATGCACTCCTATCAAAGAGGAACTTATCCCATCAATAAGGGAGTGATCCCATCCAAAGAGGGGACTATCCCATTGATGGTGGACCTGATTAACTTCCTCTTGAGCACTATAAAAAGAGGCATTGAGCTAGAAGGAAGAAGGTTGAAAGCTATAGATTTCTAAGGGTAAATGTTGCAGGAATTAGGACTCCCATTTAGAAGCTTGTGAGGAGAGATTGTCATCTTTACTTGTTCTATTTGGAAGTGGGTGAGCTTTGTCAAAGTAGAGGAAGACTCTTGTGGACCCTGGAAGGAGCTTGCACAACACCAAGGCTCAGGTTGTAATGGTTCCTTTTGATTACCTTTAATGCAAATTGGTCCATTCTTCTCAATAGCTTGTTGTTAATGGGTTATTTCATGTACTCCTTGGTCTATATGTTGAATATGCTTTGTTTTATGTTATAATCAGGTGCTATGTAATTGTTTGACTGTTGGTGATTGCAGGTTTTGGAGAACGGGAGGAGCTCATCCGGATCAACAAAGCTTGGACTTCTACAACAGCGTTTGGACAGAGGCAAGAACGAAACACTTGATTTCTCATATCATAATGTATGTTTAGAGAAGGATAGCTCCAGTTTGTTTTGTTTGTCATTAGAATGTCTCAGACTTCTAGGAAGGTCAGCTATGTCCGCACCCTTGACTGATTCCGTGTGACAAATTGGCGACTCCGCTGGGGATAGTTTCCATTAATGAGAAGAGTCCTTTCTTTTGTTTGAACTTTTCTTTGAGAAAATTGGTTTATTTTTCTGGTTTTGGCTCTGTGATCTTGTCTCTGGGTGGGTTAGCTTAGGATTAGTTTTTTTTTGTTTTCTTGAGTTTTTCAGTAGGACGCACCCTCTGAGTGCTGCACAGTGCGTCCCTGGATGCACTTTTGCTGTGTGCACAGAGCGGGCCCGCACCTGTGCTAACGGGTTGCCTGCGTCCCCTGCCAAAATTTAAGAAAATTCCACTTTTTGCCTTTTTTTCTCTTAGATTTTGTTTTTTCTTAGTTTTTTCTGCCCAGATTCATCAGTCCCTTGTCCAGAATCTTCACCTGAACTAGTTTCATTAGCATTAAGTGTTTTAGTGGATTTCGTCGAAGTGTAAGCCCTAGGGTTTGATTTTGAGTAGGTCTTGTAGTGACTTTAGTGGTAGGAATTGTCAAGCCTTAGATATCTCTGGTTTTGTCAACTTTCTAAGAAGTCAGACCTGTTCTAAAGTCTACCTGTAGAAGTAACTTACCATCAAGTTGTCTTTTGGGCCATTTTCGAAGTGCTTGTTATTTAAGTCTTGAATTCCATTTTACGAAAAGAACAAAAAGATTTGAGTTTTGTTTTGGCTAGTCTTTTGATTCTGCATTAGCTAGTCCTTGATTTTATTTTGATAAAGTAAAACATCCTACAATCGCCTTTATGAGCTTTTTCCTTGTTAGGTTTACTTAGAGTAATCTCTCTTTTGGTTTGCTTGTGAGTCAAATTTTCATAGTTTTATAGCTTTTGAGATTGTTTTTTGTTAAAGGTAGGTTTACATGCTTTATTGAAAAGAGAAAATACAAAAATATCTCCTTTGAAAAGTTTTGTTTCAAGTAGCTTTAAAAGTTTTTGAAAGAAAAAGAGTTTTTCGTGCAAGTAAAGAGTGGTTATGTTTGTGTGCTCGAAAAGAAAACAAAAATTGTTTCTTTGATTGTCTTTTCTAAGGAAGTTGTTTTCTTTAAAAATTGCATTCTCTCAACTCTTTTAGTTAAAGATTTTCATTGAAAAAGCAAAAGTAGTATAGATCATCTTAGGTGCATCTTTGTAGTGGTTGGAGTCGAGTCTATACACCATTGGTTTCACTTCCATCACCTTGT
Source organism: Pinus tabuliformis (assembly GCA_031772625.1). Taxonomy (NCBI): domain Eukaryota; kingdom Viridiplantae; phylum Streptophyta; class Pinopsida; order Pinales; family Pinaceae; genus Pinus; species Pinus tabuliformis. The sequence continues at coordinate 1,228,925,599 of CM062804.1, forward strand.
GACTTTAAAGAACAACCTTAAAAGTAACGCTTAAAGTAAAATTGAACTAGTAACTTTTATTTTCTAGGGCTCTGAAGCACCAACATAGCTTAGGCTAGTGTCTTGGAGTAGGTGAGTACTTAACTCTCCAAGGCAGTAAAACAAACAAGTAGTCGATCTTGTGATAGAATCAAATCCAATTGTTACATTTACACTCTGGGAAAGCTCCTCTTAAAGGAGAAGCACGAGCTCGTGTCCGAACCAGTGAGGGGATCATTCCCCCCTCGTTGGGAACGACGCCAGACAGTACGTATTACAAACGGTAAACCTCGGATTAACCATTGTCGAGGAGCCAGGGGTCACTTATCGGTAAACCTTGGATTACTGTCAAGGAGCCGGTAAGGGGATTGAGCTTGCTACTCTGCCCTTGCGTGCTGTCGGAGTTTAGACTGTTCCCCAGGTGTACTTGTGGCCGTTGGTAACCTTAGTGACCATAATCTCTAGGATTCTACCCAAGGTGACGGTGGAGGGAAGGTCCCACTGTACCTGGAGCAGACGTCGGCTATACTCACTTGGATTTTCTGGGGGGTTCACTTCACTCGAGACGGTTAAAGTGGAGGAACTTGGTCCAGTCTATTCATTAAGCAAGTTGTCGGCGTAACTGTTCCACCCGCCATTTCTGTACTGAATCCTGCGAGGTTGGACCTAATCACCAACTAGCGCTTTTGGTCCGGAAGATACTGTTTGTGTTTGGTTTGACGCCCTAGATTCTTTAGGCGTGTGATTCAAATTTGTTTGGTTCTTTAGAGACTTTAGGTGGTTTGATTTGAAATTTTATTTTGTTTTCGTGTGTAGTAGTTAAAAGTTTTTAGCTGTGGTGGAATTACCGAGACAGTCCCGTAGAATTCGGGGCCAGTCTCCTGAAGTTGTTTCTGTGGCCGAATTGTTGAGAAGATCCCGTAAAATTAGGGGTGAACCTCCTCGAGACGACCCCAGTAATTTAGAAGGTTTAAAGGTCCTTGTAACTCCTCCTAGTGGCAGTAGAGTAGGTTCACCTGAAGAAGGAGAATCTTCCTTGGTAGTCCATCCAGATTACCAAAGTTTAGAGACAGGTTATAATCCCGAAGCTGTTATAGTTTCTGAGCTTGTTGGTAGTTTTTCGTCTGCTAGCGATACAGGCGAAGAACCAGAAATATCCGAACCTGTTACTCCGACTCCTAGTGTTCCTGATTCACCGAGAATAGAAAGAATTATCACCGAAAATCTTCCTGTTGGTTTGATTGCTATAGAAGAACTTGTTCCAGAGGAAGAAATAGGCGTCTCTGATCCTGAAGATCAAATTACCCTTGATCTAAGGAAGCGTGAATCCATCTTCTACAGTCCTCTTAGAAGTACCACTTGGTACCTTTCGTTAACCAATTATTTAGACAACTTTGGGCTAGGTTTTTCTACACCTCGTACTCCTTTTCCACCTGGAGGTATTCATACTCCTGTAAATATGTCTGGTTAGTCATCTGTGTTTACACAAAGTCCTGAATCTTTTTTACATGGCGGTCCTTCTGTTCCTACTGGGTATCAATCTCTTTCTGGTACCTTTGCGGGAGCGTCTCCTCAACCCATTGATCATGGGTTATTAGTTGGAAACAGTGGTAATGTACCATTGAGTATAGGAGACATTTACATGATGTCAGGTTCAGTTCCCGTTACCCAACCTCAAGGTGGCCAATTACCGCCTGGGGGGCAGCCTTCGTTAATGCCTGGGAGGCAACCTCAAGGTACTTCATTCGTGTCTGGGGGGCAACCTCAAGGTCAGTATGCTCCTATGGGGCAATACATACCTCAAGGTCAACCCCAGCCTCAATATGTACCCCAAGGTCAACCTCAGTATCAATATCAACCTCAAGGATGGCAACCTCAAGGATGGCAACCCCAAGGGTATCAACCCCAAGGGTATCAACCTCAAGGATACCAACCTCAAGGTCAAGGTCAACCCCAGTACCCGTATTTACCTCAAGGTTATCAACCTCAAGGTCAATACTTAGGTCAAAGTTATCAACCACCTCAAGGGCAATCATATGGGACTGCACCTTACAATTATCAACCCTATCCTCAATCCGGCTATGGATCTCAGTACCCTCAACCTGTTATGGGTCAATACCCTGGAATGTTAGTGTGGGACCCGTCACAAGGTCAACAGATGTTGCAGCCAAGTATACAGTCGGTACCTCAAGCAGGACAACCTGTAGTTCCTGGTCCACCCCAGCAACCGCAACCTGTCCAGTCAAGTGTTCAGACCCCTATAACTTCGGTAGTTACTCAGCTGCCAATTGCACCTAGTACTCCATCTCAAACGGCTGCAGCAACTACCGCCACATCTACCATACTTACTTCTGGAGTATCGACGGCTCCGGTTTCTACTGTCCCTGTAACCACTCCTCAGACATCTGTACCGTTGTCTGGATCTACGATTCAAACCACAGTCCAGATGCCTGTAGGCCAACCTGGTATAAGTACGGTTGTTACTACTCAACCTCAATTTGTTCAACCTCCGTACCAGGGACAGTATCAACCTAGGCAAGCTGTCCAACAACCGTTTTACCAGTATCAACCGTGTGACAAATTGGCGACTCCACTGGGGATAGTTTCCATTAATGAGAAGAGTCCTTTCTTTTGTTTGAACTTTGCTTTGAGAAACTTGGTTTATTTTTCTGGTTTTGGCTCTGTGATCTTGTCTCTGGGTGGGTTAGCTTAGGATTAGTTTTATTTTTGGTTTTCTTGAGTTTTTCAGTAGGACGCACCCTCTGAGTGCTGCATAGTGCGTCCCTGGACGCACTTTTGCTGTGTGCACAGAGCGGGTCCGCACCTGTGCTAACGGGTTGCCCGCGTCCCCTGCCAAAATTTAAGAAAATTCCACTTTTTGCCTTTTTTGCTCTTAGATTTTGTTTTTCTTAGTTTTTTCTGCCCAGATTCATCAGTCCCTTGTCCAGAATCTTCACCTGAACTAGTTTCATTAGCATTAAGTGTTTTAGTGGATTTCGTCGAAGTGTAAGCCCTAGGGTTTGATTTTGAGTAGGTCTTGTAGTGACTTTAGCGATAGGAATTGTCAAGCCTTAGATATCTCTGGTTTTGTCAACTTTCTAAGAAGTCAGACCTGTTCTAAAGTCTACCTGTAGAAGTAACTTATCATCAAGTTGTCTTTTGGGCCATTTTCGAAGTGCTTGTTGTTTAAGTCTTGAATTCCATTTTACGAAAAGAACAAAAATATTTGAGTTTTGTTTTGGCTAGTCTTTTGATTCTGCATTAGCTAGTCCTTGATTTGATTTTGATCAAGTAAAACATCCTAGAATCGCCTTTATGAGCTTTTGCCTTGTTAGGTTTACTTAGAGTAATCTCTCTTTTGGTTTGCTTGTGAGTCAAATTTTCATAGTTTTGTAGCTTTTGGGATTGTTTTTTGTTAAAGGTAGGTTTACATGCTTTATTGAAAAAAGAAAATACAAAAAATATCTCCTTTGAAAAGTTTTGTTTCAAGTAGCTTTAAAAGTTTTTGAAAGAAAAAGAGTTTTTCGTGCAAGTAAAGAGTGGTTATGTTTGTGTGCTCGAAAAGAAAACGAAAATTGTTTCTTTGATTGTCTTTTCTAAGGAAGTTGTTTTCTTTAAAAATTGCATTCTCTCAACTCTCTTAGTTAAAGATTTTCATTGAAAAAGCAAAAGTAGTATAGATCATCTTAGGTGCATCTTTGTAGTGGTTGGAGTCGAGTCTATACACCATTGGTTTCACTTCCATCACCTTGTGACTTTAAAGAACAACCTTAAAAGTAACGCTTAAAGTAAAATTGAAATACTAACTTTTATTTTCTAGGGCTCTGAAGCACCAACATAGCTTAGGCTAGTGTCTTGGAGTAGGTGAGTACTTAACTCTCCAAGGTTGTAAAACAAACAAGTAGTCGATCTTGTGATAGAATCAAATCCAATTGTTACATTTACACTCTGGGAAAGCTCCTCTTAAAGGAGAAGCACGAGCTCGTGTCTGAACCAGTGAGGGGATCATTCCCCCCTCGTTGGGAACGACGCCAGACAGTACGTATTACAAACGGTAAACCTCGGATTAACCATTGTCGAGGAGCCAGGGGTCACTTATCGGTAAACCTAGGATTACTATCAAGGAGCCGGTAAGGGGATTGAGCTTGCTACTCTGCCCTTGCGTGCTGTCGGAGTTTAGACTGTTCCCCCAGGTGTACTTGTGGCCGTTGGTAACCTTAGTGACCATAATCTCTAGGATTCTACCCAAGGTGATGGTGGAGGGAAGGTCCCACTGTACCTGGAGCAGACGTCAGCTATACTCACTTGGATTTTCTGGGGGGTTCACTTCACTCGAGACGGTTAAAGTGGAGGAACTTGGTCCAGTCTATTCATTAAGCAGGTTGTCGGCGTAACTGTTCCACCCGCCATTTCTATACTGAATCCTGCGAGATTGGACCTAATCACCAACTAGCGCTTTTGGTTCGGAAGATACTGTTTGTGTTTGGTTTGACGCCCTAGATTCTTTAGGCGTGTGATTCAAATTTGTTTGGTTCTTTAGAGACTTTAGGTGGTTTGATTTGAAATTTTATTTTGTTTTCGTGTGTAGTAGTTAAAATTTTTTAGCTGTGGCGAAATTACCGAGACAGTCCCGTAGAATTCGGGGCCAGTCTCCTGAAGTTGTTTCTGTGGCCGAATTGTTGAGAAGATCCCGTAGACTTAGGGGTGAACCTCCTCGAGACGACCCCAGTAATTTAGAAGGTTTAAAGGTCCTTGTAACTCCTCCTAGTGGCAGTAGAGTAGGTTCACCTGAAGAAGGAGAATCTTCCTTGGTAGTCCATCCAGATTACCAAAGTTTAGAGACAGGTTATAATCCCGAAGCTGTTACAGTTTCTGAGCTTGTTGGTAGTTTTTCGTCTGCTAGCGATACAGGCGAAGAACCAGAAATATCCGAACCTGTTACTCCAACTCCTAGTGTTCCTGATTCATCGAGAATAGAAAGAATTATCACCGAAAATCTTCCTATTGGTTTGATTGCTATAGAAGAACTTGTTCCAGAGGAAGAAATAGGCGTCTCTGATCCTGAAGATCAAATTACCCTTGATCTAAGGGAGCGTGAATCCATCTTTTACAGTCCTCCTAGAAGTACCACTTGGTACCTTTCGTTAACCAATTATTTAGACAACTTTGGGCTAGGTTTTTCTACACCTCGTTCTCCTTTTCCACCTGGAGGTATTCATACTCCTGTAAATATGTCTGGTCAGTCATCTGTGTTTACACAAAGTCCTGAATCTTTTTTACATGGCGGTCCTTCTGTTCCTACTGGGTATCAATCTCTTTCTGGTACCTTTGCGGGAGCGTCTCCTCAACCCATTGATCATGGGTTATTAGTTGGAAACATTGGTAATGTACCATTGAGTGTAGGAGACATTTACATGATGTCAGGTTCAGTTCCCGTTACCCAACCTCAAGGTGGCCAATTACCACCTAGGGGGCAGCCTTCGTTAATGCCTGGGGGGCAACCTCAAGGTACTTCATTCGTGTCTGGGGGGCAACCTCAAGGTCAGTACGCTCCTATGGGGCAATACATACCTCAAGGTCAACCCCAGCCTCAATATGTACCCCAAGGTCAACCTCAGTATCAATATCAACCTCAAGGATGGCAACCTCAAGGATGGCAACCCCAAGGGTATCAACCCCAAGGGTATCAACCTCAAGGATACCAACCTCAAGGTCAAGGTCAACCCCAGTACCCGTATTTACCTCAAGGTTATCAACCTCAAGGTCAATACTTAGGTCAAAGTTATCAACCACCTCAAGGGCAATCATATGGGACTGCACCTTACAATTATCAACCCTATCCTCAATCCGGCTATGGATCTCAGTACCCTCAACCTATTATGGGTCAATACCCTGGAATGTTAGTGTGGGATCCGTCACAAGGTCAACAGATGTTGCAGCCAAGTATACAGTCGGTACCTCAAGCAGGACAACCTGTAGTTCCTGGTCCACCCCAGCAACCGCAACCTGTCCAGTCAAGTGTTCAGACCCATGTAACTTCGGTAGTTACTCAACCGCCAATTGCACCTAGTACTCCATCTCAAACGGCTGCAGCAACTACCGCTACATCTACCATACTTACTTCTGGAGTATCGACGGCTCGGGTTTCTACTATCCCTGTAACCACTCCTCAGCCATCTGTACCATTGTCTGGATCTACGATTCAAACCACAGTCCAGATGCCTGTAGGCCAACCTGGTATAAGTACGGTTGTTATTACTCAACCTCAATTTGTTCAACCTCCGTACCAGGGACAGTATCAACCTGGGCAAGCTGTCCAACAACCGGTTTACCAGTATCAACCGTATCCTGGGTACACTTATCAGCAACCTCAGCAACCCCAGTATAGTCCGGTTAATCCTGGTTTTCCAGGAATATATAATATCCCAAATGCGACTCATGTTCCTAGTTATCCTGGATATCCTCCTCCTGGGGCCGGTATTGTGACCCAGAGTTTTAGAGATCCTAACCGGCAGTTACCGTTTATCGCAACTTTGGATTTACCAGACTTGACGCGCCTAACGAACGATCCAATTCAATATCTTCCGTTCTGGCCGTCAATGCCAAATAAGTTGCCCAGCGATATACCCAAGTTCGAAGGTAAGTCTGGAGAGGATCCGTCCAATCAGGTGATGACTTACCACCTCTGGTGTGCTTCAAATTCCATCTCGGATGATTCGATCCGTTTACGTCTTTTTTAGCGTACACTCATTGGTCTCGCGGCCAAGTGGTACATTGAGTTACCACGGTCCTCTTTTTACAATTTTAGCCAGTTAGCTACCTCGTTCTTAACTCATTTTCAGTTACCGGTCAGATACGATAACGGTACGGAGTTATTGACTTCATTAAAACAATCAACCTCCACGTATATTTCAGATCACATTCATGAGTGGAGACGTCGAAGAAGGTTAGTGAAAGTTTTTATCCCGGACCAAATCTTAGATGAATGGTTTGTTAAATCATTATTACCAAGAATTACTGAAGATGTAGCTAAGGCCGGAGTAGTTACTGAGGAGCAAGTCTTTGCTCAGGCACAATACCTTGACTTAGTTTAAACGCAGTCGGGTACATTACACGAGAAGATTCCGGATCTTCCAAAGTCGAACCAAATCGCTGCTGCTCCTTCGGGATCTCATGCCGCTGATGGTATGATTGGTATCGTGAATACAAAGAGCAAGAAGAAGTCTTCCAAGGCTTCAACTACTCCTATTATCACTTTGCCCGATTCCCCGACAGGAGAGTCTTCTCCTGAACTTACCGCCGATATTCACGCTGTAGAGTCATCTACGGCCAAATCAAAAAACGGTGGAAAGAAGAAAGGAAAGAAGAAGGCTAAAGCAGACAAGGCTCCAAAGGAGAAAACTGAAAAGTCGAAAACCAATGACGAAAAGCGCAAACCTCGATATCCTTGTCTTATTTGTGAAGAGGATCATTTTACGAGAGATTGCCCTCATCGGGCCGAGGTAGTGAAAATAGTCAAAGGTTCTCCCACTCCCGCTGTGTTAAAAAATCCATTTCTGGAGCAGGAGAATAAGATGATAGGTTCTTCCTCGAATGCCAGTGAAGAACCCATTTTGATGATGTCTCGTGTAAGGATTGCGACTCGATCGCAAGATTATGGTAGTAAGAATCCTGTTGATGGTAAGGAAGCAGAATCTTCTCACTCTAACCCATCAACCTCAGCTCCTGGTTCCGATCCACTATAGATCGAGAAACCTAACCCAGACTTAGTAATTAAACCGCCCGCCAAGGGTGTACTTCGAAGGTCTGCTTTCAATCCACATGCGAGAGTGGCCTAGAATTACAACATTGTTGAGGACTTAGCTGTTTCACCCTCAGCAATGTCGGCGTTAGAAGTGCTGCAATCATGTCCAGCACAACGAAAATTGCTTTTGTCGGCTATAGGAGCTGTTGACGTTCAGGATCTGAATCTAATGATCTTCGATCTAGAAAATAGTACACCACGACTCCCCCATCAAATGGCTTTCCAAATTCCAGTGATAGTCAAAAACAGGCCTATTCATCGAACTGTGATTGATGAGGGAGCTTCTACGTGTATTATGTCAATTCAATGTTGGAGATCCCTTGGTTCTCCTTCGTTGAACCAATCCCCCACCATCCTTAAGGCCTTTGATGGCCGTGGGTTCCGTCTGTTTGGTATTCTACAGGAATTGCCTATAGGGGTAGAAGGTAAAACCGTTAGTCTGGATGTGGAAGTGGTTGATGCCCCTCTAGACTACAACCTTCTTTTGGGTCGAATTTGGTCATATGCTATGACAGCGGTCGTTTCATCGGTCTTCAGAGTAATTAAGTTTCCACACAACGGTAAGATCGTGACTATTGATCAGTTGACATACTTTTCATCCGACCCAGCCTCTTCAGAGAGTATCCAGCATGTCGGTAAGACGACAATCCCTTATAAGGACGTTGGTGTAGGTTTAGTTAAGGATTCCGGTTTACTGGGAACTTTTCCTCTCCCTCCACTCAGCGTAGAACCTTCGTTTGCAACGATTCGTATGATTACGTCAGAAAACGTTATTTATGATGATCCTTGGTATGTTCCATCTGACTCTGAGATAGACTCATTCGGTAATGCGATGCCTTTGAGTCCATATGAAATTGCTTATGAAGCTCTTATGTCTTTTACCAACTTTCATTCAACCGAAGTCAACCAAATGAATGTGGTCAGTGAAGAATCACTTTTCACCTCAACCTTAGAACGGATATCGTATCCCGAAGTCGTGTCATCTGACGAACAACTTCGCGAAATCCTAAGTGTAAACGATCTACCATGGGAAGATCTCCATCACAGATCTTCGTTTTTACCTAAGGATGATGCATTTGAAAATGATTTTTCATCTATCTTTACCGCTGAATATGTCAAAGACGCTCAGGATCCAACGAAACATTCTGATTCAGAGTTGAATTTAGGGAATATTTCTCGTACTATTCCCATTGATATTTCAGTGAAGCCCGGAATTGAGGAGAACATTCATATAGGTGCCTCATGTACAGAAGAAGAAATCCAAACTTACAAGGCCCTATTCCAAGAATTCCGCGATGTGTTTGCATGGTCTTACGAGGAAATGCCGGGAATCGATCCTGCCATTGTTGTTCATGAAATCAAAACCTACCCGGATGCTAAACCCATTCGGCAACGGTTGCGTCAGATTCACCCTCGAAAAGCGGCTGCGATTAAAGCCGAAGTCGAAAAGCTGTTGAAAGCAGGTTTCATTTATCCGATCCCGTTAACGGATTGGGTATCGAATATTGTTCCGGTCAACAAGAAACAAGGAACAATAAGAATCTGTATCGACTATAGGGATATCAATCGAGCTTGTCCAAAAGACAACTATCCTACGCCTTATATCGATCAAATTATTGATGATTGTGCCGGAAGTGAAATGTTTTCCTTCATGGATGGTTTTTCGGGCTATAATCAAATCAATATTCTACCTGCCGACCAACCAAAAACGGCATTCATTTGTCCATGGGGGACATTTGCTTATTGCAAATTACCTTTTGGGCTCAAGAATGCCGGGGCCACTTTTCAACGGGCGATGTCTTACGCATTTCACGACATCAAGCACATTGTGCAACCGTATCTTGATGATTTGCCTGCTCATTCTTTACGACGAGCTGATCACCTTGACCACCTACGAGCAATCTTTATGAGGTGTAGGCATTATCGAATTCGGTTGAATCCCCACAAGTGTGTTTTCTGTATAGAAACAGGTCGATTGCTGGGATTTGTTGTTTCAAAAGCCGACATTCGTGTCGATCCCTCGAAAGTCGAAGCGATCATCACATTGCCTCCTCCTTCGAGTTTGTGCCAACTCCAAAGTTTGCAAGGGAAAGAGAACTTTTTACGTCGATTCATCCCAAACTACGCCGAGGTCACTAAAGGTTTTACACGGTTGTTGAAACAAAACGTTCAATTCTTTTGGGACGAGATTTCCCAACAATCTTTTGATGCACTTAAACACGCGTTGACCCACGCACAGTGAGGTTAGATTCTGAACTTGTTGTATTACAGCTTAATAGAGTTTATGCCATTAGAAATCCTGTGTTATTAAGGTTGTTTTTGAGAGTGCGTCTCTTGGAACGTGAATTTGATTACATTGAATATCAGCATATTCCAAGGTCCTTAAATATATTAGCAGATGCAATTGCTTCTCGAGTGTTGGACAGACATTTACGATAATCATGCAAGTAAATTTAAAAAACATTTCATCATATATGTTAAACAAGATAAGCCGGTAATAGTGATATATATATAGATAGGAGTGTGTCAAAAAATATACATCGTCTTCGATCATAGGTTGAAAAACACCTTATGATCGGCAAAATGATAAGTACAAAAAGACAAAAATGTCACATGTGTCTACAAAGTGACTAGCCAATCACTGGTGGTGCTCCCTGTACGACACCACTGCACGGGCTACTTTGCGCAAAAATCTCCTCAACGGTCCAGGGACCGCGACTACGTAGCGCTGAAGACTGATAGGAATATCATCCATAGATGTCTCCGGTATATCCGCCGTCAGACGCTGTAGATCATGCTCCAACTCAGTCAGTACCTCCGCAGCCGCCGCGTCCTGTGGGGCCGGTAGCGGTGCAACTGGATGTCGCCTCTCGAGAAGCCGGAGGTTGGCTGGACGCTGTGGACCAACATCTGCATTTTGAAAATTTTACTATCAGTTTGAGACGATATATATAAAAAACAAAAAAAATACATAATTTGAAAACTCATGAAAAATAAAGTACCTCTGTCATCCCATTGTTCTCCCTGTGGAAGAACCATGTCCGGATCACCTCGAAAATCTATTCCGGCATACGGAAAATCCTGGATCATGAACACCTGGTCCTTTAACCAGTGAAAATAACTGTCAGTGAATTGAACAACTGCCGCACCCTCGTCCGGATGCCGGGCCATCACAGCAACCCATCGTACCAGCTTTGGCTCCTGAGGACCCGAAATATCAACAGTGAGATGCTGAGGGATCAGCATTGGTATCCTCTCTAAGGCGAAGCTCACGACTATAGGCCCATATCCAAAGGTCTTTAGTCTGCCGGTCTTTGCCTTGGTCAGTTGGACTTTCAAGTTAGCCAACAGTGCATCACACCAGTTGAAAATGGTGCCTTGGAGACAATCAATTGCCATCCGAAATTGAGACCCAGTAGCAATATGTAAAGTGGCTGAGCCACAAATTCTGGTCACAGTGAAAGCCAAGACCATGAGTTCACGTTGAGAGACATATTTGATCTCTATGCCTTTCTTGTGCTCTCGATCAGGTAGGCACCAATCTGCTCGGAGACTATCAAGGGATTGGCCACCCGGCCTAGTCCCAGCCAGATTGAGTTGCTCACCTCTGTTCGGCAAGCCAGTAAGAAAGTAAATGTCAGCAGGCTCTATCTCGAGTTTTTGCCCGCCGATATAAAAGCATTGTTCCTGAACGTTCCATCTCTCGACCAGCCACTCCAAGAACCTTACCTGAGCTCTCATACCGGGTATGGACCAGTATTTGTATAAACCACATCCTCTTAGGGCATCGAGGGAGGGTTGATGATTGTTTGCATCTTCATCAACCTCCTCATGCTCTCTTTCTCTCCAATCCAGCATGATAAGTGCCCTACACATGAATAAACAGGCATTAAAATTAGTTTTGAGGAATTTCAATGGTTGGTTTGGGAGTTTGGGGTTTCAAAACCCGCGTTTTGCGGAGGACGCACCCCGCGTTTGGCACACAGTGCGCCAGGACGCAGGTGGCCTGAAGGCAACCTGCGTCCCCCGACCTTTTCCCTGTGTAGGAAAAAGTCGGGGGACGTAGGCCAGCCTTTAGGAAAGCTACGTCCCCCGCAGAGCGGTTTCCAAAACCCAAAACCCCCTAAAAATCAAAAATGAAACTTAAAACAAAATTCTAAACGGATGAAATTGACAAGGAGGATGTTGTGAAATACCTGGAAGAGACGGCGTTCGATTCTAACGGTCGGATTTTCCGCAGCGACCACGGGAAGTTTCTTGTCAAAAGCTCTTTTTTCAACCTCAACAGTCAAACGGTAAAAATGACATGGTAAAAAGTCTTTTTATAGGTTTTTTGGATGAATTTGTTCATTTTTTACCATGGAAAGATGTTTTTCAATGAATTTTTGCCTATCTTAAACAGGTATGAGTAATGTGTCGCTTTTGTGCAGGACAAAGGGACTTAGAGGGAAAATTGTAATTTTTCACAAACAAAATATCAGAGTCATCTTTTAAGCCCTTTTCTGACTCCTAAAACATGAAAAGATTGCCGAGCGTTTCTTTTACACTCGTTAAAACGGAATTAAAAGACGGTCCCCTTATAGCTCTTTTCTGACCGTAAAATCAGGAAAAGATTGCCGTGTTTTTGTCGTTTCAAACTCGATATGGAAATAAAACGACGTGTCCTTGATCACTTTTTACTTTTCAGGTCAATGACACTAATCATGAAAGTACTCCTTGGTCGCAAGATCAAGCGGTTCCCCCAGGTATTATTTTATACTTTTTCGGGCTTGAGGGACACAAATTTACGAAAAAGTTCAACTTGGAGTTTCCTTAAATTTTTCAGACTCTCTAAAATTGAAAAACGCCGAGTTTCTCCTATACTGGGCTCATTAAACATTTCACAGTAAAGGACCTGTTCAATTACAAACAGGAACGAACCACTCCTTCCTAGGGTTCGAATCAAAACTGGGTTGGACTCGTCCGAAGGATGAGCTTATAATCAAGCATATGTTATCCTCCTCAAGCTTGTTAAAAATAAAGAGGTACTTGCCAGAAATGGTGGGGGAAAAGAGAGAAGAATGAGCCTATTTGTTACCTTTTGTCTCAAAAGAAACTTTATTACCACTCTTGGACACGACACTTTTCATTCACCTGGGTTGGGAAATCTTTTACCTCACAGTCAATCAAACCACTTTTGAAAGTCTTCAACCGGGTTCCGGGGATTAACTTTGAGTTATTTAGCACCAAACCATCTGTCGTGTCGTTATGTGTTCAAGAGGTCTGCAAACAAAACTTTCATCTGCAAAATACTTGTCATCCATTTGACCATCCCTGAGTCAGTCCTTACAGCAATATTTCTTCAACTTGAACAATGATTTCGTGTTGTGGGCTTGCCTACAACGAGTCTCTTTCTATCGACATCAGCACATTATCTAGAGAGATGACTTAGAAATCGTCAGTACCTTGAGGTCTGCATGCATCAATGGCAGGTTTCTCGCCTTTGACGTCAGTTTACATCATTGACTTTCGATCGAAGGATTCCGTGAAATGTTCGACACCAACTCATTCATTCACATCTCATGGATTGTACTGGGTACTTTGAGAACCATTGACATTACTGGTGGTCTCTCTCACGCTTGTTAACATTTCACATCATCGACTGGTAATCAAGTGGTTTCTACCATGTTCGACATCGACTCATTTATTCGCATGGCTAGAATCGTACCAATTCGAGAAGTAAGAATGAAGACCCTGGATCAAATCTTTACCGTCCAGGCTGCGAGGAGTTTTGTATTCATTATCTAAGTAGACTAATCATAAACAGATGGCTGCGCCCATACTGTGTCTACAAAAGTTTATGATTATGATGTACTACAAGATCATTTCTGTATCAGAGTAGTTAGTCTATTAGTTAAAGTTTTTATCTGAGTATGGGAATGCCTACCTCAGTGATGATATAATCTTATCCATGTGTTTTGTGTTGAAAATTGCAGGTTCCAACCAGGTTCTCCATGAGATAATCCTCGAAATGATAAAGCGCTTCACCCTTCCTAGATAATACAAAACCCTAATCTATTCCAGGCTTTGCACTTTAGGGGGCAATCTGTTACACTAAAAAATGTCACCATGGCTATTTACAGACGGTATGGCTCAATCAACAGTCATACTACCCTTTTGAGCAAGTCTTATGCCTCTACTATTCATATCAAACTCCAAGAAAGAGAGAAAGTCTTTATAAAACATGTTTATCTCTGGGTACGCAGGTTCTCTCAAGCCTTGCCTGCGGGTACGCACCTTTTGTTCATAAGGTCTGCGTCCAAGGACGCTCTGTATCTAAAGGGGCAGGTGCGTCCCTCTAAAAAGGTTAAAATGCGCAAGTTTTATCTTCAAAAACTTACTTGTGGTCATTTCTAGAGCATTCTAGAAGATTCTTGGATGAGTATTGAGCGCCTCCAGATGGTTGATGCACTCCTATCAAAGAGGAACTTATCCCATCAATAAGGGAGTGATCCCATCCAAAGAGGGGACTATCCCATTGATGGTGGACCTGATTAACTTCCTCTTGAGCACTATAAAAAGAGGCATTGAGCCAGAAGGAAGAAGGTTGAAAGCTATGGATTTCTAAGGGTAAATGCTGCAGGAATTAGGACTCCCATTTAGAAGCTTGTGAGGAGAGATTGTCATCTTTACTTGTTTTATTTGGAAGTGGGTGAGCTTTGTCAAAGTAGAGGAAGACTCTTGTGGACCCTGGAAGGAGCTTGCACAACACCAAGGCTCAGGTTGTAATGGTTCCTTTTGATTACCTTTAATGCAAATTGGTCCATTCTTCTCAATAGCTTGTTGTTAATGGGTTATTTCATGTACTCCTTGGTATATATGTTGAATATGCTTTGTTTTATGTTATAATTAGGTGCTATTTAATTGTTTGACTGTTGGTGATTGCAGGTTTTGGAGAACGGGAGGAGCTCATCCGGATCAACAAAGCTTGGACTTCTACAACAGCGTTTGGATAGAGGTAAGAACGAAACACTTGATTTCTCATATCATAATGTATGTTTAGAGAAGGATAGCTCCAGTTTGTTTTGTTTGTCATTAGAATGTCTCAAACTTCTAGGAAGGTCAGCTGTGTCCGCACCCTTGACTGATTCCGTGTGACAGGAACATGACATAGACACACAATAGAGGGTTAGTGTTAGAAGGAGAGTGCAACATGGGGCTGGTGCAATGATCGAGGTGTGGCGAAGGATGACACTATGTCATAGGAAGATAGTAGTGGAAGGAGTAAAGGGTCGTTGACTAAGGATAATGACTGTTATGATTTTTCAAGATGAGGAAACTTAACAAGGAGGTCATGGCCACCAAAAAATTGTAGATATTTTGATGCAAGAGACATTGCGCGGAATGGAGCCAAACCTAGGAAAATGATATTTTGAGGTGGTTATACTACATGTGGGAGAGCTTAGCTAGCAACAGGGAAATATCTCAATGGTTGGGAAGCCGACTAAGCCAAAGGAGAAGGAAAAAGAGAACCTTCAAGAGGAACGTTTGGGTATTATAAAGTGGTTTTTCGAAGATCAAAGCGAAGTTGGTTGAAGACTATGAGTTGAATGATATATTGTTGGTAATTATTGGTTTAATTTATGTAATGTGAGTTAAAGTGGCTCCTTGTATTTAGTATCTAGTTATTATGGTTAGGTTGATCATTGTTGAAAAACGTTAATGCAAATTCTATTAGATATGGAAGATATGTCATAATGTGGTTCAAATGGTCCCTTGTTTTTTCTTGGATGATCTCACTAATGGCCAGAGGGCCCAATAAACTATTATTTGTAACTTTGGGTATTTTCACCCCTTTTTGTTAATACATATGGACCAATATTACCAGAACTAATATATCTTTGTTATGGTTGCAACTGTTAATGAAATGATTTTTGTTCTTTCCATTTTCTATACAACTGTCTGAGTGTAATGCTATATTTCATTGTTGTGCATATATATCGAAGATGGATTCTATCTACAATTTGAGGTCAAGATGATATTAACGTTGAAGGATTTTGGGTATGTTGATTAATCATGATGTTTTTCTTGATTTTTTGCTTCCTCATAGTATCCTATAGCAATGATGTGTTCTTGTACGACCCAATAATGTTGTTGTTATTAAGGCCTGTCAAGTAGTCATCATTGTGTTAGAATAAAGGGTCAATGTGACCAATCAATGTTGTTTGCATGACTATTGTATGTTGGTCGGTATGTTAAAGGTTCACATGGTCCTATTACATTGCACATAGTCATGATAGGTCTGTTAAAAATTTGACGGATTTGAGGTCTGGTGTGGAGCACAATGCATGATAACAATAGAGTGTTTTGGCCTCTGCCAAATAGGAGTAATGTTTCATAACCTTAAGATAATCCCATTTGATTACGAAAACCTAGTTCTGAAAGTAACCCATTAGCATCTTGGGTGAGACTTCACTCACCTTGTGAGTGTTACTGAAAGGGTTGATGCTAAGTGGGTTTTTGTTTGCCATTGTGTCATATATCCCGAGTCTGTCAACATCCTATGCACCAATAAATGGTTCTGTTACTGGGACCAAGATGAGACTGTATTTTGAGGATGTGGAAATTCTGGAATCCTGACAGGAGCGAGATCACTCACTGGCTTAATAAAAAGGAGCGCAAGTTTCCTGCAAAAGAAATTGGAGATAAGGATCAAAGCATGGAAAAATGGCTGCAATAAGTATGTGTATACTAATTTTCAAAAAATCTTCTTTATATTTTTTCCTAATATTTTGAAAGAGTGGGTACAAAGGTTAATAGATATTAAGCCTGCACATTTCCATGATGGGCCAAGGAGGTGGATGCCTAAAAAGGTACATCGGTTCGAAGCAGTAAGAAATAAGATTTTGCGTGCTACTGGTTTTTGTTTGACAGCGCATTAGAAGGATATGTTATGGAATTCGTTATAGAATTGATGGAATATTGCACTACAATGGAATGAAAGTTTCTAAAGTTCCAGGGGGTATATTTGTAAGATCATTATCGTTACCGATTAAGATGTTTTTGTATTACCATAATGTTTTTCCATTAAAATCTGACACCATGAGCGGCTAGGTAGCTCACCCAGATGAGGGAGTGAAGGAGGCTTGGGAGTTTTTTTGAGGAATAAATGAAAAAAAAAAAAGAAAAAATGGTGGCGGTAGAAACTATCGGTGTATCAAAATCTACGCATAATAGAGGAAGGGATAAGAATGGAATAGGGGGATTAGAGGATATCACATTGAGGAGTGGTAGAAAATATCAATTCGGTGACACAGGAGGAGGTTAGTCAATGACAGTACCTACTAAAAGAAGGATCCTAGAGGAAGGGACTAGAATGGATCATTGTGGGAAGTGAAGTAGTGCTAACAACCAAAGTTACAAATGGATGCAGTTTCCTCCTCCCTAAATAGTGCCACCACCCTGCACACATCTACAGAACAAGAGGTAAGAGCTTACCGTACTCATTCAAATAGTATATGAGGTCATCATAGTCAATGATGAGCACCAATATTGCAACAAGAATGTTGCAAATCCTAGGGCTACCAACTTTACTTCATCAACCCGAGGTTCATACAAACTTGGAGGTGAAAGTTCTGTATACATAGTATATGCAATGGTTTACTCTTGTCACTCATCAACTAGGGTGACAGACCACTAGGGTTTTTCAAACCAGTCTTCTATTGACTACAAGGAGTTCGAATACTAAATGGAAAGGGGAAAATTGCTCTTAGTACAAAAAGGGAATGTTGCCTACTCTAGGAAAAGTGTTGAATTGGAAGGTGCTATAAAGTGACATGAAATCATCGAGCTGAGCATCTACACAGTTTGCCTGCAAAAGAGACCTAACTTAACATTGTATATAACATCTAGTTATCTGGACTAAATGAGCATGGAATTTTATCTAAGAACTAATGTGACTGCTGCATGCATGTGCTAACTTAGAAATTGCAGAAAAGATCTTTTTGATGTTCATTTTTATGAATGCAAATTCTAATTTAACCACTTTTTTATTTGATAGGGGAGACAGGTATGGGGAAACATGTCTGAAATGGTGTGAAGGGTATGGAAGCCAAGTGGAGGCCTAAGCTAAGCTCAGATGACCATTTATGCTCAATACAGGCTTAAAACAGGCTGCTATAGGGTTTTCTGTAGTACTGCAGGATGTCTTATTTCTACTACATGATGCCCTATTTTACTACAGGAAATAGGTTGAAAGCTTATAAGGAGGTAGGAAAGGTGGAATGAAGTGTGGGAAAGGTTTCTTATGGTGAAATTAGGCATAGAGGAGGTGCACACTACCCAAGGCTTAGTCCAAGGCTTCAAGATGGTTGGACTTGCTCAAGGAAAATGTCCACTTTGCTTAAAAAACAAGAATTCGGATTATGGTTTGGTGGACTTTGGCAACGAACGCGGAGAAGACTTGGATGTGGTTGGTGATATGAGGTATCGCTGTAGATTAGAAGCTCTTACAACAACATACACGCTTTTCTTCATTTATGCATAATTTCATTTATACATGGAAAAGATGAGTTGAATGCAGGAAAAATAGAGTTATTAATAGCTAATTTAGGGAGGCTTGTCTCCCAACTCGAGATAAACTTGTCTTCAACTATCATTGGCTTGGCTACCAATGACCTCGATGGCTTGGCTGCTTGTAACTCTGAGATGATGAGATCCGGTGGAGGAATATTCGAGTGAGTGAGGAGATAAGGAGGGAGATCCAATCTCCTAAAATCCATCTTTCTTGTCTACTTCAAGTTCTTGCAATTACATTAGCCAAAATTGCTCCAAATCCTGCAATCAATGCACATTAGACCACATGACATAACATCTCATCTTTACCCTTCTCACTAAGAAAAATATAACAGAACATGTAAATAAATGTGAGTAAAGTTTATATTAATAAGCTGGAGAGTGGCATTAATGTCCATATAATTTACCTACTTATGAGCCTCATCATCACCCCCTACTGAAATCGTTTCTCATCCTCTGAGAAAATTAATTTATGTACATGTCTTCCATTGCTCTTGTGGCCTCTCTAACATTCCAGGCTTCTGTTGATGTATTCTCCAATTATGGATAAAATTCTCCATGCTTCTCTATTTCCTCCCACTTTCTTTTTTCTTCTTCCTTTCTTCCTTCTAACATAGCCAAGAGCAATGGTGGAATGAATTTCAAGCTAATCCAATTGATTTTGAGCCTTTATAGTGCCTTCTTATATAGGTGGAATCCTCTCTAGTGCATCCCTCATTCTTTCAGGGGAATGATACTCCATGATCTTTAGGTTGTCTGGTAGGATGCCCCATCTCCTTTGGCATGCTTTCTAGCTTTCATCCCCTAGCAATCTCAAAGTGTCCTAAAAATGAGTGATTACTTTCTCTTGTGTAGCTAGGTATCTTGTGTGAAAATTCTTAGACTCGAAGGGACCCCTATTGCAGCAAACCTGAATCTACTTCACCTACTTGATTTTTTATATTACATTCATTAAGTTAATCTTTTGAATATTGAAGAAAATTACTTATAAATCCTACACTAATTGAATATTTGATCTCATGAAATAGAAAACAAAGAAAAGAACAAGATACATAGGACACATTTATTTTTGGACACAATAGTCCTCGGAAAAACCCAATGTGGGAAAACCAATGCATCAGTTTTGAGGGCTTATATTATGGAGGAGAAAGATCTAAATACAAATATAGGATGGTCATCTAGCAATCCTTTACAGAGAAAAATATTGGTGGAAAATCTAAGTGAGTTTTACCTCACTTCACATGGCAAAATTACGGTTGACCCAGCACAAGGCTAGCTAACCCTGACTATTGCTGCCTTGGCCCTGCATCAATGTCTCTGGCCTCTACATCAGCTATCTTGGTTGGTTCAATAGTTTTGATTGTTCCCGACAGTTATGGATTCTATGTGAAAAATAACTTTTCTACTATGTGCTAGCCCTTCTAGCTCTGCGTTAAGGCTGTGTGGGCCTAGCTGGGCCCAGTGTCAACTCTCTTGGCTACTGCGCTACCTCTATGCAAGCTATCTTCACTTCTCTATCAATATTGTCTAGAAAGCCCTTCTCTTGGATTCTCACTGCCCCTCTACTACTAAGTTATCACTTAGTTTGAATTTCTCAGCTTCCTAGCCCCAAAAATAGAACTCTGTATCAACTCTCTCTCTCTCTCTCTCTCTCTCTCTCTCTCTCTCTCTCTCTCTCTCTGTTTCCAAATGAACCCCAACCTTCCATTTAATACTTTTCCTATTGAGTCTTCAACGACCCAGATTGAGTCTCTAATCAATGGATAAGATTAAAACATGACTTGATTTGATTTCTATATCATTCTCACCCATATTTTAATTAATACCCATTAATATTTTAATTTATCTAATTTTAGACTTAGGAACTCCATTAAAAATATTAATTATTTTAATAAAATACAATCCGGGTGGAATTTCACCAAATAATTTTTCGGTTCTTTAGAACCCATGTGCCTTAGCCTCTCCACTAATTTTTCAAAACTAGAGGATTTTCGATGCTACCAAAAACTAACACTCCCTCTTAGCGAGGAAAGTGCTCTAGCAACAATGTCCACTTGCATGCTGCTTTGTTTCTGAAGCACCTCCTTTATACACTATTTCTACCACCAACATTGTGCTACTGATGCTACTATACTATTTCCAATGAAACTGACACTGCTGCATCTGTACTATAGTTCCCTCTCAAACATTGCAACTACTATGCTCCTAGCACTACCACTGCTAACATTGCACCCATACTGCAACTTGGTTTCTAAGAGAAGCAACTCAAAAACATCCAAAATTAGTTGAACTTAAATGTTCTTAATACAATGAATGTTGAAAACTGATTGTTGTTGACCCTCTGAATCTTCTACATCATTGTTGACCCCTATATTGTGCCAGCTACACTGCTACCGACCTCGCACTGCACTGATTAGTCTCTAGTCCCAAGCCACTATATCTATCCTCCAAACACTCCACTGCATCATCTTACACTAAGTCCATCTCTCTATTGTTGAATCTTGAGCACCCATAGTAAGGAATTGATCCAAGAGGTGGAATCCTCAAGGATCCAACCCACATGTAGTCCTCCCAACTATAGCTCAATATTGCCCCATCTCCCTCCTGGAGATGCATGGGCACTCATGGTAAACTCATCCTCGTTAATATTTGTTGAAGCAACATTAGGATCATGTTTCTCATCCTTGTCCTTTTTCTTCAAAGGACACTGGGATGTATAGTGGCCCAACTTGCCACCGCTGAAACATTTCACCTTCAAAATTTCCTTCTTTCACGTTGGCTTCTGGTCTCCCTTCGATGCTAGATTCTCCTACTCCTCCTTTGTATTTGTGCCACTCCCACTGTTGCCAGTGAGTTGACCTTCACTAGGTCCCTCCTTAACTCCTCTTGTTGAAGAGTCACCCACATCTCCTCCCATGAAGGTAGTTTTTCTCTGCCCAATATGCTTTGGACAAAAACTTGCCATTCTTCTAAGACTTTGTTCATGGCTATCCTCACCGTCGCGGTTGGCTGAAGAGTGGACCAAATTGCACAAATTTGGTCTCTAGTGTCTTGAAGATGTTGAAAATAGAGGTTCAACCCTTCTTCTTTCTACATCAAAGTCCGCTACAACTTATGCTCAAATATATCTTCCTCTGTTCGGAAGAGCCTTCAAACATTGAAGACAAGGATTCCCATGTCTCTTGGGTTGTATCCTTTACCTGCAAGTGTGAGACCACATGATCTCGAACTCCATCGAGAATTAACCTCTTTTCCTTCCCCTGCTTAACTTTGTACTTCTTCTTTTGATCATTGTCAGTAGTAACAACTACAACACTATTGATGTAGGTATCGAGATCATGTTTCTCTAGAACAAATATGATTCTGGTCTTCCATATGAATAGTTGGAAGCTCCTTCCAACCTGCCCTGATATCTGAGCCCATGTGATGCCATCTCACCCAACTGTCGAACTGACTCCTCTAGTCACTGCTTAGCACTGCTCAGCTTCTCAACAAGTGAGAAAATCGAAACTTCTGGCAGAAATTTCTATGAGGAGAAAATTCCCCTTCTACATGTCTTCGTTATTTTCTAGCGTATTTTTGCCCCAGTAGAAATTGCACCCTTCAAGCACTGTGTTGACGTGGGTGTGTTGAGGCTCCGCGTCACTCCCTCTACCTCTACAAACTCACGAACTAGAAATCGTACCTCTCTGTCATCTCACTCAGAGACAGATTTCCTCTGATCTACTTCCCAAAAAGGACTGCGTAATCCCTTTAAGAGGATTCAAATTTATTCCAAGTGCAACTGTCGACCTCACTGCTCAGTACAGGATCTTCTCTTCCTATTTCAAAATCAATGCTCTAATACCATGTGAAAATTCCTAGACTTGAGTGAACCCATATCTACTTCACCTACCTAATCTTTTAAACTACATTCATCAGGTTATTCTTCTGAATATTGAAGAAAATTGCTTTTGAAAACTACACTAATTGAATATTTGATCTCATGAAACAAAAAACAGAGCAAAGAATAAGATACATATGTTGGGTCCCTATAATACTAGTGATTACCCCATTACTATTGTATTTATACCCCTTATTTATATTGTTGTGCCCCTATTACCCCCATATTGTTATTTATGTGCCCTTTAGAATCCCTCTATTGTTATTTCTGTGGCTTTATATTATTATTGTTAGGTCGGCTGGATTATATTGTGACTCCTTAAACTCCTATATATAGAAAGGAGGTTTTGTCATTTGTATCATACAAGAATTGTTCATTTATGTAATGTAAAGGAGGTTTCCCCCTCGAAGAGGCTGAATTCTAAGGCGTGGATCTCTCTTTTCTATCTTTTTGTGAGCTGGTTTCATAACATTTGGTATCAGAGCTTTGGATTCTAGGGTTTCGCTGCTCCAAACAGGTCATCGTGGAATTTTCGCTATAACTTTTTTTTCTGTGACGTTTCAGAAGTCGCAAGAAAAACCCATTTGAGAAGAATTGGCGCTGCATCTTGGGTCCGAATTTCAGAGCTTTTCGCGCGATATTTTCGGAGATATGATCTGAGGAAGTTGGCCTTTTTGTAGACTCCTGAATTACATTGAAAAAAGGTGACCTGGGGAAAATCTTCATAACTCGCTCTCTGAGGATCGGATTGAAATTTTGTAAAAAGGTACAGAAATAGGACGGACTATAGTTTCTTGTATGTGTGTTTCAGATTCAAAGGTTGAAACAGTGACTCGTGGCACGTCATACAAGTTCGCTCTACTGAACCAGTCTAAAAGCAAGTCACTGTGGGAGATTTCACATAACGCTTCCTTGGAGAATCCAATTTGGCTCAGACTTGTGGCATTGGAAAGAGGACACAGAAGGCTACTGCAAGTAGCAATTTCAGAACTGGATGATTTGAAATTAAAGAGATACATCAGATTAAATATCAGGCTTCTATAAAGTGAAAAAAGGTGTGTAGTTTTTTTTTTTAATTTTTATGTAAGCTTGGTTTAACGGAATTCAAAGGGCATAGTAAAGCATTATTATCGGTAACTGATGCCCTGAGGAAAGAAAATGCAAACACCTAGTAAGGAACCTGAAAGCTCTAGCATGACTCATGAAGAAGAAGAAGAAATGCTACATGATATATCAAAATTACAAGAACAAGTGCAACAAATGTCATGCTCACAAAAGCTAACAGAAGTTAAGATAAGTGGCGTGGAATCTAAGATAAAGGGCATGGAAGCTAAGATGGATGATTCGAAGGCAGATTTGAAGAGAGACATGGCAGATTTGAAGATAGATTTGAAGACAGATATGGAAAAATTGAAGAAGTTGCTACAAGAAAGTGTCACTAATGGTGAAAAGGTAGTAAAGGAAACTCATGATGAGAACAAAATAAATGTTAATCATGATAACATAGACGCTAATGTTGGATCGAAGACTCACCATGTTCCAAAAATCGATATGAGGAAGTTTGATGGCAAGGATCCCGCCACATGGATATTACAGATGGAGCAATTCTTTGATCTCAATAATGTGCAAAACACACAAAAGGTACGTATGGCAACTTTATATTTGGAACCAAATCAGTTTGTATGGTATCAATGGCTTTGTTCTCGTAAACAATTTATCACTTGGGCAATTTTTACGAAAGAATTGATAGCACATTATGAGGATACAAAAAGCAACACTTTTTTTAGCCAATTGATAAGTCTCAAACAAAAGGGTTCAATAATGGAGCACATTGAGGAGTTCCAAAAATTGAACATAAGGGTAAAAGATATTCCAGAGGAGCATAGGATTGATGTGTTCATAGGGTCTTTAAAGGATAATATCCAACATGATGTGCGCCTTTGGGAACCTGATTCATTAGAGAAGGCATTCAGGTTAGCAAGAAAAATGGAAAGCAAAATTATGGCAACTAGGAAGCATACCATTCACAACTATAAAGACGGAAGTGGTGTTGCCCATAGTCTTCCACAACCTACAAGGTTGACACCACAACAATTGGAAGAAAAAAGAGCAAAAGGGCTTTGTTACAATTGTGATAGCAAATACACAAAAGGTCATAAGTGTGTTGAGAAGAAATTATTCTACATAGATTGTGAAGAGGAAGAAGAAAAGGAGCAAGAAAGGTCAAAAGAAGAGGATATATTCCAGGAACAAAGCCTATATGAAGAACAAATAAATCCGACCATATCTTGTAATGCATTGGCGGGAATTACCACTCCTCAAACCATCAAGAAGAAAAAGGTAATAGTGTTGATTGATTCAGGAAGCACCCACAATTTTATTCATTGTAGGGTAGCAAAAGAATTGAATTGCTTCCTATATCCAGCACCAGAGTGTCAAGTGATGATTGCAAATGGAGGAACAATAAATTTTTCTGGAAAGTGCCATAATATCAAGCTATCCATGGGAGAATATGTATTGACTAGCCCAATGCTTTCCATTCCAATGGGAGGTGCTGATGTTGTACTAGGAGTCCAATGGCTACAATCCTTGGGTACAATAGCTTTTAATTTTCAAGAACTTTTCATGAAATTTTCTGTGGAAGGAAAGGAAGTTGAATTAAGGGGTATTGCAGGGAAACCAGGAAAGATAATCAACTCTAATGGCATGACAAAGCTTCTAAAAAAGGAGCAAAGAGGTGTCATTGCACAATTATGTTCGCTAGATGTTTCCACATTGGAATCATCTATTTCTCTAGATCTCCAAAAAGTCTTGGAGAATCATTCCAAGGTATTTGAGACTCCCAAAGGTCTCCCACCTATGCATGATCATGATCATGCTATTCATCTAATTCCAGGAAGTGTTCCTCCAAACATCAGGCCGTACAGATATCCATATGTCCAAAAAAGTGAAATTGAACGTATGGTTGCAGAAATGCTAGAGGTTGGTATAATTCAACCGAGTCAAAGTTCTTTCTCAGCTCCAGTAGTATTGGTGAACAAGAAGGATGGATCATGGCGCATGTGTCCAGATTATAGGGAGCTCAACAAGCTCACTATTAAAGATAAGTTCCCCATTCCTGTCATTGATGAATTACTGGATGAATTGCATGGATCAATTTACTTCACCAAGTTGGATCTTCGTTCGGGATATCATCAAATCAGAATGAAGATTGAAGACATTCCAAAAACGACATTTAGAACTCATGAGGGTCATTATGAATTTTTGGTCATGCCTTTTGGCCTTACCAATGCACCTTCAACATTTCAAGGTTTGATGAATTCAATTTTCAAACCATTCCTTAGAAAATTTGTGTTAGTATTTTTTGATGATATACTAATCTACAGAAAGTCTTGGAAGGAGCATGTTGAACATGTTGACAAGGTGCTACAACTATTGGAGGAGAAACAATTATATGCAAAAAGATCCAAATGTTTCTTTGGAGTCCAGGAGGTGGAATATTTGGGTCATATTGTATATCATGAAGGAGTTAAGGTAGACCCTAGCAAAATTAAAGCCATTAAGGAATGGAAAATTCCCACATCCATAAAGCATCTGCGAGGTTTTCTTGGGTTGACAGGGTATTATCGCAAGTTCATTAAGAATTATGGGAGAATAGCAACACCTCTAACAATATTATTGAAGAAAGATTCATTTTCATGGACTCCGGAAGCAACAAAGGCCTTTAAACATCTTAAAGAGGCAATGTGCCAAGCACCGGTCTTAGCTACACCGGACTTCACAAAAACCTTTATTGTGGAATGTGATGCTTCAGGAAATGGAATTGGTGTTGTTTTAATGCAAGATGAAAGACCCATTGCTTTTGAAAGTCGTCCAATCAAGGGAAAGTTTTTAAGCAAAGCTATTTATGAGAAGGAAATGTTGGAAATACTCCATGCACTTAAGAAATGGCGACCCTACCTAATGGGAAGACACTTCAAGGTAAAAACGGATCATGATAGCCTTAAATACTTTTTAGAACAAAGATTATCCTCTGAAGAGCAACAAAAGTGGGTCACAAAGATGTTGGGTTATGACTTTGAAATCATCTACAAAAAAGGGAAGCAAAATGTGGTGGCAGATGCGCTCTCAAGAAAAGATGAGGATATGGAAGCATTGTTGTGTGCCATCTCTATTATCCAACCAGATTGGATAAACGAAGCAAAGGAGGAATGGAAGAATGACGAAGAAGTGTGGGCACTTATTCGAAAGCTACAACAAGATTCCAGTACTTATGATACATTTAGCTGGCAAAATGATTCGTTATGGTACAAAGATCGCTTATATCTCTGTAAGAATTCCCAGGTAAAACAAAAGATTCTTATGGAATTGCACACTTCTCCCTTAGGAGGGCACTCGAGATTTTTAAAAACTTACCACAGGGTTAAGAAGGAATTTTTTTGGGATGGTCTTAAATCAGATATTCAAAAGTTTGTGGCGGAATGTTTGGTTTGCCAACAAAATAAAGTTGAAACAATTAAGACACTAGGTCTATTACAACCTTTATCCATTCCAAGCCAACGTTGGGAGGAGGTTTCAATGGATTTTATCACAGGTTTACCCAAGTCTGAGGGAAAGAGTGTCATCATGGTGGTAGTTGACAGACTTACCAAGTATGCACACTTTTGTGGATTATCACATCCATTTAAAGCCAGTACAGTTTCTACTGCATTTATGGAAACAGTTCAAAAGCTACATGGAAATCCAAAGATTATTCTAAGTGACAGAGATCCCATTTTCGCTGGAAATTTTTGGACAGAATTATTTTCTTGTCTTGGTACTCAGTTAGCTCATAGCTCATCTTATCATCCTCAATCTGATGGGCAAACTGAGATAGTAACCAAATGTTTGGAAGGATATCTTCGTTGCTTTGTATCTGATAAACAGACACAATGGGTCAAATGGTTGCCTCTGGCTGAATGGTGGTATAACACTTCCTTCCATACATCAACAAAAATGACCCCATTTATGGCACTTTATGGGTACCAACCACCATCAATCACATCATATTTAAGAGAAAATTCTAAGGTTCAGGCAGTGGAACACCACATCGAACATCAACAACAAGTCCTCCAACTCTTAAAGGATAACCTCGTGTTGGCACAAAATAGAATGAAACAACAGGCAGATCAACATCGCAGTGAAAGAAGTTTTGATGTAGGTGATTGGGTATTCCTACGGCTACAACCATATAAGCAAATGTCCCTAAAGCAAGCTAAGAAGGATAATAAATTATCACCAAAGTATTATGGTTCGTACAAGGTGTTAGAAAAGATTGGTACTATGGCATACAAATTGGAGCTTCCTGCAGCTTCTCGATTGCACCCAGTTTTCCATGTTTCATGTTTAAAGAAGGTTATAGGCGACAAGCTCCCAGTTCAAACAATATTTCTAGAACTTGACGAGGAAGGAAAAATTATATTGGAACCAGAAGCAGTCACAGAAACAAGAACTTGACAGCTATGAAATCGATCAATTTCAGAGTATCTTATCAAGTGGAAGAACTTATCCGCTGAAGATTCCACATGGGAGGATGAGAATTTTATGCAGAAGTATCCAGAACTTCTTAAGCGTTGAGGACAACACTTTTTTGAAGGAGAGGGGCATGTTGGGTCCCTATAATACTAGTGATTACCCCATTACTATTGTAGTTATACCCCTTATTTATATTTTTGTGCCCCTATTACCCCCATATTGTTATTTCTGTGCCCCTTAGAATCCCTCTATTGTTATTTTTGTGGCTTTATATTATTATTGTTAGGTCGGCTGGATGATATTGTGACTCCTTAGAATCCTATATATAGAAAGGAGGTTTTGTCATTTGTATCATACAAGAATTGTTCATTTATGTAATGTAAAGGAGGTTGCCCCCTCGAAGAGGCTGAATTCTAAGGCGTGGATCTCTCTTTTCTATCTTTTTGTGAGTTGGTTTCATAACAACATAGGACACTTATTTTTGGACACAATAGTCCCCAAATAAGCCCAATGTGAGAAAACAGTGCAACAGATCTGAGGGTTTATTATTATGGAGGAGAAATATCTGATTACAAATCTAGGATTCTCATCTATAAATCCTTTACAGAGAAAAATAATAGCGGAAAAACTGAGTGAATTTTACCTCGCTTCACCCGGCAGAATTCCGACTAATCTGACACAAGACCGGTGAACCCCAACTATTTCTTCTTTGGCCCTGAGTAGGCTCTGCGTTAGCCTTTTAGACTCTATGTCAGCCCCACATCAGCTTCTCTGCCCTCTGTGTCAGCTATCCTAGCTGTTCCAGTAGTTCCCGACAGTTCTAACTGTTCCCAACAGTTCTAGATTCTGAGTGACAGGCATCTTTTCTACTTTTCCCTGGCCCTTTTAACTCTTCGTTAGGGTTGCATGGTCCCAGACTGGCCCAACATCATCTCTCCTAGCTACTGCGATGCCTCTCTGCAAGATCTTTCTACATCAGTAGAAAATGACTAATTAATTACTAAGAAAAGGACTAAAATTTTCATATAAATGACTATTTTTTAGTTGGTTTCCAATAGTAGCTAATTTAAAGTATCTTATAACATGACCAACTTTTAGTCGTTTTTAGCTTAGTCATTAATTGGTTGTCTCATTTTTATTGTCTAGTAATATATTGAGTCATTAATTTAGTCATTAATTTAGACATTAATTTAGTCATTAATTTAATCATTGATTTGGTCATTAATTATCACAATTAATGACTAAATATACAACAAATATATTACTAAAAGATCACCCGAAAAAACCAATTAATGACCAAATAAATATGACCAAAATGTTAGTCGTGTTATAAGATGTTGTAAATTAGATACTAATAGTCATATATATGCAAATTTTAGTCATCGCTTGAAAGCAATTAATGACCAAAGATATATGACTAAATTTTAGTCGTGTTATAAGATACTGTAAATTAGCTACTTATAGTCGTATATATGCAAAATTTAGTCATCGTTTGAAAGAAATTAAGGACCAAAGATATATGACTAAATTTTAGTCGTGTTGTAAGATACTTTAAATTAGCTACTAATAGTCGTATATATGCAAAATTTAGTCGTCATTTGTAGAAACGAATTTATCATTTGCATTAGTTATTTATATTTTTTGGTAGTATCATATTCATTATATAAATTACTACTTAGTAGTTTATATTCATTTCATTTATTTTCATTAACGATCGTTATAAGCAACTAATTTAGTCTTATATTCATTTTATGTGTTCATCATTAATAAACATAAATTGCTAATGTAGTAGTTTTAGATTGATTTTATGTTTTCATTATTAATTAGCATAAATTAATTTGTATGATTTTGCAACTAAATTAAAAAAACAATAGCATACAAGCTACATGTTCATATAATATGAAAACACGAAGTTACATATGTTAATTACAATACTAAGTAATATCAATTGCAACTATAAATAATTCCAACCACATAAAGTATATTATATAAAATATCAAGTATTACAATATGAGTTTCGAACTTAATATGGGTTGGAATACAATTTACACATGAAATATTGTTTCATCACTTCAAAAAATTATCATTTTGTTGCCAAGGCATTGCAGGTGAATTCACCAACTCTAAAAAATTGACCATTAGTCTTTATGTGTGTCTTATGCAGAATATTGGCTCTATGGGTACCACTTGACCAATCCTCTTATCTTTCTCTTTAATTTTCATTTTGTCGTTCTAGTGTTATTGTTCTCCTCTTTCTTCAATTCATGCTTCTTACCATCAATACTAAGTTCCTTTCCTGAAAAAAAGATACATTGCAAAGTATAAGAGATGAAAGTCGATGAACACTAGAATATAAAATAAAGTAGACTATAAAAGATTTATACGATATATACCTCAACATCAGCAATATTGTTAATGTCATTTTCCCCATAAAAGCAAGAAACTCGAACAAGTTTTCTTTAGTTGGGCAATAATGGCCACTATGTGGCCAAATGACCTATATAAACAAAGCAAACATCACCATAGACTAAATTTTGTACCTACTATGTTCTTAGTGTACAACATTTGTTCATGAAATGTTATCTTCAACTAAAGTAATAAATGCAAATAGACACACACATTTCTATCCCAATATTTTGAATTCCCATGATTAATGTACATTACAATTTTGATTTTATCCAATATAATCAAACACATCAGAGCTAGAAATTTCTATTAAGAATGTTTCATGCTTCACTTGTGTAGTTGTATCATTTCCTCTAGTTATCTTTAAGAAGCAGTGACACTTCAACAATTAAACTAGTCAGTAGAAATCTAATGGGTGGAGCAAATTATTGCTGACACAAGATCACAACAATAAAGTAGAAAATAATAAGACAAAACTTTATAAATTGCAATACTAACCGGGAATATAGCTTCAACATAGTAATCTTCAATTGTTAACGTACCATTCTAAGAGAAGAGGAATCCAATTACCAAAAGCCAACAAATTATGTATGCCCCTTTTTTTCCCTGTAATTAATTGAGCAAGATTAGCACATGCAATTTCCATTTAAAATCTCTAAAATGATTCTATAAATATTCAAAGAAAACTTAATGTTACTCATTCATTTTTCTCTAATGTACACAAAACTGAATATGCTAACATTTTTTTGATCTAGAGAGTTATGCAATTCATTTGTCCAAAATCATTGCTTATTGTCATGAATATTTTT
Organism: Pinus tabuliformis; assembly: GCA_031772625.1. NCBI lineage: Eukaryota > Viridiplantae > Streptophyta > Pinopsida > Pinales > Pinaceae > Pinus > Pinus tabuliformis. The sequence continues at coordinate 1,228,956,587 of CM062804.1, forward strand.
TTTAATGATCATGCAATGGGCCTGTATAATATTTGATCAAAAAACATATTTTTCAAAATATATTCCATTTCCTAATTCAAAGCTAAATTTTCTTCCAGTTTATGGCATTCAAACAAACTGAAATCTTTTTCCATTAACAAGTCATTATTGCAATATATTACTAAATGAGAAGCTATGTAATGAAGTTATTAGTGGTGGAATACTAATAAATCACAAATACATGCAAGAAACAACACCACTATGTCCTAAGCATGCCAAGTCTTTATCCTCTTGGTTGGAAATATTACTTCATGAAAACAACATATTTGACAGAGAACTTTTATGAAACTAGCCAATGCCAGTGTATCCAACAACAACGACATTTCTATTGGCATGCCCTCAAAATGTGTGGAAGTATCAAACATGTGTCTTGCACTTCCCTATACACAACCCTCTTTCTTCGTGTCTTCATATAAAGCCCTCAAGTTTGATACTATTGCAAGTATTGCTACAAAGTTCTAGCTCTAAAGGCACTCAGATTTCAAATAGATGAATGTATTGTATCTTCGTTCTAAATGATAAACAAAGTGATGGGGGCATCCGATAATCCTAAGCTCGATTATATGTTTCTATGAAATGGCATTAAGGAAAATGTTTCTATAAAGCTTTAGGTCCAACTCAACATGGACAATGAAACAAGGTCTATCAAGAATTGATCATTATTCTTGATCATTTGTGCGTACTATCATGCATAGAGAAATACTCAAACAAATATGATGAATCCTACATAAATACAATGTGGTCATCTCCCTCCACTTCAGAATTATACCTTGTAAACTTGTGATCGCAAAGAAGAATGATAAGGAAAGAAAAATGCTTGCTTCCAGAAATGAAAATGATTTCAAAATGAAAAAAATATATTTTCAACTGAACCTGGAGGTCAAAGAATAACTTATTGCTCTGAATATTGAAACTGCAAACCCAATTCTGTTCAATATTTTGGCTGCCCACAACAATAATTCATTACTACCCTTTGAATCTCTAACCTAATAAACAAATAACAATCTCCAAGCATATAACTTAAAAAAAGGACCCTCTAAAGATATTGCAGTTATCCACATTTTTGGACATAGGTTAGGCTATGAATTGGTGAATGATTTAGTTTTTATGTAGTTGCCTTAAAATGGCATCAAATCAATGTTAACACCATAAAATATCCCATGGACAAGGAATGTTGAGATGTTCCTGCGTAAGAAGAGACACCCCATAGTGTTTCCCCTCTAATAAGGACATCTCCCAAATTTACCCTATTTGGAAGTGATTGTTGAAAAGTGTGCAATAAGAAATGCTAAATTTAGAATGTGATAAAAATAGACCTGCTAAAAATAGCATGTCTAAAAATAGCAGTTTGGCCAATGAGGTCATTGGCCACATTGGGTGAGAGGTGAAAATGCTAAAAATAGAAAGTTCTAAAAATAGCATTTCTGGGTCCCTTCCTATTTATAACAGTCCCTAGTCTATCTATAGGAAGTAAAATTAATTTTGATCTTAACAGCAGTTGGAAATATTAATTAATTAATTCAGTTGAGTTAATTAGTTAAGGAAATTCGAATTTGAAGTGTTTGTGAGCATGCACATGAGTTTTCCCACTTATTGAGGAATTTATCCTTAATTTCCTCCACTGATTGAGGGAATAAGTATGAGTTCTATATTGAGAGAATCAGTTGACTTAGTTCTAACTAGTCAAGTCCAGTTAGATTATTTTAACAAGTTGTTAAAATAATAAAATATAGTTTGTTAATGCTTGCATGCATGTGAGAACTATTATTTTAGATAACTAAGAATTCACTCATGGATAACCATTGCATGTCAGTTCTGTCAGAGACCCGGTTGAGATCAAATGTGGGACAATGTACTATCAGATGCTTGACTATTTCTAGTAAGTATTTTTTGCATGGTTGAGGAACTAGTGTCCTCAAGGATTGCATAGTTGGACCATAGGTAAAGCCTATATATATAAGGCTTGGCTGGTTCATGAGACATATCTTCATAGTTCATTGAGAACTGGATAACTTGAGAGCTGATTCGTTTTGTATTATGAAGAGGATTTCTACTTGATTGATAGTACATGGTTGGGGTTTTATGCTGGTGCTTTCCCCTGGATATATCTTATGTTATGTGTGATTATTTCTCTTGATCAGTTAAGTATGTTTCTACTTCATGTTTCTCATGAATTTGATTATGCTTTCGCTTAATGTTTTGTAGAAGTAGAACACTTATTATGCTTTAGGACATTGCATATATCAGTTTGTTCTACAGGTGAAATTTCTACATGATATTAGAGCACAGGTGATCAAGTAAGAACAATATACTAGCATGAGGAATTCGAAGTTTCTTATTCTTGATATAGATCTCAAGTTCTTTTCACATATATTTCATCGATGGCATTCAATGGTTTGAGACTTGAGTATGCCCTTGATGGCAGCTCAAACTATATAGCTTGGAAGGATCGCATGGAGGTAGTTTTGGAAGATAATGGTCTTAAGGATTTCATTGATCAAGAAGTCCCTAAGCCTACTAAAAGGACTGAGCTGGTTGAATGGGGTAAGTGTGTGGCTATAGCTAGAAAAATTCTCTTGGAGGGTTTTTGAGATCACATAGTCTCAAACCTCCATGGGAAGGAATCTCCGTTTGCAATGTGGAAAATATTGAAAGATTTATATCAAAATAGCAGTGATCAAAGGAAGTTGGCACTGAAGGACAAGCTTCGAAAGATCAAGTGTGAGAAGGGTGACTCGATTTCTACATTCTTGAACAAGCTCACCACCAGCAGAGATGAGCTTGCAAGTGTAGGAGTCACTACAGCTGATGAGGATATGGTGAGTCTAGCACTCCTTGGCTTCCTAAGAGCTGGCATAACTACAAGGACTCAGTGAATGGAAGGGACAAACTACCAGATTGGGAATGACTATGGTCAGATTTGATGTAAGAGGAGATTAGACAGAGCACCAAGGATGGAGATTCTTCATCAAAACATGATGATGAAGAGAAAATGGCTTTCGCTTCTAAAGCTAAGAAGGGGAAAGGGAAGGCATTCCATTCCAAGTCTTCTCAAGGATGGAAGAAGTTGGACATGTCGAAGGTGAGATGCTTTTATTGTCATGAGTTGGGTCATTATGCTATTAATAATTGCCCAAAGAAGAAGTCCAAGAAAGGTTCCTCCAAGGAATCTGATGGTGATGCACTAGCTTCACAGTTTAAGATGGATTTCTTGCTTATTGCATGCATGGTTTCATTCAGCATGGGATGTGTTTGGTATTTGGATAGTGGAGCTTCTTTCCAGATGTGAGGTGACAAGAATCTTTTTGGCACTTTGGAGGAGAAGGATCTCTAGATACGGATTGAGATGGGTGATGACAGAAAGTACTGTGTCTCGGGTAGAGGTATGGTTATGTTTTAGAGGGAGCATGGTTCTCCCCTCACTCTTTCTAATGTTATGTATGTACCAGGGCTGAAAAAGAATCTTGTGTCTATTGTTATGCTTGAGGATAAAGGCTATGATGTAGTCTTTAGTTTGAGAAAAATTTTCCTAAGGCATATCAGCACTAGATAGACCAAACAGATTGGGATTTGAATTAAGAATCTCTACAAGTTACTGGTAGAATATTGTGCTACTCTCAGTTCCAAGGTAGAGGTGGTGCATGGCCAAGATGTTGGCGAGTTATGGCATAGGAGACTCGGCAAATTGCATCATGGGGCCTTGAAGATCATGCAAAAAATTTCTACCAGATTACCCAAGTGCAAGCTGGAGCAGACAAGCACATGCAAAGGTTGTACTCTAGGTAAGTATGCGAAGGCTTCCTTTCATGATCAGGATGGTAGAGCAGGAGTAGTTCTACATTGAGTTCATTCATATGTATGTGGGCTCTTCTCTAAACCCTCCACCGTGAAGCAAAGGTACTTTGTTATTTTTATAGATGATTTTTCTCGTAGATGTTTGGCCTACTTCATGCAAAAGAAGGATAAAATCTTCTTGAAGTTTTGTGACTTCAAATATTTGGCAGAGAAAGAATCAGGGAGGAACATAAAGGCCTTGCAGAGTGATAATGAAGGAGAGTATGTTTCCAAGCAGTTTAAAGACTTCTATGCTTCAAAAGGAATTAACATGAACTCAAGGCACCTCATAACCCACAACAGAATGGGGTGGCCAAAAGGAAGAATAGATCTATTGTGGGAGCAGCTCGAGCGATGTTGCATGACCAAAGCCTACCACTTCATCTATGGGCTGAGGCATGCAATACAGCAATGTATCTTCAGAACAGAAGTCCTCATTGTATTTTGGGGATGAAGACACCTATAGAGTATTTTTCAGGGAAGCGATCAGGTGTGAGTCACTTCTCTATCTTTGGATCACCAGTTTACTATCATGTGACCAAAGATGCTTAGAAGAAGCTAGACCCAACAGCTGAGTTGGGAATACTTGTGGGGTACACGGATACACCTCACAACTATCGGGTGTTTCTGCCTGCCAGTCAGAGGACAGTAGTGTGCAGGGATCTGAAGTTCGATGAGTAGTGAGCCATGCGAGGGTCACTTGAGAGGGAGCTCAAGTTACATGGTGATGATGAGGAACTACTAGTTCCTAAGGAGGAGGAGCCTCCTGATGATGCGAAGCAGCCGCATGTAGAGATTCCAGTGGTGGAGATCACCACTACTAGAGAGTCTCCTAGAGAGGGGCGGAAATGCTCTCGGGAAGCTGACAGATTGATGCAGGATGTGAGAGAATGTGGGGCAGCCACCCTCTCAGTGTAGATAGAGGAGATCTCCCAATAGATACACTGGCTACAAGGCCCTGGTTGGGCAGTGTGTAGTGACCGAGCCTTCTTATTTTTAGGAGGCAGTGCAGCAGCCAGTTTGGATGGAAGCGATGGTAGAGGAGTATGATTCTATCATGAGGAACAGTGTATGGGATGTTGTTCCTAGACCGGAGGACAAGTCAGTGGTTACTTCCCGATAGTTTTACAAGGTAAAGCATGCAGCTACTGGCAGTATTCAGAAACATAAGGCAAGATTTGTTGCTCGTGGTTTCTCACAGGTTGAGGGGATTGACTATGATGAAACCTTTGCCCCTGTTGCAAGGTACTCATCGATCATATCGATTCTAGCACTATCAACACAGATGGGTTGGAAGATCCATCAGATGAGTGTGAAGACAACTTTCCTCAATGGGGAGATTGAGGAAGAGGTATACATTGAGCAACTCGAGGGATTTGAGACCTTTGATTGTGAGTCGCATGTGTGTCAACTCAAGCGAGCATTGTATGGGCTGAAGCAAGCACCTCATGCTTGGTATACTAGGATCAACAACTATTTCACCGGATTTGGCTTCACCAAGAGTGAAGCGGATGCGAACCTATACCACATCATTGTAGATGGTAAGTTATTGATTATTGTACTTTATGTCGATGATCTGATTTTGACAGGTGATGATCAGTTGATCAAGTCTTGCAAGAAGGATCTTGCAAGAGAGTTTTAGATGAAGGACATGGGCCTCATGCACTACTTTCTAGGCATCGAGGTGTGGCAGAGAGATGGGGAAGAATTTGTTTCTCAAGGCAAGTATGCCAATGAGATACTGAGGCACTTCCACATGGATATGTGCAAGCCCATGGAGACTACTCTAGCAGGTAACTGGAGGAAGGAGGATGCTACTTCAGGTGAGGTAGTAGGTGCTACAGTTTATCGGCAGCTTGTGGGTTCACTCATGTATCTGGTGAACACACGACTAGATTCGTGCTTTGCGATGAACCAACTGAGTCAAGCTATGGTTTAGCCAACCAAGTTATTTTGGAAGGCAGAAAAGCATGTGCTAAGATATCTCAGAGCCACTACACAGTATGGATTATGGTACAGGTAGACAGAGGGAGTGAAGCTCCAAGGCTTCACAGATGCAGATTGGGTAGGTAGTCCATCAGACAGGAAGAGCACTTCTAGAGGGATCTCCAACCTTGGGTCAGATGCAGTTTCTTGGTATAGCTGGAAACAGAGATCAGTTGCACTTATCTTAGCGGAGGCAGAGTACATGGCAGTGAGCGAGGCTGCATGTGAGGCCATCTAGTTGCAGAAGATCCTAGTGGGATTGTTTTGTCAGATGATGGATCTGACGGTGATATATTGTGATAATCAGAGTTGCATTAAAATCTCTGAGAATCCAGTGTTTCATGATAAGTCCAAGCATATAGATATTTTCTATCATCATCTACTGGATTGTGTGGTCAAGAGGATCATGATGTTGTAGTATATTTTGATTGAGGAACAGGATGCATATATTTTGACAAAGGCATTGTCAAAGGGCAAGTTTGAGTTCCATAGAGATAGGATCGGGGTTGTTGATAATCCCTTTCTTGTTGAGAGGCAGTGTTGAAAAGTGTGCAACAAGAAATGCTAAATTTCGAATGTGCTAAAAATAGCATGTCTAAAAATAATAGTTTGGTCAGTGAGGTCATTGGCCACATTGGGTGAGAGGTGAAACTGTTAAAAATAGAAAGTTCTAAAAATAACATTTCTGGGTCCCTTCCTATTTATAGTAGTCCCTAGTCCATCTATAGGAAGTAAAAATAATTTTGATCTTAACAGTAGTTGGAAATATTAATTAATTAATTCAGTTGAGTTAATTAGTTAAGTAAATTCGAATTTGAAGTGTTTCTGAGCATGCACATGAGTTGTCCCACTGATTGAGGAATTTATCCTTAATTTCCTCCATTGATTGAGGGAATAAGTATGATTTCTATATTGAGAGAATCAGTTGACTTAGTTATAACTAGTCAAGTCCAGTTAGATTATTTTAACAAGTTGTTAAAATAATAAAATATAGTTTGTTAATGCTTGCATGCATGTGACAACTGAGAATTCACTCATGGATAACTGTTGCATGTCAGTTCTGTCAGAGACCCAGTTGAGATCAGATGTGGGACAATGTACTATCAGATGCTTGAATATGTCTAGTAAGTAGTTTTTGCATGTTTGAGGAACTAGTGTCCTCGAGGATTGCGTAGTTGGACCATAGGTAAAGCCTATATATACGGGGCTTGGTTGGTTCATGAGACATATCTTCATAGTTCATTGAGAACTAGATAGTTTGAGAGCTGATTCTTTTTGTATTATGAAGAGGATTTCCACTTGATTGATAATACATGGTTGGGGTTTTATGTTGGTGCTTTCCCCTTGATATATCTTGTGTTATGTGTGATTATTTCTCTTGATCAGTTATGCATGTTTCTACTTGATGTTTCTCATGAATTCGATTATTCTTTCGCTTAATGTTTTGTAGAAGTAGAACAAGTATTATGCTTTAGGACATTGCATATATCGGTTTTTTCTACAGGTGAAATTTCTACAATGATGCCCTAAGAGATGGAGGGCATCACCAACATCCTCCAGGGTGTCCACTCAATATAAAATGTAACAAGGAAGAAAAATTTTCGGGGCACTTCCCTTTAACTCATTCAATATAAAAAAAAAGCCATAGACAAGCATAAAAATTAAGATATTGTGTAAAATTTGTTTGGTCTTATAATCTAAACTTGATGTAAGAAAATGAAAAGAAATTACCCATCAAATATACATGCATCCATATGATCTCACACATTCCAAATATAATTACCCATAGTTGCGTTGCAGCACTTCTGTGTGCCTTCAAATTTTATTATAGTCATAAGATGAGCCATATGAATTCTATGTGCTTTTCAATTATCTCTCTTCAGCGGTATCCACTCTTGAAGCTAACCTGGGCATGCATAAATTGAAGGACATGCCATAAATCATATCATGTATGTACCATTATTAAATCAATTATTTCCACTTAAAAAATAACTCATAAAGAGAACTATAAATAAAGAAACAATTTATGGGCCACTTCCCTTTAACTCATGCAATATAGACAAAAAGTCATAGACAAGCATAAAAATTAAGAGATTGTGCAAAAGTTGGTTGGTGTTCTAATCTAAACTTTATGTGAGAAAATGACAAGAGATTACCCATCAAATATCCATGCATCCACATGATCTCACACATTCCAAATATAATTACCCATAGCTGCTCTGCAACACTTCTATGTGCATTCAAATTTTATATAGTCATAGGATGAGCCATATGAATTCTAGGTGCTTTTCCATTATCTCTCTTCAATGGTATCCACTCTTGAAGCTAACCTGGCCCTGCATAAATTGAAGGACATGCCATAAATCATATCATGTATGCTTCCATTATTAAATCAATGATTTCCACCATCCAAGGTTGGAAGGAAGAAACTTTGATTGGGTCTCTAGCCACTCCTATGGGACTGGGAGTCAACTAATAACTTTGTAGTGGCCATGCATTCATCATAGAAGAGGCATGTGAAACTGCATTGTTGCTCCTTAACTGTTAAAATTGGCAACTAGGGCCAAAATCCACATGGGTCATATTATTTATGACAGCTGATATTTTCCTGGATTCCTCTTTCTGAGAGGTGTAGGATTGATCTAAAGATCATCTGATTCTAACATGTAAAAATAAAGTTATGAATTTATTTTGATTATGGACAAATTCTCAAGGTTGGTCAACAAAATTATCTAGGCTCAAAAGCTCAACAGTGACGTCTATTCATCCTCAATGTTTGCTATAAATACATGATGCCTTAGCCTCATTTGGACACCCTCATCTTCACACTTCTCTCTCTCTCTCCCCTCATAGATTGGGTACGTATTTATTGGCCTCTCTCTCTCCAAACGTTTGAAATTTCAAGAGAGCGAAATTTCAGGAGGCCGAAATTTCACGAGACCAAATTTCTAGACAGTTTGACCAAGCATTGACTAGCATGCGTTGACCTCCTTTGATTGCATTTTTGAGAAAGTTATCTCTATTTGGGCAGGCCACATTTCTGTGCACAATAATCAAGGCTAAACATTGAATGTTGACCAATGTTGACTGCAGCTGGGGCTAACCACAAGTGGTCTATTTGACCAAACTTTGATTGGGTTCAATTTAACTGTTTTGAGGGTTATTTTATCTTGTTGTTTGGTGGTCGAAGTTGATTAAAGTTGACCGATTTGCTGAGGGTAAAATCTACCCTATTGACCAACATTGACTTTTCTGGTTAGGGCTCTTTTGTTGTTGTTATAAATTATCAGATTTGTAAATTGTACTATTTCTCTCTGCTGAACTATTGAAGACTAAAAGAATATTTGATCAAGGGTATCCCCACATTGGGGTTTGTCCCTGGCTAGTGCCACATGTTGTGTCCTCTTGTTTTGGCTTGTCTTCTACTGTTTATGTTTGGAGTTGTCTACGGAGGCGGAGGAATTGCCCGGATGATCAAAAGTGGTCGGAATCGGGAAAAAAAATTCAAAATATCTTGTACATGCAGTGTTTGAATCATATTTTTGAAGGTGGAAATGGATTCAGCACCATCAAAAACATCTAGGGCACCTAAAATTATGAATTTTGAAAGCTTTTACTTGGATTTAAAAAAATCCTTGCTGATTTTTTCAAAATATGACCAGAATTTCCATAACTTTCCGAGAAAAAACATAATTTTTAGACTACGGCTTTATGTTTATGTTCTATTTTCATTTTACTACTCCTCTTCTGACGGAGAACATATCAGCAGCAAATGGTAAAACTAACACTGTGTCTCTTAGAAAGGCACCCTATTAGGAGACAAACTTCCTTGGAACATTAACACTAATGCAACATGGAAAATTATTGGAATTGAAATCTATTTTTGCATATGCAAAAGAAGAAATTAGTATCTGTTTAACCAAAGTCAGCATAGTAAATGCTTTACCTAGGATTATGGCTTCCTAATTTTTTCAAAGCTTCAAACCTCCATTTGCAGATCTAAGTATAGGTTTGCAAGGTGGAGATAGAGATTCGATATCTATGCCAACCTCTAAAGTTTTAAGGTAGTGCACCTTGCAACATGAGCAAGGAACCCTTTACTAACCCCACCCATTTTGTTTGATCTCTTTTGTCTAAAGGTCACCTTTGAGACTGAACTGGACATGCATTTTGGGAGCATTGTGAAAGTCACTATAGCTAAATCCTCCATGTCCCTCCCAAAATGAAAAGGTTTTTTTCCTGGATCTCGGTGTCTCCAAGGATGAGAAGCCTCCCAAACACAATCAATGAGTTGATGTTTGTGAACCCATTATCACTGGTCTTAGGTCCATTGTTCAAGGTTGGGAGCCACCCCCAAATGACAAAGAAGATTCTCTGCCCAATAGTAATGATTCCTACTATTGCATGACTTGACAACTTGAGTGGGCCAGCTGGCCCTACTTTAATTTCAATATATTTCATTTTAAAGTTTGTACTATACATGTGGCCTATCTGGCATTTGTTTTTTTTTTGTCTTGTAAGTTATCTAGATATTTAAGCTTTAGGGTCTCTTAGCTCCCGACAGCTGCTTAATGTAGCCCACATTTTTTTATAAAGTGCCTTGTCCATTGTTTGATTCAATAGAAGTCAAAGGAAGCTTTAATAAAAAAACAACTAAATACACCTTTAGCTTTGCAATTTCCCTGGAGTCCATATTTCAAATTTCAAGCAGCTAAACCAGAAACACTAGTAGCAACATAAAGGAGAAAATATTCCAGTGCTAAAGCATAAGAAAAAAGGCAAAGGAACATATGATACTATCATTAAATAAAATCGACAAAAAAACAAAAGGAAGGGACAATATGACTACCCAAATTTTCCCCAAAATACTAATGGCATGAACCGAATAGCCCGTGCAACATGATTGTATAGCTATGCTCTTGGTCTCCACCATCTATATGCCTTAGTCTAAATAAAATATAAAGAACAAGGAAAATTAGTAAAAGGCTAAATTATAAGGTGTTAAAAAAATACAAAGGTTGTGGCATAGTAAGGTATCGTTATATACTAAAAATAAACATTAGAAACAAAGAAAAAAGCAATTTTAAAAATTGAATGAGATATATCAAGGAAACAACTTCAATAATTTAAATAAGCGATTCTTACGTTCACCAACCTGAACAAAGAAAAACATAAGGACTAAGGGACAACTAGTTTCAATAGCCACACAAACAAATCCATGCCACTTTCTCAAGAAAGCAACCTGTGAAAAGGTAGTAATTTTAAAGAAATTTCACCTATTGATATACTATTTCCTTGAAGAACATGATACATTTGCATAGTTCCTAAGTGATATTTTTCTCTAAAGTAGTGCTTCTAAGCTCCCACTAGCTAACATGTTTCTCCTTATTGATCTATTGTCTATTTCACAAAGACAAAACAAAGCATTTCTCATTCAATGAAAACAGAACCTCAGAATCATCACCATAAAATGAACATTTAGTATTTACATAGACAGTGGAGAAGAACTGACATCTGTACCATACTCCATATAGAATATTTCTCAAACACCACTATGAATACCAATGCAACTAAAACTAGAGGTCAGAAACTTAATAAAGTTCTTCCGAGAAGCAGCCACCAATCCCAACCAAGACCATATATGACGTAAGAGTGGTGTGTAGAATATCTAACCAAACGAATCAAAAAATCATGATTCAGAGTACAACCATAGTTTTCTACATGACTGTCTCATCCATCCCTCATAATTTCTAACAAAATTTCATTATGATTAGGAAAGTTACCAAAACATAATGCTGATAGTTTAACTTCATCTGATCTTGTTAGTATTGGTACTGGGCTAATAAAAAGATTGAAGTAAAATTTCTCTAAAGACATAGAACATACCATTCTTGCCTAAAATTAACATCAACATTGATGTGATCTTAGCTAGTGTGCTTCTCTCTGTTATGGACAAGAACTGAGGTACTACTGTTACAGAACCTGCTATACCTCTGCTGAAGGAGAACATATCAGTAGCAAGAGGTAAAACTAACATTGTGTCTCTTATAAAGCCACCCTATTAGGAGATAGACTTCCTTGGAACATTGACACTAATGAAACATGGAAAATTATTGGACTTGAAATCTATTTTTTCACATGAAAAAGAAGAAATTAGTATCTGTTTAACCAAAGTTAGCATAGTAAATGCTTTACCTGGGATGATGGCTTCCTAATTTGTTCAAAGTTTGAAACCTCCATTTGCAGATGTAAGTATAGGTTTGCATGGTGGAGATAGAGATTGGGTATCTATGCCAACCTCTAAAGTTTTAAGGTAGTGCACCTTGCGACATGAACAAGGAACCCTTTACTAACCTTGTCCACTCTGCTCGGTCTCTTCGATCGAAACATCACCTTTGAGACTAAACTGGCCATGCATTTTCGGAGCATTGTGAAAGTCACCATAGCTAAATCCTCCATGTCCCTCCCAAAATGAAAAGTTTTATTGCCTCGATCTCACTGTCTCCAAGGATGAGAAGCCTCCCAAACCCAATCAATGAGATGATGTTTGGGAACCCATTATCACTAGTCTTAGGTCCAGTGTTCAAGGTTGGGGAACACCCCCAAATGACAAAGAAGATCCTCTACCCAATAGTAATTATTCCTACTATTGCATGACTTGACAACTTGAGTGGGCTAGCTGGCCCTACTTTAATTTCAATACGTTTCGTTTTAAAGTTTGTACTATACATGTGGCCTATCTGGCATTTGTTATTTTTTGGCTTGTAAGTTATCTAGATATCTAGGCTTCAGGTTCTCTTAGCTCCTGGCAACTGCTTAATGAAATGTACATTTTTGTATAAAGTGCCTTTTCCATATTTTGATTCAGTAGTAGTCAAAGGAATCTTTAATAAAAAAACAACTAAATACACCTTTAAGCTTTGCAATTTCCCTAGAGTCCATATTTCAAATTTCAAGCAGCTAAGCCATAAACACTACTAGCAACATAAAAGGAGAAAATATTTTAGTGCTGAAGCACAAGAAAAAAGGTAAAGGAATATATGATACTGTCATTAAATAAAATTGACAAAAAACCAAAAGGAAGGGCCAATATGACTACCCAAATTTTCCCCAAAATACTAATGGTGTGAACCGAATAGCCTATGCAAGATGATTGTATAGATATCATCTTAATCTCCACCATCTGTATGCCTCTATATGAATAAAATATCAAGTAAGAACAAGGCAAATTAGTAAAAGGCTAAAATCTAAGGTGTCAAAAAATACAAAGGTTGTGGCATAGTAAGGTATCATTATATACTAATAATAAACATTAGAAACAAAGAAAAAAGTAATTTTGAAAATTGAATGAGATATCTCAAGGAAAAAAATTCAATAATTTAAATAAATGATTCTCATGTTCACAAGCTTGACCAAAGAAAAACATAGGGACTAAGGGATAGCCAGTTTCAATAGCCACGCAGACAAATCCATGCCTCTTTCTCAAAAAAGCAACCTGTGAAAAGGTAGTAATTTTAAAGTAAGTTCACCTATTCATATACTATTTCCTTGAAGAACATGATACATTTTAATAGTGCCTAAGTGATATTTCTCTCTAAACCAGTGCTTCTAAGTTCCCACTAGCTCTCATGTTTCTCCCTATTGATCTATTATCTGTTTCACAAAGACAAAAGAGAGCATTTATCGTTCAATAAAAACAGAACCTCTGAATCATTACCATAAAATGAACATTTAATATTTACACAGACAGTGGAGAAGAACTGACCTCTGTACCATACTCCATATAAAATATTTTTCAAACACCAGGAGGAATAAAAATGCAACTAAAACCAAAGGTCAAATACTTAATAAAGTTTTCCGAGAAGCAGCCACCAATCCCAACCAAGACCATATATGACGTAAGAGTGGTGTGCAGAAGATCTAACCAAATGAATCAAAAAATCATGAATCAGAGTACATCCATGGTGTTCTACATGAAAGTCTCATCCATCCCTCATAATTTCTAACAAAATTTCATTATGATTAAGAAAGTTACCAAAAGATAATGTTGATAGTTTAACTTCATATGATCTTGTTAGTATTAGTACTCGGCTAATAAAAAAATTTAAGTAAAATTTCTCTAAAGCATAGAGCATACCATTCTTACCTGAAATTACCATCAACATTGATGTGATCTAAACTAGTGTGCCTCTCTCTACTACAGATAGGAATTGAGGTACTCCTACTACGGAACTTGCTACACCTCTGCTGAAGGAGAACATATCAACAACAAGAGGTAAAACTATTACTGTGTCTCTTAGAAAGCCACCCTATTAGGAGACAAACTTCCTTGGAACATTGACATTGATGCAACATGGAAAATTATTGGATTTGAAATCTATTTTTGCATATGCAAAAGAAGAAATGAGTATCTGTTTAACCAAAGTCAGCATAGTAAATGCTTTACCAGGGATGATGGCTTCCTAATTTGTTCAAAGTTTCAAACCTCTATTTGCAGATCTAAGTATCGGTTTGCAAGGTGGAGATAGAGATTGGGTATCTATTCCAACCTCTAAAGTTTTAAGGTAGTGCACCTTGCAACATGAGCAAGGAACCCTTTATTAGCCCTACACATTCTGCTTGGTCTCTTTGGTCTAAAGTTCGCCTTTGAGACTGAACTGGCCATGCATTTTGGGAGCATTGCAAAAGTCACCATAGCTAAATCCTCCATGTACATCCCAAAATGAAAAGTTTTGGTTCCTGGATCTCGCTATCTCCAAGGATGAGAAGCCTCCAAAACCCAATCAATGAGATGATGTTTGGGAACCCATTATCATTGGTCTTAGGTCGACTATTCAAGGTTGGGGGCCAACCCAAATGACAAGGAAGATCCTCTACCCAATAGTAATGATTCCTACTATTGCATGACTTGACAACTTGAGTGGGCCAGCTGGCCCTACTTTAATCTCAATATATTTTGTTTTAAAGTTTATACTATACATGTGGCCTATCTGGCATTTTTCATTTTTTGGGTTGTAAGTTATCTAGATATCTAGGCTTTAGGGTATCTTAACTCCCGATAGCTGCTTAATGCAACCCACATTTTTTTATAAAGTGCCTTGTCCATATTTTGATTCAGTAATAGTCAAAGGAAGCTTTAATAAAGAAACAACTAAATACACCTTTAAGCTTTGCAATTTCTCTAGAGTCGATATTTCAAATTTCAAGAGCTAAACTAGAAAAATTACTAGAAACATAAAAGAAGAAAATATGTCAGTGTTGAAGCATAAGAAAAAAAGGCAAAGGAACATACCATACTGTCATTAAATAAAATGGACAGAAAACCAAAAGGAAGGGCCAATATGACTACCCAAATTTTCCCCAAAATACTAATGGCGTGAACCGAATATCCTGTGCAAGATGATTATATAGCTCTCCTCTTGTTCTCCACCATTTGTATGCCTCAGTCTGAATAAAGTATCAACTAAGAACAAGGCAAATTAGTAAAAGGCTAAAATATAAGTTTTCAAAAAATACAAAGGTTGTGGCATAGTAAGGTATCATTATATACTAATAATAAACATTAGAACAAAGAAAAAAGGAATTTTGAAAATTGAATGAGATATCTCAAGGAAACAACTTCAATAATTTAAATAAATGATTCTCACGTTCACCAACCTGACCATAGAAAAACACAGGGACTAAGGGACATCTAGTTTCAATAGCCACATGGACAAATCCATGCCTCTTTCTCAAGAAAGAAACGTGTGAAAAGGTAGTAATTTTAAAGTAAGTTCACCTATTCATATACTATTTCCTTGAAGAACATGATACATTTGCATAGTTCCTAAGTGATATTTCTCTCTAAACTAGTGCTTCTAGGTTCCCACTAGCTCTCATGTTTCTCCATATTGATCTATTGTCTGTTTCAAAAAGACAAAAGAGAGCATTTCTCATTCAATAAAAGCAGGACCTCAGAATCATTAACATAAAATGAACATTTAGTATTTACACAAACAACGGAGAAGAACTGACCTCTATACCATACTCCATATAAAATATTTCTCGAACACCACCAGGAATAACAATGCAACTAAAACCAGAGGTCAGATACTTAATAAAGTTCTTCCAAGAAGCAACCACCAATCCCAACCAAGACCATATATGATGTAAGAGTGGTGTGTAGAATATCTAACCAAACGAATCAAAAAATCATGAATCAGAGTACATCCATAGTGTTCTACATGACAGTCTCATCCATCCCTCACAATTTCTAACAAAATTTCATTATGATTAAGAAAGTTACCAAAACATAATGTTGATAGTTTAAATTCATGTGATCTTGTTTGTATTAGTACTTACAAAACTACTTGCAAGAGCCTTGATCCTAGGCAGGGGCATGTAACCAGTATGATTGCACAGGGCTACAATGCCTATTGGTAAAACTAAATGTGGTTCTATAGCAAACATTGCAGATAAAAGTCCATCTTAGAAAACAAAATATTTTCACCCATACAAAATATTGGGAATACAAACTACATAAATACTCATATCAAACTCCTCTTCTTACTATCTTCCTCTTTCAAGCAAATGACTAAACAGCTATGTTGCACGAAACTTCTAGGAACCCAGTGTTTCGGGCCATAACCGTACTCGAAACTCAAATGTAATCTGAACAACATAACCTAAACAGCATAGCTGCTAATTCCATATAACAAAAATATCAAAAATGTTTATTGAAAGAAAACCAATTCTCAACTTGAAACAAAATCAAATATATGATAGCTGACATTGAGCCTAAATTGCAGTAACTTCAAAGTTACATCAGACATTCACATTGAAATAAGGAACCTATTACCAAAAATTCTGGATCATTGAGAAATTTTTCTCAAATTATAGTTGGAGCTACAGTTCATTGATGAACCCAATTGAGCATTAAACATCCACCAAGATTCCATTCTCATGTCGTCTGCCCTACAACCCCCTCAAAATGCATGTGCCAAAAACAGATGATGCCAGGTACAAGTCCCGACAAATTTAGGGAGAATGGTTCCACATCCTCGGATGGCCTGTATAAAAAACAGATGAGACAAGTCCCATGATATTTTGGAAGGAGTCACACATGTTCACCAATGAAGCCAATGGAGCATTAAAGATCCACCAAGATTCCATTCTCATGTCGTATGCCCTATAGCCCCCTCAAAGGGCATGTGCCAAAAATAGATGTTGGCAGGTGCAAGTCCCAGGAAATTTTTGCAAAAGAGTTCCACATCCTTGGATGGCATGTGTCAAAAACGGATGAGGCGGGGTGCAAGTCCCATGATATTTTGGAAGGAGAGACACACCTCAAACTTGATATTAAAGACAAATTCGACCCATGTTATACAGTGCAACCCATAAACCTTGGAATGTGTTTCTTGAAGCTACTTTAGAAGAAAAGGGAAAGAAAATAGAAATTTCAAGTGTGCCAACTAGAAAAAATTATTTTTTTGTCTATAACAACAACACATAGAATACACCTCTAGGGTCGTGGATTAGCTACAAGTTGAACACTTGCAAGGATAATCAACCAGATTCCAAACCCTATAAGCATTCTACGCATGATAATGCAGGGAACAAAATCTTTACAAATGTCAGTTAGGATATTGTGGTTGAAATAATCTTATGAAACATTGATCATGATAATGCGACCAAACTAATTCCAGTTATAATAAGCACCGCTACTCTGAGAAAAAGGGTGGCTAGAGGCATTTGGATCAAGTAAGTGAAAGATGTCAAGAGTTAGTGGATTACCTGAACCCAGTTGACATCCACACAGCAAAGGTTCCTTCACATGGAAAACAAAAGAAGAAAAAAATCCCTCGTAATATCAGAGAAGCTTCATAAATTTATGATAAGTGTTTTCTCTTTGAAAATCCTCTTTAGAATAGAAAAGTCATCCAATGTTCCATTTAGATTTGAAAAATTGCAATGCACAAACATTATGGAGGGTAGAAGACCACTTGAGAAGAGATTATAAAATGTTCATCCTAGAAATGCTAATGCTACTATGAGAAAAAGGGTTGTTGACGCATTTGGATCAAGAAAGTGAAAGTTGTCAAGAGTTAGTGGATTACCTAAACCCAATTTTCATCCACATAGAAACAGTTCCTTTGAATGGAAAAAAAAGAAGCAAAAAATCCCTCATAATAATAGAGAAGCTTGATAAATTTATGGTAACTGATTCCTCTTTGACGATGTGAGTGGGCGAGGTGAACTCATAATTTCCCCGGGGTATTCTTGCTCCCACCCCTCCCTAAGTTAGAAGCCCCCATAATTCTAGTCAGTAATAGATGGCTCCTTGACATTGCCAAGTCTGCTGACTTCATTCCTGAAACAGGATTCCTTGCATCAGTGGAATTAATTGATGCAAAAGGAGTTGTAATGTTCATGACTTCAACAAGGACATCACAGATTGTTTCATCTCTAAGAAGGACATCTCGCAGATGTCCCCTATTTGGAATAGATGCCCTAAGACATGGAGCGCATCGCCAACATCCTCCAGGGTGTCCACTCATATATAAAATGTAACAAAGAAGAACAACTTTCGGGCCACTTCCCTTTAACTCGTGCAATATAGACAAAAATCCATAGACAAGCATAAAAATTAAGAGAATGTGCAAAAATTGTCTGGTCTTCTAATCTAAACTTGATGTGAGAAAATGACAAGAGATTACCCATCAAATATATGACTACTTTAGTAGTTTTATTGACCCTTGAAAACCCTTAGCTCTGTTTAGTCCCAAAAAGCTTTAACAATGACTTTTTTTTTTTAATTCAAGTTGTGGCCCTATCTTCTTTCTAATTTGTTATGGTCCTTGGTAAAGAGGAAAATATACTAATTTTTTATTTTGTAATTGAAATTTATTGTACGGTGGGTGTTTTTTTTTTTTTTTTTTGTTTTTCTTAGGTATCAGGAGAATCAGTAGACCTGCCATTGGTCAGCAACATAGACCTATGGTATGCCATTGAGGAGGCCTAGGGTTGAGTTAGAGGGATTGCCCCCACACTCCTGAGCCTATAACAGAATTTCCCACAAGCTATGCTAGGCAGGTTAACTGAGCTTAAAACATGCGCAAAGCTCCAATATTAGTCAAAAAATTCTTTTTGGTGCATGATTTCCATAGTTTGGCCTAACCCTATGTGCTTTTGTGCCATGAACGTTAACATGCTTGTTTGGTTCAAGTCTCTGGTTCACATCCTACATCCTGCTAATAAAAATTTTTAACCCAAGACACTAAAAACAAGCTAAAAAAATTCTTGTTATACCTTATTCTCAAAATGGGGGTTTTTGAAATTTTGTAAATATATTGAAAATCACATACATAATTACTTTGCATGGTTCATTCAAATTATCAAGTTGCCTCAATAACACAATGCAAAACATCTTTCTTGTGATAAAATTTGCAAGACTCAATTGTTTAACATCAGATATGAAACTTCGCATCCTTAGTGATATTTATTCTTCAATGTAAGTTGGACAATATAAAATCTATAAGTTTAGGATCCCATGCATCCATATGATCTCACACATTCCAAATATAATTACCTATTGCTGCATTGCAATGCTTTTGTGTGCCTTCAAATTTTATTACAGTCATAGGATGAGCCATATGAATTCTAGGTGCTTTTCAATTGTCTCTCTTCAGTGGTATCCACTCTTGAAGCTAACCTGGGCCTGCATAAATTGAAGGACATGCCATAAATCATATCATGTATGTACCATTATTAAATCAATGATTTCCACTTAAAAATGAACTCATAAAGAGAACTGTAAAATAAAGAAACAGTTTCTGGGCTACTTCCCTTTAACTCATGCAATATAGAGAAAAAGCGATAGACAGGCATAAAAATTAAGATATTGTGCAAAAGTTGGTTGTTGCTCTAATCTAAACTTGATGTGAGAAAATGACAAGATATTACCCATAAAATATCCGTGCATCCACATGATCTTACACATTCCAAATATAACTACCCATAACTGCTCTGCATTACTTTTGTGTGCATTCAAATTTTATACAGTCATAGGATTAGTTGTATGAATTCTAGGTGCTTTTTCATTACCTCTTGTCAATGGTATCCACTCCTGAAGCTAACCTGGGCCTGCATAAATTCAAGGACATGCCATAAATCATATCATGTATGCTTCCATTATTAAATCAACGATTTCCACCATCCAAGGTTGGAAGGAAGAAACTCTGATTGGGTCTCTGGCCACTCCTATGGGACTGAGAGTCAACTAATAACTTTGTAGTGGCCATGCATTCATCATAGAAGAGACACATGAAACATTCATTGATGACTGTTGATAAGGAACTCAAATGAATTTCATAGTAGTGACATAAACTGAATAACATAGATAATGCCATATAACAAAACTATCAAAAATGATGAATGAAAGAAAACAAATTCTCAACTTGAAACAAAATCAAATATATGATAGCTGACATTGATCCTAAATTGTAATAACTTCAAAGTTACATCAGACATTTGCATTGAAATAGGGAACCTATTACCAAAAATTCTGGATCATTGAGAAATTTTGCTCAAACTATATTTGGAGCTGCATTTCACTGATGAAACCAATGGAGTATTAAACATCCACCAAGATTCCATTCTAATGTCATCTTCCCTACAACCCCCTCAAAGTGCATGTGCCAAAAACAGATGATGCCAAGTGCAAGTCGCATCAAATTTAGGAAGAAGGGTTCCACATCCTTGGTTGCCCTGTATCAAAAACATATGAGACAAGTCCCGCAATATTTTGGAAGTGTGTTGTTAACAATATTGGAATATTACATCAAATTCCATAAACATTATTTAAGCATGAAAATGGTTTTATTTAGCCAAGGAAAACCAACAGTTGGGCCACATGCATATCTAATCTATCATAAGCATAAAATACCATGAGGAAACCCAAGTTTTAAAACAATGTTTATCGAAGGAGTTTGTACCTTCTAGAGAAAGACGTTGAGCAAATTTGTATTCCTCCAAATAAATAAGATAAGATAATTTTATTGAATCCTAAAAGTAATCACAAAGTTAGGTCCATGGACTAAAATAGGACATGTTTTAAAGAAGCTTCCAGATCAAAGCTAATGTTGACATTTCAGCCTATAGACCAATTCATCCTACATCGCTCTAAGCTGAATTTTCATCTTATAGAGATTTCAGCTGACATTATAAACTATAGGCCTGTACATTGAGATGTGATCCTACAACCATGTAGAATGAAATCTAAGCCTACAGGTTTGTAGGTTGAGCCTATCATCCTATAGGTTTTCCATTTTAACAACAACAACAAAAAAAAACTGAATTAGCAAACTAAAATCTGAATGTCTAAATTCCTAATTCTAGGTTCCAAATCATATTCCCATAGCCGGCCTTTCAACCCCTTGCTTCGGAAAACACTTTTCAGCTGCCCAGTGCCTCACCATACTTCTCAAGTGACTCTAGATTTATTTTACCTTTCAAATAAGTATTTATTTTATCTTAGCATCCATTTTGAACATAATTTTTAAATAATTATCAAATATTAAGAATTACAATTCTTTTAAAGGAAAAGTACAATCTAGGTAGCTCAATCATGTTCATTTTCAATGAATTTTTTTTACTAAAAGAACAAATAAATATCAATGATTGTCTATGTTATAAAGGAAAAGTACATGAAGTCAATATGTATCAAGCACTACAATATATAAAAATTCAAGTACTAAAATATATAATTTCATTTGCAACTGATTATTCACGAATCCATAAAATCGATCATTGATCCAGTACTATTTCATGACAACAATCGCCACTAACCAATACTCTAAACAAAAAAAAAAACAACATCAACAAAATGTTTATGACAAGAACAAGAAGACCATCTAGATTAATGACTTTTCCAAATAATTCTTCGGCCATTGAGTGAAACTCTTTTCCTTCTCCTTCAAACGAACACATCCATCAATTTTATCTTCATATGGAAGGGGGATGTTACTTGTGACATTAATGACATTTACATTTGCATCTTCAAGACCAAGTGGCACTCCATGGATGACATAAAGTGATTGAATTCGTCCAATGCCAACAATGAAGCCGGCATATGGATCTAATATGTTCAGTTTGTCACCCACCTGAAGTAGGTCATGCCCTATCGGAGTTAATGGGCACTGTCAAAAACAAGAAATTATACATAGATATTAGGAAAAAAATAATTACAATTAAATTGAAAAAACATACATAGATATTGAATTAATAGAATAATGTACACTCACTTTGTGGATATCTAAAATACCAACTATATTTGGCACTGATTGGGAATGTTCAGGTGCATCAATTTTGTCATATTTTAGAACTCTCGAGGTAACAGTCTTCGTTTAACATCCTATATGTGATTTCATTATGCACAAATCAAATATTACATTAAAACACAATAACATAGCGGAAAACAATAAATATATTATTAAATTTAACATTAAAATATGAATAACACTAAAATAGAAGCATATTGGGCTTGTAGATATCTACAAAAAATTCTATTGAATTAGTACATACATTCAAATGTTCATGACCCTTGTTTGAGTCATTTAGCATTCTTGCACTACCTAGATTTACATGTTGTTCCTCTGATTGACAGGCATTGCCAATAAAATAAGGCTTCATGAGTGAAGGGAAATGGAACCAAAACATTAACATATTACAAATTCAAGTGAATCACTGGTTCTAAGTGAATTATAATTATCTTACCTCATCTAAATCAATGTTAAATTCCTTCTTTTTCCTTGCGGCAACAAGTGGTTCAATGGAGGAGGCTATGGTTGACATTGTCTTTGCCAAATCAGTTATACATTTCATTGCATGATTATAATCCTCACTATGGTTTTCAACAGTAGAAGCTCCTATTTGTCTACTCTCGACTTCAATAGATGGTAAATAACTTTCTATTGGATTTTTTGACATGTAATTATGTTTGGAATTTTCTAAGTCTGCCATATACTGAGCCATTTCACTCACCACTGGTTCTCTATTAGTTCCTTCAACCTACAAATCATTTTCAACACACAATTAGTTGGATATTCACAAAAATCAAAATACATAACACAATGTACAATATTCAACAACAAAAATTGTATACTTACAAATATGTGTTGTTTGGCCCACAACCCACCCCGACCCAAAAACATCGATCCTTCACATGCTCTCTTGCTTTCTTCACTCTTATACTCTTTCCCAAATACTCTTTGGCACACATACTTTCCTTCAAATATTCCCATTGTTTGGGATTCAAGCTACTGCCCCTATCTTTTCCATCCAAGTTTAATTTTCTGCATTTATGCCTAAAGTTATTCATCAAAATTCTCATTACGTTCTTGTAATATTTGATGGAAATCCTTCCACCAATGGTCTCAAAAACATTTTCAATTTGTTGGATCACTTGATCAACTTTTTTTGGATCTTGATCTGCAAAGTTGGATTTGGTAACATCCAAATGAGACCTTATTCTTGTGCCCAACTCTGTGGCCCACCTAGGCGCATTTGGTCCAATAGGCTCACCATATTTTACCTCAATCAAGTAAGTCTTCTTCCCTTCTAACTTTATTTCTTTGGCTTCCCTTTCTGTGGACCTATACAAGCTTTGACTAATTCTTTTTATTTTGATTAAAGCTGATACATCATTAAAACCAAGACTAGGTGATGAAAAACCACTCATACTTGTGGATAAAGAAGGTGTAGTAGTTCCTAGCACCTTTCTTGGAGGAGATGTAATTGGTGTGATTTCTGTGGCAGAAGGCTGAACTAGTTGGTCCTTGTCCACAATAGGTGTGGCACTAGGTAGCACACCAATCTCCTCAAATGTGCCTTCAAATCTTTGCTTTAACTTTATATAAAGTTCTTGCAACTCTGCTTCTCCAGAATATGCCAATTTTTCACAAACACCTTGGACATGATCATTTGATATATCAAGAAGTTGATCATTAGTATTGTCAGCTTCATCTCCATGTATTGAACTACCAAGGCATTTTCTTCTACGAGTTGGCAACGATATGTCTTTGCTTGCTTTTTGTTTCTTCTCATTTTTTGTGGAATCCAAGTTTCCCCTATAAAACAAAAAACTTATCAATTTATAATTGAAAACATATATGGTCTGCATCATCAAATATATTATATACAACTTTCATTAAATATGCATAGAAGTGAAAATTGATAAGGAGTAACTACTTACTTATTCGCCAAACCAAGAGATGATAACTATTCTTCATTTTTTGTGACGTGTTCTTTATGAACACGCTCGTATTCTAACATAGTTTGATCATTGTTGAGATCATTTTTATGTTTCAACCCCTTCTTCATAGTATTTATGTCCTACATTTCACATTTAAAGAAAAAATATTAGTGCATGGACAAACAACGACTATAAAATATATCTATTCTACAATCATGTATTATGATCAATTAAAATGAATTAACCTTAAACTGGTAATGAGAATGAATCAACATCATGGTAACTTTCAAAACTAACCAAAATGGGAGTTGTTCCTATTATATTATCAAAAACCTTTCTTCAACACACTGCTACTATCATAACATCAGTGGGGACCTGTTACGATGAATTGAGGTAATTATAGCACCTCAGGTCTATGGTGAACCCTCTTAAACTATGCCAGTTAGTATTTCCACTTAACTAACCTTGAAGAATATTTATAAGTTAAATGTTAATCCCAACTTGAATTGTAATCCCTCATAAAAAACTCTTAATCTGTAACAGTTGAAATAGAAAGAAAAATGAAACATGAACCAGAACATATTATGTTGTTTCTTATTATGGTTATTTCCTTTGAACTATGTTGCAAATATGTTGGTAGAAGGGACACTTCAATCAGTATCAGCACGGGCACTAAAGGCTTCTTGTCAACCAACAAGAACCTCTCCCACTCCAAAGCTTAAACAATTTCCAAGATCTATGCTTATGATTGATAAATGCAGAATTAAAGAACTTGAAATAGGTTTATGCTTTTAGTTTGGCTTTAACTGACCAAATGCCTTAAGTTTATTTGCTTAAACTGATATGAAACATATAACAGTGAAACAGTGCAGCAAATAAACATCATACACATAACAAAAATATAATCAAGAGTTCATCCAAACCTATTGGGCTACGTATCCATGAGCTCTTGTCAACTTGACTTGGCTCTTTGGGATTATGTCTTAGATTCTTTTACAAGTTCCACACTCAACTCCATAGGTTTACAATTGTACCTATGGGCTTAGAATACCATCTTACCCTTGGCTGTCCTTACTCTGCAGACAGATCTAGGCTTCTCTAGACTAGACTCCTTCAATTAGTCTTCAACACACTTTGGACATCAGCAATAGCTTGATCATTTTATCTCTTTGTTGTTCTGCAACTTCACTACAACATCGTGGCTCTTAGAAGTTTTCTTTGAGCTCTCTGGCTCTGCGGCTCTGACTCCAACCTTTGCTGGCTCTGCGGCTCTGACTCCAACCTTTGCTGGCTCTGCGGCTCTGGTGGCTATCCTCTGTCCCTCCAGCATCTCTGGGTTCATCGCATTTTATAACACGTTCTGTTACCACAATCGCTTAAAGCATGGAAACCGATTGTCCGTCTCTTCGCCTCCTTCTACATTTTAATTTGTGTTTTCATGAAACGTTCTATTCATCATTTCCTTATGATAGGGAATAATGATGTTTGAATTAGAAACGGTTTCATAATTGAAAAGGAACCGACGAG
Organism: Pinus tabuliformis; assembly: GCA_031772625.1. Classification (NCBI taxonomy): domain Eukaryota; kingdom Viridiplantae; phylum Streptophyta; class Pinopsida; order Pinales; family Pinaceae; genus Pinus; species Pinus tabuliformis. The sequence continues at coordinate 1,228,982,202 of CM062804.1, forward strand.
TGCGAGAAACCCGATTGTTTGGCCTTCCTTCTGCCTTAATCTCGAAATAGACATAACATAATACACAAGAAAAAATCACAAAAACACATCATGAGCCTTTAAGTCAGAACTCCAAATAGAATTCAATTGCATCTATAATCCTCTCGGGTCTGTCCTTTCATCGCATATCGCATGTCACTTTGTGCATTTCCCATGGCTAAACCCAAACAAAACCCAAATAATGGAATACACGGGAAATACAAAGAAATCCAATGAAAATCCGTAAAGCCAGATTTCAAATAGAATTCAATCACCCCTTTAATCCTATCGGGTCCATGCCTTCATCGCAAATTACATGTCACATGGCCCAATGCTCCCCTTTGCATTGTTGCGATCCGATCTCCGATCTCCGATCACTCCGCTTGGCGCTATCGGCCCATCGCTATATCACTATTTTGGCATATCGATGGGCACTGCTTCCATGGTCCATAGTCCTTAAGCTTTCCTGATCAGATCCTGATCGTTGATCCCTTTTCCCATCCGACAGCTCAAAGTGCTCATTGTAATCGGCCTATCGCATATCGTAATGCCCTCGGTCTTTGGTTAAAACATCGTGACTTAATCTTGTCCATCAATTTACCGTTTAATCTGATAGCTCCCACTAAACGTGAAATAGCAAGCAGTTCGCTCAATCTCCACCGTTGATCCGTGATCTCTAATCTGACGACTGATAGTCTTTTCGGATGGCCTACTTGCACGGAGATTACCTGCCCGAAAAAGTGGTTTTCTCTCTCTTGTTGTGTGCTACGTGTCGGCTAGTGTATGGAATCAAGTGAAGCCCTTCCAATACCTCTTACCACCTGAAGCTCGCCCGAAATACCATTTACTGCCCTCGTTCCAGAACTCAAAATGTTTAGCTTATTTTCCATAAACTCTTTCGGATCTGCTTGCTTGTAGGTTTAGTTGTAAAATGTGTTGATCTCCTTTGATCGGACGATCCTCCACCTTTGACCATGTTCTTCATTATCGAAGGTCTGAACCAATATCTGACTGCCACATCATCTACTGCACTGACATCACCATAAACCCGTGACTCTTTCATGGGTTGGCATATGTCCTCTTGACGTAGCCATTGACTCTTTGGCCCAAATTGTGATTTGGTTCTATTTTCTTTATCCGAACTTGGATTTACATGCGGTTTGTGCTATTAGCACCTTTTCTGCCTTTACCTCTATTTGAAGCCTTTTAGACTTAGAGGCCATGCTAGATCCATTTTGGATCACCTAGTGACATTGCGAAAATCCTTCATATATTCTGTGCAAAATCCTATGGCCTCTTGCATTAAATATCCCTCACAAATTCTACCTTCTATTTTTTCCTTATTACAAACAAACATTTTCATAACTTTCATGTATCGTTCTATAGGATGCATCCCTCTTGTTCTTATTGGGCCACAATGCTCTAGTTCATGTTCAAGATGTATAAGAAGATGCATAGAAATATTGAATATTGCTGGTGGAAATTCTTGTTCCAATAACCAAAGGACTTCAACAACCTCTCCCCTTAAATTATCAAAGTTTGAAGGATCTAGAACATGCAAACTCATTCTTTTTAATATTAGGCCCAACGTTATAATTGCCAATCCTGGTTCCTTTTCCAAACTTGATATGACTGTAATAGGTAAAATATACTCAATTATGACATGATAGTCATGGGTCTTGAGGCTTCTTAAGCTATTATTATCGTTTTGGCTTCTAATATTACTACTTACATATCTAGTAGGAAATCAAGTCTGAGACATCAACTTTAAGAATTGTGCACGTTGATCCTTTCTCCACACATAAGGAGCAATAGGTTTTCTGTATTTTCCATTAACATATTTTTCAACCCAAAGATTTGGATGAATCTTTAGTTCTTGAAGGTATAGGCATGGTGACACTATATCATATGCACCAAAATGAGTTTCCATAATAGCAAAAGCTATGTTTTTCTCAGTATGCATAAATTCAACAGTATGCCTAATGGTTATATGCTTAAGGTATGACAATTTATAGAATATGCACACTCTTTTTACACCACTATCAATAAGTGGATCATTTTTACTACCACAAATGCCACCATTTTCAATAAATTTCATTCTTTTTTCTCCATTCTCAATAATGTAATCACTTGTTATTGCCATTGGTGCTTCACGATTCTCTTCCTTACCATTCAAACTTCACTTTTGTCGATGATATGGATGCTCCATTCTGAGGTAAGCACGATGTCCACAATAAATACACTTATGCAAACTACTTGAATACCTCACAAAACCCTTAAAGATGCAAGCCAAACATCCATGGTATCCATGAACATTGAGACCAGTCAAAGTGCTATATGTAGGTAGATCGTGGATTATAAACAATAAAGAAGCTCTTAAAGTGAATTGAAATGAATTGCCATCCCTTAAAATTTGAATTGCTTCATTTCCTTTCCACAATTCCACTAGCTCATCAAATAATGGCTCTAAATAAACATCAATTGTATCTGAAGTCACACTTTTTTTCTCTAGTATAATCAATGACAACATCAAGAAAAATGGCTTGGTTTCTAACCATGGAGGCAAGTTATAATTTATTAAAAACAATGGCCAAGTTGACCATTTAGTGCTTTGATCTGAGAAAGGGTTCACCCCATCTAGAGCTAAAACCAACCTTATATTGTGAGGTTCTTGGGAAAAATCAGGTGATTTGTTGTCAAATTCCTTCCAAATCTTAGAATGATACACAAATTGTTGTTCTTCATCGGTACTCTTATTTTGGGCATGTCATTTCATTAGATCGGCAATGTCTTGACATTTTTACATTCGAAGCAACCGTGGGATAAGTGGAAAGTGATGAAGAACCCTTCTCAGAAATGAATTTGATTTCAACCCTAGTCTATACCTCCCTTCTTTACATTTTGGACATTCAATCTCACTTACAAGATTTTTTCGAAATAATACACAACCATTCACACATGTGTGGATGTTTTCATACCCTAAGCCTAGCTTAGTGATTTTCACTTTACATGCTCTTCATTTTGTTGGCAATGTGGAGTTGAGTGGTAACAACCATTGTAAAAATGCCAATAACTCATCAACACTCTCATTTTTCCAACCATGCACCACTTGCAAGTTAATAATTAAAAGGATTGTTGTTAAATGACTTAAATTGCAAGTACCATACACAGGTTTTAAAGCATCCTCCATCAACTTCTGCCATTCATCCTTGAAACCCTCATTCAACATTCTATCAACTTCAATCCCTTCATCAAAGGTTCCTACCTTTTCATTTTTGTTTGTTTCCTCTTCATCTATGTCAAGTGCCTCTACATCTCTCATGCTATGCAATTTTATCCTATCTGGATAACAATTTTGAGGGAAAGGGCTTATACCGCTATGCCCATATTTTAGCATATGTTGAAAAATCACACTTCTTTTTCTCATCTTCCCACCACGACAATCATTACATGGACATGCATATTTAAGAAAGCTCTTCTCATCAACTATTCTCTCATCATGTGCATGGTATTCATATGTTGTCAAAATTGGTCGTTCACTCATATTCAATTTTTTGCATTCAAAGATGAAACTAATATGTTAACTCTTTAAATTCAACTCTTTTCAAAACTTTGTTTGTAAAAGAGAACTTTCAGCTCCCATTTGAGCACAAATGTCAATTGTGAAAACATTTTAGAAACAACATATAGGAAAAGAAGACTACACATTTTTTACCGGTTTGAACACACCCATACACAACAATCACATAGTCAAACAACAAAAGAAAGTCATATTTGAGAGAAAGCCTATGGATCAACACTTGTTTGAGGAATTTTTTTTTTTTTTTTTTTTTGTATTTACCCCTTTTGAATGCAGATCTACCAGCATGACAACAAAAATTTTTGGTCAATATACTAGCATTCTTAAGGGCACATCCCTTGCGGCCATATTTAAACACTCATTACAACAGCAATGAGGAGAAGAACACAACAATGTGGGTTGCCTTAGTAGCAAATAGGATGCATCACTCAGCTACAAGGGAGGCACTGATGTAGTGTAAGGGTAAAAGCATGTTAATGTGTCTCATTATATGGCAAAAGCAAAAAGTACTCAAATGAAAAAAGATAAAAAAAAAATAATATAAAAATATCAATTAAATGAGTTGAGTTTCATACTTGTTAATTATAAAAAATAAATGCTAAATTTGTAACAAAGCTAACTCACAATAAATTTTGGTAAAAGCTATAGTTAACCTATTTAATGGGTTTAGAAAATATAAATAATGTTATAAAAAGTAAATACTAAATTTGCAAATAAGTCAACTGATAGTAAATATTGGTAAAAACAATGGTTAATCACTCACAAAATATAAATAACTTTATGTAAAGATAAATGAAATGCTAAAACTCTTTAAATATATATATATATAAAAATAGAACTAGAATTTCTAAACAAATAATTTTATATATTATATTATGAATAATATAAAATACGTTATTATAATCATAATTAAAAATTTTATTATAAAAAATATAAAATATATTTTAAAAATTTTCAAAAAATAATTTTAGCATTGTGTTATATGTTATTTTCAAATTTCTATTAAAAAAAATTGATTTTATAAACTTGAAAGGGTAGTTTCTTGGGTCGCGGTTTTATATATATGAAAACATGATCATTTTTACTAGTATTTTAATAATAATTAAAAAATATGCATACCTTTTATTTTTAGATTTGTTTAGCAATCTTTAGAATGTTTACAACACATCTCTTAAAGAATTTGGAATTAAAAAACATAAATCAATAGAGAAATAGGGGGTCGCGGTTTTGTCACTACTTAAAATTTTATGTAAAATATTAATGATACCTTTTAAAGAAAATGAATAAATTAGATAAAAATTTTATATTAAATTTTAGAAAAAATATGACATGAAATTGAATTTAAATTGACATGTTTTGTCTTCTTTTACCACCACCTAGGTTTTTATGATTTTGTAAATTTAAGAGTAAACATTCCAACTCCATTTATTTTTATAAAACTTCTTTGCCACAAAAAGGGAAAAAGTGATACACATTAAAATGCTTTTAGTGGTAAGTTACCAGTTCTACACTCTCTCCTTTAAAGCCTATTTCTGACATGTTCCAAGTGTTCATTCCTACAAAATGATAGCACTCCACTTGAGGGAGTCACTTACCTATTCATCGTAGCATGATGAGTTACAAATTATCACCTTTTTGGAACTTGAATGGAATACATTATGTTTTTAGCCACTTGCATGGAGGGCACATTAATGAAGGATTTACACCACATTCTCTCCTTATTCCTAACATGCAAGAGGGATTTGGAGATTTACATTATTTTTCTATGCTTGAAGAATTTCACCCTAGTAGAAAATATGCATTAGGAGTCATATTTGCTATTGCTATCTTCATCTATAATTATGAGACTAGTCTTTGATACTCATTCAAGACCTTCAAAGGTTGTAATTATATTACCTAGGCTAAAATGCCTCTTAATAAACTCTAGTTGATCAAGTAAAATGGTTCAGGCTACCATATTCTTGATTATAAGACACATTAAAAAGTGTGACAAACCGACAATTGCCCACTATGTTTATCTTGTTGTCTATCTTGAAACTTGTGTAGTTTATCTCATTGTTGAAATGAGACACCTTGTATGTGTCTCAAAACAATTGCTTTGTCTACAATATACTCAAAATTATCCCACATTTCCTTCAATGGATGTGTGAATATTCAGTAGCAAAATTTTCCTCCAATTACCATTTTAAAATAAATCCCTAGGCCTTTTGATTATATAACTGTAACTCCATCTAGTTCTCTACCCTCTACACACATACAATACGATATTGATGATGAAATTGGTCATATTAATCATAAAAAATATTCCTATGATTCTAAATACAAATCAAATTAGGACAACATACTAGGTATAATGGCTTGTAATCCCCAACCTAAATGGATGTCCCAAGGTGCCCTCAACCTTGGAGGAAATTTGCATGATCTTCCTAAACAACCAAAGAGGATCCTACAAAATTTTGATCTTGATAATTTTGTCACTCTTGAAGACCACATACAGAAATTCTATATAACCTTTTTTCTGATGAATGTGTAGCTTGAGGATGTGGTATATAGGTTTTTTCCATATACCTTGGAGAAAAAAGCATCCACATAGTATTATAATCTACCTATTACTTCTATATCTAGTTGGGATTCCTTTAATAAGGTTTTGGTCAGTGAATTTGGTTAGGATTAATCACCATCTATCCTTCTCAAATAACTTATTGTAAGAAAGGAACCCTTTACTAACCTTATGTAGTTTATCTTATTGTTGAAGTGATACACCTTGTATGTGTCTCAAACAATTGATTTGTCTATAATATACTCAAAATTATCCCACATTTCCTTCAATGGATGTGTGAATATTCAACAACAAAATTTTCCTCCAATTACCATTATGGCAGAATCATATAGGAACAAATTCATATGATGTAAATACATGGACAATCCCAATTTTTATGTTTATTTCTTCCTATCTTAATCTATATCTCAACATTTAGTTAGTTTACAATAGTTTTATTTCTATAGTTAGATAGCTTTATTTGAATTTTCATGCTCCTTGTTGTGACAATCAATCAACATTTCATAGATTTCAACAAACCAAGCATGGTTGTTGGGGAAGAATACAGATGGGTCTCTTATCCAAAATGGTGTGAGGTCTTATTAGAACCTCATACCATAGATAACCATTGTGACTTTTACATGATCACTTATCCCTATCAATAATTAATTTGGAACTAGAAGGGAGGACTAATTGCATGGCTAGCAAGAATTCTCATTCATACTATGCAAGCATTCCCGATGCAGAAAATATCTCCCAACATCCACATACTCCTTTTACCTATACTAAGCATATTGACAAGGAAACCAATTACAGAGATGTTCCCTGTAATGAAGCATTATGTTATGTCACTTCCTCTAAGGTTAATTCCCTTAGGCTTATTACTCGTTCTTATGCTAAGAAAATAGGAAGACTCCTCGTAGCCCTTTTCCTCACTAGGAAAAGGGGTATCAGAAGACTAGTGACCAAAGAGAATGTTTTAGATGACTCTGTCAAAGATATTATTGAGCATGTTTTTAAAATGAATCCCTAGTCCCTTTTATTATGTAATTGTAATTCCATCTAGTTCTCTACCCTCTACACACATACAATACGATATTGATGGTGAAATTGGTCATATTGATCATAACAAATATTCCTATGATTCTAAATACAAAAAAAATTAGGACAACATACTAGATATAATGGCTTGTAATCCCCAACCTAAATGGATGTCCCAAGTTGCCCTCAGCCTTGGAGGCAATTTGCATGATCTTCCTAAACAACCAAAGAGGATCCTACCAAAGTTTGATCTTGATAATTCTGTCACTCCTGAAGACCACATACATAAATTCTATATAGCCTTTTGTCTAATGAATGTGTATCTTGAGGATGTGGTATGTAGGTTTTTTCCTTATACCTCTGAGAACAAAGCATACACATAGTATTATAATCTACCTATTACTTCTATATCTAGTTGGGACTCCTTTAATAAGGTTTTGGTCAACGAATTTGGTTAGGATTAATCACCATCTATCCTTCTCAATAACTTATTGTAAGCAAGGAACCCTTTACTAACCATGTGTATTTTATCTTGTTGTTGAAGTGAGACACCTTGTATGTGTCTCAAACAATTGATTTGTCTACAATATACTCAAAATTATCCCACATTTCCTTCAATGGATGTGTGAATATTCAGCAACAAAATTTTCCTCCAATTACCATTATGGCAGAATCATATAGGAACAAAGTCATATGCTGTAAACGCACGGAAAATCCCAATTTTTATGATTATTTCTTCTTGTCTTAATCTATCTTTCAACATTTAGCTAGTTTACAATAGTTTTACTGCTGCAGTTAGATAAATTTATTTGAATTTTCATGCTCCTTGGTGTGACAATCAATCAATATTTCATAGAATTCAACAAACCAAGCATGGTTGTTGGGAAAGAATACAAATGGGTCTTTATCCAAAATGGTGTGAGGTCTTATTAGAACCTCATACAAGAGATAACCATTGTGACTGTTACAGGGTCACTAATCCCTATCAATAATTAATTTGGAACTAGAAGGGGGGACTAATTACATGGCTAGCAAGAATTCTCAGTCATAGTATGCAAGCATTCTCAATGAAGAAAATATATCCCAACATCCACATACTCCTTTTACCTATACTAAGCATATTGACAAGGAAAACACTTATAAAGATGTTCCCTGTAATGAAACAATATGTTATGCGACTTCCACTACGGTTAATACCCTTAAGCGTATTACTCGTTCTTATGCTAAGAAAATAGGAAGACTCCTTGTAGCCCTTTTTCTCCCTAGGAAAAGGGATATCAGAAGACTAGTGACCAAAGAGAATGTTTTTGCTGACTCTGTCAAAGATATTATTGAGCATGCTTTAAAAATAAATCCCTAGTCCTTTTTATTATATAACTGTAACTCCATCTAGTTCTCTACCCTCTACACACATACAATATGATATTGATGGTGAAATTGGTCATATTGATCATAACAATTATTCCTATGATTGTAAATACAAATCAAATTAGGACAAAATACTGGATATAATGGCTTGTAATCCTCATCCTAAATGGATGTCCCAAGGTTACCTCAACCTTGGAGGAAATTTGCATGATCTTCCTAAACAACCAAAGAGGATCCTACCAAAGTTTGATCTTGATAATTTTGTCACTCTTGGAGACCACATACAAAAATTCTCTATATCCTTTTGTCTGATGAACATGTAGCTTGAGGATGTTGTATATAGGTTTTTTCCTTATACCTCCGAGAACAAAGCATCCACATAGCATTATAATCTACCTGTTACATCTATATCTAGTTGGGATTCCTTTAATAAGGTTTTGGTCAATGAATTTGGTTAGGATTAATCACCATCTATCCTTCTCAAATAACTTATTAAGCAAGGAACCCTTTACCAACCGTGTGTAGTTTATCTCGTTGTTGAAGTGAGACACCTTGTATGTGTCTCAAACAATTGATTTATCTAAAATATACTCAAAATTACCCCACATTTCCTTCAATGGATGTGTGAATATTCAGCAGCAAAATTTTCCTCCAATTACTATTATGGTAGAATCATATAGGAACAAAGTCATATGATGTAAATGCATGGACAATCCCAATTTTTATGTTTATTTCTTCTTGTATTAATCTATATTTCAACATTTAGTTAGTTTACAATAGTTTTATTTCTGCACTTATATAGATTTATTTGAATTTTCATGCTCCTTGTTGTGGCAATCAATCAATATTTAATAGAATTCAACAAACCAAGCATGGTTGCTGGGAAAGAATATAGATGGGTCTCTTATCCAAAATGGTGTGAGGTCTTATTATAACCTCATACTAGAGATAACCATTGTGACTGTTATAGGTTCACTTATCCCTATCAATAATTAATTTGGAACGAGAAGGGGGGACTAATTGCATGACTAGCAAGAATTCTCATTCATACTATGCAAGCATTCCCGATGAAGAAAATATCTCACAACATTCAAATACTCCTTTTACCTATACTAATCATATTGACAAGGAAACCAATTACAAAGATGTTCCCTGTAATGAACCATTATGTTATGTCACTTCCACTAAGGTTAATTCCCTTAGGCGTATTAAGCGTTCTTATGTTAAGAAAATAGGAAGACTCCTTGTAGCCTTTTTTCTCCCTAGGAAAAGGGATATCAAAAGACTAGTGACCAAAGAGAATGTTTTAGCTGACTCTATCAAAGATATTATTGAGCATGCTTTTAAAATAAATCCCGAGTCCTTTTGATTATATAACTGTAACTCCTTCTAGTTCTCTACCCTCTACAGACATACAATATTATATTGATGGTGAAATTGGTCATATTGTTCATTACAATTATTCCTATGATTGTAAATACAAATCAAATTAAGACAACATAATAGATATAATGGCTTGTAATCCCCAACCTAAATGGATGTCCCAAGGTGCCCTCAACCTTGGAGGCAATTTGCATGATCTTCCTAAACAACCAAAGAGGATCCTACCAAAGTTTGATCTTGATAATTCTATCACTCCTGAAGACCACATACATAAATTCTATATAGCCTTTTGTCTGATGAATGTGTAGCTATAGGATATGGTATATAGGTTTTTTACTTATACCTCCGAGAACAAAGCATCCACATAATATTATAATCTACCTATTACTTCTATATCTAATTGGGATTCCTTTAATAAGGTTTTGGTCAGCGAATTAGGTTAGGATTATTCACCATCTATCCTTCTCAAATAACTTATTGTAAACAAGGAACCCTTACTAACTCTGTGTAGTTTATCTCGTTGTTGAAGTGAGACACCTTGTATGTGTCTCAAACAATTGATTTGTCTACAATATACTCAAAATTATCCCACATTTCCTTCAATGGATGTGTGAATATTCAACATTAAAATTTTCCTCCAATTACCATTATGGAAGAATCATCGATGAACCACGATGTTTTCTATGCGGGACATGTCCAAAATGTTCACAAGTCAATGGTTCGAAAAGATGGTCCTATTGTGGACCATTTAGTGAATGTTCAATTAACAACCCCTTCTAAGTCCCCCTACACACATGCTCTTCCTCCTCTGGCTCCAGATAAGGGGCGCTCTGCATGGAAATCCCTTAAGGGCTGTTGTTCTCTTGTGAGTGTAGAATATGTTCTAGTATCAAAGCCATTTCTCGAATCTCCTCCATCCTATCTTCGTAACAAAGTGAGTGAGGTGGTCAAGTCCCTAGAAGCTTGTGCCTCACCAGGAGCTCCTTGCTACATTGGGCCCAACACTGGTGATTTATCCTCTCCCTTATAAGAAGATATTGAATTGGGTAGGGTGGGAGGATCTTTGGGTTTGGAGCCTATGATTATCTAGCTAGCATTCTATCAAGACAAAGATGCGTCAATTGACAATGACGAGAGGCATAAAACGTCATCTAGGAAGATTCTTTATGGATGTTCTTTCTTTCTACTGGCAATAGGAAGCTACTTCTTAGGTGAATGACCTTCACTCTTTAGCCACTCCTTCTTATGGACCCGAGACTTGTTCCTATCGGTCCCCTTCTTGTACGTATAATTTGCGTAACTGGAGAATCCTCTACCTCTACCTTCGCCTATGCCCATGCCTTTGTGTTTGATGCTTTCACTTGAGAAAAAACATAAATACATGTAAATCCATAAATTAAATAAAACTAACCTGTGATTCCGAAGACTTGAATGGTGAATTAGCTCGTCTCTTCTGTGATTGTGAAGACTCAAATGGTGAATTAGCCCGTCTCTTCTGTGATTCCAAAGCCTTGAATTGTGAGTTATCCCACCTCTTCAAAAGCCTCCAAGTCCTTTTGAATGCTATTCTATCCATGACAGAGGCTCTAATTATATAGAAACTTTCACAGACTCTAAAAATCTCTAACCATATATGGATTTGTCTCGAAATATATCAAAACCCTCCCACCAACCCCCTCCAAGCCCTCTTTCCAACTGCGCTAAACAAGCCAACCCTGCAAACCCTCCCGCCAACCATGCCATTTTCATGGACAGATTATCCAAAACCCCCAAACCCTCCCACCAATGGCCATAATTTGGTGCCAAACAAGCCATCTTCATGGACAGATTATCGGTTTTCATGGAATTTAGAACTACGGTAAACATTTTCATGGAAACATGGTCCCCAGTAAAGTTTCGCAGGTAATTTGGTAATTTGTTTTCGTTCCTGCACGTTTCTGGGCTTTCCTCCTAGGCTTTCCTCCTGGCCAGTTTTCCACTCTCCCTCAGTCATTGGCCTTTCCTCCTGGCTAGTTTTTCACTCTCCCTCAGTCATTGCAGTCCAAGTTAGGTGGGCTCGATCATTGCAGTGGGTCTAATCGGTCGAATTGAATGCACTTTGCACAGTCGAATGGGTCGAATTTTTTTTGTTTTTAGTTGTGTGGAATTTGAATTTTGTTTTTAATTGTATGCACTTTGTTTTTAATTGCATAGATTGTATGTTTTGGCTTTTTTTTTTTTAATTTTATTTAGAGTTTATTATGTTTTTTGTTTTTTTATTTATTTTAAATTTAATTAATATTAATTATCACTTTTAAAAGTTTTTTTATTTATCAATTATCTATTATTAAAAACAATTATTATTAAAAATAATTAATTATTAATAAAAATTCCTATACTATTAAAAACATTAATAAAATTAAATTATTAATCAAGGTTCATATACTATTAAAAAATTAACAAATATTTATATACCATTAAAAAATTAGCAAAAAATTCAGCCCAAAAACATTTGACTATCAGTGACGGAGCTCTAAAGTGGTCTTTGGGGACCCCAAAACTGTTACAAGGTTCTGCACATATGGAGGTTGGAGGGGGTGCTCCCCCTCCCCTCCCTTCTGGGATCGATGCCTTCAAATGTCTGGTAGCTTCCTGCAGCAAGAGGAAAGCAAACCCGAATCTGTAGAAGTTTGTAAAGAAAGTTGAATCCATCCCCTCCGTTGAATTGCCTGCGGAACACCTGTGATGGACTGTGCTGAACCTAGCAGAACGTGGGCTCATTGATCAATTTACAAGCCTCTAGCCCTCTCCCAAAGCTATAGATGGATGGGTCCAGCGAAAATGGAGACCCCTTGTCTCTAAAGGAATATGAAATCATCTGGTAGGCAGAGGCTATTATGTTTTTGTCTTCGACTCAGCTGAAGGTCGAGATCTTATTTTCCGAAACAATCCATATTTCATGGGTCCCTGTTGTGGCCAGAAACAACCCCCCTTTTATTTAGTTTTAGCAATAAAGCTAAATAAATGGGGACCCTTCTAAAAAATAAAAAACTAGCACTTATATTTCCCTTTGAATAGAACATGCTATCATAAACTAAGGAAAACACTCGCAAAACCCAAAAACCTAAGTTTTATGATATGTTCCAAATAAGATCATTCTCTTAAACAATAAAACATCGCATCGCAAAGGATAATGGGGAAAATCATATAAAGAAGCTTTTGGAATTGCGAAAGTGCGACGTGAGATCGTGCACCCTAAAAGTCCATTGCACATCACAGCTTTCATATGCTGCAAGTATCACCTAAGGTAAAATATCCCGATCCAGCAATATGCGATAAGATATCTCGCAAATCACATCTCGCAGACTCATAAGGTGATAAATGATTGTTAACGAATAGATTAGCGATATTGCGATCTGCGATATTACGAAGCAAATCCCAAAATTGCTTTATCGCAGATCTGCAAGTTTCATCATTCAATAAAGTTTTCTCGTAATTCAATAATGAGATATGGGCATTAATGGCAATTTAATGGTTAGTTGATGGTCATTTATGAGACAAGATTTAAAACTGATCAAAAGGTTATTTCATGTAGGGTGGTATATTTGATATGATTTCAGAATTAAAGAGCTTTCCTATCACTTTATCTCTTTCCTTACTTGTAAATTTGTAGGAGCAGTAAGTAGAGTAATATACGCAGCAATGTGCAGAATGTAATGGGAAAGAAGGGAAAGGATTTGATTGCAGAGGACAAAGATATGACACCCTTGTACATAGATACCACCTATAACAAAGATGTCGACATAACTACTTGGGAAGGCATGTACAGTCTCCGCGAAGAAGGAAAACCTAGAGTTATGGAGGTTAAAGCAACAGGAAACTCGCACGGGTCATCTAAAGCATCAATCACTGAACTTGCATGTTCGTTCTTGCACTGAATATCAGCAAGGCCGAAGATTCTTCCATACACAGACATGGTCAAGTGGGTGCTGGACAGTGCCGATATAACATACAAACAATTCAAGGCTCGAGGCCAAGACCTCATTGGGTCATTCACTGTACAAGGTTTAAGGCTTATGTATCATTTACCACAGCCGCAGGCAACCTACAACAAGCAGTTTGAGGAGAATTTTACCAAAGAAAACGAAGATTTGGTGGAGTGAACCAAGAACTGGTCGGTTCGGAAAAAACGATTGAAAAAGGGAAAAGTGCGCTGACCAAGGCCCATCAAAAACCACGCAGGAGGAAAAAAATAGCACCTGGGAAGCCTGGATCTTGAATGTTTGAGTTATCATTTGGCACTTTTGTACGGTGATGACTATTTTGTTTATGCTCAATATATGAATGACTTATTATGCAATATTCTTCTCACAATTGTTTCGACTAACTTTTTATACGAAAAAATTCATTTTTATCGAATTCTTTTCTTGTAGCGATTGAATGATCTTTATTACCAATTGCTATTCAAAATTATTTTAGATCGCATAAGTGAAAATTTGAATCCCGGGTTAGTTTTAGACTTAAATATTTCTGTTCATTAGAATAAAATTTCATTTCTAAATTAGACTTATATTAAAAGCATTTTACTTAGAAATATTTAAAAAACTGAAATATCAATTCTTATCAACACACAAATTGGGAAACTGGTCCCATTATCCCTAGTCAGACCCACCATCCTAAACAGAAAAGGAGCTACTTTCAAGGTTCAGACTGGGTGGGTATCCCTCTTGTTGTAGACCCGATTTTCAGGGCTTCAACATATTTGGTGCTAGAAGGAGGGCCCCGAACTATGAATGGCTAGTAAATCCAAATCTAAATACCATTCTGAGAGTAAATCGCCCTCAACATCTCCTTCGACTTATCCATCGCATTCCAAATCTTCAAATCCTAAGGGAGAAGTTGAGAAAACAGCAACCACTGCCACAAACCCAAACATTTCAGAGGAATCTACTATTGAACCTCCTGAAATTGAATCTCTGATTCATAAACTTCAAGGATTTTCCATATCACCACAAAAGTCTGAAATATCTCAAGATAGCGTGACTTCGCAATACAATCCTTCTCATCCCTTAACCAGATTGCAGAGTGAAAATTTCGGTATTGAACCAACCGAATTACCTCTACTTAAAAGGAAAAGAACAAGGAAATCACCTCAAGGATCTAATAGTGAGACTCTTTTATCATCAACATCCTTTCCAACTTCTCCATTTCAAAGTCAACCATCCACCCCTCCACTTCAAATTGTTGTCCATCAGAGTACTGGAACTTTAACATCCTCATCCCTTCTATAAACTATTTCATCCACGCTTTCCTCTGTTAGTAGTTCAATGATGGCTCAAACACCATGGAATAATCCATGGGCAGTCTTAATGCCTAACCCCTTAAGTCAATTATTGGCCCATCCTAAAAAATGGCTACCTAAGTTTAATCCTGAAGTAGGCATACTAGCAAAAGAACACATAAACAACTTTATGTTATCAATAAATTTAAATGGTGTTACTAATGAAGATGTTGTTTTTCAGCTTTTCCCTTATACTCCACAAGGAGCAATCGGATCCTGGTATTTTTCATTACCATCCGGATCCATCACCAGTTGGGACATTTTCCAAGAGAAATTCTTGACTAAGTTCGGCGATGATAGATCTACAGCAACATTGATCAATGATCTATCGAATCTAAAGACTGAATCGAGAGAACCTATCAGATATTTTAACTTGCATTCCAATAAGCTTTTGAATAAAACTCTGATCGCTTCCAAGCCTAGCGAAGAAGTTAGAAGTGAATAGTACATATCTACTTTACCATCAAAAGTAACAATCTTTGTTGACAGGGCCGCCAAGGCAACATTAGCAGAAAACATGAAGGAAGCATTAGCAGTAGAGAAACGTATCTTAGCTTTAGAAAAGAAAAACATTGTCGATGAAAGAAAATCCAAGAAGGTTACTTTTAGAGATGATCCTAAGAAAAAGCAATCAAAAGATCCATTTGATTTAGAAGGATTACATAAAGTCTTAAAAACCATGTCTAATGAAATGGTTGAGATTAAGAAACAAGTAGTAGAGACTTCTTCAAAAAAACCCTACAAGCCTTATAGAAAAAATCCTTCCGGTGATGCAAAGCCACCGAATTCTATAACAAATGCAGAATCAGAAGAAGAAGAAGTGGAAGTTTCTAACGAAGTACCTACTGATGAAGATGAAGTTGTAGAAGTACAGGGAATGTGGGACTTCATTCTTCCAGATGAAGAGGATCAAGAGGTATTACGAGTTAGTAAAATAAGTAGAAATCAACTCGATCCTCCACAACCTAGTCCTAAACAGAAGAGTGCAAGCTCAACATCTAAAGATAAATTCACAGATAAGAAATCATCACCAAAAGCAACTCAAACAAGCCCAGTCCAATCCGATCCCTCAACTCCATCAAAAACATTGATTGTTTCCGATGAGATGGAGTATAATATCATTGATGACATGAAGAATACTAGGGCTAACACTACTTTTCATGAGTTGAGCAAATAGAAGTATCAACAAAAGCTGCTTATGAAAGAGTTACATGCAGTACCTGTTGCACCTCTTCTCACCGTTGTAATCTCGCAAGATTTTCATGAGATGGGAAAACCTCCAACTAATATGACAAATAAAGTTGATCCAAATGATATTGCTTTAATTGGAGGTAAGTCAAAATCCAATACTCCCCCATTCCTTCTTACTTATGAAATTTTCAATAAAAACTTGCATAATTGTTTGGTAGATTCAGGAGCTTCATCTAATATTTTACCTAAAACAATATGTGCAAAGTTAAACGTCCAACCTCAAAAATCTGCAGTATGCATAGTTTAGCTGGACCGATCGCAGGTTGAAGTAATCGGTGAACTAAATCAAGTTACCATAAGGCTGTCATCTAATCCAAAGGTATGTCAAGTTATTGATATTCTAGTTGCAGACATTCCCAAATTTTATGGTTTAATTCTTAGTAGGGATTGGTTTGAAAAGCTTCATGGATACTTTGCAACCAATTGGTCACATATGTGGCTCCCTTACAATGGTAAACCAAATCAGATAAAGATTGAGTGAGAAAGACACCAAAAATACATAGTGACAGAATTGGAAGGAGAAAATGAACCTCTAGTATAAAACAAAAATATAATTGGCAACTATTATGTTGACTCTTTCTTAAGAAATTTTAATGCTCACACTTCACCTTATTTAGAACGTTTTGTTTTGTCTTAAGTGGAAACTTTTTCTGAAACAGATAGTTCTAAATGTGTTAACTTTATAGATAGTCTTGTAAATAAATCTTTATTTTGGAAATTATTTTTTGATGGTTCTAAGTCTAATGACGGAGCAGCAGCAGGATGTGTATTAGTTAGTCCAGAGGGAAACAAAACTATGTTGACATGTAGACTCGAGTTCAATTGCATAAACAATACTGTACAATATGAAGCTCTAGTCCAAGGACTATACAAGGCAATCAGATTAGATATCAAGTATCTGAAAGTCTTCGGAGACTCTGAGATTTTTATTAAACAGGTACGAAATACTATACATTGTGTATCAGGTCATTTGAGGCATTATCAATCTTTAGTGCAAGATCTGACTGAAAATTTTATCACATTTAATATTTCACCTATTCCCAGACTCCAAAATGCAAGTGCTGACCTCCTGGCTAATGTAGCTTGCAAGCTCATTCCCTCAGAAGACTACAGTCCAGACAGATTCTCAATCAAATTGATCTTTAGACCCTCCATCCCTGATAATGTTACAAACCAGAATTTTTTTAATGATGATCCTGATATTGTAAGTTTCCTGACATCGGAAGGATCTTACATTAATCAGATAATTGACAAGGACCAACATCACTAGTAGTTACAACAAGAAAGAACTAATAATGCTATACCAAAATCTGTAGTAAAGTTGGAAGACCTATATGATTTAAAAGACCATTTTAAGAGATCTACCAATTCAAAACTTCAGAGTTCAACTCTAAACTATGAATTAGTAAATCTAGGAATGAATACCAAGCCACAAAATATCAACCTAGGTCTTGGCCTAGCTCCAGAAGAAAATATAACCTATGTTCGACTTCTAAAACAATACAAAAACATCTTTGCCTGGAACTACGATGACCTTAAGACTTATGACACTTCGATTATTCAGCATATTATCCCAATGATAGCTGATGAAAAACCTGTCCAACAAAAGCTGAGAAAAATCCGTCTGAATTTGGAAAGTCAGATTAAATCTGAGCTTAATAAATTATTGAAAGCCAAAATTATTTTTCCTGTTCGACATTCTAGGTGGGTTTCCAATATGGTCCAAGTTAGAAAGAAAAAAAAGATATTAGGATTTGTGTTGACTTTCAAAATCTTAACAAAGCCTGTCAAAAGGATAATTTTTCCCTCCCTCCTATGGAACAAATATTGCAAGTAGTTGTAGGATCAGAATTAATGTCGTTTTTAGATGGTTTCTCCGGCTACAACCAGGTGCTGGTCGATCCCGAAGATCAGTTAAAAACCACATTTAGAACCAAATGGGGTACTTATGCATATCAAAAGATGTTGTTTGATCTGATAAACGTTGGCGCCACATTTCAAAGAGCCGTGGATATCGCATTTAAGGGATTAATAAACAAATTAGTGGTGATTTACTTGGATGACATAACAGTATAGTCTAAAAAACGCGGTAATCACCTTAGAAACTTAAAGCAAATATTCCAACGTTGCCAAAGGTATGGGATTTCACTTAACCCAAAAAAATCATTTTTTGCATTAAGTGAAGGAAAACTTCTTGGATTTATAGTGTCAAAATCTACAATCCATATTGATCCCGATAGAATTAAGGAAATTTCTGAATTATCCTTGCCACATAATAAGAAAGCCATGCAATCCTTCCTTGGCCAGATTAATTTTGTCAAAAGATTTGTTCCAGACTTCTCAAGAATTGTGTCACCATTACAAGAAATGATAAAAAAGAATTCACTTTTAAAATGGGTACAAGAAGAATATGAAGCATTCAATCTAATTAAGAAGCAATTATTAATTCCCCATCCCTGGCGACTCCAAATTTTTCCAACCCTTTTATTTTGTATACATTTACCTCTGATAAGTCATATGCTACGATACTCACTCAAGCCAATCAAGACAAGGCAGAAGACCCAATTGCCTTCTTTAGTTCAAATCTGCAAGGGACTGAATTAAATTATTCTGACGTTGAGAAACAAGCTTATGCTGTTTTCAAAGCGATCAAATATTTTAGACCCTTTCTTCTTAAAACCCATACAAAGATCATAGTATCGTTTCCAGTGGTAAGAAATCTCTTAATAAAGAAAGATGTGGGTGAAAAGAGAGCAAATTGGGTCACTGCCTTACAAGAATACAACGCTGAGATCAAGCCAACGAATATTGTAAAAGGACAAAGCTTTTGCAAGATGTTGGCAGGAGCATCACTTATTTATGAAATATCATCTTCGAATCAATAGGTACAAATTTATGAGGTAAGCCTAAACGATATTGAATCGAGATATGATGATATCGTATTTTATCTAGAGACTCCTCAAATATAGATTATACAAAGAAAAGAGCTTTAAGATTGAAGGCTAAGCAGTATCGACTCATAAATGACGTACTTTTTAGGATGAATTATGATTCTGTTCTCCTTTGATGTCTTGAGAAATCTGAAGCTGAAAAGGTGTTGCAGGAACTCCATGATGGACTAGCAGGTGGAAATTATGCGGGAGATGCTACAACACATAAAATCTTGCGCGCAGATACTATTGGGCTACACTATTTAAAGATGCGCATAGCTATGTAAGGAAATGTAAAATTTGTCAAACTGCTACTGGAAGACAAAAGAAACCATAATTGCCTTTGCAACCAGTCAATATTGATCAACCTTTTGATCAAAGGATATTGGATATAATAGGTGAGATCGTTCCTCACTCTTCTAAACATCATAGGTATATCTTTACAACTACAGATTATTTTACTAAATGGGTAGAAGTAGTTCCACTCAAGACAGCCAATGTTGAGCATATCATTGATTTCATAGATCAGTTCATAATCACCAGGTTTTATTTACCCTATGCTTTAATGTTTGATAATGCATCATATTTTTCTGGCAATGCTATGATTGAATTTGCACTTAAAAGAGGTTTTAAGCTTAAATACTCTGCCAGTTATTACCCACAAGGGAATGGGTTATCCAAATCAATGAATAAAAACTTAACCAGAATCATTAAATGAACCATTGATCAGAATCATAAAAAATGGCACAAATCTTTGATGTACGCTTTATGGGCAGATCGAATAACCCAAAAGGCTTCCATTGACACTTCTCCCTTTAATTTAGTTTATGGGAAAGAAGTAGTTCTCCCAACTCATCTAGCAATTCCTTCTTTGGCATTAGTTCAATTTATCGACGAAACATCAACTTCATCTTTACAACTAAGACAATTGTAGATCCTTAAGCTAGAAGAACAACGAGAATAAGCTAAAATCACACACGCTCATCATCAAGCATTAGTAAAGGCTTCCTTTGATTCAAGCATGGTATCTAAGAAGGATTTTCAAATTGGAGATTCAGTTTTGAAATGGGATAAAGCTCATGAAGAAAAAGGCAAACATTCTAAATTCCAACGAATGTGGCTTGGCCCATTCCAAATTATTTAAATCATAGGTCCTTCCACTTTTATGTTGCAAGATTTAGAAAGGAAAAGAGAATCTTTACTTGTTAATGGGCAAATCCTTAAAAAATACTTTCCATAGAAGATGACCTCTCCTATTTTTGTAAATTATTGTTTATATCTTTACTTTGATAATAAAACAGGTTGTAAATGGTTAACTTTGGGAATTCACAAAAGATATTAGTGTTTCATTTAGATTTTGTTTTTTCACCTGTATAAATAGAACTGATTTGGAAAATTGATCATTATTATTGAAAAATACAGTCAAATGCTATAACCCTGAAAATGCTACTAGTTTCAGCCTTACGAATTTTGATGAAAAACAACCTTTAGCGATAATTTGTTTTATATCAATCAATGAAAAGCATCAATAACAAAACAAAGGTTATCTGTAGAAAAGTTGTTTCCAAAAACTCTATAATTTTCATCCAGAGCTATTCATAAGGAACCAATGACTTCCTCCCCACCTAGGGAATTACGAGTTTCAAGGAATAATCCAATGATACACTCTAATCTTAAATAATAAGAAGTCTCATCACGATCCAACTTATCATGATCATAGATATGATGACTTGCTGACATTGCCAAAACTGCATACCACAACAGGGCAATGGCTCAATATTGTTGCAATCAAAAGACAAGGGGTCTCATCACGAGCCAGCTTGTTCAACAAAGTTCTAAATCAAGTGAATGGTATTGTCATAATTTGGCTACCAAACCAAGACAATGTTCTTTAAGAATTAAAAGAAAACAAAAAACAACAAGTGTGGATATGGATTTATCTTTGAAAATTCTATATTTCTCCAATTAGGATACAGGATCATTGTTGGGTAACAGGTAACCCTATCAAGGCTATGAATGCTTGCTGGTAGCAGAGGCTCTACCTACGAAAAATGAGCATACTTAAAATTGATCTACAGAGAAGTCTTTCTTTTTATCTTTATAAACTATGTAGTGACTGATGTAAATACAATGACTAGCTTTTGGAAGTAAATAATCAGAGTTAACATAGGAGAAACAAACTATCATTGACAGCTGAAAGCATGATACACTTTATATTTCTATAATAAAGTTTGATTTTCTAGAAAACATTTCTATTTTGAAAGTTTAGAAAATTTGAAAGATAATCAGAGATAACTAGTTCTTCCTAGTGAATCGCCAATTGTTTTGGCCAGCAACAAACCCCATTTTATTTATTTTTAGCAATAAAGCTAAATAAATGGGGACCCTTCTAGAAAATAAAAAACTAGCACTTATATTTCCCTTTGAATAAAACATGCTATCATAAACTTAGAAAAACACCAGCAAAACCCAAAAACCTAATTTTTATGATATGTTCCAAAAAAGATCTTTCTCTTAAACAATAAAACATCACATCGCAAAGGGTAATGGAGAACATCATATAAACAAGATTTAGGAATTGCGAAAACGCGACGTGAGATTGCACGCCGTAAAAATCCATCACACATCGCATCTTTCATACGCCGCAAGTATCACCTAAGGTAAAATATCCCGATCCAGCGATATGCGATAAGATATCTCGCAAATCGCATCTCGCAGACTCATAAGGTGATAAATGATTGTTAATGAAACAGATTAGCGATTTTGCGACCTACGATATTGCGATTTGCGATATTGCGAAGCAAATCGCAAAATTTATTTATCACAGATCTGCAGGGCTTATCGTTCAATAAATTTTTTCTCGTAATTCGATAACGCGTTATGGGCATTAATGGCAATTTAATGGTTAGTTGATGGTCATTTATGAGATAAGATTTAAACTGATCGAAAGGTTATTTCACGTAGGGTGGTATATTTGATATGATTTCAGAATTAAAGAGCTTTCCCATCACTTTATCTCTTTCCTTACTTGTAAATTTCCAGGAGCAGCAAGCAAAGTAATATAAGCAGCAGTGTCCAGAACATAATGGGAAAGAAGGGAAAGGCTCCAGCTGCAGAGGACAAAGATATGATACCCTTGTACACAGACACCACTTCTAACAAAGATTTCGGCATAACTACTTGGGAAGGCATGTCCAGTATCCTCGAAGAAGAAAAGCCAAGAGTCATGGAGGTTAAAGCAACAGTAGACTCGCACAAGTCGTCTGAAGCATCAATCACTAAACTTGCGTGTTCGTTCTTGCACCGAATAGCAGCAAGGCTGAAGACTCTTCCAAACACAAACATGGTCAAGTGGGTACTGGACAGTGTCGATATAACAGACAGACAATTCAAGACTCGACGCCAAGACCTCATTAGGTCATTCACTGCACAAGATTTAAGGCTTATGTATCATCTACCAGAGCTACAGGAAACCTACAACAAGCAGTTCGTGGAGAAGTTTACCAAAGAAAATGAAGATTTGGTAGAGTGAACCAAGAACTGGTCAGTAAGGAAAAAACCATTGAAAAAGGGCAAAGCGCATTGACCAAGGCCCATCAAAACCACGCAGGAGGCAAAAATAGCACTTGGGAAGCCCATAGCGAAAAAAGGAAGCAGCTTTGGGCAAAACCCCTCGATAAGGAAAGCCCCCGAGCGCTGAGTCACATGTAAGCTGGAAAACCATGAGGAAAAGCGCTAAAGGCGGAACAGGTAGCAAAAGAAGTAGTTGCAGCGGCAAACAATGTCATTAACTATGTCAATGAAAACCTGCACAAAGCAAACCTCATTTTAGAGACCACACCAGGATTTCTCCCAAAAGCACAGAGACTGCAAACAAGCTGGAGACAAAAGGCTGAGGAAAGGGCAGATTCCATCAAGAAGTTAACCAAGTTGAATTGGGAAACTTACTGGTAGTACTTGGTTAAACCGCACAGTCAATGCATGACTCTCAAATGCCTTACGAACTCTGCTGAGAAGATAGCGCCAGCAGTTGCCAATTCTGTTTTCGCAGGGCAACTAAAATCGGAGGTCAGCCAACCAACGCTCCTCAAGCCGATGTTGAATGCTCGCGACCACAGGGAATAGATACATAGATATTTATTTCTAGATTCATTTTTAGTTTTAGTTTTTATTTATTTTTACCTTAGATGAGGATGGTCATTTAAACCTCCTCCTATATTTTTGTAATAAACTATTTTTAGTATTTAGGAAGTAGTATTTTAACCCCTCTCATGCATTTAGAGAAGGGTCCTGAAATTTGTCAAAAACATTTCCTCGGAACATGCACTTCTGCACCCTTAGAGGTGTTTTTAATGAATGAATGGAACAAGATTTATTGATATCTATGTTTGATGTCTGCTACTGAAATGCACTTTTTTACTCTTAGTAGATGTTGAATTAAGAAGAAATAAATCTATATTGCTGAAGCTCATGAGTAGGACTTGTTATAAATGGTACTTTTATCTCTTAACGATTTCTGCTTATGTGTCTAAGTAATATTTTATGCTCAGTTATTTATATATGAAAGCTTGAATGTTTGAGTTATCATTTGGCACTTTTGTACGGTGATGACTATTCTGTTTATGCTCAATATATGAATGACTTATTATGTGATATGCTTCTCACAATTGTTTAGGCTAACTTTTTATACGAAACAATTCATTTTTATCAAATTATTTTCTTGTAGTGATTGCATGATATTTATTACCAATTGCTGTTCGAAATTATTTTAGATCGCATAAGTGAAAATTTGAATCCTAGGTTAGTTTTAGACTTAAATATTTATGTTCATTAGAATACAATTGCATTTTTAAATTAGACTTATATTAAAAGCATTTTACTTAGAAATCTTTAGAAAATTGAAATATCAATTCCTATCAACACACAAATTGGGAAACTAGTCCCATTATCCCCAGTCGGACCCACCATCCCAAACAAAAAAGAAGTCGCTTTCAAGGTCCGGACCAAGTGGGTATCCCCCTTGTTGTAGACCCAATTTTTGAGGCTTCAACAGACCCCAAGGGCTCTATCTGAATAAATGGATGCCAAACCTTGATCCTTCCCAGGATATACCTTTAGCCATCCCTGTTTGGGTAAGGTTACCCGACCTCCCTCTTCATTGCTGGAACCCGGAATCTATGGAAATTGTCAGGAACAAACTAGGTAAATACATTGATAGGGCTAAAAGGAGAGAAAAATATTTGTGTGCCATAATATGCGTTGAAGTTGACTTGGAGATAGGGTTTCTTGAGGTGATCAAGCTAACCGTAGTTGGTTGGTCTCACATACAGGAACTCGACTATGAACAAATCCCCTTCAAGTGCCGACATTGTCACAACTATGGTCATTTCACTCAAAACTATAAGAAGAAAATTGAGGAAGAAACTGAAAAAGAGAAGGGTGAACAATGGACACAAGCCCAAAAAGCAAGCACATCCAAGTAGACCAATAGAGCGAAAGGGAAAGGAGGGAATACAGAGACCGGGGGACCCTCTACTGGGAAGAGACTACCTGAAGCTCATGCCACAATAGATGCCACCACTTCAACAAATCCTTTTGCTATTCTAAACCATATAGAAGATTAGAACCACCCAGATCTTGAAGAGAGAGAGGTGCGGCATCATATTGAACAGATAGCAGATGCAGAAATCAACTCAGGATCTCAGGAACAAACTGGAGCAGCCACTTCATAAATCCCTTGTGTAGATGAAACCTTGCAGGAAACCCATGGATCTCCAATAGGCACCATATCCCCACGCTCTTATGGAGAAATGATCAAAAAGAAAAATTTGTTAGACAGCTCTAGTTCTTCTGAAGGAGACTCTTTTGAGTGATCTACTAAATAGGAAGGAAGGAAGTCTTGTAAGGAGATCAGAGAAGAAGAGGTGGAGAGATTAAAGATGCAGGGCAGTCAGTATACAATCGAAATGTCATTTGACAGAAACACGAGGGCTCGACCCACAAAGGGAGGCCCTACTCCTTCCTTCCCCAGTAAATAATGCAGATTGTCTCTCGGAATCGCAAGGGTTTGGGGAACCCATTAAAATCTGAAGCAGTAAAAGATCTATCAAGAATGGAACCCTCAGATATCCTCATGCTCCAAGAGACAAAGATAGAAGAGGATGCTCTTCTATCCTTAAGTCAAATCAAGTGGAATAACAACTCAGGAAAAGCGGTCAACACCCGAGGTACTTTAGGGGGTCTTGCAACCTTATGGTCAGAGGATATGTTTCAACTGAAAAGCTCCTTCGCAACCCAACACTGGATATACACAGAACTTCAAAATCTTCCAAGTAAGATTTATTTTTGGATGACTCTCTCCTCTTGGGAGGGGCCTCGATTAAGATAGAAAGGGCTTTTAATGAATTCTTCAACACTTTTGCCTAATTTCAGTGGCCTTGATCAACAAAAGAAAAAGTGTTGTCTACGATTGGAATGTATATCATCTGGCTATCCTTCGAATAGCTTGCTCCTTGGGATTCCTTGGGCATGAAAAATGGGAAAAGATCAAATATCTAGGCCTTCCCCTAACCTTGGTACCAAGCTCTCCTTCCCTTTGGATCGAAGTAATAAGGAAGATAAAAGAAAAAATAGCATATTGGGGAGGCCAATGGCTAACAAAGGCTGGGAATATGGTTTTGATAAAGGTAGTCCTCTCCACCCTTCCCATCTTCCAGTCTTCCCTCCTGCTAGCACCCAAGTCTATCACAGAAAGGATCACCAAGCTCCTTTAGGACTTTCTATGGAATGGGGGTAAGGGAAATCAGAGCAAGTTACATCTGGTAAGATGCGATATCCTTAAAAGACCACTCCAGGAAGGTGGGTTATAGATTCGGGATCCAGGTCTGGCAAATTTGGCTCTAGGTGGAAAAATCATATGACAACTGTATGTAGACAAAAAAAATCCTATCAACAAGATTCTTTGGATGAAATACCTAAAGGGAGGCTCCTTGAGAAACCTCACAACAACATCTACTCCTACAGGAACAACAATTTGGAATTTAAGTAGAATATGCATCGATCACTTACAATAACATTTTTATAGAATCCCAAAAAATGGCTTGAGAACCTTACTATGGGAGGATACTATTCAAGGGAATGCCCCTTTGGCCTCCCTAAATTCGTGCAACGAGATAAATATTTGGCTAGTGAACAAAGGTCTCCTCTAGCTTGTAGACATTTTCTCTTGGGACAACAAAGAGAATTGGACAGGATGGACTTTTCCGGAGGTCCCTAAACCTCTCCACGCTCAAAAAAACTTGTTGTATATAGCTCTCTCTGGCCTCACCCCTGTACACCACTCATCCAAGGACAAATGGGGGTGGATAAGAACAAGAATATACATAACTTTTAAAGATTCTCCTCTTTACAATCTACTCATGCCCCATTACTGACATTGATGATCTGGAAATCTATTTGGTCCCCCTTTAGCCTACCAAAGGTGAATTTCTTCATATGGTTATTCATGCATAAAAAGGCACTAATAGGTGAAAATATGAATAAAAGAGGGTTCCACGACCCCTTTAGATGCTGCTTATGCAACTCTGCTACTAAAACCTCCAATCACTTCTTGGTTGACTATGACTTTACACAAGTAGTATGGAATTTGGTCCTTCATGGCCTTAGTTCTCCCTCCCCCTCTAGCCCAGACATATGTCGTTTCTCTTTACATCTCTTGGATAGACCAAAATCCTGAGAAAAAATATAGAAACGTAGCCTGGAGAAACATCTTGCAAGCTATTCTAAAATGCCTTTGGTGGAAAGTGTGGTTGGCTAGAAATGACTGCATTTTCAACAACATGCTTCTGAATCTAGTGGTAGTGGCAGCCAAAGTGAAAACCCTCTTGCTAGAAACTGCATTTAAATCTGCTCCCACCTCCTCTTTACCTTTAGAAGCTTCTCCGTGGTTGGGATCCTGCTCGACCAGTGAGAGGAATGAAATAGTCAACAAACCGTTGAATGCTCCAAATTGGCAAAAATCAAGGCAAAAGTGACTGCATGGAGGGCAATGTCTTACCATAGTTGGGAAGATCATTTTTGTCAAATCAGTTCTCTCCTCCCTTCCTATCTACCAGGCTACATTTCTTTTAGCTCCAAAGATGATCACCAAACAACTATCTAATTAGCTTATTCGAAATTTCCTATGGCAAGGAGGAAAGGGGAACAAAAAAAAATTCATCTTGTAAGCTGGGACATAGTGAAAGGCCAATAACTGAAGGTAGACTGCAGGTAAGAGATCTCGAGTTGGGAAATCTGGTTTTGGGAGGTAATATTCTCTGGAAAATATTCTCAAATCATAGACGTCGTGTAAGCCAAGTTCTTATTAAAAGTATCTGCACGGACTCTCAATAAACAATATGGAAGAAGGAGATTCATGTAAAGGAACCACATTGTGGAAGCTTTGTAGCCAAGGCTAGGATTTCTTTAAAGACCATTGACTCTACAAAATCCTAGGAAATGGAAAAAGAATTGAGTTGTGGGAAGACAAGATCATGGGCCTCCAACCCTTAAAACTGGCCCCTGAAATTGCAGATTTGCGCAACTGCCTCATCCAGAAAGGTATCCACAAGCTTGCTGACATATGATCTTGGGGTTCCGAAGGGAATTGAAGTAATTGGGATATCCACTACCCTCCTGACTGGATGTCCCCTCAACGTCATCTCCTTATAGCTAAGCTCTCTAGCTTGGCTTCTGTGCATCTCCATTCGAGGGACACGTGGGGATAGGGGAAGGCCGAAGATTACTCAGCAAGGTAGGGATTTCTTGCTCTTCAAGAACAACAACCCCAGATCCACTCTGCAAAGCTTTGGCAGCATGTTTGGGATCCCTTTGGTCTCCCAAAAATAAATTTCTTCTATTGGATTCTCATGCATAGAAGGGTCCTCACTGGATATAATTTAATGAAACGTGGAATTAACAGCCCCCATAGTCGATGCCCTCTCTACTGCATGGCTTAGAAAACAATTGAACATTTGTTCATCGACTGCCCCTTCACTCAAGAAGTCTGGTTTCAAGCAATGTTGGGGCTAAATGCCCAAATCCCGGCGAAGCTTTCAGTTGTAATTAGTCTCTCCATTTTGGAAGAGTTCAATCCTCACACTCTGAAGAGCAAAACAACATGGGCTAAAATCTAGAATGCAATCCTAAAATACATCTGTTGGGGAATTTGGTTAAGTAGGAATGAAGCCATCTTCGATAAAACCACCAATATAGTGATTGCCAAAGCCAAAGCTCTACTACTGGAAACATATGAAAACATACCTCAAAATTCAAACAAATCTCTCCTCCTTGAAGAACTCAGCTAGCTAGGAGTCCCTGAGCAAGACTAGCAATAAAAGGAACCCCTCCCGACCTTGCCTCAATCCAGAGTGGTAGCTTCGGATCACTGAGCCAGAATTTCAAAAGTGGTGGAAAAAATAGGGAAAAGATTCGATATTCCTTGAGGGAGCCTCCAAAGGAAACTCGAGGATATCAGGGGCAGGAGGAGCAAACTACTCCTCAGACGGGCACAAAATGGATAGCTTTGGTTGGGGCCTAGAATAGAGCTCAAACAACCGGGCTGAGATTCTAGGAGTACTGCTCAAAGCATGTCACCTGGCTCCATGCAAGACCAAAGAATGGCGATGGAAGCATTCATCAAATGTGAAAGATAGATGTTGTCAAATGCTGGTTAAAAGACATTATTCACAGTCAATGTAAGAGACGGACTCACCTCAGCTCCAGCAGAATAAAACGAAACTCGCAAAGGACTGTAGATAACGCAATCATGACTTAAGCAGTTAACTCAAACATCGAGGATATGAAACGACTTCACAATATTTTCATAGACAGAGGCTACAGGTTGTCGAGATGCTGGAAACGACTTTGGACAAAGCCTGGTTCGCCTAACCCAATAAGATAAAAGCAGAAAGGATCTTAAAATACCTCCCTTGATTTTCGATTCTAAGCGTTAAGCTAGTTGGATCTCTTAGCAATCCAAAAAAAAAATCAAATGTATCAACGAAATTTTATTGGAAAATCTATATTTTCAGGACCCTGAATAGCCAGAAAACATACAACATAATGTAATAGGGTTTGTTTGGCTCAGGCACAACCTCACATTTTAATAAAATTCAACCACTCTTGTTGAAAAAGAAAATTAATAACAAAGATTTATATACCATTAAAAAATTAACAATTTAATTTTATTGAAATGAGTTTCATTACATCACTTACTTTATCTATCCACTATTAAAAACAATTAAATTATTACCAAAAATTCATATACCATTAAAAAAATTAACAAAATTATATCATTAACAAAGGCTTATATACCATTAAAAAATTAACAAAGGTTCATATACTATTAAAAATTTATCAATTTGGTTTTCTTGAAGTGAGCTTCATTTCATCACTTATTTTATCTATCAACTATTAAAAACAATTAGATCATTTTTTTTTTCAGTAAAAACATTCGTTATATATATTATCATAGTAGAAGTGTCAACAAAATACATCACTACTACAACAAAATACAATGTCACAGGTATAAGGGTTGGCACAAGCCTTTCTCTAAACAGTAAGAAGCCTGAAGAGAATCCAAGACAGTTGGTGTATTTGATTATTGTCAGCACAAAAAGGTCAAAATTACATGTCTCAGAATTACACATTAAGGAGGGGGATTGGGAAGAAACATGGGAGGTGCAACAAAGAAAGAAACATGTTCATGGATATGATATTAATCAATATGTTCCACCTGAGTCTCCAGGGCGTGGAGATATTGGTCGACGTTTGTGCATCGAAGGCCTTGACGCCAAAGATCTTACACCAAATTCAAGGTCTCATTATGCATATGTAGGAGATCATTAAATATATAAGCAACCAATTTGTTCTTGTCATCATATATCTTCTCCCTCGGTGTATCAATGTTGAGTTGTATGCTATTCAACTAGGTCATGATCAGGAAAAATTTTAAGAACCCCCCCTAAATTTATAAATATAATAAATGGGCGAATCTCCATGGTATATAGGAAAAATGGAAGGCGATTTTATCAATAATATAATATGTATATATAATTTTTTGGCGAATCTCTCACCAAGCATGGCGAATATTTTACTCAATTATAAAATCTTGTAAGATATTGGCGAGTCTTTTACTAAATAATAAAACTTTGTAAAGTCCTAGTTAACCTTAGCATAGGCTACTTGCTGGTTTAATTCCCCCATTTAAATAGGCTACATTCGAGGTGAATACCATGGGTCAATACCATGTGCCATTTTGGTGAATACCATGGGTCAATACCATGTGCCATTTTTATTTTTATTAATTCTAATATTAGGGTTAATAATGGTTTTTTGCATGGTATTAATAACAATCTAGTCCATTGTATTTGTCCCATAGTATTTTGGCCATCGGTTTCACCTAAATATAACCCATTTTTTGAGTGTTCTTAAATATAAGGTGGCTTATGGAGTAAATATAACAAAAATGTTTTATTTGTTTACCATACCTCTCGTTTATTTATATTTTTATTAATTTACCATACCTCTTTTACAAATATGGTATTTGGCGCATAGGATTCACTTAAATAAAACCTCTTTCTTGAGCCTTCATTATTTACCATACCTCTTTTATAAATATGGTATTTGGCCCATAGGATTCACTTAAATAAAACCTCTTTCTTGAGCCTTCATAAATAGAACGAGGGTTATGGACTAAATATAAAAAGAGGTTTTATTTATTTACGATACGTCTAGTTTATTTATATTTTTAGTTATTTACCAAACCTTTTAAGTATAAAAAGACGTTTTATTTATTTACCATACCTCCACTTTACTTATATTTTTATTTTTTTACACCCTTACATGTATATAAGGTGACTTATGGAGTAAATTTAAAAAATGTTTTATTTATTTACCATACCTCTCATTTATTTATATTTTTATTAATTTACGATACCTCTTTTATAAATATGGTATTTGGCCCATAGGATTCACTTAAATAAAACCTATTCTTGAAAATGGGTGAATGGATTCACTTAAATAAAACCTATTCTTGAAAATGGGCGAATGGAAGGTTGTAAGTCCTAATTTCAAGGGCTAAATTTACCTTTTTTACCCTCTCCCTTAAAATAAGGTGGGCTATTTGAGGTGATTTGTAAAAATGTACTATGATACAAAATATTCGCCCACTAAAAATTTAAAACCCCTTAATTTCGTCAAACGGCGAGCATTCACCCCTAAAATTATCCTTGGTCATGATGGATTCCAAGGTGACCTGAGCTTCTACATGGCCCAAGGAGTAGGCTGGGGACAGGGCCATGTCTGCAGCGAAGTGGTGACTCTTATTCAACTTAGAGTCTGAACTAGGCTCTCCATGCTGTTGGTGTTCATCCATATGTGGTTCAATACCCTCCCCCTTCAGGCATGCCCTTGATGTCGAGGAATACAACCAACACCACCATCAGCAATCGCACCACCATGGGAAGCGTACCGCCTACCTGAGAGAAACACACCATGAAATTTTGAATTGATCACAATATTGAAATAAAACTCCACTTACTATACCCAATTCATTGAACATAATTAATAATAGTATCCTACTAGGATTAAAGAGCCCGAAGTCCCGAGCACCAACACCGTAATCACAGCCAAAAAAGAAGAAGGAAAGCACGCTAGAGGTCTTGGGGTTCGCAGAGCTCTAACAACCCCAAAGATGGCACCTGAGGTCACTCTCCCCTAGAAAACTATTATCCAGTGGAGCTTCCTCAAACAAGAGATAGATCCAGACTAAGGACAACTTATATTTCATGTCTTCTCTCGACCGACACAATATTCCAGTCCCGGAACCAAATTATAATTCATTACGCCAGATAGAGAATTATTCCTCTAGATCCAATATATGGCCATGCTTGATGCAGGTGTGAATTCCCCTCTCATTCGAATTTGACGATCTCGTCGTATTCTGCTGCCCCATGCCACAACCCGAGCCAAGACAGGAACAAATTACCACATGACCTCATCCTCTCCCTGCAGTATTGATCTCTCCTGATCATCGCCCAACGCTTGCAAATGATCTTCTGCATGCAGTCCCTAGTGTGCAGTATTAAACACAACTTGTGGGGAGTGGGGTATGGGTTCTGACGGCTCTTCATTGCGTTCGTGTGGCACATGGAGGCCCCTGATCTAGCTCCTCAATCCAATATTAATATTGCACTACCAAATTGCCTCCAAAATGATCACCCCCATTGGGGAACAATTATTTAATCGTTAACAAAGGTTCATATATACCATTAAAAAATTAACAATTTGATTTTCTTGAAATGAGCTTCATTTTTGCATCACTAATTACTTTATCAACTATATATCCACTATTAAAAACATTTAAATCATTAACAAAGGTTCATATACCATTAAATAATAACTAGCTAGGATGGGATATTTTTTAATCATACTATATATATGCATTGTAGATGGATTCAAAGACCCTTGTAGTGAAATGTAACACTTCAGTATCAAAATTGCAATTTTCCATTTCTAGAGTGACATAATTAAAAATTACTAATATAAATGACTAGTTCATATACTTGTTGTACTTGTTATTTGGTCGTATTTTTATTCTTTGACTATAATAGTCATTTACGTTAATCATTATTAATTTTGTCACTTATTATCTAGTCATTTATTTTAATCATAAACTAAGTTAGTCATTTAAGTTAGTTGTTTTTAGTTTAGTCATTTATTATCTAGTCATATATTTTATCCCTAGACTAAATTAGTCGTTTAAGTTAATCATTTTTAGTTCAGTCACTTAAAATTGTTCAAATTTAGTAGTAATTCACTTGAAATAATTGTGGTGACTAACTTTTTTAGTCACCTAGTCACTAATTTCATCATTTTCTACTAGTTCTACCTCCCTATCAGTATTATCTAGAAATTCCTTCTCTCGGATCTCACTACCCCTTTGCTGTTGAACGATCACTTAGTTTGAATTACTTAGCTTCCTAGCCCTAGAAATTGAACTCTAGATCAATTATCTGTGTGTGTGTGTTTTTCCAAATTAACCCCAAGCCTCCATTTTATACTTTTCATGTTGAGTCTTCAATAGCCAAGATTAAGTCTCTAATCAGCGGCTAGGATTAAAACATGAATTGATCCACCTTCTAGATCATTCTCACCCATATTTTTATTAATACCCATTAATATTTTAATTTCCCTAATTTTAGACTTACGGAATCCATTAAAAATATTATTTATTTTAATAAAATATAATTGGGGAGGAATTTCACCAAACGGTTTACGGGTTCTTTAGAACTCATGTGCCTTAGCCTCTCTACTAATTTTCAAGGATATAACACTTCTGATGCTACCAAAAACTAACATCTTGGTGCATGTTGGGGATCATTGGAAATGAGGTTATGGGTGTTAATGACAACCATGGAATTGATATGTTCTGCTCTGATATAAAGGGGTTATTTCTCTTCTCTTTCCAACAATCCCTTTACTTCCTTAACCCTGGCCTCTTCATGACTCATCCATGATGCCAACGCCAGTAGTTGTAAGTCTCCAACTTCCCACACATTAAATTCTATTAAGCCCCAAGTTATGTAAGTATAAGTTAGATATCTTGGCCCTATCCTCCAGGGTGCTTTGGTCACAGAGGTCAATGAACTCTCTATAGTTTTGAAAAGGCATAGTCCCTCGTTGTGATAGGGTTTTTATCTATCATTGATATTTTAGTTACAGGGCATATGATTTTGCTGGCATCCTGCACTCGAGTACCTCCATAGAGAGGCTTTCCATATTGACCAATTGGCTCTCTTTTTCCTATACTTTCCTCCTCAACCATGTGTTCACAGCCTCTAGTTGAGATTTGATAACTCTTTCCCTATCTCTTATCTCACTCAACTCTCTTCCCATCTCTAGTAGCTTCTCTTCCATATAGCCCACATACTCTACATTCTTTGATTTAGCAATTTGCATCCAACGATGTGTCCTTTCTCTCTCCTTCTCAAGATTAAAGAAGAGAGGGATGGAAAATTTATGTGGTATTACTCAGGCTCCCTCAACAAATACATAATAGGAGCTTAGATTGGGTTGTGGGCTAGGTTCCTGCAACTCTTGGGATTCTCCCTTTACTATATTTGGAGCATCTATCTCCCCTTGTACTTGTGTTGTTTCTTCCTTTCCTTTCCTTTGTCCCTACTCTCCTTCCTACTATTTTTTCTATGTTTCTTGTAGTGCTGATAGAGTTTCGTGTAGGACTGTCTGGGTTTCCTGTAAGAGGATTTTCCCTTTTTGAAAGGGGGTGAAAGGTTCTTTGATTTTCTTTGTTGAGGTTGACCTGGTGATAGGCCTCATAACATAGGTGATTGACAAATTTGGGGAAGCCTGTTTTGATTTTCCCTCTTCACCTTTCATTTCTAAGGAGTCTAGTTTATATTTTCCTTTTGGTGAATCTTCAATGATGATAGGAGTCTCGGTAAGTTTTTGTGGTCTCCCTTATTTTGTCCTAGTGCTCCTCCTTGTTTTGAAATATAGGGGATTTTTCCTCTACCTTTTTCCTGTTGACTTTATGGGTGTGCTTAGGGCAGTCAAGGCAACAACTTCCTCTTTCTCTGTGGGTTTAGAAGACACTATTGGATATTCCTCCCCTTCCTTGGTATGTGTTACAAGGCTTGCCTCATCCTTCTGTGTTTCTTCCCCACTACTCGTTTCTCCCTCTATTTTATTTTTCTCTACCTCCTCTTCTTCCTCTGGTTCTTCTTCTTCTTCTTCAGGTTCTTCTTCCTCTTCTTTAGGTTCTTCTTCCTATTCTTTAGGTTATTCCTCCATGTCTGTAAATGTGGACCATAGAATAGGGACTCTCAATTGGCTTAGGGAATGTCACACGGAAACTGTCAAGGGTGCCGACACGACTGACCTTCCTAGAAGTCTAAGACATTCTAATGACAAACAAGACAAAAAGGAGTGATCTTTCTCTAAATACACCTTTCATAACATGAAAACTACAAGTGTTTAGGCTTACCTTATTCCAAAACGCTATTGTTGAAGTCCGTTCTTGACGATCCGGATGAGCTCCTCCTTCAAGTCAATTCCTGCAACCACAAACAATCAAACAATTACCAAGCACTTGCATCTCATATGATAAAACATATATCCAACATGCAGACCAAGGAACACATGAAATAACTCATTAACATAAGCTATTGAGAAAAATAAACCAGTTTGTATTAATAACGAAACAAAGAAACTCTTACAACCTGGCCTTGGTGTTGTGCAAGTTCCTCCCAGGGTCCATCAAGGGTTTTCCTCTTCTTTGACAAAGCTCACCCTCTCCCAAGTAGAATCAAGTGAAGATAATCTCTCCTCACAAAGGCTCTAATGGAAGACCTAAATCCTGCAGCATTTACCCAAAGAAAATGTATAGCTCCAACCTCTTTTCCTCCTGGCTCAATGCCTTTATTTATAGTGCTGTAAAGAGGTTATTCTGGTCCACCATCAATGGGATCATCCCCCTATTTGGGTGGGATAGCTCCCTTATTGATGGGATAAGACTCCCCTTAATAGAGATACATGAACCAACTGGAGGCGCATCCATTTCATCAAACCGACCTCTAGAATGTTCTAGAAGTAACCACAAGTAACTTTTTCAAGATAAAACTCGCGCATTTTGTCTTTTACAGAGGGACGCACCTGTCCCTTTACATACAGAGCGTCCATGGACGCAGTTTTTGTGAACAAGGTCCGCGTCCCCGCAGGTAAGACTAGAGAGAACCTGCGACCCCAGAGATAAACATGATTTTTACAAGACTTTCTCTCTATTTTGAGTTTGAGATGGATAACAGAGGCATGAGACTTGCCTAAGAGGGTAGCATGACTGTTGATTTGAGCCATACTAACTGTAAGTAGTCAAGGTGACATTTTTTAGTGTAACAGATTGCCCCCTAAAGTGCGAAGCCTGAAATAGAATAGGGTTTTGTAATTCTAGGAAGGGTGAAGCGCTTTATCATTTCAAAGGATTACCTCGTGGATGGCCTGGTTGGAACCTGCAATTTTCAACACAAAATACATGGATAAGAATATATCATCACTGAGGTAGGCATTCCCATACTCAGATTCAAAACTTTAACTAATGGACTAACTACTCTGATACAGGAATGATCTTGCAGTACATCATTTTATAGACTTTTGTAGACACAGTATGGACGCAGCCATCTGTTTATGATGAGCCTACATAGATAATGAATACAAAACTCCTCGCAGCCTGGATGGTAGAAACTAGATCCAGGGTCTTCACTTCTACTTCTCGAATTGGTACGATCCTAGCCATGTGATTAAATGATTCGATGTCGAACATGGTAGAAACCACTTGATTACCAGTCAATGATGTAAACTGTTAACAAGCGTGAGAGAAACCACCAGTAATGTCAATGGTCCTCAAAGTACCAAGCACAACCCGCGAAATGTGAATAGATGTTTTGATGTCGAACACTTCACGGAATCCTCTGATCGAAAGTCAATGATGTAAACTGACGTCAAAGGCGAGAAACCTGCCATTGATGCATGCAGACTTCAAGGTACTGTCGATTCCTAAGTCATCTTTCTAGATAATGTGTCGATGTCCATAGAAAGCGACCCGTTGCAGGCAAGCCCGCAACACAAAATCATTGTTCAAGTTGAAGAAATGTTGTTGTAAGGACTGACTCAGGGATGGTCAAATGGATGACAAGTATTTTGCAGATGAAAGTTTTTGCTTGCAGACCTCTTGAACACATAACGACACAACAGATGGCTTGGTGACGTATAACTCAAAGTTAACCCCTGGAACCCGGTTAAAGACTTTCAAAGTGATTTGGTCAACTGTGAGGTAAAAGATTTCCCAACCCAGGTGAATGAAAAGTGTCGTGTTCAAGAGCGGTAATAAAGTTTCTTCTGAGACAAAAGGTAACAAACAGGTTCATTCTTCTCTCTTTTCCCCCACCATTTCTGGCAAGTACCTCTTTATTTTTAACAAGCTTGAGGAGGATAACATATGCTTGATTATAAGCTCATCCTTCGGACGAGTCCAACCTAGTTTAAATTCAAACCCTAGGAAGGAGTGGTTCGTTCCTGTTTGTAATTGAACAGGTCCTCTACTGTAAAATGTTTAACGAGCCCAGTATAGGAGAAACTCGGCGTTTTTCAATTTTAGAGAGTCTGAAAAAACTAAAGGAGACTCAACGTTGAACTTTTTCGTATATTTGTGTCCCTCAAGCCCGAAAAAGTATAAAATAATACCTGGGGGAACTGCTTGATCTTGCGACCAAGGAGTACTTTCATAATAGTGTCGTTGACCTGAAAAGTAAAAAGCGATCAAGGACACGTCGTTTTATTTCCTTATCGAGTTTGAAACGACAAAAACCCGGCAATCTTTTCCTGATTTTGCGGTCAGAAAAGAGCTATAAGGGGACCGTCTCTTAATTCCATTTTAACGAGTGTAAAAGAAACGCTCGGCAATCTTTTCATGTTTTAGGAGTCAGAAAAGGGCTTAAAAGATGACTCTGAGGTTTCACTTTTTCATAAGTTTTAATGAGTTCGAAAAAGGGATAAAAATGTACTCATGGT
The DNA here is from genome assembly GCA_031772625.1 of Pinus tabuliformis. NCBI lineage: Eukaryota > Viridiplantae > Streptophyta > Pinopsida > Pinales > Pinaceae > Pinus > Pinus tabuliformis. The sequence continues at coordinate 1,229,020,256 of CM062804.1, forward strand.
TTTCACTTTTTCATAAATTTTAATGAGTTCGAAAAAAAAATGTACTCATATGGCCGACTTTCAATTTAATTTACGAGCAGGAAAAGACGGAAAGAACTCGGCATTTTCGTTTGTTTTACGAGAATGAAAGATAGCAAAATAATCTCGGGATTTTCATGAGTTTAACGAGTCTTGAAAATAACTGAAATTGACTCGAGATAGGTTTCATTTTTACAAAAGCTTGAAACAGACAAAAACTATGCTTCAAATTAGTTTCATTTTTACACAAGCTTGAAACAGAGATAAAACTGTGCTTGATGCCCCCTAAGCATAACTGCTAGAGCGCATGCCCCCCAGCTTCATTTCATTCAATTGGTTGGATGAAATGAAGGTTCAAGTACGAGATCATTTGAAAGACTCGACCTAAAACTATAAGAAAATTATGCAAAAACTGAAATAACTAACCTAAAAACTTAACATTTATAAGATCTCGTCAATCTCTCAACTTAAGTAGAGGAGGATTTGTTTCATTTTTTAACGAGCTTGACACAGGAAAAGAACTATGCTCGGATTTGGTTTCATGTTTACGCAAGCTTGAAACAAAAAACTATGCTTGTTATAAGTTTGCATGCCCCCAGCATAATGATGCAAAACGAGGTACATGCCCCCCAAGCTTCATTTCATTCAACCAGCTGGATGGAATGGAGCGTTACTTTCAAGATCTTGTAAAGACTTGAAAAGGGAGTTGTTTCATTTTTTAACGAGCTTGACACAAGACAAAGAACCATGCTCATAACTACTCTCTACGATCTACTTAACAAAAACTCTACTCTAAAAACCTTGATTCATTTTTTAACGAGCTTGACACAAGACAAGGAACTGTGCTCTAAAATCCTTGATTCATTTTTTAACGAGCTTGACACAAGACAAGGAACTGTGCTCTAAAATCCTTGATTCATTTTTTAATGAGCTTGACACAAGACAAGGAACTATGCTCATGATCACTATCTACAATTTACCTACTTAACCTACCCTTGTTTCATTTTTTAACGAGCTTGACACAAGACAAGGAACTATGCTCAAAAAGTTCGCATGCCCCCAGCATAATGATGCAAAGCGAGGTACATGCCCCCCAGGCTTCATTGCATTCAACCGGCTGGATGAAATGAAGGTTTACTTCCAATATTTAACTTGAAAAGGGAGTTGTTTCATTTTTAAGGAGGTTGACACAAGAAAAGAACTATCCTCATACCTGATTCATTTTTTAATGAGGTTGACTCAGTAACAGGAATTGTCCTCAAAATCCTACTTTCTACAATCTACCTACATATCCTAAAATCTACCTGATTCATTTTTTAATGAGGTTGACTCAGTAACAAGAACTATCCTCTTACCTGATTCATTTTTTATCGAGGTTGACTCAGTAACAGGAACTATCCTCGGACACACTGATTCATTTTTTAATGAGGTTGACACAGTAAAAGGAACTTTCCTCACACACACTGATTCATTTTTTAACGAGGTTGACACAGTAAAAGGAACTTTCCTCACAATCCTACTTTCTAACTATATGACCTAAAAAACTAGCTGATTCATTTTTTAATGAGGTTGACTCAGTAAAAGAACTGTCCTCATGCTAGCCTATTTCATTTTTTAACGAGGTTGATACAGGAAAAAACTATCCTCGTATCCAATTTCATTTTTTAACGAGGTTGAGGTATAGAATCTCTAATTTACAATAGGTTTACCGATATGGTTATTTTCAACTTCGTTGGCCCAAAATACTCCAATTGTTCCACCTCAACCGGATGCTTCACCTCAACAGAGTTCACCATCTCAACATGACCAACCTTCTGTTGACCCTTTACCTTCTTCGCCTAATTTTTCTTCCTCCATTTCTTCCTCTTCGCCTGGTAAAAGCCTTGGTGCTAGTAACCAGGAGGCTAAGAAGAAGAAGAAAGGGAAGAAGAAGAAGAAGAAGAAGAAGCAAGATAAGAAAGAAGTCAACCAACCAACCATGGCTGTAAGTGTTAGTTGTGTTGAGAAAAATTCCGACATGCATCGTAAACCCAAATACCCTTGCAGGCTTTGTAAGGGTGACCACTTCCTTGTCAATTGTCCTGGTATTCCAAAGGTCTTGGAAGTATGGACAGAAAAATCTCATCAACTTTCCGTTGATCCATCAACCAGTGATAGTCAGGTTCCTGGGAAAAAGGATAAAGTTAGGTTTCCTTGTAAGTTATGCAAAGGGAGTCATCAAACTCACATTTGCCCTCACATGGATGAAGCCTCAACATTGTTGGAAAAACTTACTGTTCCACAACAAGAATTTCCAACTGGTTACCGTAAACTTTCTCCCAACCTACCGTCAACTGACGGAGTGATTGATTTAAATTCAAGTACAGTCGATCACACTCTTCCATTGGAGAGTGAAACTCATGTCACTCAGGTTGATGATCAATTAGTTGATCAAGTGGTCGATTCAATTTCACATTCGGTCGATCCCACTTTCCATTTAGAGAGTGAACCTCATACTGCTCAGGTTCTTCTTGTTACATCCGATTCTTCTATGATGAGGGGCATTTCATCTGTTTCTACAAAACCCCCTCCAAGCACTGAGGTCTTTTCCTTTGATTGGAATAGACTGACAGAACCTCGTCTTCCTTCCTCCATCCCTTTCCAAATCATTGTCAAGGCTGGTGGTAGGGACATACATCGTACTCAGGTAGATGAGGGTGCTTCTGTTAGTATTTTATCCTCAACTGTTTGGAAAGCTTTGGGTTCCCCTCAGCTTGCGCCTATTACGCAGAATCTGAAAGCTTTTAACAGAACCATTAGTGAACCTTTAGGGATCCTTCCTAAGTTTTCTATTACCTTGGAAGGTAAAACTGTCTGTATTGATCTTATGGTAGTTCGAGGTCCCTTGGATTTCAATTTACTCCTTGGGCGAGACTATGTTTATGCAATGAAAGCTGTCGTATCGACACTCTTTCGCGTGATGTCTTTCCCTCACAATGGCAGTATTGTGACTGTAGACCAGCTTTCGTTCCCTAGTCTTTTTTCAACTACCAATAATATGACACCCCTAAATGTTCCTGATTCTAAAGTGGTATCTACCCTGCCACGGGTTAATTATGTGGCAACCGGTCCCATGATTTCAGTTACCGATGTAAGTGAGCCTCTCACTGTTTGCTCGTCTTCCTTTGATTTAGCTCCGGTAATTGACATGGAAAACTCTATGGGATTACTTGAACACGATGTTCTTATCCCTTTTGAGTACCTTGACATGTGTTCCTTCCCAGGAAGTATTCTTCCTTCGGATGAAGACCTCTTGGAAGCCATGATCAAGGTGTGTCCATTGACATGTCTTTCCTCCAGTTGGAAGCCATGATCAATGTTGCGAGGATAGTTTATTCCTCTCTCAACCTCGTTAAAAAATGAAATTGGATACGAGGATAGTTTTTTCCTGTATCAACCTCGTTAAAAAATGAAATAGGCTAGCATGAGGACAGTTCTTTTACTAAGTCAACCTCATTAAAAAATGAATCAGCTAGTTTTTTAGGTCATATAGTTAGAAAGCAGGATTGTGAGGAAAGTTCCTTTTACTGTGTCAACCTCGTTAAAAAATGAATCAGTGTGTGTGAGGAAAGTTCCTTTTACTGTGTCAACCTCATTAAAAAATGAATCAGTGTGTCCGAGGATAGTTCCTGTTACTGAGTCAACCTCGATAAAAAATGAATCAGGTAAGAGGATAGTTCTTGTTACTGAGTCAACCTCATTAAAAAATGAATCAGGTAGATTTTAGGATATGTAGGTAGATTGTAGAAAGTAGGATTTTGAGGACAATTCCTGTTACTGAGTCAACCTCATTAAAAAATGAATCAGGTATGAGCATAGTTCCTTGTCTTGTGTCAAGCTCATTAAAAAATGAATCAAGGATTTTAGAGCACAGTTCCTTGTCTTGTGTCAAGCTCGTTAAAAAATGAATCAAGGATTTTAGAGCACAGTTCCTTGTCTTGTGTCAAGCTCGTTAAAAAATGAATCAAGGTTTTTAGAGTAGAGTTTTTGTTAAGTAGATCGTAGAGAGTAGTTATGAGCATGGTTCTTTGTCTTGTGTCAAGCTCGTTAAAAAATGAAACAACTCCCTTTTCAAGTCTTTACAAGATCTTGAAAGTAACGCTCCATTCCATCCAGCTGGTTGAATGAAATGAAGCTTGGGGGGCATGTACCTCGTTTTGCATCATTATGCTGGGGGCATGCGAACTTATAACAAGCATAGTTTTTTGTTTCAAGCTTGCGTAAACATGAAACCAAATCCGAGCATAGTTCTTTTCCTGTGTCAAGCTCGTTAAAAAATGAAACAAATCCTCCTCTACTTAAGTTGAGAGATTGACGAGATCTTATAAATGTTAAGTTTTTAGGTTAGTTATTTCAGTTTTTGCATAATTTTCTTATAGTTTTAGGTCGAGTCTTTCAAATGATCTCGTACTTGAACCTTCATTTCATCCAACCAATTGAATGAAATGAAGCTGGGGGGCATGCGCTCTAGCAGTTATGCTTAGGGGGCATCAAGCACAGTTTTATCTCTGTTTCAAGCTTGTGTAAAAATGAAACTAATTTGAAGCATAGTTTTTGTCTGTTTCAAGCTTTTGTAAAAATGAAACCTATCTCGAGTCAATTTCAGTTATTTTCAAGACTCGTTAAACTCATGAAAATCCCGAGATTATTTTGCTATCTTTCATTCTCGTAAAACAAACGAAAATGCCGAGTTCTTTCCGTCTTTTCCTGCTCGTAAATTAAATTGAAAGTCGGCCATATGAGTACATTTTTTTTTCGAACTCATTAAAATTTATGAAAAAGTGAAAACCATGAGTACATTTTTATCCCTTTTTCGAACTCATTAAAACTTATGAAAAAGTGAAACCTCAGAGTCATCTTTTAAGCCCTTTTCTGACTCCTAAAACATGAAAAGATTGCCGAGCGTTTCTTTTACACTCGTTAAAATGGAATTAAGAGACGGTCCCCTTATAGCTCTTTTCTGACCGCAAAATCAGGAAAAGATTGCCGGGTTTTTGTCGTTTCAAACTCGATAAGGAAATAAAACGACGTGTCCTTGATCGCTTTTTACTTTTCAGGTCAACGACACTATTATGAAAGTACTCCTTGGTCGCAAGATCAAGCGGTTCCCCCAGGTATTATTTTATACTTTTTCGGGCTTGAGGGACACAAATATATGAAAAAGTTCAACGTTGAGTCTCCTTTAGTTTTTTCAGACTCTATAAAATTGAAAAACGCCGAGTTTCTCCTATACTGGGCTCGTTAAACATTTTACAGTAGAGGACCTGTTCAATTACAAACAGGAACGAACCACTCCTTCCTAGGGTTCGAATTTAAACTAGGTTGGACTCGTCCGAAGGATGAGCTTATAATCAAGCATATGTTATCCTCCTCAAGCTTGTTAAAAATAAAGAGGTACTTGCCAGAAATGGTGGGGGAAAAGAGAGAAGAATGAACCTGTTTGTTACCTTTTGTCTCAGAAGAAACTTTATTACCGCTCTTGAACACGACACTTTTCATTCACCTGGGTTGGGAAATCTTTTACCTCACAGTTGACCAAATCACTTTGAAAGTCTTTAACCGGGTTCCAGGGGTTAACTTTGAGTTATACGTCACCAAGCCATCTGTTGTGTCGTTATGTGTTCAAGAGGTCTGCAAGCAAAAACTTTCATCTGCAAAATACTTGTCATCCATTTGACCATCCCTGAGTCAGTCCTTACAACAACATTTCTTCAACTTGAACAATGATTTTGTGTTGCGGGCTTGCCTGCAACGGGTCGCTTTCTATCGACATCGACACATTATCTAGAAAGATGACTTAGGAATCGACAGTACCTTGAAGTCTGCATGCATCAATGGCAGGTTTCTCGCCTTTGACGTCAGTTTACATCATTGACTTTCGATCAGAGGATTCCGTGAAGTGTTCGACATCAAAACATCTATTCACATTTCGCGGGTTGTGCTTGGTACTTTGAGGACCATTGACATTACTGGTGGTTTCTCTCACGCTTGTTAACAGTTTACATCATTGACTGGTAATCAAGTGGTTTCTACCATGTTCGACATCGAATCATTTAATCACATGGCTAGGATCGTACCAATTCGAGAAGTAGAAGTGAAGACCCTGGATCTAGTTTCTACCATCCAGGCTGCGAGGAGTTTTGTATTCATTATCTATGTAGGCTCATCATAAACAGATGGCTGCATCCATACTGTGTCTACAAAAGTCTATAAAAATGATGTACTGCAAGATCATTCCTGTATCAGAGTAGTTAGTCCATTAGTTAAAGTTTTGAATCTGAGTATGGGAATGCCTACCTCAGTGATGATATATTCTTATCCATGTATTTTGTGTTGAAAATTGCAGGTTCCAACCAGGCCATCCACGAGGTAATCCTTTGAAATGATAAAGCGCTTCACCCTTCCTAGAATTACAAAACCCTATTCTATTTCAGGCTTCGCACTTTAGGGGGCAATCTGTTACACTAAAAAATGTCACCTTGACTACTTACAGTTAGTATGGCTCAAATCAACAGTCATGCTACCCTCTTAGGCAAGTCTCATGCCTCTGTTATCCATCTCAAACTCAAAATAGAGAGAAAGTCTTGTAAAAATCATGTTTATCTCTGGGGTCGCAGGTTCTCTCTAGTCTTACCTGCGGGGACGCGGACCTTGTTCACAAAAACTGTGTCCATGGACGCTCTGTATGTAAAGGGACAGGTGCGTCCCTCTGTAAAAGACAAAATGCGCGAGTTTTATCTTGAAAAAGTTACTTGTGGTTACTTCTAGAACATTCTAGAGGTCGGTTTGATGAAATGGATGCGCCTCCAGTTGGTTCATGTATCTCTATTAAGGGGAGTCTTATCCCATCAATAAGGGAGCTATCCCACCCAAAGAGGGGGATGATCCCATTGATGGTGGACCAGAATAACCTCTTTACAGCACTATAAATAAAGGCATTGAGCCAGGAGGAAAGGAGGTTGGAGCTATACATTTTCTTTGGGTAAATGCTGCAGGATTTAGGTCTTCCATTAGAGCCTTTGTGAGGAGAGATTATCTTCACTTGATTCTACTTGGGAGAGGGTGAGCTTTGTCAAAGAAGAGGAAAACCCTTGATGGACCCTGGGAGGAACTTGCACAACACCAAGGCCAGGTTGTAAGAGTTTCTTTGTTTCGTTATTAATACAAACTGGTTTATTTTTCTCAATAGCTTATGTTAATGAGTTATTTCATGTGTTCCTTGGTCTGCATGTTGGATATATGTTTTATTATATGAAATGCAAGTGCTTGGTAATTGTTTGATTGTTTGTGGTTGCAGGAATTGATTTGAAGGAGGAGCTCATCCGGATCGTCAAGAACGGACTTCAACAACGGCGTTTTGGAATAAGGTAAGCCTAAACACTTGTAGTTTTCATGTTATAAAAGGTGTATTTAGAGAAAGATCACTCCTTTTTGTCTTGTTTGTCATTAGAATGTCTTAGACTTCTAGGAAGGTCAGTCGTGTCCGCACCCTTGACAGTTTCCGTGTGACAAATTGGCGACTCCACTGGGGATCGAACCCAGAATCTCTAACTGTAAGTCAAACTGAGTATGGCTCAAATCAACAGTCATGCTACCCTCTTAGGCAAGTCTATGCCTCTGTTATCCATCTCAAACTCAAAATAGAGAGAAAGTCTTGTAAAAATCATGTTTATCTCTGGGGTCGCAGGTTCTCTCTAGTCTTACCTGCGGGGACGCGGACCTTGTTCACAAAAACTGCGTCCATGGACGCTCTGTATGTAAAGGGACATGTGCGTCCCTCTGTAAAAGACAAAATGCGCGAGTTTTATCTTGAAAAAGTTACTTGTGGTTACTTCTAGAACATTCTAGAGGTCGGTTTGATGAAATGGATTCGCCTCCAGTTGGTTCATGTATCTCTATTAAGGGGAGTCTTATCCCATCAATAAGGGAGCTATCCCACCCAAAGAGGGGGATGATCCCATTGATGGTGGACCAGAATAACCTCTTTACAGCACTATAAATAAAGGCATTGAGCCAGGAGGAAAGGAGGTTGGAGCTATACATTTTCTTTGGGTAAATGCTGCAGGATTTAGGTCTTCCATTAGAGCCTTTGTGAGGAGAGATTATCTTCACTTGATTCTACTTGGGAGAGGGTGAGCTTTGTCAAAGAAGAGGAAAACCCTTGATGGACCCTGGGAGGAACTTGCACAACACCAAGGCCAGGTTGTAAGAGTTTCTTTGTTTCGTTATTAATACAAACTGGTTTATTTTTCTCAATAGCTTATGTTAATGAGTTATTTCATGTGTTCCTTGGTCTGCATGTTGGATATATGTTTTATTATATGAAATGCAAGTGCTTGGTAATTGTTTGATTGTTTGTGGTTGCAGGAATTGATTTGAAGGAGGAGCTCATCCGGATCGTCAAGAACGGACTTCAACAACGGCGTTTTGGAATAAGGTAAGCCTAAACACTTGTAGTTTTCATGTTATAAAAGGTGTATTTAGAGAAAGATCACTCCTTTTTGTCTTGTTTGTCATTAGAATGTCTTAGACTTCTAGGAAGGTCAGTCGTGTCCGCACCCTTGACAGTTTCCGTGTGACAAATTGGCGACTCCGCTGGGGACCGACTCAACTGAATGCAATCGAATATGATAATGCAATCCTTTCAATTCGATGAATCCTAAATAAAGTAAGGAGAGAGTTTCCATTCACTTCCAACAATGCAAAAAATTGATCACTAAGAGACAATATAACAAATTTTCTAATGCACTAATTTTATCATGAAAAACTAATGCAAATCAATTCCAAACCATTTTTGTCATTTTTATTTTTGTGTAAATTCAAATCAAAGAAAGCTGATCTAAATCTACGATTGATTTTTCAGAATGTAAACTATGCAATGGTAATCTAAGCACAATTCACTTGAAAAGCATGCAAATGTAATCTATGCACATTTTTCATTAATATTCTGAAAATGAGAATTCTAATTATGCAAACGTGATCTATGCAAGAGAATTCTCAAACACAAGACGATTCTAATGTGATCTAAGAACCAATCAAGTGCAAGTCGAGAAAATTGGGTGAGAGTTCCAAAGATCAAAACATAAAAACACTCAAAGGCGATTAACACTCATACACAATTTAGCCCCCCCCGGCGAATGAGGGGGAAATTTTTTTTTGCAAAAACAAAAGCAAAGAGATGCAAAATTGTGAAAAGACTGAGACAAACCTCCAAGTAATGATCAAAGGAAATCAAATCAAGAATCTCTCATGAAAAAGACTCAAAACACCCAATTGATGAAAGCTAAGAGCAGGAACAAGCTTAGGTGAAAATTTTTGACAGGGTACTAAAGGATCTGGGCAGAAAACACTAAGAAAAAACAAAATCTAAAAGCAATTAAAGCAAAAATGGAGTTTTCCTAAATTTTTACAGGAAGACGCAGGCAACCCGTTAGAACAGGCGCGGGCCCGCTCTGTGCAAACGGCAACAGCGCGTCCAAAGACGCACTGTGCAGTACTCAGAGGGTGCGTCCTTCTGGAAAAGTTAAGAAAAACCAAATCTAACTAAATCTAAAGCTAAGCCACCCAAATACTAATTCTCACAGTCAAAAACCAGAAAATAAAAATGATTTTCTCAGAGCAAAGTTCATTCAAAGGAAAAATCTTTTTCATTAATGGAATCCCCAGCGGAGTCGCCAATTTGTCACACGGAATCTGTCAAGGGTGCGGACACGACTGACCTTCCTAGAAGTCTAAGACATTCTAATGACAAACAAGACAAAAAGGAGTGATCTTTCTCTAAATACACCTTTCATAACATGAAAACTACAAGTGTTTAGGCTTACCTTATTCCAAAACGCTATTGTTGAAGTCCGTTCTTGACGATCCGGATGAGCTCCTCCTTCAAGTCAATTCCTGCAACCATAAACAATCAAACAATTACCAAGCACTTGCATCTCATATGATAAAACATATATCCAACATGCAGACCAAGGAACACATGAAATAACTCATTAACATAAGCTATTGAGAAAAATAAACCAGTTTGTATTAATAACGAAACAAAGAAACTCTTACAACCTGGCCTTGGTGTTGTGCAAGTTCCTCCCAGGGTCCATCAAGGGTTTTCCTCTTCTTTGACAAAGCTCACCCTCTCCCAAGTAGAATCAAGTGAAGATAATCTCTCCTCACAAAGGCTCTAATGGAAGACCTAAATCCTGCAGCATTTACCCAAAGAAAATGTATAGCTCCAACCTCTTTTCCTCCTGGCTCAATGCCTTTATTTATAGTGCTGTAAAGAGGTTATTCTGGTCCACCATCAATGGGATCATCCCCCTATTTGGGTGGGATAGCTCCCTTATTGATGGGATAAGACTCCCCTTAATAGAGATACATGAACCAACTGGAGGCGCATCCATTTCATCAAACCGACCTCTAGAATGTTCTAGAAGTAACCACAAGTAACTTTTTCAAGATAAAACTCGCGCATTTTGTCTTTTACAGAGGGACGCACCTGTCCCTTTACATACAGAGCGTCCATGGACGCAGTTTTTGTGAACAAGGTCCGCGTCCCCGTAGGTAAGACTAGAGAGAACCTGCGACCCCAGAGATAAACATGATTTTTACAAGACTTTCTCTCTATTTTGAGTTTGAGATGGATAACAGAGGCATGAGACTTGCCTAAGAGGGTAGCATGACTGTTGATTTGAGCCATACTAACTGTAAGTAGTCAAGGTGGCATTTTTTAGTGTAACAGGGAATATTCTAGGATGATCTTGATTAGTCCATGATGTCCCAGCTACAGATACTCTCTTTCCTATACCTTGATGCTCATTTCTATTATTGATTGCAACAAGAAGTAGGGAATGCTAAGTCTTCTATTAAGGGGTAACTCTTCTCCAAATCTCAGCTCATGGAGGAGTCTAAACTAATAACCATAGACTATACTAAGTCTTTCCTCACTAGAAATATACTTGATAATGTGATAGCTTACTTCATCCCAAGGATAGGGAATGTTTTCCCTTCTAATCCCATTTTTGTCCTCAATTGGATCCTCATCTTCCAAGAAAAATTTCTTCTTGGCATAAGTGCTACTAGCTTTATCCTCTTTTCTCCATTGTAAACCTAGAGGAAGTGTAGTGATTCAGCTAATGCTTTCAAGGGTAGTTGTTTCTAACAATCCTCTCACCAAAAAAGTGGCACTAACTCTAGCCTGAGGTGTGAGTGACATTGAAAAATCTTGAGCTACATCATCATCATATCCTATAAGTAGCTCGAAGAATCCCAACCATTGATGCCTTCTTAATATCTCTAATGCAGGGGCATGGAGATGTATTCTAGATGTCCTTGTGGGTTCCCTTCCATTGAAACCTCATGTCATTTTCCCTCTCTATCAATATGACTGTACGTATTTTGGTTGCTTTAGCTTAAGATATTTCTCAGGTGATTGAGGGTTTAGAGTTTAGGAGGGTTATGACTACAATTCTTCCTTTATCCCCACACAATTTCTCCACGAAATTCTATCTATCTCTATGCACACTGTAATTACTAAGAAAACAATGAAAATTTATTTTCTTTTTCTCTTTTCTAGCTATCAAGTTAAAACACAAAGGATATGGGCCACCTACCTTTCACTGTAATGCCCTGTTTGAGGAGAATTCTTGAATAGTTGGGCCTTAAGCACCCCCTCATAGGTTTTTTTATAATTCCCACTGTTTCTTGTAGTTTTTCTGTGTTCCTTATAGATGCTCACCATAGGATGGCTGTGACTATATTTCTTATTCAATGGCTCCTCCAGGTGGTCCCAATTCTCTAAATATCAAAATGAACGATGTCTACATGAAATTTAGTGAATCTTCCTATTTATGGTCAAATCCTTGGAGCGGTGTGTTGGCTGGAAGGGTATGCCATCTCTCCTTTTGGACCATTGGCCCACTATTATTTATCATGCAACCCTTTCTCATAATCATCACCCACTCCTGTAAAAATAAATTGACCACCTTTTCGACTTATTTTCTTTGATGTGACCTTTCCACATGCCCTACTGACTAGAACTTTACTTTTTGTTTTCGGGCTGAGGGTGCCCAAGTTAACTGGCCACCTTTAGCGTATAAACCCAACTTTTTCATATTCTTAAATTTTTATCATATTCGTACTTAGGAAAGAGTATGGATGAGGTTCCATACCTATGGCTTCCTTTTCTCGGTCGATGCATGCTGGAGGGTGGCTCTGGTGCGCTTATTCTGGATCATGTACATATTCTGGTCTTGGCTGATAGTTTGGTCTTGTTTGTTGTGATGTGCAGGTCCTTCCCTCTTCTATTTATGTTGATATTTGGATAGGTTCCATAGTGCCCGCAGGGGTGTTGACACTCTTCCTCTTCATGGATTCTGAAGGAGGAGCATGGAGACTGCTACAGTTATAATATCGGCTGCTACAGAGTTTCCTATAGTACTACATGAAATCTTGTAGCTGCCTCTTTCTTAATTTTTCTTTTTTGGATGAGGAATAGGTGTTGAAGTAGGAGAGTAAGGGGTGTCTATGGGGAATATGGAGTGGTAGGTGAAGTAGGCTACTGATGGTATGGCCCTTGGACTTTTCTTTGTTTTCCTTGTTCTTTAATTTTTTTATTTTGTTTTATTTTTTCTTTTTCTGAGTGGATTTCTTGATGGACACAGAGGGTGGCATGGTCATGAAATGGTGTTGGTTGAGATGTGGTGAGGTCAATGGCTTCCTCTTTCAACCCAAAATAGGCTAGCATCATTATTTCTCAACCGGGATTCCATTCTTATATATTTTCAGGACATCCTGTAGTACTACAGGAAACTCTTGTAGTAATTACAGGCAATCCTGTAGAATCCAGAAAATTTCCTGCAAATTAGTTTTTTGATGGTTGGGGATGAGAATGGATGTTGGAGTCATGGTGGTAACGTAAGATATGAAATGAACGAAGGAAGAATGGGGTTTCCCTTAGCCTGCTTCCTCCTGAACTTGGTGTCCTTTATTTCCTTGAAAAACTGCAAAAACCATAGACTTTTTTTTTTCCTGAAAGACGCACAGGTTGTCTCATAGGAGGTTTTCACCTCTTTTCCTGCTCTAGGTGCATCAAGGGAGGTTTTCACCCAAGGATCTTTTATTTTTTCCTTTTTTTCCACCCTTGTGCTACCTCAAGGAGGTTTTCAACGCAGAAGTTGGCCATAGGTGCCTCATGAAGGTTTTCACCCAGGTCTCTTATTGTTTTTTTTTTTCATTTTTCAAAAATTCAACAGTCTTCAAGAATTTAGTGAGGTGGATTCTGTGACACCTCCAATCACCATCACTCCCTTACTGATACTACTCAATAACTCTTCCTTTTACAGATTTGTTTTGTAGGTTTTCAATCTATATCCATTGACAAGCAAGGGGATACCTTCTTCGTCAATGGTTCTTATCTGAATAGCCCCATTGTCATGGAACTTTTCTATCACATGTGGGCCCAACCATCTGGTCATCAACTTGCCTTTGAAATCCTTTAACTTGGAGTCATACAACAGAGCTCAATCACCTTCTTTAAACATTTTGTCTTTGATATTTTTTTCATGCCAAACCTTTTCTTGTACTTGAGTCACCTCTGTGTGTAGGAGGGCTTGCATCCTGAATTCATATAACACATTGAGTTAGAGTAGCCTCTCCTTTTGTGCCCTTGTAACATCCAAATCCAACCGTGATGCCATTATTAAAGTGTTGTACTCAAACTTAATGGAGAGCATAGCCTTTTTCCCATAGAACAAATTGTAAGGGGTGAAGCGAGTGGTTGTCTTCCAAGTTGTATTATAAGCCCAAGTGGCCTCCATTAGTCTGTCAGCCCAATCTTTATGCTACTTTTCACCACCTTTTTTAGAATGATTTCCAATTCTCTGTTGGTAACCTCTACTTGTCCATTGGCTTGAGAGTGGCAAGGAGTTGATTTCTTGTGCTTGATACTATGATGTCTTAACAAATTCTCAATCAGGTGTGAGGTGAATTGAGTGTCATGATCAATGACTAGTTCTCTAAGGTATCCAAACTTGTAAAACACATTCTCCCTCAAGAACTCAACCACTTTTTCTTCTATGGCTACCTTGACAACCTTGGTTTCAACCCACTTTGTCAAGTAATCAATGCACACAATTTTGAAATTTTTTCATCTTGATGGCTAATCAACAAGCCCAATGAAATCCATGCCCCACTTGTCAAATGGCTCAAAAGTAACTTGAGGTTGCAAAGGAATTTCATCCATGGGAGTAGGTTTCCAAATTCTTTGGCACTGGTCACATTGGCTGGCATATCTTCTTGCGTCCTGGTGGAGAGTGAGCCAATAGTACCGAGCTTGTAGTACCTTGAAGGATATCCTCTTGGCTGCAAAGTGACCTCCAAAAGACCCATCATGACAGGCCAGAAAGATGTCAAAAAATTCCTACTACCTGATAAATCTTATCAGAATTTAATTTGGGCCTAGCTTGAAGAGATTGCCACCAATCGAAGTGAATGGTGTTTTTTTCCTTATAATTCTGCTCTTTTCCTTGGAGTACAGATTTGGGGGGAAGTGTGCAGCCACTAAGTAGTTGTCTATGTCAAAAAACCATAGATAGAGAATTGAAATAGCAAATAAATGCTCATCAAGTTGTTGGTCATCAACCATTCCTTCCTCACCTATAGGGAAAGCTAGTCTAGACAAGAAACCGCAACTACATTTTCTCTACCAGATTTATCAATGATAATTAGATCAAACTGTTGTAACAAAAGAAACCATCTAATAATTCAGGCATTCACATCAGTCTTGTTCATCAAATATATAATAGCAACATGGTTAGTATGTACAAAGGTCTGGTAACTAGTGATGTAATGTCTAAATTTATTCAAGTAATGGACAACATCTAGGAGCTCTTTTTCAGTCATAGTATAGTTCAATTTTGCATTGCAAATAATTTTACTGATGAAGTAAATGGCATAAGGTAACTTGTCATCTATCTGGCTTAGAGGAAGAGCCCACTTTGGGTCTCAAAGTATAGGTACAATAGTCAACTTTTCCTTTAGGGTTTCTAGGGCCTCTTGGCAGCATTCTGAACATAAAAATTCGGAGTCCTTGGCCAATAGTCCAAAAAACGGTGATGCTAATTTGTTGAAGGATTTTATGAATCTCCTATAGTATCCAACTAAACCTAAGAAAATTATGACATCCCTCTGCTTCTGAGCAGTACGGACGTTATTTATGATAACAATTTTATTTGGGTCCACTTGCAGTCCTTCTTAGGATATTGAGTGACCTAGAACAGTCCCTGCAGTCATCAAGAACTCACACTTCTCAGGACTAAGGGATAAGTTCATTTCAATGCATTTGTTTAATAATTTTCCCAAGTTAGAGAGAGCCTCCAAGAAATCACACCCATAGGGGGTGAAATCATCTATATAAATTTCCACAGAGTCATGGACTAGCTATGCAAAGATGCTCAAGGCTTCCATCTAAAAAGTGGCAGGGGAATTGCATAATCCAAAAGGAACGACCCTATAAGAAAAGGTACCCCAAGAACAGGTAAAGGAGGTTTTATCTTGGTCCTCTAGACTGATCTAGATATGATTGTAACCACTGAGTCCGTCCAGGAAAGAGAAGAACTTCTTTCCTACCAGACCATCTAATACTTGGTCAACGAAAGGTAGAGGGAAATGGTCCTTTATTGTCACTGGATTTTTTTAGCTATTTATAGCCCACACAGATCCTCCAATTCCCATTTTTCTTTGGAACCAAAACCAGAGGAGATACCTACTCACTATCTGAGATGGGGTAAATGAACCTTGCATCCAAAAACTTCTGCAATTCTTCCTTGACTATATCCTAGAGGGTTGGGTTCATTTTCCTATGATGTTGGTGCATTGGCTTGCAACCTTCCTCAATGTAAATGTGGCGAGTACACATCGAAGGGTGCACTCCCTTCATTTCTTTATAACTCCAGGAAAAGACAACCATATGATTTCTTAGCGTGTCACATAACTCCTCTTCCTCATGTGCAAACAGATAGGGGTTGATTTTAAATGTTCTTTCTGAACCAAATTATATCATCTTGACATGAGTAGGACTTGAGTAAGCTAGGCACAAATCAGCCCAAGGGTTGTCTTCAACTTTCTTCATTAACTCCTCAAGGGACATGGTGTTGGGGGGTTGATTCTAGAGGATTTTATCAATCAGGTCATCTTAATCAGGATTCCTCCCTCTTATAGTAGCATCTAGGGCACAAATTAGGGAAGAGTATACTTCATATTCTTCCTCTTATTCTAACCATAAAGGTAAGTCATGCTCCAGATATGGTTGAGCAGGTGGGTACAAGACCAATTGTTTGGACAAATGCCTATTTTTAATGGTCATAGTCCCAACCCTACAACTTATCTAAGCATCAGTAGTGTCTAACCATGGAATTCCAAGGATGAGAGGATAACCATTGAACTTGGTCTTAGGTTATAGAACTAAGAAGTCAACACGGTATTCCCAAGAATCAATAGGGACCATCGCATCCTCAACAACTCTCTCAGGAGCTACTGTGGACCTGTCTGCAAGCTTCAAGACTATTGTGGTCTTTCTTAATGATCATTGGAGATTCAGTTTAAGAATAGTCTCCTTAGTCATCAGATTGATGGAAGCCCCAAGATCCATCAAGGTATGAGGTAAAATGATACAATTGATGTGCACATCTACCATAGGACTTCCATGATCTAGATACTTGGGGAAAATCACTCGCCCCAACATTAATTCGGACAGTTGTCCAATGAGATTAATTCTAGGGGTGTCTTTCTTTCACCTCCTAGGATGTTTGAATAATTTCTCCTTGATTAACTTATTGTAGATGGGGACATCCTTGATATCTTGGAGGAGCGGAATTTTTGCAAAACTTTTCAATTCACCCAAAAGTTTAGTCTCTTCTGGGGTGTGCTGGATAGGATGGATTAATCTCTTAGGAAAAGGAGGTGGACTCGCTTGAGGGACACTCTCCTCCTTTTCCTCTTCAAGCTCCTCAGGTGGAGATGGAGGTTAATTATCTTGAAGCACTCTTCCAGACATGAGGTTTATTTCTTGAATTTCCACAACATAGGCATGGTAAGATGTTTCCCCACTGTAGACCTGTTGTTCCTATCTGTTGTTCGGGTTCAAATTTGGTTGAGCAGGCATCTGAGGTTGCTTAGGTGGAGAAGGGTGAAGGAATTCTGGTTGAGATGGAGGTGGAGGAAGTAAGGATGGATATTTGTTGTATGGGGGCCTCCACCCCTGGGATGGTGCACTCCACTAAGGTTGTGGAGGACTATATGGTTGAAATGGTTGGTTGGCAGGTTGGGAATGGTACTGAGGTGAAAAGAACTAGGGAGAAGGTGTGGACCATGAAGGATGAGTAGGAGGGAACCAAGAGGGAATGGATGCATTTTGGTTAGTGTTGTAATATGAATAGGATTCCCCTTGCATGCCTTGCTAGTATAGTCGAAGTCCTTGAGACGTCCTTTGGTTGATATAATAGAGTTGTTTAGTCGCCCCTTCAGTTCCTTGATACAAAACTTTAAATCCAGGTAGAGAAGGGCACTTATCTATGGAGAGTTTCTCCTCATAGATTGAGTAGATATATATAAGATTCAATGGGCATTCATTTCTAGGGTGCCTTCTGGTGCATATAGGGAAAAAGACAACTAAGGCTCTTTCTTCTTCCTCCTGCTTCCTCTTGATCTGCATGGTGTACATTTGTAGAGCAAGGGTATGCCACATTTCACTCTTGAAGTATTACAACATGTTCCCAATTTCACTTTTGATGGATGTGTTGGAGGAGGATGAAATGGACAATTCTTAACTAGTTCTACCCTTCTTTATGGATGGCCTAGAATGATTTTTGAAAACTATCTTGATATCATCATAGGGTAACTGATAGATTTCACCTCACGACAACATGTTTAGGGTTTTTAGGATATATTCCCTGATCCTTCTACGAAGGACTATCTTAAGTTATTCTAGATCGAGGGTGCACCTGGCCCTTTTGTAGCTAAGTTGGAACCTTTCCTCGTAATCTTCCAAAGACTCATCATGCACCAAGGTCATTCTAAAAATTTCCTCTTTGGTATATTTAGACCTGCAATAATCCATGTACTTATTTTTGAAAGCTTGTTGCATCTAAGACTAGGTGGTGATGCTATCCCTAGGTAACCCCATGAACCAGCTCAATGCTGCATCTTTGAGGGTGGATGGAAACAATTTCAACTTCTGGTCATCAGAGGTATGATCATAAGTTTGACATATGACAACAAACTATAACAAAAAGGTATTTGATTCCTCTGAGGTCAAGCCATGGAAGTGAAGAAGGGAAGAGGTGCTTATGTTTTTCATGCTAACATCTCCATTGGTTTCTTATATTAGAAATGCACCCTCAACTCTTTTCTCAGCCCCTTCTCTGTCCTCAATCCCATTTCTATTTTTAGCCATGGTGTAGGTTGGTGGAATGGTCTCTTATTTTTCCCCAATAGGCTCTTCAAAGATATCTGGTTGTTTTCCTTATGGGTCCTCTATCTCACAGGAATTGAAGAAGAGGAAAGGTTGGCTGTTAGATGCGGTGGGGGTATTTGGAAAAAAAATTCCTAAGTTGTCTCTATTCCTACAAGGCATGAAAGGATATATATATATATATATATATATATTTATTTTATTATTTTTTTCAGGGTCTTTTTTAGAATTACTTGCAGAATGGAAAGAAAGCAAAGATTGCAACTATTTGTTGAATTGAACTACTTTGCAGAATTGGAAAGAAAGAAAAGATTGCAACTATTTGATAAATGAAAAAAAGAAAGTAGAAATGACATCTACTTTCCTATCCAAAGAATTATCTTCTCTCCTATGCTAAGCAAGAGAAACCTAGGCTAGCTCTCCAAAGTCTAAGCCTCTCAAAAGGAATTTTCTTGAGTTATGAGGTTTGGTTTATAATAATAGGACTAACCTTTCATGTACCCTATTACTCTTGAGTTACCCTCATAACTATTGGATTTCTAATGTGACCTTTGGAATTCTATATGACCTTTGGACTTTTGCTAAAGACTCTTTTGTCCATATATGACAATGTGACTTTTCATATTATACATATGACTCTTGCAATTCTAGACATTACATTTCATCCTTTCCTTTTGATATTAAATCATTACATCAAAAAATGATATGGAAAGGCACATGGACACACATGACATTGTGATGGCACTAGTATAAGTCACAACTTAACAATGATGACATGGAATCCATGATGAGATGGAAATGCCAAGATGTTCTTCTTGCTACTTTGTCTTTAATCTTCATGAGAGGTTTGCTCAGTACTTCATCATCATGAAAGACGTGCTTTATTTTTCATATTTACCCTCCAAAGGGTGGATGATATAGAGTCTTTAATATGATCTTGATCTTCAAACATTTGTCACAATCTGGTGCCACTTCATCTTCTTGTTTAATGATCAACTTATAGTTATGTGGAGCGATAAAAAGGTGTCTTGTGAACTCCTAATTACCTCACATTAATTATCAACCCAGGGACGACTTTTTATTTCAAGAGTGTACTCTGTCTGAGGCGGCTATTTTCTTAAGAGTAATGTTTTGCAGTATAGAGATTAAAACCCGCAAGTAAATGAATGCTTGAAACAAAATCTAAAGCAAGAAACTGAAATGTTCTAAACTAAATCATTCATTCAAACAACCATCAATCGAGGATATGGTAGCAATGACTCAGTCCTCTAGAAATTGATGAAGGAAAAGGAATTAGAGTATGGATCATGGATCTGGGAACATAATAGCGTCTGCTGTGTCTCACGACAGCCTTGATCCTCCTCTCACACCAAAGCAATAAATGCAAGAAAAAGGAAATGGAACAGCAAGAAAGCAGAATGGAATGGCAATTCAGAAAATGAAATAGCAAGTCTAAAATGGAACGGTCGTAAATGGAATAGCAACTGGAATTAAAGGAATCTGAACAGCAAACTTTAACTAATGGAAATGAACAACAACCAAGCCAAATCAATAGCGATCTTTACCCTAAGAATAAATCGAACAGCACAAGGAAATAGAACAACATTGAATAATGATGGAATATGAAACAATGCTGGAAAGTCAAATATAAACACACACGGCACGCCTTAATAGTAATCTGATATGGTAACCCAATTATCAGTCTTAGTTATAAAGAATACGACTATATTTTGTAATGGAACAGCAACGTTCATAGATTCACAATCGCAAGGAAATATGATTTCTAAGATGAAAATAATACCAACGGTCGAATGTTACAACACAGGCACTCCATAATTAAATCACAATGGTATCCGGTAAAAACCATTTTATGCCAGCAATTAAAGAAACAGCAATGCGCTGCAAAGTCAATATGATATTCCTATCTCAGAAACGATATCACTTAGCATATCAAACGTAACAGAGCTGCGTTGTAAAATAATAAACCAAATCAGATTACCGAATCACGCTGATGAGCAAACCACGCATAAAACACAAGAATATACTATACAGTAGCAGCAGCGTATTCCGCCATAGGCTGGGCCCTTAGCCGCCAGCGGATGCTGCGGGGTCACTTCAGAATGAGAAGAATGAGCAGCAATTCTCAATTCATTTATTAATCAGCCTATTGGAATCATTACAACAGCAAAAGCTACAGCATGAATAATCCACCACCGTTGTCCGTCATTTCTCTATCATTCTTCCGTCCTCACGTCTCTCTCCAATCTGCCCTCGTCTCTGATCTTGGGTTTCATTTAAATAGAGAAGATCAGAGCATAGATAAGTACAACATGATTTGATTTACAAAATTGGATGGATCCTAACCAATTGATCAACCAGATCAAGGCGAATTTTGGCTTTGCAGTTAAGATTTGGAGGGCGGCCGCAACAGCAAATCCCAGAAAATCGTGTTCAAAGAACCCTGCGTTTCTCCCTGTACAAGCCGAATTTGGGCAAACTATTTTGATTGAAGATAATTGGGCCCGTTCTGGACAAAACCCATGTTCCGGATTTCCCAAATTCGTCTTCATTTGCTCAGAATCTTAACCGCAAAACTGTCACTCCTTAAACCAGCGAATTTCTGAGTTGGCTGATTTAAAAATCAAATCTTCAATCTGGAAGTTACTTTGGAGGCTAAAAATGGTAGATAAGGTTACAACCAACTTATTAGAACTATCATTGATAAATTAATGCATAATAATCAATTTATTAAAAATAAAAGAGAATAAATAACATTCATCCATGAGAGCATAAATGATTTATAAAATGGATTTAAATGATAAATTATAATAAATGTCATGATGAAGAATGGTGGAAATGGGTGGAATAAACGTTCACAAGTGACAATAATCATGGCATATTAACGACCCTACAAGTTATAGCTTCATGAGTTTATTCTAGCATAGTATCCTTCTCCTTTTCTTCATTCATCATATTTTCATGTGAATATGTAGTACCTACAACTTGAAATCAATCATGACAAGATGAGATCAGTCTAAAAAACTCATAGTAAAACATGCTTCATGAAAATCACTAATAGAGATGGAACTGGGTACTGGACTGGGAGGAAGTATTAGGGATTGCGTAGTGTGTAGTTCCAGATGCTAGGAGAGGATGACTAGGGCTTGAGATTACGCAATGCATAGTTCTATAAGACTAGGAACGGATACTACATAATTGAGGAGGTCCGTGAGGTAATCTTTCTCACTGAGACTGCATAGTGCACAGTTTAGGAGAGAGAGAGGCTAGGGGATTCCACAGTTGCACAGCTCGAGAAGGAAGGGATATAACTTGTTTCTTGCCACTACGCAATGCATAGAAGGAGATTGATAGAGAGGCTTAATTGTGTAGTTTTGGAGGTCAGGAGGCCAAGCTTGAGCACTGTGACTGTGTAATGCGCAATCCTTGAAGGTAGGACCTATGCTTTGTGCAGTTCCAAGAGGAAATGGAGAATGCTTGAGGCTTTCCACTATGAAATGCATAGTTCAAGGAGGGCAGAGTGAGCTCAAGTTGGTGAGGTAGGAAACCTTCCAAGATTTGGCTATGTATGGGATCAGGGAGGCAAAGATGAAACTAAGATAGGACTTGAACATGATCGACACACAATCAAAACCATAATTGAATCAACATTAAACACTTAGCACTCATAAAAAACATGGTGCCCTTAATGCGATGACAAAACTACATAATCCTCCAAGTGCGACACTTAAGATACACCTTTTAACCACAGTAGCAACATGTGTGCAATAATGCATGAAACTTTGGGAATGGATCTAATACATGTCTATATGATAAATAGGACCCAATGAACCATAAATCTGCTTTTTGTGATGTGTGACATTTCTCATGACAAAAAATGACACTTTGAAAAGTGAGAGAAAAGTGCAAATGAAACTTGTAAAGACTTAAAGAAAGTGAAAGCGACACATGCCATAATGAAGATAAAATTTCAATGAAACTTTTTAGAGTGAAAGAAAGCCAAAACAACCGTGACGAATGGGAAAGAAACACTTGCAAAAACAAGGGTGCACTATAGCGACAACTAAGAAGCTCACTGAAATAAAAGTACAATTGCACTCAAAGTGGGGAGGAATGTCAATAGAGAGTGCACATTTACTGCCAATGTGTGTTGTGGAGTACATTGAGCTTATGGATTGTGCAGTCATTGTCACCAGTGATTGCACAAGCCTTATCCTCAAGAGTTTTGTAGTGCCTATGTAAGCTTGCATCAAAAGAATTGAACTTGTAAATTATTCAAAACTGAGAATGCATAAGCACGTGACTTTGACACTTCAATAATTTACAAAAAATTAGATGACAATGAATTTACCATATAACATGACATTATAAGATCCCTAGTAGGCTCCAAAATTCAAGTGTGAGAAAAAATTTGGAGGGTGTTTGTCACAGCGACAACACTTGGCGACACACTGGTACAACTCCACCTTCTCTGCTTAGGTTTCATATTTAAGTGCAAGGTATCAATATTTTAGGAAATATTAATTCACCATGCATATTTCCTTGGCTTTTCCACTTATCCTGGTTAAAGATATAGTCTCTTGTATCCTTTTCTCAAATTCAAACACAATAACATAATACTAGTCACACCTTAATTTTTTCGATAGGGGACAAGGATAATAAGTATATCAAACTTTTAATATTCATAGTTAAGGACATTCCATGGTGTTGCTTTGCTGCTAGTGAGCCTGTTTAGTACCCTGACAAAGCCACCTCAAGGAACCACAAGAATTTCTTTGCTTCCAGCAAGCCTGGTCATTACCCCGATGAAGTTACTTACTTCACCTCTCTATGCAGGAAGCCTTTCTCTTCTTCACCTCTTTATTTAGTTACTAATAGAATGTGCAAAGGAACTTATTTATTTTGACGATGGAAGAGGCATCCCAACTCATTTAGAGAAGAAGAGGTTGGTTCCTTATTTAAGGGTTTTGAAAGATAACCAAAGTTA
The DNA here is from genome assembly GCA_031772625.1 of Pinus tabuliformis. Classification (NCBI taxonomy): domain Eukaryota; kingdom Viridiplantae; phylum Streptophyta; class Pinopsida; order Pinales; family Pinaceae; genus Pinus; species Pinus tabuliformis. The sequence continues at coordinate 1,229,043,781 of CM062804.1, forward strand.
ATAACTTTTGATATTCATAGTTAAGGACATTCCCCGATGTTTCTTTGCTACTAGAGAGCCTGTTTAGTACCCTAACAGAGTCACATCAAGGAACTAGAAGCATCTCTTTGCTTCTATCAAGCCTGGTCATTACCTGAATGAAGTTACTTACTTCACCTCTCTGTGCAGGAAGTCTTTCTCTTCTTTACCTCTTTATTTAGTTACTAATAGAATGTGCAAAGGAACTTATTTATTTTCATGATGGAAGAGGCATCCCAACTTATTTATAGCAGAAGAGGTTGGTTCCTTATTTAAGTGTTTTGAAAGATAACCAAAGTTAATATGCTAGTTTTAATTTTTTCTCCATTCCCTTCTCTACTTGGTTGAGTTGACATGTCGAAACACCATTCAAGACAAGGTTGAGTCAGAATGGATACCCTAATAAGGATATGAGCTTTGTAATGCAACAAAAGGATTTTTGTCTGGAATGAATCGTATTTTCCATTTAGAAATCATTGACTTTCAAGATATGTAAACCCAAATAGATAAGAGGTAATAGATAAGCCAAGCATTTTTTGTCATCACAATTTCCTTTTCAAATTTTGCCACATTGTCTTTTGAGCCAAAAGAGCAACATTTTCATGCAAATTCTTAGTAAACAAAATATGAAATAAAATACATGACAGAATAAAGAAACAAGACCAAAAAGGAAATCAAATGGAGGTTGAACATAAAATAACATGTAGACAAAAGAAAAATAAATGCAAGGATGAGATGGAAAGAAAGAGTGGGATGAGTGCAAAAGGGAAACTAGAATGCAACTAGACGTACTCCTAACCTAACCAACTAGAAGGCCGGGATGAAGATTAATGAAATTTCCAATGTAGCCATTGTAACTTCTCCTAAACTACATACAAAAAGATACCAACAATAAAACTGATATATAATGATGTGCAACAAGAAAGATAAGAACTTGAATAGATTGCACAAGATATTGAAGATCTTGTCGAAAGGAAAAAATATGTGTCATAACGACTAACCTTAATCATTCAATAACAACGATCCAGCTGTATGTTGGTTATAAGAATGGTTTTATGACAAATCCAAGTTATGGTTCTTATCGTGTTTGGTTGATAAATAAATGATTACTGAATGCATGACCTAGTAGATGTTATGGAAGTTATTTTGAGAGGGAATTAGTCCCTCTTGGTAAAAATCAAATAAGTTTAGATCTTTATATTCAGATATGCATTCATGACCTGTAGGTTGCATGTTCATCATGTGTTTAACGAAATGACTATCATGGTTAGATCGAGCTAGGTCAAGTATTTGAGTAATTTTTGTGATGTAGGCTTTATATCTATGTTTTTATCATTTATGGGAGTTTCACTAAGTTTTTGGCAGAGGTATGGACCCTAACCCTAAAAAAGTGACTTAAATATCGTAGTTGCTGGAACAGAACTATCAGAAATAGACTACAGTCACTGGGAAGCAAGCCTATAGAAGCGACTTGAAGGTTACAATCACTTGTAGGCCTTGTCATTAGAGAGACTAGGGGTATATCTCACTAAAAAGGAAATTTATCTAAGGGTTTGGACACATGGAAGGGTGGTTTAGCTCTTGGGGCTCTTATAGCACCTTAGGGAAGTCAGCGAGGTTTTGGTTTTTCGATTCCACTTCCTTAGGGTGATCTAGGAGGCTGAATCATATACTAGTAATGCTTCATTTACCTCGATACATGAGTGAGATTGGGTAAATGTGGGAGGAGGATATTACAGAGTGGTATCAGAGCATGGTTCAAACACTTGGACCTGATGGGCTAGATGCATGTGGTTATGTATGCATTTTCATGGTTATGGTTTTCATGCATGAGGTCATGGCATGTAGTTACTATTGTCATGCATGATGTTGGCATATTGATATTACTATGATTATACATGTATCGTGATAATGTGGATTTATTTTGCAGATGAGATAAGCCTCCCCTGAATGCCATTGAGGTATGATTTTAGTGAAGCTCTCTATTAGGTTTATCTGACATGGTACACTTAGAGGAAGAAGATAATAAAATATGACGAGAAAAATGGTAGAATACAATTCACATGGCTCTCCCTACAGATCAAACGGGTAGTAAGTACATGCATATTCTCTTGATATAGAAAAAACATTAAGGAGTTTTCGGGCATAGATCAAAAGTTGCAAGGTAGATGATGAGAGGTTGGTTGAGGCACCAAAAAGACTTGCAAGGCCTCACAAAAAGCTGGTAGAGGTCAATGTAGTCATCTTCTAAAGTTTGTTAGAGTGGTAGAGACAGGCCTCCAATCTACAATTCTTAGGAGGTGCAAACGATTGGGGTTGTGGGCCATAGAATTCCTTGGATTTATGCAGCTATGGAAAATAAGCAGGCATATCACCAGGCATCCATTAATTATATGGAAGGTAAGTTATGTTGTCAACTTGTTTCTATTTTGATTGACCCTAGATCTAATTATAGTTATGTTAATCTTGACTTGGTCGATAAGTGTGGTTTAAGAAAAGAAGTGCAATCAGAGTCTTGGTTAGTGTAGTTGGATATGGGTACTAAGAAGTGTTGAAAATAGCAAGAAGATATGTTAAAAATAGAATCCATAAATTCCAATTTAATTTGTCCTTGAATTAAATTGAGAATTAAAATTTTAATTCTATTCTCATAGAAACTTGTAAATAGTTAAGCAAGTTTAATTAACTTAACTAGCTTAGGAATTTCGATTTTGAAGTATTTTTGTAGTCATATAAGTGTTCTCCCTAAATTTTAGGGGTCTGGTATGAGTTTAAATTGAGTTGTAATTATATTAACTCATTTTATTGAGTTATGGTCAGTTAAATTAGTTCTAACTGTTTGTGGAACTAATAGAGGACTAATAGTTAGTTGGTGCATTGGTGCATCCTCAAGTGCTACCCCATCTAACTGAATACTCCCTCATGAGAAATACATGAATGTTGATTCAGAGAAATACCCAGTTGAGACTAGAGTGCTGGGATAGTGTACTATCAATTGTATTATGATCCAAGTTGTACAGATCATGCATGCAATCACGAAGAGAACCTAGATTGGATTGCACATTTTTGGAAGCATGAATTCCTCATTAAATAGAGGTTATTCCTCTTGGGAATTTTGAAACGAAATAGGGTCTCGAAGAGCTGTATAATAGGCCTAGATTTTGACTTGATCTAGCTTGTGAGTTGAGAGTTGGTTATACTTGTGTAGGGATTTTTCTTGTGAGAACAAGAATTGTATTCTCATCTCTGATTTATGATTAATGCAATATAGATAGTAGGGGTTTTGAGATGTGGCTTTCCTGAGATACATATTGTGTTATGTACCATTGATTATCTTCCTCTTGTTGATTATTGTTTTCATTGATATTTATAGCTTCCACTGTGAATAATAGAGTAGGTTCTTGTCTTTTGTTTTAGGAAATTACATGAGTTGTGAATCTACATGAAATTCTACATGGTATCAGAGCTAGATTTGTAGAAATTTTCTACATGGTATCAGAAATAGATTTGTAGAAATAATATACATGGTATTAGAGATTATTACACTATAGTAGAGGAGATTTTGAAGTTTTTAAGTTCAGGGTTACAGGTGAAATTTGAATTTGCAATAGATACTTCAAGATCGGCAGATGGCATTCTACAGTTGTCGGCTCGAGTATGCCTTGGATGGAAACATGAATTACATAGATTGGAGGGATAGTATGGAGGTTGTGTTAGAGGATAATGGCTTGAATGAATTCATTGATCAAGACATTCCTGAGCCACCAACACTGGATGAAAAAGATATGGCCAAATGGAAGAAGTGTGTGGCAAGGGCGAGGCGGATAATCCTTGAGGGAGTTCGAGACCACATTGTCTTGAGTCTTCATGGGAAGGAGAATCTGTATACTATGTTGAAATCATTGACAAAATTTTTCCAGAAAATAGTGGCCATAGGAAGTTGGCACTGAAAGAAAAACTTCGAAAAATCAAGATGGAGGTGAGTGACTCAATTCCAAATTACTTGACCAAGTTCACTCATTGTCAGGATGAGCTTGGAAGTGTTGGAACCATTGTTGCTAAAGATGATATTATGAGCCTAGCTCTGCTAGGACTTCCCAAGCTTTGGCATATCAAGGCTCTATCAATGGGAGGGAGAAGTTTCCATATTGGGAACGACTGTGGTCAGATTTGGTACATGAGGAGTTTCGACAGTACACCAGAGATGTGATTTTTTCCAAGGAAGTGGAAGAGGACTTTTCCTTAGCAAGTAAGGAAAACAAGGCCAAGGGAAATAATTCCCAAGGCGAGGTGAGCAACAAGAATATGAACTTATCGAAATTCAAGTGTTTTAATTGTCATGGGCACAAGCGCTATGCCACGAACTGCCCACCGAAGAAAGCAAGCAAGAAGGAGTCTGTAGTAGCTGTAGCAAGTGAAGCTCTAGCTTTACAATTTGAACTTAATTTCACTCTCATTGCATGCATTTTTGTTGTAGTGGCTACAACCACCCTCCAAATTTTTTCCTTAGCCTGATTTGGAGCCTCCCTACCAACCTTCAAAGCAACTTGCCTTGCTTCGTCAAGTCCTCAAGCTTCAGTGTCTTTCTTGCTCAAAGGCAGCCTGACGATCACAGTTTTATCTTTTTACTTCACAGGCTACTCACCTAGACTTCATCTAGCTATAGGCTAAGAAACTTCCCAGTGAAATTTGCGCATTTCTGGAGGGAAACTAGCCTTCCCTCCAGGAATTGCGCAATTCCCTTTGACAGCCTTCTGGGCTCCAAGATTACGCAATCCTACCAACCAACCCTCCTAGCAGGATTTGCACAATTGTTTCCATCAATAGGCTGTTCAACCCAGGATTTGCACAAATCTGGGTAGCAGTCAGCTTCTCTACCCAAAAATTGTGCAATCCCCTTGGCCAGTCAGCTCGACTTACAGCAAAAAATGCACATTTTTCTCTAGTAGTCGAGCAGTCGCTTGCATGTGTAGCTGAGTTGATCGGTTCCCTTTGTGACTGAGAAAAAGATACTTGCGTGCATATGTTGCTTCTCCCAAGGTAGCATGCAAAGGCATCCCTTGTATCAGGGATCTATGTTTAGTAGTTGGAGGTTACGTGCAAGGAGTAATTCCGAAGCCTCCCAGCAAGTGTCGCTTCCCCTAGATTTGTGGCATGTGTGTCACAACCTCGATGTTATCAAAACTCATCAACAATATGCTAGATACCTCATTCCTTACATCAACCTTGCAACTCTAACATCCCACATCATATCTAGGAGCAGTCGACACATTCGACTCAGATGTTTTGGGGTAAGCCCGCTTCCCATTCCTTGTGTTGCATTTCTGACGCTTTTTTGGTTTTCGCTTGTATGAGTATTATTTCCTTGATTTCTTTGAATGCTTGCTATCATTTACATGTATTCTAGGTTGTTCCAACTCTATTTCAGTTTTCATTGCTATCTCATAATTGTCACATGCATGACACTGTTTTGCAGATACATTCACCCAAACGGCTAACTGCCTCACCCACATGCATGCTGATATATTTTCCTAATATTTCATTCATGTTTTGCATGCACTGTTTATCAATTTTGCTATCACTTAGTGTTGCCATGCATTTCTTCGACTTACTTGCTTTCAGTTGCCCGTCAGCGAGTCGGGCCAACCTTGACCTGGTCTTTGCCTTCACCAAGGCTACATTGTGCAAATTGTAGAAGGAAGGATCACCTTCCTCTCTAGATTTGTGCATTTTGGCCCAGCACTGGCCTCTTGGACTAAATTGCGCATTTCCGGAGGTTAGTGGTTGCTTGGCCCAAAAATTTGCGCAAATTTGTTCTTGGGCTAGCCATCTTTCCTAGCTGGAATCATGTATCATGCAATCCCAACAACCAACTTCCCAAATTGATTGCGCATTTTTCAGTTCTAGCAATTAGTCAGTCTCCGAGTAGCCTGGACTGTGCCTTATGCAGTCTTGGAAGTTGGTCTCCCGACCTCCTGGCCGAAATTGCACAACCTTCATGATCATTCACCCAGATATGTTGCAAGTCAGTTCTCATGTTCATTTTGGTTTTCGACTGACAGATTGGTTTCTATGAGTGTTTCCATGTCTCCAAGTATCACAGGTGTTCATATGCCTCTCAGAAATACAAGTACAATGGTTTCCAAGAGAGCAGAGACAAAGACACCATTCAAAGCATGCTTGGGGATGCAGTCAATCAAGTGTCCATGGGCTTACCTACTCACAAACAGATCAAGTTGTTCGTGGACAAGGACATCAAGCAGCAACATCACAACGAGCAGCATCATGAACAACAGCTAAAGGAAACATAACGAATGTAGCAAATGAAGAGAATGCAGTGAATGGAAGAGGAAGGTTGCTAACAACATAGAGGCAGAGAAAAGTTACAAGATCAAGCAGATCCACTGATATTGAAAGTAGCTTTGGAGACTCACGCTATGAAGTGACAACGCGACATAAATATCGTGTGAAGGTAGAATATGGAACAAATAAGTAATTGCATGTGTTGAAGCAAAAACTCAAGAAGAACATGAAGTTGCACAGATAGTCCAATGAGTTGCAGCAGGAACAGGAACAACAGTGGGTGCAACATGCACTCACAGATGAAACTGAGCCATTACAAGTTAAGGATCCATCCCAGCAGTTGACATAGAGAAAACATGGTGAGCAGTGTTGTTGATAGCATGCAAAAGATCCAACATCATGCATGTTGATGAGTGCACGCATGCAATCCAACCCATTCAACACACTCACCAAGGCAAAGACAACAAGAAATTCCAACTGAGGCTGAACATGCACTTCAGAAAGTTGATGTGCATGACCACCAACACACAGTTGAAGACCAACATGAACATTATGCATCAGTGTGTTGCCAGTTCAAACATACCCAAGAAGACCATGTGCATGTTATCTGATGAGTTGGATGAAGGGGCCGAACCAATGTGGCAATTGCAACAGAGGCAAGAATTCCCTTCAGTAAGACGTCACCATGAGGTGCATGCACACCATCACAAAAAACCAAGCTTGGCATCAACTCACCAACTTCACCATCACAAGCATGTTAAAGAATTGGTCTCACCACAGTGGACCAAGTGTCAGTGATGTCTTGCAAGGCTTTCTCAAGCCATGTTGTTTCACATGAGTGCATGTGCATTGTGATGTTGAGTCATGTCAAGTGCAATTCAAGTGTCAACAGTTGAATGTAATAGTCATAGAGTAGGCGAAGATTCATGAGGGTAGTTGAACTATCACAAAGGGGAATATCAAGGGTCACCCCACCCTTTTCTATAAATAGTCCCTCATAACTCATTATAAAATCTTTTGGTTGGCTGAGCTTCTACTAAGACTATATTGAATAAGGATTGGACAATATTGTAAAGCGCCTTGGCTTCTCCATTGCACGAAGCTAATACATCTCTTTGGAGGAGCAGGCAGATGTGGCTATAACGTTCCACTAATGGGGCTAGCAGGTTTACATGGTGTATTGTATGATTGTGACTTACACTTCTTTATATAATAAAAGCCAACACATTTTCATGCATATGTTGTTATTGTAATTGATCTTCTCCAATTTCCTTAATGATATATGTTGTTTAACTTACGTACTTGTATATGAACTGATTTGTATGCAATTATATGAATCTTGTTATTAATGTGTTGTGTATGTTGTTAATGTTGTCAGCATTTGTGTCTATTGATCTACCGAGCATCAGACAAACCTTTCTCATGAACCTGGTTATATCAATGGGCACACTCGTCTCGCACTGATCCATGAGTGTTGTTCATGTTATCTTACCTTGTATGATGTGACTGTCGCATCCGTGTCGACTGCTCTGTCGGAACCTTTGCATGTCCTTTGTGTTGTGTGTTCCTATCCGAGTTGGGATTGATCCCTTTCAATCTAGAACTCACCTTCACCTTCCTCTCCCTTTGAAGTATTGGAACCTCTCATACTCATTCCTTGACTCACTGCATCAGTCACACCCTTGCTACTGACAGAGTTATCTTACTTGCCTATGTGCGACATCGCGGTCAAGGCATTACCTTACGACCCACTACTGGTACTCCTACACTAAAAGGTCTGAGGTCTAATTAGGACTTCTTACCTGGCAGATCCCCTTGACATGTTGGCGGGTCCAACACCGTCAACGTTTCTAGTGCTAGAAGGTGGGCCTGATGACAATAAGTGTCCTCTCATCCAGTTTTGAACCTTTGCATATCTTTCATGGAGTCTTGCATTCTTCTGTGAGGCCCCTATACTACTAGTGTAACCCCTTATTGTTATTAATACAACCCCCTTATTATATTGTTGTAGCCATGTAGTCCCCATATTTTTACTATTGTGCCCCATAGAAGCCCACTATTGCTATTATTGTGCCTTTACATTATTATTGTTATGTCGACTTTGATTATATTATGACCCCTTAGACTCCTATATATAGAAAGGAGGCCTTGTCATTCGTATCATCAAAGAATTGTTCACTTTTGTAATGTAAAGGAGGTTTCCCCCTTGAAGAGGCTGAATTCTAAGGCGTTCATCTATATTTTCTATCTTTTTGTGAGTTGGTTTCAATAACATTTGGTATCAGAGCTTTGGATTCTAGGGTTTCGCTGCTCCAAACATGTCATCGTGGCATTTGCGCTATAACTTTTGTTCTGCGATATCTCATACACTAAAAACAAAACCCATTTGAGAAGAAATCGCATTTAACCTCAGGTCCAAATTTTAGAGCTTTTCGCGCTATATTGGCGGAGATATGATCTAAGGAAGTTGGTCTTTTTGCAGACTCCTGAATTACATTCCAAATAGGTGACCTAGGGAAAATCATCATAACTTTCTCCCTGAGCATCGGATTGAAAATTCATGAGAAGATACAAAAAGAGGATAGACTTTAGTTTCTTGTATATATTTTTCAAAGCCAAAGGCTGAAACAAGGAAACGTGGCACGTCATAAAAGTTCGCTCTACTGAACTAGTCTTTAATCAGGTCACTGTGGGAGATTTGGCATAACTCTTCCTTGGAAAATCCAATATGGATCAGACTAGTGGCATTGGAAAGAGGACACAGAGGGATACTGTAGGTCACAATTTTAATTCTGGAAGAGCCAAAATTACAGAGTTATAGTCGTTTCGAGATCGAGCTCCTAAAATCAAGAAAAGGTGATATGAGGAAGTTTGATGGTAAGGATCCAGTAAATTGGATACTACAGATGGAGCAATATTTCAATCTACATGAGGTGAAACTGTTACAAAAGATATGTATTGCATCTAATTATTTAGAACCGAATCAATTTTTATGGTTTAAATGGCTTCGTTCTCGTAAACCACTTGTCACGTGATCAATTTTCACGGAGGAAATGATAGCACATTATGAGGGTACAAAGAGAAATTGATAAATCTCAAACAAAAGGGTTCAATGGAAGAGCACATTGAGGACTTTCAAAAATTGAATAGAAGGTTAAATTATATTCTAGAGAAGCAAAGGATTGATGTCTTCATAGCGACTTTAAAGGATAACGTTCAACATGAGGTTTGTTTTTGGGAACTTGATTCATTGGAGGAGGCATTCAGGTTGGCAAGAAAAATTTAAAGCGAAATTATGGAAATAAGGAATTCTACCACTCACAACTATAAACATGGAAGTGTTGTTTCTCCTAGCCTTCCACAACCTACAAGGGTGACACCACAACAATTGGAAGAAAAAACAGAAAAATGGCTTTGTTACAATTGTGATAGCAAATGCACTAAAGGTCATAAGTGTGCTGAGAAAAAATTATTTTACATAGACTATGAAGAGGAGGAAGAAAAGGATCAAGAAACATTAAAACAAGAGGATATACACTTGGAGCCAACCTCAGAAAAAGAAAAAATGAATTCGGCCATATCTTGGAATGCATTGGTCGGAATTACCACTCCTCAAACTATCAATATAGAAGGACATATCAAGAAGAAAAATGTTTAAGAAGTGAAAGATCACATTGAGCATCAAGAAATGAATCCGACCATATCATGTAAAGCATTGGAAGAAATTACTACTCCTCAAAATCTCAAGATAGAAGGACATATCAAGAAGAAAAAGGTTCAAGCAATGAAAAATCACATCGAACATCAACAACAAGTTCTCCACCTTTTAAAGGATAACACCACTTTGGTGCAAAATTGAATGAAACAACAGGTAGATCAACATTGCAATGGAAAAAGTTTTGATGTAGGTGATTGGGTATTTTTATGGGTACATCTCAAGAAAACTATTTATGAGAAGGAAATGTTGGCAATACTACATGCACTTAAGAAATGGCAACATTATCCAATGGGAAGACACTTCATGGTAAAAATGGATCATGATAGTCTTAAATACGTTTCAGAACAAATATTATCTTTAGAAGAACATAAAAATGGGTCACAAAAATGTTGGGTTATGACTTTGACATCATCTATAGAAAAGGGAAGAAATTGTTCGTTGCAGATGCACTCTCAAGAAAAGATGAGGATGTGGAAGCATTGTTTTGTGCTATTTCTATTATCCAACCAGATTGGATAAATGAAGCAAGGGATGAATGGAAGAAGGATGAAGAAGCGTGGTCACTCATTCAAAAGTTGCAAAAGAGCCCAACTCAAACAATATTGTCAGAACTTGAAGAGGAAGGAAAAATAATATTGGAACCTAGAGCAGTCACAGAAAGAAGAACCCAAAAGCTATGAAATCGATCAATTTCAGAGTATCTCATCAAGTAGAAGAACTTACCCGCTAAAGATTCCACATGGGAGGACAAGAATTTTATATAGAAGCATCAAGAACTACTCAAGCGTTGAGGACAACACTTTTTGAAGGAGAGGGGCATTTTAGGCCCCTATACTACTAGTGTAGCCCCTTATTTTTATTAGTACAACACCCTTATTATATTGTTGTAGCCATGTAGTCCCCATATTGTTACTATTGTGCCCCATAGAAGCCCACTATTATTATTATTTTGCCCTTACATTATTATTGTTATGTCGGCTCTGATTATATTATGACCCCTTAGACTCCTATATATAGAAAGGAGGTCTTGTCATTTGTATCATCGAAGAATTGTTCATTTGTGTAATGTAAAGGAGGTTGCCCCCTCAAAGAGGCTGAATTCTAAGGTGTTCATCTATCTTTTCTATCTTTTTGTGAGCTAGTTTCATAACATCTTCCTTCCTTGAGGTGTTTTTTGAATTTGTAGAAAATCTGATGTAGGTTAACCCGATAATGCAATATAAATCAAAGCAGAATACTATAACCTACTTATACTATCAATTTGCAGAAGCTTAAAGATTGAGCTAAAAAATATAACCAAAAGAAGAAGAATCAATCGCACAAACACATGAAAATACTTTGGGGAAAGCCTCAGCTAAAAACCCCACTATCTGTATTATAATACAAGGTGGAAATACATAGGAATTATACAAAGCCTTAGCTCTCACAGCTAGCCAGCTCTTAGTACAATCCTCACAGAGGCTCACAGGAAATCTTGGCTTCTCCCTATCCTTCCTTTCTGCCCTCCAAGCTTTTATTTTCTTGCATTATTCCTCTGGGATGATTCTCCTATTACCAAGTGGAAAACCTCCCTTCAAAACTGCACAATCCTCAAGGAATGATGCCTTGACTGCATGCATGAGTTTTCTTTATAAGAAAATACATGAAACTGATATTACATTGTCCTTGACTTTAATCTCAACTGGGTCTTTCTCAGAATAGACATGCATGAGTTTCTGATGAGGGAATATTTAGTTAACTGTAGTAGCACTAGTTGAGTGCATGCATGCGTCAACTGACTGTTAACTCAACATTAGTTCCTCAAACAGTTTGGAACTAATTTAACTGGACTTAACTCAGTAAAATGAGATAACTAATTACAACTCAAATATAAATCAATATTATGTCCTTAATTTAAGGGATAACTCTTGCATGACTTCAGAAAGACTTCTAACTTGAATTTCTCCAACTAATTAATTTTAAAATAAATTAATTAATTATTTCCAAGTAGTTGTTAAGACTAAATTTGATTTTAATTCACAACTTAATTCAAGGACAAATTAAATTGGAATGTTCTTGTTGCCATATTTCAACACTCCCTGTCAACAAGAAAGGGATTATTTTCCACCTCGATCCTGTCTCTATGGAAATCGAATTTAAACTTTGACAATTCCTTTATCAAAATGTTAGCATCTTGCTCCTCTGTCGAAATATACTGCATCAACATGATACTCTTGACCTGTGAAAAGCCATGCGAAACAAATCTTTCCTTATGCTTCTCCACACTACCATCAACAACTTTCTTTACCTTGTAAAGCCAACGGGAACTCACAACTGACTTGTTATGTGGTCTCGGAACCACGTCCCAAACACTGTTACGAACTATGGAGTCATACTTCTCCAATCAGCTGCTGCATTACTTCCTCAAAGGAAGATGGCTCGGTCTTAACACATTCCCCAGCAAGAGCCATGTATCCAGTGTACCTCTCAGGTGACCTCCTCTGTTTGCATTGAGAAGATGGTGCTCCCACATTCTCTCTCGCATCCTCCAACAATTTTTCAGCTTCTTTTGTGTGCTTCCATCCATCTATGTAAGACTCTGCATGAGTGGATGTCTCCACTCTTGGAACCTCTGCATGTGGCTGCTCTGCATCAGTCTGAGACTCCTCCTCCTTAGTAACCAATAGTTCCTCCATAGCCTATAGTTGGAGCTACCTCTCAAGGGAAACTTGCATGGCCTTCTACTCATCAAACTTGAGATCTCTGCAAACCACTATCCTCTGACAGGTAGACAATTACACCCAATAGTTGTGAGGTGTATCAATGTACCCCAAAAATATCCCGAACTCTACTATTAGCTCAAGCTTCTTCCATGCATCCTTTGTCTCATGGAAATATATGGATGAGCCAAAGATCCTGAAGTGACCCACATCTGGTCTCTTACGGGAGAAAGATTCCTCTGGTGTCTTCATCCCAAGTATGCGAGCGGGCTTCTATTATGCAAATAGACCGTTGTGTTGCATGCCTTAACCCACAAGTGAAGTGGTAGGCCTTGGTCATGCAAAATTGCTCGTGCTGCCCCTACAATAGTTTTGTTCTTCCTCTCGACCACCCCATTCTGCTGTGGATTATGAGGTGCTGTCAACTCTCATTTAATTCCTTCCGCTGCACATAAGTCCTTAAACTCTCGAGAGACACATTCTCCACTGTTATCACTTCTCAAGGCCTTGATCTTCTTCCTTGAATCTTTCTCGACCAAAGCTTTGAACTCACAAAACTTTGTGAAGGTTTGATCCTTCTTCTGCATGAAATAAATCAAGAGTTTACAATAATAGCCATCAATGACAAACACATAATACCTTTTCTTTTATGTGGATGTCGTCGAGAATGGTCCACACAAATCAGTATGAACTCGCTCTAAGATAGCCTTTGCTCGACTGTCTAAATCAGGAAAGGAAGACTTGGTGTACTTTCCCAAGGTACAACCTTTGCATGTGTCAACTTGCTCAAGTTTACCTTTGGGATGTCTTATAGATATTTGTTGCATTATCTTCAAAGCCCCATGATGCAAATGGCCCAACTGCCTATGCCACAACTCGCCAATGTCTTGGATTTGCACCAATTCTTATTTCGTACTCAATGCTGCACAATCATCTACCTCTAGTTTATAGAGATTCTTCACCCTAATCCCTATCCTCTTGGTCTGAACCACGGCTATGTGTCTTAGGAATGCCTTTCCTTTACTGAAGACAACATCGAAGCCTTTTTCCTCCAACATCACGACCGATACCAAGTTCTTCTTCAGTCCAGACACATAGATCACATCTGTCAAGGTGAGAGGAGCTCCATGCTCCCTCTTAAAAGAAACTGTGCCCACTCCTAAAACACTATACCTTCCTTTGTCACCCATCTATATGTGAATCTTGAGGTCTTTCTCCTCCAAGGCATTGAATAATTTTTTATCACCTGTCATGTGGAATGAGGTTCCACTGTCAAGATACCAGACATAACCCATCATCGATGACACCATGCATGCGATGAGGGTAAAGTCTATCTTGAACTGAGAGCCTAATGCCTCACCTTTCGATCCTTCAGAGGATCCCTTCTTGGACTTCATCAATGGGAAATTAGTTGCATAATGTCCCATCTTGTGATAATTAAATCATCTTATTTTAGACATGTCACCCTTCTTCCCTCCATGAGAAGAATTCAATTTGAAATGGGAAGCCTTACACTTCCCTTTCCTTTCCTTACTTGCTAAGGCTAGATTTTCTGTGTCATCATTCTTGGATGAAGAACTCTCTCATGTGCTCCTCCTGATCTCCTCCTGCATAAGATCCAACCACGGTCATTCCCAATACAAAAATTTCTCCCTTCCATTCATAGAGTCTTGCTAGCTATTACAACTCTTTGGAAGGCCAAGGAGAGAAAGGCTCATCATATCATCATTGGAAGTAGTGCCAAGCTCATCTCTGCAGGTGGTGAGCTTGTTCAGATATGTGGAAATAGTATTACCCTTCTCCATCTTGATTCTTCGAAGCTTATCCTTGAGTGCCAATTTTCCCTAGTCGCTACTATTCTGGTAGAGGTCCTTCAATCCACATTGAAAATGGAGTATCCTTCCCATGGAGACTCGAGACAATATGGTCTCAAACTCCCTCAAGGATGATCCATATCACCTTGGCCACAAACTTCTTCCACTCAGCCAACTCTTGTGCATTAGTTGAAGCTGGATTTGGGATTTCTTGATCAATGAATTCCTTCAAGCCATTGTCTTCTAATATAGCCTCCATTCTATCTTTCCATGCTGTGTAATTCGAGCTACCTTCCAAGGCATACTCGAGTCTCAAGCCATAGAATTCCATTGGCCAAACTTGAAGTATGATATGAAGTCTATTTGCACCTGCAACCTCGAACTTCAAAATTCAAATTCTCTTCTTAGTATACTATTTGCAACTCCGATACCATGTAGAATTTTCTACAAATCTAGCTCTGATACCATGTATAAAATATGTGATAAGGTAACCCGATAATGCAATATAAATCAAAGCACAATACTATAACCTACTTCTACAATCAATTTGTGGAAGCTTAAAGATCGAGTTGAATAATATAACTAGAAGAATAAGAATCAATCGCACAATACACATGAAAATACTTTGGGGAAAGCCTCATCTAAAAACCCCACTTTTTGTATTAGCATACAAGGTGGAAATACATAGGAACTATACAAAGCCTTAGCTCTCACAGCTAGCGAGCTCTCATTAAAATCCTACATATTCTCACAGGGAATCTGGGCTTCTCTCGAGCCTTCCTCTCTATCCTCCGAGCTCCTATTTCCTTGCACTGTTTCTCTATGATGATTCTCCTATTACCAAGTGGAAAACCTCCCTTCAAAATTGCGCAATCCTCAAGGAATGATTCCTTGATTGCATGCATGAGTTTTCTTTATAAGAAAACACATGAAACTGATAGTACACTATCCTTGAATTTAATCTCAACTGGGTCTTTCTCAAAATAGACATGCATGAGTTTCTGATGAGGGAATTTTCAGTTAACTAGAGTAGCACTAGTTGAGTGCATGCATGCATCAACTGACTGTTAACCCACCATTAGTTCCTCAAATAGTTTGGAACTAATTTAACTGGACTTAACTTAGTAAACTGAGTTAACTAATTACAACACAAATATAACTCAACATTATCTCCTTAATTTAAGGGATAACACTTTCATGACTTCAAAAGGACTTCTAAATTGAATTTATCCAACTAATTAATTTAAAAGAAATTAATTAATTATTTCCAAGTAGTTGTTAAGACTAAATTCGATTTTAATTCACGATTTAATTCAAGGACAAATTAAATTGGAATATTCTTGTTGCCATACTTCAATGGAATCATGAAGATGTCTCCATCTAGGGGAAGCTTTTGAATATCTTGTCCTCTCACACGTATGATGATGAAGGCAAAGTGGCCTAGCCTAAACACTTACAAAACTTTCTTTCCACGATTTATGAGGAAGATGAGTTTACTAACGAACAGGCCAATCTGCTGCTTGCATTCACAATTCGTGAATCTCCATTTCGTTGGGTGCTCAGCCTACTGGCTAACACTGTGCACTCATGTGAGCACTTCTGTGATCTTATTGAAGACACGTTCTATCATTTTTATCGAGGCCATCTTGACTGGAAACTATTACAACAATGGAGGGCTCCACATGAATTCGTTATTGATTTTTGGCAGCGCTTCTGGGACTTACAGTTTCAAGCTCTGAGGAGCTAGATGAAGTTTTCTTATCTCTGGGACTGGTTCGAGTATTTCCTTAAGAAATCTACCCATCCCAAGAGAAATTTTGAGATCAAGCCTCTTTTAACTTTCTTCGTTGATGGAATTGCGCAATCTCATGTGGAAGCAGGCTCTGTCTCGATGGACTATCTGCCTCCCTCTCATTCAATAGTTCCACCATCACCCTATGATGTTGAGGATCATGTTCACACATTTGTTCAACCTTCACACCCTCCCAACATCACTCCACACAATTTTCGTGCAGATTTGGTTGTGAGTCCTTCGAGTTCTCATATGCATTTATTTTCTCGACATCCATCTTCGCAGCTAGGTATTCCTCCAGATGATGTTGTCTTGTGTTCATCCATCAAGGACTCTCCACTTGTTGTGGATGAGGAACAACCCACTGATGGAGTTGGTGTTGCACAACCAACATGCACTATCATTCATGAAGAGTATGAGTGGAAGCTTGAGCATCAACACTTGGAGAAGGATGACTCCCTTCTATCCAAGTCCCCTCTATTCTTTCCTAACATCATTGGTGAACCTACCATCCGTGATTTTGCATGTGTGTCTTCATCTACGGATGCACCCATTGTTGATCTTTCACAGGACACACTGTATGTTAGCCCATCATCCAACAACAGAGGCGACCAATCATTCATTGAAAATCCACTTGATCTTTCATCTGCTCTTTCCGGAAATGTAGACGGAGAACATCCTTCCTTCTCATCTACCCCTCTATGTGATTCGTCAAATCACGAGGATGCCAACCAAAATCCTAAATTTTTTGATCTTTGTTTTCATGATTTCTTCACTTTATCATCCGATCACAATGTTTATTCACTCGTTGTTAACCCGTCTAAGCCACTGGTATATGAATATCCATCTGTCAACGAAGTCGAAGCCCCACAAACTGTCAAGGCACTTCAACCCGAGCTAATGGTTCTCAGGCCCTCGCTGTCTTGAGGTTGGTTTCGCTTCTGATTTGGAAACTGTTCAAACACCCAAGGCTCCTCATCACTCATCTGTATGCACTCAAGATCAATCTAACACTCAAATCACACTTCCTCCACTTGAACTACACGATCCCATTGCTCATGCATTGGAGGAGTCTTATATTGAAAGCACTCGTGCATGATGAAAGTTATCTTTGTTTATTTCGTTTGCTTGCATGTCATAGTCAAGAGCATAATTGTTCTTCAAAGTTGCATGTAGTGTCACACAACACCATGATAAGTCCACAGACTATCTGTCATGCGCATGCACTCACTTATGTCCCGCGGGCACTTTAAAACATGAAGTGTGGCTATATTCACTGTTATATCTTTCTTGTATGCTGGTCCACATGACTGGGTTACTCGTGGAGAAAGCCTTCACCAACATGGGTCTACCAATGTGCCGGTGGATGCATTGGAAATATCAATTCACATTATTAGGCCCATGAACCATTAGTGTAGGAGTAGGAGTAGCATTTGATTTCAATTGTTTTCCTGCATGCTTGTTTGCTTATATGATTTGTTTGCTTGTTTGTTTTCTTTCTTGTTTGTTTACTTGCTTCTCTTTCAATTTTACTTCTTCTCTTTCTTTGCTTTGTTGATTGCTAGTTCGTTCACTTGTTTCGTTCATAGGTTAGTTTGCATGAAACCATGTATGACTCATGAAACAAGTTGGGTAAAGTACAAGAGGGCTTGTACAACTATGACTACTTGGTTATCTATGATCTTGCCTCTGTATGATGAGATTTTTACTCTTAGTCCATGATACGTCGAAGGAAAATACGTATTGTTCAAAGTGAACCTTGGTGAAAACAAAACGCTTGCGCACTAACTAGTGTCACCTGATCTAGTCAGTTGTTTTTGGGTTAACTCTTGTAAGCTCAGTCAAGTAGAGTAAGGTGAGGGGGAAAACCTTACAAGTATGTCAGAGATACAATAAACTACTTCTCTGCTGTAAAAACCTCCTCTACACTCAATAAGTTGGGATCCCTCTTCCTCCTCTGAAATGAATAAATGCTATGCATAGTGAAAATGAAAAAAATGAAAAGTCAAAAAATTCAAATTCAAATGAATAAGATGAAAGAAGAGAAAGTATTCCTGCGTAGGGAGGTGATGCACGTAACTCCATTGGGGTACTGACCAGGCTCGCTGGCAGCGGAGCCATGCTTGTGCTCCTATGTGACTCTACTGGCGTACTGTCCAGGCCTAATGGCAATGTAGCAAGACCAGAGATGAAACTTAGACTCTAACGACTATACTGCTTGTGCACCTGTATACCCCTCAACCCTGATCGAAACAACTATGTTGCCTTGGCTTAGAATGTGTGTCAATCGACCAAGATTTTGGAAAATGCTAAATCTTACAATCAAGCTAGTGCAAAGCCAAGACGAGCTGAGAGCTGAACAATACTTCTGGAGATGTTAGACTTACTTTTCATGAACAAGGTCCATTCAGAGAGCTTTAGTTATACCAATGTGTCGCCAAGTGTTGTAGTAGCTACAACCACCCTCCAAAATTTTTCCTTAGCTTGTTTTGGATCCTTCCTACCAACCTTCACAACAGCTTGCCTTGCTTCGTCAAATACTCAAGCTTAAGTGTCTTTCTTGCTCAAGGGCAGCCTGTCGATCACAGTTTGATCTTTTCCCTTCACAAGCTGCTCACCCAGACTTGGTCCAATTGTAGGCTGAGCAAATTTCTAGTGAAATTTGCACATTTCTAGAGGGAAACTAGCCTTCCCTCGAGGAATTGCTTAATTCCCTCAGACAACCTACTAGGCTCCAGGATTGCACAATCCTACCAGCCAACCCTCCCAGCAATATTTGGGCAATTTTTTCCATCAACGGGTTGTTTTGCCAAGGATTTGGGCAAATTTGGGCAACAATCAGCTACTCTACTAAAAAATTGCACAATCCCTTTGGGTAGTCAGCCCAGCTTATAGTAAAAAATGCGCATTTTTCTCCAGCGGATGCTTGCATGTGCAGCTGAGTGAACTGATTCCCTCCGGGACCTACAAAAACATACTTGCATGCATAGATTGCTTCTCCCAAGGCAGCATGCAAAGGCATCCCTTGTTTCACGGATCTATGTTTATCAGTTGGAGGTTATATACAAGTAGTAATTTTGAAATCTCCCACCAAGTATCACTTCCCCTAGATTTGTGGCATGTGCATGACAACCTCGATGTTATCAAAAATCATCAACCAGACATTGTAGAGCTCATTCCTCACATCAACCTTGCAGCTCTGACATCCCACATCACATCTAAGAGTAGTTGGCACATTCAACTCAACTTTTTTGGGGTAAGCCCACTTCCCATGCCTTGTGTTTCATTTCTATCACTTTTTTAGTTTTCACTTATATGAATATTGTTTGCTTGATTTCTTTGAATGCTTACTGCCATTTACAGATACTCTAGCTTGTTCTAGCTCTATTTCGATTTTCGTTTCTATCTCACTGCTAGTGCATGCATGAAACTTTTTTGCACAGATGTTTTTTTGCACAGATGTTTTCGTTCATGTTTTTCATGCTCTATTTATCACTTCCGCTATCACTTAGTATCACCATGCATTTCATTGACTTACTTTATTTTAGTTGCCCGACAATGAGTCAGGCCAAACTTAGCCCGGTCTCTGCCTTCACCAAGGCTACATTGCGCAATCTGGAGAAGGAAGCCTCACCTTCCTCTACCGATTTTCACATTCTTGCCCAACACTGGCCTCCTAGACTGAATTACGCATTCCTGGAGGTCAGTGGCTACTTGGCCCAAAAATTTGCTGAAATCTGTCCTTGGGCTAGTGGTCTTTCCCAGGTGGAATCGCGCAGTGTGCAATCTGAGCAGCCAACTACCCAACTAGATTGCACATTTTTCAGTTCCAGTAGTCATCTAGTCTCCTAGTAGCCCGGACTGTGCCTTGTTCAGTCTTGGAAGTTGGTCTCCTGACCTCCCGGTCGAAATTGCACAACCTTCATGATCACTCACCTAGGTATGTTGCAGGTGAGTTCTCATGTTCATTTTGGTTTTCGAACGACAAATTTATTGCTATGAGTGTTTCCATGTCTACAAGTATCAAAACTGCTCATTTTCCTCTCAGTAGTACAGGTACAATGATTTCCAAGAGAGCAGAGATGAAGACATTGTTCAGATCACACTTGGGGATGTCATCGATCAAGTGTCCTTGGGCTTACCTACTCACAAAGACATCAAGTTGTTCATGGAAAAGGACATCAAGCAGCAACATCAAAACGAGTGACATCATGAACAATAGATAAAGGTAACATAATAAATACAACAAATGAAGCGAACGCAGGGAATGCAAGAGGAAGGTTGTTAGCAACATAGAGGAAGAGAAAAGTTGCAAGATCAAGCAGATCCATTGATAACGAAAGAAACTTTGGAGACTCAAGATATGAAGTGACGATGCAACATGAACATCGCTTGAAGGTAGAAGATGGAACAAATAAGAAGTTTCATGTGTTGAAGAAGCAACCCAGTAAGAACATGAAGTTGCACAGATAGTCCAATGACCTACAGCAGGAACAAGAACAACAGTGGGTGCAACATGGACTCACAGATGAAACTGAGCCAATACAAGTTAAGGATCCATCCCAGCAGCTAACACAGAGCAAACACGCTGAGCATTTTTTTGATCACATGAAAAGGATCCAACAACATGCATGTCTTTGAGTGCACACATGCAATCCAACCCATTCAACACACTGAGCAAGGCAAAGACAAGGAGCAAGTCCAACTGGGGTTGAACATGCACTTCGACAAGTTGATGTGCATGACCACTAACACACACTTGAATATCAACACAAACACTATACATCAGTGTGTTGTCGGTTCAACCGTACCCAAAAATACCATGTGCATGTTAGCAGACGAGTTGGATGAAGGGGCTGAACCAATGCACCGGTTGCAATGGAGGAAAGATTTTGTTTCAGCAAGATGTCACCATGAGGTGCATGCACACCATCATGGATGACCAGGCTTGGCATCAGCTCACCAGCTTCACCATCACAAGCATGTCAAAGAACTAGTCTCATCACAGCGGACCGAGTGTCAGTGACGTCTTTCAAGGCTTTCTCAAGACATGTTGTCTCACATGATTACATGTGCATTGTAATGTTGAGTCATGTCAAGTGTAAGTCAAGTGTTAACAATTGGATGTAACATTCATAGAGTGGGTGAAGAGTCACAAGGGTAGCTGAACTGTCACAAAGGGGAATGTCAAGGTTCACCCCACCCTTTTCTATAAAGAGTCCCTCATATCTCATTGTAAAGGCTTTTGGTTAGCCAAGCTTCTAATAAGACTATCTTGAAGAAGGCTTGGACAGTATTGTAATGCGCCTTGGTTTCTCCACTACACAGAGCAAGTACATCTCTTTGGAGGAACAGGTGGATGTGGCTGTAACGTTCCACTTATGGGGCTAGCATGTTTACATGGTTTATTGTATGGTTGTGACATACACTTCTTTATATAATAAAAGCCAACACATTTTCACGCATATGTTGTTATTGTAGTTGGACTGCTCTGGTTGCCTTAATGATATATGTTGTTTAACTTACGTACTTGTATATGAATTGATTTGTATGCAATATTATGAAACTTGTTGTTAATGTGTTGTATATGTTGTTAATGTTTTCACCATCTGTGTCAACGTATCTGTCAGACATCAGACAAACCTTTCTCATGAACCTGGTTATATCAACCGACACATTCGTCTTAGACTAATCCATGAGTGTTTTTTGTGTTATCTTACCTTGTATGTTGTGACTGCCGCATCCATGTCGTCTTCTCTGTTGGAAGTTGTGCATGTCCTTTACGTTGTGTGTTCCTAGCCGAGTTGGGACTGATCCCTTTCAACTTGGAACTCACCTTCACCTTCCTCTCCCTTTGAAGTGTTGGAACCTCTAATTCTCATTCCTTGAATCACTGAATTAGTCACACCCTTGCTACTGATAGAGTTATCTGACTTTCCTCTATGTGACATCACGGTCAAGGCATTAACTTACGACCCACTGCTAGGAATCCTACAACAAATGGTACGAGGTCTAATTGAGACTTCTTACTAGGGAGATCCCCTTGACATGTTGGAGGGTCCAGCATCGTCAAAAATTTCCAACACTGTCATGGGAGGCGGGTGGTATATTGACAGTGGTACCTCATTCCATATGACAGGGAACAAAGATCTCTTTAGTGATTTTGAGGAGAAGACCTAAAGCATAAAATAGAGTTTGGAGATGACAGTAGGTATAGTGCTACTGGGATCAGTACAATTACCTTTAAGAGGGATTTTGGATCCCCTCTCAAGATCACAGATGTGATGTATGTTCGAGGACTAAAGAATAATCTTATTTCTATCACGGTATTGGAATTCCATGCCTATAATGTGATTTTAATAAGGGAAAGGTTTTCCTTCGACTCATTGCCACAAGATAGGTGAAATATATCAGTGCACGAGTCAAGAAACTGTATTCTCTTGTGGTACAAGATGCATGCAAAGCCTTGAAGAGGAAGGAAAAGGTTAGAGACTTGGTGGATGAGAGGGAGAGTAAATTACCTCTTAACTTGCAGCCCCAAAAGAAGCCTTAGAAGCAGTCTCAGAAAATTATGGACCAACCACAATTGGAGAAGAAAAGAGGAGACAGAATGGAAGCAACCACCCATGCAGAGACCACCAATAGGGGAAAATTTTGAGCCAAGTGGGCAAAGGGATCACATGCAACCATAACTCTAAGTGTGAGGTGGGGTGATGTGAAGTGGCAGTCCCAAGAGGACTCAAATTGGGCAGGGTCCATTGAGAGATTTTATCTCATGGATCGTACCTTTCTACGAGAGCCCAAAGTATATAGTAGTGGGAGGAATCAGTTGTGATTGATGCAGTCAGAGATCACAGAGAAAGAGGCTAAAGAAATCAGATACTGAAGAGCATAGAGAAGGGTTGAAAATAGTGCCAAAAGGCAGAGTCAACAGAAGCGCAGAGTTTTCAGTCGATAGAGGCAATAACAATTAGAGACTTTGATGACAGATGAGTCATATTGATTCAGGTTGGATTTTTTTTGTTTCTGGAGTTGTTGTAGTAACAAAACTAGAGAGAAGTGTTACATGTAGAATGTTCCAAATGTTTACGATCAGGATTGAGTTGAATTCCTTTCTTGTTGAGAGGGAGTGTTGAAAATAGCAACAAGAAAAGTTAAAAATAGAATCCAAAAATTCCAATTTAATTTGTGCTTGAATTAAATTGAGAATTAAAATTGTAATTCTATTCTCATAGCAACTTGTAAATAGTTAACGAAGTTTAATTAACTTAATTAGCCTAGGAATTTCGAGTTGGAAGTCTTTATGTAGTCATGTAAGTGTTCTCCCTAAATTTTAGGGGTCTGGTATGAGTTTAAATTGAGTTGTAATTAGATTAACTCAGTTTATAGAGTTATGGTTAGTTAAATTAGTTCTAATTGTTTATGGAACTAATAGAGGACTAATAGTGAGTTGGTGCACTGGTGCATCCTTAGGTTCTACTCCATCTAACTGAAGATTCCCTCATGAGAAACTCATGCATGTCAATTCAGAGAAAGACCCAATTGAGACTAGAGTGCAGGGACAATGTACTATCAGTGGTATTATCTTCCGAGCTATACAATTCATGCATGTAATTAGGAAGATGACCTAGATTGGATTGTGTAGTTTTGGAATAATGAATTCCTGATTAAATAGAGGTTATTCCTCTTGCGAATTTTGAAATGGAATAGGGGCTTGGAGAGGTGCATAATAGGCCTAGAGTTTGGCTTGAGCTAGCTTGTGAGCTGAGAGTTGGTTATACTTGTGCATGGATTGTTTTTGTGAGAACAAGCATTGTATTCTCATATTGGATTTTTGATTAATGAAATATATATAGTAGGGGTTTTGAGCTATGGCTTTCCCCAGATACATATTGTGTTATGTCCCATTGATTATCTTCCTCTTGTCAATTACTGTTTTGATTGATCTTTATGGGCTTCCACTATCAAGAGTAGAGTAGATTATTTTATTTTGTTTTAGGAAATTACATGAGCTGTGAATCTACAGGAAATTATACAAGAATAGAGTTCATCATTGGGCAGTATCTTGTGTTTTTCAGTTAAATGGTATTCCTACACCAGTACATTTGAATGTGCTTCCGTTGGGATCATACATTATGATTTTGCATATGTATTAATTGTACCTTCACAAAACCAAAGTAGATTATTATGAAAAGGCTATTGGGTGCCTAGATGATAATGGAGAAAAGAAAATTTTGCAGGAAAGAAGAAACCTACATCAATGAGGATGATTACAGTTATTCAAGGATGTAAGGATGTTGAGGATGTAGAAATCATCAAGAGGTACCCTATATTGCAGTAGTTTCGGGATGGGTTTCCTGCAGAGGTTTCAGAGTTTCCTTCTCATAGGGAAGTGAAATTTTCTATTGAGTTGGTATGAGGGGCAGAACAACATCAAAGGCACCATATAGGATGAGAACTTCAGAGTTAGTGGAATTGAAGTTGCAATTGAAGGAAATGCTTTAGGGGGAATCTGTAAATAATATAAACCATCACTTCCTATTCTAACTTCATTCTTTAGGGGGAATCTGTTATATATTATTTTTTCACACTTCCTGTCTTGTATCTTAAAGTGTTGAACTTTGTGTCGTTAATGCCACAAATTTTGCAAAATGATTAAAGTTGTCAGTGTATTTATGATGAAACTTGTTTAGAAGCATCCCTAAAGAAAAGAAGAAAACTTGCCTTGAAAGCATTCTGAAGAGCTCATCAAAAAGCTTGTTTTGCAAGACCAATGCTACTTTTATTAGGAAAATAAGTGTTGGTAACCTTTTGCATAACTAGTGACTAGTGCTACCAGCACTACTTTCACTAGGAAAATCTACGTTGGTCTTTTTCATGCAGTTTTTCCCGAAATGGAGGAGAAGCTTCCCTTACTAGAAAGCTCGAGAACAACGATGTGGTTTTAGGTAGATGAGGATTGGAACAAGACCTCCCATTATTCACCCTAGATCCTACCCCTATGGGTTTGCGCCTTAAGATGTGGAACTCCTCTGTCTTTTCATGCTTCCTCAAATCCCTCTGCTTCCCTACAAATGAGACCCCTATATACACTAATGGTTGGCTAAGGATTGGTTTCCATCCTACTACTGAGCTATGCCCAATTTCTACCCATTTTGCTAAGGAGAAAGGAGTGCTTGAAGGTTAAGGCTAGGACTTGGAAACTCGCCTAAAGGAGGCTTTCAACATCAAGGATTAAGTGGTTGTAATGCTCCCTTTACCATCTATTAATAATATTATGCCTTTTCTTTCAATAAATGTGTCATTTATTGCTCATTTACTGGAATACTCCTTGATCTGTTACATGGTTTATATTGGAATGAATTTTTCTATGTATGCGTTTGTTGTTTCGATGTGATATTCCTTGCAGGTATTCATCCATAACGGTGAAGAGGAGTTTGAGATTTGAAACGAAAGAATCAAGGATGATACCAATGGATATTAGCATCAGAGTGAGGTAGGTCTTCTATTCTCCTTTGTGTTTTCTAGTATAAACAAGGAAAATTTACATATATTTGTCTTTTTTTGTTACTAGATCCTCCCATAGGACTAGAGATATTGTTTCTGGCTGCAGAAAGGATTGCCTGCAAAACAAAATGGAGACCTAGATTTGACCTCGAATTGAGTCATTATGTTGGGGGCATGAGAACTATTCTCAAGAATAGTTTTCTTTGTTTCAAGCTTTTGTAAAAATGAAATTAATCTTAAGCACAGTTTGTCTCCGTTTCAAGCTTGTGTAAAATTGAAACCAAATCCAAACATAGTTTTTTTCTCATGTTTCAAGCTTGTGAAAAAATGAATCCATCTTCAAGTATCCTCAAGCATAGTTTCCCATGTTTTAAGCTTCTGTAAAAATGAAACCATTCCCACTTTACCTCTTGTGATTACCATTTTTATCAGCCTGGTTTTGCTAGATGAACCTTGGTTTTTTCATTCAATCGTCACCATCTCTTTGGTCGATCATACACTTTCACATGGTTGTTTTACCATTGCATGAGGAAAATCTATGACGAGTGGTCTTATTAGCTATCATCTTGACCTTTACATGTTTTGAGCAGTTCCACCATGATTGGAATCCATTGTTATCCTTTTATACCAGTCGTTCCTCCAAGTGGATTCCTCTTTTAGCTTTTTTCATACTCCAAAAATATGAAAATATTGCCGAGAACTTGTCTTTTCAAACTCGTAAAAGTAAATGAAAAGATGTCTACTCAGTATGATTTTAACCCTTTTCCGGACTAAGGTAGACTAGCTACGAAAAATGAATACCTTAGTCAAACATGGCTAAGAGGTTCACTTGAATATTGTTTTCTACCTTTTCGGATTTGAGAGACTATCAACGAAAGGGACATCTAGAGCTTCCTTTTTCCCTCTTTTTAAAACTCTCTAAACATGAAAAAGATGTTGAGTTACCCCTCCATGGGACTCATAAAACCAAAACGATGAAGGACTTGTGATGATGATGAGATTGAGCTACTCCTTCTACTCCTTCCTATAGCTCATTATAAATACTAGGATGGATTCATCTTAAGGATGAACTTATATGACAAGCATATGGTATCCTCTTCAATATTGAGATTAAAAATAAAGAGGTACTTGCTAGAAATAGTGGGCGAAAATGGAAAGAAACATATATCTTGTATTTTGTATGAAAGGCAGTTTGCTGCTCTTGAACATGACACATATGTATCTTGAATCGTGTGTGGGACATCGTCAATTTGTCACTTTTATTACTGGGTTTGGGAAATCCATTTGACTCTCATTTGATTATATATTGTAACCATGACCTCCGATCCTATTTTGAATCAAATGTTGCAAAATTCTGGAGTCGTGTCACCGATATGTTCAAGAAAAGTACCACCTACATATTCAAACCAATTATACCCTGTTTGACTTTTCTGCAACAATCCTGAATCACTCTTGCCAACTTTGTAAAATATTATGTTTAGTGTTAATGATGTGAGAAACATTATGGCCCTCCTTCAACAGATCACTTCCTATCGACTCCAACTCATTATCCTGGAAGATGATATAGGAACTCCCTTTCATTACGTCGGAGCTTGCATGCCTTAATGGTATGTTCTTCATAATCGACGATTGGTTCACATCACTAGCCTTCGATTGAATGATTACGCAACTGTTCAAGTTCAGTTTCATTTTTCACACTTGTGGATTGTGTTGTTGTACCTAGAAAGCCATCGTCATCATTGGTGGTTTCTCTCGTGCCTATTAACAGTTTACATCATTGGACGATAATCAGGTGGTTTCTACCATGTTTGACTACAACCTATTTATTCGCATGGTGAGATTCGTACTTTGGTTCGATCGAGACAGAGATGAAGACCTTGGGTTTTGTTTGATAAATCCAGGCTACATGAAGTTATTAAGTATTTAATATTGTAAATGTGATCCTTTATATTCAGATTGTTGCATCCATGTCGTGGATCCATATATTGTTAGCTGCTTACACTTTAAGCATATTGACATTAGAGATGTCATATATATTGTATTATGTGTGATTTGTAGGTCCCTTGATGATGGTTCTCTACGTCCTTTCCTTTGCTTGTAAATAATTTCCACCATCACTTCTTGTTCTAACATCATGCTTTAGGGGGCGATTGTTAGACAGTATTTTGTCACACTACTCATCTTATATCCTAAAGTATTTAACTTTGTGTCGTTAATTCCACAAATGTCACAAAATGACAAAAGTTGTCAATGTATTACTATGAAACATGCTCATAAGCATCCCTGAAGAAAATAAAAAAAAAAATACCTTGATTGCATTCTAAAGAGCTTGTCAAAAACCTTGTTTTGCAAGACCGGCGCTACTTTTATTAGGAAAATTTGTGCTGGTAACCTTTTGCATAGCTAGTGACTAGTGCTTCCAGCACTAAGTTTACCAGTAAAACCCATGCTAGTCTATTTCGGGCATTTTTTCCCAAAATGGAGGAGAAGCTTCCCTTACTAGAAAGCTCAAGAATCATGACGTGGTTTTAGGGAGATGAGGATTGGAACGAGACTGCCCATTCTTGGCCCTAGATCCTACTCCCATGGATCTCTCTCTTGAGATGTGGAACTACTCCCTCTTTTCATGGATCCTCAACTCCCTCTCCTTCCCTATAAATGATATCCCTACTTCCACTAATTGTTGGCTAATGATTGGTTCCGATCCTACTACTGAACTATGCCCAATTGCTGCCCATTTTGCGAATGAGAAAGGAGTGCTTTAAGGTTAAGGCTAGGCCTTGGAAACTCACCTAATGGAGGCTTCCAACGTAAAGGCTTAAGTGATTGTAATTATCCCTTTACCATCTGTTAATAATACATTATGTGTTTTATTTCCATAAATGTGTCAATTATTGCTCATTTAGTGTAATACTCCTTGATCTGTTACATGGTTTATATTGGAATGGATTTATTTTATTTATGTGTTTGTTGTCTCCATGTAATATTCCTTGCAGGTATTCATCCATATTGGTGAAGAGGAGATTGAACTTGGAATTAAAAGAATCAACGAAAACACCATAGGACTAGAGGGACCATTTATGTCCGCAGAAATGATTTCCTACACAACAAAATGGTGACTTCACTAGGGAGTACATAACCCTTCAAGCCTCCTTTATATTTGGTCTCTTTTGATAGGTTTGTCCAACCTCTTAGTGATCCATAACTTTGATTGATTGTGGATCCAAATTCTGAGTGGTGTGTGTTTAGAGTGTCAGATCTAGGTCTCTATTAAGCTTTGTTTGTTTTTTCCTAAGTTTTTCTCACCCTGAGCATTTTTTATATACAAAACAGAGTGTTGTCAGTATGGATTTTTCTGCTTACAATATCATTGAAGACCCTATCGGCATGGATTTTTACCAATACAGTCACGCTAGTCCAAAAAAAGAGATTTTTTTAGGGTTTTTGACAAAAGATCTAGAATGTCTTGATCTGTAATGTATTTCTCCCACTTTGTGTGCATAGAATTTTGACTTATTGTTGTTAGATTCTTTGTGATTTACAAAAGTCCATCCCATTGTTTAAAGTAGTGAAAGTGAATTTTGGTTGAGTCTTTAGTTGTTTGGGTCAATTGAATTTATTGTTTGCTGCTTGTATGTGTGGAAGGAATATTGATTTGTTGTTGGTTAAAGAATTATTAGTTCTTTGAAAACCATAAAAGAAATGGGATTTGCATTTTCTTAGATTACATTACATTGAAAAGTCATTTTTTGGATTATCATTGAGCATATATTACATTGCTTAGTGTTGAAAGATGAAAAGTGCATTCTCATTCATTGAAAAGAAAAAGTGAAAAAATTCATGTAGGTGCATTTTAGTGAATTGAAATTCATTTTACTTTTGGTGGGTGAATTGGAATAGTGAAAGTGAAAGATCTAGTTAGGAAGTTTTTTTTGTTGCATACTTAATTGTTGTATCAATGTTTGAACTTCTTCCCTATGCTAGATAGTATTCATTGAAATGGAAAGAGTCTTTTTCTCATACTAGTTGCATCGTAGGTGTGTTCAGGTGACATCATATTTGAGCCTTGAAACCGAAACATAATTCAAAATCAACTTTAAATTTTATCTCAATTAACCTAAGGAGAATTTGGAACATTAACATAAAAATATAGAGGTCTGGGCTAGAAATGTGTTCCAGCATTGTTAAACGTAGGAGTTTTCGTTGTTTGACAGTGTTGCATTCCGGGGGTGAAATCTCGTTCCATGTATGTAAGTGTATATGATTGTTCTCCACGTACCTTCATGCTCCACGCATGAAAAGTATAAAGGAATGCTGTCATCGAATGATTATGCATTTAGACAACAATACTATGGACAACTATCCCACATACTGTCAAGTATATTTTGGGGGTCCCCTATAGGTTGTTATCCATCCATAGGTAACCGAGTCTCCCACCTTGTATACCATGATACACCGAACACAACATTCAAGGAGATTGGATTCCATATGTTAAGTCCTTGGTTCGCCAAGATGTATATTGTAGTTCATGGTTTCTTGGTAAACCTTTATGGCTAGTTACCCCTTTTTGATTTATTTTTTGTTACGTTTTAAATTTAATTGACCATGGAACAACATCCTTCTTGTGGAAATACTCCTTAGTAGATATTAGGTTGAGATTAATGGCAATAGTTCTTGATTCCACCAATCAAGGAAACCCCTCTAACAGGAATCATGGTCCTTTTCCTTCTTTTGGAAATGTTGGTGCTCCTTATATGGAAACGTTTTTCCTTCCCGAATTTACCATTAGTTATCCAGTTTGGTTAATTTCAACCCCTATGGTTTTGAATGTCTAAACTTCTTCTCCACCACCTAAACAATATCAACCTCTTATTGATCCTAAAGTTGACCCCATTCCTTCTTCACCTGTTCAGTATTCTTCCTCTTCACCTAGTGAAAGCTTGAAATCTAGTAACCAAGTGGAGAAGAAGAAGAAGAAAAGGAAGATTAAGAAGAATAAAAATAAGCAAGGGGGAAAGCAAGCATTCATTGCTACATATGTGACTAATGTGGAGAAGCCTTCCCATCATCCCCAAAAAGTTAAATTCCCTTTCATGCTTTGTAAGGGTGACCACCCTCTTAGATATTGTCCTAGTATTCCCAAGGTATTAGAAGTGTGGTATATAGGCTCACATTGGTCTTCATCATCAACCTCGAGAGATCATGCTAGTGAAAAAGAATCAACTACTGATAGTAAGATCCATGGGAAAAAGGGTAAAGTCAAATTTCCTTGTAAGTTATGCGAATGGAATCATCCTATTCACCTTTTCCATTATATGGATGAAGCCGCAAAAGTGTTGGACAACCTTAGAGCTTCTCGGCCTCGTCTTCTAACTGGTTATCGAAAGATTTCCCCTTATCCTACACTAGTTGACCAAGTGATTGATCATAATTCATCTCTAGGAAATCCCACTCTCTATAAATGTGAATCCCATGAGTCTATTCTTGACCAACCATTGGTTGAGAAAATGTTTGACTCGATTCCACCTGTAGTTGATCGTACCTCTACTGTAGAGAGTGAGTCTCACACTACTCAGGTTCTTGTTTCTTCAGATCAAAATGAATTGGGGGAGAATCCTCTCGTTTCCATTGTATATGGGGGCAATCATCCCATTCCCATGATATAGGGGGTTGATCCTCCCATTCTCATAATGCAAGGGTGTAGTTCTCGCATTCTCATGGCACCCCCTCCAAGTAGTATTGCAACTTCCTTTGATTCAAGTCAACTAGCAGGATATCGTCTTCCTACTTACATGCCCTTTCATATCATAGTATAAGCTTATATTATACCTATACCTGGCACAATCATAGATGAAGTTACATATTTTAGTATTCTATCCTCAACTACTTGGAAAGATTTAGGTTCTTTGGAGCTTGTGCCCATTACCCAGAATTTGTTGGCTTTTAACAAAGGAAACAGTAAATTGTTAGGGATCCTTCCCAAGTTGCCTATTACTTTGGGAGGAAATATTATCTATATCGATGTGATGGTTGTCCGCGACCCTTTAGATTTTAATTTAATCCTCAACTATGACAATGTTTATGTCACAGAACCTCTTATTTCTTCTCTCCTTCGAGTAATGTGTGTCCCACATGTAGGGAAAATTGTGACCATTGATCAACTTTCTTTTGTTTTGTCCTAATTTGACTCCCAACCAACCATCTTCCATAAATGGTCCTTGTATGAAAGTGATATGACCCTCGCCATAGGTTAATTATGTGACAACATGTTCCATGTTCGCATCTACTGATGATCTAGTCAATGATATAGTGCATCATGTACTGGGGGCACTAGAGCTTGATCTTTCCATTAGATCCATTGACATGTATCCCTTCCAGAGTGTTATTCTCCCATATGATAAGAAGGTCTTAGAATCCATAGCCTCTTATGGACCATGAATCAAGGTTCTTAGAGCACAATTCCTTTTCTTGTGTCATGATCCCTAAAAAATGAATCAAAGTCTTTGGAATAGAGTTCCTTTTCTTGTGTCAAAATCCCTAAAAAATGAATCAAGGTTCTCGGGGTAGATTTCCTTTACTTGTGTCAAGCTCCTTAAAATATGCATCAAGGTTGTTAGAGCAGAGTTCCTTTCCTTCTGTGAAGCTACTTAAAAAATGAATCAAGGCTATTGGAGCAGAGTTTCTTTACTTGTGTAAAGCTCGTTAAAAAATGAAACAAGGTGTCCTGAATAAGGTTCTTTTCTTGTGTCAAGCTCTTTAAGAAATGAAACAAATCCCCTTACAAATCGAGTTGATTAGATATCGTAAGTTCCCAATCGAGTCTTTCACTTGATCTCACAAATGAACCTTCTTTCCATCTACCTGTTAGTAACCAATAGTCTACTTAGGTGAATGAAATGAAGCTTGGGGGGCATGTACCTCGAATTGAGTCATTATACTGGGGGCATGCAAAATAATCTCAAGCATAACTTTTTTTGTGTTTCAAGCTTGTGTAAAAATGAAACTAATCTCAAGAATATTTTGTCTCTATTTCAAGATTGTGTAAAAACATAACCAAATCCAAGCATAAAGTTTTCTCATGTTTCAAGCTTGTGAAAAAATGAATCCATCTTCAAGTATTCTCAAGCATAGTTTCCTATGCTTCAAGATTGTGTTATGAAGCCAACACACAAAGATAGAAAATATAGATCAACGACTTCAAAATCAACCTCTTCAAGGGGGAAACCTCCTTTACATTACACAAATTAAAAATTATTAGATGATACAAATGACAAGACCTCCTTTCTATATATAGGAGTCTAAGGTGTCCCTATATAATCAGAGCCTACAAAACAATAATATAATAGGGCACAACAGTAACAATAGTGGGCTTCTGTGGGCATAATAATAACAATGTGGGGACTATATGGGCACAATAATACAATAAGGGGTTTGCACTAATAACAATAAGGGGTTATACTAGTAGTATAGGGACCTGACATGCCCCTGTCCTTCAAAAAGTGTTGTCCTCAATGCTTGAGTAGTTATGGATGTTTTTGTATAAAATTTTAATCCTTCCATGTGGAATCTTCAGTGGGTATGTTCTTCCACTTGATGAGATACTCTAAAATTGATCGATTTCATAGCTGTTGATTTCTTGTTTTTGTGACTTCTTCCGATTCCAATATGATTTTTCCTTCCTTTTCAAGTTTTGGCAATATTGTTTGAACTAAGATCTTCTCACCTATAAGCTTCTTTAAGCATGAAACATGGAAAACTAGGTGCACTCAAGAAGATGCAAGGCTCCAATTTGTATGTCATAGAACCAGTCTTTTGTAACACTTTGTATGGACCATAATAATTTGGTGATAATTTATTATCCTTCTTAGATTTCTTAAGGGACATTTGTTTGTATGGTTGTCGTTGTAGAAATACCTAGTCACCTACATCAAAACTTATTTCACTGCAATGTTGATTTTCTTGTTGTTTCATTCTATTATGCGCCAAAGTGAGGTTATCCTTTAATATTTTGAGAACTTGTTGTCGATGCTCGATGTGATCTTCCACTTCTTGAACCTTATAATTTTCTTTTAAAGATGATGTGATGGGCAATGGATGATATCCATAAAGTGCCATAAATGGGGTAATTTTTGTTGTAGTATGGAAGGAAATGTTATACCACCATTCAGCCAGAGGGAACCACTTGACCCATTGTGTCTATTTATCAAAACCAAATCAATGAAGATATCCTTCCAAACATTTGTTCACTATTTTAGTTTTCCCATCAGATTGAGGATGATAAGATGATCTATGACCTAACTGAGTACCCAAATATTCCACCTCTTGTACTCCAAAGAATCATTTGGCTCTTTTTTCATATAATTGTTTCTCTCTAATAGTTTGAGCACCCTGCCAACATGTTGAACATGATCCTTCCAAGACTTTCTGTAGATTAGTATATCATCAAAAAATACTAATACAAGTTTTCTAAGGAAGGGTTTGAAAATGGAATTCATCAAACCTTGAAATGTATAAGGTGCCTTGGTAAGGCCAAAAGTCATGGCCAAAAATTCATAATGACCCTCATGAGTTGTAAATGATGTTTTTGGAATGTCTTTAGCCTTCATTCTGATTTGATGATATCCTGAATGAAGATCCAACCTGGTGAAGTAAATTGATCCATGTAATTCATCAATGACAGGAATGAGAAATTTACCTTTAATAGTGAGCTTGTTGAGATCCCTATAATCTAGACACATGTGCCATATTCCATCATTCTTGTGTACCAATACCACTAGAGTAGAGAAAGAACTTTGGATAGGTTGAATTATACCAACCTCTAACATTTCTACAACCATACATTCGATTCCACTCTTTTGGGCATATGGATATCTGTAAGGCCTGATGTTTGGGGGAACACTTCCTGGAATCAAATTAATAGCATGATCATGATCATCAATAGGTGGGAGGCCTTTGGGAGTCTTAAATAATTTGGAATGATTATCCAAAACGTTTTGGAGATCTGGAGAAATAGATGATTTCGATGTGGGAACCTCTAGTGAACACAATTGTGCAATTATACCCAATTGTTCTTTCTTTAGAAGCTTTTTCATGTTGTTAGAGCTGATTATCTTTCCTAGTTTCCCTCTGATACCCCATATATGTAAATTAATTTCTTCTCCATCTTCCCCGCCTATGTAAATTAATTTCTTCTCAGCACACTTATGACCTTTAGTGTATTTCCTATCACAATTGTAACAAAACCCTTTTGCTCTCTTTTCTTCCAATTGTTGTGGTGTCAACCTTGTAGGTGGTGAAAGGCGAGGAGAAACAACACTTCCATATTTATAGTTATGAGTGGTAGGATTCCTTGTTGCCATAATTTTTCTTTCACTTTTTCTTGCCAACCTGTATGCCTTCTCTAATGAATCAGGTTCCAAAAGGTGAACCTCATGTTGGATTTTATCATTTCAAGTCCTTATGAAAACTTCACTCCTAATTTCCTTTGGAATATCATTTGCCCTTGTACTCAATTTTTGGAAGTCTTTAATGTGCTCTACCATTGAACCCTTTTGTTTGAAATTTATCGATTGGCTATAAAAGGTGTTGCTCTTTGTATCCTCATAATGTTCTATCATTTCCTCCGTGAAAGTTGACTAGGTGATAAGTTTTTTACGAGAATAAATCCCTCTATACCATACAAACTAATTCGGTTCTAAATATAAATATGAAATACGTACCTTTTGTGGTTGTTGCACATCATGTAGATCAAAATATTTCTCCATCTGTAGTATCAAAGATACTGAATCATTGCCATCAAATTTCCTCATATCTATATTTGGAATATGGTGGGTATTTAATCCAACATTAGAGTTTATGAAATCATGATTAACATTTCTTTTGTTCTCATCATGATTTTCCTCTACTATCTTTTCGGCATTAGGAAGCCTTTCTTGTATTGATTTTGTCCCACCTTCCTTCAAACCTTCCATGCTTTTCTTCAAATCTTCCACATTGCCATTTAATTTTTCTTTTATATAATTTACCTTATTGATCATATCTTTTATCACATTCTTCAAATCATCCCTCCAATTTTGCTTACTAGGTGTTTCTGTTTTCTTGATTCGAGTTATTCTTTTTCTTTCTTTTAGCATCTCGATCTTGAATCTGTTGTATCTCTGAAGTTTCATATCTCCAAGGTTTGAAATTACGACCAGTGGTAGCCCTCTGCATCCTCTTTTCAATGCCACCTATTTGATCAAAATTGGATTCTCTAAGAATAAGTTATGTCCAATCTCCCAAGATGACATGATTATATACATTTTTAGTAGACCGAACTTATACGAAGTTCCACGTCTCACTGTTTTGACCTTTAGACCTGAAAACAATAAAAAACAATCATAGTCCGTCCTCTTTCTGTAACATCTGATGAAATTTCAATCTAATGCTCAAAGTGAAAGTTATGAAGCTTTTCCCAAGGTCACCTGTTTGGGATGTAATTCAAGAGCCTGCAAAAACCCTAAATGTCTTGGGCCATATCTCTGACAATATAGTGAAACAAGATCTAAAATTTGGGCCCAAGCTTCACCACGATTTTGGCTCAAATTGGTTTTAATTTCAGAGTTTGTGCCTTCATAGAAAAAAAATTATAGTTTGATATGGAATTATGGAGCTTGCAAAAAACCTAAATCCCTCAGATCATATCTTAGAAAATATAGTGAGACAAGATCGGAAATTTATACTGATGCGCAGAATGATTTTGGCTCAAATGGGTTTACTTTTAGATTCTAAGACTTCGTAGAGAACAAATTATAGAAAAAATTCCACAATGACTTCTTTAGAGTAGTAAAAACCTAGAACCTGCCTCTGATACCAAATGTTATGAAACCATCTCACAGAAAGATAAAACAATATAGATCAACGACTTCGAAATCAACCTCTTCAAAAGGGAAACCTCCTTTACATTACAAAAATGAACAATTCTTGGATGATACAAATGAAAAGACCTCCTTTATATATATAGGAGTCTAAGGGGTCCCAATATAATCGGAGCTTACATAACAATAATATTATAGGGGCACACCAATAAAAATAGTGGGCTTCTATGGGGCATAATAATAACAACATGGGGACTATATGGGCACAATAATACAATGAGGGGGTTGCAATAATAATAATAAGGGGTTACACTAGTAATATAGGGACCTGACAGATTGTATAAAAATGAAACCATTCCCACTTTACCTCTTGTGATTTCCATTTTTATCATCCTATTTTTGCTAGATGGGCCTTAGTTTTTTTCATTCCATTGTCACCATCTCTTTGGCTGATCACACACTTTCACTTGGTTGTTTTACCCTTGCCTAAGGAATGTCTACGATGAGTGGTATTATTATCCAACCTCTTGACCATTACATGATATGAGTAGTTCCATCATGATCGGATCCAGTTGATATCATTTGATACCACTCGTTCCTCTAGGCAAAATCCTCTTTGAGCTCTTTTAGACTCCAAAAATATGAAAATATTGTCGAGAACTTGTCTTTTTGAACTCATAAAAGGAAATGAAAAGATGTCTATTGAGTATAAATTTAACCCTTTTCCAGACTGAGATAGACTAGCGACAAAAAACACCTTAGTCAAAGATGGCTAAGATGTTCTCTTGAATATTATTTTCTACCTTTTTGTATTCGAGAGACTATCTACGAAGAGGGACATTTGTAGTTTCCTTTTCTCCTATTTTTCAAACTCTCTAAACATGAAAATGATGTCAAGTTACCTCTCTATCGAATCGTAAAACTAAAACAACGAAGGACTTGTCATCGTGACGAGATCGAGCTACTCCTTCCTAGGGGTCATTATAAATACTAGGATGGCTTCATCCGAAGGATAAACTTATATGACAAGCATATGGTATCCTCTTCAATCTTGAGATTAAAAATACAGAGGTACTTGCTAGAAATAGTGGGGGAGAATGGAAATAAACATATATCCTGTATTTTGAATCAAAGGTAGTATGTTGCTCTTGAAAATGACACATATCTATATCTCATGTTAGGATTTGGGACATCATCACTTTGTCACCTGTCTTATTGGGTTTGGGAAATCCATTTACCTCTCATTTTATTATATATTGTAACCATGAACTCTGATCCTATTTTGAGTCAAATATTGTTGAATTCTGGATTCGTGTATCCGATATGTTCAAGAGAAGTCCCACCTACAAATTAAAACCACTTATACCTTGTTTGAATTTTCTGCAACAATCCTGAATCACTCTTGCAAACATTGAAAAATCCTATCTTTCATGTCGATGATGTGGGAAACATTATGGCCCTCCTTTGACAGATCACTTCCTTTTGACTCCAACTCATTATCCAAGAAGATGATCTAGGAACTCCCTTTCAGTGCCTTGGAGGTTGCATGCCTTAATGACAGGGCCTATGCATTCGACCATTAGTTCCCATCACTGGCCTTCAATCAAATGATTCTACAAGTGTTTGACTTCAACTTCATTGTCTATTCTTGTCGATTTCATTGTTGTACCTTGAGATCCATCGTCATCACTGGTGGTTTCTCTCGTTCCCATTAATGGTTTAGATCATTGGCCGGTAATCAGGTGGTTTCTACCATGTTCCGCTACAACCCATTTATTCATATGGTGAGATTCGTACTTTGGTTGGATCAAGACAGAGATGAAAACCCTAGGTTTCATTTGATAAATCCATGCTGTGTGGAGTTATTAAGTATTCATGATTGTAAACATGATCCTTTCTATTCGGATGGCTACGTCCATGTCGTGGATCCATGTATTATTAGATGCTTATACCTTAAGCATAGTTACATTAGAGATGTTAGATATATTGTATTGTGTGTGATTTGAAGGTCTCCCGATGATGGTTCTCTAAATCCTTGCCTTTTGTTGTAAATAATTTTAGCCATCACTTCCCGTTATGACTTCACGCTTTAGCGGGCATCTATTATGCAGTATTTTGTCACACTCCTCATCTTGTATCCTAAAGTGTTGAACTATGTGTCATTAATGCCACTAATGTCGCAAAATGACAAAAGTTGTCAGTGCATTTACCATGAAACATGTTCAGAAGCATCCCTGAAGAAAAAGAAGAAAAATTTCCTTCAAAGCATTCTGAAGAACTTGTCAAAAACCTTGTTTTGCAAGACCAACACTAGTTTTATTACGAAAATCCATGCTGGTAGCCTTTTGCATAACTAGTGACTAGTGTTGCCAACACTATTTTTACGATGAAAATCTGCGTTGGTCCGTTTCAGTCAATTTTTCCCAAAATGGAGGAGAAGATTCCCTTACTAGAAATATCGAAAACAATGACATGGTTTCAGGTAGATGAGGATTGGAATGAGACCTCCTATACTTGGCTTTAGATCCTACTCCCATGGATCTCTACCTTAAGATGTGGAACTACTCCCTCTTTTCATGGATCCTCAACTCCCTCTCCTTCCCTATAAATGAGATCCCTACTATCCACTAATGTTTGGCTAATGATTGGTTTCCATCCTACTACTAAAATATGCCAAATTTCTACCCTTTTTTGTAAGGAGAAAGGAGTGCTTGAAGGTTAAGGCTAGGACTTGGAAACTCACCTAAAGGAGGCTTCCAACATCAAGGCTTTAGTTGTTTTAATGCTCTCTTTACCATCTATTAATAATAAATTATGTGTTTGCTTTCCATAAATGTGTCAATTATTGTTCATTTAGTGTAATACTCCTTGATCTGTTATATAGTTTATATAGGAATGAATTTTGTTATGTATGTGTTTCTTATCTCCACGTGATATTCCTTGTAGGTATTCATCCATAACGGTGAAGAGTTGATTGAGCTTGGAAACGAAATAATCAAGGACGACACCAACAGATACTAGCATCAGAGTGAGGTAGGTCATTTATCCTCCTTTATGTTTTTTAGTATAAACCAAGAAATTTTACATATATTTGTCTTTGTTTTTTGCTAGAACCTCCCATAGGACTAGAGAGATCATTTTTGTCCACGGAAAGTATTTCCTCCATAAAAAATTGGCGACTCCATTGGGGAGTACATAAACCTTCAAGCCTCCTTTGCCTTTGGTCTCTTTTGATAGGTTTGGCCAACCTCTTAGTGATCCATAACTTTGATTGATTGTGGATCCACAACCTGAGTGGTGTGTCGTTTAGAGTGTCAAATCTAGGTCTCTATTCTACTTTGTTTGTTTTTTCTTAAGATTTTCTTGCCCCGAGCATTTTTTTAACAAAACAGAGCTACCAGCACGAATTTTTCTATTTACAGTAGCAGTAAAGACCATGCTAGCATGGATTTTTACTATTGCAGTCACGCTGGTCCAACAAAATGAGATTTATTTAGGGTTTTTGACAGAATATCTAGAATGCTTTGATCTCTAAAGTCTTTCTCCTGCTCTTTGTGTATAGAATTTTGACTTATTGTTGTTGGATTCTTTGTGGTTTGTAAAAGTCCATCCCATTTTTTGAAGTAGTGAAATTGAATTTTGGTTGAGTCTTTATTTCTTTGGTCAATTGAATTTACTGTTTGTTTCTTGTATGTGTGGAAGGAATACTAATTTGTTGTTGGTGAAAGCATTATTAGTTATTTTGAAAACCATAAAAGAAATGGAATTTTCATTGCTTAGCTTTCATCTCAAATTTTACTTTTTGAAATTGCATTGGATTACATTACATTGAAAATTACTTTTTGGGATTATCATTGAGCATAGATTACATTGCTTAGTGTTGAAAGTTAAAAAGAGCATTCCCATTCATTGAAAAGAAAAAGTGAAAAAATTCATGTAGGTGAATTTTAGTTAATTAAAATTCATTTTACTTTTGGTGGGTGCATTGGAATAGTGAAAGTGAAAGATCTAGTTAGGAAGATTTGTTTGTTGCATACTTGGTTGTTGTAACAATGTTTGAACTTCTTCCCTATGCTAGATGGCCTTCATTGAAATGGAAATAATATTTTTCTCATACTAGTTGCACTGTAGGTGTGTTCAAGTGACATCATTTTTTGAGCCTTGAAACCGAAATATAATTCAAGATAAAATTTAACATTTATCTCAATTAACCTAACGAGCATTTGGAACAATAGAAAAAAACATCTAGAGGTCTAGCTAGAGACGTGTTCTGGTCTCGTTAAATGTAGGAGTTGTCATTATTTTCCAGCATTGAATTTTGGGGGTGAAATCTCATTTCATGTACGTAAGTGTATAGGATCATTCTCCATGTACCTTCAAGTATATCGAACGATGCTCCATGCATTAAAAGTATAAAGGAATGCTCTCATCGAACAGTTACACATTAGACAACACTAATACAAACTGCACTCCCATGTACCATCGAGTATATTTTAGGAGTCCCCTATAGGTTGCTATCCATTCATAGATAACTAAATCTTCCACCTTGTATACCGTGATACACCGAACACAACATTCAGGGAGATTGGTTTCTGTATGTTAAGTCCTTGCTTTTCCAAAGTGTATATTGTAGTTCATGGTTGCTTGGTAAACCTTTATGCCTAGTACCCCTTTTTGATTTTTTTTTTTTAAGTTCTAAAATTAATTGAACGTGGAACAACATCCTTCTCATGGAAATACTCCTTAGTAGATATTATGTTGAGACTAATGGCAACCGTTCCTGAGTCCACCAATCAAGGAAACCCCTCTGACAAGAATCATGGTCCTTTTCCTCTTTTTGGAAATGTTGGTGTTCCTTAAATGGAAACATTGTCCCTTTCCGGATTTACCATTAGTTTTCTAGTTTGGTTATTTTCCACCCCTGTGGTTCTGAATGTCTGAACTACTTCTCATTCGGGTTCTCCTCCACCTTAACAATATCAACCTCTTGTTGATCCCAAAGTTGACTCTTTTCCTTCTTCACTTGTTCGGTATTCTTCCTCTTCTTCCTCTTCGTTTGGTAAAATCTTGCAAGCTAGTAACCAGGTGGATAAGAAGAAGAAGAAAAATAAGCAAGGGAACAACCAGGTAACCATTTCTACAGATGTGACTAATGTGGAGATTCCAATCAGCCCCATAAAGTTAAAATCCCTTGAATTCTTTGTAAGGGTGACCACCTTCTTAGAGATTGTCCTGGTATTCCAAACGTATTAGAAGTATGGTCCAGAGTCTCACATTGTCCTTTGTCACCAGCCTTTGGAGAACATGTTGGTGACAAACCCTCAAGTAGTGATAGTAAGGTTCATGGGAAAAAGGGTAAAGTCAAATTTCCTTGTAAGTTATGTGAAGGGAATCATATTATTCACCTTTTTCCTTATATGGATAAAGTCG
Organism: Pinus tabuliformis; assembly: GCA_031772625.1. Classification (NCBI taxonomy): domain Eukaryota; kingdom Viridiplantae; phylum Streptophyta; class Pinopsida; order Pinales; family Pinaceae; genus Pinus; species Pinus tabuliformis. Next base: position 1,229,085,918 of record CM062804.1, read on the forward strand.
TAAGAGTGTTGGACAACCTTACAACTTCTCAGCCTTGTCTTCTGACTGGTTATCAAAACAATTCCCCTAATACTCCACTAGTTGACCAAGTGATTGATCAGAATCCATCTCTAGTTAATCCCACTCCCTCTAAATGTGAATCCCATGATTTTGTTCCCGACCAACCATTGGTTAAGAAAATGGTTGACTCGAATCCACCTGTAGTTAGTCATACCTCTCCAGTAGAGAGTGAGTCTCATACTGCTCAAGCTCTTCTTGTTTCTTCAATCCCAATGAATTGGGGGAAATCCTCCCATTCCCTCGGTACATGGGGTTGATCCTCTCGTTCTCGTTCCCATAACACAAGGGGATAGTTCACCCATTCCCATGGCACCCCCTCCAAGTAGTATGGTCACTTCCTTTGGTTGGAGTCAACTTGTAGGATATTTTCTTCCTTCTTATGTGCCCTTTCAGATCACAATATAATCTTATAATATACATGTACCTGGCACAATCATAGATGAAGGCACATTTGTCAGTATTTCTTCCTCTACTACTTGGAAAGCTTTAGGTTCTCCACAACTTGTGCTCATTACCCATAATATGTTGGATTTTAACAAAGGTACCAGTCAACCATTAGGGATCCTTCCTAAGTTTCCTATTACTTTGGGAGGATAGATCATCTATATTGATGTGATGCTTGTCCAAGGCCCTTGGAATTTTAATTTACTCCTCGGTCATGACTATATTTATGTCACAGGAACTCTTATTTCTTCTCTCTTTTGAGTAATGTGTTTCCCGCATTAAGGGAAAATTGTGACCATTGATTAGATTTCATTCATTAGTCCTAATTTGACTCCCAATCAACCATCTTCCCTAAATGGTCCTTGTATGCAAGTGGTATCACCCCCGCCACAAGTTAATTATGTGTCAACCTTTTCCATGCCCGCATATACTGATGATCTAGTCAGTGATATAGTGCATCATGTACTGGGTGCATTTGAGCATGATCTTTCCATTAGATCCCTTGACATGTATCCCTTCGAGAGAATTTTCCCATATGATGAGAACCTCATGGAAGCCATGGCCTCTTATGGATCATGACTCAAGGTTCTTGGAACACGGTTCCTTTTCTTGTGTTAAGCTCTTTAAAAATGATTCAAGGTTTTTGGAGCACAATTCCTTTTCTTGTGTCAAACTCCCTAAAAATGAATCAAGGTTCTCAGAGAAAAGTTCCTTTACTTGTTTCAAGCTCTTTAAAAAATGAATCAAGGGTGTTAGAGAATGTCATGCGGAAAGAGTCAATTTTGCGGACAAAACCGACCTCCCTAGAAGCTAAGGCTTTCTAGTGACAAACAAAACAATCAAGCACTATCTTCCCCTAAATATGCATTTAAAATAAAAGCAACCAGGTGTTTAAGGCTTATCTCTAGTCCAACGCTTGTTTGTAGCAGCCAAGCCTCTTCGATCCAGATGAGCTCCTTCTCCTTGAAGCCTGCATTCACTAACAAGCAAATGATTACATAGCACCTGAATAACTCATATAATAAAACATATTCATCATAAAGACCAAGGAGTATATGAAACAAATTATATATAACAACTTGTTGAGAAAAATGAACTTAATTGTATTAATTGGAAACAAAAGAAACCATTACAACCAGTGCCTTGGTGTTGTGCAAGTCCCTCCCAGGGTCCAGCAAGAGTTCTCCTCTACTTTGATCAGCTCACCCACTTCCAAATGAAGCTAAGAAAGGATTGGAATCTCTCCTCTAAAGCTCTATAAGGGAGTCCTAATTTTAGCAGCATCTACCCTTAGGAATGTTCAGCTTTCAACCTTCCCTCCCTCTGGCCCAATGCCTGTATTTATAATGCTTTGGAGGAAGTTAATCAGGTCCACCATCAATGGGATAAGCTCCTCTTTCAAAGGGATATCTCCCCTCTTCATGGGATAAGTTCCTCTTTCATAGGGATGCATGAACCATCTAGAGGCGCTCAATACACGTCAAACCATCTTCTAGAATGCTCTAGAATCGACCACAAGTAACTTTTTTGAAGTAAAACTTGCGCCTTTTGACCTTCGCAGGAGTATGCCCACCCCTTTACAGACAGAGCGTACAAGTACGTAGGTATTATGAACTTGAGGTGCGTACACGCAGGTAAGAGTAAGAGAAACTGCGTAACTAGAGTTATATTGACTTTTAAAGACTTTTCTCTCTTTTTTGGAGTTTGACATGAGGAGCAGAGGTATAAGACTTGCCAAGGAGGACAGTATGGTTGTTGATGGAGCCATACTGACTGCAAATAGTCATGGTGACAAATTTTAGTGTAACAGATTGCCCCCTAAAGTGCGAAGCCTGTTGTAGATCAGGGTTTTATATCATCTAGGAAGGGTGAAGCACTTTATCATTTCAAGGATTATCTTGTGGAGAGCCCAGTTGGAACCTGCAAATATTCAACACAAAATACATATATGAGATCATATCATCGCTGAGGTAGGCATTCCCATACTTAGATCAAAAACTTAACTAACAAACTAACTACTGCTCTGATACAGGAATGATTTCGCAATACATCATAATCATAGACTCACGTAGACACAATATGGACGCAGCCATATGTTTATAATTAGTCTATTGTATAATGAATACAAAACTCCTCGCAGCCTGGATGGCGGAAACTAGATCCACAGTCTTCATTTTCACTTCCCGAAATAGTACGATTCTATCCATGCAAATAAATGAGTTGATGTCGAACATGGTAGAAACCACTTGATTACCAGTCAATGATGTAAACTGTTAACAAGTGTGAGAGAGACCACCAGTGATGTCAATGGTTCTCAAAGTACCCAGTACAATCCATGAGATGTGAATGAATGTGTTGATGTCGAACATGTCACGGAATCCTTCGATCGAAAGTCAATGATGTAAACCGTCGTCAAAGGAGAGAAACCTGCCATTGATGCATGCAGATTTCAAGGTACTGCCGATTTCTAGATCATCTTTCTAGATAATGTGCTGATGTCGATAGAAAGCGATCCGTTGTAGGCAAGCCCACAACACGAAATCATAGATCAAGTTGAAGAAATGTTGTTGTAAGGACTGACTCAGGGATGGTCAAGATGGATGACAGGTATTTTGCAGATGAATGGTTTATTTGCAGTGACCTCTTGAACACATAACGACACAACAGATGGCTTGGTGACAATTGACCCAAAGTTAATACCCGGAAACCGGCTGAAGACTTTCAATGTGGTTTGATCAACTGTTAGGCAAAGGATTTCCCAACCCAGGTGAATGAAAAATGTCGTGTTCAAGAGTGGTGATAAGGTTTCTTCGAGACAAAGGATAACAAATAGGCTCATTTTTCTCTCTTTTCCCCCACCATTTCTGGCAAGTACCTCTTTATTTTTTTACAAGCTTGAGGAGGATAACATTTGCTTGATTGTAAGCTCATCCTTCGGATGAGTCCAACTTAGTTTAGATTCGAACCCTAAGAAGGAGTGGTTCGTTCTTGTTTGTAATCGAACAGGTCCTTTACTGTGAAATTTTAACGAGTCCAGTATAGGAGAAACTCCGCGTTTTTCAATTTTACAGAGTCTGAAAAACTTAAGAAGACTCCAGGGTTGACCTTTTTCGTAAATTTGTGTCTCCCAAGCCCGAAAAAGTATAAAATAATACTTGAGAGAACCGCTTGATCTTTACGACCAAGGATCACTTTCATGATTAGTGTCTCTGATCTGAAAAGTAAAAAGCGATCAAGGACACGTCGTTTTATTTCCAATATCGAATTTGAAACGACAAAATCCGGCAATCTTTTCATGTTTTTACGGTCAAAAAAGGGTTGTAAGAGGACCGTCTTTTAATTCCGTTTTAACGAGTGTAAAAGAAATGCTCAGAAATCTTTTCATGTTTTAGGAGTCAGAAAAAGGCTTAAAGATGACTCTGATGTTTTTGTTTGTAAAAAATGACAATTTTCCCTGAAAATCCTTTATCCTGCACAAAAACCAACACATTACTCATACCTTTTGAAGATAGATAAAAATACTCTGAAAAATACCTTTTCATGGTGAAAAATAAAAAAAATTACCATTTATTTACCCAAAAAACCTATAAAAAGGGCTTTTACCAATTCATTTTTACCATTTTACTGTTGAGGAGAGCAAAAGGGATTTTGGCAAGAAACTTCCCGTGGACATTGCGGAGAATCCAACCGTCGAAATCGAACGCCGTCTCTTTCAGGTATTCTACAACATCCTTCTCTTCATTTTCATCCGTTTAGAATTCTTTTTTAGGCCCCAGATTTCATTTTTTGGAGGCTTTGCGGTTTCAAAGACCGCCTCTCGGGGTACGCAGGTGCCACACTAGGGACCCGCGTACCCCGACATTTTCTCAGTTGGGAAAATGTTGGGAGTACGCACCTTGCCTTAAGGGAACCTACATACCCATGCTCTGTTCCTAAAGGCGGGGTGCGTACTCCGCGCAACGAGTTTTCAAACCCCAAATTCTCCAAATTGGACCAAATTGTTTTGATTTTATGGACTCTAATGGATGTTTTATGGTGTGTACATTGCTCACCATGCTTGATTGGCGCGAGAGAGAGCACGAAGATGTTGATTTGGCTGCCATTAATCATCGACCCTCAATTGATGCTTTGAAGGCATGCGACCTTTATAAATACTGGGCCATACCTGGCATGAGGGTCCAAGTGAGCTTTCTAGAGTGGTTGGTAGAAAGATGGAACGTTCAGGACCAGTGTTTTTATATTGGATGGCACCAGCTCGAGATGGAGCCCGCAGATATTTACTTTCTCACTGGTTTGCCCAAGAGAGGCGAACACTTGACTTTGTTCGGGACTAGGCTGGGTGGCCAGTCCATTGCTAGTCTCCGACTAGAGTGGTGTAACACTCAGACTCAGGAGAAGGGGATAGAGATCGAAACTATATCCCAACCTGAACTTAAGGTGATTGCCTTTACAGTTACCAGACTTTGCGGGGCTGCCGCTTTACACATTGCTACTGGATCCCAGATGCGGATGGCTATTGATTGCTATCGAGGCACCATTTTCAACTGGTGTGATGCTATGTTGGCCAATATAAAAGGCCAATTGACTAGAGCCAAAAATGGGCAGGTAAAGACTTTTGGTTATGGGCCTTTATTTGTGAGTTTTGGCCTAGAGAGGGTTCCGATGTCGATCCCACAGGAGCTCAATGTTGGTGTTGGGCTACCTCGAGAGCCCAAATTGATGCGATGGGTTGCGGTTATGGCCCGTCATCTTGATGAGGGAACGGAGGTTGTCCGATTTACTCCGGAGTACTTTCGCTGGTTAGAGGACCATGTCTTTTCTATACAGGATTTTCCTTATGCCGTAGTTGATTTTCGTGGAGATCCGGACATGGTTCTTCCACTGGGAGAACAATGGGATGACACAGGTAACTTCATTTTCCACAAGTTTTTTAAACTATCTATTTTTTTGTTTGTTTTCATATCGTCTCAAAACTGATAGTAATAATTTTCAAAATGCAGATGTAGGCCCACGACGTCCAGCCAATCTCCGGCCTTACGAGAGGAGACTACCAGTTGCACCGGCACCGGCCCAACAGGACGAGGCCACAGAGACTTTGGCTGAGTTGGAAAGTGACCTAGAGCGTCTTACAGCAGATATACCAGAGACTACCATAGATGACATTCCAATCCGGCTTCAGCGCTATGTAGTCGGGGTCCCAGGACCTTTTAGGAGGTTCTTGTGTAGGGTGGCCCGTGCAGTGGTGTCATATAGAGATCATCACCAGTGATTGGATGGTCGTTTTGTAGACACATGTGACATTTTGGTTTTTTGTACTGATCATTTTTGTCGATCATAAGGTGTTTTTCAACCTATGTTCGAAGACGATGTATTTTTGACACACTCCTATCTGTATATATCATTATTACCGGCTCATCTTGTAAATCCTGTTATGAAATGGTTTTAAATTTACATGTATGATTATTGCAAATGTCTATTTAACATTCGAGAAGAAATTGCATCTGCTAATGTATTTAAAGACCTTGGAATATGCTGATATTCAATGTAATCAAACTCACGTTCCAAGAGACGCACTCTCAAAAATAACCTTAATAACACTAGATTTCTAATGGCATACACTCTATTAAGTTGTAATACAATGAGTTCAGAATCTAACCTCACTATCAAACTCTGAATCCCAAATGAAATAGATTCAGACAATAACTCAATCACTGCACTGTATTCAACAATGTTGTTTGTTGTTTGACCGAGGCTCACCCCATGCATAGATACTAACTCGTCAGAGGGTGAATAGATAACCCAAGCTGCGGAAGACATATTCTGTGTACTACGACAAGCACCATCAGCGAAACCAATGTATATTTGGAGAGGCATCGACATCTGCATCATCAAGAGTAAAACCAAGATAAGCCAGAATAACGACAAAAACACACTTTCTAAGCTAAGCACACTGTCTAAACTAACAAACACACCAGCTAGAAATAAAAACTAACCTAACTAAAAATCTCCATACCCATCTTTTAAGCATAATACCTCTTTAGGTAAAGTCCATTTCTGGGTTTACCCAAGGAGTCCCCGTCAAAGTCTACCAGCTCATAGGCCCCTTTTGCTAGCTTTCGCTTGACAATATAGGGCCCATGTCACATAGGAACGAATTTTCTAGCACCTAATTTATCATTAGCTTAATCATATAATAACACTAGGTCTCCTTCCGAAAAATTTCGAGGGGTCCCATTTCGATCATACTGAGCTTTCATACGTTTTGCGTGAGTCTCGATCGCCAATGCAGCATCACGTCGATTCTCATCTAATTGAGCTAAGTATAACAAACGCTTCTCCTCTTCGGAAGTAGCTGGAAGTAACTCGATGGCCATTTGCAGTGACGGGATTTCGCATTCAATGGGTAGCACAGCTTCCAAACCATAAACTAGTTGGGAAGGAGTGAACCCTGTTGATGTTTTCACTGAGGTTCGGTACGCTCAAAGCGCGGAAAATAACATGTTGTGCCAATTCGACTGATGAATACCAATGATTTGTCAGATCATGATAACTAAAACTATGTTGATGGACTCAACCAGACCATTCACTTGTGGATAATAAGGAGTTGAACTATCGTGACGCAAACCAAGCTGGCCTGTAAGTTCTGTCATCATAACGTTTCGAAAATGGTGCCCATGGTCAGTGATTATCGCTTGTGGGACACCAAACCTAGCAATTATATGATTGAATATGAAAATTGCAGTTGTCTTGCCGTCTGCCTCGAATGTAGGCATCGCCTCGGCCCACTTAGTAAAATAATCTACCGCAAGGATGATATACGCATGCCCCCGACCGAGTGAGGGTTACATGTAATAAAATCGATACCCCATTTGGCAAAAGGACTAACGGCAATTATAGGGTGGAGAGGAGCAGGTGGAGCGCGCATCTTTCGATCAAACACTTGACAGTTGTGGCATTTTCGGACCGCAATAATACAATCTTTAAACAAGGACGACCAGAAGTAGCCAGCGCGCAATATCTTTTGGGCTATGGCATACCCAGAAATATGACCGCCACACGCTCCAGAGTGACAGTAATTTAGAACCCTTTCAGCCTCTTCATGAGTTAAGCAACGTCGAAAAATAGAGTCCGCCCCACGGTGATAAAGAGTATCTCCAATAATTTTGTATTGTTGGGACTGGAATCGAATTTTCCGACGTTCCGACTTTGAAGATTTGGGCCGAAAGGATTGGGTCTGGAGATAGACGATGATATCCCCATACCACGGATCTAAAGTGCTGATTAGAAACAAAGATTCGTCCGCAATGGGCTCCTCTGCCATAGTTTCCGTGTCAACATGCAAGAAGTCACACATTAACTCTGCAAAAACTAAAGATTTCTTAGACTTAGATTTCTCAAACTCCAAGTCGAACTCTTGCAGGATAACAATCCATTTAGAGTACTTGCCCCCTAGTAATTGTTTGGTCAAAATGTAGATCATAGGGTTGCAATTCGAAATGACTGTAGTTTTACGGAGTAAAATGTAGAGACGAAAACGTTGGACAGCTTGAACGGCTGCCAATGCCAATTTCTCCACATGTGAGTATTTTAGCTCAGTTGGATTTAACGCCCGACTAAGGTAATATATCACATGTTCCGTTCCGAATTCGTCTTCCTAAACTAAGACCATTCCAATGGTGGAATAAGCGGCGGCGAGGTACAAAAAGTAATCCTGGTTGTAGTTGGGAGGATGCAACAATGGTGCATGGGTCAACGTGTGTTTGAGTGCATCAAAATATTTCTGAGCTATCTCGTCCCAAGAGAATTGAGCGTTTTGTTTCAACAACCGTGTAAAACCCTTTGTAACCTCGGCGTAGTTAGGAATGAATCGTCGTAAAAAGTTTGCTTTCCCCTGCAAACTTTGGAGTTGGCGAAGACTCGAAGGAGGAGGCAATTCGATGATAGCTTCTACCTTCGAGGGATCGACGCGAATGCCGGCCTTCGAAACTACAAATCCTAGCAATCGTCCCGCTTCTATATAGAAGACACATTTGTGTGGGTTCAACCGAATACGATAATGCCTACACCTCATAAAGATTGCACGTAAATGGACAAGGTGATCAGCTCGATGTAACGAATGAGCAGGAAAATCATCGAGATACGGTTGCACAATGTGTTTGATGTCATGAAATGCATAAGACATCGCCCTTTGAAAAGTTGCTCCGGAATTCTTGAGCCCAAAAGGTAATTTGCAATAATCAAAGGTCCCCCATGGACAAATGAAAGCCGTTTTTGGTTGATCGGCAGGTAGAATATTGATTTGATTGTAACCAGAAAAACCGTCCATAAAGGAAAATATTTCGCTGCCGGCACAATCATCAATTATTTGATCGATGTATGGTGTTGGGTAGTTGTCCTTTGGACAAGCTCGATTAATATCCCTATAATCGATGCATATTCTTATTGTTCCCTGTTTTTTCTTAACCGGAACAATATTCGATACCCAATCCATTAACGGGATCAGATAAATGAAACCAGCTTTCAATAGTTTCTCAACTTCTGCTTTAATTGCAGTAGCTTTTCGTGGGTGAATCTGACGCAAACGTTGCCGGACGGGTTTAGCGTCCGGGTAAGTCTTGATCTCATGAACAACAATTTCGGGATCAATTCCTGGCATTTCCTCATAGGACCAGGCAAACACGTCGCGGAATTCTTGAAATAGGGCCTTGTATGTCTGAATTTCGTCATCTATACGCGAGGCACCTATATGAATGTTTTCAATAATTCCAGTCTTAACTGAAATGTCAATGGGAATAGTTCGAGAGATATTTCCCAAATTCAGCTCTGAATCAGGATGTTTCATGGGATTCTAAGCTTCCTTGACATATTCAAATGTAAAAATTGATGAGAAATCATTTTCAAAACGATCATCCTCAGGTAAAAACGAAGATCTATGATGGAGATCGTCCCATGGTAAATCATCTATACACAGGACTTCATGAAGTTGCTTGTCAGATGACACAACTTCGCGAAATGCTATTAACTCTGAGGTTGATGTGAAAAGTGATTCCTCTCGGACCACATTCATTAGGTCGATTTTGGTTGAACACGGGTCGGTAAAAGACTGCACGGCTTCATAGGCAATTTCATATGGACTCAAAGGCATAAAATTACCAAATGAGTCTATTTCAGACTCAGAAGGAACGATCCAAGGATCATCATAATAAATAGTTTCTGATGTAATCATATGAATGGTTGCAAATGAAGATGATGCGTTGAGCGGAGGAAAAGGAAAAGTTCCCAGTAAACCAGAATCTTTAACTAGTCCTACTCCAACATCCTTATATGGGATAGTTGTTTTACCGACATGTTGAATACTCTTTGAAGAGGTTAGGTCGGATGAAAAGTAAGCCAGTTGGTCTATTGTTACGATCTTTCCATTATGTGGGAACTTTATTACGCGGAAGACCGATGAAACGACCGTTGTCATAGCGTAAGTCCAACTTCGACCCAAGAGAAGGTTGTAGTCTAGAGGGGCATCAACCACCTCCACATCTAGACTAACGGTTTTTCCTTCAACCCCTATAGGAAAATCCTATAGAATGCCAAAAGGATGAAACCCACGGCCATCAAAGGCCTTAAGAATTGTCAGGGATTGATTTAGCGAAGGAGAACCAAGCGATCTCCAACACTGTATTGACATAATACACGTGGAATCTCCCTCATCAATTACAGTCCGATGAATAGGCCTGTTTTTGACTATCACTGGGATCTGGAAAGCCATTTGATGAGGCAAACGTGGTGTACTATTTTCTAGATCAAAGATTATTAGGTTCGGGTCCTGAACATCAACAGCTCCTATAGCCAACAAAAGTAATTTTCGTTGTGTTGGGCATGATTACAGCACTTCCAAAGCCGACATTGCTGAGGGTGAAACAGCTAAGTCCTCAACAATGTTATAATTCTGGGCCGCTCTCGCATGTGGATTGAAAGCAGACCTTCGAAGTACACCCTTGGCGGGCGGTTCGATTACTAAGTCTGGGTTAGGATTCTCAATCTGTAGTGGATTGGAACCAGGAGCTGAGGTCGATGGATTAGAATGAGAAGATTCTGCTTCTTTACCATAATCTTGCGATCGAGTCGCAATCCTTACATGGGACATCATCAAAATGGGTTCTTCATTGACACTCGAGGAAGAACCTATCATTTTGTTATCTTTTGGAAATGGATCCTTCAAGACAGTAGGAATTTGGGAACCCTTGACGATCTTCGCAACCTCTGCTCGATGAGGGCAGTCTCTTGTAAAGTGATCTTCTTCACAAATGACACATGGATAACGAGGTTTGCGCTTTTCATCATTGGATTCCGCCTTTTCAGTTTTCTCCTTTGGAGTTTTGTTTGCTTTATTCTTCTTCTTCCCTTTCTTCTTTCAACCGGATTTTGATTTAGATGTAGATGACTCTACAGTGTGAATATCGGCGGAAACTTCAGCAGAAGAATCTCCTGTCGGGGAGTCTGGTAAGGTTATAATAGGAGAAGAATTCTTTGAGGATTTCTTCTTGCTTTTAGTGTTCACCGTACCAATCATGCCATCAGCAGAATGAGATCCCGAAGGAGCAACAGCGATTTGATTTGACTTTGGAAGATCTAGGATCTTTTCGTGTAACGTACCTGACTGAGTATAAACTAAGTCAAGGTACTGCGCTTGAGCAATCACTTGCTCCTCAATAACTACTCCGGCCTTAGCTACATCTTCAGTAATCTTCGGTAGTAATGATTTAACAAACCATTCAGCTAAGATCTGGTCCGGGATAAAAACTTTCACTAACCGCCTTCGACGTCTCCATTCATGAATATGATCGGAAATATATGTGGAAATCGATTGTTTTAATGAAGTTAGTAACTCCGTGCCATTATCATATCTGACTGGCAACTGAAAATGAGTTAAAAACGAGGTAGCTAACTGGCTAAAATTATAAAAAGAGGCCCGTGGTAACTCAATGTACCACTTGGCCGAAAGACCAATGAGAGTGCGCTGGAAAAGACGTAAGCGGATTGAATCATCCGAGATGGAATTAGAGGCACACCAGAGGTGGTAAGTCATCACATGATTCGATGGGTCCTCTCCAGACTTACCTTCGAACTTGGGAATGTCACTGAGCAACTTATTCGGCATTGGCGGCCAAAACGGAAGATAATTTATTGGATCGTTCATTAGGCGCGACAAGTCTGGTAAGTCCAAAGTTGCGATAAACGGTAGCTGCCGATTAGGATCCCTAAAACTCTAAGTCATTATACCAGCCCTGGAGGAGGATATCCAGGATAACTAGGAATGGGAATCGCGTTCGGGATATTGTATCCTCCTGGAAAACCAGGATTAACCGGACTGTACTGGGGTTGTTGTGGTTGCTGATAAGTGTACCCAAGATACGGTTGATACTGGTAAACTGGCTGCTGGACAGCAGGAATGAATTGGTACTGTCCCTGGTACGGTTGATAAGTGAATTGTGGTTGACTTGTGACAACCGTACTTAAACCAGGTTGTCCTACAGGCATCTGAACCGTAGTTTGAATGGTGGATCCAGACGATGGTAAAGATGTCTGAGGAGTATATACAGGTACAGTACAAATCAGAGCTGTCGATACTCCAGAAGTAAGTGGGGTAGATTGAACAGATGTTGCGGCAGTTGCAGCAGTCGTTTGAGATGGAGTACGAGGCGAAATAGGCCCAGACTGAGAAACTACCGAAGGTACAGAGGTTTGAATATTAGACTGGTCTGGTTGCTGGGGTGAACCAGAAACTAAGGGTTGTCCAGTTTGAGATGACAACTGTACATTTGGCTACAACACCTGTTGAATTTGCGATGGATCCCACACTATGTTCATTCCGGGGTATTGACCCATAACAGGTTGAGGATATTGAGATCCATAACCAGGTTGAGGGTAGGATTGATAATTGAAAGGTACATTTCCCGTACCTTGAACATAAGATTGACCTTGGGGTGGTTGGAAACCTTGACTCGAGTACTGACCTTGGGGTAGATACCCTTGAGGCATGTACTGTTATTGGGGTTGACCTTGAGGTATAAATTGATACTGGGGTTGACCTTGGGGTACATATTGAGTCTGGGGTTGACCTTGAGGAATGTATTGTACCGTAGGCACGTACTTTCCTTGAAGTTTCCCCCCAGATGCAAATTTTGTACCTTGAGGTTGGCCCCCAGGCGTTAATTGAGGCTGCCCCCCAGGCGGTAACTGGCCACCTTGAGGTTGAGAAGCAGGAATAGAACCTGACATCATGAAGAATGTCCTCTACGCTCAACGGCTTTGCACCATTGCTTCCAGTGAATACCTTTTGTTCAATGGGTTGAGGAGATGCTCCCGAAAAAGTACCAGCAAGTGACTGATACCCAGAGGGAACAGAAGGACCGCCGTACAAAAACGATTCAGGCGATTGAGTAAACATGGATGACTGACCTGACATATTTATGTGAGTATAAATACCTCTAGGTGGATAAGGAGCACGAGGTGGTGAAAAACTTAACCCTGAGTTGTCCAAATAATTAGTTAAAGAAAGATACCAAGTAGGACTTCTAGGTGGACTGTAAAAAATTGATTCACGATCCCTTAGATCAATAGTAGGTTGATATTCAGGGATAGGGATGCCTATTTCTCCTTCCGGAGCAAGTCCTTCAATAGCTATCAAACTAGAAGGAAGATTTTCAGTGATGACTCTTTCGACCCTAGGTGAATCAGGAGCATTAGAAGTTGGGGAGACTAACCCTGATGTTGGAGTAACAGGTTCAGGTATCTCAGGTTCTTCGCCTATATCACTAGTAGATGAAAAGCTACCAGCAAGTTCAGAAACCGAAATAGCTTCAGGATTATAACCTGTTTCTAGAGTTTGGTAATCAGGATGAACAACCAACGAAGACTCTCCTTCTTCAGGTGACCCTACTTTACTACCACTAGGAGTTACGAGTACTTTCAAACCTTCGTAATAGCCCGGGATGTCTTCAGGAGGTTGGCCCCGAAGTCTACGGGACTTCCTCAACAAATCAACCACGGTTACAACCTCAGGAGACTGGCCCCGAAGTCTACGGAACTGTCTCGGTAATTCAGCCACAGTTAAAACCTTTAACTACTACACACGCAAACAAAGTAAAATCTCAAAGCAAACTGCCTAAAGTCTCTAAAGAACCAAAAAAATTCGAATCACACGCCTAAAGAATCTAGGGCGTCAAACCACACACAAATAGTAACCTTACGGACCGAAAACACTAGTTGGTGATGAAGTCCAACATCGCAAAATTCAGTACAGAAGTGGCGGGTGGAAGAGTTACCCCGGCAACTTGCTTAATGAATAGACTGGACCAAGTTCCTCCACTTTAACCGTCTCGAGTGAAGTGAACCCCCCAGAAAATCCAAGTGAGTCTAGCCGACGTCTGCTCCAGGTATAGTGGGATCTTCCCTCCACCGTCACCTTAGGAAGAATCCTAAAGATAATAGTCACTAAGGTCACCAACAACAACAAATATACCTGGGGGAACAGTCTATGATCCGATACACATGCAAGGGTAGAGTAACAAGCTCAATCCCCTTGTCGGCTCCTTGACAATAATCCAAGGTTTACCAACAAGTGACCCCAGGCTCCTTGACAATGGTTAATCTGAGGTTTACCATTTGTAGTACGTGCATATCTGGCGTCGTTCCCAATGAAGGAGGATTGATTCCCTCACTGGTTCGGACACGATCTCGTGCTTCTCCTTTAAGAGGAGCTTTCCCAGAGCATAAATGTAACTATTGGATTTATCCTACCACAAGATAAGCTACTTGTTTGGTTTTGCTGTCTTGGAGAGTTAATTATTCTCCTACTCCAAGACACTAGCCTGATCTATATTGGTGTATCAGAGCCCTAGTAAACAAAAAGTTACTAAGTTAATTTTACTTTAAGCGTTAATTTTTATGGCTTTCCTTTAGTACAAAAGGTAGTGGAGATGAAACTGATGGTGTGTAGACTCAACTCAAATCCACTAAAAATATGCACCTAAGATGATTTAAACTATCTTTCCTTTTCAATGAATTCCCTAGCTAAGAGAGTTGGAGAATGCAAAATTTATAAATACAACTTTCTTCGCAATGAAAATCAAAGAAACAATCTCTTTATCTTTTCCAAAGCACACAACACATGACCACTAATTATTTCACGAAAACTTCCTTTCTCTTTTCAAAGACTTCAAACGCTACTAAAACAAACTTTCCTCAAAAGAGATTTTTGTATTTTTCCCTATTTTAACAAAGCATGTAAAACTACCTAACAAAAATCAATTTTAAGATCTATGAAAATCTAAGAGAAATCTATCTAAAAGAAAATCTAAGAGAAATTTACCTAAAAGCAAATCTAATGAGGTAAAAGCCTACAAAATATAATTCCAGGATGTTTTACTCGGTTACAATTCAAGCAAGGACTAATTCATGCAGAATCATAAATCAGTCAAAAACAAAAAAAGAAAAGCTTTTGTTCTTTTTCTTAAGAATGAAATTCACAGCTTAACCAACATGCCTTCTCGAAATTCAGCAAAGAGACAACACAACGGTAGGTTTCTCCCAAAGGTGGATTTTACGAAAGGTCTAACTCCTAAGAAGACTAAAAAGACCAGGGATATCCAAGGTTTTTACAACTTCTAAAGCCAGAGTCACTACAGGACCAATGCAAAAATCAAACCTAGGGCTAGAACTTCTATGAACTTCACTAAAACACTTGATGCTAATGAAACAAGCTTAGATGAAAACTTTTGACAGGTAAACAGTGGATCTGGGCAACAATAAACGAACTATAAAAAAAATCTAAAGGTAAAAAGGAAAAAATGGAAATTTTCTAAACTTTTGACAGGGTACGCAGGCAGCCTGTTTGCACAGGTGCAGCCATGCTCTGTGTACAAAGCCGAAGTGCATACAGGTACGCACTGTTCTTAACGCAGAGGGTGCGTACTGCTCTCAAAATCAAGAAAAATAAAAACTAACTCAATCCTAAGCTATTCCACCCAAATTCACAGTCAATCAGTCAAAAACTAGAAAGAAATCAACTTTTCTCAAATCAAAGTATCAATCAAAAGAGAAATCAATCAAATCCATGGATTCCCCAGTATGGTCGCCATTTTTTTATGCGGAAAGAGTCAATTTTGCGGACAAAACCGACCTCCCTAGAAGCTAAGGCTTTCTAGTGACAAACAAAACAATCAAGCACTATCTTCCCCTAAACATGCATTTAAAATAAAAGCAACCAGGTGTTTAAGGCTTACCTCTAGTCCAACGCTTGTTTGTAGCAGCCAAGCCTCTTCGATCCATATGATCTCCTTCTCCTTGAAGTCTGCATTCACTAACAAGCAAACGATTACATAGCACCTGAATAACTCATATAATAAAACATATTCATCATAAAGACCAAGGAGTATATGAAACAAATTATATATAACAACTTGTTGAGAAAAATGAACTTAATTATATTAATTGGAAACAAAAGAAACCATTACAACCAGTGCCTTGGTGTTGTGCAGGTCCCTCCCAGGGTCCAGCAAGAGTTCTCCTCTACTTTGATCAGCTCACCCACTTCCAAATGAAGCTAAGAAAGGATTGGAATCTCTCCTCTCAAGCTCTATAAGGGAGTCCTAATTTCAGCAGCATCTACCCTTAGGAATGTTCAGCTTTCAACCTCCCCTCCCTCTGGCCCAATGCCTGTATTTATAATGCTTTGGAGGAAGTTAATCAGGTCCACCATCAATGGGATAAGCTCCTCTTTCAAAGGGGTAGCACCCCTCTTCATGGGATAAGTTCCTCTTTCATAGGGATGCATGAACCATCTGGAGGCGCTAAATACACGTCAAACCATCTTCTAGAATGCTCTAGAATCGACCACAAGTAACTTTTTTGAAGTAAAACTTGCGCCTTTTGACCTTTACAGGAGTACGCACCCACCCCTTTACATACAGAGCGTACACGTATGCAGGTATTATGAACTTGAGGTGCGTACACGCAGGTAAGAGTAAGAGAAACTACATAACCAGAGTTATATTGACTTTTAAAGACTTTTCTCTCTTTTTTGGAGTTTGACATGAGGAGCAGAGGTATAAGACTTGCCAAGGAGGAAAATATGGTTGTTGATGGAGCCATACTGACTGCAAATAGTCATGGTGACAAATTTTAGTGTAACAGAGAAGATTTCCTTTACTGTATCAATCTCCTTAAAAAATGAATTAAGGTTGTCACAGTATATTTCTTTACTTGTGTGAATTTCGTTAAAAAATGAAACAAGATGTCCTAAGCATGGTTCTTATCTTGTGTCAAGCTCATTAAAAAAAGAAAAAAATCCCCTTCCAATTTGATTTGATTAGATTTCATAAATTTCCAGTCGAGTCTTTCACTTCATCTTGCTAATGAACCTTCATTCCATCTACCTATTATTAACCGATAGTCTACTTAGGTGAACGAAATGAAGCTTGGGGGACATGTACCTCAAATTGAGTCATTATGTTGGGGGCATGCAAAATAATCTCAAGCATAGTTTTTCTTTATTTCAAGCTTGTGAAAAAATGAAACTAATCTCAATCATAGTTTGTCTCCATTTCGATCTTGTGTAAAAATGAAACCAAATCCAATCATAGTTTTTTCTCATGTTTCAAGCTTGTGAAAAAATGAAACCATATTCAAGTATCCTCAATCATAGTTTCCCATGTTTCAAGATTTTGTAAAAATGAAACCATTTCCACTTTACCTCTCATGATTTCCATTTTAATTAGCCTATTTTTTCTAGATGAGCCTCGGTTTTTTCATTCCATCGTCACCATCTCTTTGGCTGATCATACGATTTCACTTGGTTGTTTTATCCTTGGCTAAGGAACATCTGTGATGAGTGGTATTATTAGCTAGCCTCTTTACCTATACATGTTTTGAGCAGTTCCATCATGACTGGAACCAGTTCTATCCTTTTATACCACTCATTCCTCGAGGTGGAGACTTCTTTTAGCTCTGTTCAAACTCCAAAAATATAAAAATATTTTCGAGCACTTCTCTTTTATAACTCATAAAAGTAAATGAAAATACAACTACTCAGTATAAGTTTAACCCTTTTCCGTAATAAGAAAGACTAGCTACAAAAAAGGAATACCTTAGTAAAACATGGCTAAGAGGTTCTCTTGAATGTTGTTTTCTACCTTTTCAGGTTCAAGAGACTATCTTCGAAAAGGGACATCTGGAGTTTCCTTTTTTCATATTTTTCAAACTCTCTAAACATGAAAAGGATGCCAAGTTACCCCTCCGTCAGACTCATAAAACTAAAATGAAGAAGGACTTGTCACCATGAAAATACCG
This sequence comes from Pinus tabuliformis, assembly GCA_031772625.1. Lineage (NCBI taxonomy): Eukaryota > Viridiplantae > Streptophyta > Pinopsida > Pinales > Pinaceae > Pinus > Pinus tabuliformis. Next base: position 1,229,103,768 of record CM062804.1, read on the forward strand.
AGCTACTCCTTTGTAGGGATCATTATAAATACTAAGATGGATTCATTTAAAGGATGAATGTATACGGCAAGAATATGGTATTCTCTTCAAGATTGAGATTAAAAATAAAAATGTACTCTCTAGAAATAGTGGGGGGAAATGGAAAGAAACATATATCCTATATTTTGTATGAAAGGAAGTATGTCGCTCTTGAGCATGACACTTATTTGTATCTCATGTCGATTTTGCGACATCCTCACTTTGTCACTTGTTTTAGTGGGTTTGGAAAATCCATTTTCCTCTCATTTGATTATATATTGTAACCATGAACTTTGATCCTATTTTGAATCAAATGCTGCCAAATTATGGAGTCGTGACGTTGATATGTTCAAGAGAAATCCCACCTGCAAATTCAAACCACTTATACCCTGTTTGATTTTTCTCCAACAATCCTGAATCACTCTTGCCAACTTTGAAAAATCCTATGTTTCATGTAAATGATGTGGGAAACATTATGGCCCTCCTTCACTAGATCACTTCCTATCAACTCCAACTCATTATCTAGGAATATGATCTAAGAACTCCCTTTTAGTACCTTGGAGGTTGCATGCCTTAATGACAGGTTCTACGCATTCGAGTTCAGCTTCATTGTTCACTCTTGTCGATTGTGCTATTGTACCTTGAGAGCCATTATTATCATTGGTGGTTTCTCTCGTGCCCGTTAATGGTTTACATCATTGGACAATAATCAGGTGGTTTCTACCATGTTATACTACAACTAATTTATTCGCATGGTGAGATTCATACTTTGGTTGGCTCGAGACATAGATGAAGACCCTGGGTTTCGTTTCATAAATGTAGGTTGCGTGGAGTTATTAATTATTCATGATTGTAACCATGATCCTTTCTATTCAGATTCCTGCATCCATGTCATGGATCCATGTATTGTTAGATGCTTACAGTTTAAGCATACTTACATTAAAGATGTAAGAGATATTGTATTATGTGTGATTTGCAGGTCTCCTAATAGTGGTTTTATAATTCCTTGCCTTTGCTTGTAAATAATTTCATCCATCACTTCCCATTCTGACTTCATGCTTTAGGGGGAATTTGTTATACAATATTTTGTCACACTCCCCATCTTGTTTCCTGAAGTGTTGAACTTTGTGTCATTAATGCCACAAATGTTGCAAATTTACGAAAGTTGTCAATGTATTTACCATGAAACATGTTTAGAAGCATCCCTGAAGAAAAGAATAAAACTTACCTTGAAATCATTGTGAAGACCTTGTAAAAAACCTCGTTTTGCAAGACCAGTGGTACTTTTATTAGGCAAATTTTTGCTGGTAACATTTTGCATAACTAGTGACTAGTGCTTCCAGCACTACTTTTACCAAGAAAATCTGCACTAGTTGTTTTCAGGCATTTTTTCCCAAAATGGAGGAGAAACTTCCCTTACTAGAAATCTTGAGAATGACGATGTGGTGTTAGGTAGATAAGGATTTGAATGAGACCTACCATTCTTGGATCTAGATCCTACTCCCATGGATATATCCTTTGAGATGTGGAACTCCTCCCTATTTTCATGGATCCTCAACTCCCTCTCCTTCCCTATAAATAAGATCCATACTATACACTAATGGTTGGATAATGATTGGCTTCCATCCTACTGTTGAACTATGCCCAATTGTTGTGCATTTTTCTAAGGAGAAAGGAGTGCTTGAAGGTTAAGCCCAGGACTTGGAAAGTCACCTAAAGGAGGCTTCCGACATCAAGGCTTAAGTGGTTATAATGATCCCTTTACCATATATTAATAATACATTATGTGTTTGCTTTCCATAAATGTGTCAATTATTTCTCATTTAGTGTAACACTCCTTGATTTATTACATGGTTTATATTGGAATGAATTTTTCTATGTATGCTCTTTTGTATCCATGTGATATTCCTTGTAGGTATTCATCCATAGCAGTGAAGAGAAGATTGAGCTTGGAAATCAAAGAATCATGGACGACACTAATGGATATTATCATCAGATTAAGGTAGGTCATCTATCCTCCTTTATGTTTTATGGCATAAACTAGGAAAATTTACATATATTTGTCTTCATTTGTTGCTAGATCCTCCCATAGGACTAGAGGGATTATCTCTGTCCACAAAAAGGTTTTCCTGCACAACATTATGTGTTGAATGATAGTGAGATCAAGAATCTTATCTTGATGGATTTTCATGTCAATCCATATTCAAGTCACTTTGGATATCAGAAGAAATTGACAACTATGAAGTTCTACTATTGGCCAAATTTGAAGAGGAAAGTGGCAAAGTATGTTGTTAGATGCTTGGACTGTCAGCAGGTGAAAGTTGAGTGTAAGCACCCAACTAGTTTGTTACAGCTAATTCCGATTCTAGAGTGGAAATGGGAGGTCCTTTGCATGGAATTCATTACAGATTTGTCGAGGACATATATACAACATGATTCTATTATGGTTGTGGTTGATAGGTTGAAAAAGGTTAATCACTTCATAATAGTTAAGTCTAGCTATTCAACTAGTTATGTAGCACAGGTCTTCATCAGGGAGATAGTGAGTTTGCATGGTGTTCCAAAGAATATTGTGTCAGACAGGGATGCTAAGTTCACTTTTAGGTTTTGGAAAGAATTGTTTACAGGTTTGGGTACAGATTTTTCCTTCAAAAAAACCTATCATCGACAAACATATGGAAAGACAGAGAGGGTCAACAATATTTTCGAGGACATGTTGGGGATGTACGTTATGCATCAAAATTTGAAGTGGGAAGAGTATCTTCCACCAGTTGAGTTTTCTTACAATAATGGGTATCATGAGTCATTGAGGATGACTCTGTTTGAGGCACTCTATGGGCGGAGTTGTAGTACTCGCATTAGATGGTGTGATCCTGTGAACAAGGTACTTATTGGATGAGACATGTTGGAAGACATGGAATAGGAAATGCATGTGATCAAGAATAATCTAAAGGAAACACATGAAAATCAACAAATTTATGCAGATAAGCAAAGGGCATTTAAGGAGTTTCAGGTTAGGGAACATGTCTATTTTCTCATCAAGCCCAAGAAGAGCTCCTTCAGGATTGGTTCATGTGCCATGTTGGCACCTCGATTGTGATGGCCTTTCGATGTCCTTGATAGGATTGGATGAGTGGCCTACAGACATGCACTACCTATGACAGTGAGACTCCAATATTTTTTCCATGTTTCATTACTTAAAAGATATGAAAAGTATGTTGATAATGTTATTGATTGGTTTGTATTGCAGGTGGATCGAGATGGATAATTCCATCCAGAACATTAGTGCATATTGCAGCGGAAATAGCTCATCCTTCAGAAAAGAGCAATTAAGCAAGTTAAAGTGCAGTGGAAGCACTTTGGGCCTAATGAAGCTACATGGGAGATGGCTGATCAGATGTGGGCTATGTATCCTTGATTATGTTTCGGTGAAGGAAAATGATTTTTTGGTATATGTACATATTTATGTATGGTTGTAACTATAAATACTTCAATGAGTCGTGTTATAAAGCTCCAATAAGTGGTATGGTTGTCATGTTGTCATGTGTGTCATGATGGTTTTGCTTTTGAGTAGGTTATTCATTGTGAATATTGCAATGGGTTGGGTTATAAAGCTCCATGGTCAGTATGTTTTGGTTTTCAATGGTTTTTTTGGTTATAGGTGTCATTGAACACCGAGGATGGTGTTCCCCTAAGGGGGAAGGTGCTGTAACAACCCTGAGTTAAAATTTCATGTAATAAAGTTAATAAAGGCAAGATAAGATCAAGGTCTGGAACACATATTCCACACTAAATGTTGGAAAAAGTATCATAGTGGACATCACTTGTTGTTTATTATGGCTAAGGGGAAATTGGAAAAGGAAATGGAAAAGGATTTGAAAAGGAATAAGGTATTATTGGTATTTTATTTATGAAAATAAATGAAAATAGGAGAAAATGGAGGTGAAAGGTCATAGGTTGCATGTGAGGAGGAAATTGAAGCAAAATAGACAGAAAATGAATAAATTAGAGGCATCAATAATACACGGACATCATAGCATCAGTTAGGAGCTTTTTGTTAATTCAATTTTTGAATTACTCTGAGAGAGGAGAAGGAAAGAAAGTAAGCAAAGGGAGGACAATGATGGCAAGGATCAAGCAAGGAAAGGTTGGATCAAGCAGCTTACACATGAATACTTGCAGGTAACAGGTTGCATGTATGATTTCCTAGCTGGTTTTTTCATGCACGATATATGCATGTGTATATTTGGTTTATTTGTTGTCAATGGCATGGATTTTTTCATCTTTTGACATTGGTTTCATCTTTACCTTCCCATTTCCAGATAGCCATGGTGTGATGGAATTCATTCTTGGTTGAGCTTTGGATTGCCAGAAGGTTTTGGATCTGGGTGAGGTGGTCTTAGGAAAATCCCATGGGTTTGGGATGGAGATGGTTTTCTCTGGGAACCATCTCTGGGAAGCCATCAACAAGATGGTGGAGATAGGAAAAATCCTCAAGGGATGGTGAAGGAATTTTCAGGCATCCATGCTTGGTTTGGTTTTGTGATCTCGGGACCGGTTTAGGTGAGATCATAGTATTGTGATGGTAGAGGTCGTTTAACCTCTAGTTTCCCTAATTCATTTATGGATTTTTTTATTGCATGAGATCCCACATTCATCCTTGGAATATGGCATGGGGTGTTTGGCTAAAAGAAATATTTGGTTTAGCCCAGTCTATGGTTGACTAGTATGTGGAAGTCCATGACTTGGTTGGATTTGCACATGGTTAATACGAGCAAAGTTCCTCTTGTATTTTATGAGTAAATTTACTTTTTATTATGTGGTGTTAGTGCTCCGTCGGTGATCAAATTCTCTTGTTGCATTGCATTTTAGGTGTCTCATCCAATCAGCTGCATTCCATTAGGATCATGGATCATTTGATGGTAGTGGCATATTATCATTTTTCCCTCATGGTCTTTACTTGCTGGCCTATTTTCACAAATTCAAGTCATTTACAATCATTTTCTGTCTTTACATCTGCAAAAGTCATTTTTAGGGTTTTAGGTCTCCTTAGGTCTAGGGTTTTGTCATTAAAGTCTTGTAAAAGCTCAATAATGGTCAACAAGCACATGAGGAGGTCAAATAAAACTTCAAGATCAAAAATTTAAATAATCACATGCTCAGTAATTTATTTTTCCTCAAAACCCTGTTTTGAGGAAAAGCAGAGTTTTATTGTTTTATATATAATAATTTCATGTAATTTCATTTCTTCCTATATGTAATAAATCTGAGCAACAACCCTAGTCACCTTGCCAAGATCCCACATACCAACTCCTACAAAAGTGTCAAAAATTCAAAGCATTTAGTCCATCAAAGGCAAAAAGAAGTCAAAATGCCAAAACAGAGTTTTAAAGAACAAGTGAAAAGAAAACATTAGAAAAGTGGGTTTTTGTAAATAAAAATTAAAGTCCAAGGGTATATAAAGTGTTTCTTATCTTCAAGACATTATTTGTGCCAAAGAGTGAGAGAACAAAGGCGAAGTCACGTTTTTGACACAAAGAGGAAAAAATTGCAGCAAAACTATGCAAAGCTCCTGGCACGGCGCACCTGGGTTGAGGCGCGGTGCACCTAGCTGGCACGGCGCATAGAAGCTTAGAAATACATTGAAATTTAAATGGGCATGACACACCAGAGAAGCACGGCGCACCTGCCTTTTAAGCCCGGATCTCATCCAAACGACCACATCAACCTCCAAAATCTTGCAAGATTCATTTAACAAGTAAGTTAAGCATCCCAAAGTGCTTTTGCAAGAGATTTTCATCCTATTTAATGGTGTTTCAATAGGTGAAATACAAACCATAGTTGGCTCCACAGTCACATTCAAAAAAACTGTCTAGGGTTTCAAAATTGTCATTGTTGCTATTGGCTCCATTGCATCATTTTCACATCCCTTCACTACATTTCCCTCATTTCATTTTCCCTCCCCTTTCTCATTCACATTCATTTATCCCCCTATCCCCAAAACTAAAAACCCTAATACCTAATTCCCACTACTCCTAAACCCTAATTTGCACTCCCAAAAACCCTACAATCAGCATATAATCCCTCACTCACTGTCCCAAATCATCAATCCCTTTCATTAAACAGCAAACACCTATTGTTGATATAAAATCTCTTCATACTCATCGCTTCAAAGCAAACAGTGGCAATTATGGAGATAGATTCACCTTATGACAGAGATGAGGAAACAGTGAGTGATTCCTCTCAAGAACTTCATGCACCTAGAAAACCTCACAAGGGAGGCAAACACATCCAGGAGGAGCCCACTACACTTACAGAGCTATTGGCTTGTCCTCTTGCTGTAGCATGTTTCAAACATCAATCTTGCTATCAGTTTTGTGAGATGGTGGAAAGAGTCAAATACCACCATGAGCTTGCTAGATTGTTTGTTCTCCATCTTCACAATGGCCAGGTCAATTTGGCAGGTGTTACATTCACTTTGACACCTGAAACTATAGCTGAAGCAAAAAGTATTTTGAATGTGGGAGAATAATGGAACAAGGGACAGCTAGTTGACAAAGAGCATTATGAGCCTTATATCAAGGCTGGCTATTAGAAGCAGATCAGTAGAGTGTTCCCTTTCAGATACCTACAGGACAGATATGCTCCATTGATGAAGCTCATAATCAAATATTTTAGTTGTGAAGGCATATTGTCTCGCTTGTACGCTTACCATATTAGATTATTTATGCATTTCACTAGGGTGAGGATGATGAACCTCCCCTATTTCATGTGCCAGAATATTGAGAAAATGACCACATTAGTGAAAAGAAAGCCTCCTCATCAACAGTACAACAACATTTATCACTTTGCATTGATCAAGATTGTGGTGTTGCATCAGCTGAGCTTGTTGAATGTTTCATGGGATTATTTCATTTAACATGAGGTTTTCACAAGTCCTCAAGTGACCCCATCAGTTTTTCATGAGGCAGGAGGGCTTTCACATCAGAAAGAAGTGCAAGAGACTCAAACAACCAATGTGCCAATATTTGTCACTTATCAAAAGGGGACAAGGAGGCTATTTGCAGCAGCAAAACGAGTACTATCTCCACCCGGGGTGGAAGGGGTCTCATTTCCTTCAACAGCAAAGTAGGTACAGGACAAAGGTAAACAACCAGTGCATGATCAAGGGCCTTCGGAAGGTCAAGAGAGAGATTTTATTCTCATTCAGGATGAGGACACTGATTTGGGCTCCCAAAGCTCAAGATTGAAAGAGATCATCCAAGAACAAGAAGCTGATATTCATGCCTTAGCTCTTAACTTGGAAAGAGCTAAGTGGATTATAAACTAACTTGAGCAAAGGAACAAGTAGCTAGAGGACCAACAAACAATCATGGAGCTACAAACTATAAGAGAAAACCGGCAAGCAGCCAAGAGGAGGAAAATCAAATTGACACCATTAGAACAAGAGATTGAATCTGATCGTGAATCTTGGCTAGAGAGGACAAATATGCACTTGGAGAAGTTGCTGGAGAAGGCCAACAAAGAGAAAATATGTTAAGGCAAATGGCCTATCACTATTTGGCGAGAAACAAGATTTGCAAAGAGAGAATAAGGACCTTGAAGGCCAAATTGAGGAAAACTTTGAGGAGGAAGAAAGACCAAGATAGAATCAAAATCTTGGTTGAGGCTTCCTTAGCCCAACATTGATGCAGGTCACTCAACCCAAATTTCAAGAAATTTGGCACACTTTTTGTCAATTTTGAATTTTTGAAGCAAAAAACAGATTTTTCTGTCTAGTGCGTAGCGCCACCCGGTGCTCGCTTTTGCTAGGGACCTCCTCTGGAGGAAAAATCTACATTTTTGGATTCCTCACACAAAATCATGAATTCCCAGAAATGGCTAGAAATTTTTGTCAAGTTTTGAGCTTTTAAAAGGGCTTAAAACACCTCAAAAATTCCCTTTCTGCCCCTTTTTGGCCACACAGGAAGCAGTGTTGGGAGAACTCACTTTTGGAGGGGCAAATGGACTCCAAATTCATAAATTCCACTTGTTCCAGAAAGTAGACAAAAGAAAATTTCCAACAATCCCATGTGGAGCAAATTTGGTGCACGGGAAGGCCTCGAAAATCAGTTGCAAAAATGCACTACGAACAAGGACAGTGGCGCGGCGCACAGGATGGAAAATTGTCATTTTTGCCAAAAAATCTATTTTTTCGCCCAGTTTTTTCTTAGTTTGACTTTTTTCTCTCTCAAGGTAAAACTCATGATGTAATTTGATGTAACTTGATAGACTTTCATGTAAAAATGTTGAAAATTCACTCATGGAGGTAGATACATCATGAAAAGGTAGTTTTGAACTGAATGAATCAGTTTCCTAGATTTTAGAGGTAAGTTGTTCCACTGCCTACTTTTTAGTTCTTAGTTTAGATATTGTTGGAACAACTCCTAAACTCATGAATTAGACTCCTAAAGCCTAGCATGAATTTTTTTTTGCCTATATCTAGGACTTTTTCAGTCATTTGTCAAGGTTTGACTTTTGTGAAAGATTTGAGCAGCATTGTACATTCATCTCTACAGTTTGGCAAATGAATAGACCAGGGTTTGCAGCATTTTGTGGGATTCTTGTGGCAAGTTGATTTGGTATTGTTTATTCTTCTGTAATTCAAGTTTTACATGTGTTTATGTATGCCATTATCTCTCTCTTTCATCTGAACTAAATAAATCAAGGATAAAGGTACAAATCATTGAAGTTGTAGTGCTCTACCTAGGGTTTTTTAGTTATTTATGTTTTCTACTATTTGAAGAGGATCCCTAAGACTCTCGTGCCCTCTCCAACTCTTCACCAGCCGTAAGACTCTCCACCTCATTCAATTTAAAGTACTAAATCATTTGCCTACCTCCCCCCACAGAAACCTTTGCAAAACTGAGTCCATTCCCCAAACCCAAATCTACCTTTCACATTTGAGCTAGCAAACCATCATCAAATTCAATCAAACTCCTCTAAGCATATACCTAGCCTAAAATTAGTCTTTACATCAGTCATATCAAGCTTCATTTGATATATTTTACTGAGATTGACAAGGAGAGAGCCCTCTCGTGACCTGGTAGGGCTAGCTACTAGGTTAAGCGTGGTTTGATGTTACCCTAGATCCTGCCTTTCTCACCTTGAGGTAGATTTAGGTCCTAACATGTGGATTTAATGGTTGTTCTATAATTGTTAATTATTTGGTTTTATGTTGGTTATAAGCATGGTTTTATGATAGATCCAAGTTATGGTTCTTATCGTGTTTGGTTGATAAATGAATGGTTACTGAATGCATGACCTAAATATGTTATGTAAATTATTGTGATAGGGATTTAATCCTTCTTGGTAAAACTAAGATAAGTTTCATATCTTTATGTTTAGATATGAATTCATGACTTGTAGGTTGCATGTTCATCATGTGTTTTACAAAATGATTGTCATGGTTAGACCATGCTAGGTCAAGTCTTTGATTAATTTTCATGTTACATGCTTTGTCTATGTGTTATTTATCATTTATGGGAGTTTAATTAAGTTTTGGGCAGGGGTAGGATCCTAGACCTGAAAAGGTGGCTTAAATGTCTTAGTTTCTAGCACAGAACTACTGGAAAGATACTGCAGTCACTGGGAAGCCGGTTTGTGGGAGCGAATAGATGGTTACACTCACTTGTAAGCCTTGTTATGGGAGCGGCTGGGGGTATATCTCACAAAAGAAGAAAGTTATCTCAGGTTTTGGACACCTAGAAGGGTGGTTTAGATCTTAGGGGTCCTATAGCACCTGAGGGAAGTCAGTGATTTTTTGGTTTATTGATTTAACTTCCTTAAGGTGATCTAGGAGGTTGAATCATGTCATAGTAACTCTTCATCACATGTTTACCCTAGTAGACTAGGGATCTTCCGTAAATGTTGGAGGAGGATGTTATAAAGAATATGAAAGTTAGTTGGATTGGTTGGGTCCATTGTGGTAGATGAATGGTGGAAGGATAGTCATGAGAAAAGTAATGAGAAAGATAAAGTAAATGCATTTGAGTTATGAGATGCCTTGTCAATGTTGGTAAATTTTGTTCTCAATGTTGTGGATGGTGTTCACGCATAAAGGAAGTTCTCTTAACTTTGATCTTATGATATCTAGTAAATATGTTTTGATCATGATTATGCTAGTGTTTATATGTGTGTGTGTGTTGTTGTCTGACAAGGTCATCAGGGATCATGATCGTTTTATGCTAATGTTTATATGCATATATGTATGCATGTATGTTGTTGTCTAATGGGGTCGTTAGGAATCATTCATGTGGAGGAATTATTACTTATGCAAGTGAATGGGATTAAGAGGTTCCTAGTCTTATGAGGAATCAAGTGGGAAGAGTACTCATGAAAAATCTACAAAGTCAGTATCATGTGGTTATGATTTGATATTATGTGATTATACTATGTCTATGTTTATATTTTGGACAAACTATGTTGAGGGATACATCAGTGGAATGAAAGAAGTGTGCTTTGTGACATGTTAGGACAAGCATGGATAAGACACTAGAAGCAAGTTCGCTTGGTAAAGCACAGTGTGGCCTTAGGATGTGCAATATTGGTGTTGTGTACACATAGCATATGTAGTATTGTGTTCCTATTGTATATATGGTGTTGTGTGCATATTACATATGCAATTCTGGGTATAGATGGTTCTATGTAAATGTTGGATATGCAGTGCTCTGTACATATGGTATTGTGTGCATGTTGGATATGCAGCATTCTGTGCAGATAGTGTTGTGCGCATGTTGGATATGTCATGTTGTGTACATATGGTGCTTCGTACATGTTGTAGATGTGTTATTATGTACATATGGTGTTGTTTACATGTTTTACATGTGGTGCTATGTACATATCGTGTTGTGTGCATGATTGTACATGTGATGTTGTGTGCATGTGGTTTTGTGTACATGTTGTACATGTGGTGCTATGTGCAGATGGTGCTATGTACATGTCATGCATGTGTTACTTTTTACATTTGGTTTCATGTACATATCATACATGTGGTGTTGTGTACACGTTGTACAGGTGGTGCAGTGTACATGTGGCAGTGTGTACATGTTGTACAAGTGGTGTTGTCTACATGAGATGTTGTGTACACATTGTGCAGGTGGTGTTGTGTATAGGTGGTAGTGTGTACATGTTGTACATGTGCTACTAGTGTACATGTGGTATTGTGTGCATGTCGTACTTTTTGTGTGTGTACATGTGGTACTACGTATGTCCATTGTGTATTCGTGATGTTGTGACATGTGTATTCATTGTGTTGTAATGTACACCAAATGTAGGTGTATGTGTTATGTTGTACACCGTGTGTAGGTGTATGTGTTGTGTTATACGCCATATGTAGGTGTATGTTTTTTGATGTACATTGTGTGTATGTGTATGTGATTGAAGATAAGATAAGTATTGGGTGCTTTCTGGGTGTTTCAACTAATCTAGTGTGTGCACAAAAAGGACAAAGAATAAAGAACAAAGGTAGAAACAAAGGACTGATTGAAGAATAAATATCAAAATTTATTTAAATTTTTATTATGCATGTGATTTGTGATTCTGATTCATCATTATTACATGTGAACTATGATTCTAGTTTATGATAGTTACATGTGATCTGCTATTTTGATTTATGATGGTTGTGTTTGCAGCTAACTGGATGTGATATGTTCATACATGATGATTTGATCAAAAAACTAGTTTGACTTGTTGTGACAAGAAGTAAACAAAATTACAGGTGTACCTTATTGATAAGCTACCAATGAGGTATGGTGTGAGTTTATTTCAATTTAGTTTGAATCTGATGGAGATTATGTGCTTGGTACAGGAAAACATGGAAAATGCCTGGGTTGGGTGGTTGAAACTAAATGCAAGAATTAGCAACAACAACAAAAGGAATTGGAACAAGCAATAGTATGTTGGTAAAGTACTTCAGGATCAGGGCCATTATGGGAAACTGGTACTCAATAGTGTCCATTGATTTCCATGAGAATGCTATGATTGGTATGATGGTTTTAAGGTAGGGATATGCCTTGGTTTTTGGACCTTTGGATAAGAGGGAACCTTACCAAGGGAGGGGTCACCCGAGGGATTGTGTAGCAGAGAAGGGGATTCCCATGGAAATTAGAAGTTGTTTGACTGCACGGAAGGGGGTGACCAAATTTCCCGAGGGATTCTGTAGCAGAAAGGGAAGGCTGGTGAATACATTGATTTTAATCATTCACATTTCCATATGGAATCAAAATAACATTGGGAGTGTTCCCTAGAACAATGAGTTGGTAACTATTCACTGAAAGGAAAAGTGGCACAAGATCGTAGTGTTGGACATTGGATGCCAGTTTGACTTTAGCAGTGGATTCTGGACTTCCTTGGAAGGAGGTGAATCCTAGTACTAATTTTTAGGGTGGAGGTGTGAGCCTCTAGATTCCCTTGTTGTTGATACATGCATTGTATCCTTTTATTTGTTAGTTGAGAAAATGTGCATATGTGTATATCATTGTAAATACTATATTGGTATGGATTTATGAAGATCCATGTATAGTATGATTATTTTTTCGTCGAATCAAATGTGCATGAGTATATTTGGTTGTTATTGTAAATACCATAACGAATTGTGTTATAAAGCTCTAGTAAGTGGTATGTTTGTCATGTTTTCAGTAGTTTCGTATTGTAAATACTGCAATGAGTTGTGTTATAAAGCTCCATAAGTAGTATTTTTTTGTTGGTTTATAAGTGTCATTGAACACTAACGACAATGTTACCCTAAGGGGGAGGGGCTTGTAACAACCCAGAGTTAAAAAGTCATGTAATAAAATTAATAAAGTAAAAATAAGACCAAGGTCATGGGATACATATTCCAAGATGAATTGTGGTAAAAACATCATAATGGATGTTCATTTGGTTTATTATGGCTAAGGGGAAATTGAAAAATGCAATGTAAAAGGATTTGGAAATGTAAGCAGAATTAAATGGCATTTTATTTATGAAAATAAAGGAAATTAGGAGAAAATAAAGGAGAAAGGTGACAAATTTGCATGAAAGGGAAAAATGGAGGAAAATGATGAAAATAAAGGCCTTAATGATAAAAAGGCTTTTGAGGATCAATCCATAGAATTTTGTCAGTTCAACTTTGAAGCTCTCTTATATTCTCTCATTATCTCACACTCTTGCACACTTAGAGTATTCTTGGAGAACTATGGCCTATATTGGATTTGGAGAAAGAAGGAAAATGTAAGAAAGAAAGTGCAAGGGAACAGGTGAATCAATGGCTACAACTAGATAGATTTGCAGGTATCAATTTGCATGTATTATTTCCTTGCTATTTTTGGCATGCATGTGGTTATTTGGTTATGATATGTCATTGGCATGAAGGATTTCCTGGATTGACAATGGTTTTGCCTAGCCATGTCGTTTCTTGGATAACCATGGTGTTGTGGGTTTTACCTTTTTTTTTTTTGGTTTATGCTAATCATGTTCCTTATGGCAATGGGTTGCGGTATTAGTTCTGGGAGCCTTGGTTGGACAAACACTTTGAAAGCCCTGTAATAGCCTGAGTTGAGTTACTAATCTTGGAAGCCTTAGTTGGACAAACACTCTTGAGCCCTTGATGGGTTATGGTTACTTGTCCTAGAGCCTTGGTTGGACAAACACTCTTGAGCCCTACAATCATTGTGGGTTGAGTTACTAGTCCTCAAATCCAGGTTGGAAAAAAATTTCTAGAGCCATAGAAAGAATGAAAAGAGACTAATTTGGTCATGGTTAGTGATGTCCAACCATGAGGTGGAATCATCGGTTGAGGTTGAGGTTGTTTTTCCTCTTGAAGACCTGGTTTGGTTTTCTTGGTTTATGCCATGAAATCCCACATTCATGCTTGGAATATGGCACTCAGGTGATTTGGTGAAAGAAATATTTGGTTTAGCCCAATCTATGGTCGGGTGGTAAATGGAAGTCCCTAACTTGGTTGGCTTTTTCATATGTTAATAAGAGCCCTTTTCTCCTTGCATTTTATGAGTAAATATACTTGTTATTATGTGTCTTTAATGGATGTTATATCACTAATATTATTCTCGTTATATGTTAGTTATAAGCATGGTTTATGAGAAAGTTTAGTTATGGATCTTAAAATGTTTTGATTAGAAAATGAATAGTTATTGAATGCATGACCTAATAGATGTTATTACAGGTATTATTAAAAGGCACTACACCTTCTTAGTGGTTTTGAGATAAGTATCTGACCTTTATGTTTAGATATGCATTTATATCCTATAAATTCCATGTTTACAATGTGTTCGACAAAATGTATGGCAAGGTTAGGCTTGGTTAGGCCAAGTCCTTGATCATGTTTTGTGTTAGAAGCTTTTCTTTATGTCATTTATTGTTTTGGAAGCTTTCATCAAGTTCTAGGTAATGACCTAAGGTCTAGCCCTAAAAAGGTAGCACAAATTTTGTGGTCTTAGGAACAAAACTGGCTGAAAAGGACTATAGTATCTCACTTGCAAGATTATGCATGCGATTTGAGGCATAAAGTCAAACGGATGCAGACTTGTGCATGGAACTGGGATTTCAGGTCAATAAAAGAGAAATTCAACTCAGGGTTCGAACACCTGGAAGGGTGGTTTATCTCTTGGGGGTCCTATAGTACCCGAGCGAAGTTAGTGATCTTTTAGTTTGTTGATTCCACTTCCTTAAGGTGATCTAGGAGGTTGAATCAAATCATAGTAACTCTTTGTCGTATGCTTACCCTGGTAGACCGGTGATCTTAGGTAAATGTGGGAGGAGGGCATTACATGGGAAGCTCATAGGGATACAGATGATGTTAGATCATTCATGGGGTAACAGGTTACTATAGGAGGTTCATGAGGAAATTCTCACGGATTGCATATCTTATTACATCATTGCAGAGGAAAGGAAAGAAATTTGAATGGACAGAGGAATGTGCAGCAAGTTTTGAGCGGTAGAAGTGCTTAGTTACAAATGCTCCAATTCTCAACATTGTAGACCTGGATAAAGAGTTTTTGGTGTGCACAAATGCTTGCAAGAGAGGAATTGGTGAAGTCCTAATGCAGGAGGGATAAGTGGCATGATATGACTCAAGGAAACTGAATGAGCAAAAACATAAATATGAGATTGATGATCTTGAGTTGCAATTATCATTCATACCTTGAAGATGTGGATGCACTATATACTTAGTACGAGGTTTGGATTTATGAGTGATTATAGTGGGCTGAGGAACCTATTTAACCAACCAAATACTAATTCCAAGAAATCTAGATAGTTAGGTACATTTAGTGAGTTTGACTTTGAGAACATATACATTAAGGGAAAGGATAATAGGCTTGCATATGCTCTCAGTAGGAGAGTGTAGGTGAACCATGTTGCAACAAGGAGATCTTATGGGACATATTTACAAGATCAAATCTTGTAGCAAGACAATAGGATGACAAGTATCAACATCTTAGGCATAGGTTACAAGCAAGTATAGGTGATCAGGATGTGGATGATCGTCTCATAGTGGATGGATTAATCAAATTTAGGGACAAGATTTATGTGTCGGATGACAATGAGCTAAAGAAGCTTATCTTGAGGGAGTTTCATGTCAATCCATATTTAGGTCAGCCAGGATATCAAAACACATTGAAAACTATGAATAAGTTCTACTATTGGCCGAATTTGAAAAAGGAAGTAGCAAAGTTTGTTGCTAGATTCTTGGATTGTCAGTAGGTGAAAGTTGAGTCTAAGCACCCAGCTGATTTGTTATAGCCTATTCCTATTCGAGAATGGAAATGGGAGGTAATTTCCATGGATTTCATTACAGATTTTCTAATGACATCAAAGAAGCATGATTCCATCATGGTTGTGGTTGAGAGCTTGAGCAAGGTAGCTCACTTCATTCCAGTGAAGTCTACTTATTTAGCTAGTGATGTAGCACAGATCTTGATCAGGGAGATACTAAGGTTGCATGGTGTTGTAGAGAAGGTTGTGTGAGAGAAAGATGTTAAGTTCAATTCCAGGTTATGGAAGAAGTTGTTTTCAGGTTTGGGTATAGATTTGGTCTTCAGAACATCTTATCATCCGCAGAAAGATGTACAGGTAGAGAGGGTCCATAAGATTCTGGAGGACGTGTTGAAAATGTGTGTTATGCATCTGTAGAGGAGGTGGGAGGAGTAACTTCCACTGGTTGAGTTTTCTTACAACAATGGATATCAGGAGTCACTAAGGACGAGTCTAATTGAGGCGTTTTAAGGGCGGAGTTGTAATAATCCCATCAGTTGGAGTGATCTAGTGAATGGGGTGTTGATAGGACTAGACACGTTAGCAGAGATGGAAAAGGAAATGCAGGTTGTAAAGAAGAAGATAAAGATAGCACAAGATAGGCAAAATAGTTACGCATATTATCACAGGATATTTAAGGAGTTTCAAGTTAGGGGGCATGTGTACTTTTGCATCAATCCCAAGAAGACCTCCTTCAGGATTGGGTCATGTGCCAAGTTGGCACCTCGGTATTGTTGGCCTTTCGAGATCCTTGAGAGGATCAAACCAGTGGCCTACAGACTTGCACTACCTCCGACAATGAAAGTCCATGATGTTTCCATATTTCATTTCTTAAAAGATATTTGAAATATGTTGGCCATGTTATTGATTGGTATGTATTGCTGGTGGAGCCACAAGGAGAATTCTAGCCGAAGCCTCAGTACATCTTACAGTGGAAACAATTCATGCTTTAGAACAGAGCAATCGAGCAAGTTAAATTTCATTGGAAGCACTTTGGGCCCCAAGAAGCTACATGGGAGATGGTTGATCATATACAGGCTATGTATCCTTCATTACTTTTCAGTGGAGGAAAATGAGTTTCTAGTATATGTACATATTTATGTATGGTTGATATTGTAAATACCACAATGATCTATGCTATAAAGCTCCAATAAGCGGTATGGTTGCCATGTTGTCATGCTTGTCATGATGGTTTTGCTTTTGAGAAGGTTGTTCATTGTAAATATTCCAATGAGATGTGTTATAAAGCTCCATGGGCAGTATCTTTTGGTTTTTCAGTGGTTTTCTAGTTGTAGGGCTCATAGAACACCAAGGACGGTGTTCCCCTAAGGGGGAGGGGTCTGTAACAACCCTAGGTCAATAATTCATGTAATTAAATTTAATAAAATAAAAATAAGACCAAGGTCATGGGACATGTATTCCAAGTTGAATGTTGGGAAAATTATCCTAGTGGGCATCACTTGTTGTTTATTATGACTAAGGGGAAATTGGAAAAGGCAATGACACAGGCTTTGAAAAGACAAAAAGAAATTATTGGTATTTTATTTTATTAAAATAAAGGAAAATAGGAGAAAAGGGAGGTGAAAGGTCACAGGTTACATGTGAGGAGGAAATTGAAAGAAAATAGATAAAAAAATGATGAAAGAAAAGGCCTCATTAATAAAAAGGCTTATGAGGATCAGTTCACATCTTTTTTCAGTTTAGCCTTTTGTCAGTTGAGTTTTGGAATTAGTTTCAAAGAGGAGAAGAGAACTGAGAGGATAAGGAAAGAAAGCAAGCAAAGGAAGGACAAGGAAAGCAAAGGAATGACAAGGAAATAAAAGGAAGGACAAAGAAATAAAGGATCAAGCAAGGAAAGGCTATATTAAGAAGCTTCAATGGGAATACTTGCAAGTAACAGGTTGCATGTATGATTTCCTAGATGTTTTTGGCATGCATAGTATATGCATGTGTGTTTTTGGTTCATTTGTTGTCATTGGCATGGTTTTTGTTGAGTGTTCACAGTGGTTTTAGGCTTTCCTTACCATTTCTAGATAACCATGGTGTGATGGGATTCATTATTAGTTGAGCTTTGGATTGGAGGAAGGTTTTGGATCTGGGTGAGGTGGTCTTAGAAAAATCTCAAGGGTTGTGGTAGGAGATATTTTTCTCTGAGAAGCCCTCAATAGGTGGATTGAGATAGGAAAATTCCTCAAGGGATGGTTAAGGAATTCTAAGGCATCCATGCTTGATTTTGTTTTCTAATCTTGGAATTGGTTTAGGTGAGATCACAGTGGTGTGATAGTGGAGGTGGTTTAACATCTGGATTCCCTTGGTTTTTTATGGATAGGTTTATCTAATAAGATCCCACATTCATGCTTGGAATATGGCACAAGAGTGATTGGTTGAAAGAAATATTTGGTTCAAACTAATCTATGATCAGGTGGTACATGGGAGTACCTAACTTGGTTGTCTTTTGCATATGTCAATAAGAGCTAAGTTCCTCTTGTATTTTATGAGTAAATTTACTTGTTATTATGTGGCTTTAATGGTTGTTTTATCATTGTTATGTATTTGTTTATATGGTTGTTATAAGCATGTCTTTATGAAAGATCCAAATTATGGTTGTTATCATGTTTGATTGATAAATGAATGCATTAAATAATAGATGTTATTCCAGCTATTGTGAGAGGGAATTAGTCCTTCTTGTTAAACATCAGATAAGTTTCACATCTTTCTGTTCAAATATGCATTCCTGACCTGAAGGTTGCATGTTCATCATTTTTTTATGGAATAACTATCATGGCTAGGATGGGCCAGGGTGAGTCCCTAATCAATTTTTGAGTTAAAATATTAGTGATTATGATATTTATCTTTTTTTAGTGTTTCATGAAGTTATGGGTATAGGTATGGATCCTAGCCCTAAAAAGTGTCTTAGATCTCACAGTCGCTCGCATAGAACTGCCTAAAAAATAATGCAATTGTTGGGAAGCATGCTTGTGGGAGAAACTAGAGGATTACAACCGCTTGGAGACCTTGTCATGGGAACGACTGGTGGTCTAGTTCATTGAAAATGAAAGTTAACTTAGGGGTTGGACATCTAGAGTGGTTGGTTAGCTCCTGGCGGTTCTGTAGCACCTGAGCGTAGTAAGTAGAGTGTTAGTTTGTCGAATCCATTTCCTTAATGTCATATAGGAGGTTAAGTCATGTCGTAGTAGCCCTCAGCTCATGTTTACCCTAGTCAAGCCTATGAAAGTGGGTAGATATGAGAGGATGTGTTTACAATTTATAGAGCCCTTCGTAGGTGCTACCAAGTCAAACACAAAGTATCTCATGGCCGAGAAAAGATAGATGGAAAATAAATTATAGGGTGTGAGGCAACAAGTGGAACAAATCCAAGTAGAGGTCTAGAAAGCAGCTCCCACACAAGTGTATCTAGAAGAGCTTAAGGCAACCATACTTGGTGAAGTATTGACATTGAAAGAGATCATGAGAAGCCTGTAGGAGGAGATTATCACTGTGCACAAAGAAACTTTCCGATTACATGGTATTCAATAGAAGTGAAAAGATAATGCTAAATATCTCAAGGTTGTTCATACAACCATTGCTACCATGCATGAGTGGCAAATGCAGTACAAAGGCGCACCTCCTGAGTTGGTGAAGAATAGAAAGAAATAGGATGAGTTGGAGAAACCATGGGTTCATATGCTCATCTAGAGTAACATTTAGCTCAACTCATTCATCACCAACTTTCAATCCTCGTATGCATAGTTGTACAACAATGTGGATTTTATGGTGAAGTCACACAAGATCCATTTAGTTTGCTCACTCACCAAAGCCAAAGGCAGGAATAAAATCATGCAGGAGGTTGAAGAATACTTGGACTACCTTAGGCAGATAGTTACGAAGGAAAATCTTAAGATGAATAGGCATAATATGTACAAGTCCATTGGTGGCCCTATCTATATCAATAACACGTTGCTTCTACTAAAGGAGGAAACTCAAACTGGTTTAAAGGAAATGTAATCAAACGCAATGGAGGTTAGAGTCCATTTCCATCCTGATCCCATCACAAAGTTTGGGGAAGTCACCACCCAGTACAAATCTTGGTACCACTATGTGACCGAGAAACTACAATTTGAAGTGGTTGAGCTAGTGTTTCCCAAAAATCAAGCTTGACATGGAATTTGTTTTATTAGGTTGTCTAGATGACTCTACCTAATTTTGTCTTATATGGGTATGAGAAATATTGTAATATTCTTTTGTATTTAATTGTAAGTGAAATTCCAAGTGTTAATTATTGAATGTGAAAAGTCGTTTTGTAATGAAGTCTAAAGTTCATGGTTGGAAGAAGTCAAAGAGTCATAAGGGAAGTCAGAGATTCAGAAAGGGAGATGAATAGTTATCCCATTTGTTATAAATATACCCTCATTATTCCTGTAAAGGGATTTGGGGTTGGGATTTTGGCTTAGGATCAGAAGCTTGGGAGTTTTTTTGAGAGCCTTAGCCTCTCCGTAGAATAGAGGGAGATCTTTCTTTGGAAGAGGAGGTATTGGCTTCATGTTCCATTATTGGGACTAGTGGTTTTTCAATTGTATATGCATGTTTTGGGATTTCACTTTAATTAAAGCTAAGAGTTGACACTTTTTCATGCATATGTTGTGAATATAGTATGATTATTCTTGTTATGTTTGCAATATATTTTATTTTATTTACATTAACACTTATGAACTATTTGATTTTCATTAGTATGAATCTCGTTGAATGCATGATTTTACGTAAACAATCATGGTTATCTTGTGAACTGTTTTGCAAACTAACTTATGATTCCTTTTATACTCATGTGTTCCTTTCAAGTTGCATGTTATTACAAGTTACTAAGGAGCTCCCTCATTTTTCCATTGTTGTGTTAGAACCTTTCATGCATTACAGTTGACTCTTCATAGAGTCATACACTTGTTTCACCAAAGTCATGAATACATCATTCTATGTGTTATTGCACCCAAGCCATGCCGCTAAAACCAACTATTTCTGCAACCAAGTCATATTCTGAATGGGGATCCTAATCAAAATGGTGTGAGGTCTAATTAGGACTTCATATTTGGGAGAACCCCTAAATTTTGTCAAGTCTAGCACTATCAACAAGCCTTAAAGGATTATGGTAATTTTATAAGTTGTGTTTCCAACGCTTTCTATTTCTTGGCTTCCAATTTCTTCCTCTATTTTTCAATGTTGTTGCAACAAATTCACCATTTGACTCAATTTATCCACATATAGGGATAAGCTTTGGGTGGCATCCTTATTTTTTGTATCTAAAGCTCCAAGAACTGAGGTTATGTCTAGTGCATATTGTCGGTTGCTCTACTTGACGATACTCCATATTATCCTCTACTCTAGGATTTATTCAAAAGCTACATCCTCCTTAGTGGTTCTAATATTTCTCCTCTGTGAGATGTTGTGGATAACCACTCTCTTGTATTTTCTATAATAATCATTTCCTAGACCAATAAATTCATCGTTTAGGTCCCTAGGATGATTTTAAGGGGTTGTTGCACTTGTTTATTTGGCAATCGGTGGGTTGGAGGAAATTGGAATCTATGTAATAAGGCGTCCTTGTACCTGAGTCACTATCGGATCATGTAAATCTAGGATTTCTTATTGTTGATAGGATTTTGAGGAATGATGTGGCTCTTTCCCCTTACTAGTGTCTCTCTTTGGTAATTTTATATCTACTTTTGGTTCATCATTATCAATCGTTATATGTTCGATAACTGATTTTTCAACCTAGGCCAACCTTTTCTTCTTTAATCTTATCTCGACCTCAAATAGTTTCCTTTCAAGGGATTCAAATTTAAGCCTTTTCTCTTAAGTTTTATCCTCTTGGAGCGCCTCCATCTCAGAAGAATGTTGATTCCTTTTTTTTTTCTTTTTTTTTCTCTTTTCTTTGCTTCTGAAAATTGGATAGCTAGCAAATATGCCTATTCTCTTAGTTGCATTTTCATCTTTGACACATTGTATGTGAGGATGTCCTAGAAAATGAGCCATAAGGTATAGACTCATGTTTATATGGATACATAAGATTTACGTACTTGTAGTTATCTTTCACTATGCCATGGGGATCATGCCTCCTAAAGAGGGATGTGAGGAGCTTGTTCTCTTTAATGTTATCAACTTCTTTTATTTCATAGAAAAACGTTGTTATAGTGTAGTGGCCTATTCTTACATCAAATCATATCAAAGAACTTTTATTTTTTTTAGGGATGGATAATGGTACCCCAACTCCTAGAGTCTAATAGACGATCTCCTAGATCATAAGCTTGTCAAGAATAATTGAGGCATCAAGTGAGGGGGTGATGAACAGTCTAATATATTTATGTATGTCTAATTCTCCTCACAATACCAACTACCTATTCCCCTAATAGGATTCCTCACTTATTTAGAAATCCCAGGTTTGAGAGAGCAACTACTCACAAATTTCATAGAATAATTTGTCTTAGTGGTCTGCCCACAATTCTTCACACTCAATATGTACAGTGGGGAGTGTTGGTTTCCATTTCTATTTTATCATGGGGAATTTTTTCATATAAAAAAAGCGTCTATCAAATAAGTCGACATACAAAATGAGCACTTTGATTGGTGAAGAAATCCTTCAATTTCAAAATTTATGTCCATAAGTTTCTCAACAAAATGTTTGACCAGTCAAATATACAGCCCATGGAAATTATTTCCACTACCGAGCGTAGCTACTCTATTTTGAAATGGGAAGCATTAAACTCACCATAAAGTATGTTGATCATGGCTATGTGGTGGTGGAATTTTTCACCTGGATGGTGTGTAGGGTACATCTTATTGGCACACTCTTTGAACGAATCACTATCCCATTACCAACCCTTTACTATGATGACCCAATTGGTGTCTCCTAACCAAAATTAATTTAACCACAAAATTTCATAGCAAGAGAATGGTTTATTTCCAAGCCAACAATTCAATTTATTCAATCATGGAATATATAAAATAACATATTTATTAAATTACATATTTGATTTATAACCATTCATATGAACTAAGTCACAATAAAAAACATATCTGGTACAATATGGTGGTTCAATTATGGTTCTCCTTCTCAGACCACTTGATTGCATATGCCTCACTACCAACCAGAAATGTTTATCCAACTTCCTGGACCAAGGAACCTCCACATGTTCCCTAGCCCTCCAAGCCCAAGTCTAATAGCAACCTTAATGTGTCCAAGTTAGATCCAACACTCTCCAACCACAAAATAATATTTGAGTTCTTCCTTCTCATTAATAGCAAAAGACCAAAACCAAAACCTTGAGATTCCTCCCCTTACATCCTCCCATTTTCCACTTCAACTTCAAAAAAAAAAAAACCAAGGAATGCCCCTCTCATTCTCTCCCATTGACTTATTCCCCCCCCCACCCCCTAATATCATTTCTAGCCACTGCCCTTGTTATGAACCATCTCATAAAAATATAGAAAAGATAGACCAACGAATTCAAAATCATCCTCTTCGAGGGGGAAACCTCCTTTACATTACACAAATGAACAATTCTTGGATGATACAAATGACTAAACCTCCTTTCTATATATAGGAGTCTAAGGGGTCACAATATAATAAAATACGACATAAAAATAATAATATAAGGTCACAACAATAACTATAGTGGGCTTCTATGGGGCACACTAATAACAACATGTGGACAATAGGGGAAGAATAATAACAATAAGGGCTACAATGTCAATAGTAATGGGGGAATCACTAGTATTATAAGGACCTAACATGCCCCTCTCCTTCAAAAAAGTGTTGTCCTCAATGCTTGAGTAGTTATAGATGCTTATGTATAAAATTCTCAGCCTCCCATGTCAAACCTTTAGCAGGTAAGTTCTTCCACTTGATGAGATACTCCAATATTGATCAATTTCGTAGCTGTCAAGTTCTTGTTTCTGTGACTGCTTTAGGTTCCAATATGATTTTTCCTTCCTCGTCAAGTTATGGGAATATTGTTTGAACTTGGAGCTTGTCACCTATAACCTTTTTTAAACATGAAACATGGAAAGTTGGGTGCACTCCGAAAGTTGCAGGAAGCTCTAATTTGTATGTCATAGTACCAATCTTTTGCAACACCTTGTATCGACCATAATACTTTGGTGAAAATTTATTATCCTTCTTAGCTTACTCGAGGGACATTTGTTTATATGGTTGTAGTTATAGGAATACCCAGTCACCTACATCAAAACTTCTTTTGCTTTAATGTTGATCTGCCTATTGTTTCATTCTATTCTGCGCCAAAGTGAGGTTATCCTTTAAGAGTTGGAGAACTTGTTGTTGATGCTCAATGTGGTATTCCACTGCTTGAACCTTAGAATTTTCTCTTAAATATGATGTGATATATGGTGGATGATATCCATAAAGTGTCATAAATGGGGTCATTTTTGTTGTAGTATGAAAGGAAGTGTTATACCACCATTCAACCAGAGGTAACCATTTGACCCATTGTGTCTGTTTATCAAAGACAAAGCATCAAAGATATCCTTCCAAACATTTTTTTACTATCTTAGTTTTCCCATTAGATTGAGGATGATAAGATGAGATATGAGCTAATTAAGTACCGAGAAAAGAAAATAATTATATCCAAAAATTTCGAGTGAAAATAGGATCTTTGTTGCTTATAATAATCTTTGGGTTTCCATGTAGCTTTTGAATTGTTTCCATAAATGAATTAGAAACTATACTGGCTTTAAATGGATGAGATAATGCACAAAAGTGTGCATACTTGGTAAGTCTGTCAATTACCACCATAATGACACTCTGTCCTTCGGACATGGGTAAAATTGTGAGAAAATACATTGAAACCTCTCCCAACGTTGGCTTCGAATGGATAAAGGTTCTAATAGAACTGGGGTCTTAATTGTTTCAACTTTATTTTTTTGGCAAACCAAACATTCTGCCACAAAATTCTGAATATCCTATTTAAAGCCATCCCAAAAAGGTTCCTTCTTAACCCCGTGGTAAGTTTTTAAAAATCCTAAGTGCCTTCCTAAGGGATAAGTGTGCAATTCCATAAGAATATTTTGTTTCAGTTGGGAATTCTTACATATGTATAAGCGATCTTTCTGCCATAACAAATCATTTTTCCAGCTAAATGTATCAAATGTACTAGGATCTTGTTGGAACATTTGAATGAGTGCCCACACTTCTTCATCATTCTTCTATTCATCCCTTGCTTCGTTTATCCAATCTGGTTGGATAATAGAAATGGTGCAAAGCAATGCTTCCACATCTTCATCCTTTCTTGAGAGTACATCTGCCACAACATTTTTCTTCCCTTTTCTGTATATGATTTCAAAGTCATAACCCAACATCTTTGTGACCCATTTTTTCTTCTCTTTTGAAGATAATATTTGTTCTAAAAATTATTTAAGACTATCATGATCCGATTTTACCTTGAAGTGCCTTCCCATTAGCTAGGGTCACCATTTCTTAAGTGCATGTAGTATTGCCAACATCTCCCTCTCATAAATAGCTTTATGTAAATACTTTTCTTTGATTGGATGACTTTTGAAAGCAATGGGTCTTTCTTCTTGCATTAAAACAACACCAATTCCATTTCCTGGGGCAACACATTCCACAATAAATGTTTTTTTGAAGTCTGTCATAGCTAAGATTGATGCTTGGCACATTGCCTCTTTAAGATGTTCAAAGGCATTTGTTGCTTCTGGAGGCCATGAAAATGCATCTTTCTTCAATAATGTTGTTAGAGGTGCTACTATTCTCCCATAAATCTTAACAAACTTGCGATAATAGCTTGTAAACCCGAGAAACCCTTGCAGATGCTTTATGGATGTGGGGATTTTCCATTCCTTAATGGATTTAATTTTTCTAGGGTCTACCTTAACACCTTCATGAGATACAATATGACCCATATATTCCACCTCTTGCACTCCAAAGAAACATTTGGAGATTTTTGCATATAATTTTTTCCCCTCCAATATTTTGAGAACCCTATCAACATGTTGAATATGATCCTTCCAAGACTTGTTGTAGATTAGTATATCAACAAAAAGTACTAACACAAATTTTCTAAGGAAGGGTTTGAAAATGGAGTTCATCAAACTTTGAAATGTAGAAGGTGCATTGGTAAGGCCAAAAAGCATGACCAAAAATTAATAATGACCCTCATGAGTTCTAAATGTTGTTTTCAGAATTTTTTTAGTCTTCCTTCTGATTTGATGATATCCTAAACAAAGATCGAACTTGATGAAGTAAATTGATCCATGCAATTCATCCAATAATTAATCAATGACAGGAATGGGAAATTTATGTTTAATAGTGAGCTTATTGATCTCCCTATAATTCGGACACATGCACCATGATCCATCCTTCTTGTGCACCAATGCTACTGGAGCAGAGAAAGAACTTTGACTAGGTTGAATTATACCAGCCTTTAGCATTTCTACAACCATATGTTCAATTTCACTCTTTTGGGCATAGGGATATCTGTAAGGCCTGATGTTTGGAGGAAAAATTTCTGGAATCAAATGAGTAGCATGATCATGATCACGAATAGATGGGAGGCCTTTGGGAGTCTCAAATACCTTGGAATGCTTGTCCAATACTTTTTGGAGATCTGGAGAAATAGATGATTTCGATATGGGAACCTCTAGTGAACATAATTGTGCAATTACACATCATTGTTATTTCTTTAAAGTATTTTTCATTCCGTTAATGATGATTACCTTTCCTAGTTTCCATGTGATACCCCTTAATTCAACTTCCTTTCCTTCCGAACAAAATTTCATGAAAGGTTATTGAAAGTTAAAAGCTATTGTACCCAAGGATTGTAGCCATTGGATTCCTATTACAGCATTAGCACCACCCATTGGAATGGAAAGCATTCGGTTATTAAATACATATTATCCCATGGATAGATTGATATTATGGAACTTTCCAGAGCAATTTATGGTTCCTCCACTTGCAACCATCACTTGACACTCTGGTGCTGGCTATAGGAAGAAATTCAATTGCTTGGCTATCTTACAATGAATAAAATGATGGGTACTACCTGAATCAATAAACACTATTACCTTTTTCTTCTTCATGTGTCCTTCTATCTTGATAGTTTGAGGAGTGGTAATTCCTGCCAATGCATTACAAGATATGGTCAGGTTCATTTCTTCTTTCTCTAGGGGCTTTTCATGGTGTATATCCTCTTATTTTGATGTTTCTTGTTCCTTTTCTTCCTCCTCTTCACAATCTATGTAAAATAATTTCTTCTCATGCACAGTTATGACCTTCGGTGTATTTTTTATCACAACTGTAACAAATCCATTTTTCTCTTTTTCTTCCAATTGTTGTGGTGTCAACCTTGTAGGTTGTGGAAGGCTAGGGGCACCAACACTTCCATATTTATAGTTATGAGTGGTAGGCTTCCTAGTTGCCATATTTTTTATTTCCAACCTAAATGCCTTCTCCAATGAATTAGGTTCCCAAAGGTGAACCTCATGTTGGATGTTATCCTTTAAAGTCCCTATGAACAAATCAATCCTATGCTCCTCTAGAATATATTCTACCCTTATATTCAATTTTTGGAAGTCCTCAAAGTGCTCCATCATTGAACCCTTTTGTTTGAGATTTATCAATTGGCTAAACAAAAGTGTTGCTTTTTGTATTTTCATAATGTGCTATCATTTATTTCGTTAAAATTTCCCAAGTGATTTTTTTTTATGAGAGCAAAGACATCAATACCAAACAAACTTATTTGGTTCCAAATATAAAGTTTTAATGCATACCATTTGTGTGCTTTTCACATTATAAAGATCGAAATATTGCTCCATCTATAGTATCCATGTTACGGGATCCTTGCCATCAAACTTCCTCATATCGATCTTTGGAACATGGTGGGTCTTCAATCCAACGTTAGAGTCTATGAAAACATGATTAACATTTCTTTTATTCTCACCACGAGTTTCCTTTACTACCCTTTCACCATTAGTAAGCATTTCTTGCAGTAACTTTGTCAAATTTGTCTTCAAATCTTCCAATTTTCCTTCCATCTTAGCTTCCACATATTTATTTAAACCATCCATATTAGCTTCCACACCTTTCTTTAAACCATCCATCTTAGCTTCTATTACTTTTTTTGAAAGTGAAATTTGTTTCACTTGGTCTCGTAAATTTGATATATCATGTTGCATTTCTTTCTCTTCTTCATGATTCATGCTAGAGATTTCAGGTTTCTTACTCCGTGTTTCCATTTTATTTATTTGGTGCATCAATTAATGATAATTATGCTTCACTATGCCCTTCGAATTCCTTCAAACTAATTTTTCAAACAAGATTATGCTAAATTTAAAAAAAAAACTACACACCATTTTTAACTTTGTAGGCTCTCGATATTGAATCTAATGTATCTCTAAATTTTTGGATCTCCAATGCTTGAAATTGCCAAATATGGTAGCTCTTTGAATCCTCTTTCCAACGCCACTAGTCTGATCAAAATTGGATTCTCCAAGAAAGAGCTATGCCCAATCTTCCAGGATGGCTTAATTATACACTTTTTTCAGTAGAGAGAACTTGTACAAAGTGCCACGTTTCAATGTTTCAACCTTTGGTCCTGAAAATATAGACAGAAAACTATAGTCCGTCATTTTTCTATAAATTCTTACAAAATTTCAATCTAATGATTAGAGAGAAAGTTATGTCGATTTCCCAAGGTCACTTGTTTGGGATGTAATTCGGGAGACTACAAAAACCCTAATTTCCTTAGATCATATCTCCGAAAATATAGTGATACAAGGTCTAAAATCTAGACCCAAGTATGGCTAAGGTTTCAGCTCAAATGGGTTTTTTTTTAGCTTCTGAAATGTCACAGAAAAAAGTTATAGAGAAAATTCCACGATGACTTGTTTGGAGCAGTGAAACCCTCGAATCTAAAGCTCTGATACAAAATGTTATGAACCAACTCACAAAAATATAGAAAAGATAGATCAACGACTTCAAAATCATCATCTTCGAGGGGGAAACCTCCTTTACATTACACAAATGAACAATTCTTGGATGATACAAATGACTAAACCTCCTCTATATATATAAGAGTCTAAGGGGTCACAATATAATCAAAGCCGACATAACAAAATAATATAAGGGCACAACAATAACAATAGTGGGTTTCTATGGGGCACACTATTAACAATATGGTGACAATAGGGGCACAATAATAACAATAAGGACTACAATGACAATAGTAATGGGGGAATCACTAGTATTATAGGGACCTAACAACCCTTCACTATCACCTACCACCTCATAACTTCAACCACTTCAAAACTTCTTTTCCCCCTCTATGCCTTATCCAAAAAATAACTTTTTGGAGACATTTGGCCAAACTTTGGGAAACAAAATCATAAAATAATATTGTTCAATTGTGAAATAAATCTAAGGAGACTACTTTTTAAGTTGAAGGGTAATAAAAAATAAACTAGAAAATATAATAGTAAAATAATAATATTAAGTCATATTAGTAAATCTTATAGATTCACAAGAATCTAATCAATTTAATATTAATAATCATACACAAATATAACTTAATAATTACAATCCAAGATTTTAAGGTTAATTAAACATTAATCAATATTAGCCATTAATAAAGCTTAAGACTAACCCTAATTTTGATCATTAATCAAGATTAACCATTTATTTGATGATCTAACATTTTAAACTTTGGAATACTAGTGTATTTGTGCGAGGTGTGGGTATGTAGCTAGCATATGTATACCTTGTACATATAATAATAATAATTAGTGGAATCAAACACAAAAAGTTAATTTTTCAATAGGTAGGCTAATAATATAATTTAAGATAATAGGATTAGGTAGGGCATTACATACACCCCTCCAAAAAAATTCATTTAGAAGAGAAGGATATAAGCAGTCGGGAAGTAGTATGACAATAAGGCATAACAAAATAGGGAGATATATATAAGAGTCAAACTAATAAGTCAAGCAAGGATGGAACTTACCTTCTAAGGTCTCCAAGTAAACTATAGCCTCATATACTCCCTAACCTACTTCCATTCCCATCCTATCCATCATATGTTGCAATATATTATGGCATCAACTATATTGACCTAACCAATGATAGATCCAATGTGGTGGTAGCATCGACTATATCAACCTAACTTCCCCAACATGAAATTGATAATCATCATTACACATCTAGGGTAAGGTGTCCATCACCGACCATCCATGATTCCAAGCTTAGAGGTTACACAGAGGGAAATTCCTCCACCCATCCTCAAAGAGCTAGGGTCAACACCTTAGTATGGACCAAACTACCATGCTAGTTGGATACCTGTCATCAAATAATCTAGTCTGGTATTCATGTCACCTGCAATATACACCTTACCCCATGTCATAATAGTGCACATCAATTAGATACAAAATATAATAGAATAATGTACATTATACCATTCCTCGTTGGATGTCTTGATATCCCCTAATCACTGGCATGGATCTTGTCTACGACATAGTCCTTTCCTTTCTGCAAGTTAGTTCCCATCCATGTATATACACAATGAAAAAATATATATAGATATGTGATCATAATCACCATATTATTAGGTCTAGTATCCATATACCCAATTTGTCTTTCTCAACTAATATCTACATGTTAGAACTAAATATTTCATCAGATAAATCATAACTTTAATAAGTCATATATAAAATATTGTAATCAACAAAATGTAATCCATCAAGTGTTTTTTAATATAAGTATGTTCATCTTTTGAATAAATTTCATCAATATTAAATAAAATTTCCTAAATAAAAAACATGAAATATAATTAGATCCTCAACATAGGTAGCTATCGAGGTCAAAATGGGCATCACAAATGGTCAAAACATGAGGGATAGATGCGAAATATAGTCTTCGCATCCTCCTACATAGCATATCCTACACTATACTTGTCCCACTAGACCTTTACCTAGTTGACCAAGTGATGCCTAAGCTCTTGAACCCTATAATCTGATACGTGTAATGATTCAACCATTACAGTTCCCATGTCGAAGACTTGCAATTCCCTCCAATCAAGTTTGTGATATTAATTAAAAACATAATTTCATAAAAATATACATGAAAAACATCATGGATTTTATGTAAATGGGATGGCACTACAAGACAATAGACAACTGGTCCAATTTTTCTATTTGATTTTAAAATATCCTATAAATTGAGGTCACAACTTCGTCCCTTTCCCAAACTGAATGGTTTGTTTTTTGGGTCAAATATGAAGAAAAACTCAGTCTCCCACTTCATAGCTTTGATTGGTCCTATGTTCATTGACATAACTCTTTTGTCTATCTTGTGCTTCCTTAACCTTTATCGAATTTGTCTTAACTGTTCCTCCATTTCTTGAACCAGTTCCAATATGACTATTACTATGTATTCCAACTTTTCCCAACTAAATGTTTCTTACATGGAATCCCATATAGGGCTTGATATGGAGGCATCCAAATTAAATTTTGTTAACTGTTATTATAGACAAACTCTACCAATGGTAAGTACCTTTTCCATTGATTCTAGTTATCCATGACGTACATTCTGAGCATATATTCCATAACTTGATTTACTCTTTTGGTCTGCCCATATAATTTTGGATGATATGTAGTGCTCATATTCAATTGAGTCCCCAACATTGATTCTAAACTTGTCCAAAATATAGATTTTCTTGAGAAATCAATGCTAGTAGGATTAGGGTTAAATTTATCTTTCTTGATAATTACTTGTGAATTATGTTGCCTTCTTTTATTTATTTGTTATATTATCTTTCATCAAGAAATTACCAAATTATGTGTGCATGAAGATCACAAAAACACAAGACACAAGATGTAGGCACTCTTCTAGGGAAAAAAAACCCTATTTAAGGGGAAAACCCAGTCAAAATCTCTTCCTTCAATAGTTTTCCTTTAGACTCTTCAACCTAGAAAAAGATCCCCTCCATACCAATCCAATCTCTTCTTATTCGAACTAACCTTCGACCTATTAGAAGCAATACTTTGACGCTAGTAGCTTCAACTTGGCAGCTTCTAGCATCAACAATAACTTCAACTTGCTAGCTTTCAGCATCAACAACAACTTCGACTTGGCAGCTTCCAGCATCACTAAAAGCTTCAACCTCAATAGGAGACTTCAATCTCCTAAACCAGCCCACACAAGAGAGAGAGAGGGAGAGACACACACACCAAAACTTTGATTTTCTTCTTCCCTTCCTTCTTAACCAAACTCACACTCCTTTTAGTCCCTTCCTTCAACTTCACATTTTTCCATCTTCTAGCTTCCAGCTTTAGATATCAAACTATGCTTGAGGGAGTGAGATGCTCCAAATGAAGTGAAACTTCCTTGTACATAAGGCCTTCCAATGAGGTTGGATCACCTTCCTTGAGGCCGACTTGATCTTCTTGAGGCCGACTTGGTGTGGAGGTTACATAATTAAATTAAATTAAATTTTGGCAGTCTCATAGAATATACCATGACTCTAATGACTCTTTATTAATCCTACAAGTCCACAATGGGGCCTTTGACTAAAAGGATGATGACCCAAGCATGAAACCCATGCTTTAATAATTTATTGTAATAATAATAAAAAATATTTGGAAAATACGTTCTATGAAGACCGAACCTAGTTACATTTTTCATCACCCCCTCTTAGCAAGGGACGTATTCATCTAGAAGATATCAAACTGTATTAACTATGAATATTTTAGGCACCGCAATGCCATGGACTAGATTCCTGACTAGGGAAATCTATCTAAGGTCTCTCAATAGTTTAGGCATTGTAATGCCACGAACTAGATTCCTGACCTGGGAAATATGTCCAAGTGGGATTAAGATGGACTAAAGCTTTTAGCCTCTCTAGGTACCATCAAGCTTACTTACTAACCATCAATCGAGGGATCTAGGTGTGTATCCTAAGTCAGAGCTCTATGACCAATTCCACCCTCCCTACTTTCGGAACTAGACATCAACACATAGTGACAACCAAATGTCCTCCCATGCAATTTCTCACACACAAAGCCTCAACTTTATTATTATTCCAATCAGTAACAAATCCTTCCTGATCAAACAGATAACCAAGAAATATCTCCCAATGAAAATGATCAACAACTATGGGCATGTAAAACATGTTATCAAACTTCCAAGAGATTTACCCGTACAAACACAACCCCAATCAGTAACAAACTTTCAAAATTATATAAATAGATTCAAACATTCAGGGTCTTCCATAAAACTTGTTGTTGCTTCTCAACTTTTCATATTAGGACTTAGAGCTTTCCCAATTAATCTTGACAAAATATTCCTCAACCATACAACTTCCTTTCCTACTTCTCATGTAGAAACATATTCCACAAATCAATTCATCTTTTCTTATCTCAACATCCCTTCAAAATAAATTCTCCAATTTTATTCTCTCACTCATGGCCTTCACTAACACTTATAACTATTATTATTGGTCTAGTGCATGACACATGAAGTGGAGAATTGATATCCATCACTCCCTCTTAGCCAAAAATGATATAATCATTCCTATACAAGGAATATACCTAAGCTCCCTCTTCTCCTAGGAAGCTTCCTTTCATTCAAGATCCCTCTTAACTTAGGGGGCTCAACTTATTTTCTATGAAATCAGAGAATCCTTCATGGCTTCCATCCTTCTCATTAGATTTTTCATGACCATCATTATTCACATCATTCTTATCACATCAACTTTACATTACGAACATCTTCATTATCTTGAAGATCACGTACTTTCACAACTTAGTGTTATAGACATTTTTGGGCACTGTAACCCCAATCATACATGTCCATAAACCAAGGGTTCCTCAGTCCATAAAAGTGTTGCTTCACACCCCAAAAGGAACAAGGTCAGTTGATTACATCATCTCCCAGAAGTTCTCCACAGAAAATCGCTCAGAACTGGTCAAAACTGGACCATACAGGCTGCTCAGTGCTAAGGGTGCGATGCATCCCACCTGCCTAGTGTAAAAGGTGTGATGCATACTGGATAGCCCTTCTGTAGGGTGCAATGAGCGAGAGTAGACAAATGGCAAAGACAGTTTGCAAGGTGGATGATCATGGAATCTTCCAGAAACTTCTCCTATGACACTTGCCTCTCTGAATTCGCCTAGGGATGAGTAAAAGATCATAAATCTCCAAGTGGAACCAAGAACTATCAGAGAGAGGGAACTAATCAAAAACCCAGCAGTTGATTCACCCCCCTGCAAACATCTATATATGGATCCCTCATCAAAGAGATCCAGAGGCTGGAATCTTGTATTTTGTAAGGAAGTGTTGTTGGTTTCTTGGTGAAACATCATAGTGTTGGGTGATCTAAGCTTTTCATGAGGTGAAGTAGGGTTTCATGCTGGGAGGATGATGTTGGGTCAGAACAATTAGCTGTAATCCTCTTTGCCATTCTTTCTATTAATGAAGCTATTCAAGTTTTCCTCCACATTCTTGTATGTTTGATGATATATGCATTTGTGTGGTCAATATATATCTGGTCCTATATTGTGTATGATTGTAGATCTTTGTTCTTCGATAGTGTTATGCTGCTTTGACTCTACAGGTGCTCTCTGAAGCAAGGAAGCAAGTGGCAAAGATCTGTCAGAAGGGAGAGGAACCAAACAAGGAACCAAGCGCAAGACTGAGGTTGGTACCTTTGTTCCCCTCTTATCTACTTCTCATAAACAAAAATGAAAGTAGCTTTAGTGTGTTTGTTTCTAAGATAGCTACCCGTCTTAGTGGGACTAGCAACTCCAAGTGGACGTTAGATTTCCCGATAACACTTAGATAACTAGTACAACCAAATCTATAGAAGCATGAAGCTAACCATATCAAAATAATGGAAGAATTCATGTTTATATATGAGATGCCCAAAATTAATTACTAACAAGAGAAACATACTCTAAAAATGTTTCCTAGGGATTTTCTCATAAACCCTAGACTACTTCATCAAGACTTCGAGCATTTCATAAAACTTTCATTACATCTAGGGTTTCAATGTTTCTTGCAAAGGCATAACATGCCCTACTACAACATATATAAAACCCTAGAAATAATTTAAACAAATATATATCTACAAAGTATCTAACAACTTCAGAACTCACATGTTAGACTTCCTACTAGGATTTCATACAACCCCTAGATTTCATACATGAGATTTCAATAATCAAAACCAATCACAACTCAATCAACAACATGACTAGATTCCACTAGGGTTTGTTGCAAACCCTATATTTTCTCAATCAAACATCAAGAACAACTAAAACTCAAATTTCAACAATCTTACTCAAATCTCACATTTTCACTTTGTCATCATATATCAAAGATTTTGACCTCTACTAAGGTTTAATTACAAAACCCTAGAATTCACAAATACTATTATCCTAGAGAATCAAATTCGACTAAGGCTTAGTTCCAAACCCTAGGACTCATCACCATTAATAATTAGGTCAAATCATACACTTAGGATTTCATCATCATGCATAGGTACATCATAGCATTTGTTAGTCAAACCCAACTACACAAATATCAATAAGAGTTAGACATGTAAGAAACTTGATCAGACTAAGGTTGGATCAGAAAAACACATACATGCCAAAGATTTAATTTCTAAGAAATTACAGGAGTATTTCTTATACATCCTACCAAACCCTAATGATCTAGGGTTTCAATACAAAACATAGAAAACCTAAATTATCAATACTTCAAAGGTTTGGTATTTCAGACATTACCATTAAACCCTAATGAGTTAGGGTTTCCATATCCATACCAAAATCCCAAACATGACATCATCAAAGCATAAATCAATTTTCTTTTGACTTTAACAATAACCCTAAGTAGTTTAGGGTTTCACACAGTAGCATACCCTTAAGTTAGGATTTTCGCTATGAACCTTTCTAGGGTTCCACAAGAATAACCAAAGATATAAGGAGGGTAGATTTATCTAGTGATGAATCACCCAATCAAGAATCTTTAAGATTCAAGAAACGTAGACAAAAATATGTTAGTAATATTTTAACAAGAATAAATATAAAAAAATTATAATTCAAAACATACCTCTTGTTTCTTAACAAACCTTATAATCCCATTGCTTTGTTTTGTGAAGCCTTCTTCCATGTTCCTTGAGTATTCAACAAGTATTTTCTAAACAGACTCGAAATGTGATTAGTATTTAATATAAACAAACTTAGATAAATAAGGGAACCAAATATAAAAGGCAATACAAGGAGTAAGACACTTATCTTTGGAAGTTGGTAAGGGCTCCTTCCCAGATTGAGGGATGCAAGGGATAGAGTCCCTAAGAGTTCCTAGCAAATAGGTATTTGACTTCGAGTCCTTCCATAATGTTTTTCGTTGGTGAAACTTCTTTGGAAGATTGTGCTTGATCCCTATCCATTCTTTCTTGGCCCTTTAGGCTTCTTGATTTCTTTGTAGACTTCTTCACTTTTACTTTTACTAGATCCAAGACTTTATTCTTTTTGAGGATGAGATCTATCCTCTTGTTTCAAGCATTGAATAATTCTTCTAATTTGTTCTCTATATTTATTGTGTTAGACATTGTCCTTGAAGATAGTAAACTTATTTCCTTATAAGGTCTCCTTATGTGATTCTTGAATCAACTTTTTGAGGTTCCTTATATTAATTTCAATACATCTTTAAACTGTCTTTTTCCTCCTTCTTCACCTTAGGTCCATTATCAAGCTTTTAATGATGTTGATCCCAGACTTCTTAGATTTTATTATCTCCCAATTCCGTTGTATGAGATTGAGATGATTCCTTTGATAGAATGTGATGTTGTTTACTCTTTATTTTCATATGACTATATGCAACACGATCAATAATCCATGTATTACCATTATTAAGTGAACCTATAAGTGCAGCGAGGGACCCTTGGCTTTTGAATTTGTTTTATAAGTAGTAGAAGATCTTTTCTATACAACTTCCTACAGTATTGAACCCCATTCTTATCATAGAGGGAGTAATCATTTCCTTCAAGCCAACGATGTGATCTTCAATCTTCTTTGACCTTAGCTCTCATACGACGCTGAGAAATCAATGCTAGTAGGATTAGGGTTATATTTCTCTTTCTTGATAATTACTTGTGAATTATGTTGGCTTATTTTATTTATCTTTTATATTATATTTCATCAATAAATTACCAAATTATGTGTGCATGAATATCACAAAAATGCAAGACACTTTGCGAGGGAAAACCCCGTATCTAGGGGAAAACCCATTCAAAGTATCTTCCTTCAATGGTTTTCCTTGAGACTCTTCAACCTAGACAAAGACCTCCCCCACACTAAGCCAACCTCTTCTTCTTTGATCTAACCTTTAACTTAGTAGCAGCAAGACTTTTACCCTAGAAAATTCGACTTGGAATCTTTTGGCATCAACAATCTTGACTTGGAAGCTTCGAGCATCAGCAGTAGCTTTGACTTGGCAGCTTTCAGCATCAACAATAGCTTCAACTTTCTGACATCAATAGGAACTTCGACCCTGACAACAAGACTTCAATCTACTAAAGCAGCCCACAGAGAGAGAGAGAGAGAGAGAGAGAGAGAGAGAGAGAGAGACCAAAACTTCAATTTTATTCTTCCCTTCCTTCTTGACCAAACTCGCACTCCTTTTAGCCCCTTCCTTCAACTTCACATTTTTCCAGCTTCCGGCTTTGAGCTTCAGATATCAAACTATGCTTTGAAGAGTGAAATGCTCCAAATGAGGTTGAATTGCATTTTATATATAGCCTTCCAAAGAGGTAGAATTCCCTTCCTTGAGGCCGACTTGATCTTCTTGAGGTCGACTTGTTGTGGGGGTTACATAATTATTTTTTTACTCAAAAATAATTCTTTTTACATCATTTGAAAGCCCAAGAAGGGTATCATAAAATATACAATGACTTTAATGACTCTTTTTTAATCCTATAAGTCCATAGTGGGGACTTTGATTAATAAAATGATGACCTAAGCATGAAACTCATGCTTTAATAAGTCATTGTAACAATAATAAAAATTCTTTTGAAAAATACAATTTATGAAGACTGAACCTAGTTACATTTTTCAACAGATTTAAAGTGAGAGAAACTATCAAAAATGATTTTTGTGGGTAATAGATGTAGTCAGATAATTTTTCTTATAAAAATCCATTCTATGTCAGTAACATTGTAAGTGTCTCTCATTGGGATGAAATGGGCACTTTTTTCCAATTTATCAACTACAACCAATACATAATTGTTCCTTTCTCACGTGAGTAGCAAGGCCAAAACAAAATCCATGGAAATGACATCCCATTTAGACATAGATATGTCATGCAGTTGTAAGAGTCCTATTGGGTGGTAATGATCAACCTTCACTCCCTAACGTTTAAAACACTTGGAAACAAATTTCATTACATTGTACTTCATGCCTTCCCAAAATATGAGCTTCTTCATGTCTGCATACATCTTCTTCACACCAAGATGTGCACAATAGAGTACTCTATGTCACTCCTTGAGGATGGTTCTTCGTATACCCCCTTCCTTAGGGATGCACATTCTCCAATGAAATATCAATAGTCCATCTGGCTAATGGACGTATCCTTCAAACTCTGGTTCTATCTATTTCCCACTCTAGAGCATTGATGAAACCTTCAGGTACCAATTATATTCAAATATTTTCTCCAAACATGGTCCCTCAAATTGACCCTCATGGGTACTAGAGAGAAGGTTTGTGGCCTCCTGCTTAGTGCATTGGCCACCACAATCTCGTTTCCCTTGATGTACAAAATCCCAAAATCATACTAACTCATGAATTCAATCCACCACCTCTACCTAGCATTTAGATCCCCTTGAGTTAAGAGGTGCTTTAATATCTCATGATCAATGCTTAACTCAAATATTCTCTTGATGAGGTGGTGTCTCCATAGTTTTAAAGCTATCATCATTGTTACTAATTCTAAGTCATGGGTAGTGTACAACTCTTAATGCTAATTTAACTTCTTAGATGCATAAGCTATTATTCCACCTTACTACATCAACATTGCTCCTAATCCTTGATTTTAGGAATCTATGCAAACTATGAAGTCCTTCTCCATGTTAGGAACTTAAAGGGTCGGTGCACTGGTTAGTAATCTCTTTAGCTTAGTGAATGTAGTGTCACATTCATCTATCCATTCATACCTAACCCCCTTCAACTATAATGTGGTAATGGGATTCACAATATTCAAAACCCATTC
The DNA here is from genome assembly GCA_031772625.1 of Pinus tabuliformis. Taxonomy (NCBI): domain Eukaryota; kingdom Viridiplantae; phylum Streptophyta; class Pinopsida; order Pinales; family Pinaceae; genus Pinus; species Pinus tabuliformis. Next base: position 1,229,142,850 of record CM062804.1, read on the forward strand.
CATGAATCTTCAATAATGAACCACTAGCCCCAATAACATTTTTTGGTATCGGCCAATCCATCATGGCCTTCACCTTTTCTAGGTCAAATGAAATCCCTTCTCTTGAGATGATGTTCCTAAGGTAATGAATTTTCTTCTAGAAGTAACAAAATTTCGATAGCTTCCCGTCCAACTAATTTTCCGTTAAGCATGTGAACGTATTCCTTAGATTCCATTCATGCTCATTTTCATTCTTGGATTACACGAGAATGTCATCTATAAAGCGCTACAGAAAGTGGCCTAGAAACTTTTGGAACACACCATTCATGATGCTCATGAACATTGTTGGTGCATTGGTCAAACCAAATAAAACTACTAGGAAATCATTAGAGTCCAAATAGAGTTAGAAAGGTATTTTTTAAGATGCTACCTCCCTTAATCCTCAATTGGTGGTATTTGGATCACAGATTGATTTTCGAGAAAATCGAAACTCCCTTCATTTGGTCGAAGAGGTCATCTAATCTACGTATCGGGTACCTATCCTTTATTGTGCCTCAATTCAAGTCCCTTTAATACATCCATAATCTTAAGGAGCCATATTTCTTCTTGATGAAAATCATTGGCACACCCTAGGGTGAAATACTAGGTCTAATAAATCCCAAATCTAATAACTCTTTTAACTCCATCTATAACTCACAAATTTCTAGAGCCGTCATCCTATAAGGTATCTTGGATATTGGTTCTACACTAGGTTTTTGAAATCCAACCATCATTTGTGTGTTTGAATTTCAAAATTCTCTCAAGAACTGCCTCTATGGCATGGTGATTTATGGCATGTGAATCTATCTTTGGTGCATTCGACCTTGGCTCAAAATTATCATATTTTATGTCTCTCTTCATTTTTGCATCTTTGGTGAGTTCTTCAATACTAGATTTCATTATTGCACCACTAAATACTATATTTCGTTACCGAGTGGCATGAGTAGTTCAGAGGTTGAACCCTAACAACTATGCACCAACAATAGTTGGGATTTGGCTTCATCTATAAGGTGTGATGTTATTTTCACAACTACAAAGTTTCTTACCTTTACTACATGTGGTGTGATGCAATTCCGTTTCCTAACACTATTTTAATTATTGGGAATATTTCTATCAGTAAAATTGTAGAAAAAGGGTTAATGCCTTTCAAAATGTATTCGAAATCCACAATGCAATGATTTGCAAATATAGAACAATGTCATGGCTAACCCACAACTATCCTTGTCCCTTTTATTCATTTACATTATTCCGATAATCAACATATTTCTAGGTATCTATTTGTTAATGTAAACTAATTGCAAAAGTTATATAAAAGTTGTTTGTGTAATATCTTGTGGTATAAATGTTAGACTTTATCTTCCAATGCTCAGTCATTCCCGCAAATTTTATTTTTAGATCAGGAGTTTGTTTATGCTACAACAATGGAAGAAAGTGTGCGTAATTGAATTTGTTTCTTTAATTCTATTCTACTGCGACTGAGGGTAATTGAAATAAAATTAACATTCTCAAAATAAAAAAATGTCATGGTTTTAAGCCAAAAGAATGGAGATTAAATAAAAATAATATTTCCTAACTCAAATTTTAAAATCCTCTTATAAAATAAGTTTGAATGGCCATAGTCCAATATGTTCTTATCGACTCGGGATCTTAGGAGTCCTTGTGCTCTTTTTTGAAGATTTCACGAATGTGTCTTGTTAGAATATTAAGTCTACTAAACTAGATATCTATCTAAGAAACCAACAATATATCAACATATAAATAAGAACATAAAGAGAAAAATGAAAAAGAATACAACAGATATATGTGGTTCACCCAATTGGGCTACATCCACGGGAATGTTTTCTTCTATTATCTTCAGAAATATCCTACAATCTTACAAATAGGCAACTACAAATAACCCAATATAAATCGCAGTATGTTGTGAGCACACGATAAGATGTCACGGTATCACAAAAAAAGTATATGCCTTAAGAGGATCCCTTGACCCTATTATATACCTAAAGATGTGGAAGAATTACTCTCACATATTAAATATGGGATAATATAATTCTCCAATTTAACACCTCTTTATATAATAAATGGATGCAAGAGTATACTATGCCATAATAAATATGGGATATAATGTATTACTCTTTTACATAAGATTGTGGACAACTTCCGACATAATACAAATACATTATTGCCTTCCAAGGAATATAATATATACCAACACTCCCCTTTAATAATGGCTAGGAGAAGGGCCAATCCTAACACTAAGGAAGGAAGGAGTCATTACTACTCCCCCTTGATGACAACTTCCCTCATCCCAAGAAAAGAATGAAGATGCACAAAATTCACTTCTATCAAGGATTTGGTGAAGATATTGGCTTCCTCCTTCTCGGTAGGACAATACTCTAGAGAAAGAATACCATCAATGACAAGACCTCAAATATAATGAGCATCAAGGTCAAGATGCTTCATCTTGGAGTGATATACCGGATTATAAGCAAGTTGATTGCACCTTGATTTTCACATTTCAACATAGTGTATGATTTCAGAATTAGACCAAGATCGGTAAGAACATGTCATAACCAAACGGTTTCTTTAGTTGCTTCTTTGGATGATATATACTCTACTCCACATGAAGATAAAGAAAGAGTTTTCACCTTCTTGGTGGACCAAGAGATCGGACTTGAACTAAGTTGAAATATGTATCCAACAGTTAACTGTAAATTAGAACTATCACATGCCCAATCAAATCTGTATAACCAAAGAGTAAAATTGTAGCACTGCTTGAATAAAATACACCATAATGCAATGTCCCCTGTAAATATTGCAGAATTCTCTTGGTTGTCTGTCAATGACTTTCACGAGGTTTCTACATGAATTGAGAAACCATACTAACCACAAAAGAGAGATATGGTCTGTTGTGAGTTAAATATATCAAATTTCCAATGAACTAACGAAAAAGAGTAGCATCAACCAGTGGAGTGGTACACTCAACAGTTAACTTTACACCAGATTGAAATGGCGTAGGAGAAGGTTTACAATGAGTCATATGGAAATGAGCCAATAAATATTTCGCATACTTAGGATGAGACAGAAAAATACCATCGGCTATATACCAGATCTGAAGACCCACGAAATAGTGCAATGTAGTGAGATCTATCATCTCAAACTGCTTCTAAAGAGAAATTTTCATATCTTGAATTAATACAAGCTGGTTTCCAATGATAATTAGATCATCCACTTATAAAACAATAATGAGGACATTATCACAAAATTTCTTAACATACATATTTGGATCAGATACACAACGCTTAAAACCATATTTAAGAAATATGCATCAATTTTATCATACCATGCCGTAGATTCTTGTTTGAGAACGTATAAAGATTTGTGTAATTTGCATACTAAACTTGAGGATTCAACAGAAATAAAACCAGGAGGTTGTTGCATATAAATTTCTTTAGTAAGATCACAAAAGGAAATTTTAACAACCATTTGATGAATTTCCCACTTATAAGAGGCAACAAGTGATAAAATGGTTCTTATTGTGTTCATTTTATCAACATGAGCAAAAGTTTCATTATAATCAATACCTTCAAGTTGATTAAAACCTTTTGCAACTAATCTAGCTTTATTCTTTTCGATCTATCCTTTTGTAGTGAACTTAGTTTTATAAGCCCATTTACAACCAACTAAATTATTTCCTAAAGGAAGAGGAACGAGAGGAAAGTTAGATCATCTGTGGCTAAAACTTTGGTGATAAGAGGAAAGTTAGATCTAGTTCGATGAGTGTCGGAAGGATTTCTAACCTCACTAACCACAGATTCAATAATTTTACAAGCCCAAACAGGAAGAGTAGAAGGAATAGGAGACACTTTAGGAGCTTCATGAGTTTCGGGGGGAATAATTGAGGGAGAGGAAGAATCAAGATCGATAAGAGGCACAAAATTGGAAGAATGATTAATAGGAATATGATTAATAGGTGGTATTGGTAAATTCATGGTAACATGAGATTCTATAGATTGAGGTGGGGAAGAGACTTCATGAAATTGAACATCCATTTTGATTATGACACTTTGATTATAAGGATCAAACAACCTGTAAGCCTTTGAATTCTAATCATAACTAATGAAGATACACTTGTGATCCTTGGGTTCTAGTTTTTTCCATTTTTCATCAAGAATATGATCCCAAAATTCACAACCAAACACCTTAGAATTACTAATATCCAGTTTACGTCCATTCCATTTTTCCTTAGGGGTAACATGCTTAACAACTATAGTAGGAACTCTATTTAAAATAAAATTATCACAACAGATGGCTTCAAACCAAAATGTCTTATGCATTGCTTTAGAATAAAGCATACATCTAGCCATTTCAACTAAAGCTATGTTTTTCCTTTCAGCGACACCATTTTGTTGAGGTGTGTAAGGAATAGTCTTTTGATATTGAATACTATGTTTAGATAGATATGCATCAAATTAATTCTTAACAGATTCCCCCCCATTATCAGATCACAAGATTTTAATACTCTTACCAGATGCATTTTCAACCATGGATTTAAATTCTTGAAATTTTATAAATGTTTCACTTTTATTTTTCAAAAAAATAAACCCAAGATTTTCTACTAAATCCATCAATAAAGGTAAGAAAATAAATTGCTTGAGATATTGAAGGAACTTTAAGAGGACCATAGATATCACTATGAATTAATTGCGAAGGTTCTTCCGCATGCCAAGCTTCACCTTTATCAAACATTTCTCTATGATGTTTACCAAGAACATATCCTTCATAAACACCAGTAGTAGAAGAAATATTAGGCAAACCATGAACGATTTTATCTAGCATTTTCATTTTACCATAATTCAAGTGACCCAATATTTCATGCCATAATTTACTTAGTTCATGAACATGAGAAACATAGGAATAAAATGTGTGTCTCTTAGTTGAATTAAAACCATCAAATTTATATAAACCAATTTTATGATCAACAGGACCAAAAGACAATACTTTGTAATTTCGGTTCATATCTTTAAGAACATATTTATCAGGCCAAGATTCAAATTTAAAACCTTTCTGACATGCATGATAAATAGAAAGTAAGTTGATGGGCATGTTTTGAACATGAAAAACATCTTCCAATTGACCATTAGCAACATTAATTACTAAAACCAATTACAGAAAGTTGTTTACCATCACCAATAGAAACTTTTTGAGATGAGTGCTTCTTAGTGTCATAATATGTAACTAAAGAAGCATTTCCATTCATATCTTTAGATGCACCAGAATCCATTATCCATTCCACATTAGAAGAAGAAATACTAGACGAAACAACAGATGCACATAAAGCTACTTGAGATTCATTAGAATTTTTCTTGTTAGCTTTAGCCATGAAACATTTCTCTTTAAATCAATTCTTTTCAGGATGGTTATTTTTACCACAATGCTTACAAGGATCATACACTTTGTTCCTCTTACTGGTTTCATGATGTGCATGAGAAGCATTAGCATTATTATTAGTATAATTAGAAGTGTGTGAATAAGAACCTTTAGCATTATTAAAACTTTTCTTAAGATTCTTATTATGTGCCATAAGAGCTTTTTTAGGTGAGACTTGTCATGAAGCAATTGCTGATTTATCAACCCTTTACAAAAATGATCGAAAGTTGGTTTCGTTGTACTTTGAGACAATTCAAGAGCCCTACTCCTAGTTTCGATGAACATGTCAAAGCGAGATTGCAGTTTTTGTTCTACAAGAATGATAAGAGCAATGTCTGTCTTTTTGTAATATTTACCACAATTATTTCACTTTTCATTTAAGGTTTTCAATTCATAAAGATATAATTATACTCCATCAAAATTAGTAGGATCTAGCTCATGAATCTTTGTTTCAATGTAATAAGCAGACACATCATCAAATTTATCAAATAAAGAAGAAAAAATTATTCATACCTCAACCAGGTTATCTTATGCCTCAATACTTACCTGAAGGCTATCTAAAACCATTTGACCAATGGTCCCTCTTTCTTGATCACACTTTTTGTTGGCTTATTGGGACTTGACCAAGGTTTGGAAGAGTTATTAGCCAAATAAATCCCGCAGCTACCTGCCCTTTCAGCAACAGTCCGCAGATCACGGACTGAGGTCTCACCCGAGGTAGCAGGGGAGGGTGCTGGAACTAAGTTTCCACACCCTTGGGATGTCTTGATGTGGTCAGGAGGGGTTGCAAACCATTCTGCGGCCTTGTGCCACTCTGTATTGCTATCAGAATTTCATGTAGATCCGCGCAGGTGCACCTTCTTATTAATGAAATTGTCACAGATCTAATCTTCTTGTTACAGTCTTTTAGCAAACATTTAACAATAAAACCTAGTGTGCACAATCATAGTTCTTTTAAAGACAAAAGCTCATATAACATATACATGAACCAGAATACAATAGATCCATGATATTTCCACAACAACTTATCTTTATTAATATCTTCATTTCAGTACAATCTTCTTTCTACCCTGTGCACACGGCTGCAGGGGTCTGCGCACACAGCCGCGGACTCTATCAAGCCTTGTGCACATAGCTGTGGAGCCTCTATCTACCCACTAACACCCTTGACTCAAACTTACAGACAGAGAACAGTGATTACCAACCCATAACACATCAGATCTCATCAAAAACCAAAAACTGCCTTCTACCCTTAGAGCCTCGCTCTATTTATACATTCCCATGGTCCACAAACCATGGGCAAGCTGACTTACTTCCTATTATTCTATATTATTTTTGGGTGGAAAACCTCTTGACTTGACCTATTACATTTCGCGCTCCGAAAATTTCAGAGATATACACTATTATTACCCTAACTTCTAGGCTTTAAGCCCCAAAACCGTTACGCGGGTTGTTTGGTCAATTTAGTGTCATAAATTTCTCTACATAAATTATCAATCTGGGTATCGTAAATTGATGAAGTGTAGTTCCATATATATGCTATATAACCCTTCTTTTTTCCGGAGAAAAAAAGCGAACTTTTTATATAAAATAGATAAAAAGTTACAAGCAGATGCATAGCATTCAGTTATTGTGAGGACTTCTCCCTCAGCAGATTCAGAGAAAAAAAACAAGCTTCTCTGAACTAACCATATACATCAAAATTTTCTGTTCCCCTGTTCCTGAGACAGGTTGTTCCCCCTTGCGATCCATACTGTGGCCTCAGTCTTTTTTGAGTTTTCAAAACAAAGACATGGTTCGACAGTACATATTTTTCGTGGGCCTCCTTGATTGGAAAACGAACCACCAGCAAAAAACGCCCAAAACTCTTGGGCATACCGCTCATACGATCCAAAATAAAACATGTCCATTACAAACAGAAGCTGTGATCCGTACAGCTATATACAAATTGAAAATTAAACATCACCAAAACAGCAGAATATGAAAACTTTTATGCATAAGGAGGGAGATCCGACACACGGATCTGTTCACGGATTTTTTCAGTTAATTTCCAAATGCCCACAGCTTGCTGTAGACCATCTTTAGAAAGTTTATCCGTGGCTTCATTTCGGTCCCTGTAAATATGTTCAATTGAAAACACATTAAAGGAAAGTTTTAAGGTCAAGATCTCTTCTAAAAGCGGCCTCAGCATATAATTAAGACATCTACTGTTTCCATTAACCCACTTCACTACATTCAAAGAGTCCCCAAAGATCTGAATTGCGAAGATGTGTCTGTGGAGAAGCCAACAAAGGAGAAGTTTTAAAGCTGTTAGCTCAGCAAAATTATTCGATCCGGAACCAATGCCCACTGAAGCCAATAAAGAGTGTGATTCATTTAAGTGAATGATTATCCCTGCCCCAGCTGAGTTATTCTGTGAAGCCCCATCAAAGTAGGCCCACGGAATACCTGTTCTTATTTGTTCCTCCCTGCTCTGAGAATTTTTCCTTGTCTCCTCTGGATCAGGAATGCTGGATAGGATGGTTGAGCTTTGAATGGCGATAGATTCTGCTGAGAGAGTTCTGTGATTAAAAGTGCTTCTGTTCCTTGCTATCCAGACTCCCCAGCAGATGATGGGTGGGAGATTCCTCATATTCCCCTCTGAACGATGTCTCCACCACTACTCCCAAGCAGCCATTATGTTTTCCCCTTCCCAACTTAACTGTTTCTTCAGTAATTTTTTTACCTCCTCCCACACCTTTTTGACGAAGGGGCATCCCAAGAAAAGATGGGAGATGGTCTCCGAGTCAGCTTTACATAATGGACATCTTCCAGGCCCTTGTTTATATCTAGCTTGGAGAAAATCCCAGGTTGGAATCCTCTTTTTTAGCACACACCAAAAAAATAGCCTGGCTTTTTTAGGACATTTTAATTTCCACAGAGATTTTGCCCACCATCCTGGATCTTCCCATCCTTTTTTCGTCATTAGGAAATTGTAACCGGCTTTCGGGGAATAAGATCCTGAATCAGCATGGGCCCAGACCAACTGGTCAGGTCTATCTCTTAGTCTTACATTGGATCTTGATAGTTCCTGAATGAAAGTCTGCCACTCATTCCACCATAAAGGTCTAATCTCTAGGTCTTCTCCCAATTTCCAAGCTTGCCCCCATATAGTAGACTGCCCTATTTTTTCAATCTGATTTAAATGAACAATGCCTTTGGATTCCAAATGTCTGATGAGCCCTAGGGACAAAGCGAAGAGATCATTGCAACCCACCCAGGGGTCCCTGCCTATCCTCACATTTTCTTTGTTCCCTACCTGCCATGCCAGACCTTGCTCAATGACTTTAAATGCCTCGGTGGTAGCCTTCGATATCACTGAAACATTTATTCCTTTCTTATTATGGTTACGGATCCATTCTTCCAGAGGAACTGGATCTATATACTTTCGCCTCACTACTCTTTTCCACAAATTCTTAGAGTTTATGAGTCTCCATCTGGATTTGGCTGCCAGCGAAATACTGAAATCATAGAGATTCTTAATTCCCCAGCCACCCCAGTCTTTTGGCCTAGCTATCTTTTCCCAGGCTACCCAAGGTTGAACAGATTCCTCCTTTGACCCAGACCAAAGAAACCTACTGCAAATCTTTTTTATCTTATGGAGGATCCCTTTTGGAATCCAAGTCAGAGCTGCCCAAAAAACTGGCATGGCCTGCAGCACTGAATTTACCAAGGTCAGTCTGCCTGCTCTAGATAACCACTTGAAACTCCAGTGAGTGATTTTTGCTTCAATTTTGGCCACCAGCCAGTTCCAGTCTTGCTTTTTGTAAGAATTTGGCTTCAGCCAGAATCCCAGGTACTTGAAAGAAGTCTCCATATTGTAGACCTCAAAAGGAAGTATAGCTGTGATCTGGGTACATTCGTTTCTGCTGAAACCTTCCATTATTAGCTGAGACTTCCTGAGATTTATTTGCATTCCTGTGGCTTTCATGAACAGATCAAGGATATTTTTTAGTTCTTTCAATTCATTCAGGCTCCCATTTGTAAATAATAAAATATCATCTACAAAAAGGAGATGAGAAATGAACAGATTTACAGCTACTTCCAAACCTTTTATCAAACCTGTTCTTCTTGCTTCCAAGATCAATCTGCTAAGACCCTCTGCCACTAGGAGAAAAAGCAGTGGGGATAGAGGGCATCCTTGCCTCAGACCCCTTTGCCCTTTAAAGAAATGAGACGAAGCCCCATTAATTAAAACTGCAAAACTTACGCTGGTTACACATCCCATTACCCAGTTTATAAAATCCAGCTTAAAACCCAGATGAGTCAGCAGCATCCTGAGGTAAGTCCAGCTGATCCTGTCATATGCTTTGGACAGATCTATTTTAATCACAGCCCCTTTCTTGATTGTCTGTCTAATGTTGTGGATTGTCTCCTGAGCTACCCCTATGGCTTCATGTATTTGTCGACCATCCAAAAAACCAAATTGCTCACTTGATATGCTTTTTGAAAGGACCGGTTTCAGGCGCACAACAATAAGTTTTGCTATAATTTTGTAAACACAGTTACAAAGGGAAATAGGTCTGAAGTCTTCAAAGGAGTCCGGGTCCTCCTTTTTTGGGATGAGAGCTATAAAAGTAGCATTGAAAGAGGGGTAAATCTCACCCTTTTTTCTTGATTCTTCCACAACCTCAGTAAGTTCTTCTCCAATTGAATCAAAAAAATGGCTGAACAGTTCGATAGTCCACCCGTCCGGGCCTGGGCTTTTATCTTTTGCCATTGATTTTACAATATTTTCCACTTCCTCCTTTGTCACAACACCAACTAAATCTTCTGCTTCTTCCTCTTCAACAAAGCGGGGAAAGCATTGGGTTGTTCTGATTACCTCTGCTAAAGTGATCCCTTCTTGTTCTGTAAACAGATTCTGGAAGTGGTTCTTTCCCATTCTTGAAAGGTCCTCAAAGGAGGTAGCTTCTCTTCCATCCTGATCCTTTAGCTTCCAAATAGTGTTTGCATTTTTCCGGCCTTTTGCATAGTTATGGAAAAATTTTGTGTTCTCATCTCCAGCTTTCAACCAGATCGCCCTGCTTTTTAGCCTCCACTCCTCTTCTCTGTCTAATAAGATCTTGCTTCTTTGTTTTTCTAGCATCAGGATCTTATCTTTTGACTCCTGATTTACATACCCTTCTGCCTCAGGTTCCTCCATAGCTCTAATTTCAGCATCGATTTTGGAAAGCGCCTCATTCTGAAATTTCTTCCTAGCTTTTGCCCATTCTATGGTAGCTTTTTTGAGTCTCTTTAAATTTTCCATAAACAGGACCCCTTTGTTCTCCGACGAAGAGCTGCCCGGATGTCTCCAAGTATCCCTGAATAGAATATTGTAAGATTCCTCCTGCAACCAGGAGGCATTAAATTTGAAAGGAGCAGCTGGTTTAAGGGGAGGTTTTTGAACTTCCATTAGGATGGGAAAATGGTCAGAGTTCCCCCCTTCACCAACCCATTGTCTGAACATAGGGATGCTGACTGTCAAATCTTCACTTATGAGAAAACGGTCCAACCGCTTTGCCACTCTTTCCTCCCCTGCTCTTCTGTTCCTCCAGGTAGGTTTTACTTTGATTAGATTTACATCTATCAGGTTATGGGAGAGGAGAGCGTTTGCAAAGAAATCCGAAAGCGGATCTTCCCTGGCTGAGGGACCCCAGGCTTCCACATTTCCTATTGAGAAATTTAGATCTCCTCCTAAAATCAAACTTCTGTCTTTCAAAAGAGATTTGGATAGAAGGTTGTTCCAGAAAGACTCTCTCCCCTGACATGGCCCATAGATATTTAGAATCAGAAAAGGAAAACCAATCTCAGGCGAAAAGACCTCCATACCAAGGACATGAGCCATTCCCCAAAGGCTATTTATCTGCAACCTACCTTCTCGAACACCAATAGCCAAACCCCCCGAATGCCCCTCAGCATCTATGGCATGGAAAACCCATCCTGGAAAAGAGATCCTAAGAGCAGATTCCACCTCGAAACTCCTGCCAAGGGTCTCTTGAAGAAATAAGATATCCGGATTGTAACGAGTAACTAACTCCTTTAAGGCCAGTTTTTTGGGTTTACTGGCTAAACCCCTACAATTCCAGGATAAAAGAATCATTTTACAACCTGATCGGGGGGGTTTGCTGCTCTAAGCGCCCCAGGGATGGACATTTGTTTTCCATCAGCAACATCAAACTTTGCTTTAACCTGTGCTTTTGACAGGTTTGATTTCCTACCCCTACCCTTCCTTTTGGAAACCTGAGACGAAGAAGGGCCTAACCCACCAATCGGGTCAGGGGATTCTAACAATTTTCCCTGTCTTTTGTCAAGAGATCTCAAGTTATAATGGCACGCCGGCGAGGAAAGGGAAGGATTCAGGCTATTTAGGGGAACATCTTCGCAATTCAGGTCGATGGAAGGAATAGCATCAATAAGAGTTTCTATATTTAACTGATCATCAATACTACAGTTTTTAACAGGAAATCCATCTTTTAAAAATTCATCTTTAGGTTCTGAAAAAGGAGAGGAATTACATAAGTCTCGGTGCATACCGTTTGGTTCTTCCATCACGATATCAGCTCCTTCAACTGTAGTCTCCTTGGCTTTCTTCTCCAGAGGACCTTGGGTCTCGGTGTCTTCGGGTGCAGTTTTTGTGGCCTGACTGTCAACAGTTTCCTTCTCGAGATGGATCTCCTCCATATCAGTATCCTTATGAAGTTCCTCAGTCACGAAATCCTTCTCCTTCCTCAATTTCTTCTCCCTCTGCTCACCTTTTTTCTGCGATCTCCTTCTGCGATTCCCAAGTGGGCAGTCCCTTGCCAAGTGCCCATATTCATGGCACCTGTGACACCTAAAGGGAAGGTGCTCATAATCCAATGGCTGTTCAAACACATAATCTCTATACTGAAGATTTATGGATTCTGCTAACCCCTCCTTAGGGTTTAACCGAACAAGAATCCTGGCCATAGCTCTTTCGTGGGTGTGAAGGAACGACATGTCGGCTTCAAGGTATGTGCCCAGCAAATTCCCTATGGATTTGAAAACAGATTCCACCCACAGAAAAGGAGGAAGGCCGGGTGCTCTGACCCAAACCGGAAACTCATCTACCTTCTCCCTCTTTGCGTCAAATAATGGCGACCACCTCTTAAACAAGACCGGGCGATTCCCAAAGGCCCAGTTTCTCCCTGCGACCCAATCAGCATCTTCCTTCTTTTCAAAACTGACCATGAACCAGCCCTTCACAAGAACTGCAATTCTGAACGAATTTACTAGGGTTTCTTTCCATTGGATCTCCGCCCACTGGTTCAAAGCTTTGCCAGATAATGCCTTCCCTCTAACTCTACCCACTAAAGTGCATTCCGCCACTACCAGTGCATCCTCAACCTGGACGTCCATGCCAAGAACCAGATTGCCTTCAATCTTCTTCTTCTTTAAGGGTTTTTCCTTCTTTCGTTTACCCCCCGCCTTATCCTGATCGGGATCTTCCTCCCCTCCTAAAGAAATTGGGACTGCATTGTCCAGAGTCTCCTGATGTCCAAACTGCTTTTCTGCAAGGGATTGATCGGCTATATCAGAACGAGAACCCTGGAGACCGCCTTCCAAACCCTCCTTATCAGCTGTGCCGAGCCCCAAGACCACTGCTTCCCTTCCATCGCTTAGGGTTTCCCCCACCTTCCCAGACTTCAAAGCCTCGACAGTCTCATTGATAAACCCTCCTTCGCTCAGACTGGGTTTGGGTGGCTCTTTTGATGAGGAGTGCCTAATAATAGTCGGCTAACTGCTCCCTTCCATCACAACCCTTCCAGACTTTAATTCCCCTCCAACCGACCTCCAAACTCCCTGATTTGTTTGGAAATTGATAATATCCTCGAGCCCCCCTGACAGTCGGACTGCACCTGAGAGAGGTCTATTTTTACTGCCATGAGAGCCGACTGGAACCTGATGTGAGTCTTTCTCCGGGAAAACTGGTGCTAGGATATCCTTCCCTCCTTTGAAACGCAGCCCAGCCAAACCCAGATCTTCCCCTAACAGGCCTTTTGACCCTTTGATGCTCCACGCGCCTTCCACAGACAGATCAGCGGGTGCATGGCTGCCATCTGACCCGAAAAACTTGACTAGATTCTGGGCAGTTACCTCTTTTCCCCACACCGACAGTATGTCCTCAGGAGCCGGGTCTAGGTCAACAGACTCATTAGGTTTCACCATGGTAAAAAACAGTAAAAAACCGATACCTGACACCGCTAGCGGCCCGTTACCTGCTGCTGTCGAGATCGCTTGGGAACGTCGACCGCCGGCTCACCAGGACTGAACAAACAATGAAAAACAAAAACCACTCCGGTTTGGTGTAGTGCTATACCGTTCCGATGTTAAACTCTGCATTATGCCCTTAAACGGCCCTTCAAAAAACTGTCTTACGCATCCTAAGCCTCGGGGTATCCACCAGCTGTCTCTTCCCGTACCATCACGGAACCTGCCAAAACCCTACCGAAAGCCTGGACTATAGCATCCTAGGCCATCGGCCTAGGTTGCCTAGGTTCGATTCCTGCTGCCTCCGTAACTCTCCATCCTCCGCCTCCGCCTCGTCAAGGAGCTCTTGTAAAAAAGGGTCTGCTATATGACCCTTCTTACTTCAGTGTTTTTGAGTAATGTTGTTTTGGGGTTTCGATCCTTTAATCCCTAATGATTTACAACGTATTTTAACAAAAATCTTAAATCTACTTCTTCTAAGAATCCAAAGAAATGAAATGAGGACTAAAAGTTCTTTAAGCCAGATTTGGAAGTAAAGTTTAATCAAGAAAATGAAAATAGAGTTTCTATTTCTACTCTTACTATTGTTTCCAAATCATGAACTAAAAGAACTTAAGAATGAAGTTGCAACTACTCTCTAATCAAAAAAATAATGCTAAATGAAATACTAAAAGCTAAAAGTGAAATTGCAACTATCTATTATGTAAACAAAACTAAAATGAATTACTAAAAATGAAAATGATAATACAACTACTATTTAGTCTATTGCAGAATCAAACTTAATGAAAAACAGAAAATGAAATTGCAACAAAGCTAAGTGAAAGACTTAAGACTGAAAATGAGATTGCAACTAATCTACTATGGAAACTAAATGAAGTGCTTAGTTACTCTGCCTCACAATTTTGGGAGAACAACCTCCTTGTGATGACATTTTGAGGAATTTTGTACTTCATTATTCTAAGAGAAAATAAATACAAAAATGCAGAAAAGACTCATTGCATAAGTGAAGTATTCAACCACTTAGTTTAAGATGAATCATCAACTAGAAGGGCTTTTTAGAAACATTCACCTACAACATGAGTCACTAAACTAGTAATAAAATGGCAAGACAGTAATGGCACTGATCAGTTTTAATTAAAAACCTAAAGACTAATGAAACAACAAATGAAATAAATTACTCTACACTACTGAATTCAACTTCTAACTACTGATAAGATACTAGAAAGAAATTAAACAAAAATAACTATTCTGCATTGAAATAAGCTATTCTGCGTTAGTAAGAAAATGGTAAAGACTGCATTATGAACAAGGTTAGCAAATGGTTATAAACATCATGGAAAAAAAAAACACAGTGAATTTACAGTTCAACTATAAAAGACAAAACAAAATGAAATGTAACCTTAGCTAGTGCAGGGGCCCTCTGCAACTGCTCAGGTTATACGTACTTAATCAACACTCCAACAAACACTTTCAGATATCCATGAAACACATAGTCTTCATATTAAAAACAGAGAATAAGTTTTCAAAATTACAGAGCAATAATCTGAACTTAATACATGAGAAAATTCGAACTGGTTCTGCATTCTTCACACATGTATTTATAGAGAAATTATACACTATTTTATGGAGAAAAATAAGCTACAGCAAAAACACATAGGCAAACAGGCACATAGAATTCTCTTCCTCGATTTCTAGAGACATAAATCTAAGGTAATGGCTGTTGGATTCGATTGCACAGATGGCTGATGAAGTTCGTGGGCTGAGGAGGTTGTTTCAGATCCCATCACTGTGAAACGTGTACAAAATAGAGTCTTGTTTGCCTTAGGTCTCTATGTTTGACTTTTCCTTTGACCAGAGTCTTCCTTGTCGACCTGGGCTAGGTGAATAGGACAGGATCCATGCCATAATGTTTTCCAAGCTTCCCATGTAGTTATTTTCTCCTTCTGACACCTGGAACCTGTAAAAGCATGGAATTACTGTAGAACAGCCGATTAGCTACAGAATAGGCTGTGTTCCATAGCTAAAAGAAAAAAACTAATTCAAACAGCAAACATAAAAGTATAACATGCAAATCACTAAAATGTTCTCCTTAAGGCAATGTATACTAGTTATTGATGATAGGGATGCATTTTCTTCATGGAAAAACAAAGAAAATGGAGGAGAAAAGTTGCTAAGGAAAGGGCAGTTTTGAAGCTCAACATACCCCCACTACAAGACTATTGCATGTCCCCATGCAATCAAAATTGTGAACTTCCTCCTTCTATTGCATTTGTTCTGATACTTCAGCCAACACATCCAATTTCCTCTTCTTGCTTTTCTTTGCACCAACTGCCATCCTTGGCTTCCTCATGAGAAATCTGTACTTGAGGTTAATCAGTGCCCTGTTCAACTTCTTATTTTTCTTTTTTAGGTTTCTGTTCTTCTTGTGCCATAAACCCAAGTGTAGCATGGTGTTATCATGAATAGCTCTACCCACCTTATTATGTTCCTTTAACTTTTCATTTCCTTATTGGATGTGTCTGTTCAGAATTTCTAGCTCATAGATCTCTTGTTTTAGAGAACTGATTAGAGTTTCTTGTGTGGTGGTAGGCTGCTCTAGTTTAGCTGAAGTCCCTCGGTCTACTGATGTACTCTTTTTCTCCAATGACTCTATGTAGTCATAGATTTGTTGTTGTATTGGTTCAATGCCCAGAGAAACTCTTCTTGGGCTACCCTCAAAGTTTTGTGGGGGAGAGTTCTGTGGGCTTTTCTCATATGGAGTACTATTAGGGGACTGAGCTCAAGTTTCTTCCTCCAAATTTATAAACTGAGCCTCTTTTGCTTTCACCTTCTTCACTTTGCCTTGGAACCTAGAACTCCTCCTCAAGTTTTGGGAGCCGATGATCTCTTCTTCTGTATCTTTTTTGCTCTTTCCTTTCTTAGTATATGAATGCTAAAAAGAAAGTTGATGCACAAATCTGAATTTCTTTTCAAGCGACAAATATCAACAAGTTTCTTTTCGAAATCAAAAAATGGAGACGATCACAACACCTTACGATTTTGAAATGAATACTTGTTCTCGACACTAGAAAATTACAAATTCAGACCAAAAGTAATAGTAACAGGATAATCGACCATCAACAGCAATTAAACCCTTTCCTACGATTGAAATCGAAACTTACGACAATTTCAAATCAAAGGGTGATAGTACGATTACGCTACTTTTGCAAAGGAGAACTGTAAATAACTCAACAAACACACAAAAACATCTACAGTTCTTTTGTACAAAGGAGGCAGAATAACAGTAAGGAAAAGGGGTTTCAAACAGACATATACTGATCACAGGCAACAAAATTCAAGAATAGAACTGGAAAGAATGAACCACAGAAGCCACAACTGCACAGAGCTAGTCTAATCAGCACACCTGTAACACAGAGAATATGAAATGCAGCGCATGTTGTCCACTCAGGAAGTGCGCTGAAATTCAGAATCTCTAAACAGTACCTGCGTTGGGCTAGAAATGAGACTCTGTTCGGGATCCGGGTCACAGTTTGCAGTTCAGTTCTTGGGTTTTGGCCGAGCAAAAAACAATCAGTAATGCAACAATCAGGGGTAGATCTAAGGAGGATCTAAGAGCTATCACAAGGACAATCAGATAGTTTGTGAATCAGTTGTTTAAATCATAAACAGATCCAGTAGATGGATTGAAGTATTAGTTGTCTACTTTGCATTTGTCATGGCAAATTCAGTTCGAATGCTACTTGTAAGTTTATGAAACAAACAACAAAGAATGATAAACAAACAAACTAATTAGATCCCTAGCAGAGTCGCCATTTTGTTACAGGGAAAAGTGTCTATATAGAACTGCTCTATCCCACTAAGGTGTGACAGTTGCCTTAGAAACTAACAGAGAAAAGCTACTTTTGTTTTTCCTTTATGAATTATAGATAGAGAGGAACAGAAAGACCAACCACTTTCTTGCGCTAATCTCCTGATTTGATCCCTCTCTTCTTTGATAGTCCTCAGCTACCTGCTCCCTTGCACGCCCAGCTTCACAAAGTTCCTGTAAGATCACAGAAGCATAGCATTATACAAAGACATGGATCTATAATCATAAACAATCTAGGATCAGATGTAAATTGACCATACAAATGTAACAAGCATCAATGACACAAAAGCATGGAGGAAAACTCAAATAGCTTTTATTGATTAACAAGAAAAGAGCCAAGAGGAGTTACAACCAGTTGTTCTGACCCAGCATCAACCTCCCAGCAAAGAAGCCCCTCTTCACCTCAAACAAAGCTTAGATCACCCAACAATCTGATGTTTGTCTCAAGAAACCAACAACAATTCCTTACAATATACAAAATTCCAGCCTCTGGATATCTGGGATGAGGGATCCATATATAGATATCTGTAACGGGGATGAGTCAGCTTGTGATTTAATTAGTGTCTTCTCTCTAATAGTTCTTGCTTCCACTTGGAGACTAATGGCCTCTTGCTCATCCTTGGTTGAATTCAGTGAGGCAAGTGTCACAGGAGAAGATTCTGGAAGCTTCCATTGCCTCTCCACCTCGCGGAATGACACTGCCATTTGTCATTTCTCGCCCATCGCACCCCAAAGAAGGGACTTTTGAAATGCAACGCACCCTCACAGTGTATTTGGGTGAGATGCAACGCACTTAGCGAGTGGAGCAGCTGCAATGATCCTGTTTTGACCAATTATGAGCAGTTTCTCATGGAGAACTTCTGGGAGAAGCTGTAATCTGTTGACCTTGTTCCTTTAGAGGTTAGAACAACACTTTTAGGGACTTAGGAGCCCTTGGTTTATGGACATTTCATGCTTGGGGTCGTAGGGCCCAAAAATGTCTATAACAATTGCCCCCTAAAGCATGAGGCCGTCAATCTTTTGATGTCGGGTGAAATGCTTTATTGTGAGAATCTGAAGTTCTTTCAATGCTGGGAGGAGACCTGTAATAAGATACAATACAATACATTATCTTCATAATATTTTCATGATCTGGCTGAGGCGGGAATTCCCATTCTCAGCTCTATATATTCATTTTCATGTACATAGGACAGACATTCATCTGAGTGTAGACTAATGATTCCGATAGAGCCATCATCCTTTTGAGTGGATGATTATCTGTGCAGCAATGATGTACATTTAATGTCTTTATTCCCCTGAATATATATCGCATCCTGGATGGATGAAACTAGATCCAGGGTATTCAATCTCATCTGATCTTCACTCGAAGTACAAGTCGATCCATGTGAAGAATGTTCTGAAGTCGAACATGGAAAGACATCACTTGATTACTAGTCATTGATGTAAATTGTTAACAAGCGCGAGAGGAATCACCGATAATGATAATGACCCTCAAGGTACCGCAGTACAATTTACGTGGTGTGAATAAAGGAATTGGCGTCGAACACCACGCAAAATCTTTCGGTCGAAGGCCATTGATGTAAACCTGTCGCCGGAAGTGAGAAACTTGCCATTGAGGCATGCAAGCTTCAAAGTACTAAATGGGGTGTTCCTAGATCAACTTCTTGGATAATGAGCTGATGTCGACAAGAAGTGATCTGTCACAGGAGGGCCTTAATGAATCCCACATCAATGACATGGAATGGAGCAAATGATTTTAATGGAGGTGAAAACGATCTGGTGATATAAGGTTCAGGGTGGCGGTCATGAAAGAATGGAGTATAATGTATGGTAGTGGGTGAGACACAGGTGAATTCACTGAATGACTTCTCTTGAACATATCAACGACACTGATGTGATGGATTGGTAGCATTAACCCCAAATGTGGATGGTATGGCGTGACCATGGTGATGTGACCGGTGAATGAAACAACCCAACCCAACTCGGACACGGAGTGGAAGTGTCATGTTCAAGAGCGACTTGCTACCAACAAAGTTTCTTCAAGTTTTCTTCCCAATTTTCCCCAGTCATTGCTGACCAGTACCTCTTTATTTTTTTCAAGCTTGAGGAGGATAACATATGCTTGTTCTATAATTTTCCCTTCGGACAAACCCATCGCTATGTTTTAGCGAGCCTAGTGACAGTGAAACTCGTTCTCGTCTATAGACAAGTTTGTCACTATTAATCTTTTTAACGAGTTTAACGACAAAGATAACTCAATCCTTTTCAATTTTAGAGATTCTGAAAAGGAACGTAAAGGTAACTCCAAAATTCCTCTTTCGTCATCTAATCCTTTAAGTCCGAAAAAGTATAAAACAATACATAAGGGATGAATTTTTGATACTTTTAACGAGCCGAACAAAACAAGCGCTCGATCTTTTTGTGTAATAATCCCTCAGGTCCAAAAAGATTAAAATCTAGAGGAGGGATAGCACTTCCTATCCCTTTAACGAGCTGGAGAGGCCAATTGCTCGACAATCTTTTCATATTTTACGAGTGAGTTGAAAAGAGCTTAAAGGAGACTCGTCTTTTGAGGAACGAGTGATAAAATGGGTAGCAGTTGATTCCAGGTAAGGTTTGGAATTTTCCAATCATGGCAGTGTCACAAGGATGGCTAGTGAAATCACTCTTCACAGCTGTTCCTCAAAATGGGTAAACAATCAAATGGGGGTGAATGATCGGCCAATGAAAAAGTGGAGGTGACGGTGCAAACACGACCAAGGCTTTAATGGCTGAAGTACTACATTCACGATGGTTATTTACCGGGGAATAGCTCATTTTTTAATGAGCTTAAATACGGGGGGAAACATTTGCTCATGGCTTATGTTTATTTTTTAACGAGCTTGAACTATGTGCTAAAACTGCTCGATTGATCCAGTCATGTGATAAGAATGTCTCATATAAAACGGCAACTTTTAGAGTTTTGCCCCACATCCTTTCTTTATGCAAGTTAGGAGACGACCAATCCTACGAGTTTAAAGGGTTAGAGGTCCTATAAATTTAAAAAATAAATAGTCTCTCTTCGCTTGCACGCCAAAAGGCTTGCATGCCCCCAGGTATAAAACAGAGTTTCAAGGTTACCCCTTCTTTAGTCCGTTAAAACATTTGTTTTACCGAGAGAGGTCTACCTCTTACAGGTTACCAAAGATAGTTCTATTTACGGCGTAAACAAAACACCTCTTCGGCGATGTCTACCGAGATAAACAAAGGCGAGTGGCGATGCCCGCCAACTCACATAACTTTGACAAGAGGATCTTATTCCAATCCAACTCCCTCTTCCAATCACGGATGGGAGTACAGAGGTCATATACTTTCGCAGAAACCTACTCTATACCCGAGGTTTTCCTGCCGAAGCAAACCAAGGTGCATGCCCCCTGGGTTTCAGTCATGTCCCTCGAATCACTCGCGCTCATCAGGTGGACGGACTGGGGGTTGAGACATTTCTTACGTGAAAAGACCATTCAGGGATGGTATATGACTATTTGCTATGTGTGATCCAGGAAATGAAAGCTGGTCTACGAGCTTGACCACTCTTCCTTCGTGTGGAAAACACATCACTCTAAAGAGTGATGAGACAATGGCTCTCATGCAATAAATATAGTCTCGTCCAAGGAGTAGATTGTAATATAGGGGTCCTTGAACTACCATTACGTTCATGTGAACGGTTTTCCCTCTCAGTGTTATGGGCACATTGGTAAGTATCCCTAACGATCGACTGGTTCCTTTATCAAAACCTGTTAGATTTCTGATCTCAGGCAAAAGCGATGGCGAACCAAGCGCTTTCCAAGCAGTCGAGGAAAGGATACTAACAGAAGCCCCCTCATCTATGATGGTACCAACCATAACCATTCTATATATTTGAACAATAATTCGGAATGGTATACTAGCTGGTAAACGGGGTCTGCCTAGTTGATTCCAGTCGAAGGAGACAACTAGGTTTCTTGGAGGTGGGACCGAATAGACGGTCGGGTACGACTCTGACGAACTTCCTTCCTGTGGTAAAGGAATGGGTAAACTGTCCCCATGTTCGTTGGAGTCTGTGCTTGTGAAAAGAATTTGGATGGTGTCATCCTTGTTCTCTTCAATGATTGTATCATCTGAAGATGGAACCTCTGAAGGCAAAACCGGGTCAACTGCCGCCTCGACCTTTTGACTTTCGTCTGGTATGGGTTCAGATGGTTTATCTTCAATGATAGATGCTTCGGCTGACCACCTGAGTGGGTTAGCTGGATTTTCAACTAGTGACGGACTTGGCAAGAGTTTTTTATATCCAGGAGGAAGTCGTAACGGTGAAACCGGTCGATTGTCCAAAACTCTTTTAACTTCATCTAAGAAGGGACAACGGTGGACGGCATGATCGCCTTTGCACAGTTTACAAGGAAATCTATATTTTCCTTTTTGTCCTCGGGCTTCACTTTCACTAGTTGACGGTGTGTTTTCAACATGATCATGAGAGGTTGATGACATCGGGTTGTGCAAACGAGGAGACCAGTCCCTTAAGATCTGAGGGATGCAAGGACAATCTCTATGATAGTGGTCTCCTTTGCAAATGACACATGGTGATTTAGGCCTGGTCGGTGCAGTGTGTGGATTTTCGCTAGACAACAATCGTTTACCCCCATTTGCTTTTGGCTCCTTCTTATTCTTCTCTTTCTTCTTCTTTCCTTCTTCTCCTTAGGTACTTGACTTTTGGCTTTACCAGCCCCATCAAGCGAAGAGGAAGGAGGAGAGGAAGAATTAGAGGAAGTAGAAGGTTGGTGGGTAACTCTGGACTCGTCTAGTTGCTAATTCGATTGTTCAGGAATTGTGGTGTTCTGAACGACAGAGGTTGAGAAGAGCCATACATGCAAACCAATTGTCAGTCTTGGAAGTGACAATGTGGCCATATGGGGTGCACCAACATCTCCCCAAGAGGAGAAGGGACTAGGATTTCCTCCAAGGGGAATTCCTTGGTTGGTGGATTCCATTTTCTCAGCCCAAGATCAACGTAGGAAAGGGTAATGAATATTCAGTTTAAAATAAATTTTAGACGCTTTGACACAACCTTTTTTTTCAATTTTTAAGAGTCGAGAAAAAACAAAAGATGACTCTAGTCTCCTTTGATTTTTAATGAGCCTGAAGTGACAAGTTCTCAGATGGACCTTTTCCATTAAGGAGTCTGAAAAGGAACGAAAGGGACTGCTCTGGAAATCTAGGTAGAGGGATTACCAAACCAATCGCAAAACTGCAGAATACTTTTTACGGTAGACAGTCAATCTTCCCGAATGTTGTGTTCAGTGCATTGCGATCGATAGGGCGGCAGACACGGCTTCCTATGGATAAAGGATTAAGCCTATTGGGGTCTCCCAAAATATACTCGACGGTACGTGGGAGCACAAGTCCGTATTGGCACTTATCGTCTCAAAGTGGAGGAATCACCCAACCATCAATGCGAACAACAGTTACCAGGCTTTACGACGCCAGAATACGTCTCTAGCCTAGACTTCTAAATGTTGTGCATTAAGTTCCAAAGCGTTGTTAGATTCATTGAATGTATTTTAAGTTGATCTTGTTTATGAAGTTTGCCTTTCGGGTTCACCACGAGATGTAGATGTAATTCCTAAAATGAAATCTAAGATGATAAACAAACTTTTTATCTCCTTTATGAAATGAAAATCCTAGCTACTAGGGAAAAGAAAGACATAATCTTTTCACAAAGAGCAAACAACACACTCTAAATGCACTTTCCTAAATCAAGCCAATTAGAATGTCTATATGAAAATGCACATGCATGTATTTGTTTTCGACTTTCTGAGTATATGAATGCTAAAAACAAAGTTGATGCACAAATCTGAATTTCTTTTCAAGCGACAAATATCAACAAGTTTCTTTTCGAAATCAAAAAATGGAGACGATCACAACACCTTACGATTTTGAAATGAATACTTGTTCTCGACACTAGAAAATTACAAATTCAGACCAAAAGCAATAGTAACAGGATAATCGACCATCAACAGCAATTAAACTCTTTCCTACGATTGAAATCGAAACTTGCGACAGTTTCAAATCAAAGGGTGACAATACGATTACGCTACTTTTGCAAAGGAGAACTGTAAATGACTCAACAAACACACAAAAACATCTATAGTTCTTTTGTACAAAGGAGGCAGAATAACAGTAAGGAAAAGGGGTTTCAAACAGACATATACTGATCACAGGCAGCAAAATTCAAGAATAGAACTGGAAAGAATGAACCACAGAAGCCACAACTGCACAGAGCTAGTCTGATCAGTGCACATGTAACACAGAGAATCTGAAATGCAGCGCAGGTTGTCCACTCGGGAAGTGTGCTGAAATTCAGAATCTTTGAACAGTACCTGCGCTGGGCCAAACAAGACTCTGTTCGGGTTCCGGGTCACAGTTTGCAGTTCAGTTCTTGGGTTTTGGCCGAGCAAAAGGCAATCAGTAATGCAACAATCAGGGGTAGATCTAAGGAGGATCTAAGAGCTATCACAAGGGCAATTAGATAATTTGTGAATCAGTTGTTTAAATCATAAACAGATCCAGTAGATGGATTGAAGTAGCAGTTGTCTACTTTGCATTTGTCATGGAAAATGCAGTTCGAATGCTACTTGTAAGTTTATGAAACAAACAACAAAGAATGATAAACAAACAAACTAATTAGCTCCCCAGCGGAGTCGCCATTTTGTTACAGGGAAAAGTGTCTATATAGAACTGCTCTATCCCACTAAGGTGTGACAGCTGCCTTAGAAACAAACAGAGAAAAACTACTTTTATTTTTCCTTTATGAATTATAGATAGAGAGGAACAGAAAGACCAACCTCTGTCTTGCGCTAATCTCCTGATTTGATCCCTCTCTTCTTTGATAGTCCTCAGCTACCTGCTCCCTTGCACGCCCAGCTTCACAAAGTGCCTGTACGATCACAGAAGCATAGCACTATACAAAGACATGGATCTATAATCATAAATAATCTAGGATCAGATGTAAATTGACCATACAAATGTAACAAGCATCAATGACACAAAAGCATGGAGGAAAACTCAAATAGCTTTTATTGATAAACAAGAAAAGAGCCAAGAGGAGTTACAACCAGTTGTTCTGACCCAGCATCAACCTCCCAGCAAAGAAGCCCCTCTTCACCTCAAACAAATCTTAGATCACCCAACAATCTGATGTTTGTCTCAAGAAACCAACAACAATTCCTTACAATATACAAAATTCCAGCCTCTGGATCTCTGGGATGAGGGATCCATATATAGATATCTGTAAGGGGGATGAGTCAGCTTGTGATTTGATTAGTGTCTTCTCTCTGATAGTTCTTGCTTCCACTTGGAGACTGATGGCCTCTTACTCATCCTTGGTCGAATTCAGTGAGGCAAGTGTCACAGGAGAAGATTCTGGAAGCTTCCATTGCCTCTCCACCTCGCGGAATGACACTGCCATTTTTCATTTCTCGCCCATTGCACCCCACAGAAGGGACTTTTGAAATGCAACGCACCCTCACAGTGTATTTGGGTGAGATGCAACGCACTTAGCCAGTGGAGTAGCTGCAATGATCCTGTTTTGACCAATTCTGAGCAGTTTCTCATGGAGAACTTCTGGGAGAAGCTGTAATCTGTTGACCTTGTTCCTTTAGGGGTTAGAACAACACTTTTAGGGACTTAGGAGCCCTTGGTTTATGGACATTTCATGCTTGGGGTTGTAGGACCCAAAAATGTCTATAACATACCTTTGGAACCTTACCTTCCACTTGCTAATATCTTGATGTTTGCTTCCGCAGGTGCTTTTAGGCATGATTGGTCTTCAAAGTTGTTTTCTCTTCAATTACCTGCTTATAAGATTTTATTATGAACTAGCCACTTTGTGCTTGGACTGATAATCAAATTGTTGCTGCAGAATCAGATTAGCTGTAGAACAGGATCAGCTACGGAACGGGACCAACTGCAGAACATGGAAATAGCTGCAGAATGTAAAACAGAAAGTAAGTAATGGCTTTTGAATGAATGAAATGGAAATGGTTATGTGAGTGAAAATATGAGAAGATGGTAAATGAAAATGGAGATGAAAGAAATGTTGGAAAAGGAAAAATTTATTGGTGAAATATGGCAATGGAGTGAAGTGAAATTGTAAAAGTAAAACAAAGTGAAATGAGATGAAAGAATGAATTTTTGCAGAATGCAGAGTGAGGCACCGTTTTTTCAGAAAAAGAAATGGAAAATATAGTGTGTGAGAAGCTTCTGATTTTCACCCTGTAATTTATGTATAAGCATGCCAATCAGTGATTGGTTTTCAACCTTACACAATTTTATTATTATTATGATTATTATTTCTTTTTTTCTTAGATAGGAAAAACAAAGACTAAATTGGTGGAGAAGAAGGATTCTTCTTCACCAACTTCATTTCAGAATTGTTCTGGAAGACCTTGATGAACTCCTCTTTTGAGATTGGTTTTTGATATATTTTCAATCTATGACCATTCACAAGAAGAGGAGTTTGACTTTCATCTATTGTTTTGATCCTCACTTCTCCATTACTGAAAACTTTTCAATCTCATATGGCCCAAGCCAAGAGTTTGAAACTTCCCTTGAAAATATTTAAACTTTGATTCAAATAATAGTGCCCAATCTCCCTCTTGAAACTTTTTGTCCTTGATGTATTTTTCATGCCATTTAGCCCTCTGTTGTTGGACTAGACCAGTCCTTTCAACTGCCTCTTTTCTAATTTCATCAAGTTCATTTAATTGCTCCAGTCTATGTTTTTGAGCTTCTGATAAATCCATACCCAACTGGACTGTCATCTTGAAATTTTTGACTTGGAACCCTATAGGGAACAGGACTTGTTTGCCATAAACAAGTTCATAGGGTGTATGTCCCATTGTGTTCCTCCATGTAGTTCTATAGGCCCATAAGGCTTCAAGAAGCCTTTCTGCCCAATCTCTTATATGTAGATGCATAGTCTTGGTGAGGATTCCTTCAATCACTTTATTTGTAGACTCCACTTGACCATTTGTTTATGGACGATAGGGAGTAGATTTCCTATGCTTGATTTTGTACTCCTCCATAAGCCTTTCCATCATGTTGGATATGAATTGAGATCCCTAATCTGTCACAATTTCTCTTGGAACACCAAAGTGATTAAAGATGTCCTCAAAAAGAAAACTAACTATAAATTTTTCGTTAGCAAAAAGTAATGCTTTGGCTTCTACCCATTTGGTGACATAATCAGTGCATACCAATATATACTTTTTCTGCTTAGATGGAGGATTAATTAGTCCAATAAAGTCTAAAGCCCACTTTAAGTGTTCGATAAGTACCTAAATTTGTAATGGCATTTCATTTGAGGGAGCAGGTTTCCCTACCCTTTGACAGCTGTCGCACCTTCTAACATATCCTTTAGCATATTTGAAGATGGATGGACAATAATATCCTAAAGAAAGGATTTATAGGCTATCCTCTTGTCAACAAAGTGTCCACCACATGGCTCATCATCACATGATTTGAGAATATCAGACATCTCATCTTCCCTGTGACACCTTCTGATCATAAAATACGGCCCTGTTTTATACAATTCATTAGTTATCCATGAATATCTTGCACTTTCTTGAATAATATTTCTTTTCTCTCTAGGAAATAAATGAAAAGGCAACTTCCCTATAACCAATTAATTAGCAACATCTACAAACCAAGGAGTTTGAGTGATTACTGCAAAGAGATATTCACCAGGAAACGTATCTTCTACCGAAGAGTCTTCTTTGATATTTTGAATCCTAGACAAGAAATTAGCAACTGTATTTTGTTTTCTAGGTCTATCTAGCACAGTAATGTTCAATTATTGCAAAATTAAAATCCATCTTGTAACTCTTCCATTAGTAATAGGTTTATTCATCAAATATCTAATTGCTTAGTGATCTGTATGAACTAAGGTTTCATAGCTTGTTATATAGTGTCTGAACTTCTTAATTGCACGAACAAAAACTAAGAATTTGTTTTCAGTCACAGTATAATTCAACTCAGCCTGGCTTTGTGCTTGTCAAGTGAGCCATTAGCTTTATAATTTTTCTTGTAGGCCCACTTGTAACCAATTGGTTTGGTACCCAATGAAGGATCAACCATCTTCAAAGTGCAATTCTTTATCAAGGTATCATACTCCTTATCATGGTATCATGTTCTTGTCTTTCCAACCTCATCAGGATGAACACTTTCAAGTGTCTTTTTTAGCCACTTTGTGGGACCTTTTTGAGATGGTCCAGGATGCTCAGTTGATTGAGTTGGGACTGGATCAAGATTGAGTCTTCCAATTCTATCAATTACATCATTCAAAGTATCATTAGTGGTTGGAGTTTCATGTGGGGGAGAGAGTGATTCAGAAGAAGATTCCACATATTGATCTAGTGTAGGAATCCCCCCTTCAAGATGTGGAATGTGATTATCAAATTCTTGAAATGATTTTCCATGACCAAATCTATCCAATTGATCAAGTTTTCTCTCAACAACATTGTTAGCTTTGGAATATTCAAGAAAGATTACATCTCTAAATACAACAAAATTTGTATTAACTTCATCATAGAGACAGTATTCTTTGGAGGTATTTGAATACCCCAAGAAAATATAATTATGACTCCTTGCACCAAGTTTTTTTCTATGTACCTTTGGTATCAAGTCATAACAGGTGGAACCAAAGACCCTGAGATGCTTTTCCAAAGGAATGTGGCCATACCACATTTCATAAGGAGTCTTGTTTCTAATAGCATTAGATGGACATCTATTCTTTACATATACAGCAAATAGAACTACATCGACCCAAAACATCAATTTTACATTCTTGAAACATCATGGAACGTACCATATTTAATATTGTCCTATTCATTCTTTCAGCTACTCCGTTCTGTTGGAGATTATAAGGCACAATTGTTTGATGTTTTATCCCATGTTGGCGAAGATAGTTTTTAAATTCATTTGAAGTGTATTCCTTTCTATTATCAATGTGAAAAGATCCAATATGAGATTGTACATCATTTTCAATCCATGTATGAAAGTTATTGAATGTTTGAAAAGGATCAGATGTGTTCTTTAATAAATAAACTCAACACATTCTAGTCTATTCATCAATAAATGTCCTCATATATTTATTTCCATTTTCAGAAGGAACATGCATTGGACCACATAAATCTAAATGAATGAGATCAAGTTTTCTATGTGCTCTATTATGTGAATAATGAAAAGGTTGTTTTCTATGCTTTTCTAGAATGCATACATCACATTGCTTAAATTTCCTAGGAATTGCAGGCAAATCAGTAACACCATTTTTCTTCAACAAGTGAAGGTCGTCATAGTTCAAGTATCCAAATATAGCATGCCATAATAGATTTTATGGAAATGTACCTTCATCATAATGATAACTAAATGAGAAATTTTGTGCACGAGCAGAGGTACCTTGCAACTTGAGAAGCCTTTCTTCTTTTATCACCATCATGAAAAGTGAGTGATATGATGCTTTTCTCACCTCAACCTTTCCATGGAACATATGGATGGAGTGTCCTTGCTAGCGGATGTGGACCAAGGACAACAAGTTTCTCCTTAGTTGTGGGAGATATAAAACATCATGCAGAAGAAAGTTTGGAACACCAGGCAAATTAAGCCTGATTGTGCCAAGCCCTGATGGCTTGATTTTTTATTTGTCTACAAAGTATACTGCTCCATCTACACTATGAGTAAATTCTTCAAAAATTATTTTCTAAAATTCATGTGGGAAGTTTCTCCTGAATCAAGCAACCAATCATTTTTCCAAGAAGAAAGTGAAGCATTAAATAAGTCTTCATTTATTCCAATATTACAATGTGCCACAACATAGTTAGCGGATTTAGGTGCTCTACCTTTCTCTTTGACATTGGTTTTACATTTGGGTTGATTTCTTTCCTACTCAATTATGTCCCAAGGAAATTTGCATGTGGATGCATCATGTAATCCATCTCTATTGCAACGTATGTATTGAAGATCAAACTTTTCTCCTTGATAGTGTCTTCCCCCCCCTACCTTTGAAATTTCTTCTTCCTCTTCCTCTTCGACCACCACTTACTTTGGAAGAATCTTGAGCATGATTCTTCTCTCTATGTGCAACACACACTACTTCTTCAAAAGACTGAGGAGTTGTCTTCTTCCCAAAATCTCTCTCTCTCTTACCAAATTTATTCACAAGGGAGTCAAAGGTTATTTCTTTGAGGTTTCCATTTGCTTGCAATGACTCAAGATAATTTGAATAAGTGGGATAAAGTGCCTTGACAAAAGCTATTAGAGGAATGACTAGTTCAACATTAGTGACTTTGATATCATGCATCATAGATTTTACTTCTAATGCAAGAGAAAGAGGATCATCATTTTGTAGTTCAAGGTTGAAAAATTTAATCATCAGTTGGAAAACTTTTAGCGCAGAGTGTGAGTCATAGAGTTCCTTCAATTTTTGTAAGGCTTCAAAAGAATTCAAAAATGGTGAATATAGTGACTCACCTTTTCATTTACAGATGTTGAAATTAATGCATAGGCCTTCCTATTCTTGTTTTCCCAAATGGAGAATTCCTTGTCTGAAGTAGGCTTTGCTGGTTCATTGTCTCCTTCTCGAACACAAACTCCTTTCCACATTTCATTAAAAATGAGAGTCTGTTTGATCTTCCACGACCATTCTAGATAGTTCTCCTTCCTGGTGAGAACCACTCCCACAATACATATCTATGAATGCATTTTAAAATCCTTGTACTATAAAAAAATAATTTTGCTGCCAATAGACTATAAAAAATTGCACCTCTGCTGATAATACTGTGAAATTTTTTATTTATATTCTCATGTATTTTTATTTTTATTTCTGGATAGAGGTATTATGTGGGGAAGGGAATTAATAGGGAGGTACTAATGGGGGGAGGGTTATATGGGGAAAGGCATTCAAGATATGGATCATATGTATATCGAGGAGCATTCAATGTAGAGGCAGTGTATTTGTATGGAGGAGCAACGCTTATATGGTAGTGTATTTGTATGGAGTAGTGTTGATATGGCAGTGTATTTGTATGGAGTAGCATTATATGGTAGCGTTTGAAATAGGAAAGGGAGGAGGTGGTGGGAGAAAACTTGTATGGAGAAAACCTATGTGCAGAATAGTGAGGAACGTATGGATTGGGGTCGAGGTGTGGTAACATTTACAAACAAAAATGGGTGTCTATGTGTGCTTAATGTTATGCGTTATGGCAGTGTTAAACAGTGGATGGGTATACCACAGTGGGTCAGAGCCGAGGTAAGTAGGAGGTAACTCAGGTAAGACCAGTGTAAGACACACAGGTGAGGTAACTCAGGTGAGACCAGTGCAGGTCGACTGGAAAATACACTGATGAGAAGCATTATTCTAGGAGAAATTTTGGAGTGCACAATAAAAAAATAGAAACTAGTTATTGTGGTAAGCTCATATGACAACATTCAAAATAAAACCTAAAAACTTCACAAAAAAATTACTCACAATGGGTATTCGTTCCAGCCTTGATGAATATAAATGCACAAAATCTTGCAGAAAATATGGCAAGGAATATACCAAATATAGGAACAAAACATGGTAGAGAACTGACAGGAGTTACAACACATAAACTAGTTTGGGAGTTGGCTCTGATACCATGTCATGCTAGGAGGTAACTCCTCAAATAAATTGTGTTTATTCATTAATATTCCTCCTTGCTATATACATGAGGGAGTGACTCTTGGGTTTCACCTCCCGATGACTCTTCATTTTCCATTATTTACTATTTACATTATCTACGAGTGTTCATCCAATCCCCATGATTAAGTGCCAACAGAAAATATTGCGGAATCAAGAGAAGATTTCAAAAAGTTTTATTTTGAAATCCAATTATGAATTCAAATAATAAAACTAAAATTTTATTAATAAGAGAAATTATGTCTTACTATTACTCTGAGCTTATCTCGATTGATGATTCGTCGAATATTTGGCAATCAACAATCGAGGTAAGGATGTTCCTTACTATTATGATAATAAATACTAGAGTTGTCATCGTCCACTACATTATAGTCTTCCTCCACATAACCAGAGTATTGCACTTCAAATTTTTGTTCCTCTAATTGGTTGGTTTGTTATTTTAAACTTTGGCTACATCATTTTCACGATTCTCCAATGCATATATTGTTGATGGTGTCATTGATTTCAATCTATCTTGCTCCTTCGGTGATTCCAAACCATTAACAATGCAGAGTTGATGATCTATTGTGATGTTTGTTTGAAACATGTGAGAAAAATTGCCAGGGAAAAATACAGACAAGCAACAACATATTTATTGACAATGACATAAAATATGAGCAGCAAAATACATATTCATACTGGGATTAAGATTCAGGTGAGCATCTAGCGAGTCTTCAACATCTGTAAGTGATCCATTCTAATCCTAAAAACCAAATTCAGACTAAATCCTTCTGCACTTGGAAACAAAACTTTTAAACCTGCTAAAAAATAAATTTAAACTAAATCCTTCTCCACTTGGTAATAACACTTTTAAACCTGCTGAAAAATAAATTCAAGCTAAATCCTTCGGATCTTGGAAACAACCCTTTTAAACAAATTGTAGACATTTGGTTCTCAAAATATATCTGAGAGAGAGTGAAATTCTTTCTTCTCAAATCAATAGTGATATTCCCATAGCATCAAATATATATGGTTCAATAATTTAGCACCTCACATTTGTTATGTGACTTGTCATAGTTATGCAGACACAAAACTAGGTATTAGAATAATCTAGATGTTAAAGATCATATCACATTACTCATCTACCCCCAGGAAAAGGGAAATGAGAGTTTTAGTATTTAGTTTTTTAATAATGATTTTTTAATTTGAGTTTTAATATTGACTTGTTGATTTTTTAATATTGATTTAGAGTTTTAATATTGATTTTTTGATTTAATGTGAGTTTTATGGGTAAGAGTAGGGCTTAAAATTTGATGGGGGTTTATTTGTATTTTGTTTATTTAATTGTGAAATATTGACTATTTAAAATTTGTACAAAAAACTCAGTTTCATGGGTGAATTGAAAATGTGTCTATATATGTATGTATGTGAGTAATATATTCTAAATATAAGTATCACATAATGTGGTATACATAGATATTAATATTCTACGATGAGATTGCAAGATAAGTTCAAAATGCTCTTATATTGTTGAAACTCCAAGAAAACCTTAGATTCACCCATAGTGGGTCATTGGAATTATTAGAAAAGGTTTGTCTCCCTCTCTATTCACATTGTGCACATCTAAGCCTGGAGTTTAAACACAACATCCTACATCTAAGCCTAAAGTCTAAACAAAACATCCTAAATTTTATAGGTTGATATTTATGCAATATGCCCAACCCATGGGTTTAACCAAGTTAATGACTTTGACCAAGTTACTTAGAAATTTTTCAAAATGTTTGACAATAATTTGTAGAATCTTTGAAATTACAAAAATAATTCTTAAATTACATAAATTGTTGAGTTAATCTCAACGCTTATGCCATATATTGGTTACATCATTAACAATTAGGCAAAATCTAGTTACATGTATTTTCATTTTTTCTTATTTTAATATGTTTAATATTTGTATCTTGAGTGAGATATGTTTTAAATACTCTACCTAATAATATTTTAAAATCATTAATATAACAATGAAGTAACAAGTCTAATAATTCTAATATTAATATCAAGGTTAAGCTTCATTTAATAACTATGATAATATAGTAAATGTTAGAGTTTAATAATAATAATAATGAGGAGGAGGAGGTTGAAGTTTTATTATAAAATTCAGAGTATTATTAATAAGTTTAAAATTAATATTAGTAAATTTAAAGCTTAAAATGTTTGAAGTTTAAATACCAACCATGATCAACCATGGTCAATCATTGTTATTCATTATCACTGGTTCTCAGTGATACATAACATTATTTAGCCATACTCAGTGATGCTCAACTTTGGTCAATCATAGTCACCCTTTCTCAACCATTGATATCCCATTCAGAGTAGAAAACCCCTTGTTCTACCCATTCCTAATGGTGAAGTATGGTCAATAAAAGTTAGAATGGTATAGCATGGTCAACCAGGGTATCTATGATTGAATGTGGTGAACCATTGTTAAAATGGGCAACCATAATCTATCATAGAAAAGTATGGACAACCATAGTCACCATAATCAATCTTAAAAAAACCATGGTCAACCCATGCTCATCATGGCCAACAATGATCAACAGAGGATATGATGGGAAATGTTAGGCAATTGTAGCCATTCATTATCAATATAGACTACCCTAATGCATGAAAGAAAACTATGGTCAACTGTAGTGCAACTATGCCACCATGGTCAACCATTATAAGCCGTGGTTGACTCTATTTAGCATGGCTGACCTTCATCAACCATGGTTAGTCATGTTCAACCATGGTAAACCTAGGTCAACTATGGTCAATCATTGCCATATTTGGTCAGCCATAGTCTCTATAATAAACCTTTAAAAATCATGGTCAACAAAGCTCAACATGGCCAACCATTATTAATTAGGTCAAATATGCTCAATGTAGGTCAATGTTGTAAGACATGGACAAACGTTGTCACAATGTAACAATCAATCTAACAATAGTTATCACAATGTTACATTGCATTGTAATTTATTCAATGTCGCATTGCAACTTTACAAAATTGAGAATTATTATTAGGGTTTATAATTTTAGGGTTTAATATTAGGTTTATAATATTAATATTAGGGATTATAATCCTTGAGTTTCCTATATTAAATTAGGGTTTATAATATTAATGGTAGGGCTTATTATATTAATTGCAGGGGTTATAGTCCAAGGGTTTATAATATTAATCCCAAGTTTTTTAATATTATATTAGGGTTTGTAATGTTAATCCTAATTTTTTAATCACATGGTTTTAATATCAATCCTGGAAGTTATAATATCAATCTTAGGGTTTAAAATATTAACCTTAGGGTTTGTAATATTAATCCTAAGATTTAATATTAGTCTTAGGGTTTAATATAAAGCAGGCTTGTAGCTCTTTAGTCCTTGTATGCAAGTGATACAAGGTCAATTCACATTTGTTGTCACTATAACCATTATGTGCAACATCATAACCCCTGCATGATGCATGGGAAAGATGAGGTTTGAACTTGTGACTTGCTCAGTAGCACAAATCTCATAACAACACATTCGTTGGCCAACCTGTTGTACTGCAAAGGCTAAATCTGAATATTAATATTACTATAATATTATCATAATATAATAGCACACAAGTGCATGATACAGCGGTCGGGGCAATCGGTTCCTTCGCACCCGGCTTGCGTTCGATCCTCCATGGTGCCGCTGCATAGCAACCTTTACTGTTCCATTTGCGAATGTATTCCGGATGTGACGACTTAAATGTGATAGATGTCAGCTAGACTAATATGTATAATGTATAAAAAAGAAAGCCCCATATCGCTTCTTTTAGGAGCTAGCCCCTCCCTTTTTAAATATTATCATAATATAATTATAATTATTATAAATAATAATTATAATGGTATATTAATTAATATTAATTATATATTTATCGTTTATCAATCATATATATATAATAATTATTTTACTAAAAATTTATAATATATATCAATCATTTTAAAATTATGTGAAATCTCAACTTAAATCCCCACACTTATACCAACTATAAAGTTAGTTAAAATTTTAAATTAAAAGGCCATTGATAACTGATATTATGATCCATGTGACATTATCGTAGTTTTATGGTCTACAAAATTTGCCCCTTTGCCCATTTTCTACTTAAAATAGATAATGACACATCCTTAATTCAATTTTAAAGCTTAAAGGTTAACCCAATCAAGTCAATAGAAAAGGATGATTCGGTGGGAAAGTAAAGAAGGGTCCGAGATAAGATTTTATTTCGGGGCTAGTAAAGAATAGTCTACATAAGATTTTATTTTATTTCCTTCTTATGAATAGTTATTGATAATGGAGGCATTTTATCCGTTTCACTTGATTTAAAAATGATAATATCGCTCTCATGTATTGCTTTCGCCCCATTCCTCTCTCTAATATTATATTTTTCATACTGGAAAAAATGGTCTTTTTGATTATTGAGAATTGTTTACTTTTATTGTGGATTTGGGTGTAGAGTCAACCATTTACTTTACTTTGTGACTGTAATTGGCTCCCGTTCATACTCAATTTGAACGTTTCATTTTTATTAATGCCTGCTCATCAACACTTTGATCCGTGACGAATGCCCAGCTGTTCTTCTTGCCTTAGTCAATCCACATGGGAAATAAATATATGGCTATTATATTTTTCATATTTGAAAAAATTATATTTTTGACTGTTGAGAATGGTTACTTCTAGAATCTAAAGAGAATTGTTTGGTTTTTTAGTGGATTTGGGTCGAGTCAACATTTACTTTGTGACTGTGCCCTGGCATGACCCAAATCATTCATATTCAGCCTCTTTGTTTAATGCCTGCTCATCAACAATCTGATCGGTGACGAATACCCAGCTATTCATCTCGATGTTGTTTTAGTTTTTGCTGTAATCATCATGCAGGTGGACGCTCTGGCCTCGCTGGTTGCAGTCCTGATATTCATCTCGCAGCTTGCGCACTCCCATGGAAGTACTTCACGTTTCTCTTTCCCATCATTTGGCAATAACAACCGCAACCAGTTAATATACATGGGAAACGCCTCGTTTTCTCCTTCACATGGTTACATCGATCTCACTCCGTCGCCAACCGCCAAATCCAACGCTTCTATTAATCAGACGGATCCATATTCTCAATTGGTCGACTGCATCGGAAGGGTCCTCTACAGTAAACCAATAACTGTGTGGCCGACCACATTTACGACCACTTTTACCATGCTCGTCCACAACATCACCAATCCTACTGGGGTGAAGAATTTCAATGCCGACGGTCTGGCCTTCATCATAGTCCCCACCAACAAACCCTTTCTTCCCGAAAGCTTCGGATCGTTTCTGGGCATGTTTGATCCATCAACAGACGGAAACGCAACAAATCAGCTAGCCGTCGAATTCGACACCTTCAAGAACGAATTCGATCCGGATGACAACCATGTCGGAATAGATATCCAGAGCATCAAATCCAATGTGACCGTCGGCCTGGGCCGGCACAGCATCGACATCAAATCAGGGCGACCGATAAGGGTTCGAATCCATTACGATGGCTGGAACAAAACCCTGCAAATACACGCCTCCTATGCAGACCGACCGATTCTCTACGCGAGCATCTTGAACCGCACAATCGAGCTGTCAAGAACCGTTCCGCGATCAGCCTATGTTGGATTCTCCGCGGCAACGGGCAATTCTTATGAGATTCAACGTATTTTGGACTGGAATTTCAGCTCGGAGGCCTTGCCAGAGTCGTCTCTTCCTACAGCCTCTCTTGGAGAACCAAGGTCCAAAAGAGAATCGAGCAGGAGGGGCCTGAAGATCGGCCTTATTGTCGGCTCGATTGCAGTCGGATCTGTGCTGTCGGCGTGGCTCGTTGGTAGAAGAATGAAAAGAAGACGAGATGCAGGGTCAATCTCAGACCGGAGGCTTAGCGGGGAGATAGCAATTATGACGGGGTTATCGCCCGACTCGCCTTACGGCCCTCACGCGTTCTCCTACACACGATTGTCGGCTGCCACAAAGAACTTCAGCGAGACGGAACTGCTTGGAAGTGGGGGCTTTGGGAGCGTTTACAAGGGAACCCTGGAAGGCCGAGATGGAGCCGCAGCACTCGTAGCGGTGAAGAGAATCTCTGCCTGCTCGAGACAGGGAGAACGGGAATTCATGTCGGAAATCAGCACCATAGGTCGACTTCGACACAGAAACTTGGTGGAGCTCCAGGGCTGGTGCCACGAGAACGACGAGCTGCTGCTTGTGTATGACTATATGCCAAATGGGAGCCTCGACAAAATCATCTTCAGGCAGCCAGAGGATGAGCATCAGAATCAGAATCAACCCCGTCTGAATTGGGCGCAGAGGCACCGAATCTTATGCGGGCTGGCTTCGGCGTTGCTGTACCTTCACGAAGAATGGGAGCAGAAAGTCGTCCACCGAGACGTTAAGCCCAGCAACGTTATGCTTGACGGAGCCTTCAATGCCCGTTTAGGTGACTTCGGCCTCGCCCGGCTCATTGAGCACGACGAGACATCTCCGGCTGTCTCCACCAAGTTAGCAGGGACGCCTGGCTACTGGGCGCCAGAATGCGGTTACACCGGCAAGGCCACCTCGGAGTCAGATATTTACAGTTTCGGGGTCGTCATGTTGGAGGTGGTAAGCGGCAGACGGGTGGTGGAGCGACATCCGCTATCAGAAGAGGAGAATTTGGTAGATTGGATATGGAATCTTTACGGGCATGGAAGAGTTATGGAGGCGGTGGATCCGAGATTGAATGGTGATTTTGAGGAAGAGCAGATGGAACGAGCACTGATTTTGGGACTTGCTTGCTCACATCCGGATCCCCAGCTACGCCCTTCAATCAGACAAGCATTACAGGTCCTCATAAATCCCAATGAAGAGTTGATGCCGCTTCCTTCTTCGAGGCCATTGGCTATATATGTCGTTTTGCCACCTCTAGCTGCACTTGATTCTCGCTCTACTTTATCCCGTTCAACAGATGTTGTTCGCCCCGCGGCTTGTAACAGCCATGGAGTCGCTTCAGTGCAGATTCCACCCTAAGTTATGGTGAAAAGGGATGAAACACATCATCGGAATGAATGCGTGATCATCATCTGACACAGCATCGGTCCCACGGCATCGTATAGGAAAATATTCCATATTTAGGTGAATCATTATTATGCTATTTTTTAACTTCGTTTAACTTTCATCAGAATTTCTGACATACAACTACACCTATCGTCGTCCTATTGCTCTCGGCTAATGGACTTGTTTTTACTCTGGTTTTTTGGATTTTTTTTAAATTTGGTAAAAAAATTGAGGTAAAATTTTAATTTGGGTTATTTAACTTGGTTTTTTGATTTTATATATGGATTCTGCGTCTTGAAAAATTGGTAGGGCACTTTAATTGTACACAGGTTATCCATTAAGCTTGTGATTTCAATAAATTCAGACAGAAATTTAGAGAAATTAGACCAGAAAAACTTCCAAAAAATCTCACTAAAAACAATTAGATTCTTAATATCATTACTAAATCTTTTATGTTATGATTTTTTTGTGGTCAATTGTATCAAAACAATCACAATGTGGTGGAAAGGAATTGTATCAAAACAATCACAATGTGGTGGAAGGGGTGGAATAATAAATTTGAGTTGAGAAATTTGCCTAATTTAAATTATGAAATTTATTTATAATTCAAGTTTTATAAATATTTTGAAATATTAAATTTATTTGTATATTTAAAAACTCTATTTTAAATAATATTAAAAAAAATTATTAAAAAAATTATCATTCAATTTCTGGATAATAAACTAAAATTTAAGTATAAAATTGATATAACAGAAAACAGGGTGCGTTGTGGACAATTCCATTTAAATAATTATATACAATGTGAAATCCAATGGACAAGTCCATTTAAATAACTATATACATTGTGAAAACGAAATTTATGTATGCAACTACATAAATTTTTCGAACTACATTTATGTATGTAACTTTGTATGATTTTTAACCAAACATAGAATGTTTGTTTTATGGTAGTGGTTTATTTTTTATTGGTAAATTATTATAGATAAAAAAATTTAGATAGTTTCTCACAACAAATTTTATAGAATTATGTGTAAAATCTGAAATCTATATTATGAGAGTTAATTTCTCCTTAGATTTAATGATTTTTTAATTAATGTGTTAT
Source organism: Pinus tabuliformis (assembly GCA_031772625.1). Classification (NCBI taxonomy): domain Eukaryota; kingdom Viridiplantae; phylum Streptophyta; class Pinopsida; order Pinales; family Pinaceae; genus Pinus; species Pinus tabuliformis. Next base: position 1,229,182,324 of record CM062804.1, read on the forward strand.
GTTTATGTATGTCATAGATAAAATTTGTAGAAAATAGTGGAACGCTACAAACCAAAAATTAACACAAGATATAACCTAGGAAACTCAACTCATTGCTCTACTTTATTTATATAAATGAAAATTGATGCAAGTAAAAAGAAATGAGATTTGCCCTAATGCACAAACCCTCTCTGTCTTCTCTCTCCCTATCCAATCTTGGCTACTCTGCTCGTATATGAAACAAAATGCAGTTGAATTGCATGGAACCCCCTTTTCCGCCTAAGGGCTTAGTTATAACATCTAAGTTTGACTCCCTCAAGGCTTAGCTAGAGTTATAATTTTGACTCTTCAAGAGTCTTGTTCATCACAATCACTTAGCTATCCTATTTTCCGTGAATAATGTAGGACGATGTGGCATCCTCTCAAATCATGGTAGTTAAAATAGGAAGACCATCTTTTGGGTGGCATAACTTTTGCATATAGACTCAAATTAAGGCGATTCTTATGATGTTGGAAAGGCATATGTGTCTATAATATTGCTAAAAGGTGAAATGCTTAGGATCAAAAATTTTACCCCCCCCAATAAATGTTTCATGCCTCAAACTACTTTCTAAAGGTGCCCCAATTTCCCAAACAAGGTCTCACAAGTAAAAATGGTCTTTTGAGCTTATTTCTCCATTTTTTCCTCTTTGAAAGAATCGAGATTAGTGAAAGACAATATAATGATAAAATATGGATCACACATCCACATTTTTGGAAGATTTTGGTCCTTAAAATACTATACTGGATGAGGTGAGGAATTATTTCATCTCCCTTCTCTCAGGTGTACCATTTAACCTTGCCTAAAATCTATTCTTTCAAACCAATCCACCAAAGGTCATGTTGACCTTGTCTCATCGTTCTGAATCTCTTCTACAAAATTTCATCTTCTTTCAAATCTACTTGAGCATCTTATACCAAATCCTATACAGAATGGAGGACTTGTCCCTCTTCCTGGTCTAGCATGAAAGACTCATAGATTTCTAGATTCCCTACATTCACCACTAAGTAAATGCACATGTATGGGAAAGTGTGAGTCTATAAACATTATCTCCCATCTTTTTTAGTATCTTAAAAAGACCATATTATAGAACCATGATTTTATTATAGCATCTCCTTATTCAATTGTTACCATACTCTATCTCCCTCCTTGAACAACCTCTTTGTTTTGTGATGATCAGCATAAGGTTTGTATTTTTCATATGAATTTTATATTGTCTCGTGTACTTGTAGATGAATCTCCCTAATATTTTCAGCAATTATTCTTCCCTTAATGCATTCCTTGCAAGAACCTCCCTCACTCCCCTTGCTTCCCATATAAAATATCCAAAGGTGAAGCTGGAAAATATCTAAAACAAGTTTTAAATGGGGACATACTATTGGAAAAGTAACTAGGCTCGATCTTCATATTTATCTTTGTACTTATATCAATTTGTATTTTATGTAAAATAAGTAAAATATTTATATTATTATTAGTTATTTATTCAAGCATGTTCTTCATACTTGTAGGCTTTTGTTGAGTCAAAGAATTGAATTTGAGTCATAGTCCTTTTGAACTCTTTGTAAGAAATGGAAAATTAATTTATTTTTAGTTCAAAAGAGTCAAATAGTCCTCCATAAGACCAAGTTCGCCCCTCTAGTTAGTAAAGACATCATGATCAACAAACATGACCTTTCACACTGGAAAACTACTATATATTTCCGTGAATGCTCCACCAAAAGGTAGTTAGTTGATCGAAGTTCTGAAGTGGGATATGTGAATCTCTATGGCAGAGTTATGCATGTTTTTTTGAAGCATATTTGTTGAAAGTCTGTTGTTGTTTTAGAACCATATAAACTATTTTTTTGTGGTATGGAATTTTGAGAAGATGCAAGTCTTCTATGACAAAATTATCTTGAACAATGCAAGTTTCTCACGCAATGTGTGCATGTATCTGACGCAATGATTCTCTAGTGTTATGTGAGCTAAATAAGGACCACTCCCATGATGATATGCGAGTTAAAGAAAGACAATAATTCATGCCCAAAAAATATTGTAATAATAGTGTTATATGAACTATAGAGGGATCATGAGGTCCGTGAAATACAAGCTACAAGGAGGATGAATTTCTCTGTGAGACAAGGCATATTAAGTGAAGATTTTTTACAGTGACTAGAGGGTTGACTTGGGGATATTATGGAGGTATCTATCTTGGTCTTGGGCCTTGTATATCTCACTTGATCTCATTCTATAAGAAGAGGATTTTTTGGGTTTTCCCTAATTATGGGATTTTCCCCTGGCTTGGAGCCTATATCTTGTGTTCTTTCTTTGTGATATTCATTTTTTGTTAATTGCTTTATGAAGAAGTAAAACTAAATAATAAAAATAAAAAAATATCACAAGTAATTATCAAGTAAGGAAAGTCAACTCTAATCTACAAATACTTTGATTTTCCAACACTGTATCAGAGCTAAGGTGAGCGAAGAAGGATGAATATCACATCTTGTTGGCAGTATTACTTGAAGTATTTTTTGAAATTATCGTGAAGTCTGAATTGCTCTCAATAAAATGAATGCAAAACAGCTGCACAAGTTCTTTCTTGAAGTATGGAGATCCAAAATTCGTATTGAAGGTCTGCCTAGTAATTTGTACAAGATATTGTGATACACCTAAACATGGATGTAAATCTCCTCTCTGACTATGATCCAAGTTATGCATCCCTCATATATGAAAGTTACTATGAGCAAGATCTGAAATAGAAATCTGAATTTTCATAAACAATGGCTAATATCCAAGACTCTTCTACTTGGTAATCCAAATTTTATACCTAAATGTTTCAGTGGTGCGAGTTCACTCATAAGGTTTGAAAATAACATAATTTACTCCTTATAGGTAATGGAAAGGGCTTTGATGTTAATGGAAGGATAATAATGCGAGTGTTCTTGGAAAATACTACAAGTTCTCCTCTTGGTATAATAAAATGAAGCAAGTGAGACTTATTATCTCTTAATGTGAGTTTCTGTTAAGTATTGTGAAGTATTGTAGAATCCAAGTGATACGATATCTTTCTTAGACCATCAATAAAGTTGAGTAGATGGCGGGGGTTGAGTTATTTATGATGATATTATTCGAACTTGGTAGTACAAGTGTTGGACGAGTATGACTATAATTAGTTACCCCTAGTTTACAGAAGGAAGAACAACTGATTGGGATGTAATCTCTCTGAAGGGAAGAAGAGGGTTGTTTTCCTAATTTATGTAGTAAAAGGGGACTTAAGAATTTATGCCTCCATAACAAAAATTAGGTCCGAGGTTTCCTATTCTCCTTCACAAAATAATATCCTAGGTCGAACTTGTTTGAAGGGTTACAAACTTGAGATTAAGGGTACGAACTGAGGAGCCACATAAGGGTTTATTAGTAGACCTATGTTGGAAATAGAAGGATAATATCAGACCAATAATCTTTGAGGTATAGTGGTAAAAAACTGGATTCTTTTCGGTTGTGTAAGAGTAAATAAGACAGTGTAGAAATTATGATGTAGAATTGCAATTACTCATGAAATTTAATCTAAATCACAAGACGCAATCCTACTCTACTACTCTGTGGAATCCAATTCATAATTTAGAACATCAATCACAGACATGCAATAAGAAATAACACATATGCATAATATTTTTCCAAGGGAAAGCAATCTTTTAAAACCCCCTTATTCCTACTTTCATTAAATATGATGAATAGAGATGTATTAAAATGTGTATCACAATCTGAGCTCAACCTACAACTGAATAACCTATCTCTATGCTCACTGAGAAGATCTGACCCAAACTTAGTCAATTTCTTCCTATGCTTGAGCCCCTATTTCCTTTCGAAAATACTGAGGAAATTAAGCCCCTATTATTTAGAAATTCCCTCCAAAATTCTTTTGCAATTCCCAAGGTTGATCATCTAACAACATGCAACACCTATGTACTCAAGACTAGTCTGCAACTCATGTTACGTTGCCTTGGAATCTCCAACACAGCTGGGGAACTCAAATTCTCTACATGCACCAACTATTTTGGGTTGAATACTGATCAGTTAACTAGATGATCACTGAGTTAGACTGAGGTCCCACTGCACAATTGACCTTCCACTATCTCCTCGAACTGTTAGAACTAGTTTAATTGAAAACAACTTAAAATAATTGATCTTGATTGCTAGAAATTAGAAATCACACATGCTTAACTAAACTCCAACTCCCCAAACTTGAATTTATTGAGCTAACTAAGTGAAAAGAGCCATGTCACACAAGTTAATTGAATCCAAGTTATCTATTGATGTGGAAATTTGGATTTTCTCAATTTGACCAATGCAAAATAAAATTAATACTTTCTTTCTACATTTTTCAACACTCCCTTCATCAAGAAAGGATTATCAACCACCCCTATCCCGCACCTGTGGAACTTGAAATTTGCTCTTAACAAATCCTTTGTCAAAATGTCACCATCGTGTTCCTTTATCAAAATGTATTGTAGAAACATTAACCACCTTTGCACAAAGTCCCATAAATGGTGATACTAGATAATTATATGCTTGGATCGATCGTGAAATATAGGATTCTCAAAGAGCTTGATGCAACTCTACATATCACAATAGATCTCAATTTTATCCATGATCTAACCAAACAATACCATAAGTATCTTTCTCATCAATATCACCTCACATGTTGCTTGACTTGTAGCCATGTATTCTACTTCTTCTGAGCTAAGCACCACAAATCTTTGCTTCTTGTTGTACTAGGAAATAGTTGCATATCCAAAAATGAAAATTCCACTTGATTTAATCTTTCGGTTGGATGGACTCCCTACTCAATCTACATCTATGAAGCCACACAACTACACTCCCTCTATCTATTTGTACCATAGTCCAAACTTTGTAGTGCCTCTAAGGTACCATAAAACATGCTTAACTGCCTTCCAATATAATTAGGTCAACCTAACCAAAGCTTGGCTCAACTAGTTGACTTCATAGCACATATTTGGTCGCGTGTTCACAAGATACATCAGTGAACCCACTAGTTGTCGATAAATGGTATTAGCCACTTCCTCACTTGAAGTGGAATCCTCCTTCCTCTAGTTGGTCACTAGAGGTGTCTCCATGGGTTTACAAATCTCCATGCGTAATCTCTATAGTATCTCATTTCCATACTTACCTTGAGACATTAATAGTGCCCCATTGCCTTGCAATACTTCTAACCAAAGGAAGTAGTGCATGAGACTCATTTCCTTCATTTCAAATTCCCTTACAAGGTCCTCCTTGCAAGATATTATCACTTTCTTGTCACTAGTTAATATTAAATCATCGACTTATAAGGCAATAATAAGCAATTTACCTTCTACCAATATGTGATATAGGTTTTCATCCACTTCCCTTTTGGTGAAGCCCAAACTAGTGAGATAGCTATCAATCCTGGTGTATCAAGCACATGGTGCTTGTCTGAGATTATACAATGCTCACTTGAGTCTGCACACATGAGACTCCTAATCAAATGTCTCAAAACCTTATGGTTTCTCATTGTACATGTCCTCCTCAATAACCCCATTAAGAAATGTTGTTTTTACATCTGTTTGGTGGATGTTCCACTCCATCTTTGCAGTTAGAGCAAGAATTTCTCTATTGGGTGAATACCTTACTACATGAGCAAAGGTTTCCTCATAGTCAATTCCCTCAATGTGAGAGAATCCTTTGGTCATAAATCTGGCATTGTATTTCTCTACGCTTCCATATTCTAAATGCTTAACCTTGAATATCCATCTTGAACCCACAATTGATTTCTCTGCTGGTCTTATGACCACTTCCCAAACACTGTTCTTCAAGATGGATTCACATTCTTCCACCATTGCATCAACCCAAATAGGTTGTTCAACTTCTTCCTCAAAAGAGGATGCCTCAATATCTACAATCTCATTCATTAGAGCCATGTAGTGAGTGTACCTCTTACTTGACCTCCTTTTCCTACACAAATTTAAAGGAGCTCCCACATTCTCCCTCACATCCTGCACAAGTCTATCGACTTCCCTAGTTCTTTTCCTTCCTACTCTGGATGATTCTCTGCTCCTCAATTTGTGGATGCTCCACAAATTTCTTAGGCTCCTCCTTTGTTCCGAATCTAAACAGGAACGCAACAAATTACTTAGATAACCATAAACACAAAGATGGAGCAGAAATAATACTTCATTTCATTAATGTAAAATACTGAGATATGCTCACAAACAGAAAATGGAAATAAACAGCTAGGGTGATGGTAGCTTATCTCTGAGAACAGATGTGGTGGCTACATGCCTCTGAACTGTGTTACAATGAGGTTCTAAGGCCTATTTATTGTTGAGAAACAATCGAAAACCCTTCACATCCCAAAACCTAACCCTAAACGCCAAATTGTGGGCCCCGTTTGGGTAAATTGGTACCTCAATTTCCCGGGGTCGTAACTTTGGCATACAATCTTCGTTTAACGTGTACAATAGCTTGTTAGAAAGATATATCTGAGAATTACAAATTTGGCAAGGGAAACATTGGTCCATGGACCCATGTTGCCCCCATATTTCCCAAAAAATGTCATTTAGGGCCTGAAAACAGCTCCAGAAGTTCAGGACCAGAAAAACTGCTAAAAATAGTAAATTGTGCTACAAATAAGGAAACTGAAAAGCTGAAAGAGACAGTTACGGGGATCCAAATGGGATAGGTGGGTGGCCACCAAAATCCACCTATATCGTTCCTCCCCCCTTAGGAAGCAATGGTCCCCATTGCATTGAGTTCCTCCATCTGCTGAACTTGTTCTGCAATCTCTGATGTGTCCAGTAATGGTGGGAAGCATGGTCAACGATGGTCCACATTGAACGCTTGGTGCAGGTGAAGGAATGGAGGAATGCTATGCTTCAAAGCATTGTTTCTCGTAGCCTTGGTACTGGTGTAAGGACCATGTTGGAGTGGTTTGAGTTCCTGATGGGCTCTTGTAAGGCATTCTTTCTGCAGATGCAACCAAACTTTATTGCCCACTTGAAGCTTGTGTGGTACCCCTGTGGGTGAGGAGAAGTTGTTCATGTGTTCTGTCATGACCGTATCCCTTTGTTGCTGCTGCTGCATGGAGGAACCCTTCGCGGGGGTCATGGATGTGGTGAAAATCTTCTCCTTACTTTGGGAGCAAAGCAGACAGAAAATAAATTTCCTAGTCTATGAGATGAGCTTGCTGCCTTTCTTGGCAGTGATCAAAGAGGTGGCAGTAGGTGGGGCTACCTCCGGCATCTTGTATAATGAATTATTCAAAGAAAAAATGATAGCACGAGGCCTTGACTCATACACAGCATGTCACCTCCACAAATATGGCTGGCCTAATAGTACACCACAAACATCCAGAGGTGTAACATCACACAATACCTTGTCTGTGATGGGCTTGATGCTGTAGGGAGGGCAACACTGCTGGCGAACTTTGAGATCTTGTCCTTCATGAAGCCACCCGATACTGTACAGCTACAGGTGTGGTGTAGTCAGTAGAGCCAACCGCGTCACGACCTCTGTTGAAATAAGGTTCTTTTAGCTGCCACTGTCGACAATGAATTGTAGCGATGAAGCCTTCACCCACATCTACGAGTGGAAAAGACGTTCCCCCTCCTTTGGATCTTCGGCTTCATTCTTCTGGATCTTGGCAGTGGCAACAGTAGCGCTGGGCTCTGCATCAATGATTTGCTTCCCTTTGCCATTCTCCTTGTCTGGTTTTGGCTCAGAGTCGAAACATGCATCTGATCTAGAAGCCTTCAACTCGACCACCATTGACTGCTTGGTCTGACACTCACTCGTGTTATGAGTGGGACTCTTGTGGAACTCACACCACTTTCCTGTGTCCTTCTTTGACTTCATGGTGTTTTCCTTCTCTTGCAACTTCAACGGGTTGTCTTGGGTCACCCCGCCTTGGCTTTGTCCTTTGGGCTTCGATTTGCAAATCCAAAGTCTCGCTTCTTCTGTTTGAACTTTTGCTCGATTTTGACAACGTATCAGTATGTCGTGCCGAGTGAGGAGATGTTTAGGAACTCCATCTCTTCCCAGATGTATCTGTGTAGGCAGTCGCGGTATTTGAGTACTAGATGCAGATCAAAATATTTGATACCCAACTTTGTACGAAGGGTATGAAAAATGTTTGTGAATTCTGGAACATCTTGGTTCCTTCCCTACCACAACGTGGTCCACTTTATGTATTTGTCCTCGTAGCTTTTGACAGGGTAGTACTGCTCCTTGACGGCATCTCGGAAGGAATCCCAAGTGGGTGCGGCTTAAAATAGTGAACCCGTACTTTCATTCTTCTGCTCGCAGTAGGTTTCCCACCAATCCTTGACGTGGTGGGTTGTGTTGAGAAGAGCAAAAACAATCTTTTCCCGACTCGAAAATTCATGAACAGAAAAATACCCATCTAGCATATTTAACCATTTATCTATGGCATATACATCTACATCCATGGGGATTTCAAAATTAACTTGCACCTTAAACGGTGTGGCATTTCTACAGTAGATGTTGGAAGCCGATGCATCGCCTCTGGGTAGCCGTTGAAGGATTTGGGCAAAGTTGTCCATCATTGCGTTCCTTTTTTGCTCGAGGGCTTCTTCGAGCAAGATTTTGATAGGATCTCCTGCTCCCTCGTCTTTTTTTCATCCGCCATGGGAGGTCATCAGGTTTTTCAAGGCTGGTCTTGCAAAGGTTCAACCATTTGAAGCCCTAACTCCTTATATCCTGACCTCGTTTGGGACATGCAAAGAAAAACAGAGAAAAAGCAGACCACTTTGACACCACTGATCCAGATTTAAACAGGAACACAACAAATTACAGAGATAACCATAAACACAAAGATGCAGCGGAAATAATACTTCATTTCATTAATGTAAAATACTGAGATATGCTTACAAACAAAAAATGGAAATAAACAGTTAGGGCGATGGTAGCTTATCTCTGAGAAGAGGTGGTGGCTACATGCCTCTGAACTGTGTTACAATGAGGCTCGAAGGCCTATTTATTGTTGAGAAACAATTAAAAACCCTTCATATCCCAAAACCTAACCCTGGAAGATGAAACACCAACTTGTGGGCCCCGTTTGGGTAAATTGGTACCTCAATTTCCCAGGGTCGTAACTTTGGCATACGATCTTCGTTTGACACGTACAATAGCTTGTTAGAAAGATCTATCTGAGCACTACGACTTTGGGAAGGGAAACATGGGTCATGGACCCATTTTGTTCCCATATTTCCCAAAAAATGTTGTTTAGGGCCTCAAAACGACTCTGGAAGTTTAGGACCCGAAAAACTGCTAAAAATAGTAAATTGTGCTACAAATAAGGAAACTGAAAAGCTAAAAGAGGGAGTTGTGGGAGTCCAAGTGAGATAGGTGCGTGGCCACCAACATCCACCTGGATCATTCCTCCCCCCTTAGGAAGTAATGGTCCCCATTGTATTGATTTCCTCCATCTACTAAACTTGTTCTGCAATCTCTGATGTGTCCAGTAATGATGGGAAGCATGGTCAACGATAGTCCACATTGAACACTTGGTGTAGGCAAAGGAATGGAGGAATGTTATGCTTCAAAGCATTGTTTTCCATAGCCTTGGTATTGGTGTAAGGACCATGTCGGAGTGGTCTAAGTTTCTGATCGGCTCTTGTAAGGTGTTCTTTCTACAGATGCAACAAGACATTGTTTCCCACCTGAAGCTTGTGTGGTACCCCTGTGTGTGAGGAGAAGTTTTTCCTGTGTTTTGTCATGACCGTATCCCTTTCCTACTGCTGCTGTGTGGAGGAACCCTTCACGGGGGTCATGGATGTGGTGACGATATTCTCCTTACTTTGGGAGTGAACCAGACAGAAAATAAATTTCCTAGTCTGTTACATGAGCTTGCTGCCTTTCTTGGTAGTGATCAAAGAGGTGGCAGTAGGTGGGGCTACCTTCAGTATCCTGTATAATGAATTATCCAAAGAAATAATGACAACACGAGGCCTTGACTCATGCATAGCATGTCGCCTCCACAAGTATGGCTAGCCTAATAGTACATCTGATCCAGGTGGATGTTGGTGGTCACCCACCTATCCCATCTGGACCCGCACAAATGTCTCTTTCAGCTTTTTTAGTTTCCTAAATTGTAGCATAGTTAACTATTTTTAGCAGTTTTTTGGGTCTTGAACTTCTGCAGCCGTTTTGAGGTCCTAAACGACGTTTTTTTGGGAAGTCTGGGGGCTAACAGAGATCGTATGCAAAATTTACGACCCTAGTAAGTTGATGTACCAACTTACCCAAAACGGGGCCCACAATTTTGCATTTCATCTTCTAGGGTTAGGTTTTGGGATGTGAAGGGTTTTCCATTGTTTCTCAACAAATAGGCCTTCAAGCCTCATTGTAACACAGTTCAGAGGCATGTAGCTACCACATCTGTTCTCAGAGATAAGCTACCATAGCCCTAGTTGGTTTATTTCCATTACTGTTTGTAAGCATATTTCAGTATTTACATTAATGAAATGAAGTATTATTTCCGCTACATATCTGTGATTATGGTTATCTCTGTAATTTGTTGCATTCTTGTTTAAATCCGAATCAGTGGTATCATAGAGGTCTGCTTTTTCTCTGTTTTTATTTGCATGTCCCCAACGAGGTTGGGATATAAGGAGTTAGGGCTTGAACTGGTCAAACCTTTGCAAGACTAGCTTCGCAAATCCCGATGGCCTCCCATGGCAGATGAGAAGAAAGACGAGGGGGCAGGAGATCTTATCAAAATCTTGCTCGAAGAAGTCCTTGAGTGACAAAGGAATGCGATCATGGACAACTTTGCGTAGATCCTTCAGCGGCTACCCATAGGTGACGCATCGGCTTCCAACAGCTACTCTAGAAACACCACACCGTTCAAGGTACAAGTTAATTTTGAAATCCCCATATTTGAGGGTCAAATAGACGCGGATGTTGTAGATAAATGGTTAAATATGCTAGAAGGGTATTTTTCTGTTCATGAATTTTCCAATCGGGAAAAGATTGTTTTCGCTCTTCTCAAAGCAACCCCCCATGTCAAGGACTGGTGGAAAACCTACTGCGAGCAGAAGAATGAAAGCACAGGCTCACTATTTTCAGCCGCACCCACTTGGGATTCATTCAAGGATGCCATCAAGGAGCAGTACTACCCTGTCAAAAGCTATGAGAACAAATACATAAAATGGACCACACTAGAGCAGGGACGGGACCAAAATGTGCCAGAGTTCACAAATATTTTTTATACCCTTCGCACACAGTTGGGTATCAAGGACTCTAAGATGCATTTGGTACTTAAGTACTGTCGTTTCCTACACAGATGCATCTAGGAAGAGATGGAGTTTCTTAACATCTCCTCCCTCGGCACGGTGTACCGATACACTGTCAAAGTTGAGAAAAAGTTCAAACAGAAGAAGCGAGACTTTGGATCTGCAAATCTGAAGCCCAAAGGACAAAGCCAATACGGGGTGACCCAAGACAACCCGTCGAAGCCGTAAGAAAAGAACAACACCACGAAGCCGAAGAAGGACACAAGAAAGTGGTGTGAGTTCCATTAGAGTCCCGCTCATAACACAAGTGAGTGTCGGACCAGGCAGTCATTGGTGGCCGAGTTGAAGGCTTCCGAATTAGATGCATGTTTCGACCCTGAGCCAAAACCCGACAAGGGGAATGGAAAATGGAAGTAGATCATTGAAGTAGATCCCAGTGCCACTGTTGCCACAGTCAAGATCCAGAAAAATGAGCCTAAAAATCCAGAGGAAGGGGAGCGTCTTTTCCGCTCACAAATGTGGGTGAAGGGTTCGCGGTTGTAATACATTGTCGACAGTGGCAGCCAAAAGAACCTCATTTCAGCAGACGTCATGAAGCAGTTGTACCTACCAACTACACCACACCTGCAGCGGTAAAGTATCGGGTGGCTTCATGAAGGATGAGATCTTGAAGTTTACCAGTAGTGCCGCCTTCCCTACAGCATCAATCCCTTCACAGATGAGGTACTGTGTGATGTTACACCTCTGGATGTTTGTGATGTACTATTAGGCCAACCATACTTGTGGAGGCGACATGTTGTGTATGAGTGAAGGCCTCACGCTATCATTATTTCTTTGGATGATTCATTATACAGGATACCAGAGGTGGCCCCACCTACCGCCTCCTCTTTGATCACTGCTAAGAAAGGAAGCAAGCTCATCTCCCAGACTAGGAAATTCATCTGTCTGGTTCACTCCCAAAGTAAGGGGAAGATCGTTGCCACATCCATGACCCTCGTGAAGGGTTCCTCCACGCAGCAGCAGCAGCAAAAGGATACAGTGATGACAGAACACAGGAACAACTTCTCCTCACCTACAGGGGTACCACATAAATTTCAGGTGGGCGACAAAGTTTGGTTACATCTGCAGAGAGAACGCCTTACCAGAACCCATTAGAAACTCAAACCACTCCAACATGGTTCTTACACCAATACCAAGGCTATGGACAGCAACGCTTTGAAGCACATCATTCCTCCATTCCTTTGCTTGCACTGAGTGTTCAATGTGGACCGTCGTCGACCATGCTTCCCACCATTTCAGGACACATCAGAGATTGCAGAACAACTTACTAGAGACCCAGCTCAATAGAAGCTTGCTCATCTCGGGGAGGAACTCAACGCAATGGGGATCATTGCTTCCTAAGGGGGGAGGAATGATCCAGGTGGATGTTGGTGGCCACCCACCTATCCCATCTGGACCCCCACAATTATGCCTTTTAGCTTTTTCAGTTTCCTAAATTGTAGCATAGTTTACTACTTTTAGCAGTTTTTCGGGTCTTGAACTTCCGGAGCCATTTTGAGGCCCTAAACAACGTTTTTTGGGAATTCTAAGGGCAACATGATTCCATGGACTGATGTTTCCCTTCCCAAAGTTGTATTTCTTGGATAGATCTTTCTAACGAGCTATTTTTTGCGTCAAACGGAGATCATATGTCAAAGTTACGACCCCGGGAAGTTGATGTACCAACTTACTCAAAACGGGGCCCAGAATTTGGCATTTCATCTTCTAGGGTTAGGTTTTGGGATGTGAAGGGTTTTCCATTATTTCTCAACAATAAATAGGCCTTTGAGCCTCATTGTAACATAGTTCAGAGGCATGTAGCCTCGACATCTCTTCTCAGAGATAAGCTAACATAGCCCTCGCTGGTTTATTACCATTACTATTTGCAAGCATATTTCAGTATTTTACATTAATGAAATGAAGTATTATTTCTACTGCACATTTGTGTTTATGGTTATCTCTGTAATTTTTTGCATTCCTGTTTAAATCCAGATCAACATCACAAACATCCAAAGGTGTACCATCACGCAATACCTCCTCTATGAAAGGCATGATGCTATAGGGGAGGCGGCACTGCTGGCGAACTTTGAGATCTCGTCCTTCATGAAGCCACCCGATACTGTAAAGCTACGAGTGTGGTGTAGTCGGTAGACCCAACCGCTTCATGACCTCTGCTAAAATAAGTTTCTTTTGGCTACCACTATCGACAATGAATTGCAGCAGCGAAGCCTTCACCCACATCTGTGGGTGGAAATGATGTTCCCCCTCCTCTGGATCTTCGGGTTCCTTCTTTTGGATCTCGGCGATGGCAACAGTAGCGTTGGGCTCCACATCAATGATCTACGTCCCTTTTCCATTCCCCTTGTCGAGTTCTGGCTCAGGGTCAAAACATGCATCTGATTTGGAAGCCTTCAACTCGGCCATCAGCGACTACTTGGTCTGACACTCACTTGTGTTATGAGTGGGACTCTTGTGGAACTCACATCACTTTCATGTGTCCTTCTTCGACTTCGTGTTGTTTTCCTTCTATTGCAGCTTCGATGGGTTGCCTTGGGTCACCCCACCTTGGCTTTGTCCTTTGGGCTTCATATTTGCAAATCCAAAGTCCCGATTCTTCTGTTTGAGCTTTTGCTCAATTTTGAAAACGTATTGGTATGCCATGTTGAGCGAGGAGATGTTCAAGAACTCAATCTCTTCCTGTATGTATCTATGTAGGCAGCTGCAGTATTTGAGTACTGGATGCAGATCAGAATCTTTGATACCCAACTGTGTGTGAAGGGTATGAAAAATGTTTGTGAATTTTGGCACATCTTGGTCCCTTCCCTGCCGCAGCGTGGTCCACTTTAAGTATTTGTCCTCTTATCTTTTGACAGGGTAGTACTGCTCCTTGAAGGCATCCCGGAAAGAATCCCAAGTGGGTGTGGCTAAAAATAGTGAGCCCATACTTTCATTCTTCTGCTTGTAGTAGGTTTTCCACCAATCCTTGACATTGGGGGCTGCTTTGAGAAGAACGAAAATAATATTTTCCCGACTCAAAAATTCATGAACAGAAAAATACCCATCTAACATATTTAACCATTGATCTATGGCATCTGCATCTATTTGACCCTCGAAGACGGGGATTTCAAAATTAACTTGTACCTTAAACGGTGTGGCATTTCCAGAGTAGTTGTTCGAAACCGATGCGTCACCTCTAGGTAGTCGTTGAAGGATTTGGGCAAAGTTGTCCATCATTGTGTTCCTTTGTTGCTCGAGGGCTTCTTTGAACAAGATTTTGATAGGATCTCCTACTCCCTCATCTTTCTTTTCATCCATCATGGGAGGTCGTCAGGTTTTGCGAGGCTAGTCTTGCAAAGGTTCGACGAGTTCAAGCCCTAACTCCTTATATCCTGACCTCATTGGGGACATGCAAATAAAAACAAAGAAAAAGCAGACCACTCTGATACCACTGATTCAGATTTAAATAGGAATGCTACAAATTACAGAGATAACCATAAACGCAAAGATGCAATGGAAATAATACTTCATTTCATTAATGTAAAATACTGAGATATGCTTACAAACAGAAAATGGAAATAAACAGCTAGGACGATGGTAGCTTATCTCTGAGAAGAGGTGGTGGCTACATGCCTCTGAACTATGTTATAATGAGGCTCAAAGGTCTATTTATTGTTGAGAACCAATCGAAAACCCTTCACATCCCAAAATCTAACCCTAGAAGATGAAATGCCAAATTGTGGCCCCCGTTTGGGTAATTGGTACTTCAATTTCCTGAGGTCATAACTTTGGCATACAATCTCCGTTTGACACATACAATAGCTTGTTAGAAAGATCTATCCGAGAACTACAACTTTTGGAATGGAAACATCGGTCCATGGATCCATGTTGGCCCCATATTTCCCAAAAAACATCATTTAGGGCCTCAAACCAGCTTGGAAGTTCGAGATTCGAAAGACTGCTAAAAATAGTAAATTATGCTACAAATAAGGAAACTGAAAAGCTGAAAGAGACAGTTTCAGGGGTCCAAGTGGGATAGGTGGGTGGCCACCAACATCTACCTGGATCATTCCTCCCCCCTTAGGAAGCAATGGTCCCCATTGCGTTAAGTTCCTCCATCTACTGAACTTGTTCTGCAATCTCTGATGTGTCCAGTAATGGTGGGAAGCATGGTCGATGACAGTCCACATTGAACACTTGGTGCAGGCGCAGGAATGGAGGAATTTTATGCTTCAAAGCATTATTTCCCGTAGACTTCATACTGGTGTAAGGACGATGTCAGAATGGTCTGAGTTTCTGATGGGCTCTTCTAAGGCATTCTTTTTGTAGATGCAACCAGACTTCATTGCCCACTTGAAGCTTGTGTGGTACCCCTGTGGGTGAGGAGAAGTTGTTCCTGTCTTCTGTCATGACCATATCCCTTTTTTGTTGCTACTATGTGGAGGAGCCCTTCGCAGGGGTCATGGATGTGGTGACGATCTTCTCCTTACTTTGGGAGCGAACCACATAGAAAATAAATTTCCTAGTCTGTGAGATGAGCTTGTTGCCTTTCTTGGTAGTGATCAAAGAGGTGGCAGTAGGTAGGGCTAGCTCTGGTATCCTATATAATGAATTATTCAAAGAAATAATGACAACATGAGGCCTTGACTCATACACAACATGTCACCTCCACAAGTATTGCTGGCCTAATGGTACATCACAAACATCCAGAGGTGTAACCTCACACAATACCTCATTTGTGAAGGGCTTGATGCTGTAGGGAAGGGGGCACTACTGGCGAACTTTGAGATCTCATCCTTCATGAAGCCACCCGATATTGTATGGCTGTGGGTGTGGTGTAGTCGGTAGACCCAACCGCTTCACGACCTCTACTGAAATAAGGTTCTTCTGGCTACCACTATAAACAATGAATTACAGCGGCAAAGCCTTCACCCACATCTTTGAGTGGAAAAGACATTCCCCCTCCTCTGGATCTTTCGGTTCATTCTTCTGGATCTTGGCGGTGGCAACAGTAGCACTGGGCTCTACGTCAATGATCTGCTTCCCTTTGCCATTCCCCTTGTCGGGTTCTAGCTCAGGGTCAAAACATGCATCTGATTCGGAAGCCTTCAACTCGGCCACCAACAACTGCTTGGTTCGACACTCACTTGTGTTATGAGTGGGACTCTTGTGGAACTTAGACCACTTTCCTCTGTCCTTCTTCGGTTTCGTGGTGTTGTCCTTCTCTTGCGACTTCGATGGGTTGTCTTGGGTCACCCCACCTTGGCTTTGTCCTTTCGGCTTCGGATTTTCAAATTCAAAGTCTCGCTTCTTCTGTTTGAACTTTTGCTCGATTTTGACAATGTATCGGTATGTCGTGCCAAGCGAGGAGATGTTTAGGAACTCCATCTCTTCCTAGATCTATCTATGTAGGCAGCCGCGGTATTTGAGTACCAGATGCAGATCATAATAGTTAATACCCAACTGTGTGCGAAGGGTATGAAAAATGTTTGTGAATTCTAGCACATCTTGGTCCCTTCCCTACCACACCATGGTCCACTTTATGTATTTTTCCTCGTAGCTTTTGACAGGGTAGTAATGCTCCTTGATGGCATCCCGAAAGGAATCCCAAGTGGGTGTGGCTTAAAATAGTGAACCTGTACTTTCACTCTTCTACTCGCAGTAGGTTTCCCACCAGTCCTTGACATGGGGGGCTGCTTTAAGAAGAGCGAAAACAATCTTTTCCTGACTCAAAAATTCATGAACAGAAAAATACCCATCTAGCAGATTTAACCATTTATCTACGGAATATTTATCTATTTGACCCTCGAAGACAAGGATTTCAAAATTAACTTGTACCTTAAATGGTGTGGCATTTCCAGAGTAGCTGTTGGAAGCTGATGCGTCGCCTCTGGGTAGCCATTGAAGGATTTGGACAAAGTTGTCCATCATTGCATTCCTTTTTTTCTTGAGGGCTTCTTCGAGCAATATTTTGATAGGATCTCCTACTCCCTCATATTTCTTTTCATCCACCATGGGAGGTCATCAGGTTTTGTGAGGCTGGTCTTGCAAAGGTTCGACCAGTTCAAGCCCTAACTCCTTATATCCGACCTCATTGTGGACATGCAAAGAAAAAACAGAGAAAAAATAGACCACTCTGATACCACTGATCCGGATTTAAACATGAATGCAACAAATTAAAGAGATAACCATAAACACAAAGATGATGTGGAAATAATACTTCATTTCATTATTGTAAAATACTGAGATATGCTTTCAAACAGAAAATGGAAATAAACAGCTAGGGCGATGGTAGCTTATCTCTTAGAAGAGATGTGGTGGCTACATGCCTATGAACTGCGTTACAATGAGGCTCAAAGGCCTATTTATTGTTTAGAAACAATCAAAAACCCTTCACATCCCAAAATCTAACCGTAGAAGATGAAACGCCAAATTGTGGCCCCGTTTGGGTAAATTGGTACCTCAATTTCCAGGGGTCATAACTTTGGCATATGATCTTTGTTTGACACATACAATAGCTCGTTAGATAGGTATATCCAAGCACTACAACTTTAGGAAAGGAAACATCAATACATGGGCCCATGTTGCCCTCATATTTCTCAAAAAAACGTCGTTTAGGGCCTCAAAACAGCTCCAGAAGTTCAGTTCCCGAAAAATTGCCAAAAATGGTAAATTGTGCTACAAATAAGGAAACTAAAAAGCTGAAAGAGAAATTTGTGGGGGTCCAAGTGGGATAGGCTGGTGGCCACCAACATCCACCTGGATCATCTTTTGGAGCTAAAATATCCTCTTCTAGTTGGATATGAAGCTCTCTCTCAATAGAGCACAACATTGATTTCTCCTCATCAAAATCTACATCCCTTCACACAACTATCATTCTGAGGGAAGGTAAGTAAACATGGTAGCTATGAGGATTTTCTGTGTAACCCACGAATATCCCCAACTTTGTTGCTGGCTCAAGATTCTTCCTTTATTCTTTGGATACATGGAAGCAAACAGAGGCTCCAAAAATCCTAAAGTCTGATACATCCGACTTTCTCCCTGAGAAGGTCTCCTCCGATGTGGTCATACCAAGAATCCAATGACGACTCTAGCTCTAGAAATAGACTATTGTTTTACATGCCTCTTCCCACAAATGCAGTGGTAGGACTCGGTTATGTAACATAGCTCTCACAACTCCAACAATTCTCTAGTTCTTTCTGTCAACCACCACATTATACTATGAGTTGTGGGGTGTTGTCATCTCTCTTTGAATTCCTTCTTTTTCACAAAAAATCATGAATTCATTTGAAGCATACTCATCTCCATTGTTGCTCCTAAGATCCTTCACCCTATTTTCATTTTTTTTCTCGACTAGTGCCTTGAATTCTACAAACTTAGAGAATGTCTCATCTTTATTCCCCGTGAATAAGATCCAAAACTTCCTAGAGAAGTCATCAATTAAAATTACAAAATATTTATCTCTGGTAGTGGATGCTATCGAGAAAGGTGCACAGACATTAGAGTGGACTCTTTCTAAGACTCCATGTGCTTTACTATCTTGAACATGGAGTGTGGATTTTACATACTTCCCCAAGGTACAACCTTCGCAGACATCTTATTGCTCAAGTGCTCCTTTAGGGAGGCGAGTGGTTATTTGTTGCATAATCTTCAAGGTGTCATTATGCAAATGGCCAAGTATTTTGTGCCAAATTTCACTAACATCATGGTTCTGCACTTTCTCTACCTTACTACTTAATGCAACACAATCTTCCACATATAGCTTATACACATTCTTCATAAGAACCCTGATATGCCTCACATGTCCCATGGCTATGTGCCTCAAGAAATATTTCCCTTTACTGAAGATCACATCATAACCACAGTCTTCCAAAACTGCAACATAGATGATAATTTTCTTTAGGTCTGGAATAAACATGACATCCTTGAGTCTAAGAGGGGATCCTAACTCCTTCTAAAAGGCCATTGTACCAATATCGGTCTTGTTGTACCTTTCGTCATCCCCCAACTCAATGTGCATCTAGAGATATTTCTCCTCTAGGTCACTAAAAAAATCTTTACACCCTGTCATGTGGAACGATGAACCTGAGTCTAAGTCCCACACCCTCCTCATCACTTTTGGGCCATGAAAGTGATAAGGGTGAAGTCAATATTGAACTGTGATACTAAGGCTTCACCTTCTTCTCCTCCCGAGGCCTTCTTGCTCGACTTTTTGTGTACACACTTCATGGCATAGTGCTCGAATTCATGATCAATTTAAGCATTTGATTTTGGACAAGTATTTCTTCTTGTCCCCTTTGCTTGATTCTGGTTTGGTTTCAGATTTATTCCCTTTTCCCTTATTTCCCTTTTCAACCAATGAATTTTTTTTCTTCATCCTCGCCCTTGAATGACTTTCCATATTTGGTATTCTACCTTATCTCCTCTTGTACTAAATAAGACCATAAGAATTCCCAATTTGATAATTTGTCCCTTATGTACTGAGTCCTGGTAGATATGCCATCTTTTGGGAAGGCCTAGAAGAGCTAAGCTTACCAAGTCATCTTATGAAACACTAACACCAACCCCAACAAGTTCATCACGAACTTATATAAATATTCTTAGATACTGTGGGATAGTGTCCTTCTTCTACATCTTGATATTTTGAGTTTATCCTTAAGCGCAAGTTCCTTGTGGTCGTTGTTATTCTCGAACAATTCTGTCAATGATTTCCACATTCTAAAAGGAGTTTATTTCCCATGGATATTTGAGACAATGTGGTCTCACACTCCATCCAAGATTATTCTCCTCGCCTTGGCTACACATTTCTTCCACTAGGCTAGGTTCTGTAAATCAAATGCTTATGGTTTTGCAATGTCTATATTGACATATTCTAACAATCCAACTTCATCCTACACTACCTCCATGTGATCCTTCCATGTAGTGAAATTAGAGTTGCCTTCCAAGGCATACTCTAGTCTTAGCCTGTTGAAGGTAATCTTCCAAACTCTGAAGAGATCCTGCTACATTGAGCTGCAAATTCGAATCTCCTGAGAAGCAACTTTGAAATTCTTCTAATGTGAGTCCCACTTTAATAAAATGTAGAAATTATGGTGTATAATTGCAACTTCTCATGAAATCTTAACCTAAATCATAAGACACAATCCTACTCTACTGCTCTAGAGAATTCAATTCACAATTTTAAACATCAATAATAGAAATGCAATAAGAAATGAAACACATGCACAATATTTTTATAGGGGAAACCAATATTCTAAAAACCCCTTATTCCTACTTGCATTAAATTTGAAGAATATACATTTATTAAATTGTTAGTTCAATCTGAGTTGAACCTGCAAGTGAATAACCTATCTCACTGCTCACTAAGAAGTTATGACCTAGACATAGTCAATTCCTACCTCCTCTTGAGCCACTATTTACTTAAACAATTGGTGAGGACATTAAGCCCCTATTGTTTAGGAATTTCCTCCAAATTTCTTGCACAATTTCCAAGTTTTATCATCTGACTACATGAAACACATGTACACCCAAGATTACTCTACAACTAATGTTACATTGGCTTAGAATCTCCATCACAACTGGGGAACTCGAATTATCTACACACACTAGCTATTTTGGGCTGATTGATCAGTTAACTGGGTGATCACTGAGTTAGAATGACGCCCCACTCCACAACTGACCTTCCACTAGTTCCTCCAACTGTAGAACTAGTTTAACTAAAAACAACTTAAAATAATTGACCTTGATTTCTACAAATTAGCAATCAAACATGCTTAACTAAACTCCAACTCCTCTAACTCAAATTTACTGGGCTAACTGAGTGGCAAGATCCATGTCATAGAATTTAACTGCATCCAAGTTGTTTGTTGATGTTGAAATTCGAATTTTCTCAATTTGACCAAGGCAAAATAAAATTGAGACTTTCTTGCTGCATTTTTCAAAAGACAGATGTATGGGAAACATTTTATGAAAGAAAATCACTAACTGTGAAGGGTTTCTCCTAAATATTTAGGAAAGTGTTTTGTGAGCCCTGGTTAGGGAATTGTCCAAGTTTTTACAATCTCAAGATATGCACATTATCTTAGTAATATTTGGACTAGAAATACCTGAAGGTTGTTAGACTAAAAGTGTGAGGGTTTGGGCAGAAAGGAGAATTGTAATGAGTGAACTAGAAGTATCAGTGAAGAAATTTTTTCATAGGTCATGAACAATAGTATCTATCAACCCTAGTTCAAATATCTAATGGATAGCTATATGATTGAAAAGGAAGGAAAAGTGAATACCTTAAGTGCACTACCTAGTTGAGGTGAATCAACAGTGATAAAAGCTAGCAAGATGGTGCCTAGATTGATGAAAATTGAGGAGTCAAGCTATAGAATATTGGGAAAAACATATGGAGACCTAGATCAGTAAGTGGGTAGATTTGAGATCCCTAAGGAGAAGTAACAGTCCGAGCAACATGTGTCCATTAGAGAAATTTTGAGGGAAAAGATGGGCCTCAAAACAAAAATGTACAACCAAAATAAAATTTATAAGAACTGATAGGATTCAAGATTGTGATGTCAACCATGGGGAATGATTCACCATTTTTGGACTGAAAAGATAAAAATATAAAAAAATATAAAAACTACTTTTTCAACTCATATGTTTAACTTATCTCCCTACGGTTTTACTCAAGTTTCAAGTGGGAGCACCCATTGGTTGCAAAATTTAATTCACCATTCAAGGAGTATGCATGTTCCACACTCTTGATGGATTTTTCTACACGAAACATGAGAAATACATGAAAACATGTGATTGCAATCAAGTTTTTTCATGTATTTCTCATTTTTTATGTAGCAGGGTCCATCAAAAGTATGCAACATGGATAATCCTTGGATGATGAAATAATTTTTTCATCCAGTGGGTGCTTCCACTTGAAATTTAAGTAAAACCGTAGGGATATAAGTTGAAAATACGAGTCGAAAAAGTAGCTTTTCCTTTTAGCCTCTAAAATTTGATGATGCAATCTAATATTATTTTATTATTTCCACTATTATTTTATAATATTCCTTATTAGGACCATTTAGACCTAAATATTTCTCTAATGCATATATTTTAAGCATATGAGTAGGTACTAGGATCAACACTATTAAGTGATAAGAAGGCTGACAAGTGGGTAGATCTAGAAGCAGTCTAGGATGCATTACCAGATGTAGTAGATGAATACCTCAAGTGAAATATCATCATGATATGTTCGGAGGAATATTTGGAACCCTAGTTCAAGAGTTTTATATGAACAATCTCAATGATAAGAGGGCTAGTTGAGGAAGCTACGGTAATGACAAGTAACTGATGTAAGGGAAGTATGAGTAATTCTAGCACAAGTTAGGGCTTGTTGATACACTCCCCTTGCTTTGAGAAGGAGTGAGCATGGATTTATCCTCTCAAATTGAGAGAAAGTAAGGTTGGACATGATTTCTCCTTGCATTAGGTACTGTGATGGATTAGGTTTGATATCCTAGGTCAAGTACATGGACATGGATGGGAGAATGGTGGATTGGATAAAAAACTTATACAAGAATTCTTGAATCATGTATTGTGATGGATTAAGATGGAGATCCTAAGTCAAGGACATGGAATTAGATAAATAATTGTTCGATGGACATACATTTCCTTGAGACAAATGGTCTGGTGGATGACATACTCCGGGTATCCTAAGTGGAGTATGTAGTGTTGGAAAAGTAACTAGGTTCAGTCTTCATGTTTATAATTGTACTTGTATCAATTTTTACTTTATGCAAAAGAAGAAAATGATTTATATTACAATTATTTCTTTAGTAAAACATGTTCTTCAGGCTTCTAGGTTTTTGTTGAGTCAAAGAATTTAATTTGAGTCATAGTCCTTTTGGATTCTTTGTAAGAAAAGGGATTCTTTTTCAGTAAAATAGAGTCAAAGAGTAGCCCTAAGACCAAGTCGGCACTCCAATTAGTCAAGATGGACTAATCAACAAACATTAACCTTCACATTGGAAAACTACTATATATTGGCATGAATCTCCATCAAAAGGAAGTTAGTTCGTGGAAATTTTGAAGTGAGATATGTGAATATATATGGAAAGGTTATACAAATTTATTTGAAGAATATTCATTGAAGGTATGCGTCTATTTCATAATCATATAAACTAACTTTATATGGTATGGAATCTAGAGAAGATGGAAGTCTTCTATGACAAAATCATCTTGAAGAATGTGAGTTTCTGTTGTGACGTGTTGCGTGTTCCTCAGGCAATGATTCTCTAGTGTTATGCAAGCTGTATAAGGACCATTCCTATAATGATATGGGAGTTAAAGAAAAACAAAAATGTGGTCAAAATAAGGATTGTAATAATAGTTTTATACGAGCTATAGAATGATCATGAGGTTTGTAAAATACAAGCTATAGGGAGGATGGATTTCTTTGTGAGACAAGGCATTTTAAGGGAAGAATTATGATAGTGGTTGGAGGGCTGAATGGGTATTGGGCAGCCTGATATTTCACTTGATATGATTCTATAAGAAGAGGATTTTTCAGGTTTTTCCCTGGCATGGAGCCTATATCTTATGTTATTTATGTCTTTGTAATATTCATGTTTTGATAATTTCTTGATGATGAAGTAAAACAAAATAATAAAAATCCAATAAATATCACAAGTAATTATCGAGTAAGGAAATTCAACTCTAATATACAAATACTTTTATTTTCCAAAACATACCAAAGGAAGTGTGGAGTGTTATGTTATAAGAGTGTTGTATATACACTATATTCTTGTCCCAAGTCTTCAGATGCTTTTGATTCTAATCCCTCAAAAGTTGCACCAAAGTCTTGTTGAATAATTTTGTTTGGACATTTGTCTATGGATGGAATGCAATTGAAATCTTCAAATTTGTGAGCCATATTCTCCCATAATATTGTCCAAACTGCACTAAGAAATCTTGCATCCCTATCTGAAATAATGCTCCTTGTTATCCAAAAGTGCAGCCAGACTTATACAAAGAACATTTTTATTGCTTCTTTCTTGTTGATGTTCCTTTTACAAAACATTAAATCACACATCTTGGTAAACTTCCAACTTCCTTGAATAGGTAGACATTTCCCTTCCTCGTTGTTGGTAAAACTCCCACAAAGTCCATGGAAATGCATTCTCAAGGATGAGTGGGTATTTATAAGGGATGATAAACCCTATTTCATGTTACTATGCTTGCTCTTACAACAACACATGCATCCTCTTATGAACCTAGCTACCTATTCTTACATATATCTGCTTACAACAACACATGCATCCTCTTATGAACCTAGCTACCTATTCTTACATATATCTGCAAGTTTTCTATTTTTTTCCCTACACCAAAGCGCCCTACAACCTTGGACTTGTGAGCCTCTCTAATCAACTAAAGTCACTCACCTTTGGGAGAGCATAACATATCTAGCTTGTAGAGTAACCTTTCTTGGAGATGGTATTCAATTGTTTTATCACTATTGTGCACATGAATCTACATTTCCAAGTACTGAAATGCCTTCTTGTAGTCTTCATCCTCTGAATATGACTCCACTCCTTAGGGATGTTGGATCACTCAAAAGCTTGATAACCACCTTTGGTGATCAATCCTTGAGCTAGAACTCATTTTCACAAGCTTGAAACCCCAACCTCACCCATAACACATTGTGCATGTATTTATGACGCTCCAACCACTGCCATAAGCCTACCTCCATGCAGTTGTGACCAAAATTTATGTTTTGTGCATGTCATGGCAAGATCTATGCCAATTTTCAGAGCTAGCCTTCAGGGCACTTACTAGAAGTGCCCAAAACTTTTTACAAAGAAACCAATGATGATAACAAGTCTAAAAACTCAATATTCAAACAAGGTCTAGACCAATACATAACTAATACATGAAGCACATTTCGTCAAGCAGATAGTAAACATAGAATCTATAAGGCGTGAACACATATTTCAACATAAGCTTATAAACTTCATCTCAAAATTACCAAGAAGGCTCAATTCCCTCTCAAGCTAGCTACAATGACACTTGTTATCCAATGCATTCACTAAACATTCAATAACTCATGAACGAGATCCATAGTAATAGAACATCATCTAACCAAGCATATAACTAGCACATAACTAGAACAAACTCCATGACAATCAACCATAAAATAAACATAATAACCAGTACTTATGCTCATAGGTCACAATGGAAAAATAACTCATTAACATGTGAAAAATCCAACCAAGTCAAGGACTTCCACATACCACCCAATCGTAGATTGGCTAAACCAAAATATCTCTTTCAGCCAATCACCCTCGCGCTATATTCCAAGCATGAATGTGGGATGATATGGGTTAAAGAAAAATAGAACCAACCAGGGGTTCTAGAGGCTAAACCATCTCAACCTTCAACCACAGTGATTTCACGTTATTGGTTAAGAAATCACTAATACCAACCATATTAATATCTTCCCAAGTTATACAGAGTGATGGGCCTCCAAATTAGACACAAATTAAGGCCCATAAATCCTTTATTAGGAACATGAAGGTTATACCAAATGTAACACACTCCTCCCACATCTACCCAAGAAACCAACCAGTTGAGGTAAACATGTGACGACAGACCACTATGATATTATTTGACCTCCTAAGTCACCTTAAGGAAGTGGAGCCGACGTAAACACACCATTTTGACATCAATCATCAGCTACAATACCCTCGGGAACTAATCCAATAGTTTAGACAACTTTCCTTCGGATCCCACTGAGCTTTTGGACAATTTAAGGCTTAATCTCTCCCATTCTATAGGCATGAGGGTGACCATAAACCTAAATTCACTCCCACAAACTTGCCTACCAGTGACCAAAGACCCAAATTGTAAGTGCTATGCCAATGACTCCAAATTTGAACCACGTTTTCAGGCCCAGAGCCCAGGTCACTACCTAGAACTAAACCATCTCTTCAGATTAGTGAATTAAAATGGAAATGACATAATTAAATAAAATACTTGTTCAGTACCTTGACTTGATCCCTTCTAGCCATGACAGGCATTTCGTCAAACATATCGTCAACATGTAATCTATATGTGTAAATAACAGAGTTAAGTGTAAGGATCTCATACTTATATGAGAATCGCTATGAACCATTTCTTCCTCGTGCCAATTTTTGCAATATCATCTATTAGGTCATAAACACATTATCCATTCACATACAAGTAAAAACATACTGAGAGCCATACATAACTATTTTTTAAAAAATGTGCATATAACTAGCATAATAGGAATAGAATTACAATAAACATGATAATCATCGAATCCATAAATACATCAATACCTTTACACATGGAAATCAAGGAAAGTATTTCTCATTAATAAATTCAATGAACCAACCGGATATGGGACTACCACATTCCACCCGACCGTAGAATGGCTTAGCGAAATCTCTCTACATCCATTCACCTTCGTGCCATATTCCAAGCATGAATGTGGGATCTCATAGAACACATCAATCAAACCCATCCAAGGCTTCCAGAGGCCATCCACCTTAACCCATCAAACAATGATTTAACCTCCTGATTGTACATCACCAAAACCATCATCAAATTGGTCTCCATCAAGCATTCTATGTTTTATAGAACGTTTGTCAAACCAAGGCTTCTAGAACTAGTAACTCAACCCACAACTTATATAGGGCTTCTAGAGTGTTTTTCCAACCATGGATTCTAGGACTAGTAGCTCAACCCACTAAGGGATTCAAGAGTGTTTGTCCAAGTAGGGCTTCCAGGACTAGTAATTCAACCCAATCTATTACAGGGCTTCCAGAGCGTTTGTTCAACCAGGGCTTCCAAGACTAATAACTCAACCTAAGCTAAGGAAACATGAGAAACAACCAAAACAAAACAATAAAGTTAAACTCACAATCACCATGGCTATCCAGGAAATGGAAAGGCTAGGAAATCCACTGTCGATCTAGGCCATCCTCCATGCCAGTGATGGATCGTAGCCAAGAAACCACATGCATGTGCCATGCATGACAAAACTAGTGAAGGAAACATACATGCAACTCGGTACCTGCAAGCAAATCTCATGTAGTTGCTAATCTTGATTCCTTCTCACACTTTCCTACCCTTTCTTTTCCTTATTGCTCCAAGAATCCATGTGTACCACCCCTCCAAGCATGATCCAAGAAAACTCTAACTATCCAAGAGTATGAGAGAGAGAGAGAATAGAAGAGAGCTCCAACACTGAACTGGCCAAGTCTTTCCCACTGATCCTCAGAAGCCTTTTTATTAATAAGGCTTCATTTTCCATTATTTCCTTAAATTTAATCCTCACATGCAAAATATGATCTTTCACCTTCCTTTTCTCCTAATTTCCATTATTTCCAATAATAAATGTGCCAAAACACCTTTTTGCCTCTTTAATGCCTTATCCATTTCCTTTGTCAATTTCCTTAGCCATAAACAACCAAATGAATACCTACTAGGTTGTCTAGCCCACCATTCATCTTGGAATATGTGTCCCATAATCTGTGGCATATATATATATATATATATATATATATATATCTATATATATATATATATATATATATATATATATATATATATATATATATATATATATATATATATATATATACATGGAATTTTCACCAAGGTTGTTATAGAACCCTCCCCCTTGGGGGAACACCATCCTTAGTGTTCAAAAACACCTATAACCAACAAGACCACTGAAAACAAATCATAATTCCCATGGAGATTTATAACATAGCATGTTGCAGTATTTACAATGACCATCTGCTAAAAAAAACATCATGACAATATACCACATAGTGGAGCTTTATAACACAACTCATTATGGTATTTATAATAACCACATATACACATACACATTTGCTTCAACCAGAAAATAACCATACTATCCATGGAGTTTTATAAATCCAACTCGACATACTATGTACTATAATATATGCATATACACATTTTCTCAACCAACAAATAAAAGATACCTGTCTGCATCTGCAACAAGGGAATATAGAGGCTCACACCTCCACCCCCAAAAGTACTAGCAGGATCCACCTCCTTCCCAAGGAGTCTAGAATCCACTGCAAATTCAAATTTGCATCTAATGTCCAGCAGCCACATGTCCTCTCAATGAACAGTTACTAGCTCATTGTCCCAGGGAGTAATCCCAATGTGCATCTGGTTCAATCTGGCAATCCCAATGACCAAAATATATCCATCAATGAACTTCCCTTCTCTACTAAACACTCCCTTGAGAAATCCGATCACCCCTTCTGTGCAGTCACTCACCTTCCAAGTTCCATTGGCACCCCCATCTCGAGCAATCCATCTCTTAGCAAGGCGTCCTCGAATCGGAAGACATAAAAAGCAAGGCATATCCCTACCTCAAAACAATCACACTAGTCATAACATGCTAATGGAAATCAATGGAAACTATTGGGTACCAGTGTCTAACAATGGCCATATTCTTGAATGATTTACTAGTATACTACTGCATTTTCCAATTCCTTTTGTTGTTGCAAATTCTTGCAATCGATTTCAATCACCCAACCGGGCATTTCATGCATTCCTGTACCAAACACATAAATTCCATTAGATTTAAAATAAATTGAAATAAATTCACATCATACCTCATTGGTAGTTTGTCAATAAGGTACACTTGCGATCATGTTCGCTTCCTATCACAAGAAGTTAAACTAGCATATTTGACCAAATCAACATGTATAAAAATATATTTTCGAGTTAGCTCAAAACATAACCATCATAGATCAAAATCATGAATCCCATGTAACCATTATAAACCAGAATCATAGATCACTTGTAATCATCATAGACCAGAATCATAAATCATATGCATAGTAAAACTGAAATACAATACCGATACTTATCCTTCATCGATCCTTACTTTTTCAATTTTTCTTTTGTACACACACTGGATCGATTGCCACACCCAGCAAACACCCAATGTCTTATCCTCCACCAGGTGCACATATGCATAGTGTGCATCACACACATACAACCATACATGACATGCAACGCATGCACCTATACCTGACATACAACACATACACCTACACCCTTTGTACATATGTATGCATGCACAATGTACCTCATAAGACATTCATCCACACACAACGTGCAACACCACAAAATGCATACACAGACACAATTTATACAACATAGCTCAAACAACTATACCTAATGTACAACACAACATAATACATATGCCTACATCCGTTATACAACATAATACATGCACCTACACCTAATGTACAACATACCACAAATACGTACCTAGAGTGCAGCATAATGGATGCATATGTCACGATACCATGACTACATAATGCACATACATAGTACCACATGCCCGTAACATAGCATTTACAACATGCACTCAATCCCACACGTACACTAGTACCACATGTACCAAGCACTGCCTGCACAACGTGTGCATAACATCACATGTACATCCCATCACCTGGACAACGTGTACACAACACCATCTATACACTCGACCATTATACAATGTGTACACAATGCCACATGCAAGACATGTACACAAGCCCGCCTGCACACAATGTCACTTGTACAACATGTACACAACACCACATGCACACAACACCACTTGTAAAAAAATTCACACAACACCACTTGTAAAAACATGCATAGCACACCATATGCACATAACACCACATGTACAACATGCACACAACACAACTTTTACATAACACTACATTTTCAACATGTACATAACATCATCTGTACACAACACCACATATCAATCATGTGCTGATCACTATATGCATACAACGCCACATATCCATCATGCACACAATACAATATGTACACATCACAGTATATCCAACATGTACATAGCACCATATATACCCAACACTGAATATGCAACATTCATACAACACTATCTGTACTACACCATGTACATAACATTACATAATTAGCATGTACACACACTATATATGCACATCACCACATGTGCACAACATCACAAATGCAACATATACAACATATACAACATGTGTGCAATAGTAGTACCACACATCCAAAACCACATTGTCTTTCCACCATCCATGCTTATCCTAGCATGCCACATACCACTCTTCTTTCATTTCACTGATGTATCCTTCAGAGTTACCTGTCATAACATAAACATAGACATATTATAATAATATAATATCCATTCATATCCACATGATACTGACCTCATATATTTTTTGTGACTACTCTTCCACTTGATTCCTCTTAAACCAGGAACCTCTTCATGTCATTTTCCTACGTAAAAAATCATTCCTCCACCAGAAGGATTCCTAATGACCATGTCAGATAATGAAATATATACATAGACACATGCATACATATACATAACATTAGCATAAAACAATCATGATCCATGATGACCCTGTCAGATAACAACATACAGACATACATAACTGCATACAATCATTAGCACAAAGAAATCATGATCACACCATAAATACTAGATATCAATGCCAAGGTTAAGAGAAACCCTTTTATTCATGCACAACATGCGTGAACTTGAGAACAATAGTTCCCAACATAACCAAGGCATTTGACACCTCAGATCCATACACTTTACCTTTTCTGGTTTCCTTTCTCATGTTTGTAATGCCACCATCTGTTTAGCACAATGGACCCAACCAGTCCAACCAACTGTCATAGTCTTACCTTCCATTGTGCTTACTCATGCATAGAGATTCTTCTAATTTCTTACATTACCTATTAGGTGCCACACATCTCTCCCTGAGCTCCATCAGCTTTCCTCTTCCCCAACCAATTCCTAAGACACTCAAAACATAAAAAGCAAGACAAGAAACAATCAAGAAGGAAACCATGAAACCAATAACGACACCACAACCCAAGTGGCATGGCCATGCAGAAGATGCAAACAAAACCACAATCAAGCACAAAAAATCACGGTAGTCTAATAGTACAAGACTAAAAATAGACACCATGACTCAATCCCCCTGGTTCCCAGGGAAATCTCAACCCAAACCTTCTTCAATATTTTTTTGCAACCTCTCATTTCCATGCAGTCCCCTGCATTATATTTCCATAAACTCATAAATGTCAGTGTATAAATAAACATAACAATACATCAATTACCTTATCTTGTTGTGCCAAGCACATTTCTTGCAACTGAACACATCCATGCCATCTCTCAAAGGGACTTGAATCCTTTGACAAATCCACCTATAACTAAAGACTAGCTAATATACCAATCAAGTGCGTGTTCATGAATCTAGCACATATCCACATAATTTCAAACAAAATGAAGGTTAAGAAGACTCCATGTATGCAAAGAAGTCATTCATTTGGAATTAGGGTTTCCAAACATAGCCAAAGGAATTCTTACCTGATTCTTTTCTTTTACCTTTACCCTGTTGCAACTGAGTCTTACTATATATTGTCACGTCACCCAACTGTTAGTTATATAAACACATCAATTATTACCTCGTCATGCTAATACCTATCATGTTACCCTACAACTACTCACACATGTCAACCACATGTTCCAAATATCAAGACATTCATATCTATCAATTTGAGATCAACCTTTACCAAGACTAACAATATTATCATAAGTCATAGTCAAATCATAGTCCTTAGACACAATGCTACAACTATCACCTACTATACTCAAGTACATATCAACTGTCTCAACACACATGTGTTAGTACAATCCTCTTAAAACAAGGTCATTTCAGCAAGAAACCTTATAAACACATACTCATATTATGCAATTCATCAAACATCCAACCAACTTGAAAACATACTATGTTAGATAAATCAACTAGATGAAGTGATAAACACCAAGCACTCAACATCAAATAATGAACATAATCAAGAATTAAGCACCAAGTATACAACATAAGAAAACGTATACCTTAGTGTACCTCAGGGGAGGCTATCTCATTTGAACAATCAATCTAGTTAGGAAGATATAAATTTACAACATGTCAACTCAAACATAAATAAGATCACGATATCCATAACACTAACTAACTAGCATGTTCACATCATAAACTCATAAGCATTTATCATTTATGCTTAGAAATCACACATGTACGATTGGTATAGATTAGTAACACACAATGTAACACAATAATTCGACTCA
This sequence comes from Pinus tabuliformis, assembly GCA_031772625.1. Lineage (NCBI taxonomy): Eukaryota > Viridiplantae > Streptophyta > Pinopsida > Pinales > Pinaceae > Pinus > Pinus tabuliformis. The sequence goes on from CM062804.1 coordinate 1,229,214,839, forward strand.
TACCTGAATGTCGTAACCCTAACCATCTTCATAGGCAAATCCACTTTAGCATGACACATATAACATCAAGATATTACTGATATAACCCTAATAGTCAAGTTAACTAACATATAACAACAACAAGTTAACCTATAGCATACTCATCAACAACATATAACATGATCATCAAGTTATCTAACATAAACAAAAATAGGAATGCATACAACCATAAGTTACTATCATTCATGACTATCTGACACATGTGCATATGACTATACTAATCAACAATCATCTATCATGTATGTAACCATAACATCAAAAAAATGTACATAAAACTCATGTATATAAACCTAATGCATATAACAATCCTTAACTTACATACTTGCATGCACGAAAATGCAACAAGCACATGGAATACATGCGTAAGGAATACATATGAAACCAACATGAAATCATGATCAACACACATCCCAAGGAAAGTGCAACAACCCTATGATACCACTTTGTAACACCCTCCTCCCATATCTACCGAAGCAACTAGCCAGCTGGGGTAAACATGCGACGAGAGGCCACTATGATATGATTTGACCTCCTAAGTCACCTTAAAGAAGTGGAACCAATGGAAAAACACCATTTAGACATAAATCATCAACTACAGGACCCTCAAGAACTAATCCAATAGTTTAGATACCTTTCCTTGGGGTCCCATTAAGATTTTGGATAATTTAAGGCTCATTCACTCCCATGCTATAGGAATGAGGGTGACCAAAAATCCAATGTCTCTCCCACAAGCTTGTCTGCCAGCGACCAGAGACCCAAATTGTGAGTGCTATTCTAGCGACTCCAGGATTTGAGCCACTTTTTCAAACCTAGAGCCTAGGTTACTGCCTAGAATTGAACCATCACTTTGTATTGGTAAATTAACATGGAAATGATAGAATTAAAGGAAATAATTTTCAAGACCTTGACTGGATCCCAACTAGCCATGACAAGAATTTCGTCAAACATATCGTTGACATGTAATCTACAGGTGTAAATAACAGAGTTAAGCGTAGGGATCTCATACTTAAATGTGGGATAATATAATTCTCCAAAATAACACCTCTTTATATAATAAATGTATACAAGAGTATATTATGCCATAATAAATATGGGATATAATGTATTACTCTTTTACATAAGATTGTGGGAAACTTTCGACATAATACAAATACATTATTACCTTCCAAGGAATATAATATATTCCAACATATCCAAACTTGAGAATTCTTTCAAGACTTAATCTAACACAACTTCAACTATTAAAAGTGGGAAAATGCGGCAGTTAATACAACATAAACAAAATTATAACCCAAAATTATAGCCAAGGAAATCATTTCAAATCATCTCAAAACAGTTATCCATCACTGCTATTAATTTTGATTTGAGATTTGAAAAAGTGAGACCAAGAGGTAAATCCTCAAATCAATTGTGATTATTCATTAACATTACTCCTTGTTATATGCATGAGGGAGTGACTCTTGGGTTTCACCTCTCGGTGACTCTTCATTTTCCATTATTTATTATTTACATTATTTACAATTGTTTAGCCAATCCCCATCATTAGGTTTCAAAACTCCCCCTGTTAATCTAACGGGATGTTGGTGAGTCCAAACATCATTCTGAATCTTTCAATATTTTCTCTTCCAAGCGCTTTGGTGAAGATGTTTGCAATCTTCTCATTAGTGGAACAATGGCATAGATAGACTGTCTTGGCCTCAACATGATGTCGAATCAAATGGTATTTTGTATTGATGTGCTTCGTTCGATCATGGAACTTTGGGTTCCTGGCCAACTTTATTGCAAAGGTGTTGTCAATCATGAGTGGACTTGAATGTACTTGTTTTACCTGCAAATCTTCCAGAATTTTCCTACGCCACACAATTTCTTTTGTTGCCTCAGTTGCTGCCACATATTCTACCTCTGTTTTGGAATCTGTTGGAATTGATTGTTTGTGTGATCTCCATGAGACAACACCTGATCCAAGACTCATATCATAACCATAAGTAATTACCCCTGTTTCTTTGTCTCCATCGAAGTGTGAATCATAGTATCCAATAAAGCTGAAGTCACCCACCTGTGTATACTTCAGTCCAAAGTATTGAGTTCCCTTCAAGTACTTTAGAACACTTTTTACAGCAGACCAATGTCTCTCACAAGTCTTTTGCATAAACCCAAAGAGGATTCCAACAACAAACGAAATGTTTGGTCTAGTAGTAGTCAGGTAGTTGAGGCTTCCTACAAGTTGTCTATACTTTGTTTCGTCCTCAAATTATTTTCCTTCAATGGATGCGAGCTTTAAGTTTTGTTCCATTGGTGTAATCAGAGGATTACACTCAACCATGCCAAACCTATTCAACAAATCCCAATGTACTTCTTTTGAGAGAGGAATATAGACTTTAGATGTTGAGTTACTTCAATACTAAGATAGTAGTGAACATAGTCCAAGTCAATCATTTCAAAACCTTTCCTCAATTCCTTCTTCATGGATGCAATGTAGCTCTTATTGTTCCATGTCATCAAAATATAATCTACATATACAACAAGATATGCAATAGGTTTTCCAACTTTCTTAACAAACAAAGTTGCATCATCAAGATCATAATGTTTGAAGTTGAGTTTGAGAAGATGCTCAGTTAACTTGTCATACCATGCTCACGGTGCTTTCTTGAGGCCATACAAGGATTTCACAAGTTTTCATACTTTATGTTCATGCCCCTTCACAACAAATTCTTTAGGATGGGACATAAAAACATTTTCTTTCAGATCTCCATTCAAGAAAGAAGTTTTTACATCCATTTGATGGACTTTCCAACTGTTCTGAGATGCTACGGAATAGAGTGTGTGGATGGAAGCCCATTTTGTTGTGGGGGGAAAGTTTCATCATAATCGAGCTCTTCCTTCTGAGAAAAACATTTTACCACAAGCCTGGCTTTGTGCTTGTCAAGTGATCCATTAGCTTTATACTTGTTCTTGTAGACCCACTTTCTGCCAATGAGTTTGGTTCCAATGGAGATTAACCACCTTCCAAGTACCATTCTTTATCAAGGAATCATACTCCTTTTGCATCACTTCTTTCCATTCATCATGAGAAGTGGCTTCTTTGAAGGAAGTTGGTTCAAAATATGTAGACAAATTCAATTCACAATCATAATAAACATCCATATCAACAGGTGAATCAAAATCATCTAAATCACCTCCATTTTTCGTGGTTGAATTTTGTATCCCTGTCTTTCAAATCTCATCAAGATGAACACTTTCAAGTGTCTTTTTCATCCACTTTGGGGGACCTCTCTAAGATGGTTCAGGTTGCTCAGTTGATTGAGTTGGGATTAAATGAAGATTGAGTCTCCCAATTCGGTCAATCACATCACTCAAAGTATCATTAGTGGTTGGAGTTTCATCTAGGGGAGAGAGTGCTTCAGAAGAAGATTCCACAGATTGGTCCAGTATAGGAATCTGTTAAGATATTCTAACACATAGGAAATAGTTAAGTATAACTTGGTCTAGTGTAGAGTTAGTTAAAGTGTGTTTCTTTACTATGTACTTTTGTAACTTACAATCTGACGGTCATGATATGTAGTGATCTGACGGTTCATTCTCTCTTCGGTATTACCAACACTTGATCCATGGCTTAACACCCGGTTGGCCCATGATCTCTATTTAAAGAGCATGGAGGGTCATTTGTGGGGTAGTCGTTCATGAGAGAAGCTTATGTAAATTTTCATTCTTTTATTAATAAATTACCTGAAGTGGCCGTGTTGGCACAGGTCGTGGACTGTTTCTCTCTTTGAGGGTTTCAACCACGTCAACAATATTGGTGTATTGATCTGTGATCTATTTGTGAGCAGATTCCTTTGGTGTTCTATCTGGGAAACTTACCCTGTAAATTCCTACATGGTATCAGAGTGAGGGCCGCATCTATTGGTGATCCAAATCTAAAGCCGGTAGAACTACATTCGACTGTCGTTTCATAAATCTACTGTTATTGACTACTTTCAGGCCAAGAGAACTGTTGTATTGTGTTAGGAGCATCTGTTCCAGTGAGGAACCCCTTTCGTTTGATGCGAAAAGGTTTCTGGTAGCCCTAGTTACATCATTTTTAAGATTTGGAGGTATACAGTGTTTATTTGCCATTTTCAGTTATTTTCTGTCTATTTATTTCAGTTTATTTAACTCTTTGTTTTTTTTATTTCAAGATCTATACCTTTCATTTCTGCATATGCTCTTTGCCCCACGACCCTGTGCAATCTGGGCAAATCAGAAATAGAAAGCAAGGATTTTTCTCATGCGTATGCTCTTTTCCACCACACCTTAGTGTGATCTCGGAAAATCAGAAACATTGAAGAAAATATTTAGTTTCCGGCTAAAGCTAACTTCAAGCCGTAAGGTTTTTTTTTTGTATGCCTGTGTTTGGTTTTGTGTTTTTTGTTTTGTAGGCAAAAAATATCTTTCTCAAGTAAGCACGCACCCCAAAGCTTCAGTGACATAAAAAATAAATAAAAATAAAAATAAAAAACCCTTCCTCTTTTCCAAAAATTACTAACCTCTTAATCTAGCTCACTTGGTCCAAAGCTACTTTATGAGAATAGAGGTCTTGAGTTCAAGTCTTTCTTTTTGTTGAGCTAATTAGATTAAGTTTGAAAAGGGGGAGTATTTTTTTTTAAATATAACATTATCATTCATTTCCGCACATTCCCACACTTTGTCGGCATCTTCAACAATTTTTTTACAAAAAGCCATAACTTATTCATCCGGAAGTTGTTTTCAGAGCCATTTTCTTTTTAATCAACCTAATGTTTTGAGATCTTTCCATTGGAACACTTATTTTCAGTATCTATGGCTTCAATTTCTATTAAAATGGAAAGTCCATGCCAAGTTATTCTTAACAGCACCAGTTACTTCCAATGGTGGTCCTACATTGTGGATTTACTTAGAAGTAAAGGTCTTTACAGAATAGCCTCAGGTCAAGAAACCAAATCGAAAGATGAAGATAAGGCTACCAAACGGGAAAATAGGCAAGATCAAGCTCATGGGTTGATAGGGATTTATATTTCTCCAGACCTTAGATTCCATATCGCAGAACTTGATACTCCTAATGAGGCAATGCAATAGATCACTAAATTTTTTGGAATTAAAAATGAACTTAGAGCCCATCAACTTGAAAATGAGCTGCTTACATTGGACCCCAATAATTTTTCTTCTATTGAAGATTTTTTGTCCAAGTTCAAGGCCCTTAGACTTCTCTTGGAAGGTGTTAAGGTTAAGAAAGAAGATGGTAACCTTATCTATTCCATTCTTACTAAGTTGGGACCAGCCTACTCTGTTTTTGTTTCCACCTTCCATTCTACAAGAGAATCCTTCATTTCTCAAGGACAAGACTACAAGTCCCTTCCTTTGATGCCTTTTGTGATTATTTAATAAGATAGCAAGAAAAACTCTTACATCTTGGTCTTCTTAATCTTGGAAACTCTTCTAAGAAAGCCTTAGCTGCCCAACAACAACCAAATTCAAAGAATCCTAAGAAGCCGTATCCTAAAAAGAATGGTCCTAAGCCATTTCAGTCTCAAAATGAAAAATCATTTCAACAAAATGATAAGGAAAATAAAAACAAAGGGAAGAAGACTGATATACATTGACACTTTTGTAATCGAGATGGCCACTTAGAATCCAAATGTTTTAAGAAGGTGGAAGCCTTGGAAGAAGTAATGAAGAAGCATAACATCCATTTGGAGCACTCAACAACTTCAACTTCATCTTCAGGAATAGCACTTTCTGTTTGGAGCACTCAACAACTTCAACTTCATCTTCAGGAATAGCACTTTCTACATGTGGTTGTTAAGCATCTCTGTCTAGATATGCACTAAATGTATCTTCTTCTTCTCATTCTCATGAGTGTCTCATTGATTCTGGAGCTTCTTACCACATGACCAAAAACAAAGCCATGTTTTCTTCTTTAAAAGATTGTAACAACAAAAATATATATGTTGGTGATGATAGATCTCTTAGTGTTGTAGGGACTAGAACTATTCATATAGATAATGGTCAATTCAATGATGTATTATGTGTTCCAACCTTATCCTGCAACCTTCTATCTGTATATCAGATAACTCATTCTAGTGAAGGTAAAATCGTTGAATTTTCACCTCACAATGTTGTAATTAAGGACCTACGAGATCCTAGACAGATTTTAGCTAGTGGCATTGCTGATGATTTTACAAGGTTGTATAATTTTAACAACTTTGGGCCATCAAATCTTCCCTCAATATTTGTTGTTCATAATGATGAAGTGAGAAAACTTTGGCATGAGTGATTTGGTCACTTAAACTATCGCTCCCTTCAGAATCTATTTAAAGAAAATATGGTGACAAGTCTTCCAATGGTATCTTGCAGAGATGGTGTTTGTTACGGATGTGTACTCGGAAAACATCATCGGGATAGTTTTGAAAAACATGCCTCTTGGCACACCTCAACCCCTTTAGAGCTTGTGCATAGTGATTTATGCGTTCCACTTCTAGTTGTTTCATTCTCTGGCTACAAGTATTTCTTAACTTTCATTGATGATTTCTCCAAACGCACTTGGATATACTTCTTAAAACTCAAGAGTAAAGTATTTAACATGTTCTTGGCCTTTAAGGCCTTTGTTGAAAAACGATCTGGACATCAAATTCTTAAGCTAAGATCTGATAATGGTGGAGAATATGTTAACAAAAAACTCATCAACTTTTGCACTAAGAATGGAATTCAAATGCAACATACTATTCCTTATACTCCACAACAAAATGGTGTAGCTGAAAGGAAGAATCGCACCTTAAAGGAAATGGCTAATTGTATGCTTCAATCTAAAGGAATTAGTCTTAATTTTTGGGAAGAAGCAATTAACTGTTCAAATTACATAATAAATCACACTCCTACTAAGGTTTTAAAGAATATCAATCCAGAAGAAGCATGGAGCTTAATTAAACCAGATGTAAGTCACTTTGGTGTTTTTGGAAGTGAAGCATGGGCCCATATTCTAGATGAGAAACGTAAAGTTTTAGAACCTAAGAGTGAAAAATGTATTTTTGTTGGATATTGTGAAGATGTCAAAGGATACAGACTTATTCCACTTAATTCCGAAAATGTTATTATTAGAAGAGATGTAAGGTTTGCTGAAAAATATGTCGGCCTATGAGCCTTGTTTGGTGGATGTGCCACCTCTCTCTATCCCTTCTACTTCTGAAAATGTTTCTTATTCAAATGATGATAGCGAGGATGACAATCCTCCCCCACCTTCGCAAGATCCTCCTTTAGCTCCTCAGCTTCCAAAATGGGTCTGTGCTACTCGGGATGTAGCAAGTACTCTTGCTGGTGAACCTACAAATTAGCGACGTACACGTTCTCAGTTCGATAGAGCCTCTACTTTACTAGCTCAAGCTTCAATTAATTATGATCCTGACACCTTTGTAGAAGCTTCAGGCCATCCAGATTGGGACACATCTATGAATGAAGAATATCATTCATTATTGGAAAATGATACATGGGATCTTGTTCCCCTTCCAAAGGGACAAAAAATTGTTAGATGCAAATGAGTTTACAGAACCAAGTATGGACCAGATGGAAAAGTTGATAAACATAAAGCTCGTCTTGTTGCTAACGGTTTTTCACAAGTTGAAGGCATTGACTATACTGAAACCTTCTCCCCTGTTGTGAAAATGAACTCTATCCACCTTGTTCTTTCCCTTGTTGCCTCTTTCAAATGGGAAGTCCATCAGATGGATGTTAAATTTGCATTCTTGCATGGGGACTTACATGGGGACTTGCATGGGGATTTGCATGAAGAAATCTATATGGAAAAACCTACTGGCTTTATACAAATAGACTCCAGCCTTGTATGTCGGCTTAAGAAATCCCTTTATGGTCTCAAGCAAGCCCCTCGGACTTGGTATGCCAAAATGGATAGCTTTCTTTTAGAAACTAGATTTTCTAGGTGCCATTCTAACAATATTTTCTACACCAAGAAAGTGGGCAAATCTCTTATCATCTTGTTCTTTATGTTGATGATCTTATCCTTATTAGTAGTGATCCCAACCTTATAAAACATGTGAAGTCCAGCCTTAAAAAGAAGTTTGAAATGATAGAATTACGACACTTGCATTAGTTTTTGGTCTTCAAGTCTTGCAATCCAAGGAAGGTATTTCCCTTTCCCAATCCAAATATGCATGTGATCTTCTACACCATTTTCATATGGAAGACTGTAAGCCAACTCCTTCCCCCTTTCAGTCTGGAGCCAAACTTTCAGTCACTTTTACTTCCCCTGAAGTTGATGCTACCTTATACTGTTAACTTGTAAGAAAACTTTTGTATCTGACCCATACTCGTCCTGACCTTTCCTTTGTTGTTGGCCTTATTGCTCAGTTTATGCAAAACCCACATGAAAGTCATTGGAAAGCAGCTAAAAGAATACTTCGCTATGTTCGAGGTACAGTTCAGTTTGGGATTCATTATAATGAAGAAGCATCTCCTCTATTGGTTGGTTTCACTGATTCTGATTGGGCTGATGACCCTGATGATTGGAAGTCTACTGCAGGTGATGTGTTCACTCTTGGTTCAGGACCTATTACATGGGCTTGCAAGAAACAAAGTGCCATTTCTCTTTCTTCAGCAGAAGCAGAGTATCGTGGTGCCGTAGAAGCTAGTAAGGAAGCCTTGTGGCTTCATTAGATCCTGTCAGAGTTTGGCTTTCAGCAACAGCATCTGACTACACTTTGGTGTGATAATCAAAGTGCCATTCAACTATGCAAAGATCCAGTCCAACATCAGTGCAGCAAACACATTGAACTACACATGCAATTCATCAGAAAGCTCATTCACAACCATGTTCTTGAAGTGCAATATTGTTCAACAGATGATCAAGTTGTAGACATCTTTACAAAGGCTATCGCAGAGGAAAAGTTTACTAAACTTTGATTTATGGTTGGAGTTCAAGAAGTTTTCACTAAGGGGGGATAGGCTCTAATGCCTCCTTCCATCTCCTATTGTGTTATATTTCTACATCCTTCAATCCTATCCCAAGTTGTTCTTAAGGGGGGATGTTAGGATATTCTGACACATAAGAAATAGTTAAGTATAACTTGGTCTAGTGTAGAGTTAGGTAAAGTGTGTTTCTTTACTGTGTAATTTTGTAACTTACAATCCGACAGTCATGATATGTAGTGATCTGACGGTTCATTCTCTCCTCGATATTACCGAGACTTGATCCATGGCTTAACACCCAATTGGTCCATGATCTCTAATTAGAGAGCATGGAGGGTGATTTTTAGGGTAACTGTTCATGAGAGAAGCTTATGTAAATTTTCATTCTTTTATTAATAAATTTCCTAAAGTGGTCGCATTGGCTCAGGCCGTGGACTATTTCCCTTTTTGAGGGTTTTAACCACGTCAACAATACTGGTGTATTGATTTGTGATCTATTTGTGAGCGATGTCCTATGGTGTTCTGTCTGAGGAACTTACGGTCCTATAAATTCCTACATAATCCCCCCTTCAAGATGTGGAATCTGATTATTAAATTCTTGAAATGATTTTGTACGACCGAATCTATCCAAGCGATCAAGTTTTCGCTCAACAACATTGTCATCTTTGGAAGATTCAAGAAAGATGACATCTCTAGATACAATTTTTTTTTTATTAACATTATCATAGAGATGATATGCTTTGAAGGTATTTGAATACCCCAAGAATATACACTTATGACTCCTTGCACCAAGTTTTTTTCTATGTACCTTTGGTATGAATGCATAATAGGTGAAACCAAAGACCCTGAGATGCTTTATCGAAGGAATGTGGCCATACCACATTTTATAAGGAGTCTTGTTTCTAATAGCGTTAGATGTACATCTATTCTTTACATATATAGTACATAGAATTGAATAAGCCAAAAATATCAATTTTACATTCTCGAAAAACATTATGGAACATACCATATTTAAGATTGTCCTATTCATTGTTTCAGCTACTTCGTTCTATTGGGGATTATAAGGTACATTTGTTTGATGTTTGATCCCATGCTGGCGAAGATATTTTTCATGAAGTGTATTATTTTCCATTATCAGTGCAAATAGAGCCAATATGAGATTGTGCATCATTTTCAATCCATGTACGAAATTTCTTGAATGTTTGAAAAGCATCAGATTTGCTCTTCAATAAATAAACACAACACATACTAGTGTAGTCATCAATAAATGTCATCATATATTTATTTCCATTTGCAGAAGGAACAAGCATTGGACCAAATAAATATGAATGAATGAGTTCAATTTTTCTATGTGCTCCGGAATGTGAATCATGAAAAGGTTGTTTGCTATGCTTTCCTAGAATGCAGGCATCACATTGCTTAAGTTTCCTAGGAATTGTAGGCAAACCAATAACACCATTTTTCTTCAAAAAGAGAAGGCTATCATATTTCAAGTGTCCAAATCTAGCATGCCATAATAGAATTGATGGAAATGTACCTTCATCATAATAAGAACTATATAAGAAATTTTTTGCACGAGCAGAGGAACCTTGCAGCTTGAGAAGCCTTTCTTCTTCTATCCCCGTCATGAAAAGTGAGTGACTTGATGCTTTTCTCACCTCAACCTTGCCATCAAACATATGAATGGAGTGTCCTTGTTGGCGGATGTGGCCCAAGGAAAAAATTTTCTCCTCAATTGTAGGATATATAAAACATCATGCTGAAGAAAGTCTGGAAGACCAAGAAATTTGAGCCCGATTTTACCAAGCCCTGATGGATTGAGTTTTGATTTGTTTGCAAAGTATATTGCTCCATCAAAACTGTTAGTAAATTCTTCAAAAAATAATTTTCTAAAATTCATGTGGCAAGTTTCTCCTGAATCAAGCAACCAATCATTTTTCCAAGAAGAAAGTAAAGCATTAAACAAGTCTTCATTTACTCCAATATTACAATGTTCCACAACATAGTGAGTGGATTCAGGTCTTTACCTTTCTCCTCGTCATTGGATTTACCTTTGGGTTGATTTCTTTCCTGCTCAATTTTGTCCCAACAAAAATTTCATGTGGATACATCATGTGATCCATATATATTGCAACATATGCAACGAATATCAGACTTTTCTCCTCGAGAGTGTCTAACCCCTGGCCTCTAAAATTTATTCTTCCTCTTCCTCTTCGACCACCTCTTCCTCTGGAAAATCTTGAGCATGAATCTTCTCTCTATGTACAAGACACACAGCTTCTTCAAAGACTAAGGAGCTATCTGCTTCCTAAAATCTTTCTCTCTCTTGGAAAATTTATTCACAAGGGAGTCAAAGGAAATTTCTTTGAGGTTTCCATTTTCTTGCAATGACTCAAGATAATTTGAATAAGTGGGATAAAGTTTCTTGACAAAAGATATCAGAGGAATGTCTAGCTCAACATTAGTGACTTTGATATCATGCATAATAGATTTTACTTTTGATGCAAGAGCAAGAGAATCATCATTTTGTAGTTCAAGGATGAACAATTTAATCATCACTTGGACAACTTCAAGCACAGAGTGTGAGTCATAGAGTTCCTTCAATTTTTGTAAAGCTTTAAAAAAATTCGAAAATTTTGAAATATGGAAACTCACCTCTTCATTTACAGATGCTGCAATCAAGGCATAGACCATGCTATTCTTGTTTTCCCAAATGGAAAATTCCTTGTCTGAGGTAGGCTTTGCTAGTTCATTGCCTCCTTCTCCAACGCAAACTCCTTTCCACGGCTCATTAAAAATGAGAGTGTGTTTGATCTTTCGCGACCATTCTGTATAGTTCTCCTTCCTGGTGAGAACCATTCCCACAATAGATATCAATGAATGCATTTTAAAATCTGTGTACTGTAAAAATATACTTCTGCTACCAATAAACTATAAAAATTGCACCTCTGCTGATAATAGATTGTGAAAAAATTTCACTTCTATTCTAATGTATATTTATTTTTATTTTTGGATAGAGGTATTATGTGGGGAAGGTTTATATGGGGAAGGGAATATATGGGGAGGTATTAATGGGGGGAGGGTTATATGTGGAAGGGCATTCAACGTAGGGAGCGTATGTATATGGAGGAGCATTCAACGTAGGGGTAACGTATGTATATGTGGGTAAGGGAATTCAACACAAGGGCAATGTATTTGTATCGAGGAGTAGTGCTTATATGGAAGTGTATAGAGGAGCAATGCTTATATGTCAATGTATTTGTATGGAGGAGAAACATTATATGACAGCATTCAAAATTGGGAAGGGAGGAGGTGGTGGGATAAAACCTATATGTAAAACAATCAGGAGTGTATGGACTGGGGCCAAGGTGTGATATCATTTACAAAAACCAAAAGACTTGATGCACACTTAAAATTATCATTATGGAAGCGTTAAACAATGGATGGGTATACCACAATGGACCAGGGATGAGGTACATAAGAGGTAACTCAGGTGAGACTGGTGCAAGACACACAGGTAAGGTAACTTAGGTGAGACTGGTGCAAGCCAACTAGAATAAATACGCTGGTGAGAAGTGTTATGCTCGGATCGATTTTGGAGTGCATAGTAAAAAAATGAAAACCAGTGACTGTGGTAAGCACATATGGTAGACTTCAAAACAAAACCTTAGCCTTCACAAAAAAAAATACTCATAGTGGGTATTCGTTGCAGCCTTGATGAATATAAATGAAAAATATCTTGCAGAAAATATGGCAGGGAATATACCAAATATAGGAACAAAATATGGCAAAGAATTGACAGGATTACAACACATAAACTAATTTGACAGTTGACTCTGATACCATTGTAGGTCAGGAGGTAACTCCTCAAATCAATTGTGTTTATTCATTAATATTACTCCTTGGGTTTCACCTCCTGATGATTCTTCATTTTAGATTATTTACTATTTACATTATTTACAAGTGTTCATCCAATCCCCATGATTAGGTGTCAACCGAAATTATTGCGGAATCAAGAGAAGATTTCAAAAGTTTTATTTTGAAATCCAATTATGAATTCAAATAATAAAAAAATTTCTTCATAAGAGAAATTATGTCTTACTATTACCATGATCTTATCTCGATTGTTGATTCGTTGAATATTCATCAATCAACAATCGAGATAAGGATGCCCCTTACTATTATGATTATGAGGACTAGAGTTGTCATCACTATAGCATAGTGTTCATCCACATAGCCAATGTATTGCACTTCAATATTTTGTTCTTCTGATTGGTTGGTTTGTTGTTCTAAATGTCGGCTACATCATTTTCATGGTTTTCCAATGCATATATTTTTGATGGTGTTGTTGATTTCAATCTATCTTGATCCTTCAGTGATTCCAAACCATTAGCAATGCCCAACTGATGAACTATTACGATGTTTGTTTGCAACATGTGAGAAAAATTAGAAGGGAAAAAAAACAGACAAGCAACAACATATGTATTGACAATGACAGAAAATATGAGCCGAAGAATAGATATTCATAATGAGAATAAGCTTCAGGTGAGCATCTGGCGAGTTTTCAACATCTATAAGTTGATTCATTCTCCTGCTAAATTCAAATTCAGACTAAGTCCTTATGCACTTGGAAACAACACTTTTAAACTTGCTAAAAAACAAATTCATACTAAATCCTTCTCCACTTGATAACAACACTTTTAACTTGCTAAAAAATGAATTCAAGCTAAATTCTTCAGATCTTAGAAACAACACTTTTAAACAAATTATAAACATATGGTTCTCAAAATATATTTGAGAGAGTGAAATTCGTCCTTCTCAAATCAATAGTGATATTATGATATTCACATAATAGGCAACAAATATATATGGTTCAATAATTTGTCACGTTGCATTTGTTATGTGATGTGTCATAGTTATGGACATTCAGACAAAAAAATAGGTATTAGAATAATATCAATGTTAAATACCATAGCACATTACTCATCTACCCCAGGGAAAAAGGAAATGAGAGTTTTAATCTTTATTTTTAATAATGATTTTTTAATTTGAGTTTAAATATTGATTTATTTATTTTCTAATAATGATTTAGAGTTTTAGTATTGATTTCTTGATTTATTGTGAGTTTCATGGGTAAGAGTAGGGCTTAAAATTTGATGGGGGTTTGTTTGTATTTTGTTTATTTAATTGTGAAATATTTACTATTTAAAATTTGCAAAAAAAAGTCAATTTCATGGGTGAGTTGAAAACTTATCTATATATGTGTATGTATGTGAGTAAGATATTCTAAATATAAGTATCATATAATGTGGTACAAATAGATATTAATATTCTAATATGAGATTGCAAGATAAGTTCAAACCCCTTGTCCTATCCATTCGTAATGGTGAAGTATGGTCAATAAAAATTAGAACGGTATAACATGGTCAACCAAGGTATCTATGCTTGAATGTGGTCAACCGTTGTTAAAATGGGCAACCATAATCTATCATAGAAAAGTATGGACAACCATAGTCACCATGATCAATCTTTAAAAAACCATGGTCAACCCATGCTCATACTCGCCAACAATGATCAACATGGTCAACATAGGATATGATGGGAAATGTTGGTCAATTATAGCCATTCATTATCAATATAGACTACCATAATGCATCATAGAAAACTATGGTCAACCGTAGTGCAACTATGCCACCATGGTCAACCATTATCAACCATGGTTGTCTCTATTTAGTGTGGTTGACCTTCGTCAACCATGGTTAGTCATGTTCAACCACGGGCAACGTAGGTCAACTATGGTCAATCATTTCCATATTTGGTCAACCATAGTCTCCATAATAAACCTTTAAAAATCATGATCAACATAAGCTCAACATAACCAACCATTATTAATATGGTCAATGCAGGTCAATGTTGTAAGATATGGAGAAACGTTGTCACAATGTGACAATCAATATAACAATCATTCTCACAATGTTACATTGAATTGTAATTTATTCAATGTCACGTTGTGACTTTACAAAATTGAGATTTATTATTAGGGTTTATAATTTTATGGTTAATATTAGGTTTATAATATTAATCTGACGGATTATAATCCTTGAGTTTAGTATATTAAATTAGGGTTTATAATATTAATGGTAGGGTTTGTTATATTAATCGTAGGGGTTATAATCTAGGGGTTTATAATATTTTTTTGATCAAGTACGAGTAGGACCTTCTATTAAACTAGCCAAAAATACATAATTTACATGAAGCCACACTCACTCTATGAGAATTCCACAGTCAGCAGGGCAAGTAGAAACCGAACCACACACCCAAACCCAAGAGAAGCCAAAAGAAACCTTGAACTCCTTGGAAGACAAGTCCACCGAACCGAGGCCCACAAAAATCTACTAGTGTCCCACAGAGGGTCCACAAGAGAACCCACAACAAACCACCCAAACAACTAATTTACAGACTCGACGAAAGCTATTGGCTTAGTAATCTAATTTTTTTCAAGTCTGAAACATTCAAACAACTTGCACGAACAAATCACCACCGTTGACTACTCAACTTAGATCCAACTGCCTTCATGGATATCGGGCAGATGAGAAGCGCAAGGGTTAACCATCTGATGTGGGTGGTTTTCTCTCACCTCTCGCTATAATGTGTTACACGAAGAGTGGAATCGGGGGCCATCTTCAAAAAACCAGAAACCATTCGGACCCTGCCCGATATACCACTTGTGGTTTTGAATCAATTGTTTCATGGAAAAGCAATTACGTTCCGTCACCAAGCAATGACCGTCAAACCAGTCCTGAAGGGCAATTTCTGAGTCTTCCGCCTAGATTATCCATCAAGCACCATCTAAGAAAAATGAAAATAGGTGACCAAATCTGTGGTGCTACCCAAGTCAGTACCTTCACCATCCAATTGAAAGTAATCAGAGCTTTGGAAAGTAGCCAAAACCAAAAATGGTCAGATGATTTAGGGTTCACCCTCCTCCCACCTGTCTCCTGAATCCCTTTGATCTATCCTGTTAATCCATAGTTCCATATCTTTGGTCACTAGATAGAGACAATCCTCTCACAATTTTCTTGTAGGTAACGAATCCCAAGCATATTGAGAATCCCTGTCCCTATTGGTGACCCCTTCGTTCGCTAACTGATCCGTTAACATGTTTTCTTTCCTTTTCACATGGACAAATCTGACAGTTTTAAGGGTTTGCAGGTGTGAGTGGATACATTGAAAGACCTGCAGGAGATTCCAATGCTTCGACACTTTATCTGGAGAAGTTCCATTGCATATTTTCTTAGCCGCTCTAATGATCAATTCTAAATCTGCTTCAATGATAACATTATGTGAATTTGACTCCACCAGGATTTCCAAGCATTGCTCTAATGCCAAGAGCTCAGCCATGTTATTAGTGACCTTCCCCAAGTGGCCATGGAATATTTTCTTTGTTTGCCCCTGATCATCTCTTATGGCACCCCCAAAGCCAGCTAATCCTGGGTTGCCCTTAGAAGCTCCATTGATGTTAACCTTGAAGAAACCATAAGGAGGGGGCTTCCAGATGCTAGCCCCTGTATTTATTAGGCTTCTCCCTTTATTATTCCTTGAGGACTTATGGATTGGAGACCCAAATGAAGTATAATATTCTCCTCTTGAGGCAGAGGAGGATCCTTAGGAAGTGTCCTCAATAAGCTTCTTACTGTGTCTTTAAGCTGCCTTAGAATTTGATAAATTATGTGTTGGGGCTCGCTTGTTTTGTCTTTGAAGATCCACCTGTTGCGCTCTTTCCAAACATTCCAAATGACAAAGCCTGGAACCAGAATCCAGGCTTTGTTAATAATCTCATTCCCTGAGAAGTTATTCCTCCATTTTTTCAAAGTGTTGGATATGATGAGACTATCCCTATTAGTTTGTCTGAAGATTGAGGCCACCTAGTCCCACACCCTAGATGTGAAAGGGCAGAGTTTGAGAAGGTGTTCAATCATCTCCTCATGTGAGCCACAGAGGTGACATTTGGAAGGGCCATTGAAGCATTTCTTTAGGATATTCTCCCAAGTTAAGATCTTCCTTTGATGCACTACCCAAATGAATAACTTTATTTTCATCCAGTGGGGGTTTTGGCAAAGTTTCTTCCAGAATTGATCAGTATTCACAAAGTTAAATCCCGTGACTTCCTATTTAGCCTCTTTGAGGTTAAAGTTACCTTCATTATTCTTTCCCCATATCAATTGGTCAAGTGAGGTGGAAACCAGAATCCTTCTATGCTCTAGGTCCTGGGTGAGAGCGTCTACCTTGGCCTTCAGAGGACTCTCATCACTATAACTTAGATCCTTCCATTTCTTCCATTTTTCATTATTCCTTCCCTGGTCCCAAAACTATTTTACCAAAAACAAACCTTTGCTATATGTGTCACTCTTGAGAGCTGCTAATTCATCCCTATACAGGTTGGGTTCCTGTTGCCAGCTGTGCTCCCAAAATCGAGCAAGGTCCCCTGCTTGGATTTCCTAGAAACAATGTTGTTGAACAATGCTTTTATTCTCCCAGGCAAGGTTCCAAATGTGGGAGCCCCTGATTTTCCCTGAAATTCTAATATGATCCTTCTCCTACCAATACTTGGCATACTTTTGTTTCCAAAGCATAGCCCAGGGGGCATTCGACTCCTTGATCCATCTCCACCAAAGCTTAGCTCCCGAAACTTTGTTGAGATTCTCAGGATCATGCAGGCCCAAGCCACCATGTCTTTTGGCTTGCAAATCTTATCCAAGGCCACTAAATTCCACTTCTTTTTCTCTTCCCATTTGCCCCACAGAAAGTCTATTTGTATGCTTCTTATCTGCTGCTTAATGCCTTGAGGAGCAGGAAGAGCTGAAAAAATGAAAATGGGAATGGCCTGCTAGACCGCCTGTGTGAGCACAAGGCACCTTGCTAAATTTAATGACCTGCATGTCCATTTTCTGACCTTGTCCTAAAGTTTATTTAATATTGGTTCCCACACTTTCTTTCTTAGAGGTTTTTCAGTAAGAGGAATGCCAAGATATTTGGAAGGCAAATGTTCCCTTTGAAAACCAAGAATTTTGGTAATGTTTCTCTGAATAGCAATATTAGTGTTGAAGAAAAAGACTTTCGACCTGTTGAGGCTTACCTCTGTTCCTGCTGCCATAGCAAAGTTATTTAAGATGTTTTTGATTGCTCTAGCTTCCCTCACTGTGGGTATGCCCTGCAACATTGTATCATCCACAAATTGTTGATGAGTGTTTGTCGCTCCATTCGAGGTGAGCTTGATACCTTGGATTCGACCTTCAGCATTTGCCATTTTGATTTCCTACCTAGCCCTTCCATCATGAGGACGAAGAGGAAAGGTGAGAGCAGATCTCCTTGTCTGAGTCCTTTGGAGGGTGTGAAGGTTATTGATGGAGCTCCATTAAGCAGTATGGAAAAAATAGTTGTGGTAACTAGTGCCATAACCCATCTTATCCAATTTTGGTCAAAGCCATAGGCTTTTAGAATTGATTTTATGTAAGACCATCTTAGTTTGTCATAGGCTTTCGCTAGGTCCAACTGAATGATCATACCTACTTGTTTGTTGCTTTTGAGAGAGTGTAACACCTCATGCACTTGGATGATATTGTTGAGGATTTGTCTTCCTTCCACATACCCTATTTGCTCTTCCGAGATGAGAGAAGGTAGAAGGGGCTTGAGTCTACTGGATATCACTTTGGAAATGATTTTATACACCACATTACATAAGGCTATGGGTCGAAATCCATCTGGAGTCATGGCATTTTCCTACTTAAGGATTAAATCTATGAAGGAAGAATTAAGAGCCTTCAGAACCTTTTTGGATTTTCTCGAGTCTTCCACAACCTCAAGGATATCCTGTTTCCCAGTAGGCTTTGAAGAAGTCTACATTGAATCCATCCGGGCCTGGTGATTTTCCACTTTGCATTTAATTAATCACCTCACTGACCTCCTCTTCCGATACTGACCTGTTAAGATTTTGGTTGTCCTCTCTGGTAACTAGCTTAGGGATATACTGGGTGAAATGGTCAATGAACCTAGATCTATCCTCCATTGGCTCCTTTGCAATATTGAAGAAATGTTGTACAAGGATAGATTCCATATCATTGTGAGAGACAAGCTCAATGCCTTGAGAATCTTTGATCTTTGTGATTATGTTGTGCACCCTGTGATCCATAATGGATTTATGAAAGAACTTTGTATTTCTTTCTCCCTCTTTAATCCATTGAATCCTAGATTTCTACCTCCAGAAAATTTCGTCTTGTAAGCATCGATCCTCCCATTCTTCCTACAAAGAGTCAGTTAGATTTTTCCTCTCTTCAGTGAAGCCCTCTGTGATGTTGATCTGATTGATTTCCTAGAGCTTCTGCTCAGTTTCTCTTTTGGCCTTGAAGATATCGCCAAATTCCTTTTTGTTCCAAGATTTAAGTTTGGATTTTATGTGTTTAAGTTTCTGCTGGATCCTAAACATTTTAGTGCCCTGAATGTTCAACTCCTCTCTCCACCATTTATCAATGTTACTAGTGAATTTAGGGTGTGAGAGCCAGGCATTTTCGAACCTGAAATTTCTGTTCCTCAGAGTTCCATAAAGGTAGCTTCCAGCTATACTGGCCATTGATTCGAACCTCTAAAGAGTAGAATGGAAGTTGTCATGGCGGGTCCTGTGAGGAGGAGGGTCTCTGAAACAATAAATCTATCAATTTTGGAAGCCACTTGAGAAACGCCTCCCCTTTTATTGTTCCATGTTAAAGTTCCATTTATTGTTTCATTGTCCACTAGTCCTATGTTCATAATGAAGTTCTGGAAGGCTATGGAGTCTCTGCCTAGCTGTCTAGTGCCTCCTTTTTTCTCTGAAAGAGATATAATCATATTGAAATCTCCTACAACTATCCAAGGCATATTGGGATGTCTTGCTCTTATATCCTCCAGGGAGGTGAGAAGCTTGAGTTTATCTGCTTGCTTTTGAGGTCCATAAACATTTGTAATCATATATATCTCCTTATCATCTACAGGTTGACATACCAAAGACAAATAGTTCCTGGATGCTTTAGCAT
Source organism: Pinus tabuliformis (assembly GCA_031772625.1). NCBI lineage: Eukaryota > Viridiplantae > Streptophyta > Pinopsida > Pinales > Pinaceae > Pinus > Pinus tabuliformis. The sequence goes on from CM062804.1 coordinate 1,229,234,878, forward strand.
CCAGGATTCCAAATTTTTATGGATCCCACAGTGTGAGAATCCCCCCTACCGAGTTATTTTCCTTGACCTCTAGATACTCATAGTTGATTAACCACTTATTATGAATTTCTCTTATTTTATCCATCGAACATTTTGTCTCCTGAATAAAAACCATATCTGGTTTTTCTTCTTTCATTATGTTACTTAGATTTCTTTGTTTCCTTCTACTCCCTATACCTCTAATATTCCAGGTTGTGAGCTTCATTAGGAAAGGTTAGTAAAGGAATAGTTGGTGAAATATCTCATCTTACCTGAGTTGATCAATAGTTTTCCACATTCGTTTAGCAGCTCATTCTGTCTTTTTCTTCCTCTTTTACTTCTTGAGTTCTTTGGATATTGTGTCGATAAATTCTCCATCATTTTGACCCTACTTGGCTCCAAGATTTTATGGTTTCTTTTGACACCAGTTCCCTTCGATTGTGACCTCCATAGAAATATTTGTTGTACTATGTCATAATCTTCTTTTGGCAGAGAGTCCACTTCTATGTTATTTCGTTGTTCCAAAAATTTCTCTAAATCTAGATTTTCCCTACCTAGAATCTCCTGTAGTTCATGGTCCTCCATTCCTGCCTCACTTGGGGTCATCTCATGGTCCCTATTGATCTCCATGTAGCTTGGTAGATCATCCTTTTGCCGGTTTTTTATTGTAATATCCTCCATTTCAGATTCCTTATCCTGCTCCTTGGTTACGTTCTCCAAGCCTTGGACTGTCTCCTTGCTCTCCTATGCGTCCTCTAGGATTTTGAAACTGTTGTCTCTTGTGTGTTTGTCCTCATTGATCTTCTTATGTGGACATTTAACCCCTTTCCCTTTGCCCCCAACCTTGGTGAAACCCTCGTGATCTCTATCCAAAGTAGTTTTCCCATTGCCTTCCATATTGTTTGTTGGGAAGTCTATGAATAGATGCCCATGTTCATGAAATTTGTGACACCTAAATGGTATGTGCTCATAGTCCACAGTCTGCACCCATTCTTCATCATATACCTCTAAAATTATCGCTTCCAGAAGGGCTCTAGATAGGTCCATTTCCACACATATTCGGGTGAAGGAGGTATATTTTCCTTTTAGGGTTGCCTCTGAGATCTTTAGAAAATGCCCCAGCTTGTTGCCTATGGTTTTCAAAGATTCTAGTAGCCAATAATCCATAGGAAGGGAGTACAGTCTAATCCAAACTGGTACTGATGTGAATGTTTCATGTTCCAGGACAAAGTTCATCATCCATGGTCGCATGTAGAGTCTTGCCATAGCATAGAAATAAGGCCCCCCTTTGAACACTCTATCTTTGTCCTCTAGGCTTGTGAACACTATCGTGAAGAAGCCCTTAGAACCCATATGTAAATGTATTTCTCCCTTTGGCTTCCAATGGCTCCTTATCCAGACATGTAATGCCCTCTCTGTCGGCCATAACCCCATGAACTTGCATATGGTCACGTGTTCTGTCATATGATACGCATGCGCTTGTATCACTGGATCACTCAATATGACCTGGGGAATAATGCTCGACTTGGGTTTACAGACTCCCGTAGTCCTTATGGAAGTCATTTTTTTACTGCTGCTTCCCTTCTCCTTTTCTTTACTTGTTTCATTTTGATCCCGTTCCTGATCCTGAATTTTGTTTCTTCCAAATGTTCCCTTGCCTCTTAATTCTGAAACCTTTTCCAGTGGTTTTTTGAAATGCTTCCCTCCTGCATCCTTAGCTCCCTCTGTGACTACCTAGCTGTAGGAGGGAGCGACGCTTCCCCCTGCGCATCCCTCCATGGCACCCTAAGTCAAAACCCTAGCGCCAACTCCAACCCTAGCTCAAGATGCAGCTCCCGCACTATCGAACAAGGTTCTATCATTGACCTAGGGGTTTATAATATTAATCTCAAGGTTTTTAATATTATATTAGGGTTTGTAATGTTAATCCTAATTTTTTAATCCCATGGTTTATAATATTTGTTATCACCTGGGTTGAACCTCAGGGTGAAGGAAGGCAATGCCAGGGTAACCACAAACCATGCTTAGCCAAGTAGCTAGTGCTATTAGGCCAAGAGAGGGCTCTCTCCATAAGGATCTCAGCTAAGATGACTAGATATATAAAATGATACTAGGCTAGGTATAGTAGTATCACAAGGTTTGATTTGATTTTGAAGGGGTTTTACTGGATCAGGAGGAGCCGGGCATTTTGGGCAAATAAATTAGGTCAAAATTGCAGGGTGTTCAATGGGGCAAGGTAGGCACAATGCTCAACACTCTAGGGTTTGATGGGTGAGGTGATTCAAGATAGGTGGAGGAGCTAGGAAGATCATGTGATCACCATGGATCCTTCCTAAGCTGAAGAAAACATCAACTGTGAATATTTTCCCAAAGCAGAGCATTTTTGTTATGGGTTCTACCTATCAGCTTGGAAATATCCACTTAGAAGCAATGAAATGATTAATTAATTACACAAAACATTTTAACATATGATCACAAGAGAGGAAACTAAACTAAACATCATACCACATGGATCCCAAAGAAATAGACGCAATTTTTTTATTAATCTCCTATTAAACTGATACAAAATGATGTCCAATCAAAGCATAAGCATCTAGCTGAGTCCAACCCTTTACAATGAGAATGAAGAAGATGATATAGACATTGATTCAACCTCCTCCCATCCTCAGGGGTCGAATCCCTAAGATGAGGAGATAATCTAACCAACACTGAACAAGAAATTGGAATCTAGGCATCCTAATAACTTGCCTCTAAAAGTGAGGAAACTAATTCATTTATGCTCAAAATTGTTGGCATTTTGGCACAGGTGTAGTGTTATGATACAGGTGTTGTCCTTGATGGAAACTTTCTTTCATTCAGAATGAAGAGAAATCTCATATACGCAGGTTAATTAAGTCCAAGTTGCGTATACACGCTGGTGATCTGCATACTAAGTCGCGTATACGCAGGACAGCTATATTCGAAGGCGCGTATACACGCAGATGCATGAACAGAAAAGGGCATATATGTCGGGAAGCTTCCTTTTGGTCCGTGGTAGTTAGTCCTCGGTACTTGAGCCTATGTATTTGGACCAAAGTATCTCGACAGACGTGTTGATCCCTAGTTTTTAAGTTGATGGTATTGGATCTCTATGGTTTTGGCTCTTGGTATTGAGCAAGGCCTAAGGCTATATAAGGAGAAGAAGATCATTAGGCAAATATCATCTTTGAAAAGGCTTGAATATCTGAAAAAGAAAGAGATCTGATGTGCAGGTTCTGGGTTGCTTGATCTAAGCTAAGGAGAGATCACTTCGGTTGATGGAAGACTAGATCTAAGGATAGATCGGGATCTAATGATTTGAAATGCACTATTATGATATGGTTGATTATGCGTATTTCTAGATCTGCATACTGACGCAATGTTTTGTTCTGGGTCTAACTGATATCTGGTACAGCTGCAAGTTGAGAGAATTTATTTTTAGATCTGTACGCAGGTTGTCTTCGGTAAAAGCACGTGTATACACAGTTTTCTCTCATTGAAGTAGCGTATATATTTTGAAGCTTGATTAGGTTTACAGTTGGGTCTGACAGTTATTGCAGAGTTCTGTAGTCTGCTCTGTGTTCTGGTAGCTGGTGATTGACAGGGTTTCAGTGGTTCAGTGATTCAAAGATTGATGATGCTAGTATTGGTTGTCTTGTGCTTCAATGATTTGTTGTGAAAGTTGAATGAATTGTGGTCTTCATATTGTAATGATGTGCTTCAGGAATATCCAGTCTGAAAATGTATGAAAGGTGGTACCTGAAAGAAAGAAGATTGTAGGCCAACACCTACGTACTAGTATCTTGGTTAGTACAAGAGCAAAGGGGGTTGGAGCTCCCTTCCAAGGAAGTTTGGAGAACGAGAGAAGGTTGTAGCCTTCTGCAGGTTGTAGCCTGCGTGCTGGTATAAGGCTGCACCAGTACAAAAAGATTGTAAACTGGAGTTTCATATTAAAGAAAGATAGAGATGACTTGCAGCAGGTGGTTTTCACCCACATTGGGTTTCCACCTTATATCATGGTGTTCATGTGTGTGGTTTTTGTGTGATCTGTTCTACTGCATCTGTTTACTCTTAATATTGTGAATAATGTCCTTATGCACTTAACTGAAGATAAACTAACTGAATTATAAGATTTCTGGTTATACGTTGTTTTCTTTAGACACAGTTGCGTGTACACGCTGGTTCACTTAACGAAAGTAGCGTATATGTTTCTGAGCATTGAAAAAGTTTTATAGTTCTGATAATACTGATTCACCCCCCCTCTCAGTATTATTTCCAACAATTGGTATCAGAGCAGGTCCTTCAGAGAAGCTTGACCGCTTGAAGGTAGATCGTTCATCATGAGCAACTACGAGAAAGAAGCATCAATCAGGCCACCGGTTTTTGATGGGACAAACTTCAATTATTGGAAGGTAAGAGTTACTGCCTATCTTCAATCTCTGGGTACAGAAGTTTGGGACATCGTAGAAATAGGCTACGCCTTTCCTTCAGCTACTCCTACAGATGCAACTAAGAAAAAGAAGTATGAAACAAATGCGAAAGCAGTCAGTACCCTATTAGGATGTATATCCCAAACGGAATTCATGAAGGTAATGCACTACAAATCCGCAAAAGAGATATGGGACAAAATTGTCACGAGCTATGAAGGAGATGAACAGGTAAAGCGTGCTAAACTTCAAACTCTCAGGATTCAGTATGAGACTCTCAAGATGTATAATGATGAAAGTGTGGCTAACTATTTTCTTCGGGTAGATGAGATTGTTAATTGTATGAAAAATTTGGGTGAAGAAATAAAAGAGGCTATAGTGGTTGAAAAGGTTCTAAGATCATTGTCCCCCAAGTTTGAATATAAGGTATATGCAATAGAAGAAAAGGAAAATCTACGAATTCTTACTATGTCTCAGCTATATGGAATTCTAACTGCTTATGAAATGAGAAAGGGAGGTCCATCAGACAGAAGAGAAGCTGCTTTCAAGGCATCAGGTAAAGAAGATTATTATGAAGCAAGCCACGTCCCAGAAGAAGAAGAAGAATCAAATTTTGTCAGAAATCTTCAAAGGGGTTCCGGAAGGTTCAGAGGTAAGTTACCTTTTAAATGCTTTGCTTGTGGAAGAGTAGGTCATTATGTTGCAAAATGTCCTTATAAGGATAAAGGAAAGGAACCTTCTAGATGGAACAAGAAACAGAGTGCAAATAAGAAAAGCTACTACACTCATGAAGATAGTGATGGTCTATCAAACAGTGATGAAGATGAACGAGGTAATGAATATAAATTGTTAATGGCATTTGAAGATGATGATTATATGGATGTTATAGATGTGGATTACTTTCATGAAGAAATTACTATACTTAAGAGATGTATAGAAGAGAAGAATGTGATCATTGATACTCTACAATTTCAAATTGATGAAAAGGAAAGACATCTTGAAAAATTAGAAGGTGAAATTGTTGGTCTTAGAAAAGAGATTGAGAAAACAAAAGCTATTAATCTCAAATTTGTTAAAGGATCTGAAGTGTAAATAGAAGGCTCCCTACGAAGGTCTTCTTGACTGAAGAGGTTATAAGTAAGTGGTATAAATTCTGAAAAGTTCACTTCATCAAGTACCGCTCCCTACCCACCCACCGCACAATATATTCAAGGCTAGCCTCACAAAAAAACACTCCTCAAATACCCATCACTGCCACTCCCAGAGGGGCGGAGTGGTCAAATTCTTCTGCCACCTAGCGAGAATCCTACTATACGCTCATGTTTTCTGTACAATAGAGTTCCTCGTTTGTTAGGAGTTGAACCCACCATATGAATAGTGAGTGACTCCGTCCCTAATATCTCAGATTGACTGTACCCTTCATTAAGTACTACCCACACTGGCTAATCAGCCTCATAAGGAATGGGAGGAGAGATTGAAGGGTCTTTCTGTCCAGGTGCAGGTAGTCCGCATCTTCACAGACATGTCTATTTCACCGAGTCTCTCTCCGAGACAGTGCCTAGATCGTTACGCCTTTCGTGCGGGTTGGAACTTACCTTGGATGAGATTATCAATGTGCAGCGATCTCCTCTGATCAAGACAGGTCTGGGACATAATGGAGAAACATCTCAAGCCTCTACCTCTAAAAGTTATCTTAATGCAGCAAGAAAGAATGAGCAAGAGCACAATGAAGACCGTCAGGTAAAGTAGGGACGAATTGCAAACAGAAACTACCAGGGGCAATCCATCTTAAGGACAAACAGAAGCTACAATCAGCCACAGGTAAAATCTTCCCAATTTACTCCAAGAATGAATGTGAATAAAAGCTACAATCGAGTGGATGATAGATCTGATTATCGCAGAAGTTTCTTTAATGGTCAGTGCTTTTCTTGCCATAACTTCGGTCACAAAGCAGCTCAGTGTGTTGCCTACAAAACAATCATGACTAGAGAAGCTCAAAAGCAAGGGAGAATGACTGAAACCATGAAAAGGACTTATAACAACTTTTCGGTTCTTGAAAATGAAGTTGAATGCTCTATTTTTAATAACTTTGGTCATGAAGACTCTGAATGCAGGAGCAGGTTCCGGAAGACAACTCAGAAGGAACAAACCTCAAATGTCAGAACATGGAGAATAAAGGAATCGCAACCAGAAAGATGTGGAATAGCCTTTTATGTAGAAGGTCAAGAAAGTCTATGGTACATTGACAGCGGATGTTCGAAGCATATGACAGGGGACAAAGAAAAGCTTGAGCCATATACTGCATTAGAAAAGGGGAAGAAAGTTTCTTTTGGAAATGATATCTCTGCAGCCATAAAAGGAAAAGGTGTTGCTCCATTGAAAGAGAAGGTCAAAGCAGGAAATGTTTTATATGTTGATGGATTGAAGCATAATCTTCTGAGTGTAAGTCAGATGTGCGATCAAGGAACAGAGGTAATATTTAGATCAAATGGATGTTGTGTTCGCGATCTTGATACAGGTAAAACAGTGCTCAAAGGAAGAAGGACTCCAAATAATCTATATATCTTTGAGGAAAGACAACAATGCTACTTAAGCAAGGATGATGAACATTGGCTATGGCATCGGAGGTTGGGGCATCTAAGCTTTTCACAAATAAGGAAGGCATGCAAATATCAGGCAGTTCGTGGTCTTCCAGATATCAAAATTCCAGACAATACCATATGCAAATCTTGTCAGTTTGGAAAGCAAACCAGATCTAACTTTCCAGAGAAGGAAGGATCAGCTAGCATGCCTCTTGAGCTAGTCCATACAGATGTTTGTGGTCCATTTAGGAAAAGGACACCTCGAGGAGAAGAATATTTGATATTATTTATTGACGATTTCTCCATATTTGTTTGGTTAGGGCTTATGAAGCACAAAGATGAAGCATTCGAAAAATTCAAATCCTTCAAAGCCTTGGTTGAGAATGAATCAGGACACAAAATTAAGTGCCTCAGATCTGACAGAGGTGGGGAGTTCACTTCAAATGAATTTTTCGATTTCTGTGAAGAACATGGGATAAGAAGAGAATTCTCTACAGCTAGAACTCCTCAGCAACATGGGGTTGTGGAAAGAATGAACAGAACAATCCAACAAATGGCTCGTGCTATGCTTGATGAATCAGGTACTCCCGCAACCTTCTGGGGTGAAGCTGCACATGCTGCGGTTATTATTCTTAACAAAACAAATGTCCGAGTAAACAGCACTCAAACACCTCATGAGCTCTAGAGTGGTGAGACTCCTTCAGTGAAGCACTTCAAAATCTTTGGGAGCAAATGTTATATTAAGAATAATGATGAGCAACTTGGCAAACTTGAACCAAGAGCAGATGAGGGAATTCTTCTTGGTTATTCTCCACATAGCAAAGCATACAAGTGCTACAATAAAAGACTTGGCAGAATTGTTGACAGCATTGATGTAGTGGTTGATGAGAAGGGATATATTCCTAAGCAAGTTCATCATGAAGACATTGAAGAAGATGAAGGCTACCCTCAAAGGCGGAATGATGAAGAAGAAGAACCTCAAGAAGAATAAGAACATCAAGAAGAACCAGAGGAGCAGACAAGAATAGAAGAAAAGACTCCATCCAGATATGTTCAAAAGAATCATCCAGAATCTCAGATTGTGGGGCAGAAAGAAGCAGGAGTACAAACAAGAAGGACACTTGCAGAAGCTTCAAGCTATTTGGCATTACTCTCCTCCACTGAACCACAAAATGTGAAAGAGGCATGTAAAGATGAATGTTGGGTCAAAGCAATGGATGAAGAACTTGAGCAGATCGAAAAGAACAACACTTGGGAATTAGTTCCTAGACCAAAAGATAAGAATGTAATAGGAACAAAATGGGTCTTCAAGAATAAATTGAATGAAAATGGAGAAGTAATTAGAAACAAGGCCAGACTTGTTTGTAAAGGGTATGCGCAGCAAGAAGGAATAGATTTTGAAGAGACCTTTGCTCCTGTGACAAGACTTGAGGCCATCCGAATGTTCCTTGCTCTCTCAAGCTTTCAAAACTTTAAGGTATTTCAAATGGACGTGAAATCAGCCTTCCTGAATGGAGACTTAGAAGAAGAAGTATATATTGAGCAGCCAGATGGTTTCATTCTTGGGAATGATCCAAACCTTGTATGCAGATTGAAAAAGGCTCTCTATGGACTCAAACAAGCTCCAAGGGCTTGGTACTATTGGTTGGACAAATATCTTCACCAACAAGGCTTTTCAAAAGGATCAGCAGATAGCAATCTCTATATAAAAGTTGAAAATAACAAATTGCTAATTCTTGTTGTTTATGTAGATGATATTATCTTTGGCAGCAATGAAGAGACTATGAGTCAAAACTTTGCCCTGGTTATGCAGAAAGAATTCGAAATGTTCCTACTTGGAGAATTGACATATTTTCTTGGATTGCAAATCCAACAAAATGAAGGAGGTATCTTCCTGTCTCAAACCAAATACCTCAAGCAGATCTTGAAGAAGTATGGCATGGAAGAGTCAAAGCCAGTATGTACACCCATGGTTACAGGATGCAGCCTCAGTGCAAATGATGAATCAACAGCAGTTCACCAACCCACTTATAGATCCATGATTGGGAGTTTGCTTTATTTGACAGGTACCCGACCAGATATTACACATGCAGTAGGAATTGTTGGAAGATTTCAAGCCAACCCAAAGGAAACTCATCTTCAGGCAGTCAAAAGAATCTTCAAGTATCTTCAAGGGACCCAAAACTATGGCTTATGGTATCCTAGAAATACAGATCTCACTCTTCATGCTTACACAGATGCAGATTGGGCTGGAAGTGTGGATGATAGGAAAAGCACAAGTGGTGGTGCTTTCTTCCTGGGTTCCAGATTAGTATCTTGGTTCAGCAAGAAACAGAGTTCGATTGCCTTATCTACAGCTGACGCAGAATATGTGGCTGCGGCATCTTGTTGCACACAACTTCTTTGGATGATGCAGACCTTGCAGGACTTTCAAATCACTTGCACTCCACCAGTCTCTATCTTATGTGATAATACAAGTGCAATCAGCATTTCAAAGAATCCAGTCATGCACTCAAAGACCAAGCACATACCAATCAAGTACCATTTTCTTCGGGAACAAGTACTTGAGCAGAAGGTCAAGTTGGAGTATGTTCCTTCTAAGGAACAAGTTGCTGATATTCTCACAAAACCACTGCCCAGGGAAACTTTTGAATATCTCAGACAAAAGCTGGGAGTAGTTGATGCTTCATCCTGCTGTTAAAGCTTGTCTGTTCTACAAAAAAGTTGGTATACGCAAGTTACGTAAGGGATATCGGCGTATATACGCGGATTTATGCGGGGTAAGTCACGTGTATGTTGTAGTGTATGTTGTACGCTTGTTGCAGAAAGTATATCTGCGTACATACGCTGGTTTATGCAGGTGAAATCGCGTATATGGAGTTCTGAACAGCAAGGGAAATCTCTGGTTTGAAAAGGTCTGAGATGGGTATGTCAGAATTCTTCAGGCACAATTTCAAGGGGTGCAGCAGGCACAGGTTTAGGGGGAGCAGCTTAAAAGTCTCATAAAGCATTGTTGGCATTTAGATGTTTTGGTTGTTGGTTTCAGGAGAAGGAGCTCAGAAAGAAATCCTGGTTGCTGATCTAAAAGATGTTTATCAGATGTTGCTGGTGACTTTCATAAGTCTTGGTCTAGATCTGTTGTCTCTATGTCATGTATTTTTTTGTGATATCTCTTTTATGGTGTCAAGGTCATGTAACGGCCTATGTTGGTTTCCCCACTATGCCTGGGATGAATGATGTAATATAATTGGTTGTTTCTGATGTGTCCTCTCTTGGTAGGGAGTATGGATGTATGTATTGAGTCTTTTGGTGATAGGAAGGTCCCTTATGGTGTATAAGTCTTGGTTCTTGTTGAAGAACATCTTTTGCAGATCTGGCCTACAGTCAAGGGGAGCATAATTCAGCACAGCCAAGCAGAGGTATCAGCATGTCCTCAGGGGGAGCACAGCCCTTTGCCCTTGATGACAAAGGGGGAGAATGATTCTAAGGATCTGAAGGTTGCCATCAAGTCCAAAGGGGGAGATTGTTGGCATTTTGGCACAGGTGTGGTGTTATGATACAGGTGTTGTCCTTGATGGCAACTTTCTTTCATTCAGAATGAAGAGAAATCTCATATACGCAGGTTAATTAAGTCCAAGTTGCGTATACACGCTGGTGATCTGCATACTAAGTCGCGTATACGCAGGAGAGCTATATTAGAAGGCGCGTATACACGCAGATGCATGAACAGAAAAGGGCGTATATGTCGGGAAGCTTCCTTTTGGTCCGTGGTAGTTAGTCCTCGGTACTTGAGCCTATGTCTTTGGACCAAAGTATCTCGACAGACGTGTTGATCCCTAGTTTTTAAGTTGATGGTATTGGATCTCTATGGTTTTGGCTCTTGGTATTGAGCAAGGCCTAAGGCTATATAAGGAGAAGAAGATCATTAGGCAAATATCATCTTTGAAAAGGCTTGAATATCTGAAAAAGAAAGAGATCTGATGTGCAGGTTCTGGGTTGCTTGATCTAAGCTAAGGAGAGATCACTTCGGTTGATGGAAGACTAGATCTAAGGATAGATCGAGATCTAATGATTTGAAATGCGCTATTATGATATGGTTGATTATGCGTATTTCTAGATCTGCATACTGACGCAATGTTATGTTCTGGGTCTAACTGATATCTGATACAGCTGCAAGTTAAGAGAATTTATTTTTAGATCTGTACGCAAGTTGTCTTCAGTAAAAGCGCGTGTATACGCGGTTTTCTCTCATTGAAGTAGCGTATATCTTTTGAAGTTTGATTGGGTTTACAGTTGGGTCTGACAGTTATTGCAGAGTTCTGTAGTCTGCTCTGTGTTCTGGTAACTGGTGATTGACAGGGTTTCAGTGGTTCAGTGATTCAAAGATTGATGATGCTAGTATTGGTTGTCTTGTGCTTCAATGATTTGTTGTGAAAGTTGAATGAATTGTGGTCTTCAGATTGTAATGCTGTGCTTCAGGAATATCCAGTCTGAAAATGTATGAAAGGTGGTACCTGAAAGAAAGAAGATTGTAGGCCAGCACCTACGTACTAGTATCTTGGTTAGTACAAGAGCAAAGGGGGTTGGAGCTCCCTTCCAAGGAAGTTTGGAGAATGAGAGAAGGTTGTAGCCTTCTGCAGGTTGTAGCCTACGTGCTGGTATAAGGCTGCACCAGTACAAAAAGATTGTAAACTGAAGTTTCATATTAAAGAAAGATAGAGACGACTTGCAGCAGGTGGTTTTCACCCACATTGGGTTTCCACCTTATATCATGGTGTTCATGTGTGTGGTTTTTGTGTGATCTATTCTACTGCATCTGTTTACTCTTAATATTGTGAATAATGTCCTTATGCACTTAACTGAAGATAAACTAACTGAATTATAAGATTTCTGGTTATACGTTGTTTTCTTTAGACACAGTTGCATGTACACGCTGGTTCACTTAACGAAAGTAGTGTATATGTTTCTGAGCATTGAAAAAGTTTTATAGTTCTGATAATACTGATTCACCCCCCCTCTCAGTATTATTTCCAACAAAAATGACTTTTAATCTAATGAATCTACCGTCTAATACTTATTACCCGTAATATTTACAAGTCTAGTCATCATTTACATTAGTAAAATATCCTCCATGAGAGAAAATCCAAAATTACAGTCAAAGCATAGTGAAATGGCAATTCAGTGCAATTTTTGTCCTATGTGCAGTGCCACTATCCCTATGCACAATTCTTTTTTCCAGTCCATTTTGGAGGCCTTCCCGGTATGCACATTGCACTCATGATATCTCATTGGAAAGCTCTTCAAGTCTTCCTTCCAAAACATCTTGAATTTCTTCATTTGAGTCTCATTTGGCCCCTCAAAAGCTGATTCTCCCAAGACTTCTTTTGTGTGTCCAAAAAGGGGCAGAAAGGTCATTTTTGGAGTGTTTTTTGACCTTTTGGTAGACTAGTTCTGCTCCAAAAGCTTAGAAAATGCATAGGGTGCATGCACTCATCACTTTGAATCCAAAAATTCAAACCATTTGTCCATTGGATGTCTCTAGGAAAAGCGCAGCGCCAGTGGCGCTGCGCATAGAGCCAGATTTCCTCTTACAAAATTGCCAAAATCTGTCAAAGGAAAAAATTCCTCCAAATTTGATCAAAATTTATGGCCAATACCACCATCAAGCATCTCGATGAGCCAAGGAAGCTTCAACAAGCAACCTAAGCTTATCCTCCTCCTTTTTTCCTTTGAGTGCCCATCTCAGCCTTGCTTTCATTTTCTTGACCCTTATATTACAAATTTTGTTACGGGTCCTGTAGTGGTAGGCCATATGCCTAATGATTTGGTTGTCACTGTTGGCCCTTTATAGTAGCTTCTCTAAGTGCAAATTGACCCTTTCAAGCCAATTTTCTCTATCCCTTCTCAATTGTAGTCAAGGTGATCGATGTTTCTTCCTTTTGCATTGTTGATTTTCCCTTGTCACTCTGTCTCTTTACTTTGAGAAGTTCCAGCTCCATGAGGACCTACTTATCACTCAGCTACTTGTTCTCTTGTTTAAGATATGTAATGACATACTTAGCTCTCGCCAAGTTTTCCATCAATGATTAGATCTGCACCTCTTTCTCCTGTATGATTATGTTTTCCTTTGTTGCCTCATCTTGAGCCTCCAAGTCAACTGTCTCTATGCCATGATGAATATGAGGTTGTTCTAGTTCATCATGTTCCATCAAATCAAAATACCTCTCCTCTTCATCATCAAAAATTTCCTGTAGCATATTTTCCTTCCCTTTATGAAGATGTTGCACCTGTACCTACTGTGTTGATGAAGAAGGCAAAGCCCCTCCCACACCCTGTGGAGCAAGCATTTGCCTATGAGTTGATGAAGAAGGCAAGGTCCCTTCAACGCCAAGTGGTGCAAACACTTGCCTATCTGCTGCAAACAATTTTCTTGCCCCCTCTGGTATGTCTTGTAGGTCTCAAGTACCTCAATGGCTTTAGTCTCTTTGACCTTCTCTTCTTTCTTTACCCGAGCACTACTAGAAGGTATTCCTGATTCTTGAGGTAGTGGTGGAGGAATTTGAGGACCCCTGAAGATGTCATTGGCAATGAATGCCTCCTAGGAGATGTTAAGGAGATTAAGATGATGTAGCACAATAATCTTGATCAGGGAATAGTGATAGAGACTATTCATCTGTTGGGGGTATGGCATTTTCTATACAATATAAGCCATGTTCTCGATGTTCCTGAATAAGAAATAAGGAATGTTCAACATCCTCACCTTTGTAAAATGCATAAGAAGCCTAATGTGATAGGTGTACAATCTAGAAAATATGCCCTCACATGTGAAATATTTCATGATGATCTTCATCATGGGGGCATACTTATCTTCAAGGAACCTGAAAGGAAAGATCCTCTTTGCTTCATTTCTGTACCTAGACTTGATGTAGGGCTCATAATCATGTTCATCTAAATCTTGTGCCTTATACCATTTCTCTCCCACATTTGGAATCCTTGTTGCATTCACAATGATGGAGGATGAAACTGTAATGTCACCCCAACAAGGGTCACCTTGTTATCACGGATATTGGCTACAAAAAGCCCAGTGAGCTCATGATGGTGTTACACTCTCTCCACCTGCTCACAAAACTCATAACACCCTAGGTGCGTGAGACAAGTGACAGCTAAATGAGAGGCCTACAAGTCTCTGAGGTTTGAAGGTTCTTCCCTGATAATCCTGACCCCCTTGTGTGGTTTTCTACGATGCCAAGGTTCACCTCCTAAACTATCACTACCATTGTTTTCCTCCTCATAATCTCTGTCTTCTTTGTCCATGTTTGCTGAGTTTTGAAGCTGTGTACCCCTAGAGAAGGTATGGAAGGAGTGAGTATGGTGAATAGGGATAGGGGAAGGGGAGAGGAGTTTATGTGATGTAGGATGAGATATATATGATATGAGAGTGAGAAGGAGGGTTTTTTTGGTAGGCACTGTTTAGTAAATAGGATTTTAAAGGTTTTGCTTTGGGGATTAGGGTATAAGGGATTTGAGGGAATTAGGTTATAAGGGATAGGTGGAGGAATTTGTAGGAAACCTACGGTTTGAAATTTTAAATAGAAAAACAACTTCAAAATCATGAACTAAATGCCGGGAGGATAGTTCAAGGAGTGCACTTACTTGTTTAGAAGTTCTATGTGGTAAAAGAGCAATTTGAATGATTGATAGTGTGGTTTTTGTGCTTGTTGGACCTATGCACAATGCCTTGTACTGGTGTGCAGCACTCTAGCTATATGAGAAGCACCATGTAAAATTGCACTAGAAAACATTCCCTATGCATAGTGCTCCATCCCTATTCACAGTGCTCTCTCCTCTATGTGCATCACTCTTGCTCTATGCACAGCGCCTCCTGCTCTATGTGCAACACCGTTTTGTAGGCCACTTTTGAAAGCTTTTCCGGTGTCCAAATTGAGCCTGTGATAGCTCTTTGGAAAGGTATCTCTCTTGGCTACGTAGTGAACCTATCAGTCACTGAAAATGATCAATGATAGCCCCTAAAAAGTCAATTCTCCCAAGTCTAGTCAAAACGTGCAAAGTGAGGGTGCAAATTTGCAGTGTTCTCTTGAAGGAAACTTTTGGAGGTCTTCCTTAACTCCAAATTGAGTGCATGATAGCTCATTGGAAATATACTTTTGTCTAGATATCATTTGACTCATCAAGAAAGTGATTTGGGGACTCTAGATATAAGAAAAGGTGATTTTTCCAAAGTCACTCGAGAAGTGTAGCAACTCTATTATAGCAACTGTATTTTTGAAATTTATCTAAAACCATGAAACATGTGTAAAAAGTGAAGGAGTTTTTTAAATACTTAGCCTATTATGGAAAAAAACATCTCTCATTTTTCCAAATTCATCCCTGTTTAGTTGGAAACATAGTTTGAAGAAAAATCAGCCCTATGTGTGGAAAATGATTTGTCCCTTGGAATGACTTATTGAAAAATGATGGAGACATGATGTTTATGAGTTGGAATGTCCTCATACTTTCTGATATTCCTTATGCCTCCACTACTCAGATATCTCTGATTCCATAGCAAACCCTAGCTCAATGGGTGGGGAAATTAGGGTTTAGTGCTTGTGGAAAATGATGATTTGGACACCCTTGGGAAAAGACAACTCCCTTTGGCATGCACTTAAGCCTTTGAAACTTTACCCTTTCACTTGACAATTTCCTTTGACAAATTGATCTTTTGATGGTCTGGCATCTTTGGAACATTGAGTTAACAACTTGGGATGGTGAAATTATTACATTTGAAAGACATAAAATTACATAATGGAATAAGTTTTTCTCTTTACAAATCATCTTCACATGGTGAAGGGATGTTATTTGATCACCCTTTACTTGCTGGTCTTATACAATGGAATGTAACCTTGGCAACCCTAATGACCTAATGAAACCTTGAAAAACCCTAAAAGACCTAATGAGACCTTCAAAGACTGAATTCCAAGATGACATAATGACCTCATGACTGATAAAAATGGCATGATAAAAATAACTTTATGGATGATGTACAATCAACAAGATATGAAACTATGTGAGCAAGTAATCACATTTAGGGAAGAGTGATGGTTTTGGACTAGGACTACCAACAGTGACTAATTTTTTTGCATGACCTACTGGAATGATAAAAAAATTCTGAATGGGACCGTAAAAATGATATGAAAAGAGGATTTTCTGATCACTGGTGGCAGGATACAAATACTAACACTAACAATATCAATCCTAGAAGTTATAATATCAACCTTAGGGTTTAAAATATTAACCTTAGGGTTCGTAATATTAATCCTAAGGTTTAATATTAGTCTTAGGGTTTAATATAAATCTTATTTTTTATAATATTAATATTAGGGTTTATAATAATAGGGTTTAATATATGAAATTTAGGGTTTTCTAGATCAATCTCAGGGTTTATGATCTTAATATTAATCCTAGGGTTTATAATTCTTGGGTTTAATAAATTTAAATTAGGTTTTATAGTATTAGACCTAGGGTTTATTATCTTATGGTTTATAATATCAATCTTATGATTTATAATATTACTCTTAGGATTTAAAATGTTAATAGTAGGGTTTGTTCGTTTGGGGTAGATAAATTGGCAATGGCAATGGAAATGAAGTCTCACCAAACCAGAATTATTGGGTTCAAATCTTGTGTTATCCCTACAATCGAGGTGAGAAATTGGACATGATGAAGATGTAATCCTACCAAGTTACGAGAAAATGTTAATAGTAGGGTTTAATATTAATCGTAGGGTTTATAATATTAATCCTAGGGTTTATATATTAATCTTAAGGCTTATAATAGTAATTATAGGGTCTATAATATTATCTCACAGTTTGTAATATTAATCATATTCTTTAATATTAGTCTTAGAGTTTAATATAATTTTACGATTTATAATCTTAATATTATTCCTAAGGTTTATAACCTTGGGGTTTATAATATCAATCCTAAGGTTTATTATTAATCCAAAGAGTTATAATATTAACCTTAGAGTTTATAATATTAATCCTAGGGTTTATAATCCTTGGGTTTAATATATTTAACTTAGGGTTTATAATATTAATCCTAAGGTTTATAATCTCAATCTTTGTTATGTAACCAACTCACAAAATACAAGAAAAGATAGATAAACGACTTCAAAATCAGCCTCTTCAAGGGGGAAACCTCCTTTACATTACACAAATGAATAATTCTTAGATGATACAAATGACAAAACCTCCTTTCTATATATATAGGAGTCTAAGGGGTCACAGTATAATAAAAGGCGATATAACAACAATAATATAAGGGCACAACAATACCAATAAGGGCTACAATGAAAATAGTAATGGAAGAATCACTAGTATTATAGGAACCTAACATTCCACTCTCCTTCAAAAAGGTGTTGTCCTCAATGCTTGAGTAGTTTTAGATGCTTCTGTATAAAATTATCATCCTCCCATGTGGAATCTCCAATGGGTACGTTCTTCCGCTTGATGAGATACTCTAAAATTGATCAATTTCGTAGCAGTCGAGTTCTTATTTACGTAACTGCTTCATGTTCCAATATGAATTTTCCTTCTTTGTCAAGTTCTAGAAATATTGTTTGAATTGGGATCTTGTCACCTATATCCTTCCTTAAGCATGAAACATGGAAAAATGGGTGCACCTGTGAAGCTACAGGAAGCTCCAATTTATATGCCATAGTACCAATCTTTTGCAACACCTTGTATGGACCATAATACTTTGGTGATAATTTATTATCCTTCTTAGCTTGCTTGAGGGACATTTTTTTATATGGTTGTAGCCATAGAAATGCCTAGTCACCTACATCAAAACTTATTTCACTGCGATGTTGATATGACTATTGTTTCATTTTATTCTGTGCCAAAGTGAGGTTATCATTTAAGAGTTGGAGAACTTTTTGTTGATGCGCAATGTGATCTTCCACTACTTTAACCTTAGAATTTTCTTTTAAATACGATGTGATGGACGGTGGATATATCCATAAAGTGACATAAATGGGGTCATTTTTGTTGCAATATGGAAGGAAGTGTTATACCACCATTCAGCCAGAGGCAACCATTTGATCCATTGTGTCTTTTTATCATATATAAAGCAATGAATATATCCTTCCAAACATGTGTTTACTATCTCAGTTTTCCCATCAGATTGAGGATGATAATATGAGCTATGAGCTAATTGAGTACCAAGAAAAGAAAATAATTTTGTCCAAAAATATCCAGTGAAAATGGGATCTTTGTTGCTTACAATAATCTTTGGGTTTCCATGTAGCTTTTGAATTGTTTCTATAAATGCAGTAGAAATTGTATTGGTTTTAAATGGATGAGATAATGCACAAAAGTGTGCAAACTTGGTAAGTCTGTCAACGACCACCATGATGAAGCTCTTCCTCCAGACTTGGGTAAACCTGTGATAAAATCCATTGAAACCTCCTCCCAACGTTCACTTGCAATGGATAAAGGCTGTAATAGACCTAGGGTCTTAATTGTTTCCACTTCATTTTGTTGGAAAAAAAAGCATTCCGCCACAAACGTTTGAATATCAGATTTAAGTTCATCCCAAAAAAATCCCTTCTTAACCCTGTGGTAAGTTTTTAAAAATCCTGAGTGTTCTCCTAAGGGAGAGGTGTGCAATTCCATAAGAATATTTTGTTTGAGTTGTGAATTATTACATAGGTATAAGAAATGTTTGTACCATAACAAATCATTTTTCCAGTTAAATGTATCATATGTACTAGGATCTTGTTGTAACTTTTGAATGAGTGCCCATACTTCTTCGTCATTTTTCCAATCATCCCTTTCTTTTTTAATTTAATCTGGTTGGATAATAGAAATGGCGCAAAGACATGCTTCCACATCCTCATCCTTTCTTGAGAGTGCTTCTGCCACAACATTTTTCTTCCCTTTTTTTGTAGATGATTTCAAAGTCATAACCCAAAATATTTGTGACCCATTTTTATTACTCTTATGAAAATAATCTTTGTTCTAAAAAGTATTTAAGACTATCATGATCCGTTTTTACCTTGAATTGTCTTCCCATTAGGTAGGGTCGCCATTTCTTAAGTGCGTGTAATATTGCCAACATTTCCTTCTCATAAATAACTTTGTGTAAATACTTTCCTTTGATTAGACAACTTTCAAAAGCAATGGGTCTTTCTTCTTGCATTCAAAAAAGCACCAATTCCATTTTATGAGGCATCACATTACACAATAAGGTTTTTATGAAGTCTGACGTAGCTAAGACCGGTGCTTGGCACATGCCTCTTTAAGATGTTCAAAGGCCTTCATTGCTTTTGGAGTCCATGAAATTCATTTTTCTTCAATAATTTTGTTAGAGGTGTTTCTATTCTCCCATAATTCTTAACAAACTTGCGATAATACCCTATCAACCCAAGAAATCGTCGTAGATGCTTTATGGATGTGGGTATTTTCCATTCCTTAATGCCTTTAATTTTGCTAGGCTCTACCTTAACACCTTCATGAGATACAATATGACCCAGATATTTCACCTCTTGTACTCCAAAGAAACATTTGGAGCTTTTTGCATATAATTGTTTCTCCTCTAATAGTTTGAGCACCCAGTCAATATGTTGAACATGATCCTTCCAATATTTGTTATAGATTAGTATATCATCAAAAAATACTAACGCAAATTTTCTAAGGAAGGGTTTGAAAATGGAATTAATCAAACCTTGAAATGTAGGAGGTGCATTGGTAAGGCCAGAAGGCATGAACAAAAATTGATAATGACCCTCATGAGTTCTAAATGATTTTTTCAGAATGTCTTCAGTCTTCATTATGATTTTATGACATCCTGAACAAAGATCCAACTTGGTGTAGTAAATTGATCCATGCAATTGATCCAATAATTCATCAATGACAAGAATGGAAAATTTATCTTTAATAGTAAGCTTATTGAGCTCCCTATAATCTAGACACATGTGCCATGATCCATCCTTCTTATGCACCAATACTACTAGAGCAGAGAAATAACTTTGAATAGGTTGAATTATACCAGCATTTAGCATTTCTACAACCATACGTTCAATTTCACTCTTTTGGGTATAGGGATATATCTAAGGCCTGATGTTTGGAGGAACACTTCCTGGAATCAAATGAATAACATGATCATGATCACGAATAGATGGGAGGCCTTTAGGAGTTTCAAATACCTTGAAATGATTGTCCAAGACTTTTTGGAGATTTGGAGAAATAGATGATTTCTATGTGAGAACCTCTAGTGAACATAATTGTTAAATTAAGCCTCGTTTTTCTTTCTTTAGAAGATTTTTCATTTTGTTAGAGTTGATTATCTTTCTCGATTTCCTTGTGATACCTCTTAATTAAACTTCCTTTCCTTCCAAAGAACATTTCAAGAAAATTTCTTGAAAATTAAAAGCTATCATACCTAAAGATTGTAGCCATTGAAATCCTACCATTGGAATGGAAAGCATTAGGCTATTCAATACATATTTTCCCATGGATAGCTTGATATTATGGCACTTTCCATAGCAATTTATGGTTCCTCCAATTTCAACCATCACTTGACACTCTCGTGTTGGATATAGGAAGAAATTCAATTCCTTGGCTATCTTACAACGAATAAAATTATGGGTACTGCTCGAGCCAATCAACAATATTACCTTTTTCTTCTTGATATGTGCTTCTATATTAATAGTTTGAGGAGTGGTAAATCTGGCTAATTCATCACAATATATGGTCAGATTCATGTATTCTTTATCTAGGGTTTGTTCCTCATGTATATCCTCTTCTTTTGACATTTCTTGTGGTAAAAGAGCAATTTGAATGATTGATAGTGTGGTTTTTGTGCTTGCTGGACCTATGCACAACGCCTTGTACTGGTGTGCAGCACTCTAGCTATATGAGAAGCACCATGTAAAATTGCACTAGAAAACATTCCCTATGCATAGTGCTCCATCCCTATTCACAGTGCTCTCTCCTCTATGTGCATCACTCTTGCTCTATGCACAGCGCCTCCTGCTCTATGTGCAACACCGTTTTGTAGGCCACTTTTGGAGGCTTTTCCGGTGTCCAAATTGAGCCTGTGATAGCTCTTTGGAAAGGTATCTCTCTTGGCTACGTAGTGAACCTATCAGTCACTGAAAATGATCAATGATAGCCCCTAAAAAGTCAATTCTCCCAAGTCTAGTCAAAACGTGCAAAGTGAGGGTGCAAATTTGCAGTGTTCTCTTGAAGGAAACTTTTGAAGGTCTTCCTTAACTCCAAATTGAGTGCATGATAGCTCATTGGAAATATACTTTTGTCTAGATATCATTTGACTCATCAAGAAAGTGATTTGGGGACTCCAGATATAAGAAAAGGTGATTTTTCCAAAGTCACTCGAGAAGTGTAGCAACTCTATTATAGCAACTGTATTTTTGAAATTTATCTAAAACCATGAAACATGTGTAAAAAGTGAAGGAGTTTTTTAAATACTTAGCCTATTATGGAAAAAAACATCTCTCATTTTTCCAAATTCATCCCTGTTTAGTTGGAAACATAGTTTGAAGAAAAATCAGCCCTATGTGTGGAAAATGATTTGTCCCTTGGAATGACTTATTGAAAAATGATGGAGACATGATGTTTATGAGTTGGAATGTCCTCATACTTTCTGATATTCCTTATGCCTCCACTACTCAGATATCTCTGATTCCATAGCAAACCCTAGCTCAATGGGTGGGGAAATTAGGGTTTAGTGCTTGTGGAAAATGATGATTTGGACACCCTTGGGAAAAGACAACTCCCTTTGGCATGCACTTAAGCCTTTGAAACTTTACCCTTTCACTTGACAATTTCCTTTGACAAATTGATCTTTTGATGGTCTGGCATCTTTGGAACATTGAGTTAACAACTTGGGATGGTGAAATTATTACATTTGAAAGACATAAAATTACATAATGGAATAAGTTTTTCTCTTTACAAATCATCTTCACATGGTGAAGGGATGTTATTTGATCACCCTTTACTTGCTGGTCTTATACAATGGAATGTAACCTTGGCAACCCTAATGACCTAATGAAACCTTGAAAAACCCTAAAAGACCTAATGAGACCTTCAAAGACTGAATTCCAAGATGACATAATGACCTCATGACTGAAACAACACTTCCATCCTTATAGTTGTGAGTGGTAGGCTTCCTTGTTTCCATAATTTTTCTTTCCATTTTTCTTACCAACCGGAATGCCTTCTCCAATGAATTAGGTTCCCAAAGGTGAAGTTCATGTTGGATGTTATCCTTTAAAGTCCCTATGAACACATCAATTCTATGCTCCTCTCGAATATCTTTTACCCTTATATTCAATTTTTGGAAGTCCTCAATGTGCTCCATCATTGAATCCTATTGTTCGAGATTTATCAATTGGCTAAAAAAATGTTGCTTTTCGTATCCTCATAATGTGCTACCATTTCTTCCATAAAAATTGCCCAAGTGAAATTTTGTTTACCAGAGAAAAGGCATCAATACCATACAAACTGATTTGGTTCCAAATATAAAGTTGCAATGCATAACTTTTGTGTGTTTTTCACATTATGGAGATCGAAATATTGCTCCATCTATAGTATCCATGTTACGGGATCTTTGCCATCAAACTTCCTCATATCAATCTTTAGAACATGGTGGGTCTTCAATCCAACATTACAAACTATGAAATCATGATTCACATTTCTTTTTTTCTCATCATGGGTTTCCTTTACTACCCTTTCACCATTAGTAGCCAGTTCTTGTAGCAAATTTCTCAATTCTATCTTCAAATCTTCCATGTTGCCTTTCAATTTTTCTTCTATACCATCCATCTTAACGTCCACGCCATTCATCTTAGATTCCATGCCATCCATCTTAAATTACATTCCATTCACATTAGCTTCCACTCCTTTCTTTAAACCATCCATCTTAGCTTGTGTTACCTTTTGTGAGAGTGAAATTTGTTGCACTTGGTCTCGTAATTTTGATATATCATGTTGCATTTCTTCCTCTTCTTCTTGAGTCATGCTAGATATTTTAGGTTTCTTACTAGGTTTTTCCTTATTCTTTCTTCAGAGCATCAATTAATGATAATTGTGCTTCACTATGCCCTTTGAAACACTTCAAAATAGTTTTTCAACCTAAATTTATGCAAAATTTTAAAAAGACTACACACCGTTTTTTCGCTCTGTAGGAGCTCGATATTGAGTATGTTGTAACTCTGCAATTGCAGATCCCCAAGGTCTGAAATTTTGTCTTGTGGCATCTCTCTGAGTCCTCTTTCTAATTCCACCTATCAGATCAAAATTTAATTCTCCAAGAAAGGGTTATGTCCAATCTCCCATGATGACCTCATTATATTTATTTTTTTCAGTAGAGAAAACTTGTATGAAGTGCCACATGTCATTGTTTTGACCTTCAAATGTGAAGAAAATACACCAAAAAGTACAGTCTGTCCTATTTCTGTAACTTCTTACAAAATTTCAATCTGATTCTCAAATAGAAAGTTATGATGATTTTCCCAATGTTGCATGTTTAGGATGTAATTCGGGATCTTGCAAACACCCTAACTACCTTGGATCATATCTCCAAAAATATAGCGAGACAAGATCGGAAATTCAAACCTGAAGTTCATCGTGATTTTATCTCAAATGGGTTTTAATTTCAACTTCTGAAACGTCGTAGAAAAAATTTTATAGCAAAAATTTCACAATGGCATTTTTGGAGTGGTAAAACCATAGAATCCAAAGCGTTGATACCAAATGTTGTGCAATTAGCTCACAAAATAGAAGAAAAGATAGATAAACAACTTCAAAATCATCCTCTTCAAGGGGGAACCCTCCTTTACATTACACAAATGAATAATTCTTGGATGATACAAATGAAAAAACCTTATTTCTAGATATAGGAGTCTAAGGGGTCACAATATAATCAAAGCCGACATAACAATAATAATACAAGGGCACAACAATAACAATAGTGGGCTTTTATGGGGCACAATAATAAAAATATGGGGACAATGGGAGCACAACAACAATAAGGGCTACAATGACAATAGTAATAGGAGAATCACTAGTATTATAGGGACCTAAGAATCTTAGGGTTTATAATATTAATACTAGGATTTCATGTTAAGATTACAGTTTATAATATTAATTTAAGGGTGCATAATATTAATATTTGGGTTTACAATATTAATCGTAAGCTTTAATGTTAATCTTATGCTATAAAATAGTAATCTTAGGGTTTATAATATTAATATTAGAATTTATAATCTTAGAGTTTAATATATTAATCTTAGAGTTTAGAATATTATGTTTTATAATGTTAATCTTAGGGTTTATAATGTTAATATTAGGGTTTATAACATTGATCCTAGTGTTCAATATTAATCATAGAGTATATAATATTAATCTTAGGATTTATAATATTAATCTTACGGTTTATTATCCTAGAGTTTAATATAATAATCTTAGGGTTTAGAATCCTAGAGTTTAATATATTAATCTTAAGGTTTAGAATATTGGGTTTTATATTTTTAGAGTTTATAATATTTGTATTAATATTAGGGTTTAAAATTGTGATGTTGGAATCATACATAAATCTATCTGAAGCCACATTCTGAAAAACATTGTCATAATATGACAATCAATGCAACGATCATTCTCGCAATGTCACATTGCACTACAATTTATTCCACATTACATTGCAACTTTGCAAAATTGGAGTTTAATATTAGGGTTTATAATATTTTTGGTTTATAATATTAGGGATTAATAATGTGTTTATAATATTAGGTTTTATATTAAATTTAGGTTTTAATATATTAAACTTAGGGTTTCTAATACCTAGGTTTAATTTATTAACTTAGGGTTAATAATATTAATCCTAGAGTTTATATTATCAATCCCGAGGGTTATAATATCAATCTTGGGGTTATAATATCAATCCTAAGGTTTGTAATATTAATCATAGGGTTTAATATATTAAACCTAGGGTTTTTTTTATATTAATTTGAGGGTTTATAATCTTAATATTAATCATATGGTTTATAACTCTAGGGTTTATAATTTTATTCCTAGGGTTGAATATTAATCTAAAGGTATATAATATTAATTATAGGGTTTATAATATTAATCGTATGGTTTATCATCCTAGATTTTATAATATTAATCTTAGGGTTTATAATGTTAATCCTACAACTCATAATATTAATCTAAGGGTATATAATATTAGTTCTAGGGTATATAATATTAATCCTAGGGTTTATAATATTAATCCTAGGGTTTATAATATTTGGTTTTATACTTTTAATCCAAAAGTTTAATAATAATATTAGTCTATAAAATATTAATCTTAGGTTTTATAAACCTATGCTTTAATATATTAATCTCAGGGTTTAGAATATTGGGTTTTATAATGTTAGAGTTTATAATATATGGTTTAATATTACGCTTTAAGAGTACGTTATTGGAATGGTACAAAAATGTGTCCAACGTCACGTTGTGACAAACATTGTCTCAATGTGACAATGAATCACAACAATCATTGTCACGGTTGGGTGCACTTTTTAAGCATAACTTAGACACTCCTTTCCCCATTTTTTATCATTATCTCTCTCTGAACCTATGAGACTTATGTTCCAATTACCATTTTCCCTGGTTATAAGAGCAATCCTTTCTCAACATATTATTTTTCCATCTTTCGCTAAATATCGAACGAAGTGATGTCTTTTTGAGATGGATAAACAAGGTAATTGTGGAAGAAGTTTTCTAGTTATTTTTCTTTCAGGTGTTTCCTACAACTAAGGACTAAGGATGATCAGTTGTTGTTGTTACTCGATGTTACACTTGTAGGATTTATTGTTAGAGTTTGAAGTTTTGTTGTTACACCACAACTACCAAAGACCATGGTTGTTTTCTTCAAAGATAGTTGTCCAAAATCATGAATTATCATGGTCAAAGGATCTCAATGGTTATGATTGTGGAGATGGTGTATCTTGAGTTGGTCTTTTATTGGGAAACTGTTTGTAACACTTTCTATTTTTCTCTTAATATTGATCAACATGAGAATCATGATATTCTCATGACTGATCTATTCCCTAATTTTGGGGCTTGTAAACTTTATAAAAAGGTTTGGTTCCATGAAAAGGGAAAGACAACACATGAACAACATCGACATTTTGATGTTGTAATTTCCACACACTTCTGGTGATGTTCATATAGATCTCGTGTTGAGTTTTTAACTAGTTTCCATTTCATCCCTATGCCATGCTAGGGAGGAAGGGCTCTCCTCTTTAACAAGGATTTCGTAGTAGTAGATTAGTTGTTTGGTTTGTCTTTATTTTAAGTGTGGATTCATTAATGTTGTTGTATGAATTGTAGTACTTATGCACCTCTATTTTTAGATTCATTATATGTTGTTACACAATATTGGTTAGAATCAGCTAATGTAGTTTTATTAATTATGTGTGGTGCACCTATTCTTTTAGAAAAACATGAAGTGTGATGAGTGAATTTCATTCATGTAGAATGTCTTTTTAATTTCTAAATGAGTGCTTTCAGATTTTGCAATTGTGGTCAACGCCGTTTTCTTTCATTTCTTTCCTTGGTTGTTATGCATCGACACAGATAGTGCAGACACCTTTGAAATAAACAGACTTACCCTGGTTGACAATTAAATGCTTGCGGTTCAGAAAAATTAAATATTGATTAAACCAAACAACAATCACAACGTTAAATTGCATTGCAATTTATTCAACTCACATTATGACATTACAAAATTAGGGTTTAATATTAAGGTTTATAATATTTGAGTTTATCATATTATGGTTTAATATTGGGTTTATAATATTAGTTTTTATATCAAATATAGCATTTAATATATTAAACTTAGGGTTTATAATCTTTGGGTTTATAATACTTAAGTTTAATATAATAACTAACGGTTTATAATATTAATCCTATAATTTATAATATTAATATTAAATTTTGTAATATTATAAACCCTATTTTATAATTTTGATTTATAATGTTAATATTATGAATTATAATGTTAATACTAGGGTTTATAATATTAATCGTAGGGTTTAATATTAATCTTAGAGTATATAATATTAATATTAAGGTTTATAATATTAATCTTAGGGTTTATAATATTGGGTTTTATAATTTTAGAGTTTATAATATTTGGATTAATATTAGGGTTTAAAACTATGATTTTGGAATCATATAGAAACCTATCCAATGTTGCATTGTGACAAACATTGTCACAATGTGATAATGAATGCAACAATCAATCAATGCAACAAACATTGTCAAATTGCACTGTAATTCAATGTTGCATTGCGGCTTTACAAATTTGGGGTTTATTATTAGGCTGTATAATATTTTTTGGTTTATAATATTAGGGTTTAATATTAGGTTTTATAATATTTTTCATTTTATAATATTAGGGTTTAATATAGTAAACTTAGGGTTTACAATCCCTCGGTTTAATATATTAATTTAGGGTTTATAATATTAATCCTAGGGTTTATAATGCTAGGGTTTATAATATTAATCCTAAGGTTTAATATATTAAACTTAGAGTTTGTTATATTAATCCAAAGTTTTCTAATCTTAATATTAATCATGGAGTTCATTATATTAATCTTAGGGTTTATAATATTCATCTTAGTGTTTATAATGTTAATCCTAGGTTTTAATATTAATCATGTTGTTTATAATATTAATATTAGGGTTTAATATTAATCTTAAGCTATAAAATATTGATCTTAGGGTTTATAATCCTATGGTTTAATATTAATACTAGAGTATATAATATTAATCTTAAGGTTTATAATATTAATCTTAGGGTTTATAGTTCTCAGGTTTAATATATTAATATTAGAGTTTATAATAATGTGATTTATAATGTTAGAGTTTATAATAGTTTGTTTAATATTAGGGTTTAATGTTTTGACATTGGAATGATACAAAAATTTATTCAACATCAAAATGTGACAAACGTTGTCTCAGTGCAACAATTAGTTGAATAATCATTATCACGATGTTACATTACATTGCAATTTATTCAATGACGCACTGCGACAATTTAAAACTAGGGTTTAATATTATATTTTATAATATTAGGGTTTATAATGTTAATCCTAGGGTTTATAATCCTAAAGTTTATAATATTACTCATACGTTTTTAATATTAATCCTAGGGTTCATAATATTAATCCTAGGGATTATAATATTAATTATAGGGGTTATAATATTAATCTTAGGGTTTATAATATTAATATAAGAGTACATAATATTAATCCTAAGGTTTAATATTAATGTTATGGTATATGATATCAATCTTGGGGTTTATAATATTAATCTTAGGGTTTATAATCCTAGTGTTTAATATATTAATGTTAGCATTTATAATATTTTGTTTAGTATTAGTGTTTAATATTGTGATGTTGGCAGAAAAATTTATCCAATGTCACATTGTGACAAACATTGTCTTAATGTGACAATCAATCCAACAATCATTATTGCAATATTACATTGCATTGTAATTTATTCAATGTAGCATTGCAACTTTACAAAATTGGCATTTAATATTAGGATTTATAATATTTTGGCTTACAATATTTCGGTTTATAATAATAGGATTTAATATTCGACTTATAATAATAGGGTTTAAATTAAACTTAAGGTTTAATATATTAAACTCAGGGTTTATAATCCTTGTGTTTAATAGATTAGATTAGGGTTTATAATATTAATTGTAGGGTTTATTATATTAACACTAAGGTTTATAATCCTATGGTTTTGAATATTAATCTTAGGGTTTACAATGTTAATCCTTGGTTTTTAATCCAAGATTTACAATAGCATGCTAGGGATTATAATATTAATCGAAAGGTTTAAAATATTAGTCCCAAGGTTTGAAATATTAATCCTAGAGTATAATATTAGTCTTAGGGTTTAATATTAATATTAACATATATATTATTAATCTTAGGAATTATAATCCTAAGGGTTTATAATATCAAACGTAGGACTTGTAATATTAATTCTAAGGTTTAAAATATTAATTTCATGGTTTGCAATTGTCAGGCTAGGTAGTAACTCCACAAAGCAAAATCTGATTCGTATATTATTCCACAAGGTAGGTCTTCATTATATACATGAGGGAGAGGTTGTTTAGTTCATCTCCCTATGACTATTCATATTTCTAATTTATTTATTTACATAAATTTACCCAATCACAAGGATTAGGTGTCAACATTCCCCCCCTTAATCTGAAGGGACGTTGGTGAGTCCAAGCATCGTTTTGAATCGTTCAAGCTTTTCTCTTCCAAGTGCTTTGGTGAAGATGTCTGCAATTTGCTCATTTGTGGAACAATGACAGAGATGGATTGTTTTGGCCTCAACATGATGTCAAATCAAATGATATTTAGTATTGATGTGCTTTTTTTGATCATGGAACTTTGGGTTCTTGGCCAACTTTATTGCAGAGGTATTGTCAATCATGAGTGGAGTTGATTGTACTTGTTTTACTTGCAAATCTTCAAGAATTTTCCTGAGCCACATAATTTCTTTTGTTGCTTCAGTTGTTGCCACGTATTCTGCTTCTGTTGTGGAATCTGCTGGAACTGATTGTTTGCATGATCTATAGGAGACAACTCCTGATCCAAGACTCATAGCATATCTTAAAGTAGATACCCCAGTTTCTTTGTCTCCATCGAAGTCTGAATCAGAGTATCCAATCAAGCTAAAGTCCTACCTGTGTATACTTGATTCCAAAGTCTTGAGTTCCCTTCAAGTATCTTAGAACCCTTTTTGCAGCAGACCAATTTCCCTCACAAGGCTTTTGCATAAACCTGGAGAGGATTCCAACAGCAAATGAAATGTCTAGTCTAGTAGTAGTGAGGTAGTTGAGACTTCCTACAAGCTGTCTATACTTTGTTGCATCCTCAAATTATTTTCCTTCAATAGATGTGAGCTTTAAGTTTTGTTCCATTGGAGTAGTAAGAGGATTGCACTCTGTCATACCAAACCTGTTCAACAGATATCCAATGTACTTATTTTGAGAAAGAAATATGGACTTTGGATGTTGGGTTACTTCAATGCCAAGATAGTAATGAACATAGCCCAAATCAGTCATTTCAAAACTTTTCCCCAATTCATTCTTTACGGATGCAATGTAGCTTTCATTGTTCCCTATCATCAAAAGATCATCTACATATACCACAAGATATACAATTCTTTTGCCAACTTTCTTGACGAATAAAGTTGCATCATCAAGATCAAAATGTTTGAAATTGAGTTTCAAAAGATGCTTTTCATACTAGGCTCGCGGTGCTTGTTTGAGGCCATACAAGGACTTCACAAGTTTGCATACTTTATGTTCATGTCCTTTCATAGCAAATCCTTCAGGCTGGGACATACAAACATTCTCTTTTAGATCTCCATTCAAGAAAGTAGTTTTTACATCCATTTGATGGACTTTCCAACTATTCTGAGCTACTAGTGCAAAGAGTGTCCGAATGGTAGCCCATTTTGATGTGGGGGAAAAATTCTCCTCATAATCAATCCCTTCCTTCTGGGCAAAACCTTTTGCCACAAGCCTAGCTTTGTGCTTGTCAAGTGAGCCATCAGCTTTATACTTGTTTTTGTAGACCCACTTGCAGCCAATTAGTTTGGTTCCTAATGGAGGATCAACCAGCTTCCAAGTGTCGTTCTTTATGAGGGCATCATACTCCTTTTGCATCGCTTCTTTCCATTCATCATGAGAAGCAGCTTCTTTGAAAGAAGTTGGTTCAAAATCTGCACACAAGTTCAATTCACAATCATAAGAAACATCCATATCAATAGGTGAATTAGAGTTATCTACATCACCTCCATTTTGTCGATTTGAATTTCTAGTTCTTGTCTTTCCAACTTCATCAGGATGAACACTTTCAAGTGTCTTTTTCAGCCACTTTGGGGGACCTTTCTAAGATGGTCCAGGCTGCTCCGTTGATTGAGTTGGGACTGAATCAAGATTGAGTCTCCCAATTCTATCAATTACATCACTTAAAACATCATCCATTGTTGGAGTTTCATGCGAGGGAGAGTGTTCTTCAGAAGAAGATTCCACATGTTGATCTAGTATAGGAATCTGCCCTTCAAGATGTGGAATCTGATTATCAAATTCTTGAAATGATTTTGATTTTTCGAATCTATCCAAGCGATCAAGTTGTCGCTCAACAACATTGTCAGTTTTGGAGGATTCAAGAAAAATTACATCTCTAGATACAATAAACTTCTTAGTTACTTCATCATAGAGGCGATATGATTTGGAGGTGTTTGAGTACCCCAGGAAGATACACTTACGACTTCTAGCACCAAGTTTGTTTCTATGTACGTTTAGTATCAAGGCATAACAGGTGGAACCAAAGACCTTGAGATGCTTTACTGAAGGAACATGTCCATGCCACATTTCATAAGGAGTCTTGTTTCTTATAGCATTAGATGGACATCTATTCTTTATATATGCAGCACATAGAACAGCATCAGCCCAAAACATTATCTTTACATTTTTGAAGAAAAGAATGGATCGTACCATATTTAAGATTGTTCTATTCATTCTTTCAGCTACACCATTCTGTTGGGGATTATAAGGTACAATTGTTTGATGTTTGATCCCATGTTGGCGAAGATAGTTTTCAAATTCATTTGATGTGTATTCTTTTCCATTATCAGTGAGGATAGACCTAATATGAGATTGTGCATCATTTTCAATCCATTTATGAAAATTCTTGAATGTTTGAAAAGCATCAGATTTGTTCTTCAATAAATAAACCCAACACATTCCGGTGTAGTCATCAATAAATGTCATTATATATTTGTTTCCATTTGCAGAAGGAACAGGCATTGGGCCACATAAATCTGAATGAATGAGTTCAAGTTTCCTATGTGCTCTTGAATGTGAATCATGAAAAGACTTTTTGTTATGCTTTCCTAGAATGCAAGCATCACATTGCTTAAGTTTCCTAGGAATTGTAGGCAAACCAGCAACACCATTTTTCTTCAATAAGCGGAGACTATCATAGTTCAAATGTCCAAATCTAGCATGCCATAATAAACTTGATGGAAGTGTACCTTCTTCATGATGAGAATTGTATGAGAAATGTTGTGCATGAGCAGAGGTTCCTTGCAGTTTGAGAAGCCTTTCTTCTTCTATTCCCCTCATGACAAGTGAGTGGTCAGATGCTTTTCTTACCTCAAGCTTGCCATCAAACATATGAATGGAGTGACCTTGCTGGCGGATGTGGACCAAGGACAGCAAGTTTCTCTTGAGTTGTGGGAGATATAGAACATGATCCAGAAGAAAGTCTAGAAGACCAGGCAATTTAAGCCTGATTGTGGCAAGCCTCAATGGCTTGATTTTTTATTGATCTGCAAAGTATATTGCTCCATCAACATTGTCAGTGAAATATTCAAATAAATATTTTCTGTGAGTCATGTGGCAGGTTTCTACTGAATCAAGCAACCAATCATTTTTCCAAGAAGCATGTAAATCATTAAATAAATCTTCATTTACTCCAATGTTACACTGAGCCACAACATAGTGAGCGGATTCAGGTGCTTTACCTTTGTTTGTATCATTAGTTTTACCTTTATGTTGGTTTCTTTTCTGCTTAATTTTGTCCCATGGTAGCTTGCATGTAGAGGCATCATGTGATCCATTTCTTTTGCAACGTATGCAGTGAAAATCTGCCTTTTCTCCTTGAAAGTCTGTGCCCCCCTGCCTCTGAAATCTCTTATACCTCGTGCTGATAATGTGGAAGAATCTTGAGCAAGATTATCCTCTCTGTGTGCAAGAAGAGTTGTCTTCTTTTCCACACCCTTCACTTTTTCAACAAACTTCTCCATTATAAAAAATTTGAACTGAGCCCAAAAATAATTACAGTATTCGTAGCAAAACACTAATAATAATTTTCTATGACTTTCCAAAAAATGGAATCAACTACAATCATGCAATATATGTCATGTCATCAACAAACAACATAAGCCCTAATGCCATCATTTCATACAACTTCATCCATTCAAAAATGCGATGTACGAATGAGCCAGCTCCTTTTTAGCTCTTCTCCCTTGTAAACTCCCTTGTCTGCTCTCATATACCTGCGTTGCTCCTCCTTACAATTAGCTGCACCCTGTCTGCCATATTCCTTTTATACAGACCTGCACCTGACATTCACTTAAACGATGAAACATTTCTCTGTATGACATCACCTACGCTCTCTGTACCTGCGCACTCATTATCTACCATACCTGCGCTCTCTGTACCTGCACTCTCATTGTCTGACATTACTTGCATACCTTGTGTTTCAATCACATCGCCAGAGTTAACAGATCCTCAAGGGGTAGTTAGTCCATGTCACGAAACACACTGGGAGCACTGGATTATCCAATGCCCAACAATCTCCCCCCAGTGCGAGCCGGGTGTGATTCGAACTCGAGACCTTTGGCTCTGATACCACTTGTTGGGATCATGATTGCCGTTATACCAAAACCCGCAAGTGTTAGTAAATGGACGCATCGCCAGAGTTAACAGATCCTCGAGAGGCGGTTATTCCATGTCACGAAAAACACGGGGAGTGATGGATTATCCAATGCCCAACAATCTCCCCCCAGCGTTAGCCGGGTATGATTCGAACTCGAGACCTTTGGCTCTGATACCATGTCAGGCCAGGCAGTAACTCCACAAAGCAAAATCTGATTTGTATATTATTCCACAAGGTAGGTCTTCATTATATACATGAGGGAGAGACTGTGCAGTTCATTTCCTGATAACTGTTCATATTTCTAATTTATTTATTTACATAAATTTACCCAATCACAAGGATTAGGTGTCAATAGCAATATTAATCTTAGGGTTTAATATCAATCCTAACGTTTATAATATTACACTTATGATTTATAATCCTAATGTGTAATATATTAAAGTTACAGCTTGTTATCTTAACTTGAGGGTTTAAAATCTTATGGTTTATAATATTAATTCTAGAGTTTATAACATTAATCCTATATATAATAATTATAATATAATAATATTAATTATTACAATTATTATTCTAACAATAGTACTAAATCTTAATGGTTTATACTATTATTATATTAAGATTAAGATTATAAACCCTAATATGTATAATAATATATTAGGTTTTATAATATTAATTTTAAGATTTAATATATTAAATTTGAAGACTAATATTTACTTATTTATTTATTTATTTTTATGTTGAAGAAATCAATAGCTCTTTAGTCCTTGTATGCAAGTGATATAAGGTCGATTCCCATTTGTTGTCATTATAACCACTATGCACAACAGTGTAACCCCTGCATGATGCATGGGGAAAATGAAGTTTGAACTTGTGACTTGCTCAATAGCACAAATCTCACAACAATACATTCTTTGACCAACACGTTGCAATGCAAAAACTAAATCTGAATATTAATATTACTATAATATTATCATAATATTATAATATAATAATAATTATTATAAATAATAATTATAATATAATTATTATAATTGTATATTAATTAAAATTAATATTAAATCTTTACAATATATTTATCAATCATAAATGTAATTATGCATATAATTATTTATGCCTATTAACATATATATATATAAATAAATTTATAATAAATATCAATGAAATTATGTGAAATCTCAACTTAAATCCCCACACTTATACCAGCTATAAAGTTAGTTAAATTTTTAAATTAAAAAGCCAATGATAATTGATATTATGATCCATGCGACATTATCATAATTTTATGATCTTCAAAATTTGCCCCTTTTCTACTCAAAATAGATAATGAAGGCTTATCCACATAAATAGTATCAAATCCTTAATTCAATTTTAAAGCTTAAAAGTTAACCCAATCAAGTCAATAGAAAAGGATGATTCAGTGGGGAAAGTAAAGAAGGGTTCGAAAAGATAAGATTTTATTTCGGGGCTAGTAAAGAATAGTCTACATAAGATTTTATTTTATTTCCTTTTTATGATTCGTGAGGATGACGTTTCGAATAAGATTTGATTTTATTTCCTTTTTATGATTCTTGAGGATGACGTTTCGAATGGTTATTGATAATTGAGGCACTTTATCCGTCTCACTTCATTCAAAAATCATAATATCACTCTCATTTATGGCTTTCGCCGCATTCCTCTTTTTATATTCTTGGTTTAGTCAATTTCCATAGGAAATTGTTGAAATTGTAATTTTCCACTGCCGTGCAGTTCCAGCGACCATAAACAGTTTTTGGAAATCGTCAGTCTTTTCCTGCACCGCTTTTCACCGAGCAGTGGTATTCTCCGGACGGCATCTATTACAATCAGAAGTGGACACGTGGATGAACAGATTTCCAAAACAATTTTTTTTTGCGATATTGCTGACAGCCGTTCGATTGATAACAAGGCTGACAACCGTCGGTTGAAACCAAAGTCGATGTACAAGGTTGCAGCAAATGAATTTGACGTGAAGTAAAAGTTTTTTTGTTTGACGAAGTAATTAATGTATTTATTCCTGTTGGTAAACGTTGTGTATAGTTTCTGTTGGTGAATATGAAACCGCAGTGCTGCAGTACACAACAGTGTGAATATGTTTTAATTGTTGTTCGTTCAAAACTCGCAAAGGAGCACCCAGTGCGAATGTAATTGTTGTTCGCTGAAGAAAAAGAATTACACAGCAGCGTAGAAGAGCAATGTAAGGGAATGCGTAGCAGTGCAAGTGAAATGTAATTTATTTTTTTGTTGATTGAACTTGAAATGTGAAACACAGCAGTGTGTCAGTAAGCAGTGAGTGTAATGAAGAGATTTTTACACACAGTAGTGTAAACTCTCAAGGAGAGACAAAGTATTTTTTTTTGTATTGCACAGCGGTGCAGAAATGATCTAAAGTTCGCTGTGCAGAAATGATCTAAAGGTTTTTTTGTTATTTTTATTTAAAAGAATCCTTCTGGTAGAGGAAGAACTTTTGTAACAGTTTTTTTTTATGAATACAAGTTTCTCTTTGTACATATGAAAAAACTTTGTTTCTCTATGTCAAAAACAGCTTCCCTGTGCAAGATCCTGTGTCATAAAAAACAAAGCATTTTTCTCTGTTTTCTTCAGTTTCATTGTTGTTTGGAATTAAACAGAAAATTCCCAACAGAAATAAATAAATAGCTTTTTGATTATTGATACTGGTTTGTTCGAGAATCTAAAGAGAATTGTTTGTTCTAGAATTGTTTACTTTTATTGTCGATTTGGGTGTACAGTCAACCATTTACTTTGTGACTGTAATTGGCTCCCGTTCATACTCAATTTGAACGTTTCATTTTTATTAATGCCCAGCTGTTCTTCAACAGTTTGATCCCAGCTGTTCTTCTCGATGCTGTTTTAGTTTTTGCTAATAATCATCGTGGTGGATGCTTTGGCTTTTTCCCGGTTGCAGCCCCATATTGGGGACTCGTTTAACTTATCATATTGTAGAAGGGTATAGTCAAATTGTAATAATTTTTTTTTAATGAAAAGAGAGGTTTGGTCTTCATGGCTTTTTCTCTCATGGATGACCTATGGAATTAATGTCCATAAGGTGGAGACTTTTAAGGATGGTGCAACATTTTTATACAATGGCTTTATTATGTCTAACATCTCTTTGTAGAATTCACATAGTAGGCTAATAATATTTTTTGACTTAGCATTTTATTTTTAAAACAATATAGCTAAAAAAAAATTTTGTAACGCCTAGATTTACTCTCCACTAGCACATATTCATTTTCTATCCCAAAAAAATATTTACATGATATAGTGCACATAGCTCAAGATTTCAAAAAAGTATTTACATGATATAGTGCACATAGCTCAAGATTTCAAAAAAGATGCAATAGAAAGAGCATAATTCTAGCCAAATCTTTTTTCAAGTGTGTTGCCCATCACACTCAAGTCCACTTAAAAATAATATCAATGTACTTTTTATATCTTTAGAGAAAAGAATATGGAAAAAAAATTGCTAATATTTATAAAGAGATAAATAAGCAAAATAAGTTAACATAAAATATTTTATTTAAATAAAAAATATTTTATTTATGAATAGTATATATTAACTTTATGATATATTGTAAAAACATATTTTAATATCATAAAAATATTTTTTTAATTACACTTTTAAAATAATGTATAAAATATAATAATTATTTTTATAAAAATATATAATATATTAATTTTTTCAATTTATATATGTAATAATTATATTTATAAAAGTCTAAAATATATAATTTGAGTGAGCGTAATGATTAAAAGCATGTGTTTTCTTCTAAATAATAACAATCTCAAAACTAGAAAAATAAAATATATATTTCAAATTGCTACATCAATTTTAGAGTCTTCATATTTGACCCTTTTAGTGCATTCAAAAAAGACAATATCACTCATGTATTCCTTCAGCCCCATTACTCTCTCTATATTCTTGCTCTAGTCAATCCACATAGCAAATGTATGGCTATTATATTTTTCATATTTGAAAACATTATATTTTTTACTTTTGAGAATGGTTACTTCCACAATCTAAAGAGAATTGTTTGGCTTTTTAGTGCATTTGGGTCGAGTCAACCATTTACTTTGTGACTGTGCCCAAATCATTCATATTCAGCCTCTTTGTTTAATGCCTGCTACTCAACAATCTGATCAGTGACGAATACCCAGTTATTCATCTCGATGTTGTTTTAGTTTTTGCTGTAATCATCATGCAGGTGGACGCTCTGCCCTCGCTAGGCTCCGGATAACAGTAACAGTTGACCTTAAAAGGGAAATTACCTTCAGATTCTTTATATATTTTTATGAATTTCTTAACAAAAGGAGACGCTTCATTGCCAGTCAAGGTTTAAATAGTTTAATGCCCGTTAGGTTTTAGATAGTTTAATAATGTAAACGATCAATCAACACTATACCCACCCACCATGTTGACCACCACACTAGGAAAGGATGTCATTTTATAATCTAACAACTATTTTAAGTACAAATTTAACTCGATTGGAGTGATCAAATTGTTTGTCTAAATATTTTTGAGAGGGCAAAATATAATGTGCAATTTTTATTATTTAAATTGTATTTTTGAATGCTATAGAAAATATAACTTATACTCGTAATTCAATAAATCTTTGTTGGATTTGGACAAAAAAACATATATTTAAAAAAAGACTAACTAATTCAAAGGTTTTAACCATAAAAACTTATTTTTTTCAATAGTTTTATATTATATATGCATTTTTTTTAAACAATATATAATATACACATAGTTGATATTAAAATATTTTACATAATATGTACATTTAGATATTTTATCACGGCACAATAGAATGATTTTTTTATTAATGATATATTACAATTTTTTTATTATTGATATATTTTTAAGTATTAAAATATTTTATTGATAACTCCTATTGAATATTTTATTTTATACAACATTAAATATTTTGTTTTAACATTTGTTTCTATATAAATAAATATATATGAAGTTGATATCCACATAAATTAGGTAACATAAATTTTAAAATATTTTATTTAAATCTAGTGTTCGAATATTTTTGAAAAGTATAAGAATTTAATATCTTAATCACAGTTTTTTTATTATAATAAGTTATATGGAGAATTAACTAAATATGTATAGCATATTCATTTTTTGTTTCTTAGTATAGTCATATTGCTTATATATTAGAGAATATTTTATTTTTATTTTAAGAAGGACGAGTGTTAAGTCCACTTTGAGCATTGTTTTTTATTATAGCCACATTACTTATATACTTAAAAATATTTTGTTTTTATTTTAAAAAATACAGGTATTAATTCCACTTTAAACCTAAACTTGGGTTGTATAATAAACCTTTCGACTCATTAAGCTAGCTGTGTATTCATGACTTTCAACCAGATTCTAAAAAACTCAAAAAACTACCTTTTTCATATTTCAAAAATTTAACACACTTACAAATACAAAAACAATCATTAATGATTTGAGATTTAAAATATATCAATCTTTATAACAGAAAATTGAATATCTTATAACATTCATTTATTGTGCTAATATAATGTATAAATTAATACAAACGATATATATATATATATATATATATTTATGGCTTAAACCCTAATTATATTTAGGCCACTATTGACGATGAGGGGATCCTTGGGGAGACCTTAGGCCTTGAACAGATGTTTGAAATTTATTCAATTCGTGATTCGTTTACAGATTGTGAAGGATAACCAAAAGTTTCAAGGGGGCACACGTTGATATCCAAGTTATATGCAAAAATTTGTATACATTCAGATGTGGCTACACATTGTTTAGGCAGCAATGCAAAATTAGAACCCCGCAAAACATAGGACGATTCTTTGGACACTGAAATGTCCACTGAGCACGATTCAGACGTTAACTACCTATTAATGGAGTGCCATCTCATCTCATTCTCATGTTGAAACAACTGGACTCTGACGCACCTCTGAATTTTCCATTTTGCCTATGACATTCAAATCCGGCGCTAAGAAAAATGAGATTCGAAACGGAACATGTATCATTGAAAAATGAAGTGACCCCACTCTGGTGAAGCCCATGATTCCCTACCTATTCTTGCACACATTCGAATTCAATATCGTGACAACCAGTCGAAGCGTCAGGTTTATTTTCTAAGGCAGTGAACGGAGCTCGATGTTTATAGGTACGAGTACAGATTATAAAATATACCAAGTTGAGGGCCTCGAGCCCCGACAAAAGCCAGTAGAAATATTCGAGATGACCACGGTTCAGATTGTCGTCGAGCCAGTCCGGTTGCCCGTCGTGGCCGGTCGTATTATGGATTACATTGACGATCACGGCATTTAAATAATTGCCCAACGCAGCCATGCACAAAGGCATCGCTATCGCCGTGCTGCGCATCGTGGCCGGGAATTGATTGTAAAAGAACTCCACGTAGCCAACAGAGTAAAATGCTTCTGCCAGTCCGTAGATGCAAAACTGGGGAAGCAACCACAGCGCAGAAATGGGAACAACGGCCAATGGCTGGTCAGTTAGACCGTGACTTCGGGCGGCACTCTGTCTCTTCACTTCTACTAAACCGGCTGCCAACATAGATGACGATGAAATGGCGAATCCGATCCCCAGTCTTTGAAACACGGTGATACCCCTGTTATTCCCTGTTCTGCGCCTGGCATAGGGCACGACAACCCTGTCGTAAAATGGCAGCCATACGATGAGAACAAGCAGAGAGAAAACCGAGAATGATCCCGCTGGTATTTCGAAACCCTTGGAGCCTATCCGCCGGTCCATGCTCAGGGCCTGCAAAACGGAGAACGTGTGATACTGTGCGTTTGTGATTTGATTGGCAATTCCGCAGGAGAATATGGGGAGTGTTCTGATGACGGATTTGAGCCCCTCAATATTTTCAACAGAACAGACACTACAGCTGCTAATCGGTGAGGAGCCGTCCGCTCGGGTGGGGCCGGGATTCATTATGGCAGCTTTGTTCAAGAACCTGGTGGTCATAACAATTTTTAAAATTAGGGTCCGTGGCCTTAAAAATGTGAGTGAAGCCTAATACAATATATATCGCATGTTAAACAGTATATAAACATATGCGCTGATTGACGTGGAAGCACCCTTCAAACAATGCAATTAATAGCAGAAGCCTAAGACTGAAAACGAGAATGGAATCAAACATTTAAAACTAGATTCATCCCAATGTAAAGCAATGCATTCCTTTTTTAGATGTCAATGTACATGCCAAATGACCTCCATATGAAATAGAAAAGCTGTTGGATCCTCATCCTAGTCGGTCCATCAATGTATATCTATAGAGAGAGGCTCTTGAATCCTTATTCTAGTGAATCGATTACGAATACAGCAGACTGGAGAGTCGCCAATTGCTGATACAGTTGCAGTCATAATTTTGCAAATTTACATATCATTTCTTAGAGAGGTAAACCCTACTTATGCATCGGTATCGATTATGGTAGAATAGAAATTCAGTGGTTTAAGGCTTTTTCTGGACCAATATTTATAAGATATATACCCTTCTCTCTATAATACGGTGTACTTATTTCAGATAAGACCTTTTAGAACCAGAATGAGAATCCTCGATTTGACAATTATGTACTGTAATGTGGATTTCTTACTTATCATAAGAGACCAGAGAATCAGACAGAGTAGGTATTAGAGAGTGCAGCATACAGCACTAAACACACATGCTGCTCTGATACCATATCAGAGAGAGAGAGAGCGGAGACAGACTCAAAACACATAACACAGAAAACACAACTTGTTTTCATTTGATAACTGAAACAGGTTTATATACACAGCACAGATCATTTTTCTGGAGATCTATGGGGCGGTGCCATTGTCAACGTATCCACCGACTTTTAAAACCTGTACTATGAATATCTGCTATATTCTCTAGATTAATCTAGCTACTGCATTAATAAAGAGTAGTTGGAATTAATACCTTCCAACAGTAGGAACTTAGAGCAAGCCGGGGACCTTCATAATTTGATACCGCAGGAAAGTTCATTAGTTTATGATATAAAAATAAATGTAAATAGGAGTAGTTTAAATTATAGTTACCAAATTCAAATTTGAATTTTATTGAATTTAAATTTATTTAGATGCATAAGAAATGAGAGTGTATTTATTAAAAAATTAATTAAACGATTATAATAATAAAAATTTCAAATATTTTTATATTAAAAATTATTTTCAATTATTAATAATTACACATAAAATTATATATTAAATAAAATATATAATTTTACATTTAAAATAACAAATTACAATCTATTGATTTATATATTCATCTAAAGTATAAATATGTATTTTGCTCCATATAAACTGAATCAAAGAAGCATACATTTGAATTAGCTGTGTATAATCATAAATTTCTATATACATTTTCATTAAAAACCTGCCATTACGATTATAAATGTATTACCATTATTATTAATAGTAACTAATAACAGTAATGGATCCAGACAGGTTTCAAAAAATGAATAGTTCTGTGTCTGGGAACAGCTTAAGAACACTCCTAAATAGCCCTCGTCAAGAATCTGAACAGGTTTCTAAATATGAATAGTTCTGTGTCTGGGAACAACTGAACAACACTCCTAAATAGCCCTTATCAAGAATCTGAATAGGGCGATACTAGAAGATACTCTGTATACTGAAGTTTGAGAAACATCTGTATATGTATATCTGTAAGTTTAAACACTGATCTATTTTTTTATTTTTAATTAATTTAATTGTATATAAAAGCAGATCCACATGGAATGGAATAAAAGCGCTACGATTGTGAATATGTAGTATAAGGTAGCAGTAAAAATGGAATAATACATGTACCTGAACTGGTTCGTAAGGCAGGGCTTATCACAAGTCGATTGTTCGCCATGGTGACGATGCAAAAACTCAGGGGGCATGGGTAAATTGCGCTTCTTGACTGAGGCCACGATAACCTGCGCGAACCCTGCGAGAGCGCTGCCCTGTGGAACTTCATACCGGTAATTTGGCGCGCCCAGAAGGAAGAAGATGGAGGACATGAGCATGGAAGCAGTACAGAGGCTGAAGCCGAAACCCCAGCTAACATCGCTTTGAATATACACGACAACAGTGAGGGCAATTATAATAGCCACACGGCCTGCGAAGTAATACCAGTTGAAGTAGCTCTGCAACCGTCTTTTCTTCCCGAAAGCTTCGGATCGTTTCTGGGCGTGTTTGATCCATCAACAGACGGAAACGCAACAAATCAGCTAGCCGTCGAATTCGACACCTTCAAGAACGAATTCGATCCGGATGACAACCATGTCGGAATAGATATCCAGAGCATCAAATCCAATGTGACCGTCGGCCTGGGACGGCACAGCATCGACATCAAATCAGGGCGACCGATAAGGGTTTGAATCCATTACGATGGCTGGAACAAGACCCTGCAAATACACGCCGCCTATGCAGATCGACCACTTCGCTACGCGAGAATCTTGAACCGCACAATCGAGCTGTCAAGAACCGTTCCGCGATCAGTCTATGTTGGATTCTCGGCGGCAACGGGGAATTCTTATGAGATTCAACGTATTTTGGACTGGAATTTCAGTTCGAAGGCCTTGCCCGTGTCGTCTCTTGCTACAGCGTCTGTCGGAGAACGAAGGTCGAAAAGAGAATCGAGGAGGGGCCTGAAGATCGGCCTTATTGTCGGTTCGATTGCAGTCGGATCTGTGCTGTCGGCGTGGTTCGTTGGTAGAAGAATAAAAAGAAGACGAGATGCGGGGTCAATCTCAGACCGGAGGCTTAGCGGGGAGCTAGCAATTATGACGGGGTTATCGCCAGACTCGCCTTACGGCCCTCACGCGTTCTCCTACACACGATTGTCGGCTGCCACAAAGAACTTCAGCGAGACGGAACTGCTTGGAAGTGGGGGCTTCGGGAGCGTTTACAAGGGAACTCTGGAAGGCCGAGATGGAGCCGCAGCACTCGTGGCGGTGAAGAGAATCTCTGCCTGCTCGAGACAGGGAGAGCGGGAATTCATGTCGGAGATCAGCAGCATAGGCCGACTTCGACACAGAAACTTGGTGGAGCTCCAGGGCTGGTGCCACGAGAACGACGAGCTGCTGCTTGTGTATGACTATATGCCAAATGGGAGCCTCGACAAAATCATCTTCAGGCAGCAAGAGGATGAGCATCAGAATCAGAATCAACCCTGTCTGAATTGGGCGCGGAGGCACCGAATCTTATGCGGGCTGGCTTCGGCGTTGCTGTACCTTCACGAAGAATGGGAGCAGAAAGTCGTCCACCGAGACGTTAAGCCCAGCAACGTTATGCTCGACGGAGACTTCAATGCCCGTTTGGGTGACTTCGGGCTCGCCCGACTCATTGAGCACGACGAGACATCTCCAGCTGTCTCCACCAAGTTAGCAAGGACGCCTGGCTACTGGGCGCCAGAATGCGGTTACACCGGCAACGCCACTTCGGAGTCAGATATTTACAGTTTCGGGGTCGTCATGTTGGAGGTGGTAAGCGGCAGGCGGGTGGTGGAGCGATATCCGCTATCAGAAGAGGAGAATTTGGTAGACTGGATATGGGATCTTTACGGGCATGGAAGAGTTACGGAGGCGGCAGATCCGAGATTGAATGGTGATTTTGAGGAAGAGCAGATGGAACGAGCACTGATTTTGGGACTTGCTTGCTCGCATCCTGATCCCAAACTGCGTCCTTCGATAAGGCAAGCGCTGAATGTTCTTCTAAACCCCAATGAGCGGTTGATATCGCTTCCTTCTTCGAGGCCATTGGCTATATATGTCGCTTTGCCACCTCTAGCTGCACTTGATTCTCGCTCTGCTTTATCCCGTTCAACAGATGCTGTTCGCGCCGCGGCTTGTAGCAGCCATGGAATCGCTTCAGTGCAGATTCCACCGTAAGTTATGGTAAAAAGGGATGAAACTCATCATAGGAATGAATG
Organism: Pinus tabuliformis; assembly: GCA_031772625.1. NCBI lineage: Eukaryota > Viridiplantae > Streptophyta > Pinopsida > Pinales > Pinaceae > Pinus > Pinus tabuliformis. Next base: position 1,229,279,450 of record CM062804.1, read on the forward strand.
CATGATCATCATCTGACACAGCATCCGTCCCATGGCATCGTATAGGAAAATATTCGATATTTAGGTGAATCATTATTGTGTTATTTTTTAACTTTGTTTAAGTTTCATAAGAATTTCTGACATACAACTACACCTACCGTCGTCATATTGCTCTTTGCTAATGGGTGTGATTTTTGGATTTTTGTAAATTTGATAAAAATTTTTGAGGTGAAATCTTAATTTGTGTTATTTAAATTGGTTTTTGATTCTATATATGGATTAAGCACTTTGAAAATTTTTTGGACATTTCGTTTGTGTAGGGGTTACCCATCAAGCTTGTGATGTCAATAAATTCCCGCAAGATTTGTGTAGGGGTTACCCATCAAATTTGTGATTTCAATAAATTCCCACAAGATTTTAGAGAAATTAGACCAGGAAAACTTCCAAAAAATCTCACTAAAAACAACTATGTTGTTAATATCATTACTAAATTTTTTATATTATGGTATTTATTTTCAATTGTATCCAAAACTGTCACGATGGAGCGAAAAAGAATGAAATAATAAATTTGAGTTAAAAAATTTATCTAATTTAAATTATAAAATCTATTTATAATTCAAGTTTTATAAATATTTTGAAATATTAAATTTATTTGTATATTTAAAAACTCTATTTTAAATAATAAAAAACAATTTATTAAAAAAATTATCATTCAATTTCTGCATAATAAAGTAAAATTGAAGTATAAAATTGATATGACAGAAAACAGGTTGTGCACAATTCCATTTAAATAATTATATACAATGTGAAATCCAATGGACAAGTCCATTTAAATAACTATATACATTGTGAAAACGAAATTTATGTATGCAATTACATAAATTTTTGAAACTACATTTATGTATGTAACTTTGTATGATTTTTAAATGGTAATGGTTTATTTTTTATTGCTAAATTATTATAGATAATTTTTTTAAGACAGTTTCTCACAACAAATTTCATAGAATTATGTTTAGAATCTGAAATCTATATTATCAGAGTTAATTTCCTCTTAGATTTAATGATTTTTTAATTAACGTGTTATGTTTATGTATGCAATAGATAAAATTTGTAGAAAATAGTGGAATGCTGCAAACCAAAAATTAACACAAGATATAGCCTAGGAAACCCAACTCATTGCTCTACTCTATTTATATGAATGAAAATTGATGCAAGTAAAAAGAAATGAGATTTGCCCCACTGCACAAATCCTCTCTCTCTTCTCTCTCCCTATCCAATCTTGGCTACTCTGCTCATATATGAAACAAAATGAAGTTGAATTGCATGGAACCCCATTTTCCTCCTAATGGCTTAGTTATAACATCTAAGTTTGACTCCCTCAAGGCTTAGCTAGATTTACAATTTTGACTCTTCTAGAGTCTTCTTCATCACAATCACTTGGCTATCCCATTTTCCGTGAATAATGTAGGACGATGTGGCATCCTCTCAAATGATGGTAGTTAAAATGGGAAGACCAACTATTGGGTGGCATAACTTTTTGCATATGGACTCAAATTAAGGTGATTCTTATGACATTGGAAAGGCATATGTGTGTAGAATATTGCTAAAAGGTGAAATTCTTAGGATAAAAAATTTTACCCCCCCCAATAAATGTTTCATGCCTCACACTACTTTCTAAAGGTGCCCCCACTTTCCCAAACAAGGTCTCACAAGTAAAAATGGTCTTTTGAGCTTATTTCTCCATTTTTTCCACTTTGAAAGCATCGAGATTAGTGAAAGACAATATAATGATAAAATATGGATCACACCTCCACATATTGGGAAGATTTTGGTCCTCAAAATATTATACTGGATGAGGTGAGGAATTGTTTCATCTCCCTTCTCTCAAGTGTCCCATTTAACCTTGCCTAAAATCTATTCTTTCAAACCAATCCACCAAAGGTCATGTTGACCTTGTCTCATAGTTTTGAATCTCTTCTACAAAATTTCATCTTCTTTCAAATCTACCTGAGCATCTTATACCAAATCCTATACAAAAGGGAGGACTTGTCCCTCTTCCTGGTCTAGCATGAAAGACTCATAGATTTCCAGATTCCCTACATTCACCACTAAGTAAATGCACATGTATGGGAAAGTACGAGTCTATAAACATTATCTCCCATCTTTTTTAGTATCTTAAAAAGACCATATTATAGAACCCTGATTTTATTATCAAGACTCTATGGCATCTCCTTATTCACTTGTTTCCATACTCTATCTCCCTCCTTGAACAACCTCTTTGTTTTGTGATGATCAGCACAAGGTTTGTATTTTTCATATGAATTTTATAGTGTCTCCTGTACTTGTAGATGAATCTCCCTAATATTTTCAAAAATTATACTTCTAGGCTTTTGTTGAGTCAAAGAATTGAATTTGAGTCATAGTCCTTTTGAACTCTTTGTAAGAATTTAATTTATTTTTAGTTCAAAAGAGTCAAATAGTCCTCCATAAGACCAAGTTCGCCCCTCTAGTTAGTAAAGTCATCATGATCAACAAACATGACCTTTCACATTGGAAAACTACTATATATTTCCGTGAATGCTCCACCAAAAGGTAGTTAGTTGATCGAAGTTCTGAAGTGAGATATGTGAATGTCTATGGCAGAGTTCTGCATGTTTTTTTGAAGCATATTTGTTGAAGGTCTGTTGTTGTTTTAGAAGCATATAAACTATTTTTTTGTGGTATGGAATTTTGAGAAGATGCAAGTCTTCTATGAAAAAATTATCTTGAACAACGCAAGTTTCTCACGCGATGTGTTGCATGTATCTGAGGCAATGATTCTCTAGTGTTATGTGAGCTAAAGAAGGACCATTCTTGTGATGATATGCGAGTTAAAGAAAGACAATAATTCATGCCCAAAAAATATTGTAATAATAGTGTTATATGAACTATAGAGGGATCATGAGGTCCGTGAAATACAAGCTACAAGGAGGATGAATTTCTCTGTGAGACAAGGCATATTAAGTGAAGATTTTTTACAGTGACTAGAGGGTTGACTTGGGGATATTATGGACGTATTTGTCTTGGTCTTGGGTCTTGCATATCTCACTTGATCTCACTCTATAAGAAGAGAATTTTTTGGGTTTTCCCTAATAATGGGATTTTCCCCTGGCTTGGAGCCTATATCTTGTGTTCTTTCTTTGTGATATTCATGTTTTGTTAATTGCTTGATGAAGAAGTAAAACTAAATAATAAAAATAAAAAAATATCACAAGTAATTATCAAGTTGGGAAAGTCAACTCTAATCTACAAATACTTTGATTTTCCAACATTGTATCAGAGCTAAGGTGAGGGAAGAAGGATGAATTTCACATCTTGTTGGCAGTATTACTTGAATTATTTTTTGAAATTATCGTGAAGTCTGAATTGTTCTCAATAAAATGAATGCAAAACAGCTACACAAGTTCTTTCTTGAAGTATGGAGATCCAAAATTCGTATTGAAGGTCTGCCTAGTAATTTGTACAAGATATTGTGATACACCTAAACATGGATGTAAATCTCCTCTTTGACTATGATCCAAGTTATGCATCCCTCATATATGAAAGTTACTATGAGCAAGATCTGAAATAGAAATCTGAATTTTCATATACAATGGCTAAGATCGAAGACTCTTCTGCTTAGTAATCCAAATTTTATTCCTAAATGGTTCGGTGGTGCGAGTTCACTCATAAGGTTTGAAAATAACATAATTTACTCCTTCTAGGTAATGGAAAGGGCTTTGATGTTAATGGAAGGATAATAATGCGAGTGTTCTTGGACAATAATACAAGTTCTCCTCTTAGTATAATAAAATGAATCAAGTGAGACTTATTATATCTTGATGCGAGTTTTTGCTAAGTATTGTGAAGTGTTGTAGAATCCAAGTGATACGATATCTTTCTTAGACCATCAAGAAGGTTGAGTAGATGGAGGGGGTTGAGTTATTTATGATGATCTTATTCGAACTTGGTAGTACAAGTGTTGGACGAGTATGACTATAATTAGTTACCCCTAGTTTGCAGAAGGAAGAACAACTGATTGGGATGTAATCTCTCTGAAGGGAAGAAGAGGGTTGTTTTCCTAATTTATGTAGTAAAAGGAGACTTAAGAATTTATGCCTCAAGAACAAAGATTAGGTCTGAGGTTTCCTATTCTCCTTCACAAAATAATATCCTAGGTCAAAGTTGTTTCAAGGGTTACAAACTTGAGATTAAGGGTACGAAATGAGGAGCCACATAAGGGTTTCTTAGTAGACCTATGTTGGAAATAGAAGGATAATATCATACTGATAATCTTTGAGGTATAGTGGTAAAAAACTGGATTCTTTTGGTTTGTGTAAGAGTCAATAAGACAATGTAGAAATTATGATGTAGAATTGCAATTGCTCATGAAATTTAATCTAAATCACAAGACACAATCCTACTCTACTGCTCTGTGGAATCCAATTCATAATTTAGAACATCAATCACAGACATGCAATAAGAAATAACACATATGCATAATATTTTTCCAGGTGAAAGCAATCTGTTAAAACCCCCTTATTCCTACTTGCATTAAATATGATGAATAGAGATGTATTAAAATGTGTATCACAATCTGAGCTCAACCTACAACTAAATAACCTATCTCTATGCTTACTTAGAAGATCTGACCCAAACTTAGTCAATTTCTTCATATGCTTGAGCCCCTATTTCCTTTCGAAAATACTGAGGAAATTAGGTCCCTATTATTTAGGAATTCCATCCAAAATTCTTTTGCAATTCCCAAGGTTGATCATCTAACGACATGCAATACCTATATACTCAAGACTAGTCTACAACTCATGTTACGTTGCCTTGGAATCTCCAACACAGCTAGGGAACTCAAATTCTCTACATGCACCAACTATTTTGGGTTGAATATTGATCAGTTAACTAGATGATCACTGAGTTAGATTGAGGTCCCACTGCACAATTGACCTTCCACTATCTCCTCGAACTGTTAGAACTAGTTTAATGGAAAACAACTTGAAATAATTGATCTTGATTGCTACAAATTAGCAATCACACATGCTTAACTGAACTCCAACTCCCCAAACTTGAATTTATTGAGCTAACTAAGTGAAAAGAGCCATGTCACACAAGTTAATTGCATCCAAGTTATTTATTGATGTGGAAATTTGGATTTTCTCAATTTGACCAACGTAAAATTAAATTGAGACTTTCTTTCTACATTTTTCGACACTCCCTCTCATCAAGAAAGGATTATCAACCACCCCTATCCCGCACCTGTGGAACTTGAAATTCCCTCTTAACAAATCCTCTGTCAAAGTGTCACCATCGTGTTCCTTTATCAAAATGTATTGTAGAAACATTAATCACCTCTACACAAAGTCCCATAAATGGTGATACTAGATAACTATATGCTTGGATCGATCATGAAATATAGGATTCTCAAAGAGCTTGATGCAACTCTACATATCACAATAGATCTTAGTTGTATCCATTATCTAACCAAACAATAACATAAGTATCTTTCTCATTAAGATCACCTCACATGTTGCTTGACTTGTAGCTATGTATTATACTTCTTCTGAGCTAAGCGCCACAAATCTTTGCTTCCTGTTGTACTAGGAAATAGCTGCATATCCAATAATTAAAATTCCACTTGATTTACTCTTTCGGTTGGATGGACTCCCTATTCAATCTACATCTATGAAGCCACAGAACTTCACTCCCTCTATCTATTTGTACCATAGTCCAAACTGGGTAGTGCCTCTAAGGTACCATAAAACATGCTTAACTGCCTTCCAATATAATTGGGTCAGCCTAACCAAATCTCGCCTCAACTAGTTGACTGCATAGCAAATATCTGGTCGCGTGTTCACAAGTTACATCAGTGAACCCACTAGTTGTCGATAAATGGTATCAGCCACTTCCTCACTTGAAGTGGAATCCTCCTTCCTCTAGTTGGTCACTAGAGGTGTCTCCATGGGTTTACAAATATCCATGCATAATCTCTATAGTATCTCATTTCCGTACTTACCTTGAGACATAAATAGTTCCCCATCACCTTGCTATACTTCTAACCAAAGGAAGTAGTGCATGAGACTCATTTCCTTCCTTTCAAATTCCCTTGCAAGGTCCTCCTTGCAAGATCTTATCACTTTCTTGTCACTAGTTAATATTAAATCATCGTCATATAAGACAATAATAAGCAATTTACCTTCTACCAATATGTGATATAGGTTTTCATCCACTTCCCTTTTGGTGAAGCCCAAACTAGTGAGATAGCTATCAATCCTGGTGTATCAAGCACATGGTGCTTGTCAGAGATTATACAATGCTCACTTGAGTCTGCACACATGAGACTCCTAATCAAATGTCTCAAAAGGATAATATCAGACTAACAATCTTTGAGGTATAGTGATAAAAAACTGGATTCTTTTGGGTTGTGTAAGAGTAAATAAGACAATGTATAAATTATGATGTAGAATTGCAATTGCTCATGAAATTTAATCTAAATCACAAGACGCAATCCTACTCTACTACTCTGTGGAATCCAATTCATAATTTAGAACATCAATCACAGACATGCAATAAAAAATAACACATATGCATAATATTTTTCCAGGGGAAAGCAATCTTTTAAAACCCCCTTATTCCTACTTGCATTAAATATGATGAATAGAGATGTATTAAAATGTGTATCACAATCTAAGCTCAACTTACAACTGAATAACCTATCTCTATGCTGACGGAGAAGATCTGACCCAAACTTAGTCAATTTCTTCCTATGCTTGAGCCCCTATTTTCTTTCGAAAATACTGAGGAAATTAGGCCCCTATTATTTAGAAATTCCCTCCAAAATTCTTTTGCAATTCCCAAGGTTGATCATCTAACAACATGCAGCACCTATATACTCAAGACTAGTCTGCAACTCATGTTATATTGCCTTGGAATCTCCAACGCAACTGGGGAACTCAAATTCTCTACATGCACCAACTATTTTGGGTTGAATACTGATCAGTTAACTAGATGATCACTGAGTTAGACTAAGGTCCCACTGCATAATTGACCTTCCACTATCTCCTCGAACTGTTAGAACTAGTTTAACGGAAAACAACTTGAAATAATTGATCTTGATTGCTACAAATTAGAAATCACACATGCTTAACTAAACTCCAACTCCCCAAACTTGAATTTATTGAGCTAACTAAGTGAAAAGAGCCATGTCACACAAGTTAATTGAATCCAAGTTTTCTATTGATGTGGAAATTTGGATTTTCTCAATTTGACCAACGTAAAATAAAATTAAGACTTTATTTATACATTTTTCAACACTCCCTCTCATCAAGAAAGGATTCTCAGCCACCCTTATCCGGCACCTGTGGAACTTGAAATTCTCTCTTAACAAATCCTTTGTCAAAATGTCACCATCGTGCTCCTTTATCAAAATGTATTGTAGAAACATTAACCACCTTTGCACAAAGTCCCATAAATGGTGATACTAGATAACTATATGCTTGGATCGATCGTGAAATATAGGATTCTCAAAGAGCTTGATGCAACTCTACATATCACAATAGATCTCAGTTGTATCCATAATCTGACCAAACAATACCATAAGTATCTTTCTCATCAAGATCACCTCACATGTTGCTTGACTTGTAGCCATGTATTCTACTTCTTCTAAGCTAAACACCACAAATCTTTGCTTCTTGTTGTACTAGGAAATAGCTGCATATCCAGCAATGAAAATTCCACTTGATTTACTCTTTCGGTTGGATGGACTCCCTACTCAATCTACATCTATGAAGCCACACAACTTCACTCCCTCTATCTATTTGTACCATAGTCCAAACTAGGTAGTGCCTCTAAGGTACCATAAAACATGCTTAACTGCCTTCCAATATAATTAGGTCGGCCTAACCAAAGATTGGCTCAACTAGTTGACTGCATAGCACATACTTGGTCGCATGTTCACAAGATACATCAGTGAACCCACTAGTTGTCGATAAATGGTATCAGCCACTTCCTCACTTGAAGTGGAATCCTCCTTCCTCTAGTTGGTCACTAGAGGTGTCTCCATGGGTTTACAAATCTCCATGCATAATCTCTATAGTATCTCATTTCCATACTTACCATGAGACATAAATAGTGCCCCATCGCCTTGCAATACTTCTAACCAAAGGAAGTAGTGCGTGAGACTCATTTCCTTCCTTTCAAATTCCCTTGCAAGGTCCTCCTTGCAAGATCTTATCACTTTCTTGTCACTAGTTAATATTAAATCATCGTCATATAAGACAATAATAAGCAATTTACCTTCTACCAATATGTGATATAGGTTTTCATCCACTTCCCTTTTGGTGAAGCCCAAACTAGTGAGATAGCTATCAATCCTGGTGTATCAAGCACATGGTGCTTGTCAGAGATTATACAATGCTCACTTGAGTCTGCACACATGAGACTCCTAATCAAATGTCTCAAAACCTTATGGTTTCTCATTGTACATGTCCTCCTCAATAACCCCATTAAGAAATGTTGTTTTTACATCTGTTTGGTGGATCTTCCACTCCATATTTGCAGTTAGAGAAAGAATTTCTCTATTGGGTGAATACCTTACTACAGGAGCAAAGGTTTCCTCATAGTCAATTCCCTCAATGTGAGAGAATCCTTTGGCCATAAATCTGGCATTGTATTTCTCTACGCTTCCATATTCTAAATGCTTAACCTTGAATATCCATCTTGAACCCACAATTGATTTCTCTGCTAGTCTTATGACCACTTCCCAAACACTGTTCTTCAAGATGGATTCACATTCTTCCACCATTGCATCAACCCAAATAGGTTGTTCAACTTCTTCCTCAAAAGAGGATGCCTCAATATCTACAATCTCATTCATTAGAGCCATGTAGTGAGTGTACCTCTTAGGTGACCTCCTTTTCCTACACAAATTTAAAGGAGCTCCCACATTCTCCCTCACATCCTGCACAAGTCTATCAACTTCCCTAGTTCTTTTCCTTCCTACTCTAGATGATTCTGCTTGAGTGAATGTCTCCACTCTCTGCTCCTCAATTTGTGGATGCTCCACAAATTTCTTAGGCTCCTCCTTTGTTCCGAATCTAAACACGAACGCAACAAATTACAGATATAACCATAAACACAAATATGGAGCAGAAATAATACTTCATTTCATTAATGTAAAATATTGAGATATGCTCACAAACAGAAAATGGAAATAAACAGCTAGGATGATGGTAGCTTATCTCTGAGAATAGATGTGGTGGATACATGCCTCTGAACTGTGTTACAATGAGGCTCGAAGGCCTATTTATTGTTGAGAAACAATCGAAAACCATTCACATCCCAAAACCTAACCCTAAACGCCAAATTGTGGGCCCCATTTGGGTAAATTGGTACCTCAATTTCCCGGGGTCGTAACTTTGGCATACAATCTTCGTTTAACGTGTACAATAGCTCGTTGGAAAGATCTATCTGAGAACTACAACTTTGGGAAGGGAAACATCAATCGATGGACCCATGTTGCCCCCAGATTTCCCAAAAAATGTCATTTAGGGCCTCAAAACAGCTCCGGAAGTTCAGGACCTGAAAAACTGCTAAAAATAGTAAATTGTGCTACAAATAAGGAAACTGAAAAGCTGAAAGAGACAGTTGCGGGGGTCCAAGTGGGATAGGTGGGTGACCACCAACATCCACCTATATTGTTCCTCCCCCCTTAGGAAGCAATGGTCCCCATTGCATTGAGTTCCTCCATCTACTGAACTTGTTCTGCAATCTCTGATGTGTCCAGTAATGGTGGGAAGCATGGTCAACTATGGTCCACCTTGAACACTTGGTGCAGGCGAAGGAATGGAGGAATGCTATGCTTCAAAGCATTGTTTCTCATAGCCTTGGTACTAGTGTAAGGACCATGTCAGAGTGGTTTGAGTTTCTGATGGGCTCTTGTAAGGCGTTCTTTCTACAGATGCAACCAGACTTTGTTGTCCACTTGAAGCTTGTGTGGTACCCCTATGGGTGAGGAGGAGTTGTTCCTGTGTTCTGTCATGACCATATCCCTTTGCTGCTATTGTTGCGTGGAGGAACCCTTCGTGGGGGTCATGGATGTGGTGACAATCTTCTTCTTACTTTGGGAGCAAACCAGACAGAAAATAAATTTCCTAGTCTATGAGATGAGCATGCTGCCTTTCTTGGTAGTGATCAAAGAGGTGGCAGTAGGTGGGGCTACCTCTGGTATCCTATATAATGAATTATTCAAAGAAATAATGATAGCACGAGGCCTTGACTCATACACAGCATGTCACCTCCACAAGTATGGCTGGCCTAATAGTACATCACAAACATCCAGAGGTGTAACATCACACAATACCTTGTTTGTGGTGGGCTTGATGTTGTAGGGAAGGCAGCACTGGTGGCGAACTTTGAGATCTCGTCCTTCATGAAGCCACCCGATACTATAAAACTATAGGTGTGGTGTAGGTGGTAGAGCCAACCGCTTCACGACCTCTGCTGAAATAAGGTTCTTTTAGCTGCCACTGTCGACAATGAATTGTAGTGATGAAGCCTTCACCCACATCTACGAGTGGAAAAGACGTTCCCCTTCCTTTGGATCTTTGGGTTCATTCTTCTGGATCTTGGTAGTGGTAATAGTAGCGCTGGGCTCCGCATCAATGATCTGCTTCCCTTTGCCATTCTCCTTGTCTGGTTCTGGCTTAGAGTCGAAACATGCATCTGATCCGGAAGCCTTCAACTCGGCCACCAGTGACTGCTTGGTCCGACACTCACTTGTGTTATGAGTGGGACTCTTGTGGAACTCACACCACTTTCCTGTGTCCGTCTTCGACTTCGTGGTCTTGTCCTTCTCTTGCAACTTCAACGGGTTGTCTTAGGTCACCTCGCCTTGGCTTTGTCCTTTAGGCTTTGTATTTGCAAATCCAAAGTCTCGCTTCTTCTGTTTGAACTTTTGCTCGATTTTGACAATGTATCAATATGTCGTGCCTGTTAGCCTCCTGTTGCAACAGGGTATCATTTTTCATGATTGACATTTTTACATGCCAAATATGTCATACTTTGCAAGCTACAGTGTTCCATATTTCCAGAAGAGACCAAAGAAGAAGCCATGAAGTGTGCTAGTCCAAAGGCACTGTTGTGTTCCATTTTTATGAGTTGTTCCAGTTTTGAAGAGTTTTCATTTAAGGGAGGTCCAAACAGTTTAATCTTGGTCTCCCTAGGTTTCAATTTCCTGTTTTAGAATATAGAGAATGCATCTGTCCAAACAGTTTAATCTTGGCAGATTTGTAGATAGGTAGAGAATCAAAGGGACCCAATTGTTTAACCTGGGCCCTGGCAGAAATAAGTGCAGATTTAGATAGGAAACATTCAAAAGAAAAATTGTAAATCTGGGTCTGCAAGTCTAAGTGCACCCAATTCAAAAGAAGAAAAAATGTTAGGAAGGTAGGCTGGGTAGGTAGTTGTGTGGTTGCAGAATGATAATTTATGATCAATTTTGTGTTACAAAGTGCTTTATCTTTACAGATCACAGTGCAGGTAGTTTTTATGCAAAGGAGATCAAAGGTGGACATCACTAACTTCCCCTTCTTCTGATTCTCTATGTCACTTACTAATTTCCCCCAAAGAGGTCAAGATCTGCTTGATTCCTCTTAGTTTCATCATCATCCATATCAGTTGCCTTGGTGAAGATCTGCTTCACTCAAGGATTTTATTTCTTTTCAAACTCTTTTCCCCAAAATAAGCCCAAGGTCCCTGACCTTGGCGCCTGCTTATCATCTCCATATTAACTACTAACTCTAGTATATAACTCCCTACCAGTTTTCCCCCTTCCCCTACTAAAACTTTGTATATAAAATTCCCCTATGTAAATATCCCCTCCCTGGCAATATAGCCATATTTTTATAAGTCCGAGAAAAAATGGTCCACCTGGGGCTGTTTTTAGCCCATCCGAGTCATAACAGGGGTTAGATGACACCTGGTCATGCTAACAACCTCTCCCCTCGCCCCAAAAACCCTCTTTTCCGCCCCTAAACCAAAGTTTGTGCATAAATCTTTAAACCTGCGCGCAAAAAACCATGTTTTACCCCTTATCCCTAAGTCCCAACTGTAAAAATATTAACCCCGCCCGTTTTAAACCCCATAACCCACTAAGCCTAAGTTTTAAAACCCTACCGCCGCGCCGTATTAAATTTGGAATATTCCGCGCATATTCCCCGCCCGTATACCCCCGCCGCCTCACCATCGCCACCAGTCGCCTGATCGTCCGCCCCGCAGATCTACAGCTGACGGGCCCTCCCATCCCTGAACCGCCCAAAGCTTAGCGTCCGGGAGATGGGCGGTATTACCGCCGTACTCCTGCCACGCATCAAGCTCTCGGGTGTGGCGGAGCCCCTCCCTCCAAAACCACCCAGGCGCTAAGGCGGTGTGCCCAAAACCGCTTACCGCCATTTCCCTTGTGACGTCACCCGCCTGCGTCACCTCCCTGCCCAGTCAACATGACATGTCATTCGCCTGCATGGCCTCCTGCCACTGTACCGCTGAGTCACCTGCCACCGTACCCTGACACTGTACATGCCATGTCACCGTCCGTACATGATGATGTCACCCGCTGACGTCATCCTGCCACGTCATCATGCTAACGTCAACGCTGGCGTCACCCGCCGTACAACGTCCCGTCATGCTGACGTCATCAGCTCTTTTTTGGCGCAAAGGCGAAAATCGCACTTCGGAGCCCCGGAATCAGTTTCTGAGGCAATTTTTGATGAGCGTTGGATTATTTAGGCCGAAATGGGGAATCTTTAGGGAATCTTTTCATCAGGCAGCCCTCAGCAAGCCCGAAAGGCGGCGAATGACCCATTTTTCTTCGTGAAGCTTGCCGGAAGGAGCAGAAGACAGTTCTAGAGGAAGCAGAGGCCGAAAAGTAGCCATTAATTTGTGATTAGACCCACAGCAAAGGAAAACAGCGGCCCAGTTTATTGTCAAAGAGTATCAGAGGAAGAAGAAGATCCAAAGAGTATCAGTCAAGATTTTTTAGGGGCTCGAAGCACCTGAACATTGATGAGCCCCCCAGAAAGTCAAATCAAGAGGCGTAAACCCATCCTTGCCCTCAAATCACAGTTAAAGCTTTAAATGCAGACCGACAGCAAAAAAGCAGAAACCCATACACATTTATTGCAGAAAACACAGCAGCAAGCCACCGAGGACAACATCATTTACTCAGTTTTGATACGGCGGCCCCCAGCGCAGCCCGAGATATTTTTTGCATTTATTTCTGGATAGGATTAGGTCAAGTAATCATCTTTCTTTCAGACCTGTTTAGGTCAAGTTGTAATAAAAGCGGTTGTAGAAAGTTTTTCCCTATATATACCGCCCTCAGCATTGTTTTAAGGGTTGGTCAGTTGATAATTTTCACTAGAGACTCGCATTGTATACCTGAGTTTTTTCTATAATCAAAGATTATTGAAAGCTTGGAGAGCAAACTATCTGTTGTAAATGAATGTTTTGAAGATCGGAAGATGGAATTCATGTGCTACAGTCTGAAACAATAAGTGCATCTTACCTCTGTTTATTGTTTACCACTATCTAAATAGCAGAAAGAAAGAATAGCTTAGAATTTGTTTAAATACACTCTATGCTCAATTTCTGCTATTTTTCTATGTTTTCCTCTAAATGAATAGGTTATGAATATGAATTCCTCCTGGCTCATATTTACCCCGATTCACCTGTGTTGGCCAATTATCTAGGGATTCTTCACTGCCCCTAGGTAGAGCTCTGTTACCTCCACCTGTTAAGCTGATTGAGAGATTCTTAACTGCCTCTCATTACTTAGCATTCTTTCCATCATTAATACCTGAAACATTGTTTCATGCGCAGCTACCTTGCTCCATTTTCCTTATTGTGCCTGAAGAAGTGCAGCAGCAGTTCCCCTCCTCGACTCCACGCCCAATGGTTTGAAACTTTCAGACTATGCCTTGCCTCTCTATCTGAAAACATCAATTTTCCCACCAAAAACAAAACAAAAACCCTCTGAACTCATGACCTAGCCTAAAATCCTTTTCAACAAAGCTAAATCATAAAGAGAGAGCCCTCTAAGATTGCAGGTTGGCTAAAACCTGCAGTCCAAAGTTAGTCTGTGGTTACCTTGGTCGTATCCTTTTCCGGAGCTTAAGGACAACCTGAGTGATAACATAATGGCGACTCCGCTGGGGGCCTGTCCTCAGATAAATTCACGAAGAAGGTAAGAAAGCTCCACTGGGGAAGAACCAGACCTTCACAACCTTTTTTTTTTCAATTCTAGTTCTGGTCTCTGATGGTGGACAAAGATCAGGCACTCCAAAGTTGATCATCCACCTGGCGACTCCACATCATCCTCATAATAAAGACTCCACTGGAGAAATGAACCCAAAAGAAATTTATGAGCAGATCAGGCTTTTGACCTGGATTATTGTCCAAGAGGTCATGTTCTTTCTCTTCCATAAAATTTTGCTGTGTATATTGTTTAAATTTGACTTTTATGATTTGCCCTTTGAAAATATTGAAGAAAGCCCTCCTTGCACATTAGAACAACAGCCTCTAAATGCTGTTGAAGATCACCTTATAGCCACGGAGGAAACAAGTGTCAAAGCAAATCATCCTATCCCTGTTCATATCGAGCCCAGTCATTTAATCCCCATACACAATCCCGTGCCTCGTAAGGTTCCTGATAGATATAAGCCACTCATTTTGCCTCCCGTGCTAAATCCTTTGCCCAAAAATCATCCCATGTATCTCCCAAGATTTGATGGAGAGAATGGAGTTACTGCCCAAAAGCATGTCCAGGCTTTTGAAGATTATTTAAATATTTTTGAAATAGAAGATGAGGATGTTAGTATCAGGCTGTTTGTCCTTTCTTTGCAAAGTGAAGTTACGACTTGGTTTAAAGCATTGCCTAAGGCAAACATCTCAAATCTTAAGCAGCTATTCAAAATATTCCTTGATAGATGGGTGATCAAAGTCAATTTCCTCATGCTCATAGAAGAATATAATCAGTTAAAAAGGATTCCAAATGAATCTGTTCAGCAATTTTCTGACCGATTCAATCAAGTTTATCATTCTATACCATTGAATATAAGACCTCCCCCTGATTTGGCTCTACTGCATTATCCAACAGCATTTGATCCAGAAATAGAATTTCATCTGAGAGAGAGAAGTCCATCCACTATGCAACAGATGCAGAACATGGCAGTAGATGTAGAGGTTAATCTGAAAGTTAGGGAGAGGAAGTTGAAAGCAGAAAAGGAGGAAAAACTTGATATTTTGGTAAACAAAGCAGAGGAATTAAAGCAGATATTCACAATAGAAGTTGGATGTTTCGAGCACCAGAACAGATCTGTTTTGCAAAAGGAAAGTAATGATATTCATGAACAAACCTGCCACAAAACAGATGACATATTCATACCGCCATACATGATGGAGCAGTCTCCTGATATACTATATGAATATGATAGCTTCTCTTCTTTCAACTGCTTGCCAAAATACGATGAGTATGATGATGATTATGAGCCTAATGACTAAGTTAGCTGCGCAGAGGAGCCACACCTTATTTTGGCAGAAAGCACAGTTCAGGCTCAGCCGCCTGAATCCAATGATCAGCGTGCCCAGTTCAGCTATGAAGAAAAGGAGGAAAAGGCAGAAGATTTTAATTTTAGCAAAGGAGCCTTACCATTTTGTGTCGAATCTTTTCAGTTTATTAGGGAGAATTATCATACAGTTAATAATCAAATATCACTGTGTTCTGACATTGACCGTCTAGAGGAGAGTCAAATCCTTGCTCCTAATGCATTACATCTAGATTTACAGCCTCAAAGCGCCACTGAATGCCAGATTGAGGAAGACTCAGAAACAGCAGCATGTGACCAAATCATCCAAGTAGATCCCCTGCCTGGTGAGTTTCAGCCATCTTAGGCCTTTGAAGAAGAAAAAGAACATTCAGCACAAATCGGTCAAGTGCCATCTCAGCCAGCTTTTAAAGAATTGCGAGTATCATTCCATGCTTTGCATGATCCATCTGATGGCAAGATGTGTAATGGGATAGATCACTGCTCTTCTCCGTTAGCAGGCTGCGAGGTTCAATATCAAGTTGTATATCATCTCCCAATTCCAAAGTATGATATCTATCCCAAACTTTTGTACAGTTCTTTAAATCAGCCCAGCAATGATGTATATATGCTGCAAGACCCTTTTGAATAGTTTCTTAGTTCAGCAAAGAAGGTCAGCAGTTACCTGATCTTCTCAAAAATTTGCAAAGTCACATCAGAGTACAAGATCTCCATTTCAAGTAACAACAAACACAAGCAGCAAAGACCATTCATCTTCATAATGCTTAAATGGCTGCATTGGCTGTTTCATTTCACCTAACAGCAAAGTAAGTGCTGGTCAAGGTAGGTAGGTAGGATTAATAAGGTAGTCAGCCAAGGGAATTTTGTAGAATACAACAGCAATTGAATACAAGGCAGTCTCACCTGTTGTTCTTGGCTTTTCACAAGCAAAAGCCATCCCCAAGTGGAGCCACTGTTAGCCTCCTGTTGCAACAGGGTATCATTTTTCATGATTGATATTTTTATATGCCAAATATGTCATACTTTGCAAGCTGCAGTGTTCCATATTTCCATAAGAGACCAAAGAAGAAGCCATGAAGTGTGCTAGTCGAAAGGCACTGCCGTGTTCCATTTTTATGAGCTGTTCCAGTTTTGAAGAGTTTTCATTTAAGGGAGGTCCAAACAGTTTAATCTTGGTCTCCCTAGGTTTCAATTTCCTGTTTTAGAATATAGAGAATGCATCTGTCCAAACAGTTTAATCCTGGCAGATTTGTAGATAGGTAGAGAATCAAAGGGACCCAACTGTTTAACCTGGGCCTTGGCAGAAATAAGTGCAGATTTAGATAGGAAACATTCAAAAGAAAAATTGTAAATCTGGGTTTGCAAGTCTAAGTGCACCCAATTCAAAAGAAGAAAAAATGTTAGGAAGGTAGGCTGGGTAGGTAGCTGTGTGGTTGCAGAATGATAATTTATGATCAATTTTGTGTTACAAAGTGCTTTATCTTTACAGATCACAGTGCAGGCAGTTTTTATGCAAAGGAGCTCAAAGGTGGACATCACTAACTCCCCCTTCTTCTGATTCCCTATGTCACTTACTAATTTCCCCCAAAGAGGTCAAGATCTGCTTGATTCCTCTTAGTTTCATCATCATCCATATCAGTTGCCTTGGTGAAGATCTGCTTCACTCAAGGATTTTATTTCTTTTAAAACTCTTTTCCCCAAAATAAGCCCAAGGTCCCTGACCTTGGCGCCTGCTTATCATCTCCATATTAACTACTAACTCTAGTATATAACTCCCTACCAGTTTTCCCGCTTCCCCTACTAAAACTTTGTATATAAAATTCCCCTATGTAAATATCCCCTCCCTGGCAATATAGCCATATTTTTATAATTCCGGGAAAAATTGGTCCACCTGGGGCTGTTTTTAGCCCATCTGAGTCATAACAGGGGTTAGATGACACTTGGTCATGCTAACAACCTCTCCCCTAGCCCCAAAATCCCTCTTTTCCGCCCCTAAACCAAAGTTTTGTGCATAAATCTTTAAACCTGCGCGCAAAAAACCATGTTTTACCCCTTATCCCTAAGTCCCAACTGTAAAAATATTAACCTCGCCCGTTTTAAACCCCATAACCCACTAAACCTAAGTTTTAAAACCCTACCACCGTGCCGTATTAAATTTGGAATATTCCACGCATATTCCCCGCTGCCTCACCATCGCCACCAGCCGCCCGATCGTTCGCCCCGCAGATCTACGGCTGACGGGCCCTCCCATCCCTGAACCACCCGAAGCTTAGCGTCCAGGAGATGGGTGGTATTACCGCTGTACTCCCACCACGCGTCAAGCTCTCGGGTGTGGCGGAGCCCCTCCCTCCAAAACCACCCAGGCGCTAAGGCGGTGCGCCCAAAACCGCTTACCGCCATTTCCCTTGTGACATCACCTGCCTGCGTCACCTCCCTGCCCAGTCAACATGACATGTCATCCGCCTGCGTGGCCTCCTGCCATTGTACCACTGAGTCACCTGCCACCATACCCTGCCACCGTACATGCCACGTCACCGTCTGTACATGATGACATCACCTGATGACATCATCCCGCCAAGTCATCACTGACATCACCCACCGTACAACGTCCCGTCATGCTGACGTCATCAACACTTTTTTGGCGCAAAGGCGAAAATCGCACTTCGGAGCCCCGGAATCAGTTTCTGAGGCAGTTTTTGTCATCGCTGGATTTTTTAGGCCGAAATGGGGAATCTTTAGGGAATCTTTTCATCAGGCAGCCCTCAGCAAGCCCGAAAGGCACCAAATGACCCATTTTTCTTTGCGAAGCTTGCCGGAAGGAGCAGAAGACAGTTCTAGAGGAAGCAGAGGCCGAACAGCAGCCATTATTTGTGATTAGACCCATAGAAAAGGAAAACAGCGGCCCAGTTTATTGTCAAAGAGTATCAGAGGAAGAAGAAGAGCCAAAGAGTACCAGTCAATATTTTTTAGGGGCTCGAAGCACCTGAACATTGATGAGCCCCCCAGAAAGTCAAATCAAGAGGCGTAAGCCCATCCTTGCCCTCAAATCACAGTTAAAGCTTTAAATGCAGACCGACGGCAAAAAAGCAGAAACCCATACACATTTATTGCAGAAAACACTACAGCAAGCCACTGAGGACAACATCATTTACTCAGTTTTGATACGGCAGCCCCCAGCACAGCCCGAGATATTTTTTGCATTTATTTTTGGATAGGATTAGGTCAAGTAATCATCTTTCTTATAGACCTGTTTAGGTCAAGTTGTAATAAAAGCGGTTGTAGAAATTTTTTCCCTATATATACCGCCCTCAGCATTGTTTTAAGGGTTGGTCAATTGATAATTTTCACTAGAGACTCGCATTGTATACCTGAGTTTTTTCTATAATCAAAGATTACTGAAAGCTTGGAGAGCAAACTGTCTGTTGTAAATGAATGTTTTGAAGATCGGAAGATGGAATTCTTGTGTTGTAGTCTGAAACAATAAGTGCATCTTACCTCTGTTTATTGTTTACCACTATCTAAATAGCAGAAAGAAAGAATAGCTTAGAATTTGTTTAAATACACTCTATGCTCAATTTCTGCTATTTTTCTATGTTTTCCTCTAAATGAATAGGTTATGAATACGAATTCCTTCTGGCTCATATTTAACCCGATTCACCTGTGTTGGCCAATTATCTAGGGATTCTTCATTGCCCCTAGGTAGAGCTCTGTTACCTCCACCTGTTAAGCTGATTGAGAGATTCTTAACTGCCTCTCATTACTTAGCATTCTTTCCATCATTAATACTTGAAACATTGTTTCATGCGCAACTACCTTGCTCCATTTTCCTTATTGTTGATGAGCCCCAAAAATGGATAATTATTTGGGCTCATTCAACCTCCTAATTAGAACTTAATCCACCATTCTCATTAGTTTATTGCATGTTTTTTATTATATTTATGCTAATAGAGTGAATTGGGTTAGTCATTATGCCAACAAGTCTAATGGGTGCTTTTTGTAGCCTTTTTGGTCAATTTGGAGACAAAATTGAAGGTTTTAATGAGCACTTGGCAGCCAAATTCGTGGGAGAACAAGGGAGAGGATTTGTAGGAAGGTGTCCCCTTCATTTATGGGCCCTTACCTCGAATTCTCCACCATCAGCTCGGAGTTCAAGGGCCACCAAATCAATTAACACAAGGGCAGCCAAGCAAGTCAAGTAGGACTGTTGTTAACTACAAGTTTTGGGCAGCCGAGTCCCTAAAGTTTAGGAGGACTGTTGGGGTCCTCAATTTGTATAAATAAGAAGGCTTAGGGCCTCATTTTGGTTAGCTAGTGGTTAGTCAATTTGTAGCTGGTAGTTAGCCAATGGTTAGTCATTTTGTAGGCAGAAGTTAGCTAGTTTGTATTTCGATTTTGAGGCAATAGATTAGCTTTGCTTTCAGCTCATTTTCAAGTTCTCCTTGTGGACAATTTTGATGTAACTCTTCTTTTCTTGCTCAATAAAGATGAATCCAGCTTTGCACCAGCTCTAAATCTCTCTTAGGAGGCTGTAGCTCTTGGGGTTGCGCCCATCTCATGTGCCCAATACCTCCTTTGTTTATATTTATGTGTTTTTGCTGCATTCTTAGAATAAAATCTACTATTTAGATTTAAATATTGTGTTGTTATTTAGGTTGCTTTCGATGATTAAAAAGGTTCTTCATGTTCAAATTTACTTGATAGGTTAATCACATGGAATATATTCATAAAAAGGCTACCAAGTACTTTGGATCTCACCTCCCCTTCAGTGGAATCATGAGCTGGGACCAATGTAACCTTGCTACCATAAAAACACATTCTTTGCTTCACCATGCAATTATTAGTGTTCGAATCTCATTTGCAGAACTTGATATCAGTTTTGGATGCATGTTTAGGTTTATGATTGCTTAGTTGCATAGTTGTTTCACATGGTTTCCTTGCAAATAAACTTCTGTTCATTTCCTTTTGTTGTTAGGTCAGATTAGAGTGAAGTAACTAGGTCATAGGTTTTATAACTGTTTGTTTGTTTAGTTTGAAAAACCACTTGCAGAGTACCTGTTATCCTTCCTTACTTGCCCATACTCCACCCAACCTACCTGCTTCACCCTTCACTTAGAACCCTTACCTTACATTTGCCTCATCCGCTTACTTTGCCATGATTCTCATATTCTTGTGCAACATCGTTTCATCCCTCCTTGAACAGATCTCACCATCTACGCCACTCCTCAACTCCATCCTCCAAGTCTTGAACTCCCCTACACCCCTATTTCACCTCCATACTCATTCCTCCACCTTTTTTCCTCCATCCATGCTTCAAAACCCCATTTCTGAACATCCTGTAGAAAAATTACAGAACATCTTGTAGAAATCCTAAACATCCTGTAGAACCCCTGCAGACTTCCTGTAGAAGCTCACGAATGAGGTTTCTTGATAGCCAAACTCTGTGAAACTCTCTGGAAGGGTGTTGGGGACTCCTTAGACCCTCTCTGAACCTTCCTGACCTCTTCCAAGCATTTCTCCTCCTTGATCCACCTCTGCACAGTCAAAAATAGTTAAAAGCACATGCATGATAATTCCAACAACTTAATCAAAAATACAAAAATATGTTTTCTTCAGATAGAGGTAGTCTAGACACATGTATTTTACCTTCATAGAAGTAATGGCATCTCTTTCAGTGGTTTGCATTCTCTCCTTTGCGTCAGTAGGACTAGCTAGTAGAATTAGGGTTTGCTAGGGTTTGCGTTTATTTTTGGCTTTCAGTTTCTTTTTGCAATTAGATTAGCTTCCTTCGAGTTAGCTTTCATCCATCAACTAAAAAGCTTCTTCTAAGAGCTCATAGAAGTTGCCTTAAGCTCCTAGTGGACTTGTGCCAGCTGACCAAGTCACAACTACGGCAAGAGCTAGTACTTGTGCATACAGCACCGTCGCTTCCAAGTTTGTTATGAACTACCGGGTTGATAAAATTAAAGAAGGGAGTTCCAGGAGTTGTAGCATTATTGCTACAATACTGGAGCCCACCATCTTTTTGGCGCCGTTGCCGGGGAAGCGTCAGAGTATTGGTGATTGCTGCTTTTCTTCTATTTTCTACTACAACCTTCTGCTAAGTAGTTTATTTCATTTCCATTATGCAATTTCGTTTCTGCAAAAGTAGATTAGTATTTCCCGCTTTCATAGATTAGCATTTCCCGCTTTCATAGATTAGCATTTCAATTCCGCAATTTCATTTCTGCAAGCGTAGATTAGCATTTCAATTCTGCAAGTGTAGACTAGCATTTCATTCCTACAATTTCATTTGAGCAAAATAGATTAGTCCTTTCCTGCTTTCATTTCAATTCCGCTTTTTCATTTCAGCAAGATAGTTAGTTGTAGTTCAATCTATTTTATTTTTTGCAGGTACAAGCAGAAAAAAAAAAAAATAAATAAATAAAAAATAAAAATAAAAAAATTTCCTTTCATGCCTTGTAGGAGTAGAGATAAGTTAGAAAAATGTTTGCACAACACCCCCACTGCTTCACACAACCAACCTTCTCTCTTCTTCGATGGATGTGATTAAAGAACCCTTAGGTGGACAGCAAGACATATTTGAAGAACCTCAAGGGAAGAAGAAGAAGAAACCATTCCTCTGGAGCAAACGGCTACAAGCAGAAATGTTGGGAGCAGAACCTTGTCCAAAGACGAATTTGAAAATCAGATCGAAGATTTCAAGAGTGATATGAGGCAGTTTCTTGCCATGCAACTGGATACCTTGCGGATCCAAAAGAAGCAAGAAGAAGCCAAGAGGGCTTTGGCCATTTTTTGTCCTAGGTGCGCTAGAAAGCATCCTAGGAACGAATGTCCATTGTACTCCATAGAAGTGTGTTTTGTATGTGAAGAATACCATCCTACAGATCAGTGCCCTTCCTTACCCAGAATCAAAGTTGTATATCAGAGAGCCAAAGGAGCCACTGAATCACTCTATTATATGAACCAAAGGATGCCACATGAACCTAGATCTTATCAGCAGGAACTACAAGGGACATCCAAGACCTATTATGACCCCTATCAAGCCACTTTCATGCCTTCTTGGGATCCCCCTGCTCATCCTTCCTGGTTCACACCTCCCCCTTGTTCCTTCATAAATCCATATTATGCCCAACCAGCTGCTCATTCGTTTCACTCTTATGCTCAGCCACAGCCTCAGTGGAATGCACCTCATCAGGGGTGGAGGCCCCAGTACAACACTCCTCCCACTTCTTTTCCTCCACCACCTGCTCAACGCAACCATCACCTCCTCCTCCACCAAGGAAACCCCAAATGCCTACCCAACCACAACCCCATCCGCATCCATCTCAAATACACACCTCCACTCAACTACCCGTACCACCATTTCCAAAACCATACCATGGAGCATCTCAACCCAATTGCAAAGATGAGGAACAACATGTCCAAACAACTGCTCTTGAGCTCAATGATCTTCACCATAGCTCAGGAAGAGTATTGCAAAAAAGAGATTATATTGAAAGCATTGAAGGACCACATCAGGCAAAAGAAGATTCAAAAGAGGAGATCAAAGAACCATGGGCTGCACTTGATGAAGAGAAGAAATCAAAATTAGAGATCGAGAGAGTTCCCTCATGGTTAGCATCAAATCCTCCATGTACTCAAGAGAAAGATCAGCAAAAAGAGGAAGATGAGAAGGTCATGATAGAAGGTGACATGAAGAATGATCCATATCAGCAAAAGGACCAAGGATATCAGAGCTATATTGGGATATGGTTTCAGACGGTCACTAAGTTGCAGCGGTACTATCTTCTTTAGCTATGTTTGATCCCTTCAAAGTCAGATCATTTGGTCTCTGAAATCCGGATACCTGTCAAAGCATGCATCTCAATCCGCCACATCATTTTGTCTCTAATCTCGATGTGCACATGGCTCCATTGGAAGTATTCTTATACTTGAAAATGATTTTGTTTTTCAAGTAGGGTAGGGTAGAAAAAAAAAAAAAAAAATGGAAAAAGAAAAAAATAAAAATAAGATGAAAATAAAAATCTAAGGTGAAAACCTCTTCGGAGGTGCCTTAGATTGGCTCATTGATTGAAAACCTCCATGAGGCGGTCAATGGGTTGGGAAAAAAGAGAATAAGATCTCTGGGTGAAAACCTCCCTTGGAGGCGCCCAGGGCAGGCAATTAGGGTGAAAACATCCATGAGGCACCCTAGTTGTTTTTCAAAAAAAAAAAAGAGAAAAAGAAAAATAAAAATAAATCTAATTTCCATTGAATAATTTCAGGTTGCAGCAATGACATTGCAGGTTAGGAGGATCACTCAAAACAAAGACAAAGGAGTTTTTGTGCCTTCTAAAG
Source organism: Pinus tabuliformis (assembly GCA_031772625.1). Lineage (NCBI taxonomy): Eukaryota > Viridiplantae > Streptophyta > Pinopsida > Pinales > Pinaceae > Pinus > Pinus tabuliformis. The sequence goes on from CM062804.1 coordinate 1,229,303,392, forward strand.
GAAGTTCTATATTTCTATAGGAAACATCCTGTAGAACCTTCAAGCGAGCCAGATTCGATTTTGGAAGGGGATCTAAAGCTTGGAATCCATTGGTTATGCCTGCAAGCATCCATGTTCCCATTCCTCACCCTTTTCCATCATCTTTTCCACCTCATTGTGCTTCTTCATTGTGCTTCTACAGGAAGTTCCTGTAGAAATTGTAGGAAGCTAGAAATGGATTTCAAAAAGGTGGTTTGGCGAACATGGTAGCTTCCTCAAGGGTTCAAAAGTCCTCCTGAACTTTTCAAACTCCTCCTCCATCATCTCCATGCCTGCATCACAACCCAAGCTCAATTTTTCATACCATGCAACAAAACTGCAAAATGCCTTGAAGCAAAAATACCTAGAACAGAATTTGTTTCTTCCATAACTTGAAAACCATGCATCCATTTGAAAAACCATTTTACGGGGGATTGTACAGGGGTGATGGCAACATGCCCGAGCAGTTTCAGCCCATTTCGGTGCATGGTTTCCAAGAAATCAGCCTCCATCACCATCAGCCATTTTTTCATTTTCTCCATATCCGTGCATCTGTTTCAAAACCTGTTTCATGGGGATATGCATATGGGTGATAGTAACCTACCCAAGCAGTTTCAGCCAATTCCGATGCACGGTTTCCGAGAAATGGATCTCTGAAATCTTCAGCCATTTTCCATTTTTCTCGACATCTGTGCATCCATTGATCACGATTTTACTATGGGAGGTGCATGATGATGATAGGAACATACTCAAAAATTTTCAGATCGATCCTATCTACCGTTTGGGAGCAATGGCGAAAACAAGTTCTGGTCGTGTGAAAATTCAGCAGCAGCAGCTTGAAGGTACAAATTTGAGCGTGGAAATGAACTCCTGCAGCATGCATCTGGCCAGAGGACACCTACACAAGGAAAACAACCAAAAATCATCAGCCAAGCCCTCATGCAACCAAAGAAACCAGTGCATGCAACAATGACTAGCCACAGCACCTCACAGCAGCCATTTGACTTCAGGTACGTGACTGAAACTCGTTCTTCTATTGCACAAATCTAATTTAAAAATTGCATGAATGAATGGAATGGTGGAATTGAGCCACGAATATAGCAAGATTAAGCCGATAGTTCCTTGTCCAATTCTCTATCAATCAGCCAGGAATCATGCAACGTATGTGTTAGACAACTCGCGTGAAAAAAGAAGAAAAAAACAGTGAGTGTTAGCCATTTGAACTCCAGTGCAACTGATCAAGAAGAAAACATGCAGTTAATAAATAGAACATGCAGTTCATGATAGCGTTGCAGTTTGCATGGGCCAGCGCACGTCTCTGCCACCTCACCACAAATCACACAGTAATTAAAGGAATGCTCGGCTGAAGACTCACGTTAACTGCTGTTCATTTACACTTGCAAACCTCTTCGGCTATATCCTCTGCCTCTGAATTCTGTTAAACCGACGTCCTTCGCCAAGTTTTTTAGCTTGTTCAAAATTCTCCCGCATACCAAGATCATTCAAAGGCACAAAGACATCCTACAGAAGCCGGCCAGAGTTCTACAAGAAGAAGTTCTATAGGAAGTATGGCATATCCTTCTGAAGCAGAGAAGCTTGGGCTTTTCTTCATCGAGTTTGCAGTTCTGAAAGAGCAAACCGTGCAAGATCTCGATTTATGAGGTTAACAGAAGCTGTGGACAAACTTAAACTCAAGGTTGTTGCTAGTGTAAAGGCTGGCAAGGAATCTTCTGCAAGAGAAATGCTTCTGGAAAAAAAGAATGTGCTGCAAGCTTTGGAGAATTGTAAAAAACCGTGTGGAGCTTCTTGATGAGCTTTCGACAAAGCTTGGTGAGGCAATCTCAGTAAAGGAAAGCCAATTAATTAAAACCATAATGTCTACACGTTTTGACATGGATATTGAAAAAGAGACTGAGGGACCAGTCAGAGTTGTCTCTTCCAAAGAAGTTGCATCTTGTGAAAAAAAAAAAAAATAGTAGAACATTTCAGTTTGGATCCAGGCAACAAGGATACTAATATGGATGAAGTTCTAAGAACTGCTGTAAGTGATGCTGGTGAAAACGACAATAAGATAAATCAGAAATTAGACACCAAGGGCCTTTTGGCAAAGAGAGAGAAGATCGAAGATGATTACTTCCATGCAATTTTCAAAGGGATTGACTCATATCAGAGCTTCTTAATTTACCTTGACGAACAGGTAGCTGAAATGGAGTCAAATTTGCATACATTTCTCAAAATTTTCAAGTTTGATACTTGAGGATGCTAGTGCAGGCAGCATTCACCACTAGAGAGTCGGGTCTCAAGGTCTTGGAACCAGAATCAACAAAATTGAAGAAGAAGACACCCCCAGCCATGCAAGCCAAATCAGGAAATGTAAAAATGGCTTCTATAGGAAGCCAGAAATCAGCTACAGGACTTTCTACAGGAAGTCATGAAAAAGGGAAGCAAAAGGAGAAATCAACCAAAATCCTAGCTAGGGAGGCAACAGCTGTGCTGGCCGCCCTAAGTACCTCTCCCAAGCTGAAGGAGAAGTGAAAGAGGGAGCTTCCACTATATTTTAAGGCAAGAAAGGGCATGTAGATACTCTAGGAAAAGATGCACAGGCAGTGGGAAGAAGCAAAGAGAAAAGCATGGTTTCATGACAGAGAAGAGGGCATCACTTCAGAAGCTTGGCATGACAAGGAGGCCACCAGGGCCATCAAAGATGAGGAGACAAATTGATTGCTCAGAGGATGAGCAACACTTTCAGTAGGGGGGTGATGATGAGCCCCAAAAATGGATAATTATTTGGGCTCATTCAACCTCCTAATTAGAACTTAATCCACTATTCTCATTAGTTTATTGCATGTTTTTTATTATATTTATGCTAATAGAGTGAATTGGGTTAGTCATTATGCCAAAAAGTCTAATGGGTGCTTTTTGTAGCCTTTTTGGTCAATTTGGAGACAAAATTGAAGGTTTTAATGAGCACTTGGCAGCCAAATTCGTGGGAGAACAAGGGAGAGGATTTGTAGGAAGGTGTCCCCTTCATTTATGGGCCCTTACCTCGAATTCTCCACCATCAGCTCGGAGTTCAAGGGCCACCAAATCAATTAACACAAGGGCAGCCAAGCAAGTCAAGTAGGACTGCTGTTAACTACAATTTTTGGGCAGCCGAGTCCCTAAAGTTTAGGAGCACTGTTGGGGTCCTCAATTTGTATAAATAAGAAGGCTTAGGGCCTCATTTTGGTTAGCTAGTGGTTAGTCAATTTGTAGCTGGTAGTTAGCCAATGGTTAGTCATTTTGTAGGCAGAAGTTAGCTAGTTTGTATTTCGATTTTGAGGCAATAGATTAGCTTTTCTTTCAACTCATTTTCAAGTTCTCCTTGTGGACAATTTTGATGTAACTCTTCTTTTCTTGCTCAATAAAGATGAATCCAGCTTTGCACCAGCTCTAAATCTCTCTTAGGAGGCTGTAAATCTTGGGGTTGGGCCCATCTCAAGTGCCCAGTACCTCCTTTGTTTATATTTATGTGTTTTTGGTGCATTCTTAGAATAAAATCTGCTATTTAGATTTAAATATTGTTGTTATTTAGGTTGCTTTCGATGATTAAAAAGGTTCTTCATGTTCAGATTTACTTGATAGGTTAATCACATGGAATATATTCAGAAAAAGGCTACCAAGTACTTTGGATCTCACCTCCCCTTCAGTGGAATCATGAGGTAGGACCAATGTAACCTTGCTGCCCACAAAAACACATTCTTTGCTTCACCATGCAATTATTAGTGTTCGAATCTCATTTGCAGAACTTGATATCAGTTTTGGATGCATGTTTAGGTTTATGATTGCTTAGTTGCATAGTTGTTTCACATGGTTTCCTTGCAAATAAACTTCTGTTCATTTCCATTTGCTATTAGGTCAGATTAGAGTGAAGTAACTAGGTCATAGGTTTTATAAGTGTTTGTTTGTTTAGTTTGAAAAAACACTTGCAGAGTACCTGTTATCCTTCCTTACTTGCCCATACTCCATCCAACCTACCTGCTTCACCCTTCACTTAGAACCCTTACCTTACATTTGCCTCATCCGCTTACTTTGCCATGATTCTCATATTCTTGTGCAACATCGTTTCATCCCTCCTTGAACAGATCTCACCATCTACGCCACTCCTCAACTCCATCCTCCAAGTCTTGAACTCCCCTACACCCCTATTTCACCTCCATACTCATTCCTCCACTTTTTTTCCTCCATCCATGCTTCAAAACCCCATTTCTGAACATCTTGTAGAAAAATTACAGAACATCCTGTAGAAATCCTAAACATCCTGTAGAACCCCTGCAGACTTCCTGTAGAAGCTCACGAATGAGGTATCTTGATAGACAAACTCTGTGAAACTCTCTGGAAGGGTGTTGGGGACTCCTTAGACCCTCTCTGAACCTTCCCGACCTCTTCCAAGCATTTCTCCTCCTTGATCCACCTCTACACAGTCAAAAATAGTTAAAATCACATGCATGATAATTCCAACAACTTAATCAAAAATACAAAAATATGTTTTCTTCAGATAGAGGTAGTCTAGACACATGTATTTTACCTTCATAGAAGTAATGGCATCTCTTTCAGTAGTTTGCATGCTCTCCTTTGCGTCAGTAGGACTAGCTGGTAGAATTAGGGTTTGCTAGGGTTTGCGTTTCTTTTTGGCTTTCAGTTTCTTTTTACAATTAGATCAGCTTCCTTCGAGTTAGCTTTCATCCATCGACTAAAAAGCTTCTTCTAAGAGCTCATAGAAGTTGGCTTAAGCTCCTAGTGGACTTGTGCCAGCTGACCAAATGACAGTTGCGACAAGAGCTAGTACTTGTGCATACAGCACCGTCGCTTCCAAGTTTGTTACGAACTACCGGGTTGATAAAATTAAAGAAGTGAGTTCCAGGAGTTGTAGCATTATTGCTACAATACTAGAGCCCACCAATTGTGCCTGAAGAAGTGCAGCAGTAGTTCCCCTCCTCGACTCCACGCCCAATGGTTTGAAACTTTCAGACTATGCCTTGCCTCTCTATCTGAAAACATCAATTTTCCCACCAAAAACAAAACAAAAACCCTCTAAACTCAAGACCTAGCCTAAAATCCTTTTCAACAAAGCTAAATCATAAAGAGAGAGCCCTCTCTGATTATAGGTTGGCTAGAACCTGCAGTCCAAAGTTGGTCTGTGGAACTCCATCTCTTCCTAGATGTATCTGTGTAGGCAGCCGCAGTATTTGAGTACCAGATGCAGATCAGAATATTTGATACCCAACTGTGTGCGAAGGGTATGAAAAATGTTTGTGAATTCTGGCACATCTTGGTTCCTTCCCTACCGCAACGTGGTCCACTTTATGTATTTGTCCTCGTAGCTTTTGACAAGGTAGTACTGCTCCTTGACGGCATCCCGGAAGGAATCCCAAGTGGGTGCGGCTTAGAATAGTGAACCCGTACTTTCTTTCTTCTGCTTGCAGTAGGTTTCCCACCAGTCCTTGACGTGGGGGGGCTGCATTGAGAAGAGCGAAAACAATCTTTTCCCGACTCGAAAATTCATGAACAGAAAAATACCCATCTAGCAGATTTAACCATTTATCTACGACATCTTCATCTATTTGACCCTCAAAGATAGGGATTTCAAAATTAACTTGTACCTTAAATGGTGTTTCATTTCTACAGTAGCTGTTGGAAGCCGATGCATCACCTCTGGGTAGTCGTTGAAGGATTTGGGCAAAGTTGTCCATCACTACGTTCCTTTGTTGCTCGAGGGCTTCTTCGAGCAAGATTTTGATAGGATCTCCTACTCCCCCGTCTTTCTTTTCATCCGCCATGGGAGGTCATCAGGTTTTTCAAGGCTGGTCTTGCAAAGGTTTGACCAGTTGAAGCCCTAACTCCTTATATCCTGACCTCGTTGGGGACATGCAAAGAAAAACAGAGAAAAAGCAGACCACTCTGATACCACTGATCTAGATTTAAACAGGAACGCAACAAATTATAGAGATAACCATAAACACAAAGATGCAGCGAAAATAATACTTCATTTCATTAATGTAAAATACTGAGATATGCTTACAAACAAAAAATGGAAATAAACAGTTAGGGCAATGGTAGCTTATCTCTGAGAAGAGGTGGTGGCTACATGCCTCTGAACTTTGTTACAATGAGGCTCGAAGGCCTATTCATTGTTGAGAAACAATCAAAAACCCTTCACATCCCAAAACCTAACCCTGGAAGATGAAACACCAGGTTGTGGGCCCCGTTTGGGTAAATTAGTACCTCAATTTCCCAAGGTTGTAACTTTGGCATACGATCTTCGTTTGACGTGTACAATAGCTCGTTAGAAAGATCTATCTGAGCACTACAACTTTGGGAAGGGAAACATGGGTCATGGACCCATGTTGTCTCCATATTTCCCAAAAAAACGTCGTTTAGGGCCTCAAAACGAATCTGGAAGTTCAGGACTCGAAAAACTACTAAAAACAGTAAATTGTGCTACAAATAAGGAAACTAAAAAGCTAAAAGATGCAGTTGTGGGAGTCCAAGTGGGATAGGTGGGTGGCCACCAACATCCACCTGGATCATTCCTTCCCCCTTAGGAAGCAATGGTCCCCATTGCGTTGATTTCCTCCATCTACTAAACTTGTTCTGCAATCTCTGATGTGTCCAGTAATGGTGGGAAGCATGACCAACGACAGTCCACATTGAACACTTGGTGTAGGCAAAGGAATGGAGGAATGTTATGCTTCAAAGCATTGTTTCCTGTAGCCTTGGTATTGGTGTAAGGACCATGTCGGAGTGGTCTAAGTTTCTGATGGGCTCTTGTAAGGTATTCTTTCTACAAATGCAACGAGACTTTGTTGCCCACCTGAAGCTTGTGTGGTACCCCTGTGTGTGAGGAGAAGTTTTTCCTGTGTTTTGTCATGACCATATCGCTTTGCTGTTGCTGCTGTGTGGAGGAACCCTTCGAGGGGGTCATGGATGTGGTGACGATCTTCTCCTTACTTTGGGAGTGAACCAGACATAAAATAAATTTCCTAGTCGGTTAGATGAGCTTGCTGCCTTTCTTGGTAGTGATCAAAGAGGTGGCAGTAGGTGGGGCTACCTCCAGTATCCTGTATAATGAATTATCCAAAGAAATAATGACAACACGAGGCCTTGACTCATACATAGCATGTCACCTCCACAAGTATGGCTAGCCTAATAGTACATCTGATCCAAGTGGATGTTGGTGGCCACCCACCTATCCCATCTGGACCCGCAAAACTGTCTCTTTCAGCTTTTTCAGTTTCCTAAATTGTAGCACATTTTACTATTTTTAGCAGTTTTTTGGGTCCTGAACTTCCGCAGCCGTTTTGAGGTCCTAAACGACATTTTTTGGGAAGTCTGGGCACAAACAGAGATCGTATGCCAAAGTTACGACCCCAGTAAGTTGATGTACCAACTTACCCAAAACGAGGCCCACAATTTTGCATTTCATCTTCTAGGGTTAGGTTTTGGGATGTGAAGGGTTTTCCATTGTTTCTCAACAATAAATAGGCCTTCGAGCCTCATCATAACACAGTTCAGAGGCATGTAGCTACCACATCTCTTCTCAGAGATAAGCTACCATAACCCTAGTTGGTTTATTTCCATTACTGTTTGTAAGCATATTTCAGTATTTTACATTAATGAAATGAAGTATTATTTCCACTACATATCTGTGATTATGGTTATCTCTGTAATTTGTTGCATTCCTGTTTAAATCCGAATCAGTGGTATCAGAGTGGTCTGCTTTTTCTCTGTTTTTCTTTTCATGTCCCCAACAAGGTCGGGATATAAGGAGTTAGGGCTTGAACTGGTCAAACCTTTGCAAGACTAGCCTCGCAAATCCCGATGGCCTCCCATGGCGAATGAGAAGAAAGACGAGGAGGCAAGAAATCTTATCAAAATCTTGCTCGAAGAATTCCTCAAGTGACAAAGGAATGCGATGATGGACAGCTTTGCCCAGATCCTTTAGCGGCTACCCACAGGTGATGCATCGGCTTCCAACAGCTACTCTAGAAACACCACACCGTTCAAGGTACAAGTTAATTTCGAAATCCCCATATTTGAGGGTCAAATAGACGCAAATGCTGTAGATAAATGGTTAAATATGCTATAAGGGTATTTTTCTGTTCATGAATTTTCAAGTAGGGAAAAGATTCTTTTCGCTCTTCTCAAAGCAACCCCCCACGTCAAGGACTGGTGGGAAACCTACTGCGAGTAGAAGAATGAAAGCACAGGCTCACTATTTCAGCCGCACCCACTTGGGATTCATTCCAGGATGCCGTCTAGGAGAAGTACTACCCTGTCAAAAGCTATGAGGACAAATACATAAAATGGACCACACTACAGCAGGGACGGGACCAAAATGTGCCAGAGTTCACAAATATTTTTCATACCCTTCGCACACAGTTGGGTATCAAGGACTCTCAGCTGCATTTGGTACTTAAGTACCGTGGCTGCCTACACAGATGCATCCAGGAAGAGATGGAGTTCCTGAACATCTCCTCCCTCAGCACGCTATACCGATACGCTATCAAAGTCAAGCAAAAGTTCAAACAGAAGAAGCGAGACTTTGGATCTGCAAATCTGATGCCCAAAGGAAAAAGCCAAGACGGGGTGACCCAAGACAACCCGTCAAAGCCGCAAGAAAAGAACAACACCACGAAGCTGAAGAAGGACACAGGAAAGTGGTGTGAGTTCCATTAGAGTCCCGCTCATAACACAAGTGAGTGTCGGACCAAGCAGTCGTTGGTGGCCGAGTTGAAGGCTTCCGAATCAGATGCATGTTCCGACCCTGAGCCAGAACCCGACAAGGGGAATGGAAAATGGAAGTAGGTCATTGATGCAGATCCCAGTGCCACTGTTGCCACAGCCAAGATCTAGAAAAATGAGCCCAAAAATCCAGAGGAAGGGGAGTGTTTTTTCCGCTCACAGATGTGGGTGAAGGGTTCGCTGTTGTAATTCATTGTCGATAGTGGCAGCCAAAAGAACCTCATTTCAGCAGACGTCGTGAAGCAGTTGGGCCTATCGCCTACACCACACCTGCAGCGGTACAGTATCGAGTGGCTTCATGAAGGATGAGATCTCAAAGTTTGCCAGCAGTGCCGCCTTCCCTACAACATCAATCCCTTCACGGATGAGGTATTGTGTGATGTTGCACCTCTGAATGTTTGTGATGTACTATTAGGCCAACCATACTTGTGGAGGCGACATGCTGTGTATGAGTCAAGGCCTCGCGTTGTCATTATTTATTTGGGTGATTCATTATACAGGATACCAGAGGTAGCCCCACCTACCGCCACCTCTTTGATCACTGCTAAGAAAGGAAGCAAGCTCATCTCCCAGACTAGGAAATTCATCTGTCTGGTTCACTCCCAAATTAAGGGGAAGATCGTTGCCACATCCATGACCCTCGTGAAGGGTTCCTCCACACAGCAGCAACAGCAAAAGGATATGGTCATGACAGAACGCAGGAACAACTTCTCCTCACCTACAGGGGTACCACATAAGTTTCAGGTGGGCGACAAAGTTTGGTTACATCTGTAGAGAGAACGCCTTACCAGAACCCATTAGAAACTCAGACCACTCCGACATGGTTCTTACACCAATACCAAGGTTATGGACAACAACGCTTTGAAGCAAAACATTCCTCCATTCCTTCGCTTCCACTAAGTGTTCAATGTGGACCGTCGTCGACCATGCTTCCCACCATTTCAGGACACATCAGAGATTGCAAAACAACTTACTAGAGACCTAGCTCAGCAGAAGCTTCCTCATCTCGGGGAGGAACTCAACGCAATGGGGACCATTGCTTCCTAAGGGGGGAGGAATGATCCAGGTGGATGTTGGTGGCCACCCACCTATCCCATTTGGACCCCCACAACTATGTCTTTTAGCTTTTTCAGTTTCCTAAATTGTAGCACAATTTACTACTTTTAGCAGTTTTTCGGGTCCTGAACTTTTGGAGCCGTTTTGAGGCCCTAAACGACGTTTTTTGGGAACTCTAAGGGCAACATGGTTCCATGGACTGATTTTTCCCTTCCCAAAGTTGTATTGCTTGGATAGATCTTTCTAACCAGCTGTTGTGCGCATCAAACGGAGATCATATGTCAAAGTTACGACCCCGGGAAGTTGATGTACCAACTTACCCAAAACGGGGCCCACAATTTGGCGTTTCATCTTCTAGGGTTAGGTTTTGGGATGTGAAGGGTTTTCCATTATTTCTCAATAATAAATAGGCCTTCGAGCCTCATTGTAACATAATTCAGAGGCATGTAGCCTCCACATCGCTTCTCAGAGATAAGCTACCATAGCCCTAGCTGGTTTATTACCATTACTATTTGCAAGCATATTTTAGTATTTTACATTAATGAAATGAAGTATTATTTCCGCTGCACATTTGTGTTTATGGTTATCTCTGTAATTTGTTGCACTCCTGTTTAAATCCAGATCAACATCACAAACATCCATAGGTGTAACATCACACAATACCTCGTCTGTGAAGGGCATGATGTTGTAGGGGAGGTGGCACTGCTGGCGAACTTTGAGATCTCGTCCTTCATGAAGCCACCCGATACTGTAAAGCTGCGGGTGTGGTGTAGTCGGTATACCCAACCACTTCATGACCTCTGCTGAAATAAGTTTCTTTTGGCTACCACTATCGACAACGAATTGCAGCAGCGAAGCCTTCGCCCACATTTGTGGGTGGAAAAGATGTTCCCCCTCCTCTGGATCTTCGGGTTCCTTCTTCTGGATCTCGGCGATGGCAACAGTAGCGTTGGGCTCCGCATCAATGATCTACGTCCCTTTGTCGTTCCCCTTGTCAGGTTCTAGCTCAGGGTCAAAACATGCATCTGATTTGGAAGCCTTCAACTCGGCCACCAGCGACTGCTTAGTCCGACACTCACTTGTGTTATGAGTGGGACTCTTGTGGGACTCTTGTGGAACTCATATCACTTTCATGTGTCCTTCTTCGACTTCATGTTGTTGTCCTTCTCTTGCAACTTCGACGGGTTGCCTTGGGTCACCCCACCTTGGCTTTGTCCTTTGGGCTTCAGATTTGCAAATCCAAAGTCTCGCTTCTTCTGTTTGAACTTTTGCTTGATTTTGACAGCGTATCGGTATGCCATGCCGAGCGAGGAGATGTTCAGGAACTCAATCTCTTCCTGTATTTATCTCTGTAGGCAGTTGCAGTATTTGAGTACTGGATGCAAATCAAAATCTTTGATACCCAACTGTGTGTGAAGGGTATGAAAAATGTTTGTGAATTCTGGCACATCTTGGTCCCTTCCCTGCCGCAGCGTGGTCCACTTTAAGTATTTATCCTCGTAGCTTTTGACAGGGTAGTACTGCTCCTTAACGGCATCCCGGAAAGAATCCCAAGTGGGTGCAGCTGAAAATAGTGAGCTCGTACTTTCATTCTTCTTCTCGCAGTAGGTTTCCCACCAATCCTTGACATGGGGGGTTGCTTTGAGAAGAGCGAAAAAAATCTTTTCCCCACTCAAAAATTCATGAATAGAAAAATACCCATCTAGCATATTTAACCATTTATTTACGGCATCTACATCTATTTGACCCCCAAAGACGGGGATTTCAAAATTGACTTGTACCTTAAATGGTGTGGCTTTTCCAGAGTAGCTGTTGGAAGCCGATGCGTCACCTCTAGGTAGTCGGTTAAGGATTTGGGAAAAGTTGTCCATCATTGCGTTCCTTTATTGCTCGAGGGCTTCTTCGAACAAGATTTTGATAGGATCTCCTACTCCCTCATCTTTCTTTTCATCCACCATGGGAGGTCGTCAGGTTTTGCGAGGCTAGTCTTGCAAAGGTTCAACGAGCTCAAGCCCTAACTCCTTATATCTTGACCTCGTTGGGGACATGCAAAGAAAAACAGAGAAAAAGCGGACTGCTCTGATACCATTGATTTAGATTTAAATAGGAAAGCTACAAATTACAAAGATAACCATAAACGCAAAGATGCAATGGAAATAATACTTCATTTCATTAATGTAAAATACTGAGATATGCTTACAAACAGAAAATGGAAATAAACAGCTAGGGCGATGATAGCTTATCTCTGAGAAGAGGTGGTGGTTACATGCCTCTGAACTATGTTATAATGAGGCTCAAAGGCCTATTTATTGTTTAGAAACAATAGAAAACCCTTCACATCCCAAAACCTAACCCTAGAAGATGAAATGCCAAATTTTTGCCCCCGTTTGGGTAATTGGTACTTCAATTTCCTGAGGTCATAACTTTGGCATACAATCTTTGTTTGACGCATATAATAGCTTGTTAGAAAGATCTATCTGAGAACTACAACTTTGGGAAGGGAAACATCGGTCCATGGACCTATGTTGCCCCCAAATTGCCCAAAAAATGTCATTTAGGGCCTCAAAACAGCTCTGGAAGTTCGGGATTCGAAACACTACTAAAAATAGTAAATTATGCTACAAATAAGGAAACTGAAAAGCTGAAAGAGACAGTTGCGGGGGTCCAAGTGGGATAGGTGGGTGGCCACCAACATCCACCTGGATCATTCCTCCCCCCTTAGGAAGCAATGGTCCCCATTGCGTTGAGTTCCTCCATCTACTGAACTTGTTCTGCAATCTCTGATGTGTCTAGTAATGGTGGGAAGCATGGTCGATGATGGTCCACATTGAACACTTGGTGCAGGCGAAGGAATGGAGGAATGCTATGCTTCAAAGCATTGTTTCCCGTAGCCTTCATACTAGTGTAAGGACCATGTTGGAATGGTCTGAGTTTTTGATGAGCTCTTGTAAGGCATTCTTTTTGTAGATGCAACCATACTTCTTTGCCCACCTGAAGCTTGTGTGGTACCCCTGTGGGTGAGGAGAAGTTGTTCCTATGTTCTGTCATGACCGTATCCCTTTTTTTTTGCTACTGTGTGGAGGAGCCCTTCGGAGGGGTCATGGATGTGGTGACGATCTTCTCCTTACATTCGGAGCGAACCACATAGAAAACAAATTTCCTAGTCTGTGAGATGAGCTTGCTGCCTTTCTTGGCAGTGATCAAAGAGGTGGCAGTAGGTAGGGCTAGCTAGGGTATCATGTATAATGAATTATTCAAAGAAATAATGATAACACGAGGCCTTGACTCATACACAACTTGTCGCCTCCACAAGTATGGCTGGCCTAATGGTACATCACAAACATCCAGAGGTGTAACATCACACAATACCTCATCTGTGAAGGGCTTGATGCTGTAGGGAAGGGGACACTACTGGCGAACTTTGAGATCTCATCCTTCATGAAGCCACCTGATACTGTATGGTTGTGGATGTGGTGTAGTCGGTATACCCAACCGCTTCACGACCTCTGTTGAAATAAGGTTCTTTTGGTTGCCACTATAAACAGTGAATTACAGTGGCAAAGCCTTCACCCACATCTATGAGTGGAAAAGACATTCCCCCTCCTCCGGATCTTCCAGTTCATTTTTCTGGATCTTGGCGGTGGCAACAGTAGCACTAGGCTCTGCATCAATGATCTGCTTCCCTTTGTCATTCCCCTTGTCGGGTTCTAGCTTAGGGTCGCAACATGCATCTGATTTGGAAGCCTTCAACTCGGCCGCAACCAACTGCTTGGTTTGACACTCACTTGTGTTATGAGTGGGACTCTTGTGGAACTCACACCACTTTCCTCTATCCTTCTTCGATTTCGTGGTGTTGTCCTTCTCTTGCGGCTTCGATGGGTTGTCTTGGGTCACCCCACCTTGGCTTTGTCCTTTGGGCTTCGGATTTGCAAATTCAAAGTCTCGCTTCTTCTGTTTGAACTTTTTCTCAATTTTGACAATGTATCGGTATGTCGTGCCAAGCGACGAGATGTTTAGGAACTCCATCTCTTCATAGATGTATCTTTGTAGGTAGCCGCAGTATTTGAGTACCAGATGCAGATCAGAATATTTGATACCCAACTGTGTGTGAAGGTTATGAAAAATGTTTGTGAATTCTGGCACATCTTGGTCCCTTCCCTACCACACCGTGGTCCACTTTATGTATTTGTCCTCGTAGCTTTTGACAGGGTAGTACTGCTCCTTGACGGCATCCCGGAAGGAATCCCAAGTGGGTGTGGCTTAAAATAGTGAACCCATACATTCATTCTTCTACTCACAGTAGGTTTCCCACCAGTCCTTGACGTGGGGGGCTGCTTTAAGAAGAGCGAAAACAATCTTTTCCTGACTCGAAAATTCATGAACAGTAAAATACCCATCTAGCAGATTTAACCATTTATCTAGGGCATCTTTATCTATTTGACCCTCGAAAAAAAGGATTTCAAAATTAACTTGTACCTTAAACAGTGTGGCATTTCCAGAGTAGCTGTTGGAAGCCGATGCATCGCCTCTGGGTAGCCATTGAAGGATTTGGACAAAGTTGTCCATCATTGTGTTCCTTTGTCGCTCGAGGGCTTCTTCGAGCAATATTTTGATAGGATATCCTACTCCTTCATCTTTCTTTTCATCCGCCATGGGAGGTCATCAGGTTTTGCAAGGCTGGTCTTACAAAGGTTCGACCAGTTCAAGCCCTAACTCCTTATATCCCGACCTCATTGTGGACATGCAAAGAAAAAACAGAGAAAAAGTAGACCACTCTGATACCACTGATCCAGATTTAAAAATGAATGCAACAAATTATAGAGATAACCATAAACACAAAGATTCAGTGGAAATAATACTTCATATCATTAATGTAAAATACTGAGATATGCTTACAAACAGAAAATGGAAATAAATAGCTAGGGTGATGGTAGCTTATCTCTAAGAAGAGATGTGGTGGCTACATGCCTATGAACTGTGTTACAATGAGGTTCAAAGGCCTATTTATTGTTGAGAAACAATCAAAAACCCTTCACATCCCAAAATCTAACCGTAGAAGATGAAATGCCAAATTGTGTCCCCGTTTGGGTAAATTGGTACCTCAATTTCATGGGGTCGTAACTTTGGCATATGATCTCTGTTTGGCGCATACAATAGCTCGTTAGATTGGTCTATCCAAGCACTACAACTTTAGGAAGGGAATCATCAATACATGGGCCCATGTTGCCCTCATATTTCTCAAAAAACGTCGTTTAGGGCCTCAAAACAACTCCAGAAGTTCAGGACCCGAAAATTGCCAAAAATGGTAAATTGTGCTACAAATAAGGAAACTAAAAAGCTGAATGAGAAATTTGTGGGGGTCCAAGTTGGATAGGTGGGTGGCCACCAACATCCACCTGGATCATCTTTTGGAGCTAAAATATCCTCTTCTGGTGGGTTATGAAACTCTCTCTCAATAGAGCACAGCATTGATTTCTCCTCATCAAAATCGACATCCCTTCACACAACTGTCATTTTGAGGGAAGGTAAGTACACATAGTAGTTATGAGGATTTTCTGCGTAACCCACAAATACCCCCAACTTTGTTGTTGGCTCAAGATTCTTCTTTTATTCTTTGGATACATGGAAGCAAACAGAGGCTCCAAAAATCCTAAAGTCTGATACATCCGACTTTCTCCCCGAGAAGGTCTCCTCCGATGTGGTCATACCAAGAATCCAATGATGACTCTAGCTCTAGAAATAGACTATTGTGTTACATGCCTCTTCCCACAAATGCAGTGGTAGGACTTGGTTATGTAACATAGCTCTCACAACTCCAACAATTCTCTAGTTCTTTCTGTCAACCACCACATTATGCTATGAGTTGTGGGGTGTTGTCATCTCTCTTCGAATTCCTTCTTTTTCACAAAATATCATGGATTCATTTGAAACATACTCATCTCCATTGTTGCTCCTAAGATCCTTCATCTTATTTTCAGTTTCTTTCTCGACTAGTGCCTTGAATTCTACTTACTTAGAGAATGTATCATCCTTATTCCCCATGAATAAGATCCAAAACTTCCTAGAGAAGTCATGAATTAAAATTAAAAAATATTTATCTCTGGTAGTGGATGCTATCGAGAAAGGTGCATAGACATTAGAGTGGAATCTTTCTACGACTGCATGTGCTTTACTATCTTGAACATGGAGTGTGGATTTTACATACTTCCCCAAGGTTCAACCTTTGCAGACATCTTGTTGCTCAATTGCTCCTTTAGGGAGGCGAGTGGTTATTTGTTGCATAATCTTCAAGGTGTCATTATGCAAATGGCCAAGTATTTTATGCCAAATTTCACTAACATCATGGTTCCGCACTTTCTCTGCCTTACTACTTAATGCAACACAATCTTCCACATATAGCTTATACACATTGTTCATAAGAACCCTGATATGCTTCGCATGTCCCATGGCTATGTGTCTCAAGAAATATTTCCCTTTATTGAAGATCACATCATAACCACAGTCTTCCAAAACTGCAACATAGATGATAATTTTCTTTAGGTCTGGAATAAACATGACATCCTTGAGTCTGAGAGGGGATCCTAACTCCTTCTGAAAGGTGATTGTACCAATATCGGTCTTGTTGTACCTTTCGTCATCCCCCAACTCAATGTGCATCTAAAGATATTTCTCCTTTAGGTCACTAAAAAGATCTTTACACCCTGTCATGTGGAACGATGCACCTGAGTCCAAGTCCCACACCCTCCTCATCACTTTTTGGGCCATGAAAGTGATAAGGGTGAAGTCAATCTTGAACTGTGATACTAAGGCTTCACCTTCTTCTCCTCCCGGGGCCTTCTTGCTCGACTTTTTTTGTACACACTTCATGGCATAGTGCTCGAATTAATGATCAATTTAAGCATTTGATTTTGGACAAGTATTTCTTCTTGTCCCCTTCACTTGATTCTGGTTTGGTTTTAGATTTATTCCCTTTGCCTTTATTTCCCTTTTCAACCAATGAATTTTTTTCTTCATCCTCACCCTTGAATGAGTTTCCATATTTGGAATTCTACTTTATCTCCTCTTGTACTAAATAAGACCATAAGCATTCCCAATTTGATAATTTGTCCCTTCCATTCACTGAGTCCTGGTAGCTATGCCATCTTTTGGGAAGGCCTAGACGAGATAGGCTTACCAAGTCATCTTATGAAACACTAACACCAACCCCAACAAGTTCATCACGAACTTATATAAATATTCTTAGATACTGTGGGATAGTGTCCTTCTTCTACATCTTGATATTTTTAGTTTATCCTTAAGCGTAAGTTCCTTGTGGTCATTGTTATCCTCAAACAATTATGTCAGTGATTTCCACATTCTAAAAGGAGTTTCTTTCCCATGGATATCTGAGACAATGTGGTCTCAAACTCCATCCAATATTATTCTCCTCGCCTTGGCTACACATTTCTTCCACTGGGCTAGGTTCTATGCATCAGATGCTTATGGTTTTGCAATGTCTATATTGACATATTCTAGCAATCCAACTTCATCCTACACTATCTCCATGTGATCCTTCCATGTAATGAAATTAGAGTTGCCTTCCAAGGCATACTCTAGTCTTAGCCTGTTGAAGGTAATCTTCCAAACTCTGAAGAGATCTTGCTACATTGAACTGCAAATTAGAATCTCCTGAGAAGCAACTTTGAAATTCATCTAATGTGAGTCCCACTTTAATAAAATGTAGAAATTATGGTGTATAATTGCAACTTCTCATGAAATCTTAACATAAATCATAAGACATAATCCTACTCTACTGCTCTAGAGAATTCAATTCACAATTTTAAACATCAATCATAGAAATGCAACAAGAAATGAAACACATGCACAATAATTTTCTAGGGGAAACCAATATTCTAAAAACCCCTTATTCCTACTTGCATTAAATCTGAAGAATATACATTTATTACAATTGTTAGTTCAATCTAAGTTGAACCTTCAAGTGAATAACCTATCTCTCTGCTCACTAAGAATTTATGACCTAGACATAGTCAATTCCTACCTCTTCTTGAGCCCCTATTTACTTAAACAATTGGTGAGGACATTATCCCCCTATTGTTTAGGAATTTCCTCCAAATTTCTTGCACAATTTCCAAGGTTTATCATATGACTACATGAAACACCTGTACACCCAAGATTACTCTACAACTAATGTTACATTGGCTTAGAATCTCCATCACAACTGGGGAACTCGAATTATCTGCACACACTAGCTATTTTGGGCTGATTGATCAGTTAACTGGGTGATCACTGAGTTAGAATGACGCCCCACTCCACAACTGACCTTCCACTAGTTCCTCCAACTGTAGAACTAGTTTAACTAAAAACAACTTAAAATAACTGACCTTGATTTCTACAAATTAGCAATCACACATGCTTAACTAAACTCCAACTCCTTTAACTCAAATTTACTGGGCTAACTGAGTGACAAGATCCATGTCATAGAAGTTAACTTCATCCAAGTTGTTTGTTGATGTTGAAATTCGAATTTTCTCAATTTGACCAAGGCAAAATAAAATTAAGACTTTCTTGCTGCATTTTTCAACAGACAGATGTATGGGAAACATTTTATGAAAGAAAATCACTAACTGTGAAGGGTTTCTCCTAAATATTTAGGAAAGTGTTTTGTGAGCCTTGGTTAGGGAATTGTCCAAGTTTTTACAATCTCAAGATATGCACGTTATCTTAGTAATATTTGGACTATAAATACCCGAAGGTTGTTAGACTAAAAGTGTGAGGGTTTGGGCAGAAAGGAGAATTGTAATGAGTGAACTAGAAGTATCAGTGAAGAAATTTTTTCATAGGTCATGAACAATAGTATCTATCAACCCTAGTTCAAATATCTAATGGATAGTTATATGATTGAAAAGGAGGGAAAAGTGAATACCTTAAGTGCACTACCTAGTTGATGTGAATCAACAGTGAGAAAAGCTAGCAAGATGGTGCCTAGATATTAGGATATTCCGACACATAGGAAATAATTAAGTTCAACTTGGTCTAGTATAGAGTTAGGTATAGAGTTAGGTAAAGTGTGTTTCTTTACCGTTGTACATTTTGTAACTTACAATCCGACGATCACGATATGTAGTGATCCGACGGTTCATTCTCTCCTCGGTATTACCGACACTTGATCCGTGGCTTGACACCCGATTGGTCCATGAGTTCTATTTAAAGTGCATGGAGGGTCATTGTTCGGGTAATCCGTGCATGAGAGAAGCTTATGTAAATTTTCATTCTTTGATTAATAAATTGCCTGTAGTAGCCACGTTGGCACAGGCCGTGGACTGTTTCCCTCTTTGAGGGTTTTAACCACGTCAAAAATACTGGTGTATTGATCTGTGATCTGGTTGTGAGCGGTGTCCTTTTGGTGTTCTTTCTGAGGAACTTACCCTGTAAATTCCTACATGGTATCAGAGCTTGGACCCAGGTTCGATTCCCCCAAGTTGCGTTTGAGGGGGGGTGTTGGAAGAATCACCGCACCTCTATAGAATCCGTAATTTCCACCCTGGGGATCCTAGTTACTGGCTTGTAATGTTTACCAACACCTGCGGGTTTTGGTGTAACGGCAAACCTCCACAGAATCACTGCACCTCTATAGAATCTGTAATTTCCACCCTGGGGATCCTAGTTACTGGCTTGTAATGTTTACCAACACCTGCGGGTTTTGGTGTAACGGCAAACCTCCACATGGTATCAAAGCTATTTGAGGGCTGCGTCCGTTGGTGATCCAAATCTGAAGCCGGTAGAACTGCATCCGACTGCCGTTTCCTAGATCTGCTGTTTCTGATGGCTTTCGGGCCGAGAGGACTGCTCTGTTGTGTTCGAAGCATCTGTTCCAGTGAGGAACCCCTTTCGTTTCACGCGAAAAGGTTTCCGGTAGCCCTAGCTGCGTCATTTTTTAGATCTGGAGGTATACAGTCTTTATTTGCAGTTTACTGTTATTTTCTCTCTGCTTATTTCGGTTTCTGTTTATTTAGCCTTTTTTATTACCGGATCTATACCTTTCATTTCTGCGTATGCTCTTTGCCCTGCGACTCTGTGCGATCTGGGCAAATCAGAAACAGAAAGGAAGTTTTTTTTCTCATGCGTATGCTCTTTTCCCTGCACCTTAGTGTGATCTTGGAAAATCAGAAACATTGAGAAAAATATTTAGTTTCCGGCCAAAGCTAACTTTGAGCCGCAAGGTTCATTTTTGAAAATATCTAGTTTTTTGGCTAAAGCTAACTTCGAGCCATAAGGTTCGTTTTCTTTGCATGTCCGTGTTGGGTTTTGTGTTTTGTGTTTTGTAGGGAAAAAGAGCTTTCTCAAGGCAAGCACGCAAACCAAGGCCCCACCCCCCCTCTCTCTCTCTCTCTCTCTCTTTCTCTCTCTCAAATTTTTTGTATAGATCAATTGGTTCAAAGCTATTTTAAGAGAGTAGAGGTCTTGGGTTCAAGTCTCCATTTTGTGGGGGCGGATTTTTTCATTTCCGCACATTCGCGCACTTTGCCGGCAACTTCATCAAATTTTTTTCAAAAAGCCATAACTTCTTCATCCGGAAGCCTTTTTCAGAGCCATTTTTTTTAAAACAGCCTAATTTTTCGAGATCTATCCATTGGAACACTTACTTTCAGCATATTCAGCTTCAGTTTTTTTTTAAATGGAAAGTCCATGCCAAGTCATTCTTGACAGCACTAACTACTTCCAATGGATATCCTACATGGAAGATTTACTTAGAAGTAAAGGTCTCTACAGAATAGCCACAGGCCAAGAGAAGAAACCAAAAGATGAAGACAAGGCTGCAAAATGGGAAAATAGACAAGATCAAGCACGTGGTTTGATAGGGATGTCTATTTCTCCAGATCTTAGATTCCATATTGCAGAACTTGAAACTCCTCATGAAGCATTGGAACAAATCACTAAAGTTTTTGGGATTAAAAATGAAATTAGAGCCCATCAACTTGAAAATGAGTTGCTTACATTGGATCCTAATAATTTTTCTTGCATTGAAGATTTCTTGTCCAAATTCAAGACCCTAAGATATCTCTTGGAAGGTGTTAAGGTTAAGAAAGAAGATAGTAACCTTATTTATTCCATCCTTACTAAGTTGGGACCAGCCTACTCTGTATTTGTTTCCACCTTCCATTCTACAAGGGAAGCTTTCATTTGTCAAGGAAAAGACTACAAGGCCCCTTCCTTTGACTCTTTTTGTGATTCTTTAATAAGAGAACAAGAAAAACTCTTACACCTTGGTCTTCTTAATCTTGGAAACTCTTCCAAGAAAGCGTTAGCCGCCCAGCAGCAACCAAATTCAAAGAATCCTAAGAATTCATATCCTAAAAATAATGGTCCTAAACCAAACAAGGGTCCTAAGCAAACTCAGCCTCAAAATGAAAGATCATTTCAGCAAAATGATAAGACCAATAAAAACAAATGGAAGAAGACTGATAGACATTGTAACTTTTGTAATCGAGATGGCCACTTAGAATCTAAATGCTTTAAGAAGATGGAAGCCTTGGAAGCCGCAATGAAGAAACATAACATCCATGTGGAGCATTCTTCAACTTCAACTTCAACTTCATCTTCAGGAATGGCACTTTCTGCATGTTGTTGTCAATCATCTCAGTCTGGTTATGCATTAAATGTATCTTCTTCTTCTCATTCTCATGAGTGGCTCATTGATTCTGGAGCCTCTTATCACATGGCCAAAAACAAAGCCATGTTTTCTTCTTTAAATGATTGTAACACCAAAAATATATATGTTGGTGATGATAGATCTCTTAATGTTGTAGGGACTGGAACTGTTCATCTAGACAATGGTCAGTTTAATGATGTATTATGTGTTCCAACCTTATCCTGCAACCTTCTATCTGTATATCAGATAACTCATTCAGGTGAAGGTAAAATTGTTGAATTTTCACCTCATGATGTTGTAATCAAGGATCTAAGAGATCCTAAACAGATTCTAGCTACTGGTATTGCTGATGATTCCACAAGGTTGTATAAGTTTCACAACTTTGGGTCATCAAATCTTCCCTCAGTATTTGTTGCTCATAATGATGAAGTGAGCAAACTTTGGCATGAGCGATTTGGTCACTTAAACTATCGCTCCCTTCAGCATCTATGTAAAGAAAATATGGTGACAGGTCTTCCTATGGTATCTTGCAGAGATGGTGTTTGTTCCGGATGTGTACTCGGAAAACATCATCGGGACAGTTTTGAAAAACGTGCCTCTTGGCACGCCTCAGCCCCTTTACAGCTTGTGCACAGTGATTTATGTGGTCCACTTCCTGTTGCTTCATTCTCTGGCTGCAAGTATTTCTTAACTTTCATTGATGATTTCTCCAGACGCACTTGGGTATACTTCTTAAAACTCAAGAGCGAAGTATTTAACACTTTTTTGGCCTTCAAAGCCTTTGTTGAAAAACAATCTGGACATCAAATTCTTAAGCTAAGAACTGATAATGGTGGAGAATATGTTAAAAACACATTCATCAACTTTTGCACCGAAAATGGAATTCAAATGCAACATACTGTTCCATACACTCCACAACAAAATGGTGTAGCTGAAAGGAAAAATCGCACCTTAAAGGAAATGGCTAATTGTATGCTGCAATCTAAAGGACTCAGTCTTAGTTTTTGGGCCGAAGCAATTAATTGTGCAAATTATATAATAAATCGCACTCCTACTAAGGTTCTAAAGAATATCACTCCAGAAGAAGCTTGGAGTTCCATTAAACCAGATGTAAGTCACTTTCGTGTTTTTGGAAGTGAAGCATGGGCCCATATTCCAGATGAAAAGCATAAAGCTTTAGAACCTAAGAGTGAGAAATGTACTTTTGTTGGATATTCTGAAGATGTAAAAGGTTATAGACTTATTCCATTTAAGTCCAAAAATGTTATCATTAGAAGAGATGTAAAATTTGATGAAAATAAATCGGCCTGCGAGCCTAGTCCGGCGGATGTGCCACCTCTTCCTATCTCTTCTACTTTTGAAAACATTTCTTCTTCAGATGATGAAAGTGAGGATGACAATCCTCCCCCACCTTCTCAGGATCCTCAACTTCCAAGATGGGTCCGTGCTACTCGGGATGCAGCAGGTGATCTTGCCGGTGATCCTACAGATCAACGACGTACACGTTCTCAGTTTGAAAGAGCCTCTTCTTTACTGGCTCAAGCTCCAGTAAATCATGATCCTGACACTTTTGCAGAAGCTTCAGGCCATCCACATTGGGAAGCAGCTATGAATGAAGAATATCATTCATTGTTGACAAATGATACATGGGATCTTGTTCCTCTACCAAAGGGACGCAAACTTGTTAGATGTAAATGGGTTTACAGAACCAAGTATGGACCAGATGGGAAAGTTGATAAACATAAAGCTCGTCTTGTTGCTAAGGGTTTTTCACAGGTTGAAGGCATTGACTACACTGAAACCTTCTCCCCTGTTGCCAAAATGAACTCTATCCGCCTTGTTCTTTCCCTTGCTGCCTCTTTAAAATGGGAAGTCCATCAGATGGATGTTAAATCTGCCTTCTTGCATGGGGACTTGCATGAAGAAATCTATATGGAAAAACCCATTGGCTTCATCCAAACAGACTCCAGCCTTGTATGTCGACTTAAGAAATCTCTTTATGGTCTCAAGCAAGCTCCTCGGGCTTGGTATGCCAAAATGGATAGCTTTCTTTTAGAATCTGGCTTTTCTAGGTGTTATTCTGACAATACTGTCTACACCAAGAAAGTGGGCAACTCTCTTATCATCCTTGTTCTTTATGTTGATGATCTTATTCTTACTGGTAGTGATCCCAACCTTATAAACCATGTGAAGTCTAGCCTTAAAAAGAAATTTGAAATGACAGACTTAGGACACTTACACTATTTTCTCGGTCTTCAAGTCTTGCAATCCAAGGAGGGTATTTCCCTTTCCCAGTCCAAGTATGCTTGTGATATTCTTCGTCATTTTCACATGGAAGACTGTAAGCCAGCCCCTTCTCCCTTTCAGTCTGGAGTCAAACTTTCAGTCTCTTGTACTTCTCCTGAAGTTGATGCTACCTTATACCGTCAACTTGTAGGAAAACTCTTGTATTTAACCCATACTCGTCCTGATCTTTCCTTTTCTGTTGGCCTTGTTGCTCGTTTTATGCAAAACCCCCGTGAAAGTCATTGGAAAGCAGCCAAAAGAATACTTCGTTATGTTCGAGGTACAGTACAGTTTGGGATTCATTACAGTGCCAAAGCAGCTCCTCTATTAGTTGGTTTCACTGATTCTGATTGGGCTGGTGACCCTGATGATCGGAAGTCTACTGCCGGTTATGTCTTCACTCTTGGTTCAGGACCTATTACATGGGCTTGTAAGAAACAGGTTGCCATTTCTCTTTCGTCAGCAGAAGCAGAGTATCGTGGTGCCGTGGAAGCTAGTAAGGAAGCCTTGTGGCTTCGTCAGATCCTATCAGAGTTTGGCTTTGAGCAGCAGCATCCAACCACACTTTGGTGTGATAATCAAAGTGCCATTCAGCTATGCAAAGATCCAGTCCAGCATCAGCGCAGAAAACACATTGAACTACACATGCACTTCATCAGAAAGCTCATTCATGACCATGTTCTTGAAGTGCAATATTGTTCAACAGATGATCAGGTTGCAGACATCTTCACAAAGGCTCTCACAGAGGCGAAGTTCACTAAACTTCGATATATGCTTGGAGTTCAGGAAGTTGTCACTAAGGGGGGATAGGCTCTAGTGCCTCCTTCCTTCTCCTATTGTGTCATTTTTGTAAATCCTTCAATCCTATCCCAAGTTGTTCTTAAGGGGGGATGTTAGGATATTCCGACACATAGGAAATAGTTAAGTTCAACTTGGTCTAGTATAGAGTTAGGTATAGAGTTAGGTAAAGTGTGTTTCTTTACCGTTGTACATTTTGTAACTTACAATCCGACGGTCACGATATGTAGTGATCCGACGGTTCATTCTCTCCTCGGTATTACCGACACTTGATCCGTGGCTTGACACCCGATTGGTCCATGAGTTCTATTTAAAGTGCATGGAGGGTCATTGTTCGGGTAATCCGTGCATGAGAGAAGCTTATGTAAATTTTCATTCTTTGATTAATAAATTGCCTGTAGTAGCCACGTTGGCACAGGCCGTGGACTGTTTCCCTCTTTGAGGGTTTTAACCACGTCAAAAATACTGGTGTATTGATCTGTGATCTGGTTGTGAGCGGTGTCCTTTTGGTGTTTTTTCTGAGGAACTTACCCTGTAAATTCCTACACTAGATTGATGAAAATTGAGGAGTCAAGCTATAGAATATTGGGAAAAACATATGGACACCTAGATCAGTAAGTGGGTAGATTTGAGATCCCTAAGGAGAAGTAACAGTCTAAGCAACATGTGTCCATTAGAGAAATTTTGAGGGAAAAGATGGGCCTAGAAACAAAAATGAACAACCAAAATAAAATGTATAAGAACTAATAGGATTCAAGATGATTATGTCAACCATGGGGAATGATTCACCATTTTTGGAGTGAAAAGATAAAAATATAAAAATATAAAAAAATATAAAAACTAATTTTTCAACTCATATGTTTAACTTATCTCCCTACGGTTTTACTCAAGTTTCAAGTGGGAGCACCCATTGGTTGCAAAATTTAATTCATCATTCAAGGAGTATGCATGTTCCATACTCTTGATGGATTTTTATAAACGAAACATGAGAAATACATGAAAACATGTGATTGCAATCATGTTTTTTCATGTATTTGTCATTTTTTATGTAGCAGGGTCCATCAAAAGTATGCAACATGGATAATCCTTGGATGATGAAATAATTTTTTCATCCAATGGGTGCTCCCACTTGAAATTTAAGTAAAACCATAGAGATATAAGTTGAAAATACGAGTCGAAAAAGTAGCTTTTCCTTTTAGCCTCTAAAATTTGATGATTCAATCTAATCTTATTTTATTATTTTACAATATTCCCTATTACGACCATTTAGACCTAAATATTTCTCTAATGCATAGATTTTAGGAATATGTGTAGGTCCTAGGATCAACACTATTAAGTGATAAGAAGGCTGACAAGTGGGTAGATCTAGAAGCAGTCTAGGATGCATTGCCAGATGTAATAGATGAATACCTCAAGTGAAATATCATCATGATATGTTAGGAGGAATATTTGGAACCCTAGTTCAAGAGTTTTATATGAACAATCTCAATGATAAGAGGGCCAGTTGAGGAAGTTGCGGTAATGACAAGTAACTAATGTAAGGGAAGTATGAATAATTCCAGCACAAGTTAAGGCTTGTTGATACACTCTCCTTGCTTTGAGAGGGAGTGAGCATGGATTTATCATCTCAAGTTGAGAGAAGGTAAGGTTGGACATGATTTCTCCTTGCGTTAGGTACTGTGATGGATTAGGTTTGATATCCTGGGTCAAGTACATCGACATGGATAAGGAGAATGGTGGATTGGATAAAAAACTTATACAAGAATTCTTGAATCATGTATTGTAATGGATTAAGATGGAGATCCTAAGTCAAGGACATGGAATTAGATAAATAATTGTTCGATGGACATACATTTCCTTGAGACAAATGGTCTGGTGAAGGACATACTCCGGGTATCCTAAGTGGAGTATTTAGTGTTGGAAAAGTAACTAGGTTTAGTCTTCATATTTATAATTGTACTTATATCAATTTTTATTTTATGCAAAAGAAGAAAATGATTTATATTATAATTATTTCTTTAGTAAAACATGTTCTTTAGGCTTCTAGGTTTTTGTTGAGTCAAAGAATTTAATTTGAGTCATAGTCCTTTTGGATTCTTTGTAAGAAAAGGGATTCTTTTTTAGTAAAATAGAGTCAAAGAGTAGCCATAAGACCAAGTCGGCGCTCCAATTAGTCAAGCTGGCCTAATCAACAGACATTAACCTTCACATTGGAAAACTACTATATATTGGCATGAATCTCCATCAAAAGGAAGTTAGTTCGTGGAAATTTTGAAGTGAGATATGTGAATATCTATGGAAAGGTTATACAAATTTATTTGAAGAATATTCATTGAAGGTATGTGTCTATTTCATAAGCATATAAACTAACTTTATATGGTATGGAATCTAGAGAAGATGGAAGTCTTCTATGACAAAATTATCTTGAAGAATGTGAGATTCTGTTGTGACGTGTTGCGTGTTCCTCAGGCAATGATTCTCTAGTGTTATGCAAGCTGTATAAGGACCATTCATATAATGATATGGGAGTTAAAGAAAAACAAAAATGTGGTCAAAATAAGGATTGTAATAATATTTTTATACGAGCTATAGAATAATCACGAGGTTTGTAAAATACAAGCTATAGGGAGGATGGATTTCTTTGTGAGACAAGGAATTTTAAGGGAAGAATTATGATAGTGATTAGAGGGCTGAATGGGTATTGGGCAACCTGATATCTCACTTTATATGATTCTATAAGAAGAGGACTTTTCAGGTTTTTCCCTGGCATGGAGCCTATCTCTTATGTTATTTGTGTCTTTGTAATATTCATGTTTTGATAATTTCTTGATGATGAAGTAAAACAAAATAATAAAAATCCAATAAATATCACAAGTAATTATCGAGTAAGGAAATTCAACTCTAATATACAAATACTTTGATTTTCCAAAACATACCAAAAGAAGTGTGGAGTGTTATGTTATAAGAGTGTTGTATATACACTATATTCTTGTCCTAAGTCTTCAGATGCTTTTGATTCTAATCCCTCAAAATTTGCACCAAAGTCTTGTTGAATAATTTTGTTTGGACATTTGTCTATGGATGGAATGCAATTGAAATCCTCAAATTTGTGACCCATATTCTCCCATAATGTAGTCCAAACTGCACTAAGAAATCTTGCATCCCTATTTGAAATAATGCTCCTTGTTATCCCAAAATGCAGCCAAACTTATACAAAGAACATTTTTATTTCTTCTTTCTTGTTGATGCTCTTTTTACAAAACATTAAATCACACATCTTGGTAAACTTCCAACTTACTTGAATAGGTAGGCATTTCCCTTCCTCATTGTTGGTAAAACTCCCAAAAATTCCATGTAAATGCATTCTCAAGGATGAGTGGGTATTTATAAGGTATGATAAACCCTATTTCATGTTACTATGCTTGCTCTTACAACAACACATGCATCCTCTTATGAACCTAGCTACCTATTCTTACATATATCTGCAAGCTTTCTATTTTTTTCCCTACACCAAAGCGCCCTACAACCTTGGACTTGTGAGCCTCTCTAATCAACTAAAGTCACTCACCTTTAGGAGAACATAACATATCTAGCTTGAAGAGTAACCCTTCTTGGAGATGGTATTCAATTGTTCTATCACTATTGTGCACATGACTCTACATTTCCAAGTACTGAAATGCCTTCTTGTAGTCTTCATCCTCTAAATATGACTCCACTCCTTAGGGACATTGGATCACTCAAAAGCTTGATAACCACCTTTGGTGATCAATCCTTGAGCTAAAACTCATTTTCACAAGCTTGAAACCCCAACCTCACCCATAACACATTGTGCATGTATTTATGAGGCTCCAACCACTGCCATAAGCCTACCTCCATGCAGTTGTGACCAAAATTTATGTTTTGTGCATGTCATGGCAAGATCTATGCCAATTTTCAGGGCTAGCCTTCAGGGCACTTACTGGAAGTGCCCAAAACATTCTACAAAGCAACCAATGATGATAACAAGTCTAAAAACTCAATATTCAAACAAGATCTAGACCAATACATAACTAATACATGAAGCACATTTCGTCAAGCAGATAGTAAACATAGAAGCTACAAGGCATGAACACATATTTGAACATAAGCTTATAAACTTCATCTCAAAATTACCAAGAAGGCTCAATTCCCTCTCAGGCTAGCTACAATGACACTTTTTATCCCATGCATTCACTAAACATTCAATAACTCATGAACGAGATCCATAGTAAGAGAACATCATCTAACCAAGCATATAACTAGCATATAACTAGAACAAAGTCCATGACAATCAACCATAAAATAAACATAATAACTAGTACTTATGCTCATAGGTCACAATGGAAAAATAACTCATTAACATATGAAAAAGCCAACCAAGTCAAGGACTTCCACATACCACCCAATCATAGATTGGTTGAACCAAAATATCTCTTTCAGCCAATCACCCTCGCGCTATATTCCAAGCATGAATATGGGATGATATGGGTTAAAGAAAAATAGAACCAACCAGGGGTTCTATAGGCCAAACCACCTCAACCTTCAACCACAGTGATTTCACCTAATTGGTTAAGAAATCACTAATACCAACCATATTAATCTCTTCCCAAGTTATACAGAGTGATGGGCCTCCAAATTAGACACAAATTAAGGCCCATAAATCCTTTTTTAGGAACATGAAGGTTGTACCAAATGTAACACCCTCCTCCCACATCTACCCAAGAAACCAACCAACTGGGGTAAACATGTGACGACAGGCCACTATGATATTATTCGACCTCCTAAGTCACCTTAAGGAAGTGGAGCTGGCGTAAACACACCATTTTGACATCAATCATCAACTACAATACCCTCAGGAATTAATCCAATAGTTTAGACAACTTTCCTTAGGATCCCACTGAGCTTTTGGACAATTTAAGGCTTAATCTCTCCCATGCTATAGGCATGAGGGTGACCATAAACCTAAATTCGCTCCCACAAGCTTGCCTACCAGTGACCAAAGACCCAAATTGTAAGTGCTATGCCAATGACTCCAAATTTGAACCACATTTTCAGGCCCAGAGCCTAGGTCACTACCTAGAACTGAACCATCTCTTCAGATCAGTGAATTAAAATGGAAATGACGTAATTAAAGAAAATACTTTTTCAATACCTTGACTTGATCCCTTCTAGCCATGACAGGCATTTCGTCAAACATATCGTTGACATGTAATCTATATGTGTAAATAACAGAGTTAAGCATAAGGATCTCATACTTATATGAGAATCGCTATGAACCATTGCTTCCTCATGCCATTTTTTTCATTATCATATATTAGGTCATAAACACATTATCCATTCACATACAAGTAAAAACATACTGAGAGCCATACATAACTGTTTTTTAAAAAATGTGCATATAACTAGCATAATAGGAATAGAATTACAATAAACATGATAATCACCAAATCCATAAATACATCAATACCTTTACACATGGAAATCAAGGAAAGTATTTCTCATTAATAAATTCAATGAACCAACCGGATATTGGACTACCACATTCCACCCGACCGTAGAATGGCTTAGCGAAATATCTCTACATCCATTCACCCTCGTGCCATATTCCAAGCATGAATGTGGGATCTCATAGAACACACCAATCAAAACCCATCCAAGGCTTCCAGAGGCCATCCACCTTAACCCATCAAACAATGATTCAACCTCCTGGTTGTACATCACCAAAACCATCATCAAATTGGTCTCCATCAAGCCTTCTAGGTTTTATAGAACGTTTGTCAAACCAAGGCTTCCAGAACTAGTAACTCAACCCACAACTTATATAGGGCTTCTAGAGTGTTTGTCCAACCATGGATTCCAGGACTAGTAACTCAACCCACTAAGGGATTCAAGAGTGTTTGTCCAAGTAGGGCTTCGAGGACTAGTAATTCAACCCAATCTATTATAGGGTTTCTAGAGCATTTGTTCAACCAGGGCTTCCAAGACTAATAACTCAACCCAAGCTAAGGAAACATGAGAAGTAACCAAAACAAAATAATAAAGTTAAACTCACAATCACCATGGCTATCCAGGAAATGGAAAGGCTAGGAAATCCACTATTGATCTAGGTCATCCTCCATGCCGGTGATAGATCGTAGCCAAGAAACCACATGCATGTGCCATGCATGACAAAACTAGTGAAGGAAACATACACGCAACTCGGTACCTGTAAGAAAATATCATGTAGTTGTTGATCTTGATTCCTTCTTACACTTTCCTACCCTTTCTTTTGCTTATTGCTCCATGAATCCATGTGTACCACCCCTCCAAGCATGATCCAAGAAAACTCTAAGTATCCAAGAGTATGAGAGAGAGAGAGAGAGAGAATAGAAGAGAGCTCCAACACTGAACTGTCCAAGTCTTTCCCATTGATCCTCAGAAGCCTTTTTATTAATAAGGCCGCTATTTTCTTCATTTTCCATTATTTTCCTTAAATTTAATCCACACATGCAAAATATGACCTTCCACCTTCCTTTTCTCCTAATTTCCATTATTTCCAATAATAAATGTGCCAAAACACCTTTTTGCCTCTTTAATGCCTTATCCATTTCCTTTGCCAATTTCCTTAGGCATAAACAACCAAATGAATACCCGCTAGGTTGTCTTGCCCACCATTCATCTTGGAATATGTGTCCCATAATCTGTGGCATATATATATATATATATAGATATATATATATATATTATATATATATATATATATATATATATATATATATATATATATATACATACATGGAATTTTCACCAAGGTTGTTACAAAACCCTCCCCCTTGGGGGAACACCATCCTTAGTGTTCAAAAACACCTATAACCAACAAGACCACTGAAAACAAAACATAATTCCCATGGAGATTTATAGCATAGCATGTTGCAGTATTTACAATGACCATCTGCTAAAAAAAAACATCATGACAACCTACCACATAGTGGAGCTTTATAACACAACTCATTATGGTATTTATAATAACCACATATACACATACACATTTGCTTCAACAAGAAAATAACCATACTATCCATGGAGTTTTCTAAATCCAACTTGATAGACTATGTACTATAATATATTCATATACACATTTTATCAACCAACAAATAAAAGATACTTGTCTGCATCCACAACAAGGGAATCTAGAGGCTCACACCTCCACCCCAAAAAGTACTAGCAGGATTCACCTCCTTCCCAAGGAGTCTAGAATCCACTACAAATTCAAATTTGCATCTAATGTCCAGCAGCCACATGTCCTCTCAATGGACAGTTACCAGCTCATTGTCCCAGGGAGCAATCCTAATGTGCATCTGGTTCCATCTGGCAATGCTAATGACCAAAATAAATCCATCAATGAACTTCCCTTCTCTGCTAAACACTCCCTTGAGAAATCCGATCACCCCTTCTATGCAGTCACTCACCTTCCAAGTTCCATTGGCACCCCCATCTCGAGCAATCCATCTCTTAGCAAGGCGTCCTCGCATCAGAAGACATAAAAAGCAAGGAATATCCCTGCCTCAAAACAATCACACTAGTCATAACATGCTAATGGAAATCAATGGAAACTATTGGGTACCAATGTCTAACAATGGCCATATTCTTGAATGACTTACTAGTATACTATTGCATTTTCCAATTCCTTTTGTTGTTGCAAATTCTTGCAATCGATTTCAATCACCCAACCGGGCATTTCATGCATTCCTGTACCAAACACATAAATTCCATTAGATTTAAAATAAATTGAAATAAATTCACATCATACCTCATTGGTAGTTTGTCAATAAGGTACACTTGCAATCATGTTCGCTTCCTATCACAACAAGTTAAACTAGCATATTTGACCAAATCAACATGTATAAAAATATCTTTTCGGGTTAGCTCAAAACATAACCATCATAGATCAAAATCATGAATCCCATGTAACCGTTATAAACCAGAATCATAGATCACATGTAATCATCATAGACCAGAATCATATGTCATAATGCATAGTAAAAGTGAAATACAATACCGATACTTATCCTTCATCGATCCTTACTTTTTCAATTTTTCTTTTGTACACACACCGGATCGATTGCCACACCCAGCAAACACCCAATGTCTTATCCTCCACCAGGTGCACATATGCATAGTGTGCATCACACACATACAACCATACATGACATGCAACGCATGCACCTATACCTGACATACAACACATACACCTACACCCTCTGTACATATGTATGCATGCACAATGTACATCATAAGACATTCATCCACACACAACATGCAACACCACAAAATGCATACACAGACATAAGTTATACAACATAGCTCAAACACCTATACCTGATGTATAGCACAACACAATACATATGCCTACATCCGTTATACAACATAATACATGCACCTACACCTATTGTACAACATACCACAAATAGGTACCTAGAGTGCAGCATAATGAATGCATATGTCATGATACCATGACTACATAATGCAGATACATAGTACCACATGCCCGTAACATAGCATGTACAACATGCACTCAATCCCACACATACACTAGTACCACATGTACCAAGCACTGCCTGCATAACGTGTGCATAACATCACATGTACATCACATCACCTGGACAACGTGTACACAACACCATCTATACACTCGACCATTATACAATGTGTACACAATGCCACATGCAAGACATGTACACAAGCCCACCTGCACACAATGTCACTTGTACAACATGTACACAACACCACATGTAAAAAAGTTCACACAACACCACTTGTAAAAACATGCACACCACACCATATGCACATAACACCACATGTACAACATGCACACAACACCACTTTTACATAACACTACATTTTTAACATGTACATAACATCATCTGTACACAACACCGCATATCAAACATGCGCAGATCACTATATGCATACAACACCGCATATCCATCATGCACACAATACAATATGTACACATCACCGTATATCCAACATGTACATAGCACCATATATACCCAACACTGAATATGCAACATTCATACAACACTATTTGTACTACACCATGTACATAACATTACATAATTAGCATGTACACACACTATATATGCACATCACCACATGTGCACAACATCACAAATGCAACATATACAACATGTCGGCAATAGTAGTACCACACATCCAAAACCACACTGTCTCTCCACCATCCATGTTTATCCTAGCATGCCACATACCACCCTTCTTTCATTTCACTGATGTATCCTTTAGAGTTACCGGTCATAACATAAACATAGACATATTATAATAATATAATATCCATTCATATCCACATGATACTGACCTCATATATTTTTCATGACTACTCTTCCACTTGATTCCTCTTAGACCAGGAACCTCTTCATGTGATTTTCCTACATAAGAAATCATTCCTCCACCAGAAGGATTCCTAATGACCCTGTCAGACAATGAAATATATACATAGACACATGCATACATATACATAAAATTAGCATAAAACAATCATGATCCATGATGACCCTATTAGATAATAACATACATACATACATAACTGAATACAATCATTAGCATAAAGAAATCATGATCACACCATAAATACTAGATATCAATGCCAAGGTTAAGAGAAACCCTTTTATTCATGCACAACATGCATGAAATTGAGAACAATAGTTCCCAACATAACCAAGGCATCTGACGCCTCAGATCCATACACTTTACCTTTTCTGGTTTCCTTTCTCATGTTTGTAATGCCACCTTCTGTTTAGCACAATGGACCCAACCAGTCCAACCAATTGTCATAGTCTTACCTTCCATTGTGCTTACTCATGCACCAAGATTCATCTAAGTTCTTACATTACCTATTGGGTGCCACACATTTCTCCCCGAGCTCCATCAACTTTCCTCTTCCCCAACCAATTCCTAAGACACTCAAAACATAAAAAGCAAGACAAGAAACAATCAAGAAGGAAACCATGAAACCAATAACGACACCACAACCCAAGTGGCATGGCCATGCAGAAGATGCAAATAAAAACACAATCAAGCACAAAAAATCACAGTAGTCTAAAAGCACAAGACTAAAAATAGACACCATGACTCAATCCCCCTGGTGCCCAGGGAAAGCTCAACCCAAGCCTTCTTCAATATTTTTTTGCAACCTCTCATTTCCATGCAGTCCCCTGCATTATATTTCCATAAACTCATAAATGTCAGTGTATAAATAAACATAACAATACATCAATTACCTTATCTTGTTGTGCCAAGCACATTTCTTGCAACTGAACACATCCATGCCATCTCTCAAGGGACTCGAATCCTTTGACAAATCCACCTATAACTAAAGACTAGCTAATATACCAATCAAGTACATGTTCATGAATCTAGCACATATCCACATAATTTCAAACAAAATCAAGGTTAAGAAGATTCCATGTATGCAAAGAAGTCATTCGTTTGGAATTAGGGTTTCCAAACATAGCCAAAGGAATTCTTACCTGATTCCTTTCTTTTACCTTTACCCTATTGCAACTGAGTCTTACTATATATTGTCACGTCACCCAACTGTTAGTTATATAAACACATCAATTATTACCTCGTCATGCTAATACCTATCATGTTACCCTACAACTGCTCACACATGTCTACCACATGTTCCAAATATCAAGACATTCATATCTATCAATTTGAGATCAACCTTTACCAATACTAACAATATTGTCATAATTCATAGTCAACTCATAGTCCTTAGAGACAATGCTACAACTATCACCTACTATACTCAAGTACATATCAACTGTGTCAACGCACATGTGTTAGTACAATCCTCTTAAAACAAGGTCATTTCAGCAAGAAACCTTATAAACACATACTCATATTATGCAATTCATCAAACATCCAACCAACTTGAAAACATACTATGTTAGATAAATCAACTAGATGAAGTGATAAACACCAAGCACTCAACATCAAATAAACAACATAATCAAGAATTAAGCACCAAGTATACGACATAAGCAAACTTATACCTTAGTCTACCTTAGGGGAGGCTATCTCATTTGAACAATCAATCTAGTTAGGAAGATATAAATTTACAACATGTCAACTCAAACATAAATAAGATCACAATATCCATAACACTAACTAACTAGCATGTTCACATCATAAACTCATAAGAATTTATCATTTATGCATAGAAATCACACATGTACGATTGGTCTAGATTAGTAACACACAATGTAACACAATAATTCGACTCATACCTGAATGTCGTAACCCTAACCATCTTCATAGTCCAATCCACTTTAGCATGATACATATAACATCAAGATATTAATGTTATAACCCTAATCGTCAAGTTAACTAACATATAACAACAACAAGTTAACCTATATCATACTCATCAACAACATATAACATGATCATCAAGTTATCTAACATAAACAAAAATAGCAATGCATACAACCATAAGTTACTATCATTCATGACTATCTGACACATGTGCATATGACTATACTAATCAACAATCAGCTATCCTGTATGTAACCATAACATCAAAAAAATGTACATAAAACTCATGTATATAAACCTAATGCATATAACAATCCTTAACTTACATACTTGCATGCCAAACATACAATACTGTATGACGATTTTGTCTTGCCTCGAGGTCCAATGCTGCAACTTCACTTTAATGATCTGCATCTCCTATTCTATCTCACCCAACACATTAGCATCATAACAAACAATAGCATCATGATGACCTAAATTGCTTACAATGACTTCACAAGGCATGTTTGACCTACTATTCATGCATAACTATGACCATGACCATATGTGCATAAC
Organism: Pinus tabuliformis; assembly: GCA_031772625.1. Lineage (NCBI taxonomy): Eukaryota > Viridiplantae > Streptophyta > Pinopsida > Pinales > Pinaceae > Pinus > Pinus tabuliformis. Next base: position 1,229,339,876 of record CM062804.1, read on the forward strand.
AACTACATATAGATGTACAACACATGAGCACAAAACCATATACACATCATTCTAGCTAGAGTCTAGTCATGAATGCATGAGCATAGAAACTACTCAAACCATGGCCTCATGCATGACAACAACAACCATATCACAAGAATTTGATAACATGTGAACACTAATGTGCCTAGCACTGCATGATGAGCCATACACACATGAAGACATACTCCATGACAACACCTTTAACCTTCATAGGGAGACATCATTTCAACCATGATCGACACCATGAAAATGCAACAAGCACATGGAATACATGCGTAAGGAATACATATGAAACCAACATGAAATCATGATCAACACACATCCCAAGGAAAGTGCAACAACCCTATGATACCACTCTGTAACACCCTCCTCCCATATCTACCAAAGCAACTAGCCAGCTGGGGTAAACATGCGACGAGAGGCCACTATGATATGATTTGACCTCCTAAGTCACCTTAAAGAAGTGGAACCAATGGAAAAACACCATTTAGACATAAATCATCAACTACACGACCCTCAGGAACCAATCCAATAGTTTAGATAACTTTCCTTGGGGTCCCATTAAGATTTTGGATAATTTAAGGCTCATTCGCTCCCATGTTATAGGCATGAGGGTGACCAAAAATCCAATGTCTCTCCCACAGGCTTTTCTGCCAGCGATCAGAGACCCAAATTTTGAGTGCTATTCCAGCGACTCCAGGATTTGAGCCACTTTCTCAAACCTAGAGCCTAGGTTACTGCCTAGAACTGAACCATCACTTCGTATTGGTACATTAACATGGAAATGACAGAATTAAAGGAAATAATTTTCAATACCTTAACTGGAGCCCAACTAGCCATGACAAGCATTTCGTCAAACATATTGTCGACATGTAATCTACAAGTGTAAATAACATAGTTAAGCATAGGGATCTCATACTTAAATGTGGGATAATATAATTCTCCAAAATAACACCTCTTTATATAATAAATGTATACAAGAGTATAGTATGCCATAATAAATATGGGATATAATGTATTACTCTTTTACATAAGATTGTGGGAAACTTTCGACATAATGCAAATACATTATTACTTCCAAGGAATATAATATATTCCAACATGTCAAAACTTGAGAATTCTTTCAAGACTTCATCTGACACAACTTCAGCTATTAAAAGTGGGAAAATGTGGCAGTTAATACAACATAAACAAAATTATACCCCCAAAATTATAGCTAAGGAAATCATTTCAAATCATCTCAAAACAGTCATCCATCACTGCTATTAATTTTGACTTGAGATTTGAAAATGTGAGACCAAGAGGTAAATCCTCAAATCAATTGTGATTATTCATTAACATTACTCCTTGTTATATACATGAGGGAGTGACTCTTGGGTTTCACCTCTCGGTGACTCTTCATTTTCCATTATTTATTATTTACATTATTTACAAGTGTTCAGCCAATCCCCATCATTAGGTTTCAAAACTCCCCCCGTCAATCTAACGGGATGTTGGTGAGTCCAAACATCATTCTGAATCTTTCAAGATTTTCTCTTCCAAGCGCTTTGGTGAAGATGTTTGCAATCTTCTCAATAGTGGAACAATGGCATAGATAGACTGTCTTGGCCTCAACATGATGTCGAATCAAATGGTACTTTGTATTGATGTGCTTCATTCGATCATGGAACTTTTGGTTCTTGGCCAACTTTATTGCAAAGGTGTTGTCAATCATGAGTGGACTTGAATGTACTTGTTTTACCTGCAAATCTTCCAAAATTTTCCTACACCACACAATTTCTTTTTTTGCCTCAGTTGCTGCCACATATTCTACCTCTGTTGTGGAATCCGTTGGAATTGATTGTGTGTGTGATCTCCAGGAGAGAACACCTGATCCAAGACTCATAGCATAACCATAAGTAATTAACCTAGTTTCTTTGTCTCCATCAAAGTGTGAATCATAGTATCCAATAAAGCTTAAGTCACCCACCTGTGTATACTTCAGTCCAAAGTCTTGAGTTCCCTTCAAGTACTTTAGAACTCTTTTTACAGCAGACCAATGTCTCTCACAAGTCTTTTGCATAAACCCAAAGAGGATTCCAACAACAAACGAAATGTTTGGTCTAGTAGTAGTCGCGTAGTTGAGGCTTCCTACAAGTTGTCTATACTTTGTTTCATCCTCAAATTATTTTCCTTCAATGGATGTGAGCTTTAAGTTTTGTTCTATTAGAGTAGTCAGAGGATTGCACTCAACCATGCCAAATCTGTTCAACAAATCCCAATGTACTTCTTTTGAGAGAGGAATATAGACTTTAGATGTTGAGTTACTTCAATACCAAGATAGTAGTGAACATAGTCCAAGTCAATCATTTCAAAACCTTTCCTCAATTCCTTCTTTATGGATGCAATGTAGCTCTTATTGTTCCATGTCATCAAAAGATAATCTACATATACCACAAGATATGCAATTGTTTTTCCAACTTTCTTAACAAACAAAGTTGCATCATCAAGATCATAATGTTTGAAAGTTGAGTTTGAGAAGATGCTCAGGTAACTTGTCATACCATGCTCACGGTGCTTGCTTGAGGCCATACAAGGATTTCACAAGTTTTCATACTTTATGTTCATGCCCCTTCACAACAAATTCTTTAGGATGGGACATAAAAACATTTTATTTCAGATCTCCATTCAAGAAAGAAGTTTTTACATCCATTTGATGGACTTTCCAACTGTTCTGAGATGCTACAGAATAGAGTGTGTGGATGGAAGCCCATTTTGATGTGGGGGGAAAGTTTCGTCATAATCGACCCCTTCATTCCAAGAAAAACATTTTACCACAAGCCTAGCTTTGTGCTTGTCAAGTGATCCATTAGCTTTATACTTGTTCTTGTAGACCCACTTTCTGCCAATGGGTTTGGTTCCCAATGGAGGATTAACCACCTTCCAAGTACCATTCTTTATCAAGGCATCATACTCATTTTGCATCACTTCTTTCCATTCATCATGAGAAGCAGCTTCTTTGAAGGAATTTGGTTCAAAATATGTAGACAAATTCAATTCACAATCATAAGAAACATCCATATGAACAGGTGAATCAAAATCATCTAAATCACCTCCATTTTTCCTGGTTGAATTTTGTATTCCTGTCTTTCCAATCTCATCAAGATGAACACTTTCAAGTGTCTTTTTCATCCACTTTGGGGGACCTCTCTAAGATGGTTCGGGCTGCTCAGTTGATTGAGTTGGGATTGAATGAAGATTGAGTCTCCCAATTCGGTCAATCACATCACTCAAAGTATCATTAGTAGTTGGAGTTTCATCTAGGGGAGAGAGTGCTTCAGAAGAAGATTCCACAGATTGGTCTAGTATAGGAATCTGTTAAGATATTTTGAGACATAGGAAATAGTTAAGTATAACTTGGTCTAGTTTAGAGTTAGGTAAAGTGTGTTTCTTTACTATGTACTTTTGTAACTTACAATCTGACGGTCATGATATGTAGTGATCTGATGGTTCATTCTCTCCTCGGTATTACCAACACTTGATCCATGGCTTAACACCCGATTGGTCCATGATCTCTATTTAAAGAGCATGGAGGGTCATTTTTAGGGTAGTCGTTCATGAGAGAAGCTTATGTAAATTTTCATTCTTTTATTAATAAGTTGCCTAAAGTGGTCGTGTTGGCACAGGCCGTGGACTGTTTCTCTCTTTGAGGGTTTTAACCACGTCAACAATATTGGTGTATTTATCTGTGATGAATTTTCACCTCACAATGTTGTAATTAAGGACCTAACAGATCCTAGACAGATTTTAGCTACTGGCATTGCTGATGATTCTACAAGGTTGTATAATTTTAACAACTTTGGGCCATCAAATCTTCCCTCGGTATTTGTTGCTCATAATGATGAAGTGAGAAAACTTTGGCATGAGTGATTTTGTCACTTAAACTATCGCTCCCTTTAGAATCTATGTAAATAAAATATGGTGACAAGTCTTCCAATGGTATCTTGCAGAGATGGTGTTTGTTCCGGATGTGTACTCGGAAAACATCATCGGGATAGTTTTGAAAAACATGCCTCTTGGCACACCTCAGCCCCTCTATAGCTTGTGCATAATGATTTATGTGGTCCACTTCTAGTTGTTTCATTCTCTGGCTACAAGTGTTTCTTAACTTTCATTGATGATTTCTCCAAACGTACTTGGGTATACTTCTTAAAACTCAAGAGTAAAGTATTTAACATGTTCTTGGCCTTTAAGGCCTTTGTTGAAAAACAATCTGGACATCAAATTCTTAAGCTAAGATTTGATAATGGTGGAGAATATGTTAACAAAAAACTCATCAACTTTTGCACTAAGAATGGAATTCAAATGCAACATAGTATTCTTTATACTCCACAACAAAATGGTATAGCTGAAAGGAAGAATCACACCTTAAAGGAAATGGCTAATTGTATGCTTCAATCTAAAGGACTTAGTCTTAATTTTTGGGAAGAAGCAATTAATTGTTCAAATTACATAATAAATCGCACTCCTACTAAGGTTTTAAAGAATATCAATCCAGAAGAAGCATGGAGCTCAATTAAACCAAATGTAAGTCACTTTCGTGTTTTTGGAAGTGAAGCATGGGCCCATATTCTAGATGAGAAACATAAAGTTTTAGAACCTAAGAGTGAAAAATGTATTTTTGTTGGATATTGTGAAGATGCCAAAGGATACAAACTTATTCCACTTAAGTCCAAAAATGTTATTATTAGAAGAGATGTAAAGTTTTCTGAAAAATATGTTGGCCTATGAGCCTTGTTTGGTGGATGTGCCACCTCTCTCTATCCCTTCTACTTCTGAAAATATTTCTTCTTCAGATGATGATAGCGACGATGACAATCCTCCCCCGCCTTCTCAAGATCCTCCTTCAGCTCCTCAGCTTCCAAAATGGGTCTGTGCTACTCGCGATGTAGCAAGTGCTCTTGCCGGTGATACTACAGATCAGCGACGTACACGTTCTTAGTTCGATAGAGCCTCTTCTTTACTAGCTCAAGATTCAGTTAATTATGATCCTGACACCTTTGTAGAAGCTTCAGGCCATCCAAATTGGGACACATCTATGAATGAAGAATATCATTCATTATTGGAAAATGATACATGGGATCTTGTTCCCCTTCCAAAGGGACGAAAACTTGTTAGATGCAAATGAGTCTACAGAACCAAGTATGGACCAGATGGAAAAGTTGATAAACATAAAGCTCGTCTTGTTGCTAAGGGTTTTTCACAAGTTGAAGGCATTGACTATACTGAAACCTTCTCCCCTATTGCGAAAATGAACTCTATCCGCCTTGTTCTTTCCCGTGTTGCCTCTTTCAAATGGGAAGTCCATCAGATGGATGTTAAATTTTCCTTCTTGCATGGGGACTTGCATAGGGACTTGCAAGGGGATTTGCATGAAGAAATCTATATGGAACAACATACTGGCTTTATACAAACAGACTCCAGCCTTGTATGCTGGCTTAAGAAATCCCTTTATGGTCTCAAGCAATCCCCTCGGGCTTGGTATGCCAAAATGGATAGCTTTCTTTTAGAAACTAGATTTTCTAGGTGCCATTCTGACAATATTGTCTACACCAAGAAAGTGGGAAAATCTCTTATCATCTTGTTCTTTATGTTGATGATCTTATCCTTATTAGTAGTGATCCCAACATTATAAACCATGTGAAATACAGCCTTAAAAAGAAGTTTGAAATGATAGAATTAAGACACTTGCATTATTTTTTGGTCTTCAAGTCTTGCAATACAAGGAAGGTATTTCCCTTTCCCAGTCCCAATATGCATGTGATCTTCTACACCATTTTCATATGGAAGACTGTAAGCCAACCCCTTCCCCCTTTCAGTCTGGAGCCAAACTTTCAATCACTTGTACTTCCCCTAAAGTTGATGCTACCTTATACCATTAACTTATAAGAAAACTTTTCTATCTGACCCATACTCATCCCGACATTTCCTTTGTTGTTGGCCTTATTGCTCAGTTTATGCAAAACCCACATGAAAGTCATTGGAAATCAGCTAAAATAATACTTCGTTATGTTCGAGGTATAGTTTAGTTTGGGATTCATTACAATGCAGAAGCATCTCCTCTATTGGTTGGTTTCACTAATTCTGATTGGGCTGATGACCCTGATGATTGAAAGTCTACTACAGCTTATGTGTTCACTCTTGGTTCAGGACCTATTACATGGGCTTGCAAGAAACAAAGTGCCATTTCTCTTTCTTCAGCAAAAGCTGAGTATCGTGGTGCCGTAGAAGCTAGTAAGGAAGCCCTGTGGCTTCATCAGATCCCGTCAGAGTTTGGCTTTCAGCAACAGCATCTGACTACACTTTGGTGTGATAATCAAAGTGCCATTCAACTATGCAAAGGTCCAGTCCAACATCAATGCAGCAAACACATTGAACTACACATGCACTTCATCAGAAAGCTCATTCACAACCATGTTCTTGAAGTGCAATATTGTTGAACAGATGATCAAGTTGCAGACATCTTTACAAAGGCTCTCACAGAGGTGAAGTTTACTAAACTTCGATTTATGGTTGGAGTTCGGGAAGTTGTCACTAAGGGGGGATAGGGTCTAATGCCTCCTTCCTTCTCCTATTGTGTTATATTTCTACATCCTTCAATCCTATCCCAAGTTGTTCTTAAGGGGGGATGTTAGGATATTCCGACACATAGGAAATAGTTAAGTATAACTTGGTCTAGTGTAGAGTTAGGTAAAGTGTGTTTCTTTACTATGTAATTTTGTAACTTACAATATGACAGTCATGATATGTAGTGATCTGACGGTTCATTCTCTCCTCGGTATTACCGAGAGTTGATCCATGGCTTAACACCCAATTGGTCCATGATCTCTATTTAAAGAGCATGGAGGGTCATTTTTATGGTAACCGTTCATGAGAGAAGCTTATGTAAATTTTCATTATTTTATTAATAAATTGCCTGAAGTGGTCGCGTTGGCTCAGGCTATGGACTATTTCCCTTTTTGAGAATTTTAACCACGTCAACAATACTGGTGTATTGATATGTGATCTATTTGTGAGCGGTGTCCTTTGATGTTCTGTCTGAGGAACTTACCCTGTAAATTACTACAGAATCCCCCCTTCAAGATGTGGAATCTGATTATCAAATTCTTGAAATGATTTTGTATGACCGAATCTATCCAAGCGATCAAGTTTTCGCTCAACAACATTGTCATATTTGGAAGATTCAAGAAAGATGACATCTCTAGATACAATTTTTTTTTTTATTAACATTATCATAGAGATGATATGCTTTGAAGGTATTTGAATACCCCAAGAATATACACTTATGACTCCTTGCACCAAGTTTGTTTCTATGTGCCTTTGGTATGAATGCATAATAGGTGGAACCAAAGACCCTGAGATGCTTTATCAAAGGAATGTGGCCATACCACATTTCATAAGGAGTCTTGTTTCTAATAGCATTAGATGGACATCTATTCTTTACATATATAGTAAATATAATTGAATAAGCCCAAAACATCAATTTTACATTCTCGAAAAACATTATGGAACATACCATATTTAAGATTGTCCTATTCATTGTTTCAGCTACTCCGTTCTATTGGGGATTATAAGGCACATTTGTTTGATGTTTGATCCCATGCTGGTGAAGATATTTTTCATGAAGTGTATTATTTTCCATTATCAGTGAAAATAGAGCCAATATGAGATTGTGCATCATTTTCAATCCATGTATGAAATTTCTTGAATGTTTGAAAAGCATCAGATTTGCTCTTCAATAAATAAACACAACACATACTAGTGTAGTCATCAATAAATGTCATCATATATTTATTTCCATTTGCAGAAGGAACAAGCATTGGACCAAATAAATATGAATGAATGAGTTCAAGTTTTCTATGTGCTCCGGAATGTGAATCATGAAAAGGTTGTTTGCTATGCTTTCCTAGAATGCAGACATCACATTGCTTAAGTTTCCTAGGAATTGTAGGCAAACCAGTAACACCATTTTTCTTCAACAAATGAAGGCTATCATATTTCAAGTGTCCAAATCTAGCATGCCATAATAGAATTGATGGAAATGTACCTTCATCATAATAATAACTATATAAGAAATTTTGTGCACGAGCAGAGGTACCTTGCAGCTTGAGAAGCCTTTCTTCTTCTATCCCCGTCATGACAAGTGAGTGACTTGATGCTTTTCTCACCTCAACCTTGCCATCAAACATATGAATGGAGTGTCCTTGTTGGCGCATGTGGCCCAAGGACATAAATTTTCTCCTCAGTTGTAGGATATATAAAACATCATGTTGAAGAAAGTCTGGAAGACCAAGAAATTTGAGCCCGATTTTACCAAGCCCTAATGGATTGAGTTTTGATTTGTTTGCAAAGTATATTGCTCCATCAAAACTGTTAGTAAATTCTTCAAAAAAAAAAAATCTAAAATTCATGTGGCAAGTTTCTCCTGAATCAAGCAACCAATCATTTTTCCAAGAAGAAAGTAAAGAATTAAACAAGTCTTCATTTACTCCAATATTACAATGTGCCACAACATAGTGAGTGGATTCAAGTCTTTACCTTTCTCCTTATCATTGGATTTACCTTTGGCTTTATTTCTTTCCTCCTCAATTTTGTCCCAATGAAAATTTCATGTGGATACATCATGTAATCCATATATATTGCAACATATGCAACGAATATCAAACTTTTCTCCTTGAGAGTGTCTAACCCCTGGCCTCTAAAATTTATTCTTCCTCTTCCTCTTCGACCACCTCTTCCTCTGGAAAAATCTTGAGCATGAATCTTCTCTCTATGTACAAGACACACAGCTTCTTTAGAAGACTAAGGGGCTATCTGCTTCCCAAAATTTTTCTCTCTCTTGGCAAATTTATTCACAAGGGAGTCAAAGGAAATTTCTTTGAGGTTTCCATTTTCTTGCAATGACTCAAGATAATTTGAATAAGTGGGATAAAGTGTCTTGACAAAAGATATCAGAGGAATGTCTAGCTCAACATTAGTGACTTTGATATCATGCATAATAGATTTTACTTTTGATGCAAGAGCAAGAGAATCATCATTTTGTAGTTCAAGGATGAACAATTTAATCATCACTTGGACAACTTCAAGCACAGAGTGTGAGTCATAGAGTTCCTTCAATTTTTGTAAAGCTTTAAAAAAAATTGAAAATTTTGAAATATGGAAACTCACCTCTTCATTTATATATGCTGCAATCAAGGCATAGACCATGTTATTCTTGTTTTCCCAAATGGAAAATTCCTTGTCTAAGGTAGGCTTTGCTAGTTCATTACCTCCTTCTCCAACACAAACTCCTTTCCACGGCTCATTAAAAATGAGAGTGTGTTTGATCTTTCGGGACCATTCTGTATAGTTCTCCTTCCTGGTGAGAACCATTCCCACAATAGATATCAATGAATGCATTTTAAAATCTGTGTACCGTAAAAATATACTTCTGCTACCAATAAACTATAAAAAATTGCACCTCTGCTGATAATATATTGTGAAAAAATTTCACTTCTATTCTAATGTATATTTATTTTTATTTTTAGACAGAGGTATTATGTGGGGAAGGTTTATATGGGAAAGGGAATATATGGGGAGGTATTAATGGGGGGAGGGTTATATGTGGAAGGGCATTCAACGTAGGGAGCGTATGTATATGGAGGAGCATTCAACGTAGGGGAAACGTATGTATATGTGGGTAAGGGAATTCAACACAAGGGCAATGTATTTGTATCGAGGAGCAGTGCTTATATGGAAGTGTATAGAGGAGCAATGCTTATATGTCAATGTATTTGTATGGAGGAGAAACATTATATGACAACATTCGAAATTGGGAAGGGAGGAGGTGGTGGGAGAAAACCTATATGTGGAACAATGAGGAGTGTATGGACTGGGGCCAAGGTGTGATATCATTTACAAAAAACAAAAGACTCGATGTGCGCTTATAATTATTGTTATGGAAGCGTTAAACAATGGATGGGTATACCACAATGGACCAGGGCTGAGGTACATAAGAGGTAACTCAGGTGAGATTGGTGCAAGACACACAGGTAAGGTAACTTAGGTGAGACTGGTGCAGGCCAACTAGAATAAATACGCTGGTGAGAAGTGTTATGCTCGGATCGATTTTGGAGTGCACAGTAGAAAAATGAAAACCAGTGACTGTGGTAAGCACATATGGTAGAATTCAAAACAAAACCTTAGCCTTCACAAAAAAAAAATACTCATAGTGGGTATTCGTTGCAGCCTTGATGAATATAAATGAAAAATATCTTGCAGAAAATATGGCAGGGAATATACCAAATATAGGAACAAAATATAGCAAAGAATTGACAGGATTTACAACACATAAACTAATTTGACAGTTGGCTCTGATACCATTGTAGGTCAGGAGGTAACACCTCAAATCAATTGTGTTTATTCATTGATATTACTCCTTGGGTTTCACCTCCTGATGATTCTTCATTTTCGATTATTTACTATTTACATTATTTACAAGTGTTCACCCAATCCCCATGATTAGGTGTCAACCGAAATTATTGCGGAATCAAGAGAAGATTTCAAAAAATTTATTTTGAAATCCAATTATGAATTCAAATAATAAAAAAAATTCTTCATAAGAGAAATTATGTCTTACTATTACCATGATCTTATCTCGATTGTTGATTCGTTGAATATTCATCAATCAACAATCGAGATAAGGATGTCCCTTACTATTATGATTATGAGGACTAGAGTTGTCATCACTATAGCATAGTGTTCATCCACATAGCCAGTGTATTGCACTTCAATATTTTGTTCTTCTACTTGGTTGGTTTGTTGTTCTAAATTTCGGCTACATCATTTTCATGGTTTTCCAATGCATATATTTTTGATGGTGTTGTTGATTTCAATCTATATTTCTCCTTCAGTGATTCCAAACCATTAGCAATGCCCAACTGAGGATCTATTACAATGTTTGTTTGCAACATGTGAGAAAAATTAGAAGGGAAAAAAAAAACAAGCAACAACATATGTATTGACAATGACAGAAAATATGAGCCGAAGAATAGATATTCATAACGGGAATAAGCTTCAGGTGAGCATTTGGCAAGTCTTCAATATCTATAGTTGATCCATTCTCCTAATAAATTCAAATTCAGACTAAGTCCTTCTGCACTTGGAAACAACACTTTTAAACTTGCTAAAAAACAAATTCATACTAAATCCTTCTCCACTTGATAAAAACACTTTTAACTTGCTAAAAAATGAATTCAAGCCAAATTCTTCAGATCTTAGAACCAACACTTTTAAACAAATTCTAAACATATGGTTCTCAAAATATATTTGAGAGAGTGAAATTCGTCCTTCTCAAATCAATAGTGATATTCACATAATAGGAAACAAATATATATGGTTTAATAATTTGTCACGTCGCATTTGTTATGTGATGTGTCATAGTTATGGACATTCAGACAAAAAACTAGGTATTAGAATAATATCAATGTTAAATACCATAGCACATTACTCATCTACCCCAGGGAAAAAGGAAATGAGAGTTTTAATCTTTATTTTTTAACAATGATATTTTAATTTGAGTTTAAATATTGATTTATTTATTTTTAAATAATGATTTAGAGTTTTAGTATTGATTTCTTGATTTATTGTGAGTTTCATGGGTAAGAGTAGGGCTTAAAATTTGATGGGGGTTTATTTGTATTTTGTTTATTTAATTGTGAAATATTTACTATTTAAAATTTGCAAAAAAAAAGTCAATTTCATGGGTGAGTTGAAAACTTATCTATATATGTGTATGTATGTGAGTAAGATATTCTAAATATAAGTATCATATAATGTGGTACACATAGATATTAATATTCTAATATGAGATTGCAAGATAAGTTCAAATTGCTCTTATATTTTTGAGACTCCAAGAAAACCATAGAGTCACCCATATTGGGTCATTGGAATTATTATAAAAGGTTTGTCTCCCTCTCTATTCACATTGTGAACATCTAAGCCTAAAGTATAAACACAACATATATCCCATTCAGAATAGAAAACCCCTTCTCCTATCCATTCCTAATGGTGAAGTATGGTCAATAAAAATTAGAATGGTATAACATGGTAAACCAAGGTATCTATGCTTGAATGTGGTCAACCGTTGTTAAAATGGGCAACCATAATCTATCATAGAAAAGTATGGACAACCATAGTCACCATGATCAATCTTTAAAAAACCATGGTCAACCCATGCTCATACTGGCCAATAATGATCAACATGGTCAACATAGGATATGAAGGGAAATGTTGGTCAATTATAGCCATTCATTATCAATATAGACTACCGTAATGCATGATAGAAAACTATGGTCAACCGTAGTGCAACTATGCCGCCATGGTCAACCATTATCAATCATGGTTGGCTATATTTAGCGTGGTTGACCTTCGTCAACCATGGTTAGTCATGTTCAACCACGAGCAACGTAGGTCAACTATGCTCAATCATTTCCATATTTGGTCAACCATAGTCTCCATAATAAACCTTTAAAAATCATGATCAGCATAAGCTCAACATAACCAACCATTATTAATATGGTCAAATATGGTCAATGCAGGTCAATGTTGTAAGACATGGACAAATGTTGTCACGATGTGACAATCAATCTAACAATCATTCTCACAATGTTACATTGAATTGTAATTTATTCAATGTCACGTTGCGACTTTACAAAATTGAGATTTATTATTAGGGTTTATAATTTTATGGTTAATATTAGGTTTATAATATTAATCTAACGGATTATAATCCTTGAGTTTAGTATATTAAATTAGGGTTTATAATGTTAATGGTAGGGTTTGTTATATTAATCGTAGGGGTTATAATCTAGGGGTTTATAATATTTTTTCTGATCAAGTAAGAGTAGGACCTTCTATTAAGCTAGCCAAAAAGACATAATTTACATGAAGCCACACTCGCTCTATGAGAATTCCACAGTCAGCAGGGCAGGCAAAAATCGAACCACGCACCCAAACCCAAGAGAAGCCAAAAGAAACCTTGAACTCCTTGGAAGACAAGTCCACCGGACCGAGGCCCACAAAAAGCTACTAGTGTCCCACTGAGGGTCCACAAGAGAACCCACAACAAACCACCCAAAAAACTAACTTACAGACTCGACGAAAGCTATTGGCTTAGTAATCTAATATTTTTCAGGTCCAAAACATTCGAACAACTTGCACGAACAAATCACCACCGTTGACTACTCAACTTAGATCCAACAGCCTTCATGGATATCGGGCGGACGAGAAGCACGAGGGTTAACCATCCGATGAGGGTGGTTTTCTCTCACCTCTCGCTGTAATGTGTCACACGAAGAGTGGAATCGAGTGCCATCTTCAAAAAACCAGAAACCATTCGGACCCTGCCCGATATAACACTTGTGGTTTTGAATCAATTGTTTCGTGGAAAAGAAATTACGCTCTGTTGCCAAGCAATGACCGTCAGACCAGTACTGAAGGGAAATTTCTGAGTCTTCCGCCTAGATTCTCCATCAAGCACCATCTAAGAAAAATGAAAATAGGCGACCAAATCTGTGGTGCTACCTGAGTCAGTACCTTCACCATCCAATTGAAAGTAATCATAGCTTTGGAAAGCAGCCAAAACCAAAAATGGTCAGATGGTTTAGGGTTCACCATCCTCCCACCTGTCTCCTGAATCCCTTTGATCTGTCCTGTTCATCCATAGTTCCATATCTTTGGTCGCTAGATAGAGACAATCCTCTCACAGTTTTCTTGTAGGTAACGAATCCCAAGCATATCGAGAATCCCTATCCCTATTGGTGACTCCTTCATTCGCCAACTGATCCGCTAACATGTTTTCTTTCCTTTTCACATGGACAAATCTGACAGTTTTAAGGGTTTGCAGGTGGGAGTGGATACAGTGAAAGACCTGCAGGAGCTTCCAATGCTTCGACACTTTATCTGGAGAAGTTCCATTGCATATTTTCTTGGCCACTCTAATGATCAATTCTGAATCTACTTCAATGATAACATTATGTGAATTTGACTCCACCAGGATTTACAAGCATTGCTCTAATGCAAAGAGCTCAGCCATGTTATTAGTGACCTTCCCCAAGTGGCCATGCAATATTTTCTTCGTTTGCCCCTGGTCATCTCTTATGTCACCCCCAAAGCTAGCTAATCCTGGGTTGCCCTTAGAAGCTCCATCGATGTTAACCTTGAAGAAACCATAAGGAGGGGGCTTCCAGATGCTGGCCCCTGTATTTATTAGGCTTGCTCCCTTTATTATTCCTTGAGGACTTATGGATTGGAGACCGAAATGAAGTATAATATTCTCCTCTTGAGGCAGAGGAGGATCCTTAGGAAGTGTCCTCAATAAGCTTCTTACTGTGTCTTTAAGCTACCTTAGAATTTGATCAATTATGTGTTGGGGCTCGCTTGTTTTGTCTTTGAAGATCCACCTGTTGCGCTCTTTCCAAACATTCCAAATGACAAAGCCTGGAACCAGAATCCAGGCTTTGTTAATAATCTCATTCCCTGAGAAGTTCTTCCTCCAGTTTTTCAAAGTGTTGGATATGCTGAGACTATCCCTATCAGTTTGTCTGAAGATTGAGGCCACCCAGTCCCACACCCTAGATGTGAAAGGGCAGAGGTTGAGAAGGTGTTCAATCATTTCCTCATGTGAGCCACAGAGGTGACATTTGGAAGGGCCAATGAAGCCTTTCTTTAGGATATTCTCCCAAGTTAAGATCTTCCTTTGATGCACTAGCCAGATGAATAACTTTATTTTCATCCAGTGGGGGTTTTGCCAAAGTTTCTTCCAGAATTGATTAGTATTCACAAAGTTAAATCCCATGACTTCCTATTTAGCCTCTTTGAGGTTAAAGTTCCCTTCATTATTCTTTCCCCATATTAATTGTTCAGGTGAGGTGGAAACCAGAATCCTTCTATGCTCTAGGTCCTGGGTGAGAGCATCTGCCTTGGCCTTCAGAGGACTCTCATCACTATAACTTAGATCCTTCCATTTCTTCCATTTTTCATTATTCCTTCCTTGGTCCCAAAAATATTTTACCAAAAATAAACCTTTGCTATATGTGTCACTCTTGAGAGCTGCTAAGTCATCCCTATACAGGTTGGGTTCCTGTTGCCAGCTGTGCTCCCAAAATCAAGCAAGGTCCCCTGCTTGGATTTCCTAGAAACAATGTTGTTGAACAATGCTTTTATTCTCCCAGGCAAGGTTCCAAATGTGGGAGCCCCTGATTTTCCCTGAAATTCTAATATGATCCTTCTCCTGCCAATACTTGGCATACTTTTGTTTCCAAAGCTTAGCCCATGGGGCATTCGACTCCTTGATCCAACTCCACCAAAGCTTAGCTCCCGAAACTTTGTTTAGATTCTCAAGATCATGCAGGCCCAAGCCACCATGGCTTTTGGCTTGCAAAGCTTATCCAAGGCCACTAAAGTCCACTTCTTTTTCTCTTCCCCTCTACCCCACAGAAAGTCTCTTTGTATGCTTCTTATCTGCTGCTTAATGCCTTGAGGAGTAGGAAGAGCTGAAAAAATGAAAATGGCAATGCCCTGCTAGACCGCCTGTGTGAGCACAAGGCACCCTGCTAAATTTAATGACCTGAATGTCCATTTTCTAACCTTGTCCTGAAGTTTATTTAATATTGGTTCCCACACTTTCTTTCTTAGAGGTTTTTTAGTAATAGGAATGCCAAGATATTTGGAAGGTAACTGTTCCCTTTGAAAACCAAGAATTTTGGTAATGTTTCTCTGAATAGCAATATTAGTGTTAAAGAAAAAGACTTTCGACTTGTTGAGGCTTACCTATGTTCCTGCTGCCATAGCAAAGTTATTTAAGATGTTTTTGATTGCTCTAGCTTCCCTCACTGTGGGTATGCCCTGCAACATTGTGTCATCCACAAATTGTTGATGAGTGTTTGTCGCTCCATTCGAGGTGAGCTTGATACCTTGGATTCGACCTTCAACATTTGCCATTTTGATTTCCTACCTAGCCCTTCCATCATGAGGATAAAGAGGAAAGGTGAGAGCAGATCTCCTTGTCTGAGTCCTCTTGGAGGATGTGAAGGTTATTGATGGAGCTCCATTAAGCAATATGGAAAAACTGGTTGTGGTAACTAGTGCCATAACCCATCTTATCCAATTTTGGTCAAAGCCATAGGCTTTTAGAATTTATTTTATGTAAGACCAGCTTAGTTTGTCATAGGCTTTTGCTGGGTCCAACTGAATGATCATACCTGCTTGTTTGTTGCTTTTGAGAGAGTGTACCACCTCATGCACTTGGATGATATTGTTGAGGATTTGTCTTCCTTCCACATAGCCTGTTTGCTCTTCTGAGATGAGAGAAGGTAGAAGGGGCTTGAGTCTACTGGATATCACTTTGGAAATGATTTTATACAACACATTACATAAGGCTATGGGTCTAAAGCCATCCGGAGTCATGGCATTTTCCTGCTTACGGATTAAATCTATGAAGGAAGAATTAAGAGCCTTCGGAACCTTTTTGGATTTTCTCGAGTCTTCCACAACCTCAAGGATATCCTGTTGGACTGTTTCCCAGTAGGCTTTGAAGAAGTCTACATTGAATACATCAGGGCCTGGTGCTTTTCCAGTTTGCATTTCATTAATCACCTCACTGACCTCCTATTTCGATACTGACCTGTTAAGATTTTGGTTGTCCTCTCTGGTAACTAGCTTAGGGATATACTAGTTGAAATGGTCAATGAACCTAGATCTATCCTCCATTGGCTCCTTTGCAATATTGAAGAGGTGTTGTACAAGGATAGATTCCATATCATTGTGAGAGACAAGCTCAATGCCTTGAGAATCTTTGATCTTTGTGATTCTGTTGTGTGCCCTGTGTGCCATAGTGGATTTTTGAAAGAACTTTGTATTTCTTTCTCCCTCTTTAATCCATTGAATCCTAGATTTCTACCTCCAGAAAATTTCCTCTTGTAAGCATCGATCCTCCCATTCTTCCTGCAAAGAGTCAGTTAGATTTTGCCTCTCTTCAGTGAAGCCCTCTGTGATGTTCATATGATTAATTTCCTAGAGCTTCTGCTCAAATTCTCTTTTGGCCTTGGAGATATCGCCAAATTCCTTTTTGTTCCAAGCTTTAAGTTTGGATTTTATGTGTTTAAGTTTCTGCTGGATCCTAAACATTTTAGTGCCCTGAATGTTCAACTCCTCTCTCCACCGTTTATCAATGTTACTAGTGAATTTTTTAACCTGAAAGGTCTGTTCCTCGGAGTGCCCATAAAGGTAGCTTCCAGCTATACTGGCCATTGATTCGAACCTCTAAAGAGTAGAATGGAAGTTTTCATGGCGGGTCTTGTGAGGAGGAGGGTCTCTGAAACAATAAATCTATCAAGTTTGGAAGCCACTTGAGAAACGCCTACCCTTTTATTGTTCCATGTTAAGGTTCCATTTATTGTTTCAATGTCCACTAGTCCCATGTTCATAATGAAGTTCTGGAAGGCTATGGAGTCTCTGCCTAGCTGTCTAGTGCCTCCTTTTTTCTCTGAAAGAGATCTAATCATATTGAAATCTCCTACAACTATCCAAGGCATATTGGGATGTCTTGCTCTTAGATCCTCCGGGGAGGTGAGAAGCTTGAGTTTATCTGCTTTCTTTTGAGGTCCATAAACATTTGTAATCATATATATCTCCTTATCATCTACAGGTTGAGATACCAAAGACAAATAGTTCGCATCCAGGATTCCAAACTTTTGTGGATCCCACAGTGTGAGAATTCCCCCTACCGAGTTATTTGCCTTGACATCTAGATACTCATACTTGATTAACCACTTATTATGAATTTCTCTTATTTTATCCATCGAACATTTTGTCTCCTGAACAAAACCCATATCTGGTTTTTCTTCTTTCATTATGTTACTTATATTTCTTTGTTTCCTTCTACTCCCTATACCTCTAATATTCCAGGTTGTGAGATTCATTAAGAAAGGTTAGTAAAGGAATATTTGGTGAGATCTTTCATCTTACCTGAGTTGATCAATACTTTTCCACATTCGTTTAGCGGCTCATTCTGTCTTTTTCTTCCTCTTTTCCTTCTTGAGTTCTTTGGAGATTGTGCCTATGAATTCTCCATCATTTTGACCCTACTTGGCTCCTAGATTTCATGGTTTCTTTTGACACCAGTTCCCTTCGATTGTGACCTCCATAGAAATATTTGTTGTACTCTGTCATAATCTTCTTTTGGCAGAGAGTCCACTTCTATGTTCTTTCGTTGTTCCAGAAGTTTCTCTAAATCTAGATTTTCCCTACCTAGAATCTCTTGTAGTTCATGGTCCTCCGTTCTTGCCTCACTTGGGGTCATCTCATGGTCCCTACTAATCTCCATGTAGCTTGGTAGATCATCCTTTTGCTGGTTTTTTATTGTAATATCCTCCATTTCAGCTTCCTTATCCTGCTCCTTGGTTACGTTCTCCAAGTCTTGGACTGTCTCCTTGCTCTCCTTTGCTTCCTCTAGGATTTTGAAACTGTTGTCTCTTGTGTGGTTGTCCTCACTGATCTTCTTATGTGGAAATTTACCCCCTTTCCCTTTGCCCCCAACCTTGGTGAAACCCTCATGATCTTTATCCAAAGTAGTTTTCCCATTGCCTTCCATATTGTTTGTTGGGCAGTCTATGAATAGATGCCCATGTTCATGACATTTGTGACACCTAAATGGTATGTGGTCATAGTCCACAGTCTGCACCCATTCTTCATCATATACCTCTAAAATTATTGCTTCCGGAAGGGCTCTAAATAGGTCCATTTCCACACATATTCGGATGAAGGAGGTATATTTTTCTTTCAGGGTTGCCTCTAAGATCTTTAGAATATGCCCCAGCTTGTTGCCTATGGTTTTCAAAGATTCTAGTAGCCAATAATCTAGAGGAAGGGAGTACAGTCTAATCCAAACTGGTACTGATGTGAATGTTTCATGTTCCGGGACAAAGTTCATCATCCATGGTCGCATGTAGAGTCTTGCCATAGCATAGAAATAAGGCCCCCCTTTGAACACTCTATCTTTGTCCTCTAGGCTTGTGAACACTATCGTGAAGAATCCCTTAGAACCCATATGTAAATGTATTTCTCCGTTTGGTTTCCAATGGCTCCTTATCCAGACATGTAATGCCCTCTCCGTCGGCCATAACCCCATGAACTTGCAAATGATGACATGTTCTGTCATATGATACCTATGCGCTTGTATCACTGGATCACTCAATATGACCCGGGGAATAATGCTCGACTTGGGTTTACAGACTCCCATAGTCCTTATGGAAGTCATTTTTTTACTGCTGCTTCCCTTCTCCTTTTCTTTACTTGTTTCTTGTTGATCCCGTTCCTGATCCTGAAGTTTGTTTCTTCCAAATGTTCCCTTGCCTCTTACTTCTGAAACCTTTTCAAATGGTTTTTTGAAATGCTTCCCTCCTGCATCCTTAGCTCCCTCTGTGACTACCTAGCTGTAGGAGGGAGCGATGCTTCCCCCTGCGCATCCCTCCATGGTACCCTAAGTCAAAACCCTAGTGCAAACTCCAACCCTAGCTCAAGATGCAGCTCCCGCACTATCCAGCAAGGTTCTATCATTGACCTAGGGGTTTATAATATTAATCTCAAGGTTTTTAATATTATATTAGGATTTGTAATGTTAATCCTAATTTTTTAATCCCATGTTTTATAATATTTTTTATCACCTAGATTGAACCTCAGGGTGAAGGAAGGCAATGCCAGGGTAACCACAAACCATGCTTAGCCAAGTAGCTAGCCCTATTAGGCTAGGAGAGGGCTCTCTCCATAAGTATCTCAGCTAAGATGACTAGATCTAGAAAATGATACTAGGCTAGGTATAGTAGTAGCACAAGGTTTGATAAGATTTTGAAGGGTTTTTACTGGATCAGGAGGAGCTGGGCATTTTGGGCAAATAAATTAGGTCAAAATTGCAGGGTGTTCAATGGGGCAAGGTAGGAACAACGCTCAACACTCTAGGGTTTGATGGGTGAGGTGATTCAAGATAGGTGGAGGAGCTAGGAAGATCATGTGATCACCATGGATCCTTCCTAAACTGAAGAAAACATCAACTGTGAATATTTTCCCAAAGCAGAGCATTTTTGTTATGGGTTCTACCTATCAACTTGAAAGCATCCACTTAGAAGCAATGAAATGATTAATGAAGTACACAAAACATTTTAACATATGATCACAAGAGAGGAAACTAAACTAAACATCATACCACATGGATCCCAAAGAAATAGATGCAATTTTTTATTAATCTCCTACTAAACTGATACAAAATGATGTCCAATCAAAGCATAAGCATCTAGCTGAGTCCAACCCTTTACAATGAGAAAGAAGAAGAAGATATAGACATTGATTCAACCTCCTTCCATCCTCAGGGGTCGAATCCCTAAGATGAGGAGATAATCTAACCAACACTGAACAAGAAATTGGAGTCTAGGCATCCTAATAACTTGCCTCTAAGAGTGAGGAAACTAATTCATTTGTGCTCAAAATGAATTTTAATCTAATGAATCTACCATCTAATACTTATTACCCATAATATTTACAAGCCTAGTCATCATTTACATTAGTAAAATATGCTCCATGAGAGAAAATCCAAAATTACAGTCAAAGCACAGTGAAATGGCAATTCAATGCAATTTTTGTCCTATGTGCTGCGCCACTAGCCCTATGTGCAGTGCTTTTTTCCAGTCCATTTTGGGGCCTTCCCGGTATCCACATTGCAATCATGATATCTCATTGGAAATATCTTCAAGTCTTCTTTCCAAAACATCTTGAATTTCTTCATTTGAATCTCATTTGACCCCTCAAAAGTTGATTCTCCCAAGACTTCTTCTATGTGTCCAAAAAGGGGCAGAAAGGTCATTTTTGGAGTGTTTTTTGACCTTTTGGTAGACTAGTTCTACTCCAAAAGCTTAGAAAATTCATAGGGTGCATGTACTCATCACTTTGAATCCAAAAATTCAAACCATTTGTCCATTGGGTGTCCCTAGGAAAAGCGCAGCGCCAGTGGCGCTGCGCATAGAGCCAGATTTCCTGTGTCAAAATTGCCAAAATTTGTCAAAGGAAAAAATTCCTCCAAATTTGATCAAAATTTGTGGCCAATACCACCATCAAGCATCTTGATGAGCCAAGGAAGCTTCAGCAAGCAACCTAAGCCTATCCTCCTCCTTTTTTCCTTTGAGTGCCCGTCTCAGCCTTGCTTTCATTTGCTTGACCCTTATATTACAAATTTTGTTCCGGGTCCTGTAGTGGTAGGCCATATGCCTGATGATTTGGTTGTCCCTATTGGCCCTTTGTAGCAGCTTCTCTAAGTGCAAATTGACCCTTTCAAGCCAAGTTTCTCTATCCCTTCTCAATTGTAGTCAAGGTGATCGATGTTTCTTCCTTTTGCATTGTTGATTTTCCCTTGTCACTTTGTCTCTTCACCTTGAGAAGTTCCAGCTCCATGAGGACCTGCTTATCACTCAGCTGCTTGTTCTCTTGTTTAAGATATGTAATGACATACTTAGCTCTCGCCAAGTTGTCCATCAATGATTGGATCTGTGCCTCTTTCTCCTGTATGATTATGTTTTCCTTTGTTGCCTCATCTTGAGCCTCCAAGTCAACTGTCTCTATGCCATGATGAATATGAGGTTGTTCTAGTTCATCATGTTCCATCAAATCAAAATCCCTCTCCTCCTCATCATCAAAACTTTCCTCCAGCATCTTTTCCTTCCCTTTATGCAGCTGCTACACCTGTACCTGTTGTGTTGATGAAGAAGGCAAAGCCCCTTCCACACCCTGTGGAGCAAGCATTTGCCTATGAGTTGATGAAGAAGGCAAGGTCCCTTCCACACCAAGTGGAGCAAACACTTGCCTATCTACTGCAAACAATTTTCTTGCCCCCCTCTGGTATGTCTTGTAGGTCTCAGGCACCTCAATGGCTTTAGTCTCTTTGACCTTCTCTTCTTTCTTTACCTGAGCACTACTGGAAGGTCTTCCTGATTCTTGAGACACTGGTGGAGGAATTTGAGGACCCCTGAAGATGTCATTGGCAATGAATGTCTCCTAGGAGATGTTAAGGAGATTAAGATGATGTAGCACAATCATCTTGATCAGGGAATAGTGATAGAGACTATTCATCTGCTGGGGGTATGGCTTTTTCTATACAATGTAAGCCATCTTCTCGATGTTCCTGAATAAGAAATAAGGAATGTTCAACATCCTCACCCTTGTAAAATGCATAAGAAGCCTAATGTGATAGGTGTACAATCTAGAAAATATGCCCTCACATGTGAAATATTTCATGATGATCTTCATCATGGGGGCATACTTGTCTTCAAGGAACCTGAAAGGAAAGATCCTCTTTGCTTCATTTCTGTACCTAGATTTGATGTAGGGCTCATAATAGTGTTCATCTAAATCTTGTGCCTTATACCATTTCTCTCCCACATTTGGAATCCTTGTTGCATTCGCAATGATGGAGGATGAAACTGTAAATGTCACCCCAGCAAGAGTCACCTTGTTATCACAGATATTGGCTACAAAAAGCCCAGTGAGTCAAGATGGTGTTTAACTCTCTCCACCTGCTCACAGAACTCATAACACCCTAAGTGCGTGAGACAAGTGACAACTAAATGAGAGGCCTACAACTCTCTGAGGTTTGATGGTTCTTCCCTGATAATCATGACCCCCTTGCGTGGTTTTCTACAATGCCAAGGTTCACCTCCTAAACTGTCACTGCCATTGTTTTCCTCCTCATAATCTCTGTCTTCTTTGTCCATGTTTGCTAAGTTTTGAAGCTGTGTACCCCTAGAAAAGGTATGGAAGGAGTGAGTATGGTGAATAGGGATAGGGGAAGGGGAGATGATTTTATGTGATGTAGGATGAGATATATATGATATGAGAGCGAGAAGGAGGGTATTTTTGGTAGGCATTGTTTAGTAAATAGGATTTTAAAGATTTTGCTTTGGGGATTAGGGTATAAGGGATTTGAGGGAATTAGGGTATAAGGGATAGGTGGAGGAATTTGTAGGAAACCTACAGTTTGAAATTTTAAATAGCAAAACAACCTCAAAATCATGAACTAAATGCCGGGAGGATAGTTCAAGGAGTGCACTTGTTTAGAAGTTCTAGGTGGTAAAAGAGCAATTTGAATGATTGATAGTGTGGTTTTTGTGCTTGCTGGACCTATGCACGACGCCTTGTACAGGTGTGCAGCACTCTAGCTCTATGAGCAACACCATGTACAATTGCACTAGAAAGCATGCCCTATGCATAGTGCTCCATCCCTATTCACAGCGCTCTCTCCTCTATGTGCATCGCTCCTGCTCTATGCACAACGCCTCCTGCTCTATGTGCAACACCTTTTTGTAGGCCACTTTTGGAGGCTTTTCCGGTGTCCAAATTGAGCCTGTGATAGCTTGTTGGAAAGTTATCTCTCTTGGCTACGTAATGGACCTATCGGTCACTAAAAATGATCAATGATAGCCCCTAAAAAGTCAATTCTCCCAAGACTAGTCAAAACGTGAAAAATGAGGGTGCAAATTTTCAGTGTTCTCTTGAAGGAAACTTTTGGAGGTCTTCCTCAACTCCAAATTGAGTGCATGATAGCTCATTGGAAATATAGTTTTGTCTAGTTATCATTTGACTCATCAAGAAAGTGATTTGA
The DNA here is from genome assembly GCA_031772625.1 of Pinus tabuliformis. Taxonomy (NCBI): domain Eukaryota; kingdom Viridiplantae; phylum Streptophyta; class Pinopsida; order Pinales; family Pinaceae; genus Pinus; species Pinus tabuliformis. Next base: position 1,229,363,616 of record CM062804.1, read on the forward strand.
GGACTCTAGATATAAGAAAAGGTGATTTTTCCAAAGTCACTCCAGAAGTGTAGCAACTGTATTTTTGAAATTTATCTAAAACCATGAAACATGTGTAAAAAGTGAAGGAGTTTTTTCATCCTTAGCCTATTATGGAGAAAAACATCTCTCATTTTTCCAAATTCATCTTTGTTTAGTCGGAAACATAGTTTGAAGAAAAATCAGCCCTATGTGTGGAAAATGATTTGTCCCTTCGAATGACTTATTGGAAAATGATGGAGACATGATGTTTATGAGTTGGAATGTCCTCATACCTGCTGATATCCCTTATGCCTCCACTACTCAGATATCTCTGATTCCATAGCAAACCCTAGCTCAATGGGTGAGGAAATTAGGGTTTAGTGCTTGTGGAAAATGATGATTTGGACACCCTTGGGAAAAGACAACTCCCCTTGGCATGCACTTAACCCTTTGAAACTTTACCCTTTCACTTGACAATTTCCTTTGACAACTTGATCTTTTGATGGTCGGGCATCTTTGGAACATTGAGTTAACAACTTGGGATGGTGAAATTATTACATTTGAAAGACATAAAATTACATAATGGAATAAGCTTTTCTCTTTACAAATCATCTTCACATGGTGAAGGTATGTTATTTGATCACCCTTTACTTGCTGGTCTTATACAATGGAATGGAACCTTGGCAACCCTAATGACCTAATGAAACCTTGAAAAACCCTAAAAGACCTAATGATACCTTCAAGGACTGAATTCCAAGATGACATAATGACCTCATGACTGATACAAATGGCATGATAAAAATAACTTTATGGATGATGTACGATCAACAAGATATGAAACTATGTGAGCAAGTAATCACATTTAGGGAAGAGTGATGGTTTTGGACTAGGACTACCAATAGTGACTAATTTTTTTCCATGACCTACTGGAATGATAAAAAAATTCTGAATGGGACCATAAAAATGATATGAAAAGAGGATTTTCTGATCACTGATGGCAGGATACAAATACTGACACTAACAATATCAATCCTAGAAGTTATAATATCAACCTTAGGGTTTAAAATATTAACCTTAGGGTTTGTAATATTAATCCTAAGGTTTAATATTAGTCTTAGGGTTTAATATAAATCTTATTTTTTATAATATTAATATTAGGGTTTATAATAATAGGGTTTAATATATGAAATTTAGGGTTTTCTAGATCAATCTCAGGGTTTATGATCTTAATATTAATCCTAGGGTTTATAATTCTTGGGTTTAATATATTTAAATTAGGTTTTATAGTATTAGACCTAGGGTTTATTATCTTATGGTTTATAATATCAATCTTACGATTTATAATATTACTCTTAGGATTTAAAATGTTAATAGTAGGGTTTGTTCGTTTGGGGTAGATCAATTGGAAATGGCCATGGAAATGAAGTCTCACCAAACCAGAATTATTGGGTTCAAATCTTGTGCTATCCCTACAATCGGGGTGAGAAATTGGACATGATGAAGATGTAATCCTACCAAGTTACAAAAAAATGTTAATACTAGGGTTTAATATTAATCGTAGGGTTTATAATATTAATCCTAGGGTTTATGTATTAGTCTTAAGGCTTATAATAGTAATTATAGGGTCTATAATATTATCTCACAGTTTGTAACATTAATCATATTCTTTAATATTAGTCTTAGAGTTTAATATAATTTCAGGATTTATAATCTTAATATTATTCCTAAGGTTTATACCCTTGGGGTTTATAATATCAATCCTAAGGTTTATTATTAATCCAAAGAGTTATAATATTAACCTTAGAGTTTATAATATTAATCCTAGGGTTTATGATCCTTGAGTTTAATATATTTAACTTAGGGTTTATAATATTAATCCTAAGGTTTATAATCTCAATCTTTGTTATGTAACCAACTCACAAAATACAAGAAAAGATAGATAAACGACTTCAAAATCAGCCTCTTCAAGGGGGAAACCTCCTTTACATTACACAAATGAATAATTCTTAGATGATACAAATGACAAAACCTCCTTTCTATATATATAGGAGTCTAAGGGGTCACAGTATAATAAAAGGCGATATAACAATAATAATATAAGGGCACAACAATAACAATAGTGGGCTTTTATGAGGCACAATAATAACAATATGGGGATAATAGGGGCACAACAATACCAATAAGGGCTACAATGAAAATAGTAATGGAATAATCACTAGTATTATAGGAACCTAACATGCCACTCTCCTTCAAAAAGGTGTTGTTCCCATTGCTTGAGTAGTTCTGGATGCTTCTGTATAAAATTATCATCCTCCCATGTGGAATCTCCAATGGGTACATTCTTCCACTTGATGAGATACTCTAAAATTGATCGATTTCGTAGCAGTCGAGTTCTTGTTTATGTAACTGCTTCATGTTCCAATATGAATTTTCCTTCCTTGTCAAGTTCTGGAAATATTGTTAGAATTGGGATCTTGTCACCTATATCCTTCTTTAAGCATGAAACATGGAAAAATGGGTGCATTTGTGAAGCTACAGGAAGCTCCAATTTATATGCCATAGTACCAATCTTTTGCAACACCTTGTATGGACCATAATACTTTGGTGATAATTTATTATCTTTCTTAGCTTGCTTGAGGGACATTTTTTATATGGTTGTAGCCGTAGAAATACCTAGTCACCTACATCAAAACTTATTTCGCTGCGATGTTGATATGACTATTGTTTCATTCTATTCTGTGCCAAAGTGAGGTTATCATTTAAGAGTTGGAGAACTTTTTGTTGATGCGGGATGTGATATTCCACTACTTTAACCTTAGAATTTTCTTTTAAATACGATGTGATGGACGGTGGATGATATCCGTAAACTGCCATAAATGGGGTCATTTTGTTGCAGTATGGAAGGAAGTGTTATACCACCATTCAGCCAGAGGCAACCATTTGATCCATTGTGTCTATTTATTAGATTCAAACATTTGTTTACTATCTCAGTTTTCCCATCAGATTGAGGATGATAATATGAGCTATGAGCTAACTGAGTACCAAGAAAAGAAAATAATTTTGTCCAAAAATATCCAGTGAAAATGGGACCTTTGTCGCTTACAATAATCTTTGGGTTTCCATGTAGCTTTTGAATTGTTTCTATAAATGCAGTAGAAATTGTATTGGTTTTAAATGGATGAGATAATGCACAAAAGTGTGCAAACTTGGTAAGTCAGTCAACTACTACCATGATGAAGCTCTTTCCTCCAGACTTGGGTAAACCTATGATAAAATCCATTGAAACCTCCTCCCAACGTTCACTTGGAATGGATAAAGGTTGTAATAGACTTGGGGTCTTAATTGTTTCCACTTTATTTTGTTGGAAAAACAAACATTCCGCCGCAAACTTTTGAATATCAGATTTAAGTTCATCCCAAAAAAATCCCTTCTTAACCCTGTGGTAAGTTTTTTAAAATCTTGATTGTTATCCTAAGGGAGAGGTGTGCAATTCCATTAGAATATTTTGTTTTCAAGTTGGGAATTATTACACAGGTATAAGAAATTTTTGTACCATAACGAATCATTTTTCCAGTTAAATGTATCATATGTGCTGGGATCTTGTTGTAACTTTTGAATGAGTGCCCATACTTCTTCGTCATTCTTCCAATCATCCCTTTCTTTTTTAATTTAATCTGGTTGGATAATAGAAATGGCGCAAATACATGCTTCCACATCCTCATCCTTTCTTTAGAGTGCTTCTGGCACAACATTTTTCTTCCCTTTTTTTGTAGATGATTTCAAAGTCATAACCCAAAATATTTGTGACCCATTTTTGTTACTCTTCTGAATATAATCTTTGTCCTAAAAAGTATTTAAGACTATCATGATCCGTTTTTACCTTGAACTGTCTTCCCATTAGGTAGGGTCGCCATTTCTTAAGTGCATGTAGTATTGCCAACATTTCCTTCCCATAAATAACTTTCGGTAAATACTTTCCTTTGATTAGACAACTTTCAAAAGCAATGGGTCTTTCTTCTTGCATTCAAAAGCACCAATTCCATTTCCTAAGGCCTCACATTACACAATAAGGGTTTTTGTGAAGTCTGACGTAGGTAAGACTGGTGCTTGGCACATGCCTATTTATGATGTTCAAAGGCCTTCATTGCTTTTGGAGTCCATGAAATTCATTTTTCTTCAATAATGTTGTTAGAGGTGTTTCTATTCTCCCATAATTCTTAACAAACTTGCGATAATACCCTATCAACTCGAGAAATCGTCGTAGATTATTTATGGATGTGGGTATTTTCCATTCCTTAATGCCTTTAATTTTGGTAGGCTCTACCTTAACACCTTCATGAGATACAATATGACCCAGATATTCCACCTCTTGTACTCCAAAGAAACATTTTGGAGCTTTTTGCATATAATTGTTTCTCCTCCAATAGTTTGAGCACCCGGTCAATATGTTGAACATGATCCTTCCAATATTTGTTATAGATTAGTATATCATCAAAAAATACTAACACAAATTTTCTAAGGAAGGGTTTGAAAATGGAATTCATCAAACCTTGAAATGTAGGAGGTGCATTGGTAAGGCCAAAAGGCAGGAACAAAAATTGATAATGACCCTCATGAGTTCTAAATGATGTTTTCAGAATGTCTTCAGTCTTCATTATGATTTTATGATATCCTGAACGAAGATCCAACTTGGTGAAGTAAATTGATCCAATAATTCATCAATGACAAGAATGGAAAATTTATCTTTAATAGTAAGCTTATTGAGCTCCCTATAATCCAGACACATTTGCCATGATCCATCCTTCTTATGCACCAATACTATTAGAGCAGAGAAAGAACTTTGACTAGGTTGAATTATACCAGCGTTTAGCATTTCTACAACCATACGTTCAATTTCACTCTTTTGGGCATAGGTATATATCTAAGGCCTGATGTTTGGAGGAACACTTCCTGGAATCAAATGAATAGCATGATCACGATCACGAATAGATGGGAGGCCTTTGGGAGTCTCAAATACCTTGGAATGATTGTCCAAGACTTTTTGGAGATTTGGAGAAATAGATGATTTCTATGTGAGAACCTCTAGTGAACATAATTGTTAAATTACACCTCGTTGTTCTTTCTTTAGAAGATTTTTCATTCTGTTAGAACTGATTACTTTCTCTATTTCCTTGTGATACCTCTTAATTAAACTTCCTTTCCTTCCAAAGAAAATTTCAAGAAAAGTTCTTGAAAATTAAAAGCTATCATACCTAAATATTGTAGCCATTGAAATCTTACCATTGGAATGGAAAGCATTAGGCTATTCAATACATATTTTCCCATGGATGGCTTGATATTATGGCACTTTCCATAGCAATTTATGGTTCCTCCAATTTCAACCATCACTTGACACTCTGGTGTTGGATATAGGAAGCAATTCAATTCCTTGGCTATCTTACAATGAATAAAATTATGGGTACTGCCCGAACCAATCAACAATATTACCTTTTTCTTCTTTATATGTCCTTCTATCTTGATAGTTTGAGGAGTGCTAAATCTGGATAATTCAGCAAAATATATGGTCTGATTCATTTATTCTTTATCTAGGGTTTGTTCCTCATGTATATCCTCTTCTTTTGACATTTCTTGTTCATTTTCTTCCTCCTCTTCACAATATATGTAAAATAATTTCTTCTGGGCACACTTATGACCTTTAGTGTATTTGCTATCACAACTGTAACAAAGCCCTTTTGATATTTTTCATTTTAATTGTTGTGGTGTCAATCTTATAGGTTGTGGAAGGCTAGGGGAAGCAACACTTCCATCCTTATAGTTGTCAGTGGTAGGCTTCCTTGTTTCCATAATTTTTCTTTCCATTTTTCTTACCAACCGGAATGCCTTCTCCAATGAATTAGGTTCCCAAAGGTGAAGCTCATGTTGGATGTTATCCTTTAAAGTCTCTATGAACACATCAATTCTATGCTCCTCTCAAATATCTTTTACCCTTATATTCAATTTTTGGAAGTCCTCAATGTGCTCCATCATTGAATCCTATTGTTCGAGATTTATAAATTGGCTAAAAAAAGTGTTTCTTTTCGTATCCTCATAATGTGCTACCATTTCTTCCATAAAAATTGCCCAAGTGAAAATTTGTTTACGAGATAAAAGGCATTAATACCATACAAACTGATTTAGTTCCAAATATAAAGTTGCAATGCATAACTTTTGTGTGTTTTTCACATTATGGAGATCGAAATATTGCTCCATCTATAGTATCCATGTTACGGGATCCTTGCCATCAAACTTCCTCATATTGATCTTTAGAACATGGTGGGTCCTCAATCCAACATTACAAACTATGAAATCATGATTCACATTTCTTTTTTTCTCATCATGGGTTTCCTTTACTACCCTTTCACCATTAGTAACCATTTCTTGTAGCAAATTTCTCAATTCTATCTTCAAATCTTCCATGTTGCCTTTCAATTTTTCTTCTATACCATCCATCTTAACATCGACGCCATTCATCTTACATTCCATGCCATCCATCTTAGCTTCCATTCCATTCACATTAGCTTCCACTCCTTTCTTTAAACCATCCATCTTAGCTTGTGTTACCTTTTGTGAGAGTGAAATTTGTTGCACCTGGTCTCGTAATTTTGATATATCATGTTGCATTTCTTCCTCTTCTTCTTGAGTCATGCTAGATATTTAGGTTGCTTACTCGGTTTTTCCTTTTTCTTTCTTCAGGGCATCAATTAATGATAATTATGCTTCACTATGCCCTTTGAAACACTTCAAAATAGTTTTTCAACCTAAATTTATGCAAAATTATAAAAAGACTACACACTGTTTTTCGCTTTGTAGGAGATCGATATTAAGTATGTTGTAACTCTGCAATTGCAGATCCCCAAGGTCTGAAATTTTGTCTTGTGGCATCTCTCTGAGTCCTCTTTCTAATTCCACCTGTCAGATCAAAATATAATTCTCCAAGAAAGGGTTATGCCCAATCTCCTATGATGACCTGATTATATATTTTTTCAGTAGAGAAAACTTGTATGAAGTGCCACATGTCATTGTTTTGACCTTCAGATGTGAAGACAATACACCAAAAAGTACAGTCCGTCCTATTTCTGTAACTTCTTACAGAATTTCAATCTGATTCTCAAGGAGAAAGTTATGACGATTTTCCTAATTTCGCATGTTTGGGATGTAATTCGGGATCTTGCAAACACCCTAACTACCTTGGATCATATCTCCAAAAATATAGTGAGACGAGATTAGAAATTTAGACCTGAAGTTCATCATGATTTTAGCTCAAATGGGTTTTAATTTCAACTTCTGAAACGTCTTAGAAAAATTTTATAGCGAAAATTTCGCAATGGTATGTTTGGAGTGGTAAAACCATAGAATCCAAAGCGTTGATACCAAATGTTATGCAATTAGCTCACAGAATATAAGAAAAGATAGATAAACGACTTCAAAATCATCCTCTTCAAGGGGGAACCCTCCTTTACATTACACAAATGAATAATTCTTGGATGATACAACTGACAAAACCTTATTTCTAGATATAGGAGTCTAAGGGGTCACAATATAATCAAAGTCGACATAACAATAATAATACAAGGGCACAACAATAACAATAGTGTTCTTTTATGGGGCACAATAATAACAATATGGGGACAATGGGGGCACAACAACAACAATAAGGGATACAATGACAATAGTAATAGGAGAATCACTAGTATTATAGGGACCTAAAAATCTTAGGGTTTATAATATTAATACTAGGATTTCATGTTAAGCTTATCATTTATAATATTAATTTAAGGGTGCATAATATTAATATTTGGGTTTACAATATTAATCCTAAGCTTTAATGTTAATCTTATGCTATAAAATAGTAATCTTGGGGTTTATAATATTAATATTAGAATTTATAATCTTAGAGTTTAATATATTAATCTTAGAGTTTAGAATATTATGTTTTATAATGTTAATCTTAGGGTTTATAATGTTAATATTAGGGTTTATAACATTGATCCTAGTGTTCAATATTAATCATAGAGTATATAATATTAATCTTAGGATTTATAATATTAATCTTAGGGTTTATTATCCTAGAGTTTAATATACTAATCTTAGGGTTTAGAATCCTAGAGTTTAATATATTAATCTTAAGGTTTAGAATATTTGGTTTTATATTTTTAGAGTTTATAATATTTGTATTAATATTAGGGTTTAAAATTGTGATGTTGGAATCATACATAAATCTATCTGAAGTCACATTCTGAAAAACATTGTCATAATATGACAATCAATGCAACAATCATTCTTGCAATGTCACATTGCACTACAATTTATTCAACATTACATTGCAACTTTGCAAAATTGGAGTTTAATATTAGGGTTTATAATATTTTTGGTTTATAATATTAGGGATTAATAATGCGTTTATAATATTAGGTTTTATATTAAATTTAGGTTTTAATATATTAGACTTAGGGTTTCTAATACCTGGGTTTAATTTATTAACTTAGGGTTAATAATGTTAATCCTAGAGTTTATATTATCAATCTCGGGGGTTATAATATCAATCCTGGGGTTATAATATCAATCCTAAGGTTTGTAATATTAATCATAGGGTTTAATATGTTAAACCTAGGGTTTTTATATTAATTTGAGGGTTTATAATCTTAATATTAATCATATGGTCTATAACGCTAGGGTTTATAATTTTATTCCTAGGGTTGAATATTAATCTAAAAGTTTATAATATTAATTATAGGGTTTATAATATTAATCGTATGGTTTATCATCCTAGATTTTATAATATTAATCTTAGGGTTTATAATGTTAATCCTACAGCTCATAATATTAATCTAAGGGTATATAATATTAATTCTAGGGTATATAATATTAATCCTAGGGTTTATAATATTTGGTTTTATACTTTTAATCCAAAAGTTTAATAATAATATTAGTCTATAAAATATTAATCTTAGGTTTTATAAGCCTATGCTTTAATATATTAATCTTAGGGTTTAGAATATTGGGTTTTATAATGTTAGAGTTTATAATATATGGTTTAATATTACGCTTTAAGAGTATGTTATTGGAATGGTACAAAAATGTGTTCAACGTCACGTTGTGACAAACATTGTCTCAATGTGACAATGAATCACAACAATCATTGTCACGGTTGGGTGCACTTTTTAAGCATAACGTAGACACTCCTTTCCCCATTTTTTATCATTATCTCTCTCTAAACCTATGAGATTTATGTCCCAATTACCATTTTCCCTGGTTATAAGAGCAATCCTTTCTCAACATATTATTTTTTCATCTTTCGCTAAATATTGAATGAAGTGATGTCTTTTTGATATGGATAAACAAGGTAATTGTGGAAGAAGTTTTCTAGTTATTTTTCTTTCAAGTGTTTCCTACAACTAAGGACTAAGGATGATCAGTTTTTGTTGTTACTTGATGTTACACTTCGAGGATTTATTGTTAGAGTTTGAATTTTTGTTGTTACACCTCAAGTTGTTGTTACACCACAACTACCAAAGACCATGGTTGTTTTCTTCAAAGATAGTTGTCCAGAATCATGAATTATCATGGTCAAAGGATCTCAATGGTTATGATTGTGGAGATGGTGTATCTTGAGTTGGTCTTTTATTGGGAAACTGTTTGTAACACTTTCTATTTTTCTCTTAATATTGATCAGCATGAGAATTGTGATATTCTCATGACTGATCTATTCCCTAATTTTGGGGCTTGTAAACTTTATAAAAAGTTTTGGTTCCATGAAAAGGGAAAGACAACACATGAACAACAATGACATTTTGATCTTGTAATTTCCACACACTTCTGGTGATGTTCATATAGATCTCGTGTTGATTTTTTAACTAGTTTCCATTTCATCCCTGTGCCATGCTAGGGAGGAAGGGCTCTCCTCTTTAACAAGGATTTCGTAGTAGTATATTAGTTGTTTGGTTTGTCTTTCTTTTAAGTGTGGATTCATTAATGTTGTTGTATGAATTGTAGTACTTATGCACCTCTATTTTTAGATTCATTATATGCTGTTACACAAGATTGGTTAGAATCAGCTAATGTAGTTTTATTAATTATGTGTGGCGCACCTGTTCTTTTAGAAAAACATGAAGTGTGATGAGTGAATTTCATTCATGTAGAATGTATTTTTAATTTCTAAATGAGTGCTTTAAGATTTTGCAATTGTGGTCAACGCCATTTTCTTTCATTTCTTTCCTTGGTTGTTATGCATCGGCACAGATAGTGCAGACACCTTTGAAATAAACAGACTTACCCTGGTTGACAATTAAATGCTTGTGGTTCAAACAAATTAAATATTTATTAAACCAAACAACAATCATAACGTTAAATTGCATTGCAATTTATTCAACCCGCATTATGACATTACAAAATTAGGGTTTAATATTAAGGTTTATAATATTTGAGTTTATCATATTATGGTTTAATATTGGGTTTATAATATTAGTGTTTATATCAAATATAGCATTTAATATATTAAACTTAGGGTTTATAATCTTTGGGTTTATAATACTTAAGTTTAATATAATAACTAAGGGTTTATAATATTAATCCTACAATTTATAATATTAATATTAAATTTTGTAATATTATAAACCATATTTTATAATTTTGATTTATAATGTTAATATTATGAATTATAATGTTAATACTAGGGTTTATAATATTAATCGTAGGGTTTAATATTAATCTTAGAGTATATAATATTAATATTAAGGTTTATAATATTAATCTTAGGGTTTATAATATTGGGTTTTATAATTTTGGAGTTTATAATATTTGGATTAATATTAGGGTTTAAAACTATGATGTTGGAATCATATAGAAACCTATCCAATGTTGCATTGTGACAAACATTGTCACAATGTGATAATGAATGCAACAATCAATCAATGCAACAAACATTGTCAAATTGCACTGCAATTTATTCAATGTTGCATTGCGGCTTTACAAATTTGGGGTTTATTATTAGGTTGTATAATATTTTTGGTTTATAATATTAGGGTTTAATATTAGGTTTTATAATATTTTTCGTTTTATAATATTAGGGTTTAATATAGTAAACTTAGGGTTTATAATCCCTCGGTTTAATATATTAATTTAGGGTTTATAATATTAATCCTAGGGTTTATAATATTAATCCTAAGATTTAATATATTAAACTTAGAGTTTGCTATATTAATCCAAAGTTTTCTAATCTTAATATTAATCACGGAGTTTATAATATTAATCTTAGGGTTTATAATATTCATCTTAGTGTTTATAATGTTAATCCTAGGTTTTAATATTAATCATGTTGTTTATAATATTAATATTAGGGTTTAATATTAATCTTAAGCTATAAAATATTAATCTTAGGGTTTATAATCCTATGGTTTAATATTAATATTAGAGTATATAATATTAATCTTAAGGTTTATAATATTAATCTTAGGGTTTATAATTCTCAGGTTTAATATATTAATATTAGAGTTTATAATAATGTGATTTATAATGTTAGAGTTTATAATAGTTTGTTTAATATTAGGGTTTAATGTTTTGACATTGGAATGATACAAAAATTTATTCAACATCAAAATGTGACAAACGTTGTCTCAATGCAACAATTAGTTGAATAATCATTATCACGATGTTACATTACATTGCAATTTATTCAATGACGCACTGCGACAATTTAAAACTAGGGTTTAATATTAGATTTTATAATATTAGGGTTTATAATGTTAATCCTAGGGTTTATAATCCTAAATTTTATAATATTACTCATACGGTTTTTAATATTAATCCTAGGGTTCATAATATTAATCCTAGGGATTATAATATTAATTATAGGGGTTATAATATTAATCTTAGGGTTTATAATATTAATATAAGAGTAAATAATATTAATCCTAAGGTTTAATATTAATGTTATGGTATATGATATTAATCTTGGAGTTTATAATATTAATCTTAGGGTTTATAATCCTAGTGTTTAATATATTAATGTTAGCATTTATAATATTTTGTTTAGTATTAGTGTTTAATATTGTGACGTTGGCAGGAAAATTTATGCAATGTCACATTGTGCCAAACATTGTCTTAATGTGACAATCAATCCAACAATCATTATTGCAATATTACATTGCATTGCAATTTATGCAATGTAGCATTCCAACTTTACAAAATTGGCATTTAATATTAGGATTTATAATATTTTGGCTTACAATATTTCAGTTTATAATAACAGGATTTAATATTCGACTTATAATAATAGGGTTTAAATTAAACTTAAGGTTTAATATATTAAACTCAGGGTTTATAATCCTTGTGTTTAATATATTAGATTAGGGTTTATGATATTAGTTGTAGGGTTTATTAAATTAACGCTAGGGTTTTGAATCCTAGGGTTTTGAATATTAATCTTAGGGTTTAAAATGTTAATCCTTGGTTTTTAATCCAAGATTTACAATATCATGCTAGGGATTATAATATTAATCGAAAGGTTTAAAATATTAGTCCCAAGGTTTGAAATATTAATCCTAGGGTATAATATTAGTCTTAGGGTTTAATATTAATATTAACATATATATTATTAATCTTAGGAATTATAATCCTAAGGGTTTATAATATCAAAAGTAGGAGTTGTAATATTAATTCTAAGGTTTAAAATATTAATTTCATGGTTTGCAATTGTCAGGCTAGGAAGTAACTCCAAAAAGCAAAATCTGATTCGTATATTATTCCACAAGGTAGGTCTTCATTATATACATGAGGGAGAAGTTGTTCAGTTCATCTCCCGATGACTGTTCATATTTCTAATTTATTTATTTACATAAATTTACCCAATCACAAGGATTAGGTGTCAACATTCCCCCCCCTAATCTGAAGGGATGTTGGTGAGTCCAAGCATCATTCTGAATCGTTCAAGCTTTTCTTTTCCAAGCGCTTTGGTGAAGATGTCTTTAATTTGCTCATTTGTGGAACAATGACGGAGATGGATTGTTTTGGCCTCAACATGATGTCAAATCAGATGATCTTTAGTATTGATGTGCTTTGTTCGATCATGGAACTTTGGGTTCTTGCCCAACTTTATTATAGAGGTATTGTTAATCATGAGTGGAGTTGATTGTACTTGTTTTACTTTCAAATCTTCAAGAATTTTCCTGAGCCACACAATTTCCTTTGTTGCTTCAGTTGCTGCCACGTATTCTGCTTCTGTTGTGGAATCTGCTGGAACTGATTGTTTGTGTGATCTACAGGAGACAGCTCCTAATCCAAGACTCATAGCATATCCTGAAGTAGATACCCCAGTTTCTTTGTCTCCATCGAAGTCTGAATCAGAGTATCCAATCAAGCTGAAGTCATCTACCTGTGTATACTTGATTCCAAAGTCTTGAGTTCCCTTCAAGTACCTTAGAACTCTTTTTGCAGCAAACCAATGTCCCTCACAAGGCTTTTGCATAAACCTGGAGAGGATTCCAACAGCAAATGAAATGTATGGTCTAGTAGTAGTGAGGTAGTTGAGACTTCCTACAAGCTGTCTATACTTTGTTGCATCCTCAAATTCTTTTCCTTCAATAGATGTGAGCTTTAAGTTTTGTTCCATTGGAGTAGTAAGAGGATTGCACTCTGTCATACCAAACCTGTTCAACAGATCTCCAATGTACTTCTTTTGAGAAAGAAATATGGACTTTGGATGTTGGGTTACTTCAATGCCAAGATAGTAATGAACATAGCCCAAATCAGTCATTTCAAAACTTTTCCCCAATTCCTTCTTTATGGATGCAATGTAGCTTTCATTGTTCCCTATCATCAAAAGATCATCTACATATACCACAAGATATACAACTGTTTTGCCAACTTTCTTGACAAATAAAGTTGCATCATCAAGATCAAAATGTTGGAAATTGAGTTTCAGAAGATGCTCAGTTAGTTTTTCATACTAGGCTCGCGGTGCTTGTTTGAGGCCATACAAGGACTTCACAAGTTTGCATACTTTATGTTCATGTCCTTTCACATAGCAAATCCTTCAGGCTGGGACATAAAAACATTCTCTTTTAGATCTCCATTCAAGAAAGCAGTTTTTACATCCATTTGATGGACTTTCCAACTATTCTGAGCTGCTAGTGCAAAGAGTGTCCGGATGGTAGTCCATTTTGTTGTGGGGGCAAAAGTATCCTCATAATATACCCCTTCCTTCTGTGAAAAACCTTTTGCCACAAGCCTAGCTTTGTGCTTGTCAAGTGAGCCATCAGCTTTATACTTGTTTTTGTAGACCCACTTGCAGCCAATTGGTTTGGTTCCTAATGGAGGATCAACCAGCTTCCAAGTGCCGTTCTTTATGAGGGCATCATACTCCTTTTGCATCGCTTCTTTCCATTCATCATGAGAAGCAGCTTCTTTGAAGGAAGTTGGTTCAAAATCTGTACACAAGTTCAATTCACAATCATAAGAAACATCCATATCAATAGGTGAATTAGAGTCATCTACATCACCTCCATTTTGTCGGTTTGAATTTCTGGTTCTTGTTTTTCCAACTTCATCAGGATGAACACTTTCAAGTGTCTTTTTCAGCCACTTTGGGGGACCTTTCTGAGATGGTCCAGGCTGCTCCGTTGATTGAGTTGGGACTGAATCAAGATTGAGTCTCCCAATTCTATCAATTACATCACTTAAAGCATCATCCATTGTTGGAGTTTCATGCGGGGAGAGTGTTCTTCAGAAGAAGATTCCACATGTTGATCTAGTATAGGAATCTCCCCTTCAAGATGTGGAATCTGATTATCAAATTCTTGAAATGATTTTGATTTTTCGAATCTATCCAAGCGATCAAGTTGTCGCTCAACAACATTGTCAGTTTTGGATGATTCAAGAAAAATTACATCTCTAGATACAACAAACTTCTTATTTACTTCATCATAGAGGCGGTATGCTTTGGAGGTGTTTGAGTACCCCAGGAAGATACACTTACGACTTCTAGCACCAAGTTTGTTTCTATGTACCTTTAGTATCAAGGCATAACAGGTGGAACCAAAGACCTTGAGATGCTTTACTGAAGGAACATGTCCATACCACATTTCATAAGGAGTCTTGTTTCTTATAGCATTAGATGGACATCTATTCTTTATATATGCAGCACATAGAACAGCATCAGCCCAAAACATTATCTTTACATTTTTGAAGAAAAGAATGGATCGTACCATATTTAAGATTGTTCTATTCATTCTTTCAGCTACACCATTCTGTTGGGGATTATAAGGTACAATTGTTTGATGTTTGATCCCATGTTGGCGAAGATAGTTTTCAAATTCATTTGATGTGTATTCTTTTCCATTATCAGTGCGGATAGACCTAATATGAGATTGTGCATCATTTTCAATCCATTTATGAAAATTCTTGAATGTTTGAAAAGCATCAGATTTGTTCTTCAATAAATAAACCCAACACATTCTGGTGTAGTCATCAATAAATGTCATTATATATTTGTTTCCATTTGCAGAAGGAACAGGCATTGGACCACATAAATCTGAATGAATGAGTTCAAGTTTCCTATGTGCTCTTGAATGTGAATCATGAAAAGACTATTTGCTATGCTTTCCTAAAATGCAAGCATCACATTGCTTAAGTTTCCTAGGAATTGTAGGCAAACCAGCAACACCATTTTTCTTCAATAAGCGGAGACTATCATAGTTCAAATGTCCAAATCTAGCATGCCATAATAAACTTGATGGAAGTGTACCTTCTTCATGATGAGAATTGTATGAGAAATGTTGTGCATGAGCAGAGGTTCCTTGCAGTTTGAGAAGCCTTTCTTCTTCTATTCCCCTCATGACAAGTGAGTGGTCAGATGCTTTTCTTACCTCAAGCTTGCCATCAAACATATGAATGGAGTGACCTTGCTGGCGGATGTGGACCAAGGACAGCAAGTTTCTCTTGAGTTGTGGGAGATATAGAACATGATCCAAAAGAAAGTCTGGAAGACCAGGCAGTTTAAGCCTGATTGTGCCAAGCCTCAATGGCTTGATTTTTGATTGATCTGCAAAGTATATTGCTCCATCAACATTTTTAGTGAAATATTCAAAAAATATTTTCTGTGAGTCATGTGGCAGGTTTCTCCTGAATCAAGCAACCAATCATTTTTCCAAGAAGCATGTGAATCATTAAATAAATCTTCATTTACTCCAATGTTACATTGGGCCACAACATAGTGAGCGGATTCAGGTGCTTTACCTTTGTTTGTATCATTAGTTTTACCTTTCTGTTGGTTTCTTTTCTGCTTAATTTTGTCCCATGGTAGCTTGCATGTAGAGGCATCATGTGATCCATTTCTTTTGCAACGTATGCAGTGAAAATCTGCCTTTTCTCCTTGAAAGTCTCTGCCCCCCTGCCTCTGAAATCTCTTATACCTCGTGCTAATAATGTGGAAGAATCTTGAGCAAGATTATCCTCTCTGTGTGCAAGAAGAGTTGTCTTCTTTTCCACACCCTTCACTTTTTCAACAAACTTCTCCATTATAAAAAATTTGAACTGAGCCCAAAAATAATTACAGTATTCGTAGCAAAACACTAATAATAATTTGCTATGACTTTCCAAAAAATGGAATCAACTGCAATCATGCAATATATGTCATGTCATCAACAAACAACATAAGCCCTAATGCCATCATTTCATACAACTTCATCCATTCAAAACTGCGATGTAGGAATGAGCCAGCTCCTTTTTAGCTCTTGTCCCTTGTAACTCCCTTGTCTACTCTCATATACTTGCGCTGCTCCTCCTTACAATTAGCTACGCCCTGTCTGCCATATTCCTTTTATACAGACCTGCGTCTGACATTCACTTGAACGATGAAACGTTTCTCTGTCTGACATCACCTGCGCTCTCTGTACCTACACTCTCATTGTCTGCCATACCTATGCTCTCTGTACCTGCGCTCTCATTGTCTGACATTACTTGCATACCTTGCATTTCAATCACATCGCCAGAGTTAACGGATCCTCAAGGGGTAGTTAGTCCATGTCACGAAAAACACTGGGGGCACTGGATTATCTAATGCCCAACAATCTCCCCCCAGCGCGAGCCGGGTGTGATTCGAACTCGAGACCTTTGCCTCTGATACCACTTGTTGGGATCACGATTGCCGTTATACCAAAACCCACAGGTGTTAGTAAATGGACGCGTCGCCAGAGTTAACAGATCCTTGAGAGGCTATTAGTCCATGTCACGAAAAACACGGGGAGCGTTGGATTATCCAATGCCCAACAATCTCCCCCCCAGCGTTAACCGGGTGTGATTCGAACTCGAGACCTTTGGCTCTGAAACCATGTCAAGCCAGGCAGTAACTCCACAAAGCAAAATCTGATTCATATATTATTCCACAAGGTAGGTCTTCATTATTTACATGAGGGAGAGACTGTTCAGTTCATCTCCCGATGACTGTTCATATTTCTAATTTATTTATTTACATAAATTTACCCAATCACAAGGATTAGGTGTCAATAGCAATATTAATCTCATGGTTTAATATCAATCCTAAGGTTTATAATATTAAACTTATGGTTTATAATCCTAATGTGTAATATATTAAAGTTACAGCTTGTTATCTTAACTTGAGGGTTTAAAATCTTATGGTTTATAATATTAATTCTAGAGTTTATAACATTAATCCTATATATAATAATTATAATATAATAATATTAATTATTACAATTATTATTCTGTGTATACTATTATTATATTAAGATTAAGATTATAAACCATAATATGTATAATAATATATTAGGTTTCATAATATTAGGCTTTATAATATTAATTTTAAGGTTTAATATATTAAATTTGAAGACTAATATTTACTTATTTATTTATTTATTTTTATGTTGAAGAAATCAGTAGCTCTTTAGTCCTTGTATGCAAGTGATATAAGGTCGATTCCCATTTGTTGTCATTATAACCACTATGCACAACAGCGTAACCCCTGCATGATGCATGGGGAAAATGAAGTTTGAACTTGTGACTTGCTCAATAGCACAAATCTCACAACAATACATTCTTTGACCAACACGTTGCAATGCAAAAACTAAATCTGAATATTAATATTAATATTACTATAATATTATCATAATATTATAATATAATAATAATTATTATAAATAATAATTATAATATAATTATTATAATTGTATATTAATTAAAATTAATATTAAATCTTTACAATATATTTATCAATCATAAATGTAATTATGCATATAATTATTTATGCCTATTAACATATATATATATATATATATATATATAAATTTATAATAAATATCAATGAAATTATGTGAAATCTCAACTTAAATCCCCACACTTATACCAGCTATAAAGTTAGTTAAATTTTTAAATTAAAAAGCCAATGATAATTGATATTATGATCCATGCGACATTATCATAATTTTATGATCTTCAAAATTTGCCCCTTTTCTACTCAAAATAGATAATGAAGGCTTATCCACATAAATAGTATCAAATCCTTAATTCAATTTTAAAGCTTAAAAGTTAACCCAATCAAGTCAATAGAAAAGGATGATTCAGTGGGGAAAGTAAAGAAGGGTTCGAAAAGATAAGATTTTATTTCGGGGCTAGTAAAGAATAGTCTACATAAGATTTTATTTTATTTCCTTTTTATGATTCGTGAGGATGACGTTTCGAATAAAATTTGATTTTATTTACTTTTTATGATTCTTGAGGATGACGTTTCGAATGGTTATTGATAATTGAGGCACTTTATCCGTTTCACTTCATTCAAAAATCATAATATCACTCTCATTTATGGCTTTCGCCGCATTCCTCTTTTTATATTCTTGGTTTAGTCAATTTCCATAGGAAATTGTTGAAATTGTAATTTTCCACTGCCGTGCAGTTCCAGCGACCATAAACAGTTTTTGGAAATCGTCAGTCTTTTCCTGCACCGCTTTTCACCGAGCAGTGGTATTCTCCGGAGGGCATCTATTACAATCAGAAGTGGACACGTGGATGAACAGATTTCCAAAACAATTTTTTTTGCGATATTGCTGACAGCCGTTCGATTGATAACAAGGCTGACAACCGTCGGTTGAAACCAAAGTCGATGTACAAGCTTGCAGCAAATGAATTTGACGTGAAGTAAAAGTTTTTTTGTTTGACGAAGTAATTAATGTATTTATTCCTGTTGGTAAACGTTGTGTATAGTTTCTGTTGGTGAATATGAAACCGAAGTGGTGCAGTACACAACAGTGTGAATATGTTTTAATGGTTGTTCGTTCAAAAATCGCAAAGGAGCACCCAGTGCGAATGTAATTGTTGTTCGCTGAAGAAAAAGAATTACACAGCAGCGTAGAAGAGCAATGTAAGGGAATGCGTAGCAGTGCAAGTGAAATGTAATTTTTTTTTGTTGATTGAACTTGAAATGTGAAACACAGCAGTGTGTCAGTAAGCAGTGAGTGTAATGAAGAGATTTTTACACACAGTAGTGTAAACTCTCAAGGAGAGACAAAGTATTTTTTTTGTATTGCACAGCGGTGCAGAAATGATCTAAAGTTCGCTGTGCAGAAATGATCTAAAGTTTTTTTGTTATTTTTATTTAAAAGAATCCTTCTGGTAGAGGAAGAACTTTTGTAACATTTTTTTTTATGAATACAAGTTTCTCTTTGTACATATGAAAAAACTCTGTTTCTCTATGTCAAAAACAGCTTCCCTGTGCAAGATCTGTGTGATAAAAAACAAAGCATTTTTCTCTGTTTTCTTCGGTTTCATTGTTGTTTGGAATTAAACAGAAAATTCCCAACAGAAATAAATAAATATCTTTTTGATTATTGATACTGGTTTGTTCGAGAATCTAAAGAGAATTGTTTGTTCGAGAATTGTTTACTTTTATTGTCGATTTGGGTGTAGAGTCAACCATTTACTTTGTGACTGTAATTGGCTCCCGTTCATACTCAATTTGAACGTTTCATTTTTATTAATGCCCAGCTGTTCTTCAACAGTTTGATCCCAGCTGTTTTTCTCGATGCTGTTTTAGTTTTTGCTAATAATCATCGTGGTGGATGCTTTGGCTTTTTCCCGGTTGCAGCCCCATATTGGGGACTCGTTTAACTTATCATATTGGAGAAGGGTATAGTCAAATTGTAATAATTTTTTTTTAATGAAAAGAGAGGTTTGGTCTTCATGGCTTTTTCTCTCATGGATGACCTATGGAATTAATGTCCATAAGGGATGGTGCAACATTTTTATACAATGGCTTTATTATGTCTAACATCTCTTTGCAGAATTCACATAGTAGGCTAATAATATTTTTTGACTTAGCATTTTATTTTTAAAACAATATAGCTAAAACAAAAATATTTTGTAAAATTTATCTCTAATCTATCACAATCTCTAATCTATGTCATGCAAATCTCCAACCATCGCAATGTGCGTGAACGAATGGAAATTAGAGAAAATATTTTGAAAGATATCGCCTAGATTTACTCTCCACCAGCACATATTCATTTTCTATCCCAAAAAAATATTTACATGATATAGTGCACATAGCTCAAGATTTCAAAAAAGATGCAATAGAAAGAGCATAATTCTAGCCAAATCTTTTTTCAAAGTGTGTTGCCCATCACACTCAAGTCCACTTAAAAATAATATCAATGTACTTTTTATATCTTTAAAGAAAAGAATATGAAAAAAAATTGCTAATATTTATAAAGAGATAAATAAGCCAAATAAGTTAACATAAAATATTTTATTTAAATAAAAAATATTTTATTTATCAATAGTATATATTAACTTTATGATATATTGTAAAAACATCTTTTAATATCATAAAAATATTTTTTTTTAATTACATTTTTAAAATAATGTATAAAATATAATAATTATTTTTATAAAAATATATAATATATTAATCTTTTCAATTTATATATGTAATAATTACATTTATAAAAGTCTAAAATATATAATTTAAATAAGCGTAATGATTAAAAACATGTGTTTTCTCCTAAATAATAACAACCTCAAAACTAAAAAAATAAAATATATATTTTAAATTGCTACAGAGTCTTCATATTTGACGCTTTTAGTGCATTCAAAAAAGATAATATCACTCATGTATTCCTTCAGCCCCATTACTCTCTCTATATTCTTTCTCTAGTCAATCCACATAGGAAATAAATATATGGCTATTATATTTTTCATATTTGAAAACATTATATTTTTTACTTTTGAGAATGGTTACTTCCAGAATCTAAAGAGAATGGTTTGGTTTTTTAGTGCATTTGGGTCGAGTCAACCATTTACTTTGTGACTGTGCCCTGGCATGACCCAAATCATTCATATTCAGCCTCTTTGTTTAATGCCTGCTACTCAACAATCTGATCAGTGACGAATACCCAGTTATTCATTTCGATGTTGTTTTAGTTTTTGCTGTAATCATCATGCAGGTGGATGCTCTGGCCTCGCTGGTTGCAGTCCTGATATTCATCTCGCAGCTTGCGCACTCCCATGGAAGTACTTCACGTTTCTCTTTCCCATCGTTTGGCAATAACAACCGCAACCAGTTAATATACATGGGAAACGCCTCGTTTTCTCCTTCACATGGTTACATCGATCTCACTCCGTCGCCAACCGCCAAATCCAACGCTTCTTTTAATCAGACGGATCAATATTCTCAAATGGCCAACTGCATCGGAAGGGTCCTCTACAGTAAACCAATAACTGTGTGGCCGACCACATTTACGATCACTTTTACCATGCTCGTCCGCAGCATCACCAGTCCTACTGGGCAGAAGAATTTCAATGCCGACGGTCTGGCCTTCATCATAGTCCCCACCAACAAACCCTTTCTTCCCGAAAGCTTCGGATCGTTTCTGGGCGTCTTTGATCCATCAACAGACGGAAACGCAACAAATCAGCTAGCCGTCGAATTCGACACCTTCAAGAACGAATTCGATCCGGATGACAACCATGTCGGAATAGATATCCAGAGCATCAAATCCAATGTGACCGTCGGCCTGGGACGGCACAGCATCCACATCAAATCAGGGCGACCGATAAGGGTTCGAATCCATTACGATGGCTGGAACAAGACCCTGCAAATACACGCCGCCTATGCAGATCGACCACTTCGCTACGCGAGAATCTTGAACCGCACAATCGAGCTGTCAAGAACCGTTCCGCGATCAGTCTATGTTGGATTCTCCGCGGCAACTGGGAATTCTTATGAGATTCAACGTATTTTGGACTGGAATTTCAGTTCGAAGGCCTTGCCCGTGTCGTCTCTTGCTACAGCGTCTGTCGGAGAACGAAGGTCGAAAAGAGAATCGAGGAGGAGTGGCCTGAAGATCGGCCTTATTGTCGGTTCGATTGCAGTCGGATCTGTGGTGTCGGCGTGGTTCGTTGGTAGAAGAATAGAAAGAAGACGAGATGCGGGGTCAATCTCACACCGGAGGCTTAGCGGGGAGCTAGCAATTATGACGGGGTTATCGCCAGACTCGCCTTACGGCCCTCACGCGTTCTCCTACACACGATTGTCGGCTGCCACAAAGAACTTCAGCGAGACGGAACTGCTTGGAAGTGGGGGCTTCGGGAGCGTTTACAAGGGAACTCTGGAAGGCCGAGATGGAGCGGCAGCACTCGTGGCGGTGAAGAGAATCTCTGCCTGCTCGAGACAGGGAGAGCGGGAATTCATGTCGGAGATCAGCACCATAGGCCGACTTCGACACAGAAACTTGGTGGAGCTCCAGGGCTGGTGCCACGAGAACGACGAGCTGCTGCTTGTGTATGACTATATGCCAAATGGCAGCCTCGACAAAATCATCTTCAGGCAGCAAGAGGATGAGCATCAGAATCAGAATCAACCCTGTCTGAATTGGGCGCGCAGGCACCGAATCTTATGCGGGCTGGCTTCGGCGTTGCTGTACCTTCACGAAGAATGGGAGCAGAAAGTCGTCCACCGAGACGTTAAGCCCAGCAACGTTATGCTTGACGGAGACTTCAATGCCCGTTTGGGTGACTTCGGGCTCGCCCGACTCATTGAGCACGACGAGACATCTCCAGCTGTCTCCACCAAGTTAGCAGGGACGCCTGGCTACTGGGCGCCAGAATGCGGTTACACCGGCAACGCCACTTCGGAGTCAGATATTTACAGTTTTGGGGTCGTCATGTTGGAGGTGGTAAGCGGCAGGCGGGTGGTGGAGCGATATCCGCTATCAGAAGAGGAGAATTTGGTAGACTGGATATGGGATCTTTACGGGCATGGAAGAGTTACGGAGGCGGCAGATCCGAGATTGAATGGTGATTTTGAGGAAGAGCAGATGGAACGAGCACTGATTTTGGGACTTGCTTGCTCGCATCCTGATCCCAAACTGCGTCCTTCGATAAGGCAAGCGCTGAATGTTCTTCTAAACCCCAATGAGCGGTTGATATCGCTTCCTTCTTCGAGGCCATTGGCTATATATGTCGCTTTGCCACCTCTAGCTGCACTTGATTCTCGCTCTGCTTTATCCCGTTCAACAGATGCTGTTCGCGCCGCGGCTTGTAGCAGCCATGGAATCGCTTCAGTGCAGATTCCACCGTAAGTTATGGTAAAAAGGGATTAAACTCATCATCGGAATGAATGCATGATCATCATCTGACGCAGCATCCGTCGCATGGCATCGTATAGGAAAATATTCGATATTTATGTGAATTATTATTGTGTTATTTCTTAACTTTGTTTAAGTTTCATAAGAATTTCTGAAATACAACTACACCTACAGTATTGCTTGGATTTTTGTAAATTTGATAGAAAATTTTGAGGTGAAATTTTAATTTGTGTTATTTAAATTGGTTTTTGATTTTATATATGGATTAAGCACTTTGAAAACCCTTGGGACATTTCTTTTGTGTAGGGGTTACCCATCAAGCTTGTGATTTCAATAAATTCCCTCAAGATTTGTGTAGGGATTACCCATCAAATTTGTGATTTCAATAAATTCCCACAAGATTTTAGAGAAATTAGACCAGGAAAACTTCCAAAAAAATTTCACTAAAAACAACTATATTGTTAATATCATTACTAAATCTTTTATATTATGGTATTTATTTTCAATTGTATCCAAAACTGTCACGATGGAGCGAAAAAGAATGAAATAATAAATTTGAGTTAAAAAATTTATCTAATTTAAATTATGAAATCTATTTATAATTCAAGTTTTATAAATATTTTGAAATATTAAATTTATTTGTATATTTAAAAACTCTATTTTAAATAATAAAAAACCATTTATTAAAAAAATTATCATTCAATTTCTACATAATAAACTAAAATTGAAGTATAAAATTGATAGGCAAGAAAACAGGTTGTGGACAATTCCATTTAAATAATTATATACAATGTGAAATCCAATGGACAAGTCCATTTAAATAACTATATACATTGTGAAAACGAAATTTATGTATGCAACTACATAAATTTTTCTAACTACATTTATGTAATTTATGTATTCAACTTTGTATGATTTTCATTTATGTATTTAACTTTCTATGATTTTTAACAAAAACATGGAAGGTTTGTTTGATGGTAATGGCTTATTTTTTTATTTTTTATTGGTAAATTATTATAGATATTTTTTTTAGATAGTTTGTTACAATAGATTTCATAGAATTATGTTTAAAATCTGAAATCTATATTACAAGAGTTAATTTCCTCTTAAATTTATTGATTTTTTAATTAATGTGTTATGTTTATGCATGCAATAGATAAAATTTGTAGAAAATAGTGAAATACTACAAATAAAAAATTAACACAAGATATAACTTAGGAAACCCAACTCGTTGATCCACTCTATTTATATGAATGAAAATCGATGCAAGTAAAAAGAAATGAGATTTGCCACAATGCAAAAAACCTCTCTGTCTTCCCTCTCTCTATACAATCTTGGCTACTCTGCTCGTATATGAAACAAAAAGCAGTTGAATTGCATGGAACCCCCTTTTCCTCCTAATGGCTTAGTTATAACATAATCTAATACCCTACTACTTTCTAAGTTTGACTCCCTCAAGGCTTAGCTAGAGTTATAATTTTGACTCTTCAAGAGTCTTCTTCATTACAATAACTTGGCTATCTTATTTTCCATGAATAATGTAGGACGATGTGGCATCCTTTGAAATCATGGTAGTTAAAATAGGAAGACCACCTATTGGGTGGCATAACTTTTGCATATGGACTCAAAGGCATATGTGCATATAATATTGCTAAAAGGTGAAATGCTTAAGAAGAAAAAATTTAATCCCCCAATAAATGTTTCATGCCTCAAACTACTTTCAGGTGCCCCCAATTTCCCAAACAAGGTCTCACAAGTAAAAAGGGTCTTTTGAGCTTATTTCTCCATGTTTTCCACTTTGAAAGCATCGAGATTAGTGAAAGACAATATAATAAAATATGGATCACACCTCCACATTTTGAGGAGATTTTGGTCCTAAAGATTTTATACCGAATGAGGTGAGGAATTGTTTCATCTCCCTTCTCTCAAGTGTACCGTTTAACCTTGCCTAGAATCTATTCTTTCAAACGAATCCACCAAAGGTCATGTTGACCTTGTCTCATAGTTTCGAATCTCTTCTACAAAATTGCATCTTCTTTCAAATCTACCTAAGAATCTTATACCAAATCCTATACATAAGGGAGGACTTGTCCCTCTTCCTAGTCTAGCATGAAAGACTCATAGATTTCCAGATTCCCTACATTCACCGCTAAGTGAATGCACATGTATGGGAAAGTACGAGTCTATAAACATTATCTCCCATGTTTTCTAGTATCTTAAAAAGACCATATCATAGAGCCCTGATTTTCTTACCAAGACTCCATAGCATCTCCTTATGCAAAGACTGTAAAACCATATATTTTATGTAAAATTGTTATTATCAACGGGGAGACTCATATTTCAGGGAGTTACCCCTCCCATTAAAATATTTGCTATGCATATGTGTAAATAGTAATAATGATGAAGATGAATAATTGAATGTTTCCGCTGTGCATGTGAATGTTATACTAAGGAAAGTTGAAAAATAAACTAAGTATAGAAAGTAGGCGTAGTCAACACTTACAAGTATTGTTAAAAAGAAAGTGGGTGGTGGTGTGCACCCCCCATCGTGCGGTTGGAAGAGTACTGCCAGGGTAGGGGCATGAAACTTTCCAATCTTCCCCTCCCTTCCCCCACTTTTGGCTCCTCGGAGAACTTAGATGTTGAAATCTCCATTCTCATGGCCATGACACCCTCAACAATGCTAATAGGTTCTCGGGAAATTAGATGACATCTGGCTAGTACCAACGACCCCTCTTAGCTTGTTTGAGGTCCTAAGGGGGGAATGTGCCTCAGTCTACTCAGTCATCTCAACCCACTCTTGTCGCTTCAACTCTCAATGTCCACCAACCCAATGCTTCTACTCCTGAGTGCCGAGTTCAAAATCTAGATGAGTACAGAGGAGGATGTGTCGTGGAATGGGAACCAGAAATGATCACTGATTCTAATGCCAAAGTATTCTCTTCCATTGGAGATAGGCTTCCTATGCATACACTTCTACTTGTTTTGTTTTCCTATGGTTTATATGGCCTTTACTCTTTACTTACAGTTACTTTCAATGTGCCTTTAAGCATTATGTTGTTGGTGTTTGCAGTAAAAATAAAAAAATCTATAACAATTACACTATCTTCCTCAAGGGACCATCTCGTTTTCCCCAAAATTAAATAATCACCCATTTTACTTAATCACGACACTGATGAGTCAACACTTCTTTACCATGTAAACGTGGTGATCATGCACCACTATATTTATTCTAAATATATTTCTATAATAATATTATTTGAAAATTAGCTTGTAAAAAAAATAAAAATTTAAATATCCATATTTATTAAAATAAAATAAAATAACCTTTCTAACCTACGCTGAACCATAAATAATATTCTTGATAACCATTACTTTGTTGAACCAATTTTCTTTCATACGGTTCTTTAGAATGACATTTCACATATAGATATTAAGAATGGATGTTTAATGGTTGAATGAGTGAACCAATTGTGATTGTTCTTATTTTTTCATGAATTTAATTGGGTGTGTTTTTGTTTAAGAGAAAATTTATTTAAAATAACATTTCAAATAGTGAAATGTGGCCGGGTTGACTGACTCACCGAGTCTAATTGCCCCTAGAAAAACAAGATGAGATTTCAAATAGTATTAATAGTTCATTGTCCATAGCCAACAGATTGACAGTCAAGATGAGATTTCAAATTGTATTAATAGTTCATTGTCCATAGCCAACAGATTGACAGTTAATTCGTCACCCACTGATTCAAAAAAAACAGACAAAATATGTCCGTTAATGAGTGATGGCGTTTAAATAATTAAAATTAAAAATAATTGAAATGAAATATATAGTAAATTTTGACGTCAATCAAATGAAACTAATTGTTTTATGTTTTAAAGTTTTTTGGTTTTTTCTTTTATTTAGTTTTATTTTTTTTAAATAATTAATATTTTACTAAAAATTTGTTTGATTTATAATATTTTTATTTTATTTTTTAGAAAATAAATAAATAAATATAAATTTGAGTGAAATTTGTTTCACCTCATTCCAATCAAATTTCCAATCACAAGTTCTAAAGATAAAAGGGTTAAACAATGCCCAAACTAAATTTTTTTCATTATGTAGTTCGGTTTATATGCATAATTACTTAATTTGTATAGTCTAACGAGAGGGAGGAGTTGCCCGGAAAGTTATGGAAATTTTGGTTATATTTAGAGAAAATCGGGCAAGAATTTTTGTAAATCCCAGTTATAGTTCTTAAACTTCAAAATTTAGGTGACCTAGATGTTTTTGATGGTGCTGAATCCATTTCTATCATAAAAAATAAGATTCAAACACTACCTCTACAAAAATTTTGTTTACCGAAATTCTAATCTTTTAATCATTCGAACCATTCCTCCACCTCATTAGACTTACTCAACACAATATCGCTCCATCGCTCCGCTAATTGCGTTTGCCCGTTAGTCTTTCAACGAGCTTGAAAATGCGTACGTAATTTCATATTTCTTGCATTAATCAAACATGATACTTTGATACTTCGAATTATTTGGGTAGCAAGTCAATATATTGTTATTGGAATATATTTTAGTTTAGGATTCTTGAGTTACTCAAGATAATGCTTTGAATTATTTGTGTACGATATACTTTGAAAATGCGTACGTAATTTCATATTTCTTGCATTAATCAAACATGATACTTTGATACTTCGAATTATTTGGGTAGCAAGTCAATATATTGTTATTGGAATATATTTTAGTTTAGGATTCTTGAGTTACTCAAGATAATGCTTTGAATTATTTGTGTACGATATGCTTATGTGGTTTGAATTAGTAAAGATAATGTTTTGAATTATTTGTGTATGATATATTAATTTAGTTATATATATATATATATAAATGGTTTATTTTTAGTTATTATTATTATTATTATTAAATATAATTTATAGTTTTTTAATTATTATTATTTTTAGATATAAGTTATAGTTTTTTGTTTTTATTGATATTTGTATAAATATAATTAAGGGTTTGGAGTATATTTTAAAATTAATTATGTTTGGCTAAGAGTTTGTTTTCCTCAATTTCTTCCGCCAGATTCCGTCACCGGAATCTCCAAAAAGTCGCATTATAGACAACTCCGAAACGGAGCTGTCTATAATGCGACTTTTTGGAAGCCTTTCCGCTAGGTTTTTCTGGTCAAAATCCGGTAGCAATTTATTGGAATCGCAAGTTTGATAGCTAGTTTTTGCACAATCAAAGCGTCCTAGGGGTTTTCCAAGGTGCTGAATCCAAATATGCAGTTAGAAAATCATTTTAACTGCAACAAATCAAGATTTAACCTCAATCTCTTCCGCCAGATTCCGTCACCGGAATCTCCAAAAAGTCGCATTATAGACAACTCCGAAACGGAGTTGTCTATAATGCGACTTTTTGGAAACTTTCCGCTAGGTTTTTCTGGTCAAAATCCGGCAGCAATTTATTGGAATCGCAAGTTTGATAGCTAGTTTTTGCACAATCAAAGCGTCCTAGGGGTTTTCCAAGGTGCTGAATCCAAATATGCAGTTAGAAAATCATTTTAACTGCAACAAATCAAGATTTAACCTCAATTTCTTCCGCTAGATTCCGTCACCGGAATCTCCAAAAAGTCGCATTATAGACAACTCCGAAACAGAGTTGTCTATAATGCGACTTTTTGGAAGCCTTTCCGCTAGGTTTTTCTAGTCAAAATCCGACAGCAATTTATTGGAATCGCAAGTTTGATAGCTATTTTTTGCACAATCAAAGCGTCCTAGGGGTTTTCCAAGGTGCTGAATCCAAATATGCAGTTAGAAAATCATTTTAAATGCAAAAAATCAAGATTTAACCTCAATTTCTTCCGCCAGATTCCGTCACCGGAATCTCCAAAAAGTCGCATTATAGACAACTCCTAAGGAAACAGTTAACTGCCCAAGAGCCAAAAGTATTTGGTAGGAGCGATACCCTGTCACTTTACGAATAACCTTACCAATCACCTTAGTTAACGGCCCAAGACCCATACGAATCACCTCAGTTAACGGCCCAAGACCCAGACGCATGTGGCACAAGTGAAACCCTACCCCTTTACTTACCACCTTGATAGTGGCATGATATTCTTGATGCATTCAGAAATATCAAACGCTTTTAACAATTAAATTATGATAGGTTTTCCCACCTTATAAAATAAATATAACTATAATAATTTTATTAATAATATTTCAAATATTTTAAACTAATTAATAAAAAAAAATTCTTTTTCAATTTAATGTTATAATATTTTTGAAATATTATATCAAATATAATTATTTGATATATCTCACACAAGAAACTTTAAATCCATACCAGTGGAAGACAAATTCTTCACATTTTGACTAAACTCCCTTTACAAAACTAAAAAGAATTACTTTATAAAATTTCATAATTTTATTAATTTTAAATTTAAAAATAAAAATAAAAGGATCATATTTACAATTTATATTAAATATTATATATTTGATTTATTAATTTTATTTATATTAATAAAATTATTTTTTTCTAATTTTAACTTATAATTTTCATGACAAAAATAAAATAAATGTTTTTAATTATGTTATCTATTCAAATTATAAATTCATTAAAATTTACATATCATTTTCATATATAAAAGTGACTTTTTTATATTTAATTTATTCATTTATTTACAGTATCAAGTTGTTTTTTTGTTTAAGTTTAAGTTAGTTGAATCTTAAGTTTAAGTTAGCTAAATCTGTTTGATAATAAAGCAATTTAACCTCACCAGTATTTTCAATATTGAAATTGATTTTAATAAAAATTCAAAATAAACCAAAAAACCATACAAATACAAAAGAGACATCAAATCAATTGAAAGTTAAATTACAAACTTTGTAGAAATAAAAAGAGAAGAGAAGCCAAACTATAAACAAAGTTAGAAGCCATGCTGGAAAATAAATTTGCATCTCTTGAAGACATGATCCAATAACAAATAGAACTATTGGAGAATAAAATGGAGGCAATGGAGACTAGGTTGCAGGTTATAGAAAAACAAAACCAAGATACTAACCAAACATCCGAGCAAGGAGATGTTGATACTTTAGAGAGCCTTAAAATGAACAGCATGATTAAAGAACTAGAAGAAAAAGTTAATAGCCGCCTCACCCTAAATAATGTGGTAGATAAATTAGATATCAAACCAATTAAAGATGAAATGAAAAAATTAATAGAATTAGACCACGAGTGTAACAAATGGGCCTTGAACCTTATAATCTTCGGTTTAAAAGAGGAGGTAGATGAGGATACTTTAGCCATAGCCCAGACAGAATTACATAATAGAGTACAAATCGAAACAACGTGTCTCACAGAAACAACAAGGTTGGGGAAATTAACCGAGAATAAAGGAAGACTGATCCGAATAAAGGTGAGCTCTACTAATCATAAGTACGACATACTTAGTAAAACATCAAGTCTAAAAGGAACCAAAATATTTATAAATGAAGATCTCATTCCAGAATATCAAGCAAAATTAAGAAAGGAGGTTCAAAAGGTAAAAGAAGCTAGAAAGGAAGGAAAA
The DNA here is from genome assembly GCA_031772625.1 of Pinus tabuliformis. Classification (NCBI taxonomy): domain Eukaryota; kingdom Viridiplantae; phylum Streptophyta; class Pinopsida; order Pinales; family Pinaceae; genus Pinus; species Pinus tabuliformis. The sequence goes on from CM062804.1 coordinate 1,229,394,801, forward strand.
TGGGCAATAATCAGAAATAGAAAAGCCTTTATTTGAGATAGAAACCAAAAATATAATAATAAATAACAATTCAACATGCTCCGGATTCTTTCTTGGAACTGTCAGGGTTTTCCATGGAACAAAGGCCCCAAGCTAAGTTGGATCTCAAATGATGTTGATATTATTTTTCTTGTTGAAACTTGGGAGCACGAAGAATCTAAGGTCCCTAACATAGATGGCTTTATGCTATGGTCTACCTGGAACAAGCCATCCTCCCATAGAGGCATTGGGAGAATAGCTTGTTACTATTAAGAAGAACATCTCCCCCCATGCTAGTATTTATAAAAACAACCCTTACAACCAATATAGTTGGATAGAGATCAGTGACATTAATAATAAAAATAACTACATAGCAATATGTTATTTTCCCCCCATCAATTCTAACTTCTTTAAGAAGAAGAATCTAGATAAAAATAGTCCTTACAATGGTTTAAAGAATGATATTTCTAGCCTAAGGAATGAAGGTAATATCCTTTTAATAGGTGACTTTAATGCTAGAACTTCAAGTAACCAAGCTATTATTCTAAGCAATCATTCCAACCGTAATCCTCTTTGGTTAGACGAAGACCCTACTCTGGCTAGTAGGTACAAAAGGAGCTCTGAAGACCTCGGGGAGAATTAGTTTGGGTCGAAGCTAGTCAAGCTCTGTAGTGCTCAGGATCTCATAATTTGGAGCGGTTTAAAGAAGTGGCCCAATTCTAGCCAGATGACCTGCATCCATGGGCTTGGTAGCAGCATGGTAGACTATGTTATTTCCGATCTCCCTTTATACAATGAAATAATAAATTTTGACATCTTAAACAACCACGAGCCTGACTCTGGTCATAGGTCATTACTTGTAACTCTCAATTTTATCATGCATAGAAATCCCATAGAAAATAATCCTTATAGCCAAAAGAACTTAATATTTGATAGAAATAAAAACGATCTCTTTCTAAATTAATTAAAAACTAATTTGCTTCCTTTATCTAGTATAGACAACATAGAAGACCTCTATCATAATTTTACTACAACCCTCTCATATTCTATTAACAAGTTCTCAATTAAAGTTTCAAATAATAAAAGAAATAACAAAACCAACCCATGGTATGACAAAGATTGTAAAAGTGCGAGGAGAGCAATTAAGGAAGCTGTTGATGAGTCTCTTAAAATGGGCAATATAAAAATGTACAAAGCCGTAACTAAAAGGAAAAAGAGGCAGTACATTCGTCAAAGACAAGAGAATCTCTTACACCTCTCTAAGGTAGCTCCTAAGAAATTTTGGAGGTAGATTTTGACTAGAAAAACTAAAAATAATAATAAAATTGCTCTACACGTTTGTAATTCCTATCTTAAAAAGATTTATGAATCTCCAAATGTCATGGATAACTTTGAAACCCCGCTCACAACGAAAGAAGTTTTCTCTCTAGAAGAAATTGAGTTTGGGGTTAATCGCCTGGCTAATGGGAAAGCTAAGGACATTGAAGGTTACCAGGCAGAAATCTTAAAAATTGGAGGTCATGTCCTCATCCCCCACATCAACAAGCTTTTCAATCAAGCAGTTGATGAGCCCCAAATTTGGTAACATTTTGGGCTCATTTGGCCTAACTACCTTTGCTCAATCCTTCATTTTTCATAACTTATGCATCATTTTTTAGTATGTTTATGTCATTTGTACGAATAAGGGCAGTCATTATTCCTAGGTGGCTAACACGTGCTCATTTCAGGTTTTTTGGCACATGATTGGAACAAAACCGAGCAAATAAGGACAAGGAGACAGCCAAGATGGGGTTGAGGATTCGTAGGAGGATTTTCCAGCATTAAAAGGCCTTCCTCGGGATCTTCACCCCCAACTCCGAGCTCTAACAGCCACCACAACCGGATTAGAAGGCAGCCAAACGGATTTTGAGGAAGCAGCAGTTCACTCCTAGTTTGGTCAGCCGAGTCCCACTAATTTAGGAGGCTAGCTTGGGGCCTCGTGATGTATAAATGCTAAGGCTTTAGCCTTCGAAAAGGACTTTTGAAACATTGTTGCACATCCTGCACTACGAGCTGCTAGCTTAGTTTTGCTCTTTTGTAGCCATTATTGGCATGCTATTTGACTTATGATTATTATTTTTTAATGGAAGGCAGTCGGATTTGATCTTAGTTCTGAGCTTTTAAAGGAGCCATAGCTCTCGGGGTTGGGCCCAACCTGAGAGCCTAAGGCCTCCTTCCTTTGTATTGTTATCTTTTTCTTCAGCATTATGTTTTTTTGTTCCTTTGCATGCATTTAGAATGCAGTTTGTTGAGTTAGATTTCTTGGTGTGGTTAAGTAGGTCATTTTCATAAGATAGAATTGCTTCCGTTGTTTAGAGTAGAGTGAAGAGATTGGAGTTGATAAAAGTTCTAAAAAAAGGGTTGCCTGCACACTCATTTTCACCTCTTTCTAGGGGCTGGAATTGCAGACAGTGCTGCCCACCAAAAACATTGGTTTACAAATTCATGCAATCTGTGGTGCAATATTTTCGTTTGTAGAAGTTGCCCATGCGTTCAGATCTCTTGGAATGTTCTTTGCTTCAGTACCATACATGGTTTTTCCTTAAGAATAACGTTGTTGTTCATTCGTTCCATTAAACAGTTAGGAATGTTTTGATTATATGCAAGACATGGATGATTTGATTCAGTTTGCACTGTGTAGTACTATTCCCTCACTCTCTCATCCTTCTAAGCCTTGCCCAGACCAGTTACTCATCTCCCAATCAAACCCCTTGTCTCTCAGCTACACTACTGCCCACATTATCCTCCCTTTTCGGCGTTCCATTCCATCTACTCTCCTTTAGACAAACCAGCTTAGCACACCCCCTCATCATCTCATCTCTCTGTCACTGAGTCATTCTAAACCTCTCTCCTACCTCCCTATCCACCCATGCAGCCTCTTCCACTCACCCATCACCCAAAAATCTGATTGTAGAACATCCTGTAGGAATTACTGAACATCCTGTAGAAGTTCTGAAACATCCTGTAGAACCCCTGCAGACTTCCTGTAGAAGCTCATCAACACGGTTTCTTGGGAGCCAAACTTTATGAGACTCTCTGGAAGGGTGTTAGGGACCCCTTAGACCCTATCTGAACTCTCCCAACCTTTTTCAAGCCTTCCTCTTCCCTGATCCACCTCTGCACAAGTAAAAAAACTAGTTAAAATCACATGCATGATAATCTTGATAATTGAAACAAAAATACAAAAAGTGTTTTCTTCAGATAGAGGTAGACTAGACACATGCATTTCACCTTCATAGAAGTAATGGCATCGCTTTCAGTAGTTTGCATTCCCATCTCTGCATCAGTGAGACTAGCTGGTAGAATTAGGGTTTGCTAGGGTTTGTGTTTCTTGTTGGCTTTCAGTTCCTTTTTGCAAATAGATTAGCTTCTTTTGATATTAGCTTCTGCCCATCAGTTAAAAAGCTTCTTCTAAGAGCTCATAGAAGTTGGCTTGAGCCCCTAGCGGACTTGTGCCAGCTGACCAAGTGACAGCTGCAACAAGAGCTAGTACTTGTGCATACAGCACCATCGCTTCCAAGTTTGTTACGAACTACCGGGTTGATAAAACTAAAGAAGGAAGCTCCAGGAGTTGTAGCATTATTGCTACAATACTAGAGCCCACCATCTTTTTGGCGCCATTGCCGGGGAAGCGTCAGAGTATTGGTGATTGTTGCTTTTCTTCTACTTTCCTACTCTCGCCTTCTGCTAAGTAGTATTTCATTTCCATTCTGCAATTTCCTTTCTGCAAGAGTAGCATAGACATTTCCTGCTTTCATAGATTAACATTTCAATTCCGCAATTCCCTTTCTGCAAGCGTAGATTAGCATTTCAATTCTGCAAGCATAGCTTAGCATTTCATTTCTGCAATTTCATTTGAGCAAAGTAGATTAGTTCTTTCATACTTTCATTTCAATTCCGCATTTCCATTTCAGCAAGATAGTTAGTTGCAGTTCAATCTATTTTAGTTTTTCCGGTACGAGGAAAAAACAAAAGCAATCAGAAGTCTTTTCATTTCATGCCTCATAGAAACCGAGATAAAACAGGAAAATTCTTACCCAACACCCCCACCACATCACTAAGTCACCCTTCTCTCTTCTTTGGTGACAGTGATCCAGAAGAACCTATAGGCGAACCTCCTGAGATATACGAATACCCTATAGCAGAAGAAGAATTAGAGAACACTCCATCTGAAGCTATGGCTGACAATAGGGGAGAAAATGAGAGAATTGAGGGTGCCTTCCCCATCCGAGAGACCAATGGGGACATGAAAATGAAGAACATTAGCCCCTCCGCTTTACCTCACTTCCATGGACTGACTACTGAAGATCCTGATACCTTCCTGTTTGAGTTTTCCATCCTTTGTCGAACCTATGACTATACCGAGGATGAGCAGAAACTGAAACTCTTCCCCTCTACCCTTAAGGATGCAGCACTACGCTGGTTCATGGGCTTACCTGGGAACAATATCACCACTTGGGCCCAGATGCAGCAAGCTTTCAATACCAAGAACCGGGACTACTGTGGGTCCAAGGAAACCAAGGGAGAAATCTTTCGGATGACCATGGGAAATGATGAGTCTTTAGAAGATTACGAGGAAAGGTTCCAACTCAGCTATAAATGGGCCAGGTGCACACTTGACCCTGAATCGCTCAAGTTGGTCCTGCTCCGAGGAGTCCCTGAAGACCTCTTAGATACCCTTCACATGCTAGCTGGAGGAGATATTTACCAACTACCTTATGAGGACATAAAGACTGTGTTTAGAAACCACTCTAGGGCAGCCCGGAAAAGAGGTAGAGGAAACATCCTCTCAGCTGGTATTCCTTTCTCCAAACATGAGTTTGCAAATCAATTAGAGGACCTCAAGAGTGAGGTGAGACAGACCATCGCCATGCAACTTGATACATTCCGAATCCAGCAGAAGAAAGAGGAAGCTGAGAGGGCTTTGGCTATTTTCTGCCCTAGGTGTACAAGGAAACACCCTAAGAACGAGTGCCCATTACATTCAGTTGAGGTATGCTTTGTCTGTGAGGAGGACCACCCCACAAACCAATGTCCAACCTTACCTGGGCTTAAAGCCATGTATCAAGGGACAGAAGCGCCCACTGAACCTCTCTATTTCCTCAACCAAAGAAGGCCACATGGACCTAGACCTTACCAACAAGGGATGCAAGGGGCACCCCAAACCTATTACAGCCCCAACCAATCTTCTCCTATGCCTTCCTGGGGACCCCCTGTTCATCCTTCCTGGTCTATACCTCCTCCATGGTCTTACCCACCTCAATACCATACTCAGCCCACTACTCCTTCGTTTCACTCACATGCCCAGCCATAGCCTCAGTGGAATGCACCTCAACTGGGGTGGAGGCCCGAGTACAATACTCCTCCCGCCATTTTGCCTCCACCACCGGCTCAACCACAACCATTACCTCCTGCTCCTCCAAGGCAACCCCAAATGCCTGCTCAACCGAACCCGAACCCCAACAACAGACAGGCCCAGCAGGTATATACTAGGGAAACATCATGCCCTACCTATGCTGTGGAGATCCAGGAGATCAATCTGTGATCTAGAAAGACTCTTCCGGATCGCCAACTTCCTCCCCCAGAGGACGAGGAAGATAAACAAGAAACTGAACCAAAGGCCATTCCACCCTTTCCTGAGAGACTAACGGCCACCACACAACCCAACCCAGAGGAGGATGAGCTTCTGGGAGAACTCAAACAGTTGTCTGTGAGAATACCACTTCTCCAAGCCATCAAAGATGTACCGATATACAACAAACTGGTTAAGGAAAAGTGTTTCAGACACCCAGGCAGGCGAAAAAGAGATGCTTCAACCATCAATGTCATGGGACAACTGTCTGATCTTATGTTGGGGCAGGCCATCTGCCCAAAGTATTTGGATCCTGGGAGTCCTGTAGTGGATGTCCACATCAATGGCACCATCATACCTCACACATTGATTGATCTGGGGGCTGCCATTAATGTGATGACCAACGATACCATGCTCAAAATCAACCTTCAGGGTTCCCTGAGAAAGAACTCGACAGTGCTACAACTAGCAGATCGCTCCACTGTGACTCCCGAGGGGATTGTAGAGGATGTCTTGGTCGTTGTTGACTCTTGGGAGTACCCTGCAGACTTCTTGGTTCTGCAACCAAAGGCAAAGCTTACTGGATACCCTCTTATTTTGGGAAGGCCTTGGTTAGCCACTGCATATGCTTACATAAGCTGTCGTGCAGGAAACATGACCATAAAAAATGGTCCTATGTCCAAGCAACTAGTTCTGTACCCTCCTGCCCAACCCTTATTAGAGCATGACTTACCACTTTGGTTGGAGGAAGGAGAAGATGATGAGGTGTACTCAGCACCTTTGTGCACCCTAGACACCACTAGGGGAGGCCTCCCAACAGAGGATGATTTGATTGAGACCTTGATCCAGACTCCACCTCCCAGTGCATTGTCCTTAGAGGAATTGGTGGAGGATGCCCAAGCCAACACCTTAGTGGACCTTTGTGTGACCGAACCTGTCACTCCCAGAGTAAAAAATGTGGAGTTCGGCCCTGAGAGAACGTTAAATATCAGCTCCTCCCTATCTCCTTCCCAGGAAAAGGAGTTGTGTAGTCTGTTGGCTAGTCATCTAGATGCTTTTGCTTGGAACTATAAGGAGATGAAAGGAGTTCATCCTTCGGTCTGTACCCATCACATCTACATCAAAGAAGACTGTAAACTGGTTAGGCAACCCCAAAGGAGAATGAATCCAGCCCTTAAGGACATCGTCAAGGAGGAATTACAAAAACTGTTGGATGCTGGATTCATTTACCCCATCTCGGATAGCGAATGGGTGTCCCCTTTGGTGTTGGTTCCCAAGAAAAACGGGAAGTGGAGAATTTGTGTGGACTACCGAGAACTGAACAAGGCCACCAAGAAAGACCATTTTCCTCTACCCTTCATAGATCAAGTGTTGGATGGCCTGGCAGGAAAGAAGTTTTTCTCTTTCCTAGATGGGTTTAGCGGGTATAACCAGATCCAAATCAGCCCGGAAGACCAAGATAAGACCACCTTCACTTGTCCTTGGAGTACCTTTGCTTACCGAGTTCTTCCCTTTGGACTATGCAATGCTCCTGCCACCTTCCAGAGAGCCGTCTTGAGCATCTTTTCTGAGCTGGTCCATGATTCGGTGGAAATCTATATGGATGACTTCACTCCTTATGGGTCCAACTTCCAGGAAGCATTGTCCAATCTGGGGAAAGTCCTAACCAAGTGCATTGAGATGAACCTGTCCCTTAGTCCTGAAAAGTGTGAATTCTTGATGACTGAAGGGACTGTGCTAGGCCATACCATTTCTTGTCAAGGATTACAGGTGGATCCTAACAAAATTTCTCTCATCAAGAAGGTTCCACCTCCTCAGAAGGTAAGAGATGTTCGAAGTTTCTTAGGATTAGCGGGATATTATAGGAGATTCATTAAAGACTTCAGCAAGCTAGCCTCGCCATTGTTTAGCCTCCTGGTAAAAGATGTTGAGTTTAAATGGACTAACAATTATCAGAAGGCTCTGAATGAATTAAAGGACAAGTTGGTGTCTGCCCCAATCTTGAGAGGTCCAAACTGGGCCCTACCTTTCCACATCCACACTGATGCCTCGAACAAAGCCATAGGGGCAGCCTTAGGACAAGTTGAACAAAAACTTCCATATGCCATCTACTTTGTCAGCAAAAACTTATCCAAGGCATAACTGAATTACACTGTAACTGAGAAAGAATTCTTGGTCGTGGTCCATGCACTGAACAAATTTCGACATTATATCACTGGATATCAAAAATTTGTACATATTGATCATGGTACAATTAGATATTTAATGAATAAACTGGATGTGAATGCTCGTATTATTAGATGGTTACTTTTGTTACAGTATTTTGATTTGACTATTGTTGACAAGCCAGGTAAAGAAAATGTTATTGCTGACTTTTTGTCTAGATTGGATTTACCTGCAGGAGAGGATGGAACAGTGGATGACCAGATGCCAGATGAACATCTGTTTGCTTTCTCAATACTCTCTCCATGGTTTGTTGATATAGCAAACTACCTTGTCTCAACCCAGTTTCCTCCGCACCTATCCTCAAGAGAGAAGAGCATGATCATACAGAAGAGTGCCTCATTCACTTGGATCGGGGGCAACCTGTTCAAGCTTGGCCCTGATCAGATCTTAAGGCGTTGTGTAAGGGAGGAGGAAGTCTTTGATATCCTCCTAACCTGTCATGACGGGCCTTGTGGAGGACATTTTGCAGCCAAAAGGACCACCTTCAGAATCTTGCAGGCAGGCTACTATTGGCCCACGCTTCATCAAGATGTCAGAAGATATATCAACCAATGTGACCGATGCCAAAGGATGAGGAAACTGACTCCAAGGGATGAAATGCCTCTCCAACCTCAAGTGACTCTTGAGCCATTTGAGAAGTGGGGTATGGATTTTGTGGGTCCGATCAATCCTCCTTCGAGGCAAAGGTCTTACATCATTGTGTGCACAGACTACCTGACAAAGTGGGCAAAAACCAAGGCAATCAAAGCAGCGACAGAAGAAAAGGTGGCCGAGTTCTTAAGAGAGAACATCTTCTACAAATTTGGCTACCCAAGAGAGTTAGTCACCGATCAAGGAAGCCAGTTCACCTCCAACTTAATTGAAGACCTACTCGCTCATCACACAATCAAGCATAGGACTTCCACCCCCTATCATCCTCAAGCAAATGGGCAAGTGGAAGTCACCAATAGAGCATTAGAAGGGATCTTGACTAAGGTGGTGAGCAGCAGCAGGAACGATTGGGCAGATCGCCTGGTTGAGGCCACATGGGCTGACAACACTACTTGGAAGACCACAACCGGCTTCACACCTTATGAGCTGGTCTATGGGAAGAAAACTTTGTTGTCAATTGAGTTTGAATACAACACCTTGAGGATGGCAGCTCAGCTGGACCTGGATCTCAGCCATGCCCAACAAGAAAGATTATTGCAGCTGAATGGATTGGATGAGCACCAAATGAAGGCCCTTCTCCACTCAGAAGTGGTTCAACTTCAGAGGAAGGTGTGGCATGACCAACACCTCAATGACAAGCAATTTCAGCCGAGAGATTGGGCGTTGTTGTATGATTCCAGGCATAAGGATTTCAAGGGGAAGCTGAGAACCAGATGGCTGGGACCATATGCAGTGGAAAAATGTAATGACAATGGGTCTGTTCTTATTCGGACCATTGATGAGGAGGCCATCCCTATGCTTGTCAATGGACATCGACTAAAGATCTACAGGAAACCTCTCTCGAGACAAGAATTCATCAAAACCGTGGAAAAATCAGTGCTGGTCATAGATCAGGGTTCTGCCTCTGTTTTGGGCATACCCTGAAGATCTTAAAAAAAAAAAAAACAAAACAAAAAAAATCAAAAAAAAAAATAAAGATCCTTGGGTGAAAACCTTTCTGAGGCTCCCAAGGCAGGTGGTAGGGGTGAAAACCTCATTGAGGCATCCCTACTATCTTTCTGAAAATGTTTGAAAAGACCCTTGAGTGAAAACCTCTTTGAGGCAATCGAGGCAGATGGCAAGGGTGAAAAACTCATGGAGGCACCCCTGCTGTCTTTCAAAAAAAAAAAAAAAGAGAAAAAAGAAACACAAAAAAAAAAACAGCGAAAGAAAGTTCACAATGTGGCAGTGCATGCAGGTTGCAGGTATTCTATGAAGGAAAAGAGGCCCCTCAACTCAAAGACAAGGGTCCCTACTATGCTACCAGGTGACCTCACCAGCACCTCCTCCGAAAACACTCATCTTCTCCAAGGTCTGGGCACGATTTGATCACAGTTTAGCCTTCTACAGGAAGCTACAGGACTTTCTACAGGAAGTTCTGTATTTCTACAGGAAACTTCCTGTAGAATTTTTGGACGACCCAGAACTAACTGTGTGGGGAGATCTAATGCCCAAGGTCCGACACGGAGGCATGCAAGCTAACATTTTCTCCATCACGCACTGCTGTCACCTCCTTCTACCACCCCAGTTGCCATGCAATGAAAATACCTGCACAGTCAAAACAGAACATTGAATTATCAGAGGAAGCAATTCTCAAATGAAAAAGTTGCAAAGACACCATGCACTACTTATCAAAGCCATCCGAGGGCCCTGCGATCGTGACTGTGATGCCACCGTCTCCACTGTCTCAGCATGCACCCGAGGAGGAAAAACTGCTACAGGACATCCTACAGGAATCCCGTAGCAGTTCATCCAGCTAGAGTGTACACCATCAAAGCGCCTGCAACACATAGAGCGGGCACATGCACCACCCGCAGCCGAGTCACAAGCTTCGTCATCAGCAGCAATCTGCAAGGAAGGACCCCCGGGCCTGTGCAAATAGCAGCAACAAGCAAATCCAATCACCCTCGTCCCGAAACCTGGAAACAACGACGTGGCCACACAGGTAAGTGCCTTGCCCTTTCTTTAGTCAAATTACATGAATAATACTCTAGAATGTTTGCAAGTGTGGAAATGAACGGGTTGAGCAGTCGGTTAGCGATTCAACTGGTTACCACGACCAGTCAGATGGTCTAGTCAGATTTGGAAAGTGGTGGTCGTGGCAAGCAAAACGGGTAATGGACACGTGAGAAGCGTCCAGTCGGGGAGAAGCGCGATTTAACGGAAATGGCGGCGGCAGATCTGCGGGGAATGATGTGGCAGTCAGGGAGATTTGTAGTGAAATGAGTAGGTGACGTCGTCCAATGGTCCGGCAGGGACAGCTCACCCTCGCGCCACGAGTTCGGCCGGGATTCAAATCCACCACCTAGATCGTCACTCCACTCATTTATCACCAGCTGTTTTGCAGTCGAGTAGCGTCCGAATTTCTCTGAAGCTCGTTACTCCAAGTCCTCAGCTCGTTCAGACGTCTGGTGGTGGCATAGAAGGAGAAGAACCACTGACGTGCTCTCCGGAACCTGTGCGCAACTTCTACAGGAAGCTGCGCTACAGGAAGCTCGCCGCTACGAAGGAAAGTTGGTCTATTCACGTCAAAGGTGGCGAATTGGAAAAGGTAAGCCTGAACCTGTTCCTCTCGTGCAATTGGTTTAAAGGGTGGTGAAGTCGACGTCCTCAAAAATGTAAAACTACAGTCTTCCTTTTGCATGAAAGTTGTCGTCGAAGCATATGCGGGGTTTTCTACAGGATGTGGTGTGCAATCGAGCCCCTGTCAAGGCTCATCTGTAGATAGCCCAGAATTCACGAATTGTGTGCGTGACAGAGGCGTAGTTCTACGCTCTATCCCAAAGAAATCCGAAAGGCCATCTCTTGATACGCACCCGCCACCTCTGGCTAACATAGCAGGTTTTCACCATGCCGGGTGGATTCATCAGAAAAGAACCGACGAACTCCAAGAAACTACGGGAGAACCCGGAGGTGGTAGAATTGTTCACTCGGGCGCGATGGATGTTGTTCTGCGACAAACTTCAAGGCTATGATGATGAGGTGGCAGAGGAGTTCCTGCGAGCATTGAAACCAAAATCAAAAACGCTGGCCATTGTTAATTTCAGGGGTTTGAATCTCAGACTCACCCCACAATTCATCAGCAGGGTCACTGACCTCCCAATGGGGGTACCATGGGACAAGGAGGAAAGGAAATTAGGCCAGAAGGCTAAAAAGGAGTTCTTCCCACCGGAGGAGCAATTCTCAGAGGATAAGAACGGGGTTCGCAGAGCTAGCTTATAGCCACTTTGGAGTGAGGTCAGCCTCCAAATTATGAAATACATCACATGCGAAGGACGGTTCAGCATCGTTTATGGGTACCATTTCCGGCTACTCACAGAATTGAGGCACCAAATGGACCTACCTTCAGAAAACAAACTAAGTATTCCTTACTTCCTCCTGCAGTCTATGACTGAATGTGCCACCAAGTTAAAAGAGGGCACGCCAGACCAGGTAGCCCATCATGGGCTCATTAAGCTCCTCGTGGAGGATGCAGTCCACACCTACACAGTCCCGCTCTCGTGGGAAGCCTTCCGAAATTTGACTAAGGATGGCGATATCAAGATGTTGACCGAGGAGCTCACCACCTCCAGTAGCGAGGAGAAGGAGCCAGTACACACAGAGAAGAAAGGGAAAGGCCAAGAACCCCCGGCCAAAGCACCGAAGAAAGAACAAAAGGGGAGGCAAGAGAAACCCCAGGTTGCCGAAAAGGAGGGCGACAAATCCACATTGACACCCAGAGAGAAAAGGCTACAGAGTAGGATGGAAAGAACTGAACCCATCCACGTCAGTAAGGGCACCTCGAAACCAGCCTCAACCAAGTCAAAAGGAAAAGCACCCTCAGTCAAACAAGCTAAAACGGTGCCACCTGTTTCTACAGGAAAACCAAAAACGGCTTCTACAGGAAGCCAGAAATCAACTGATACAGGGCCTTCTACAGGAAGCCCTGAGAAAGGAAAACAAAAGGAAAAGAGAGCCGAAATTCTTGCAAGGGAGGCAGCAGCCGTGCTTTCCACCGTCAGTACACCTCCTAAGCCGAAGTAAAAGCGAAAGAGGGAGGCCCCTCTATATTTCAAAGCCAGGAGAAGTGTGAGAATCAAAACAGCAAGCCCCAACCTCCATCCAGCAGCCCAATTACTATAGAAGATACCCCTACCTCACCAAGGGAGAGGTCCCCCTCAAAAATATCGGTCACTTATGAGCGGGGGAGCCCGAAGACAACTACTTGGAAGGAGAGGATGGACCAGTTGGCTTCAAAAGCCCGGCTACAGGATGCTAAGGCCGCTCTATAGGAAACACTAGCCCAGCTTAAGGAGACAGAGAGGATGGAGGGAGAGGCACCCTCATCACCACTTAGGGGAGACGAAGTAGAGCCACCGAGGGAAGAAGAGAAGGAGCATATTCCAGAACCAAGTCCCCAGCCAAGCTTGTGCTCGTACTATTACTTTTTGGAGGCTGGGAAAATTATCCCACAAAAATTCACAGTGCCACTTTTCTTTGCATTGGAGGAAGAAAGGGTGAGAACCCACACGTGGATGAAAATAGCTAAATCAAAAGGTGTGGCAGATATAGGCCCCTTGGAGGAACAACTCAAGGAGGCAAGAAAGGAATTAGCTATGGCTAAACATGTGGCAAACTGCCAGCGGGTGTTCCTACAGGAAGAGAACGAGAAACTTATACTGCAGCTACAGGAGCTGAAGAAGGAAAAGGGCACATCCTCAGGGGACATTATAGCAGAACATCAAGGCAGAGAAGGACTGCAAGGTGGTCTTGGGGAGCCAACCTCGCATCTACAAGAAGGGGAACTGCAAGCACAAATCGAGATACAAGCTCTCAAATAGCAGTTGTAGCAAAAAGAGGCACAACTGGCTTGCATGGCCAGTTGGGCCATGGATGCTCTACAATGCAGACAGCCGGCCAAATCCTATGGCCTGTACCTACGAGACCAGTGGCTACAATTTCAGATAAATGCATTGGCACAGAGGGGTATCTCCCAACTCCAAGACCCCCAACAGTTCACAGCGTTATGCAATAGCAGTTCATCAGAGGATAAGGCCAAACTCTCGGAGTTCTATCTCCATAATTTGGCCCTTCCTAACGTAACTACATGGGATCCCAACACAGTTGTAGGGGATATGCAATTGATGGCATTTGCCTCATGGTTGAGCCATGAAGAAAAGAGGGCAGCAGAAGTCAAGGAAGTCATGGACCGAGAATTACATGAGCCACTGCTGATCAGAGCAGAGCCAGGGGATCCCACTGCGTTGATATCAGCCCACCAACACTTAGCCACCAACCCTCAAACTTTACTAAAATACATGGATCAGCAGGCACAGGCCATAGCCCATTTCGAGGATATGGAGCGACTATTAGGGGACAACTGTGTTCATGCTTGCACCCGCCGATGGAACACATTGTCCCACAACCTTAAAATCAGAGAATACCATACTCCAACTCGAATGAGGGAAGCTCTAGCACAGGTGCCCCTCTACAAAAAGTCCATACAGAACCTGCAAGCCAGCTGGATTTGCCTCAAACTAAGACCACCTCTGCTGTTAGGATTAATGGAAGGCAGCACATAAAAAGAAGAGAGAAAGCAGTGGGAGGAGGTGGAAAGGAAGGCTGGGTTCCATGCCAGTGAGGAAGAGACCACCTCAGAAGCCTGGGATGTGAGGGTGGCAGTGAAAGCAATGAAGGACGAAGAGTTGGATTAGTTGCTCAGGGATGAGCAATCATTTTAGCTGGGGGGTGATGATGAGCCCCAAATTTGGTAACGTTTTGGGCTCATTTGGCCTAACTACCTTTGCTCAATCCTTCATTTTTCATAACTTATGCATCATTTTTTAGTATGTTTATGTCATTTGTACGAATAAGGGCAGTCACTATTCCTAGGTGGCTAACACGTGCTCATTTCAGGTTTTTTGGCACATGATTGGAACAAAACTGAGCAAATAAGGACAAGGAGATAGCCAAGATGGGGTTGAGGATTCGTAGGAGGATTGTCGAGCATTAAAAGGCCTTCCTCGGGATCTTCACCCCTAACTCCGAGCTCTAACAGCCACCACAACTGAATTAGAAGGCAGCCAAATGGATTTTGAGGAAGCAACAGTTCACTCCTAGTTTGGTCAGCCGAGTCCCACTAATTTAGGAGGCCAGCTTGGGGCCTCGTGATGTATAAATTCTAAGGCTTTAGCCTTCGAAAAGGACTTTTGAAACATTATTGCACATCCTGCACTACGAGCTGCTAGCTTAGTTTTGCTCTTTTGTAGCCATTATTGGCATGCTATTTGACTTATGATTATTATTTTTTAATGGAAGGCAGTCGGATTTGATCTCAGTTCTGAGCTTTTAAAGGAGCCATATCTCTCGGGGTTGGGCCCAACCTGAGAGCCTAAGGCCTCCTTCCTTTGTATTGTTATCTTTTTCTTCAGCATTATGTTTTTTTGTTCCTTTACATGCATTTAGAACGCAGTTTGCTGAGTTAGATTTCTTGGTGTGGTTAAGTAGGTCATTTTCATAAGACAGAATTGCTTCCGCTGTTTAGAGTAGAGCGAAGAGATTGGAGTTGATAAAAGTTCTAAAAAAAGGGTTGCCTGCACACTCATTTTCACCTCTTTCTAGGGGCTGGAATTGCAGACAGTGCTGCCCACCAAAAACATTGGTTTACAAATTCATGCAATCTGTGGTGCAATATTTTCGTTTGTAGAAGTTTCCCATGCATTCAGATCTCTTGGAATGTTCTTTGCTTCAGTACCATACATGGTTTTTCCTTAAGAATAACGTTGTTGTTCATTCGTTCCATTAAACAGTTAGGAATGTTTTGATTATATGCAAGACGTGGATGATTTGATTCAGTTTGCACTGTGTAGTACTATTCCCTCACTCTCTCATCCTTCTAAACCTTTCCCAGACCAGTTACTCATCTCCCAATCAAACCCCTTGTCTCTCAGCTACACTACTGCCCACATTATCCTCCCTTTTCGGCCTTCCATTCCATCTACTCTCCTTTAGACAAACCAGCTTAGCACACCCCCTCATCATCTCATCTCTCTGTCACTAAGTCATTCTAAACCTCTCTCATACCTCCCTATCCACCCATGCAACCTCTTCCACTCACCCATCACCCAAAAATCCGATTGTAGAACATCCTGTAGGAATTACTGAACATCTTGTAGAAGTTCCGAAACATCCTGTAGAACCCCTGCAGACTTCCTGTAGAAGCTCATCAACACGGTTTCTTGGGAGCCAAACTTTATGAGACTCTCTGGAAGGGTGTTAGGGACCCCTTAGACCCTATCTGAACTCTCCCAACCTTTTTCAAGCCTTCCTCTTCCCTGATCCACCTCTGCACAAGTAAAAAAAATAGTTAAAAGCACATGCATGATAATCCTGATAATTGAAACAAAAATTCAAAAAGTGTTTTCTTCAGATAGAGGTAGACTAGACACATGCATTTCACCTTCATAGAAGTAATGGCATCACTTTCAGTAGTTTGCATTCCCATCTCTGCATCAGTGAGACTAGCTGGTAGAATTAGGGTTTGCTAGGGTTTGCGTTTCTTGTTGGCTTTCAATTCCTTTTTGCAAATAGATTAGCTTCTTTTGATATTAGCTTCTGCCCATCAGTTAAAAAGCTTCTTCTAAGAGCTCATAGAAGTTGGCTTGAGCCCCTAGCGGACTTGTGCCAGCTGACCAAGTGACAGCTGCGACAAGAGCTAGTACTTGTGCATACAGCACCGTTGCTTCCAAGTTTGTTACGAACTACTGGGTTGATAAAACTAAAGAAGGAAGCTCCAGGAGTTGTAGCATTATTGCTACAATACTGGAGCCCACCAACAGTCAAGCAAGGGTTCCATAAACCATGGACTAAGAGCCTCATTATCCCTATTTTTAAAAGTGGGGATACAAATAACCCCTCTAATTATCGGAAAATTATGATCAGCCCTCTCTTAACCAAGTTATATGGTAGTATTTTGGAAAAGAAGTTGAGCATATGGCTTGAAAGTGAAGGTAAGCGGGCTAAGGGCCAAGCAGATTTCAGAAGGCATCACTCAACAACAGACCACCTCGTTATGCTTAGGATCGTTGTGGAGGAATTTCGTAATCATAAATGCAATCTCATTTGTTTCTTTGTGGACTCTAGAAAGTCTTTCGATACAGTTCCTAGAAACAACCTTTGGAATAGATTAGAAGAGCTAAAGGTTGCTTTCGAGTTGAGAGCTGCACTATAAGGTTATACGAGAATGTAATTGCCAAGATAAAGAGAAATTAGGGGTGGTCGAAAGATATTAAGTGTAATATCAGAGTTAAACAAGGTTACCCCCTCTCCCCTACCCTATTTGGCATTTACATGGACAAGCTCGAAGGTTATTTAGAGGAAGAAGGATGTGCTGGCACAATCTTAGCTAGGATAGTCATCATACTTCTTCTCTATGGTATTGATATTGTTCTTCTCGCAAGGTTCCCATCTGATCTTAATAATCAACTTAGGCTTCTTAAGGATATATGCTCTACCATGGGTATGACTATTAACACTGGAAAAAAAAAGTTATGATTATCAAATCCAAGAAGGACACTTACGCTAATTTTATGTATGACAATAATAACTTGGAGGAAGTGTACTCTTACAAGTACCTAGAAATTGATATGCATCACAAGCTCAACTAGAACTATAACATTGAGAAAAGGATTAATGGAGGGTGGAAAGCTTATTTTGGTCTTGAAAATAACTGTAAAATGACAAACCTCGTAATGTGGGATAAAAAGAAGTTCCTCTTTGAAACTTTAGTCACTCTTATCTTATATGGATGTGAGGTTTGGGGTTTCAGCATCTCTAGAGAATCGTGGAGGAAGATTGAACAAATCCAGAAGCGTTTTATAACGTATAACCTAAAAATTAAAAGTAATACACCCTATCCCATTTTCCTTATAGAAGTAGGTCTTTCCCCTATCGAGAGCCTAGCTATGATTAGGCTTCTGTTGTACAAGCACAAACTCAATAACATAGAGATCATAGACTTCCTATGCTAGCTTTAAATTCCAACCAAAACCACCTAAGGGTCAAACGGTGGTGGTATAAAGGCACGAGGGCTTAGTTAAACTATTGGAAGATCAATGAGAATGATGCATTGCAAAACATTAATAACATTAAAAATATTGTTACTTTTAAGTTCAAAGAAAAAATGTGGTGTGAGGAAGATTTAGCAACTAAAAGAAAATTAAGTTATTATCAGAAGGTCATTAACCCCATCCTAGAAGATCAAAAGTATCTCTCTATTTTAACTAGCTCAAAGAAGAAAATTAATATAGAAAAGATTAGAACGAACTCTCATGAGCTCCATAGTGAAATAGGTCGTTGGGCAGTTCCTAAAACACCATGGATGGAAAGGATCTGCCATCTCTGTGAGAATAGGAACATCGAGGATGAAAACCACTTCCTCTCAGAGTGCCCCGTGTACAACCACATTAGATATCAGTTTCATAATCTTTCTCGCAATATTGACCTTCCTAGCCTTTTACGATGTTAAAATTATAGTGAGCTCGGGAGGCTTCTATCCAAGCTTTTTGAGCATAGGAATAAAATCTTAAATCAAACTAAATAATTTGTTTCTTTAGGTCCAATAGACCAAAGTTTGGTCTTAGTGGACGTTAACCATCATCATCATCATCATCATCACTAAAATTATAACACACAAAAACTAATCTACATGTTAAATGAAAAAATTAATTACTCTACATAAACAATGTCACTAAAATCATACCACACTGTTCTCACAATTAACTCACTCAATGCCTCCCCTAAATATAGCAAAGCCAATCTTCACCTTAAAAACAAAACCTAATTTTCAACCATATTCAAGTTTTTGTACCATGAAATGTTAACAAACAAACTATTCCCACCCTATTCAAGTTTTTGTGTTATGATCGCATCCTCATTTTTGTACTGCTTCAAAAGAATGATAAAGTGTCACATAACTGATTGATTTCGTCCATCATATTATTACTCTCATCTTTTTATTTGAGAGAACATTTGAAAGTTTTGGAATTTTTTTGGTTAAGAAGTGGGAATACAAATAAATATCAACAAAACTAAAGTCATGATTTTTTTTTTCGAAAAAAAAAGAAACATTAGGTGATTTTTCTCTTTGAAGGTAGCCCTTGTCGACGGTAGATGAGTTTAAGTATTTAGGAATTGATTTTCACTATAATCTTAGCTCAGAGACATGTAGATCAAAGAGAATCCAAGGAGGGTGGAAAGTTTCTTACCCTCTTTAGAACAGGTGTAGATAAGCAGAACTATGATATTGGAAGACTAAGAAAACCCACTTTAGTCTATTAGTGGTGTTAGTTATCCTCTATGTTTGTGAAATATGGGCGAGCAACATGTCAAGCCACAAGTGGCGACAAATAGAAAGAATTAAAAAGCACCCAATCAAAAGTAGCCTCAAAGTCAAATCAATGGTCCCATATGATATCCTTTTAGTTGAAGCTCGTATGTTTCGAATTGAGGTGTCAACTATCATCATTTGCTAAGTTATGAAAAAGGTTGAAAATATGGGTAAGCACTAGTGGCCCAATTTGATTGTTGAAGAAGAGTTAAATCGCCAGAAAAATACACAGATGAAACAAACATAAAGTAGTTACGCAAATGGGACATAAATCTGCATGATTGCCCTCATGCTAAGGAGGAGATAAAAAGGTGGGTGTTAGAAAAATTTAGGACTGCCATGTGGACAAAGCAGGTAGGCAAAAAGAAAGCATATTGTGTCAAAAGAATTTAATACAATGTGGAAACATGATGATAAAGAGTATTTGAGTTCCTCAATCAAGGTAACAACTAAAATTTTAATTGCCTAGTTGAAGACTATCTCCCATCAACTAAGATGTGAAACTGGTAGATGGGTAATCCCTAAAGAAGATTGGGATGAATGAATTTGCATCTTTTACAATAGAGGGGTCGTAGAAACAGAATGGCATTTTACCAAAGAGTGTGCAGCTTATGAAATTATCTTTAGTCAGTTTGATAGCAGCTTAAAGGTGAATAGTTTCAATGAGCTTTTTGAAGAGACAAAGCTTCACAAAACAACAAATTTCTTATTCAATATACATTAACAATAAAATCAACCTAGAAAAAAATCTAAATAAGAATTAAGTGATAGTGCATGATTCCTTAAACAAACATTATCTACCTATACGGATATTTGGTGCACTTGGTAGTCTACTATAAACATTGTATTTTCCACCTTAGACTCCAACATCGCCATTATGAGAACCCCCCTCTCGTAATCCATAATAATTTTGAGTTTTGTGGGTGATATAGATTGATTCTCTGTTATCCTGACATCCCTCTTCCTTTCATTGGACGTTTTCTTAGCGATCTCTACAAATTGGTCAATAATTGCCACCTACTCCGACCGGGCCACTTCTCATGACTGTGTGGCTACATGCTCGGTCATGGAAAAAAAGCCAAGTTTCCACTACGAACGATTGCTTTGAGGCAACTTCCAATTGGCTATTATATAACACTATATCTTGAGACTCCATCTCTTCGTCATCCTCCTCTTCCCCTTCAAGATCTGCATCCAACCTGGCTCTCTTTGAGTTTTGCTCTTCCTCCTTATCAACATCCATGGACTCAACAATACTTTGTTTCTATCACGAGAGCTGAGAAACCTATGATATAGTGGGGTGAAGGATTGTCTTGACCTACTCCTAGCTATCCTTATTAGCACACTCCTCAATAAAGGGATTCAGGTCATGCTTATGATTTTCCCAATCCTTATATTTTCTCAAATTCTAAACGATGCCATGTGAATCATACCTCCAAGCCCTGGCATTGGGGATATTGAAACTTTCAAGGATCTTCTCCATTGTTTTTAAGGAATTCCTTAAGACCACACTATAAAGTCCTACATTATGTGTGAGATGAAATGTAATCATTGCCTTCTTTGAAACAAAGTGCATTTGATCACTAATCAACCTCTATTGGATATACTCCAGCACAAAAATGTGGTGAGTAAGGAAGGCTAGAAGCTAATATGGTTGATATTCACAACCCTAAATTCTAAGGACGATGTAGTCCTTGAACAAGTAATCGATCAACCACATGGGTGTCTGGAGTGAGTTGCAATGTTCTCTGAGGAAAGAAGAGACTCTTTTAAATATTGACCATGCAAAGAGGTATATATGACTGACATGAAAAAGGAAATGTAGTAAAAAAGGCCCGGATCATTTTCGGGTTTGCGAACCATAGGAAACCAGTCATAGGCTTGAAAAAAATTCATGTGTTCATAAACTATCCTAAGATTGAGATGTTCTACGAACAGGTATTGTTGATGAATAAATAGGTGAACTAGGTTGGTTTGGTAGTGGAAAGGCTTTGCCTCTTCAAATTCCAACATTTGGGAGTGAATATCCTCGGACAAGAATTTAGGGAAGTCATAATGAATGTAGCCTTTGGTGGATGAGTGATGTAAATACACTAAAAAGCCTAGGGAAGTTGTAGTTACAGTGATATTAGAGTCTAGGCCTACTATACTATTTGAGCGATCATGGAAAATGACACTGCTAAAAGGGGTTCAAAGATCGAGATATGGAAAGGGAGTTGATTAGGTGGAGGTGTTATTCCCTTCTTGTGACCAGCATTGACCGCTTGTTGTTGAACATCAAGTGCCAAGATGGCCCATTTCCTTTTGACTTCTTGGATTATTTCGAAGCTATCACTAGAAGAGACAATTACTCTTCTCTCTGCCATATACTTCTTAGTGCGCAAGGTCACCATCTCCAGGAAATTAAACACCTATGGGAGGACGACATAGATTAATCAAGATGCATACATGTTGTTATCATATTTCAACACACCACTGGTTTTCAGAATGATCTGAATAACATTCCTCATGTCATGTGTGGTCACCAGCAGGTCCCGAACATTAGCAAGCTCATCGGAAATATCTAGTTCCTGCCCGCCTCGATGATACTCTCAGTCGAGGAAGTAGCCATTCGAGAGGTGTGCACTGTGAACTTCAACAGATGCTTGGAGAGTTGACAACCCCGACGAACGCGAGCCAAGTCTTGACAAGGAGGTGGAGCACTGATGACAAGGAAACGCAGTGTATCAGTGGGCCGCGGGTGACGTGGTGACATTATTCTTGTGCTACCGACATGTGGCCTCCTCCACATTACATCCACGCGTTATCACGCATGCAACTTGTTGGCGCGAGGTATTGTGCACCGTCTAATCTGTGGGTGCCTCTGTCATCCAATTTAGGAAGCACACACCTTCCACCGGCGCTCTTCTACCTGTCAGCCTTGTTTGGTGTGACCTGATGTGCGCGCGCTAACGCGTCCCTACCAGTGCTCATCATCTGGCATTGCAGTGCAACGTGGTCGGTGGGAGATGTGCCCATGTCAAAACAGTCGTCGACACCCAGAAACGACCGCGTGACTGCACTCCAGAGTTCTCCTTCAACCACTTGGCCCTAGTCTTGAATTTTATAGGGTCGTTTGCATTGGACACCAACAAGTTGTGGGGCTTACATTTTTGTTGGCTTAGCGACTCATGCGTTGTTGGCTCTAGTTTACGTGGAAAGGTCTTGTTATTCAGTGTGGCTCAAGCTCTTTTGTATGGCTTAGCTTAGTGGTTCAGATAGTTTGAGTTTGTATGTGTGGTTTTTCTAGGCTAGTGGTGTTTGTTGCTCCAAAAGATCCTTTATAGTCTGTGTGAAACTGCAAAAGCTATTTTTCCTCCAACATTATATTCTAATTCTCCTTTTCAAAGAAAATTATGGTTAAATAATTTATTAGGTTTGCTACATTGACTGTTGTGTGAAGAGATAAGCGTTTATTTCAAGTATTATGTAGGGATACTAGTGACTGTTATGTGTAGAGATAAGTGTTTATTTGAAGTATTATGCAGGGATACTAGTTTAGTTCGTGAACACTTTGGGAAAATTTCAAGTATTATGTAGGGATACTAGTGACTGTTATGTGTAGAGATAAGTGTTTATTTGAAGTATTATGTAGGGATACTAGTTTAGTTCGTGAACACTTTGGGAAAATTTCTGCGTTAAACTGCTAAAATATATAGAGTTTCAAGAAGATAGGAGGATTATATTATTTCAATAAAAGGAACCAATTTTCTATATGACTATTCAAATGCATTCTTAAAAAAAGATAGAAATTATGAATCTACTTTGATATTAATATCTTGTATAGACAAAAGAGACAATTGAAGACCATTCGAGCTAATTGTGCTACTTTTCAACATGTGGTTGTGAGTATGAGGGGAAAAAATCACTTTAACTATTTCAAATTTGAATCTACCTTGATATTAATATTTTGGATAGACAAAAGAGACAATTGAAGACCATTAAGCTAATTGTGCTACTTTTCAACATGTGGTTGTGAGTCTAAGAAAAAAAAGCACTTCAACTATTCCAAATGTGAGTTTGTCAATTGGGTTTGTAGTGGAGGACATAAAAGAAAATGAGATAGTATAGCAAGAACATTGGGCGGTGGAAATGTTTAATGTGGATTAAAACTTTTTGACTAGTGTAGACAACTAGAAGGAAATGTATTCTCAACATTTTTTAAGAGCATAATATTTTATAAAATTTTGTTTATTTTAAAATTAATGTTATCCAAAATCCTAAAAAAAAACCTTATCTATTTAAATAATAATTTTCAAATTTTCTCCAAATGTGACTACCTACCAAGATTAATTGCATGATGTTTGAATTAATGTGAGAGAAAAGTGGCATAAAGGCACTTTTCCATCAAGAATGTGTAATGGAATTAGGGAGGCTAGAAGCCTTGAATGCACACTAGTTGCCAAAATATCAAAGCAATCAAAGAATTTACCATCGTCTAGAGTCTTCTCAGATATGCTTATGCAATTCCTATAAATCCATGCACCTGACATTTTTCCTAGCTCTTTCTTAGATCTGCTTGGTTGCTTAGTTGAAGAAGGACTATGGTCTTGTGCTCAACAACAAACCAGGCTTGACCTTGAGACACTCAAACATTCTTGGCCACCCGCTTCTTTTGTGCCAAGACAAAAAGGAAGAGTTGCTGACTACAGTTCATGAGAGGGCCGAAGTGCAACGTTGAGGCAGGGGTAGAGGTCGTCCTCCTCTCCCTCCCTATCATGTACAGGAGGAGGACCAGTTTCACCTTGATATCATGATACATTTGACGTAAAGTTGTTGACCTAGAGGTGGAGGAGGAAAGAAGAACCAGTGGCGTAACTTGGGAAATTCAAAATGTTTTGGCTTGGGTGCTGAAGAATAGAGAAACAATAAGGGAGTTGTTAGAAATATGCCTCTCCTAGTTGATTAGCAACGTCAACAACATGAGGATTGCATTGCATAATTTTTATAGAGCTCTAGTGGTACCCTTCTCCCCCTACCCCTCTCTTCCTCCACTTTTGGCTCCTCAGAAAGCTTGGATGTTGAACTCTCCATTCTCATGGCCATGGTGCCCTCAACAATGCCAATAGGTTCTCAGGAAATTAGACGACATCTAGCCGATACCAACAACCCCTCATAGCTTGTTCAAGGTCCTAAGGGGGGAATGTGTGTCATTTTGCTCAACCATCTCAACCCACTCCTGTTGCTCCAATTATCGATGTCCACCAACCCAACACTTCTACTCCTGAGGGTTGAGTTCAGAAGCCAGTTGAGTATGGAGGAGGATGTGCTGTGGAATGGGAGCCAGAAATGATCATTGATTCAAATGCCAAAGTATTCCCGTCCACTCAAGATAGGCTTCCTATGCATACACCTCTACTTGTTTTTTTTCCTGTGGCTTCTATGGCCTGCTAGTCTTTACTTATAGTTACTTTCATTGTGTCTTTAAGAATTGTGTTGGTGGTGTTTGCAGTAAAACTCTAAAAATTTATAACAATTGCACTATCTTCTTCAAGGGACCATCTGGTTTCCCTCCCAAAGGTAAACGATCTCCCATTTTGCTTAATCACAACAGTAATAGTTCAACACTTCCTTACCATGTAAATGTGGTGATCATGCACCACCTTGTTCATCATAAATGTATTTCGATAGTAATATAATTTGAAAGCTAGCTTATCAAAAGAAAAAAAAATCAAACTTTAAAAATTTAAATATACATAATTAATAAAAAAACATTTCAATGCAAAGGCACATCCATTCTAAACTACCATGAACCATAAATAATATTCTTGATAACCATTACTCTCTTGAATCAATTTTCTCTCATGTAGTTCTTTAGAATGACATTTCAAATAGATATTAAGAATGATTTTTTAATGGTTGAATGAGTGATGCAATCGTAATTGTTCTTTTTATTCATCTGCTCATTAAATGAAAAGATTATTTAGGATGACATTTCTCTTCCACTAGTCTAATTGGGTATGTACTTTTTTCACTTATGGGGTAGTGGAATTGGAAAAACATTTCATTTTGGAATATGATGCTTTCAGAGACATCAGAGATAGAGACATCCTTTCCTTGGCATTGTCTTTTTAGTGAGGGGATGGTTAGAAGGTTGGGTCAACTCATCACTAATTTGAATAATAAGAAGATTAAATTACAAAAGGAAAAATAAGAAGCCAGTAGTCCTATAGATTATATCTAATCTCATGGACGTTAAAATTTTATTTATTCATTTAACTATTAATAAAAAAGATTATTATCATTAATTTGAATAATAAAAAGATTGAGTTAAAAAAATAAAATAAAAAAATAGTGTTCCCAAATACCATATCCAGTCTAATAAACATTAAGATTTTATTCATTCATTTAACCATTAACAAAAAGGTTATTTAGCCATTAACAAAAAAGATTATTTAGGATAACGTTTCGAAGAGTGGAATGTGCCCTGGTTGACTGACTCACCGAGTGCAATTGCCCATAGAAAAACAAGATTCTTTGGGAAGAGATTTCAAATAGTATTAATAATTCATTATCTATTGCCAACTGATTGACTGTTAATTCGTCACCCACTGGTTCATTAGAAAACACGTAAAATATGTCCGTTGGCGTTTTCTCTGGAGTCTCGTCATGTACGTGTAGTATTCAACTTGCAAATGAGTGGTATCTATATATACATATAAATTTAAAAGCAATTTAAGTTTGACGATTTCTATATCACTTGGCTGTAAAAAAAAATTAATTAAAATGATATAGTCAAATTTTGAATTAAATTAAATGAAACTAATTTGTTATATCTCAATTATTTTAAATAAATAAATAAATATAAATTTAATTGAAATTTGTTTTGTCCCATTCTAATAAAATTTCCCGTCCCAAGCTCCAAAGGTAAAAGTGTTAAACAACGTTCAAACTGTGCATGATATGACGGTTGAGGTGGATGGTTTTCGCATCTCCCACCTGGGATCGATTCTTGCAGCGGTGTTTTGTTGTGGATCCCGGTCATCTGCTGGCTTCGGCCTTATGAACGATTTGTAACGGCTATGCCGTAAAAATTTAAAATTAAATTTTGCTGACTTCGGTCATATGTTGTAAAAATCTACTGGCGTCGATCATATGTTATAAAAATCTGGTAGCCTCGGCTATATGTTGATTTTCCCTCTGGAATTTTTTTTACCGATTATCTACGTCCGTTCATATTCATAATTACTCAACATAATATCGGCCGGCGCCCGCAATCATAATTGCTTTTGCCCGTGAGTCGTTCCACGAGCATTGCCGGCGCCCGCAATCATAATTGCTTTTGCCCGTGAGTCGTTCCACGAGCCTGAAAATGCGTACGTAATCTCATATTTCTTGCATTTGTGAACATGATACTTTGATACTTCGAATATACTTTGATACTTCGAATTATTTGGGTAGGAACGTCAATCTATTGTTATTGAAATGTATTTTAGTTTTGGATTCTTGCGTTACTCAACATAATGCTTTGAATTATTTGTGTACGAGGTTTTGAATTTTAGGTCGATGGGAATGCAAGTAAATACCCATCTCATTAAAGTTATGAATTAAAAAAAAAAATAGGGTATTTTTTTTCTTTCACGGTAGTTGGAGATGGTAGATGAGTACAAGTATCTAAAAATTGAGATTCATTAGCTCAGAGATATGTAGATTAAAGAGAATCCAAGGAGGTAGAGATATGTAGATTAAAGAGAATCCAAGGAGGTATAGACAGCCAAAACTATGAACTTGGAAGACTAAGAAAACCTTTTGTGTTCTATTAGTGGTGCCAATGATCGGCTAAGAAGGGGATAAAAAGACGAGGGTTAGAAAAAATTAGGATTGTTATGTGGACAAAGCGAGGAGGCAACAGGCCGGTGAATTTAAATGGCGACGGGCTGGCCTTCATCATAGTCCCCAATGACAAACCCTTTCTCCCAGACAGCTTCGGAGAATTCGACACATTCAAGAACGGCATATACGATCCAGACGATAACCATGTCGGCATAGACGTCAAGAGCATCCAGTCTGACGCGACCGCCAATCTGGGACAACACGGCATCGACATCAAGTCAGGTAAGGGTTCGAATTCATTACGATGGCTGGAACAAATCCCTGCAGATCGGCGCCACCTATGCAGATCGAACAATTCCTTACACCAGCATCCTGAAACGAACAATCGAATTATCACGCACTGTTCCGCGATCAGCATACATTGGATTCTCTGCGACAACGGGACTTTCTTACGAGATTCAGCGTATTTTGGACTGGAATTTCAGTTCAGTGGCCTTGCCAGAATCGTCTCTGAATATAACGCCCGTCAGCGCACCGAGTTCGGCGAGAGGATCCACAATTAGGGACCTCAAGGTTAGTGTCTTGGTCGGTTCCATTGTTTCTTTGTTGGGGTTATTGGCGTGGTTTGTGTGTAGAACTGTAAAAGGAAGAAGAGATGCCAATCAGAACTTATTCCCGGGGCTAAGCGGAGAAATAGCGATGGTAGAGGACCGAGCGGCAGACTCACCCTACGCCCCGCACAGGTTCTCCTTCAAAATTCTGTCGGAAGCGACAAAGAACTTCAGCGACACGGAGCTGCACGGAACCAGCGGCTCTGGAAGCGTTTACAGGGGAGCCCTGGAAGGCAGAGAGGGGGACGCGGCACTTGTCGCAGTGAAGAGAGTCTCCGCTGCGTCGAGACAGGGAGAACGGGAGTTCATCTCTGAAATCAGCACCATAGGCCGACTGAGACACAGGAACCTAGTGCGACTCCAGGGATGGTGCTACGAGCTCGACGAGCTGCTGCTCGTCTATGACTACATGCCCAACGGGAGCCTCGACAAGCTCATCTTCACACAGCCAGGGGATCAGTATCAGAATCAGTCCTTTCTGAATTGGGCCCGGAGGCACAAAATCTTATGCGGCCTGGCTTCGGCCTTGCTGTACCTGCATGAAGAATGGGAGCAAAGAGTACTCCACCGGGACATTAAGCCCAGCAATGTTATGCTCGATGGGGACTTCAATGCCCGTCTGGGTGACTTCGGCCTCGCCCGACTCATTGATCAGGACGAGACATCTCTGTCTGTCACTACCAATCTGGCAGGGACTCCTGGCTATTGGGCGCCCGAGTGTGCCTACACCGGCAAGGCCACTGCAGAGTCGGATGTTTTCAGTTTTGGGGTTGTTGTGTTTGAAGTGGCTACTGGCAGGCGGGTTTTGGAGCGAAATGCGCGGTTAGCTCAGGAGAATTTGATAGATTGGATATGGGAACTTTACGGGCAGGGAAAAGTCATTACGGCGGCAGATCCCAAATTGGAAGGAGATTTTGAGGAAGAACAGATGAACGAGCAATGATTTTAGGACTTGCCTGCTCGAATCCGGATCCCCACCTCCGTCCTTCAATCAGACAGGCGCTGCAGGTTCTCATAAATCCCAATGAAGAGTTGATGCTGCTGCCTTCTTCAAGGCCAGTGGCTATATATATCGTTTTGCCACCGATCACCACATAATTCTCGCTCTAGTTCTTCGTATTCAACTGACTACCTCTGCAGTTTCAAATCCTATTGAAGAAGAGTTCATATTGCATCCATCATCGAGGCTAGTGGCTCTAAGGAATAGAATTTTATAATAAAGAATACAAAGTTAGAGAAGGATTAGAATTGCCAAACCATTTCCAATGGGTTTCTTTCTGTACTTGCTCAAGTTTCAAAGGCATACTTTATGTCATAAGAAATTGTGTTTATGTTTATTTCTATAATTAGGCCGATAGGCCTTCCTTTGAAACAAACTTTCGTCGTCCTTTTGTCTCTGTAATTGACACGTGTCTTCCACATTCAGCGCGCATCTGTACACAGAGAGAGATTCCATTTGACATATGTGCGCACCGCCGGACTTCGAGAAGAGTCAGTTTGAATTAAGTATAGAATTTATTGTTTGATAATGCGCTGTGCTCCAGCTGTGATGCAAAACGTTTCATTTCCGAGAACCGCGAAATCAGATGGATGGTTTTGAAGGCAGGGGAAGAATGGCTGCTAAATCCGAAGAATTTGACGCTGTTGATATGGGGGATTGCCGTGGCAGTTTCAGGAGCTATTCTATTTTTTCTTATGGTTGGCCTTCTGAATAGGGCCCTACCTACAAAGAAACAGAGGGATGTCTGGTACGAGGTCAACAATCAAATTATAAATGCTCTCTTTACCCTGTTGTGCCTTTACGAACACCCAAAGCTTTTTTATCATCTTTCACTTCTCATTAGATGGAAACCAGAGGACATTGTCAAGCTTAGAAAGGTCTACTGCAAAAATGAAAGTTACAAACTTCATGAAAGCGCGCACATTATGGTAGTAGTGCTACTTCTGCAACTGACAATTTTTGGACAGTATGCAGTCACTTGTCTCAATTGGGTTTATAAGAGATTAGAGCGTCCGGCTATTGCTGTGGATTTGAGCGAAGGCGTTTCAGTAGTTGCTGCTGTTGCAGCTGCTCTATATCTAATCCTCAGTCCTCTCAGAAAGGATTACGAAGCTGAAACTGATTTGGAGGCTCAAGCAGATCTGACTCAGATAGGTGATAACCCTGTAAATGGTGAATCTACATGTATGATACTTGAAAAGAAATTCTCTTTTCTTCTAAGAGATAGTAAAAGAATGGAACATAAACCGGAATGGCAGAGAGGTCTATTTGACTGCAGCAGTGATCATCCTGTTGTAGTTTTTTCAACATCTTGTGGGTTCTCTGTTTTTGGGTGGAACATGGAAAGACTAGGATTGAGGAACATGTATATACACAGTGACCTTCATTTTGTTTTGCATGGCCCCTTTTTGCATCTTCACCCTTTCTGCCATGAATATTCATACTGAGGATATTCAGTAAGCTCTTGCTATCAATGGGCTAATTCTTTGCGCTTTTGGGCTTCTTTATTGTGGGTATTGTCGTCCTTTTGTCTCTGTAATTGACACGTGTCTTCCACTTTCAGCGCGCATCTGTACACAGAGAGAGATTCCATTTGACATATGCGTACACAGAGAGAGATTCCATTTCACATATGTGCGCACCGCCGAACTTCGAGAAGAGTCAGTTTGAATTAAGTACAGAATTTATTGTTTGATAATGTGTTGTGCTCCAGCTGTGATGCAAAACGTTTCATTTCCGAGAACCGCGAAATCAGATGGATGGTTTTGAAGGCAGGGGAAGAATGGCTGCTAAATCCGAAGAATTTGACGTTGTCGATATGGGGGATTGCCGTGGAAGTTTCAGGAGCTATTCTATTTTTTCTTATGGTTGGCCTTCTGAATAGGGCCCTACCTACAAAGAAACAGAGGGATGTCTGGTACGAGGTCAACAATCAAATTATAAATGCTCTCTTTGCCATGTTGTGCCTTTACGAACACCCAAAGCTTTTTTATCATCTTTCACTTCTCATTAGATGGAAACCAGAGGACATTGTCAAGCTTAGAAAGGTCTACTGCAAAAATGAAAGTTACAAACTTCATGAAAGCGCGCACATTATGGTAGTAGTGCTACTTCTGCAACTGACAATTTTTGGACAGTATGCAGTCTCTTGTCTCAATTGGGTTTATAAGAGATTAGAGCGTCCGGCTATTGTTGTGGATTTGAGCGAAGGCGTTTCAATAGTTGCTGCTGTTGCAGCTGCTCTATATCTAATCCTCAGTCCTCTCAGAAAGGATTACGAAGCTGAAACTGATTTGGAGGCTCAAGCAGATCTGACTCAGATAGGTGATAACCCTGTAAATGGTGAATCTACATGTATGATACTTGAAAAGAAATTCTATTTTCTTCTAAGAGATAGTAAAAGAATGGGACCTAAACCGGAATGGCAGAGAGGTCTATTTGACTGCAGCAGTGATCATCCTGTTGTAGTTTTTTCAACATCTTGTGGGTTCTCTGTTTTTGGGTGGAACATGGAAAGACTAGGATTGAGGAACATGTATATACACAGTGACCTTCAGTTTGTTTTGCATGGCCCCTTTTTGCATCTTCACCCTTTCTGCCATGAATATTCATACTGAGGATATTCAGTAAGCTCGTGCTATCACTGGGCTAATTCTTTGCGCTTTTGGGCTTCTTTATGGTGGGTATTGGAGGATCCAAATGCGGAAGAGGTTTGGCCTACCTGGGAATCGTTGGTGTTGTGGTCAGCCTAATGTGACAGATTTAGTGCAGTGGCTTTTCTGCAGCATCTGTTCTCTGCGTCAGGGGGTTCGCACCGGAAATTTCTATGAGGTCTATGAAGAGCTTTGTCCTAGATAATATTTTGGCCAAGATTCACCAAACCAGAGAGATGCTTCAGCCAGATCAGTTCTGAGGCCACGACTTTGTATCCAGAAAATCCACTATATATTCAACTTTTAGCTTGCAGAGTTACTATGGAACTCTCATTGACTTCATGCTAATAGATTCAAAAGAATTGCTTTATGTAGAGTATTCCAAGCTAGAAGAAACGCAGGGTGCTTTGTCATTGAACAATATGGACGTTGGTGGGCAATGTTTAAATATTGAGATGACAAAAGTTATAATGTGCAGGTTTGCTGATCTTCACTTTTTGTGTTTATTGTATCCTTTATTATACCCATTCATCTCAAAACCAGTGGTTGTTGGCTTGGTATCACTTATAACTATATACTCCAAACTGCCTTGTACATTTCCAGTACATACCCTATTCAGAAGAGCTTGATGAGGCTGCCATGATGTCTGAGCGACAAGCTCTATTTGCATGCCTTTTACTCTCCAAAAAAATGCCTGGCATATGGTGATTAACTGAAAGGATTCAGTTCAACTTCTTTGTTAGGTGTTTGCATGCAAAGTAAGTTGAAGTCTTCATCAACAGATCTAACTCAAGCAGATGCTCAAATGAACTCCAGCCTTTATGCCTTCTATATATTTCAAAATTATAAAACTTTATCGTGTTCAGTAGCACAGATCAAGCTTACCTTCTATGGTTGGTGTTTGCAACTTTGCATGCATTCATGTTGAATGTGACGTCTTAATAGAAAAAATTCTCTTGTGCAGTTGTCCAGTTCAACTCCTTCTGCTTGCATGCATGTATTGTGACCTTAAACATGCTTAAGCTAAGGCAGTGAGAAAATACACTCCAGTGGTTAGATTGGGACTATATTTTTCTTTTCTTGCACATGCTTAAGCTACATATTTTCCTTTTCTTGCACAAGAGCATAGTATTTGCTTGCTTTATGCCTTATCTTCTTAAGTTTTTTATGAACTTTGAAAATGCAAATTGCAATGGAATCATTGACAGCGGTTCTTTTGAATAGATTGTCTGTCTGAAGCTCCACAATAACTTTTCTCCTAGTACAATACATTTATAGTGGATGTTGAAGACAACCAATTGCTATATCTACATACTATAAATATTTTGAAGATACTTTTACATGGTAACTACATTTTGTATGCCTTTTCTTTCTTTTCTGAGCCTTCGTTGCTTGACTTTTCTTGTTTTACTATAAATATTTTGAAGATACTTTTACATGGTAACTTCATTTTGTATGCCTTTTCTTTCTTTTCTGAGCCTTCGTTGCTTGACTTTTCTTGTTTTGAAATTAGAGTTTTTTTGTTGGAAGAAAAACGATTATAAATAGGTGCACTGATGACTATAAATATACAATGAAACCAGCTATTCATATGATCAAAACATTTTGAAATGGTCTATTTGTCATTCCCAATATAGCAACTAACAAGAAAAACGTGCTGCCTGGTTAACGTGTTAGGATAAATGATCAATGGTTAATTGAAGCATGTCTGGATAAGTCAAGACATTTGCTTATTAATACTTAATGCTTATTTTGGTATTCAAGATCGTTTATTGATCACAGTCACATTTTGAGATGCTGAAATCTCTTAAAGCACAAATACATCTTTTAGCATTTTCGTTGGCAGCTGAACGAACTGCTTGTAGGCTGCAATGTCAGTCATATATTCTACCCTCTCAAGAGTTCATCTATCTTGACCATCTTTACTAGTGAAGAGCCACTGTAAGCTGCAAGCTTCTGGTTTTGGCCGAGTTGGTTTAAGTAGGCAAACTACAAAGTTTCCACACAATTGAGTACATTTGTTGCTGCATATTTAGTATTTAGATTTCATGTCCCCCCTTGGAGCAGGTGGCTACCCACGAACTCACTTCTTTCCAAAACGATACAACTTCTTTCCAAAACAAAACAGTTGTATCGCTATGTAAGTGCAAAAGCTTTTTCTGATTGGTGCTATCCCAGAAGAAGAAATTTAGAAATGTTGATGCATATGCTTTAGTCAGATAACCCAGTGTGCTTGCTTGCATACTCATAAATATTTTGTTTATGGTGACAATTTAGAAATGTTGATGCATATGCTTTAGTCAGATAAACCAGTGTGCTTGCTTGCATACTCATAAATATTTTGTTTATGGTGACAATTTAGAAATGTTGATGCATATGCTTTAGTCAGATAAACCAGTGTGCTTGCTTGCATACTCATAAATATTTTGTTTAAGGTGAAGTCACCATAAGCAAGTTGATGCATCAACTTGTGGCATCTTATTAGCTAATGAACTATTTATGCCAAGGCTATAAGGGTGCTAGAAAATCATCCTTATTTGTCTCTGTATGAGTGTCTCTGCCATCCTTTTTTTGATTGAACCTTGTGCAAGGTATGAACTGATGTCAGTGACTAAACTAGTTTGTGGTTGCAAAAATTCTACATTAGTCTTTAGAAAAATATAAGTATTAGGCTATTTTTGGGATTTAAGTCTCAACAGTCTTGCCTATTTAAGGGTGCTCCTGACTAAGCAGTAAACCCCTTTTTGTTAAATAGAAGGGTCTATGCTGATGCTTCATCTTTGCAGAAACCTTGTTTGTATGGGTATACTAGTCTGGAAATGATTACAATGAGGGGTTACCTTTACTCAATGAAGGTTCAGATGTTTCACTTCTAGCTTCCTCCTCAGGAGGCATGCATTTATGGATGGATATACATGAGTACTTTGCCAACTTGAAATGCTGGAGACTAAGCTTAAACAGATTTGAGATTCTTTCTTGCAATTATCCGGCACCAACATTTCTTTACTTCATTATTTTTCTTCCTTAATTTGGTGTTCTTGCAGTAGCTGGTTGCAGTGGCTAATTTGTTCCTCTTATTATTTTTCTTGTATGCCAATTAAACAATTGTTTTATCCAATTGGCAGGAAGTGTATGTGACTCACACTTGGTCATTCAAGTGTTTTTTCCATGCAAACTGAACAATTGTTCTGTTTATTTGAGGAGGAATAGAATAGCTTTTAAATATCCTGAGCACAAGCATTGAATTGCTTTTCGAAACTGTTTATTTGAGGAGGAATAGAATAGCTTTTAAATATCCTTAGCACAAGCATTGAATTGCTTTTGGAAAATATGGTAATGCCACCGGGAAATATAATTATAATTAGTGTACCAAAGCAGTGAAAAGCAATCTCTAATGGAAATATAAAATTTAAATTTGCCAATACATATGGTATATCGCATACATATCTACAAATATTATCCTCGGACCAATTTTCCACTTTTTATACCATTTTTTCATTTTAAAAAATCTATTAGCCTCTCTTTGCACTTTTTAAGGCAATTGCTAGTTATTCTATTATGTTTTTCGACAATTATATGTAAATTATTCTGTTATGTTTTTCGACAATTATGTGTAAATTGTTACGCTAAATTTTATATTCAATATAAATAGTAAAAAGCAATATTATAATATATGTTATTTTGTCATCATATTGATGAGCTTAAATCGATTGGAGATTTGCAGAATATTTTGAAATCTGCGCCCCATGTTCATCGTATCCGGAAATATGCAATCGACTTAAAGATGCGGTGGCATAATTCTTGCTCCACTTCTTCCTATTTAACTGACATGGTCGCTCGGGGCCGCCTGCTATTCCAGCAGCAACACCTGCTATTCCAGCGGCAATGGGATCGCCGACAGTTCTCCCTGCATTATGGTGGATAGAGTTGAAACTCGTCATGAATGCACGATGGTGTTGAGAGATTCACACACATCAATCCTCCTGGAATTGGGTTTGGGATTATTTTCTTTACACGAAAAGACATGGAAGTTAGTTCTATCATAATTCAGATTAAGGGTTTGAGATTATTTTCTTATTTTTCTTTAACGGGAGTACTCAAGTCGAGGCAAATTGTACAGGCCAATAAGTCTATGTACAAGGGTAATTCAAATCCAGGGGTTTTCCAATATTTTCTTATTATGTGAATGCTATAAGGGGTAATTCAAATTCAGGGGATTCCCATTATTTTAATAATGATCTAAAAGCAGGTTATATATATTATTTTTGTTTTTATTTAAAAATATTTAATTTTTAATTAGTTACGAGATTAAGAAAAGTCTTTTCCCGAAAATCACATAAGAGAAATCTAATAGTTTTGACATATATTCAATAAAATTTATTTAAGTTTTGAAAAAAAAAATATTAAACTGAATATTTTGAAAAAAAATTATATTAAACTGAATATTTTGGAAAAAATAAAAAATTTAAAATTTTTAAATTTAAATTTCTATTTTCTTATTGGTTTATATTATTGAAATGATTAATTTGGGCTTGTACATAGAATTTGTCAAAATACAAATTATTTTAAAAATAAAAATAAGGAAAAATTATATATGCTATTAAGTGTCGTACACACATCAAATCTCAGTGTTTATGAGAATTTGATTTAATTAAAAAAATAAATAAATTTATTTCAACCTCAAATAGCACTTTAATAGTACTAGGTACATATAAATTAAATACCCTTAAATAACATGTATCATTATTATTTTTAAATAATTTGTACCCTATGTATTATTTTCACATTAATATTATTTTATTAGAATATGTCAATCTTAAGTTCTTGTTTTTTAGTTAAAATTAGTCAAACTATAAGCAAATATGCCATTAAGAAAAATTTAGAAATATAGTATGATATCCTATCCAATATAATATAATATAATATCTTATATTAAATATATAGCATTCATTGAATATATATTCAAATTAAAAATCTTTTTGTTACCATTTGAATATTTATTATTAATTTTACATTGTTTTAATATAGTTCTAGGAGTTTGTACAAGTTTAGTGTTTTATGAGTTTTCTACACATGTCAAAAATACAATTTAAACAATAAAAAGCTACATTCTCACAAAAAATTATATTGTAAAATTTCAATTAAAAAACCATTAAATAATTAGAGTGTGTCATATTTTAATTGTAATAGTATTTATATTATAATTAACAATTTACCATAATACAAGTATATGCTTTATTTTAAAATGTTAGTAAAATCATTATTTAAAAAAAAATAAGCAAATGCTAATTAAGTAATTTATAATTTCATTAAAAATTAACTAGCAATTGCACCAAATGTTGCAAAGGAACGCCGTAAGGCAATAACATATGGACAAAGAGCATAGATGAAGAGAGATGTGATATGTTACAATTCCAACGAGATAAATAACATGGTGTTAAAAGTAAAGTGAACTCCTCTTTCACTATCCTATTGATTTGGGCTGTAATATGTCAATTGAGGGAATGCTTACCAATTTCAACATTGTACCTGCAGCTTTACTTGAGCCTGAAATTTGGAAATGGATTGTTGGTGAATGTAGGTATGGATCCTTGATTGAATGCGATGGTTTTCTTGTTTCGATGTTTATTTTAAGATGTAATGAGGAGTCAGATCCACAGAAGGGTCTGTGAATTCCACCGAGTTTCTAACATTAACAATATAAAATTCAACCAAAGTGGCATATTTCAAAGGGATGAAGCTAGGAGCAAGTCCCGTACAGTTTTGACATAATAGAAACCCCTATGATGCAGCACATAAGCCAAATACAACTCATGTTCTCCACCACAACCCCTATCGTGTAAGCCAAAATAGCTCATGTTATACACCACAACTTACAAGCCAAATACAACTCATGTTCTCCACCAACCCCTAACGTGTAAGCCAAAATAGCTCATGTTATACACCACAACTTCCTATCTTGGGCAATGTTTCTCAAATCAAATTCTCACATAATCAAACAAAAAATGGTCTAAAAACTTCAATCCTCGCATCCAATTCAATTCATGTATAATTATATAGAAAACCTTGAGCTAGCGAGTCTCCCTTAAAATTGCAGGTCTCCCTTAAAATTGCAGAGTAAAGTAACAAGAATTGTAGACATAATTCAATAAAATAGGGCAAAACTCTAGTTAGCAACCATAAATACTCTAAACAACCTCCTGTATGTTGTAGATTCACATTACAAGAAGAAAGGAAGGATAATAAACTCCCTTTTTCACATACAGGCAATAGATACCCTAGCGTAGTTGTGCGTATAATAAAGGTGAATGATCAGATTCCACACATTTTGCAACAACAATATATTATAATCATTACCACAAGCTTTGGACCAAACAATTCATCCAAACCATGCAAAATGAAGGTCACAGACAAATTAGTGAAGTCTTTGAGCCCAGTAAACCTCAGAATTTTAATTTCCTCTTATTGACATAACTATGCATCTTCTGTCTCCTAAATACCTGTTGCTTTAGTCTTGTGTCAGTTTCAAAGCATCCGCAACAATTTCATTATTGTTGTTTTCATGTTTTACTACTTCCCTAGAACTATAGACTCTCCTTGAATTCTTTGGACATACAAAATTTGAAGACATGTTTCTTGCAGCCCATGCTCGACTTTTCTACAGAGGAGGAAATGAAGAAACACCCCCAAAAGCATTTTCTTGAATTGTTAGCCCCTCCACATCACCGTCATGATTTCCATCTATTACTCTATGAATCTTTTGTTGCTTCTTCCATGGCGAACATGCTTGTAAAAGAGAATAGTAATTCTGACCAAGAGATATAATGAACATCATGACACCGAGAATTGAACTCAAATCTCCATCCTAGAGTAAGGAGATGCATTTTCTCTTTTATGCGAGTTTGATTCTTTATAGTCTTGTCCAACTTAAGATTATAGTTAAGGGTTGCTCAAGGATCCTTTTGCAGGAGACTCCCATGATTTAGCAGATATGCACCCTAATACCCCATCAAATTCACAATCTTCTTGGTCTTTCAAGTTTGCCTCCTTGGTCAGAGACCGGGATTGAATTTTCTCAATGCAATCTGCTTCATTGGCTAGAACAAGATATACATGTGCTTGTTCTTTTTCTGGCTCTTTGAATGCCATTTTTTCAGTGTTAGTCAGGGTTCAATATCATCATCATCACCTAGAATAAGAATATCCCGAAGTGGCCATAAATTTCATTTCTTATAAGGAGATTTTCTTTTAAATCCACCACCAACATAAGAAAAAATCCCTCTGCGAAACTTTGCAATAGACTTCAAATGTCTACAAAGAACTTCCAAAAGGAAGCCCAACCACCAAGGGTTTTAGGTCAACCAATTGCTTTCAATGTTGTCAAGCACTATTGAATTTCTGCATTTAGGTCAACCAATTGCTTTCAATGTTGCCAAGCACTATTGAATTTCTGCAAAACCTAGAAGCTTTAGAAGGTGGTTGAAAAATAATCACAACTATTTCATTAAATGAATTTGGTGGTCATTTCTGGAGTAGAAAAGAAAAATAATTCCATCTATTTCATAAATGAATTTGATGGTCATTTCTGGAGTAGAAAAGAAAACACATAGAAGATGATGGAAATAATTCCATCTATTTCATTAAATGAATTCAAACACGTCATTTCAGGAGTAGAAAAAGAATCCAACGCCGATTAGGCTTACCATTTTTCAGTAAATTAAAAATGGTGAAAACTGTGTTTGGTATGGGAATCAAATGGAAAATTAAATGCTCAACGAGAGTTTGTATTAAAAATAAAAATGTTGAAAAACTACAAAATGAAACATAATTGTAGTTTAGGTAATTAGCTCACGGAGAGTTTGTATTCAGAATAAAAATGTTGAACTGCAAAATGAAAAACTGGTATTTTTCTTAAGCTTGAAAATACTATAATTCTATTTAATTTATATTAATCCTATTTAATTCTTTAATTCAACGACGAAGATATTTTTGAATAATGTGATAGAATTGAGAAGGTGAAAGAGAGGTAATAAATAATGTGATAGAATTGAGAAGGTGAAACACAGATAATAATAATATACAGGTAATAATAATAATTTTTATTAATTTTGTAATGTTTGAAATAATTAAAAATAATATAATATACATTTGAGTATATATTTATGCCATAAAATCCGGAGGGTAAGAAAGAGCGACATATCAAATGGAACTAAAATTTTATCATACTTTTCATCCCCTTAGTGTACCACCTCTTTCATTGTCTTCATCTTTAATAACCATTACATTTATACAACTACACTAATTAATAAATATAAATGTTATAATCAATAAAAATATTAATTTTTAAATACAAAAAATAAATTTACTTTCATATAAAATTCTTATTTAAATTTAAATTTTCAACTCAAAAATAAATTTTTACATATTCAACAATTTAAAAAGACAAGTTTTAAATTTTCCATTAAATTTTACATATTTAAAAATTTATAATTACAATATTTTTTAAAACTTAATTAAATTTTAAATAATTAAAAAATATTATATAAAAAGAAAAAAATGATGATCTAGATACTTAAAATAACCAGTACTCAATACGAAGCTTGTTAGTCATCTTAAAAAATCATGTTACTAACCAAAAAACAATATTAATAAAAACATATTCAAATTTTCAATATAAAAACCATAATTTAAGATTGTTGATTTGAACCATTTAAAAACGTTGAACATGCGGCAAGATTCCAACTAAAAACGTTGACAAAAATGGCAAAATGAAAATATTTCGTTTCAGTGACCAAGTCTGCGCTTCAAGAAACACGAAATTGTTGACAGGTTCGTGGAGAGACGCAACTAGATCCAATCAAGACACGATCATATGTGGCAGAAGGGATTGGGTAGCCAATGACTATGACTGTGTCTTTCTCAATTTTAATTTGGAAGCACACAACCACATTCA
Source organism: Pinus tabuliformis (assembly GCA_031772625.1). Taxonomy (NCBI): domain Eukaryota; kingdom Viridiplantae; phylum Streptophyta; class Pinopsida; order Pinales; family Pinaceae; genus Pinus; species Pinus tabuliformis. Next base: position 1,229,434,742 of record CM062804.1, read on the forward strand.
AGTATATGACAAAGTCTGTCAATCAAATTTAAAATACAAGACAAAGTCTGTCAATCAAATTTAAAACACAATTTGGCATTGTCATTGGCGTTGGTGTTGTTTCTCACCAGTAAAAAATTCGAAGGTCGGCTTCCTACTGAACTTGGCCATGTTCCCAATATGATAATGTTGTTTTTCTGCAATAACAACCGCTAGTCCTATGCCTTCTTGCGGAGTATCTAAAATCGTATTCCATCGGATTGAATGGATCCATTCCTTAAGGGTAATACAGTGGCAATTGCTCGAGGGGAACATCACCCGCCTTCTACAAGAAGGCATCTCACTACAATGTGTCTGGTTGCAGAAGAACCTCTTCACAACCTTCATACTAAATAACATCTCTAAGTTCTGCACATTGGATTACTAATCTCCTTCTTGCAGACAATAATCTCTATGGCACGATTCTTCCAAAAATAAGAGTGTTGAGAAAACTCGGAAAGCTGGATATGAACCTAAATAATCTCATTGAACCGCTTCCTCCAGAAATATGAAATTTAATTAATTTTCAGGTTTGAAATCTCAGCGGAAAGTCGTTCAAAGGAAGCATATCAGCTACTGTTGGTCACCTTCTGACGGTTGCGAAATTAAATTTGATTGTAAACGCACTCACAAGAAGCATAATTGCAGACAATTCAGTGAACCATATCTAGCTAGAAATAAACTGAGCATGACCATTTCTTTGGAGTGCTGAAAGCTTGACAGAAAATCTCATAATATATGGGTTAGATCTAAGTTGGAACATCTATCAAGATCTCTTCATCGTGAGATTGGAAGCTTGACGTTACTTGAATCGAACCATCTCTCCGGTCAGATTCCTCAGTATTGCTTGAGGTTACTTGAATCAGACCAACTCTCCGGTCAGATTCCTTAGTAATTTAAAATTTTCTTTCAGCCTATTTACCAAGGGCCATTTCTTCATCGGGGGAATTCACAAGAAAAGACAACAAAGAGATATATAATATATACAGATATATACCTGAGGGCATTCACAAGAAAAGACAACAAAGAGATATATACATATATATCCCTGAAGAGTAGAGACATGAACGACGCTCGTTCTTTCGTTACTGTAATTTACAACAGATTCGCTTCTTTGCTGCTACTATATCATCATTAGGAAAGACGAATCCATAACACCGCTGCGCAAGATGAATCCATAACCAGTTATAACCACTGGGTAAGATGAATCCATAACTAGTTATAACTGTTGGGCAAGATGACTGCTACGCAAGATGAATCCATAACCAGTTATAACTGCTGGGCAAGATGAATCCAGAGGCAGTTACAACCGTCGGCGGTCTTCACAAGTTTCTAGCCGGTCACAATCGCCAGATGTGGGTGTATTTCAAATCAATTGAGGATTGTAATTCAATCATCTAACAAGACATCGAATGGTGCACAGTGAGGACAGGTGGGCAGCTGGGGAGTTTCTCCCAGAGGGAACTGCTTTACGGCGTAATAATAAATAAATATATTTTTTTTATCGGCTTGGGGTAGCTCAATTTGCGATGGTCGTGGAATTGAAGTCTCACTGAATCAAAAGTCTTGGGTTCAAATCTTATGCTATCCGAGTGAGAAGTTGGACATGAGGAATATGTAGTCCTACCAAGCTTACAAAAAAATTAATAAATATACTTTTTTAATTTTAAATGATTTTTTGAGAATTTAGAAGTGTTAAAAATCACACCATAATTTTTTTGACAATGATCATTTTTGGATATCACTATAAGAAATGATTATTTCTATGTACCCATATGGTCACTAGAACTATAACTTGGATTTGTATCTCAAACATATCGTAAAACATGCTTCCTCATGGAAGTTAGTGCAACTATAACTCATAATTACTATAGTATGTTAGTTGTCGTATAACATAGGATTTGTTTTATGTATCTTTGTGATCACCAAAAACTATATCTAAAGTTTGTCTCACCTATATCACAAAACATGTTCAACCATGGAAGTTAGTGTCATTTAAAAATCTCATTTACTACCTTATGTTAGATGTAAAAAAATAGAAGTATACTTTAAAAAGATAGGTTAAAAAAACATTATAAATATAGACATTTTTTTGCATAGTAGTAGTATTATTTTTGTCCTAGTTACAATAATTTTTGCTATCAATTACACATAATAGGCAGGTACTAAGAAGCAAAGCTACATATTACACTTGCCCTATAATGTGAATGCTCAAGTCTTGGAAAATTGTACTCAATAAATGTAATTACAACTAGTTATTAATTTTTTGGCGAAAGATGAAGTTTCATTATGCTTTTTTAGATGGATAGTAGAATATTTAACTTCTATAAGATATTTTAAAATATTCTTAGTAACATATACAAAAAAAGTTGAGATTTATTTTTAAATTAGTTATGGTTTTTTAGCTATTTAATTAAATTTATTAATTAAAAAATTGTCATATTAACAAGTGTCATATGAAATGAGTTAAGGTTTTTTTGGAATGTAGTAATGATAAGTCGTGGTAATGGCTTGTGATATTGTAATTGTTGTAACATTTTTTTATCCATAAATTTTTCTTATAAAAAAAAAATTCAAAAAAGGGTTTATATCATTCACTTTGTAAGAATTAAGCATGTTTTATAAATGTCGCATTAAAATTGGTTTATTTCGCATAAAATTTAAAATAATTTTAAATTTTCACCAATAAAAGGTGCGTGGTAACTTCTATGCTTGTTTCAATGGTTAGGATTTTATCTGCCACAGTCAAGAGCTCATGATGAATTGTGGGACCCCCTCCACTTCCGACGTTTAACGAATGGGGTCCGCAATCCATAATTTCGTAAACCATGAAACTTATGTGGTGGGCTCGTGCATTGCACACCCCCCATCTCCCAAAACCACATATTGCCTACCCCTTGCAAACCACCTTCTCATTAATTACGCCGTAAGGCGTTTCCCTCTGGGAAGAACTCCCTTATATGCCACCGTGTCCTATTTTTGACCTTTGATCTGATGTGTTAGACGATTAAAAGAAATTGTGCATTTTAATCAGCGCTGGTTGAACTCCCTGTTTATCTCATGCTGGAGAGATTACCCGCTCGAAACCCTTTGCAGACAGTAGTGATGGCTTCGCTAGAGTTTTGATTTCCTTGGCATCTTCTTTTTTAGTGATGTCCTCCCGCCGCGGCATGCCAGCTACATCGCCGGAGGGTTGTTGTCACCTATGGTCTGTAATTATGATGTATAGCCGGAGGGCTGTTGTCACCTATGGTATGTAAATATGATGTACCAGAGATCTGTGATCTAATGCCCAATTCGGTATGGCGCATTCAATCTCTCAATTTATGCAGCGTATGCCCCGATATTGAGCCAACATCACTAGAATTTCAGGACCTTCTAATTCACTGCGTTGGGTATTTGTTCTAGGTCTGTAGCTATTCTTTGTTTTCTCCCGAGGGTTCACGTGAGCGGTTTGATGCTGCCATACCTGAAGCAAAGAATGGAAGGGCATACAAACCCCAGGAAGCGCTACAAATTAACGTCATCGTGGGACGTCCTTCCATCACAGTTTCAGGTTAGTTTTCTATTTTCGAATATCTTGATCTGTAACCAGTTTTTTTCTAGATCCACTTGTTAGCATTTAGAGCACTAGGTTTCCACTACCCTGGCATTCAAGCTTTCATGAAATATGTTTAAAGGGTTTTGTATCCTTCTCGGAAATGGAGAAACCAGTTTGCGTGTAGGTCCAGCCAACACTGATATTTACTGGGAAAGATTTTGGTATTAGAAGTACGACAGAGAGCTCCACCTCTGGTTCAGACAATGGTCAGTCTATGTCTTGCAATATAAAGCCCAAGGAAGAGGGCTCTCGCACTGGCTCACCACCATGGCAAAAACGAAAAGAATGGCAACTACATGTTCGAACTTGGAGAGAATTTTCCTTTTGGAGTCTTAGATCTAAAGGAGGGTTATGTTGCTGATATTAAAATGTAGTTTATAAATAGCCTTTTGACCTGATCTACTCTACTAATCTGGCAAAAATATCTTGTTGTTTTGTTGACAAAATACTTAGTAAAATGGGTGAAGTTAGGCATTTAGGACTCCAGATTTCTTGTTATTATTATATCTCAACCTAGGTAACAGTATATAATTCGTGATCAAAATAAAAACAACAAAGTCTGGAAATCTCACCCATTTAACTCAGCCACCACTAAAGTTCCTAGGGTGAGTTCGATTCCCAAGCTCATGTACTGTTCTTGGCTTAATGGCTATCTGTAATTTGTAGGAAGAGATTGTAATAAATTGATACAATTACTAAAAATTTTGATTTAAAATTTGACTGTCATTTGGCGTATGCATCTATACTGTATACTGCTACTAGTTTTATTTTTTCCATACTGCAATATTCAGTAGGAGCCAAGTAGCCTTGGCCCATGTAACTTCACTTGATTTCCTTCCCACGAGATATCATGGCTTATGCAAATAGCTTAAGAAATTTCTCTGGCAGGTTGACTAATATAGTTCTGCAGGTAACTATTTGACTTTACCCAATGAGGTTGTAGGAGCTCCTCAGTCTCTTATGCCTTCCCAAAGTACAAATTCAACACAGAATGCATTTTCGGGAGGGATTGGGACTGGTAACTCTGTTCTCACCTTTGTTGTAGTTTCATTTGGATAAGAAGTTTTATTAGTATACGAGGTGTTCTGGCCCTATAAAGTCAACCAACATCTTTCAGTTGGATATATGGATTCTTGGTACAAGAAATCCAGAACCCATCTCCTCATTTTTTCTCATAGGTTTACGTTTTCATTTTTCTTCTACCCTATGTGTGGATTTTACTCAAAATCCATTGACTGACTATCATAACTATGAATTTCCCGGTGTAAGAAGTTCATAACCCATGGGCATTAGGCCTATTTGAATGATTTTCCATCCCATCTTGATTTAGTTGGCAATTTTTACTTCCTTGGCTGCGAGTTACCATCATTTACCCATTACCCATCTGGGCCATTTCTAACTACGTTTCGTGGTGTGAGAAGTTCATAACAACCTATTGGCATTAAGACTTCTTGAATGATATATTATCCCATTGCATTTAGACAACTGTTTCAATTCCTTGCCAGGCGAGTTACCATCATCTATTCATGATCATACTCAATAAACCCAATTTTATAGACATGATGGATTGGAGGATTTTGAATTTTTGTAATAATCCAAATATTTTACTGCCTCCTTTATGGGATTTGAGTATGGAATCGCAAGAAATATGAACTATACTATTTTTTGAGTGCTTTGTTCATGGGTTTTTACCATTGATTTAGACCTAGAAATTGAGCAGACAATTCCACTAAAATTTGCTGCCCTGTTTTTGGGTTTATTACCGGGAATATGAAATCCACTCACGACATTTCCATCTTTCTGTAGCATTAAAAATCGAAGAGCTTGTTTGTTTGTTTTTCTTGGCTTCTTTCTTTTATGTTTTTACTGTGAAACTCCCCTACTAATCTACTCTAGCGAAGGCCTTTTGTCTGATCCACTTAGACACCCCTTGTATTTAAGAGTGCTGAAGGTAGTTAAGGTTTAATACATGTGCTTGTTTGTTGCAGATGTCACTGAATCTCTTCTTTATGAAGAGATATGGCATGCATGTGCTAGTCCACTTGTTACTTTGCCTCGTATTGGGGAGAGAGCTTTTCGCTTTCCTCAAGGCCACATAGAGCAGGTATGGTGAAATTAATGGAAATGTTGATATGTGTTTCAGGGAAAAAACTCAAATTGCATAGGGTTTTGAAAATCTATTGCCAATGGATCTTTCAAAATATAAACAATCTAATCATATTTATTGATTGTGTACACCATAATAGGTTATGCATCAACAAACCAAGGGGTTGATAAGCATATGCCACTGTATAATTATGCCGTAAGGCGTTTCCCTCTGGGAAGAACTCCCTTATATGCCACCGTGTCCTATTTTCAACCATTGATCTGATGTGTTAGACAATTAAAAGAGATTGTGCCGTTGGATCAGATCATTATAGTTGGAATTTTAATCAGCGCTGGTTGAACTCCCTGTTTATCTCATGCTGGAGAGATTACCCGCTCGAAACCCTTCGCAGACAGTAGTGATGGCTTCGCTGGAGTTTCGATTTCCTTGGCATCTTCTGAATTTTCTATAGTTATCTGTAGACAAATTTCCTAGCTGCCTGCTCAGTTTGAAAATCCCAATTCATTGCGGATAGACCGCTTCAATTTTTTGTCCGAGTGCAAAGATCTGCGGGCCCTGAGCGGAATTTTGGATTCCCTCAAATCTGAGGGTTTTGTTTTGCCATTCAGTACCCGCAAACAACTTTTCTCTTAGCTGCTCCGCCGAGCCCTTAACGCCAATTCTGTTGTCGAGGCCTTGATTTTGGTGGATTACGCCAAATGCATTGTAGATTTCAGTTTTCATGCCGTCAGGGAAGCAATGTTCGAATTAGGGTTTGGCAAATCCTCGAATGAGAAGATGCTTTATGTTGTGGAGGAGAAGATTTGCAGCTCCATTTTCGATCAAGATCGTCTTTTAGAGGTATTTAATTTACCTCATTTAAGGTTCAGGATTGAATTTTAAAGTTCAGTAGAGATCGACCAGGTTCGTGATTCATATCTTAGAATTTAAACTGCAACGATAGGTTGGGGTTCATGATTTCGATTTTAAGGATCCATTAACATTGTGTTTAGAGTATAAATGATGTATTTTAAACTGCATATCTGACTTAGGAGTCTAGGGTTTAGACTTGAGAACGCCAACAACAAACGACTCTGTTCTAGAGTGCAGGTTTTAGATTTTATAATTCGAAGGTAGCCGAGTGTTAACGTTTAGGATTTATTATTAAAAATGGGGGTTTAGGGTTTAGCGTTTAAAGTTTATGTTCAGAAGTTTTTGGTTATTTCATTTTGGTGATTTTTAGTATGTGCTGGAGAAAGAGGCAAAGGAGGAGGAGGAAGCTTTGATGAAGTCTAGACTAGCAATTTATCTTGGAAATGGATTGCAATCTAAAGATTCAGAGACCAGGTTGTTGGCACTTAAATTGGCATGCTCCTGCTGCTTCAATTCCAGAACCATTTTTTTCAGGCTTCTACCTATATTTGAGACGGCACTCTATCATGAGGATTGTTCCATGCGTGAATACGTGCTGGCATGTCTGATGGATTTGATCTTTATCCACCATTCAACTATTCGTTTACAAACTGTCTTCCATTTTATTTCCGCCTTCCTGTATGCTCCAACACCTACCCTTCAGCTTGCAGTTGTTATTGGTTGCGGTAAGTTCTGTTCATCTGTGTGTAGAATACATTTGTTTTGATGCCACATTTGGTGTGGGACTGGATCTCTTTCCCAAGGGTAATAATCAAATTGTAAATCTCTCCTTGCAGAAAGTTTAAAGCCCTCGTTGCCCTTGTGTTGCACACAGATAGGGCACTCCTCAGACAATTTAATTACCTGCACCAACGGAATTCACAGAAATGGCAGCCTGAATCAGTTATATATGTTCTTTCAAAAATATATGGATTTAATAATGCAAATGAGTGCTTGGTTTATCTCACCTTTGGCACACATTTGAAACAAAATAAGTGGCTACATGCTAATTGCTTCGGCTCCACAACGGCATCTGCACATATATTTATGGATAGAAGTTTCAGATTTTGTTGTCTGTTGTTAGAATACAGATATATCATTGAAATAACAATGCAAAAAAAACGAATATTCTAAGTACCCAGGCATATAGAACAAGTAAGTTCCTTATCGATAGCAGATTTGATGATGCTTGTGTTAAAACTTTGGAAATAGTGGGCATGTTCCCCATTGTTTTCTCTGTAGTATATAATATTGTTTTAATACCATTGGATCCATTAAGATTTGAAAATGGACTCTCTGGAAGGTTATGTCCATAGCTGTTGCAAGGAAAGATACTCACTGATCGTTACCTTTTTATAATAATCACCAAAACAAAACAAAGTAGCTTCTATTCAACTACTTCCAGGAACCCATTATTGACAGCTTGTTTTCTAAGTAAATCTTTGTCATGTTCTTTATTTTATAGAACTGCAGACTGTGGATGATGGTCTCTACGTTTCTTGATCATCATTGTCCCGCTTAGGCTTATATTCGTTATTCTCCAGTACCTCAAGCAGGTACCCAAGATGATCGGTTGAAGGAAACTTGTTGAGATCTGCATAAGAGGATGAATGAAATTGCTTAAATGCAAAGTGACAGTCTCTAGAGAACAGATTGGAAAGTTATCCATATATCAAGAAATTAATAGCTTGACATATCCATCCCCATTAAGATTTTGTATGAATGAGTTAAATTTTACTCTCAATGGAAACACTGAAGCACTTGTGGCCAGTGGAATGTGTGTCCATGGAGGGTAAGATTTTAGTAACCGTTACCAAACTATTGTGAAATGTATTCCAGAATATCTAGTAAGGATTTGTGAGATTGTCTTTTCTAGTGATGGTCACAAATCATGACCACAACAATGCAATTCAGTCAGATCTTTGAGGACCAATGTTCACAATCTATGTGAAACGCCATCTGTACAAATCAAAAATAAATGCCCAAAAGGGTTTAAAATGATATATTGAACGATAAATGGACTGCTGCAACGTTTTAATTTTGATGATAAAATGTAAAATATTTTAATTTCAATTACATATATATTATATATCATTTAACTTCTTTATAAATTTTTATGGTTAAAATATTTATTTCATTTTATATATACTTTTTTTTGACATTCAAAGATACAATTTAAATTATGAAAATCAACACGTTCTATTTTTCACTCAAGAAGTTTGCAGGTGAAAAAATTTGAGATCCTTTTCCAGTGAAAAAAATTGATCTTTCTCGTTAGATCGCGTACTTAAAATGGATCTATACAATTTGATTTTTCTTGACTTAGGTTAGATCCGTACTTAAAATAAATCTATGTTAATTTTACAGATCAAATATATTTTTAATAATATAGTAATATTAAAAAAATTCTATCCTCAACTTAATCTAAATCACTACAGCAAATTAACAATCCACTATCGTAAAAAATGTTAACCACATATTTTCAACCCAACCTAACTCAAATCAACTCAAATTTCAACAGAACGAGCAACTTAGGTTCATGGATGGGCGTTCAGATATCTCAAATGCAGCACATTTCGAGGCTAGGTCAGTTACGGTTCTGAAACCATGAGGAAATTTTTCACGTACTAAAACATGCGAATCTCTAATTGACTCCAAGTCATTCTCCTGAAATTTGAGATTGACCTATTTATACAGAGAAAAAATAATAATATCCGTCGGTCCATGGGAGTCAGAATTTAATGGCCATAATAGGTCGATCGGAGTCAAAAATTTTAATAGGAGCATCACTCTGAATTCCCTCCCTTTTATCTCACAAATAAAAAAAGACTTGTAAATAAAGTATTTAAGTGGTAGCAACCAAGTATACTGATGGATGCCACAACCAAGTATACTGATAAAATCCTTGATGTATCTCGGGGCACTCCTCAGACAATTTAATTACCTGCACCAACAGAATTCATAGAAATGGCAGCCTGAATCAGTTATATATGTTCTTTCAAAAATATATTGATTTAATAATGAAAATGAGTGCTTGGTTTCTCTCACCTTTGGCACACATTTGAAACAAAATAAGTGGCTACACGCTAATTGCTTCGATTCCACAACGGCATATGCACATAGATTTATGGGTAGAAGTTTCAGATTTTGTTGTCTATTGTTAGAATACAGATAAATCATTGAAATAACAATGTAAAAAAACGATTATTCTAAGTACCCAGGCATATAGAACAAGTAAGTTCCTTATCGATAGAAGATGTTGATGATGCTTGTGTTAAAACTTTGGAAATAGTGGGCATGTTCCCCATTGTTTTCTCTGTAGTATATAATATTGTTTTAATATCATTGGATCCATTAATATTTGAAAATGGACTCTCTGGAAGGTTATGTCCATAGTTGTTGCAAGGAAAGAAACTCACTGATCATTACCTTTTTATAATAATCACCAAAACAAAACAAAGTAGCTTCTATTCAACTACTTCCAGGAACCCATTATTGACAACTTGTTTTCTAAGTAAAATCTTTGTCATGTTCTTTATTTTACAGAACTGCAGATTGTGGATGAGGGTCTCTACCTTTCTTGATCATCATTGTCCCGCTTAGGTTCATCTTCATTATTCTCCAGTACCTCAAGCAGGTACCCAAGATGATCGGTTGAAGGAAACTTGTTGAGATCTGCATAAGAGGATGAATGAAATTACTTAAATGCAAAGTGACAGTCTCTAGAGAACATGTCTTGAATAAGTGGGTATCCTAGGTTTACCTTTTGATGCCTTGGATTCTATTTCAAACTATGGGAATCCATTAGTGAATCTATTCTCGAGGGGGTGAGAAACAATAATAGGTAGTGATGTTATAGGTACATTTGGGTAAATATCCATTTCTTTCTTTACACCAGCTCTTTGCTTAGGAAAATAAATGTCATTTATAATCAAGCCTTCATAAAACTAGCTGCTATCATATTTCAGGTATCTCGCTCCAGATTATTTCATGTATGGCAAGGTTAATGAGAAGATGGACGTGTATTCCTTTGGAGTAGTTCTTCTAGAGCTAATAACTGGAAGAAAATCAATCAATGACAAGAATCCTAAAGGCCAAGAAAGCTTGGTTATGTGGGTAGGGCTCTAGTGTCCTTGCTTGTTTTGTATTTGATAATTTTGGATTCTTTTGGTCTCTTTGTCTTGGTTCAGAATCTTAATCTCTTGTAAATTTCAAAATTTAGGCAAGGTTGCTTGTTTTGTATTTGATAATTTTGGATTCTTTTGGTTTCTTTGTCTTGGTTCAGAATCTTAATCTCTTGTAAATTTCAAAATTTAGGCAAGGCCATTACTAGCAACTGGCTCTGTAAAAGAACTTGTAGATCCACTTTTGGAAGATGCTTATGACATGAGGAAGATGAAGAGAATGGTCATTGGTGCAACATGTTGTCTGAGATAGGGAGCTTAGTTTCGACCTCGAATGAACAGAGTAATTACTCTTATTCTCATTAGTTGCATATATATGTTTCAGTTTCTGATCTTATGTCAAATTTAGTTGTTTGAAGACATTTCCTTTCCTGTGAGGAGTTAGTGCTAGAATTGTTTTTTCCCATAAAAAAGAATGGCACATGAAATATCGAGTTGATATCCTTCTGTCATAGAGTAAAGGGTGTTTAGACCTAGTGTTTAGGGTTGTAATCTAAACATTTGTTTAGTAGTTCAATTTGTAAAATCATCACCCTTAAACAGGTTAGCCCTAAATGTTGATGGTGGATTATGGCAAAATATTCAAAGCCTCAATTGCCAATAATCTATTTTTCCATTAATGAAATATAATATTCTTTGAATATTAGCAAAAGAGATTACATCATATCTCAAACCAAAGCTTCAGTATGCAAATTACCCCTCCCTGAATAGGCAAGAAGAGCCAGCATATCTGCTTTCGCTCCAATATCAAGAGAGTATATAGCTTTCCTGAGAATCACTATCCTAGCTGAAATCTGGATTGCAAGATTTGAATTGAAAGCTTTGGTTTCCCCAAATAAAGTGGCTTACCTTTGCATTAAACTGACTTTGTGAAATTTCAAACAATGGATAAATGTTAATGTAAGAACATGAACTTATTCTTCCTCATTGTTTGTCTGTAACTTATTATTGCAGACTTTGAAATTACTACGAGGAGAAGGAGATGACCTACCTTATTGGACCAAGAGGTAATTGACAATGTCCATGGAATTAGATGAATTGATTGAGGATGAATCTGGAGAAAACTCTGGGAGTTGTGACATCCAAACTCATCTATCACTTGCAATGCTTGGAGTTGATGATGGTTTGGTATCAAACAATTGTCCAGATCAAAGTGTAAATCTTGTACATGAGAGCAGAACATTGGAAGATTATTTCTATGGACATTATAGCCGTTCAACAAGCTTTGATTGATTTAAATCTACTTCTCTGAGCTTCATAATTTTTCTTACTCCTTGCTTCTGTAAAAGCTTAAATATTTTATACTTGGTGTATTACTGTGAGCCAATGCCACTACTTAGCTATGTTCAATTTCAATCACTCTCCATATTGGCTGAAGCTATGTCTGAAGTTGAGTGGAGTCCATCTAAAGTCCCTTGCCAATTCCTTGTATAAATGTGAAAGCCATTAGTGGTCACTCGTTTTGGTGACCCACTGGTGCTCACTAGAGCTGAAAAATTTTCTTGTCCTTGCCTTTGGAGCAATTTTATGTATGTGGAAGGAAAAGCAATTATGATATCACTATTGATATGCCAAACCATTGTTATGTACCTTTTTAGGTTTGAAGATGTGTAACTTATGGTTTAGCTTGGTACATTCTCTTGTAGACCAGTTTACTTAGAATTTGTCAATATCATAAGCCCAATAGCGATTTAAGTGTATGTCTGCATGGCAGAACTGCATTGCGGTTGAACTTTTTCTAAAATTAAGTTGTATTTAAAGAAATATGGTGTCTAAAAAGCATAGAACTCCAAACATCAAATCTCTTTGCTCCTTGTAGGCTTGAACCAACATCTCTTCTAGAGAAATTCAACAATTCTAATTTAATAATCCTATTGGCCTCTCTTTGTACCTTTTGAGACAATTGCTAGTTCTAGATGGGACATATAACTCCAATGTGCTTTGTCCTTGTTACAAAGAACACAAAAATATTAATGCAGGGTATAACAACTATACCACTAGCACTACAAATCATTTCTGCTCAAAAAGGGGGATTTAAATCATGCAACAGCTTAAGAGGGGCAGGGTCCAGTTTCAAAAATAGCCTTACAATTGGACTAATCAAAATAAAATCTGATTCGCTTCATAGGCGTAGAGTAAACAGGTACCAATGAGGTAACGTGCAAGTGGACAATTAAATCATATTTAGCACAAGACCAACCCTCGGCATACAATGCAATTGAAAGTCTTGTGTTATGAGCTCCGAACAAGATCACAAATGATATATTATTCACCAAATTTTAATCTTCCACAAATAGACAGATTGATCCTCTCTAATTTGTCAAACAAATAAAAAAATACCAAAATTATGCATAGAATCATCTTTGAATTGTAAACACTATAGTATATAGTAACCTGGGAAAGTGATGAAGCACTCAATACCATACAAAAATAAAATTCCTTAATAGAAGAAAACACCACTGAAAATTGTGAAAAGCTGCCAAATGAACTTTGCCAATCTTTTAGATTTACAGAAACAAAGTAAAAAACCTCTTCAAAGCTAAGTGCTTACTACCAGCCACATCCAATAGAAAAGGTTTTATGGGGCCTGATAAGATCAGAATTTGCTTGACCACGGTAAGATAAGCACCGTACCTACCTAATGTATAAAAGAAGACTGATAAGTTGGAGGAGGGGCAGGCAGTCTACTGCCAAAGTGATGGTTGTTGTAATTAGTAGAGGAATTGTAAGAATCGGAACCCAACAACGAAGGCCCCATGTTATCTGATGGATACATATATGGCCTTGAGAGCGAGACTGGAGTCCTATTTCCAACACCATAGCCCGCTCCATATAATCCTTTGTTTGATCTGTCATATGCATTTTGGCCCTGTAGGTTGTAGGATGTAACACCTGGAGCTGCACTAGAATATTGTACTCTATCCAAAGACCTATAAAAGCTTCTGTCTACACCATTGGAAGAAGCATAAAGAGTCGGAGTTATTTCATCTGCACTTAACGGAGGCATATATACACCAGCATTTCCTCCATTGGCACGGGGACGCTTAGGTTGAGACTTAACAGCACCTGCAGACCTTTTTCTGTCAACCTTAGCTTTCTCTAGCTGAGCTACATGCTTTTGAAGAGGATCTGGTGAGAACTGCGATTCAAGTTTGTGCTCCTTAATGCACTTTATAACAGCTCTGTAAGCATAAAGCTCTTTTGTATTTACTTCATTCTGTAGCAGCAAATAAAAATATCGGTCAAAAAAGGAACTTCCGATATAACCAACAATACTAAGCCAAAATGATCATCACATAACAAGACATTTTGTATAACAGTAATACAATCGTACTTGTGCAATAGTAGAGTTATTCCCGCTTTTTAAACTTGCCTGAGAAGCTTTCTTAGCATCTTTCAGATATTCCTTCAACAAAGGAACAGGTGCAAACTTCTTTGTCAGCCCAAATGCATGAGCAAAGTTGACTGCCTCAATTTGTTTTCAACAAAGGAACAGGTGCAAACTTCTCTGTCAGCCCAAATGCATGAGCAAAGTTGACTGCCTCAATTTGTTTTCCACTATTAACCAGGGTTTCTATAACATCCGCATGAAATTGTCACAAAATTTTCAGTTAATCTGAATATGTCACAAACATTTGAAATACCAAAAGACAGTTTACTGTGAAAGAAAAAACAATACAGACAACTTCAACGGATTTGTCAATAAAGATAACAGCTATGCCAGCTTGATACCATTTTCGTAAGTAAACAGTTCCCCACTCATGAAAGGCCTTATGACACTTTACCATAGCTGATCATCTTCAGGTGCCTTTATTAATATCAACAAAATAACTTACATACAACTTTCTACCTCATAAAAAGATGTCTACCTAGTAGAGGCCACTCAGTGTCTGCCTTGCATATGAAATGTTGAGATCTAAAGAAAAGACTACCAACCCCGTCAACTTAGAAACCCGTTCACTGGACTAAACAAAAAACGTTGGGAAGGTTTACTACAGCCAAGATTACCAACGTTTATCTTCAACTCAATCAGCCACAACCAAGTATACTGATACAATCCACCAGTCCCTCAAAAAAACCAAGCTAGCCATGAATGCCAGAAAAACAACAAAAAGCCTATCTACCAAAATGGATGGAAATTTTGCCAGCCTAGCCACTGAGGCTAACATTACAGAACACCAGCCAACCAAGCTGGCATTTTTGATTCAAGTCCAAGGGAACGACAGTGTTCAGGTGTCTGCCTGCACCGTGCAAATGCAAGAACAAGCTTGCATAAGTCATCTTTATCAAACTCTGACGCAATTCCAAAAGTAGCTAGAAGTTGCAAGAAGGCCTGGGCCTCCAACGAATTGCCATTGGCAACATCTCCTTCAAGGTTTATCTTCGACTTCCATTCATGTGCAATACTTTTGGCTTGCTCCTTTATATTTAAGGGCAGAACTGGATGTTCAACACCCAAAATAGGATCTGCCAAAACAGGTACAAGAGATTCTAGTAATAATTTACAGGCCCGGTGTAGAGCCGGGAGCCCAGACTCTTTCTTGTCACTTGACTTTTGTTCAAGAGAATAAAACCCCTCTAAGGACTCCAACACTAACTGTGGTGGGTCAATTGCAGAGTTTAATGTAGAGGGAACCTAATTGCAAAGCCCTATTTCCAATTGCAAAAGTCATTAAGAATGGGAAGAAAGGATTTAGGGATTATAATATCTGAAAATTTCTATTTTTAAAGTATTATAAAATGAGTTTAGATATTTATATAACAATAATAAGTGGAAATCAGAAAAAGAAAAAGAAAAGAAAAGAAATTGATTGGAGATAAACTTTTTATAATTTTGTAAATGTTATTGAGTTCCAATGTTCAAAGAAAATATTTATAAAAGGTAATTCACTGGTCTGTGGATGAAGCAAGCATTTGGAGGCTAATTCGTGAAGTCTGACAATAAAAGAGGTGAAATTAGAATGAGTAATGATAAGACATACATCCTTGTATAGAAATTGCAATGAGGTTCTTCTTAAAGGTGACTTAATTGTATCACATTGATTTTGACATGACAACATCAGCAAAATGATATAAAAGTCGTTGCAACTAGTACATCTGTGTTTGGTGCATTAATCACTATATGAGATTGAAGGAATCTGGCGCATTCTCGATCAGAACTATTGCTTGATTGGCAACAACATGAGTCTTGTGTTGTACAACAATTGTATAATTGGTGCATTAATCACTGTATGAGATTGAAGGAATCTGGTCGTATTCTCAATCAGAACTATTGACAACAGCATGGGCCTTGTGTTGTACAACAATTGTATAATTTGATTGTGAAGGATTTAAGGAGAAGTAATGTTGTTTTTTCTGATCCTAGCAAGGATTAGAAAATATACTATTTATTGGTCCCTGTGGTATACATTGTTTGGACCTTGTTTTCTCCCTTAATTGTAAGTGCATAAAAATATTAGATTCATAGGACAGGGTACCATTAATCATGTGATCCAATGATCTTGGACGTTTTTTATTGAATTCTTCAAAACTTATTTCCATTTGATCTTCCAAAATGTGAAGATAGTTTTATTGGTTGGAACAATGCTACAACTTACAAGTTATAATAACAGAGATTTTGTTCTGCATAATGCTTTCCACCGTGCAATCTTTTTGTGGATATGGTTAAGCAATATTCTCTTCGAGTAAAGAATAAATTATTGTGTGTAGAGTCATTGAGTTTACTACAGTAATGATCGTAACATTTTGTAGTCTTTTGTTTGTTATTATGTGGTTTAGTGGTTGAGACAGTGCATTACCATGTTAATGACCCAAAGTCAAACTTAGAGATCAGAGCCCTCAATTATAAGTTGGTTGAATTTTATGAGATTTATATGCAATATTAATTCAATAATTAAAAAAAATATAGACTTAAGCACCCTAAATAAACTTCAATTTATACATCTTTAGAATCTCATTTCTGCTACATATTTGCATCCATTTTCCCATTTCCATGTCGGAATTGTTCCTCAATTTATGCCTTACGGCGTTTCCTTTGCAACATTTGGTGCAAATGCTAGTCATTACTCCAACCAATTATGTCCCTTCGCTATGCACTCCGCCAAAATAATCGTTACACGAGCTTGAAAATGCGTATGTAATCTCATATTCCTTGCATTTGTGAACATGATACTTTGATACTTCGAATTATTTGGGTAGGAACGTCAATATATTGTTATTGAAATGTATTTCAGTTTTGGATTCTTGCGTTACTCAACATAATGCTTTGAATTATCTGTGTACGATAAAATATATACAGATATGGTTAATTTCTAGTTATTGTTATTAGACAAAAGTTGTTGTTTATACCAGTATAATTATAACATTTTTGTTAATAATAATTTATTTATTTATTTTTTATTTTTTTTTACTATTTTAAATTAAATATTTTTATTATTATTACAATTTGGTGGTATAATATTTTTGGAGTATTTATATTAAATATAACCGATTCATATATTTCACAAATTTTATAGGTACAAAATATCTCTGAAACTTTAAATCCATGCACTTAGAAATTTTCAAATTTTTTATCAAAACATTTTGGTTAAAATCTCTTTTACAAAACTAAAAAACATATTACTTTATAAAATTTCATAAAATTCGTGATTTTTTTTATTTTAATTTAAAAATAAAATGATCATACTTACCATTTATATTAAATATTATTTATTTAATTTATTAATTTTAATTATAATAATATAATATATTCTAAAACAATGAGAAACATATTACTTTATAAAATTTCATAAAATTCGTAATTTTATTTATTTTAATTTAAAAATAAAATGATAATACTTACCACTTATATTAAATATTATTTATTTAATTTATTAGTTTTAATTATAATAATATAATATATTATAAAACAATGGGAAACTACTGAGTACAATTAGAGATACTAATATATTAAAAATTACACAACGAAAAAGTTATCTAACAAGACCGAATTTTCAATCATATTTAAGTTTTTGCGCCATGAAAGGTTAACAAACTAACTATTCCCACCAGAAGAATGGTGGAGTGTCGAGTAACTGATCGATTTCTTCCATCATATTATTACGATCCCTTCCTCATTTTTGTACTGCTTCACAAGAATGGTGACGTGTCGAGTACTTATTGATTTTGTCCATTATATTAATCATATCATATTATTATTGTGGCTTGCTGATGTGAGAGAACATTACGAGGTTTTGAATTTTTGGTCAAGAGGTGGGAATGCAAGTAAATACCCACCCAATTAAAGTTGGAAATTTAAAAAAAAAATATCAGGGTATTTTCTCTTTCATGGCAGTTCTTTGGAGATGGTAGATGAGTACATGGTAGATGAGTATAAGTATTTAGGAATTGATTTTCACTATACGCTTAGTTCAGAGACATGTAGATCAAAGAGAATCCAAAGAGGGTGTGGACAGCCAAAACTATGAGATTGGAAGACTAAGAAAACCCTCTCTGGTCTATTAGTGGTGCGAGTTATTGGCTAAGAAGAAGATAAAAAGACAGGTGTTGGAAAAATTTAGGATTGTTATGTGGACAAAGCAGGAAGGCAAAAAGAAAGCATAATATATCAAATAACTTAACCCAATGTGGAAACATGATGATAACGTTAGAAAAAATTAGGATTGTTATGTGGACAAAGCAGGAAGGCAAAAAGAAAGCATAATATATCAAGTAACTTAACCCAAGGCGGAAACATGATGATAAAGAGTATTTGAATTCTCCCATCATCTGAGATGTGCCACGGATAGATGGGAGTCCCTAAAGAAGATTGAGATGAACGAATTTGCATCTTTTGCAACATAGAAATAATAGAAAAATGACATTTTATCAAAAAATATGCAGCATAACAACTTAAAAGTGAACATTCTCAATAATAATAAAAAATAAAAATAGAAATTCTCAAAACAATGAATTTTTTACTCAAAATCCATAACAACAACAACAGAATCAACATAAAAAAATCTAAATATAAATTAAACAATAATTGGCAATCCCTTAAACCGCGAGGTCTCATTAAAGGTCATTTCATTTCTGTACTCCTGGGAGCTTGGACAATCATTAAAAGGTCATTTCATTTCATTTTTGTATTGCTCGGAGCTAGATACATGAAAGTTAACTTTTCCTTGCAAGCTATATAACTGAGGGTTGAGGGATTATTCTCTACACATTGTGCATCTAGTAAATATTTCTTTTCACTTAACTTAATTTGAAGTGCATGAATGAGTTTTTCTTTCACTTCGAGCTCAATTTGAAAGTCTTTTGCTGCTTCTAATGTATTGTTCATTTGATTGATTAAGGTTTGATTTTGCTTCAACTTCCATTCTAGTATTTCAACTTTGTTCTGTAACTCATGATTGCAATCTTGAAAACCTTTAATCTCTAGTTCTTCACTTTGAAGACGTTTTTCTCCTTTACGCATTATGACTTTTGACACGCTCGCTTGTACTAGCTTGCTTGCTTGCTTGATTTTTCTTGATGCTTGCTTGTAACACTTGCTGGATTTTAAGAACTCGCTCGCTTGATTTCTTGAACTTGTGTGCCTGATTTAGTTTACCAATGGAATGGTTGAACTCACGCTCTCTTGAATTTTGTACTAGGATGAGGGTGTCAGATGCCACCAAAAATGCACCCAATGTTTACAATGACAAGTTCAAATGATATTGAATCACTTGAATAGAATTGACTTAATTAATTGACTCACTTTACCTCCTATAAATTCGCAATTTGGGTGTCGGTTTCGACCGAGAATGCACCCTTACAATTCAACTCAATTTGACTTTGATTACAAGCTAGCTTACAAATTATGATGTGCAAGTTACAATTTTGTTTTGAGTGGACTTTTACAAAACATTTGCAAGTGCATTGTCCAAAAGTTTGATGTTGAATTGATGCAAATGTTGTTGATGTAGATGACAACTTCATTAACTTGATTGTCTTGAGTGAATGATGTTGAATTGCTTGTTGATGTAGAATCATTTTTGAATGTTGATGTTGACAAGCTTGATTATATGTTGCAGTTGCTTGATTTCTTGTAGTTTGCTTATTTAAGATTGATTACATGAGCTTGAATGGAATTGATTATATGCATGCAACTTGTTGTGTACTCCATGTGTATCTTTTCACAAAAGATAGTGTCAAAACTAGACACAAAAAATAAGCAACATCAAGAATCATGCACTACACAAGGTGTTCCTAAGATCCCCTTATTCAATTTCGGGCGGATCTAGGACACTTAAACAACACAAAAAATATGTCTTTATTAAGTATTTGAGTACATCAACCTTTCATCTTTACAACATCTTCATTGAAGCTTCTTAAGCACAAAGTTTAAGAACTCCTTGGAGGCAAATTATCTTCAAAAACTAGATGTTCACTGACTTAATCTCTCTCAAAGTAAAATATTACTTTGGATTACAACAATAACTTTCTCAAACAAAAAAATCACTTATCACTCCAAATACAAAACACTTATCGCTCCAAAATTACAAAAAATAATTTCACCTTTATCACTCCACAATCAAAAAAATTACATTTTATCGCTCCTCACCATAGATCTCCACATCTTCATTAGTACACATTTCCAACTGAGCATGATTTGACTCAGTCAACAATTTGGCTATCCCTTGGCCCTTAAACAACTTGGTAGGCTTGATCTCCAAATCATATTCCTATAACGTTTCTATCCATTTACGTCATCATCCATCACTATTGGGCTAAATAAGTATTTTTTTTATTGTTACAGATGGCACATAGGCTATCACATTAGAGTGTAGCACGTATTCCCAAAATTCCTTGAAATATTTTACCATAGCATAGGTTTGTTTCTCTAGGATAATGTACTTCACCTCAACATCCCTTAAGGTGCGACTGAAAAATGCTATAGGGTGTTCCTACCCCTCTTCGTTCTTTTGTAGCAAAATTCTGACTACGGTATGCTCAGATGCAAAGGAGAAAATGTGAAATTATTTTGATAAATAAGGATTTGCTAATACTGGAGCTTCCATGATGGCCTTCATGATTTTCTCAAATTATTCTTGGGTTTCCTGGGTCCACCTAATTTTGTTGTCCTTCCTAAGAATGTATGTTATGTGTTTTAAGAGTTCTGCAAAATTTGTAATAAACCTGCGTAGAAAAATGATCTTGCCCAAGAAGGATTAAACTTCTTCTTATTTCATGGGACACCAATATTTGAAACGACTTCTACCCACTTTGATTCAATCCTGGCACCTTCTCTTGAAATGATATGTCCCAACCTCTTCCCTTCCTGCAATGCAAAGAATGACTTTTTAGGATTCAATGAGAGACCAAATTTTCTACACTTTAGGAAGGTTTTCCTCAGAGGTTCTAATGATCATAATCATATTTTGAGAAAAAATCCATCTCATCTAGATAGATAACTATAAAATGGTCTCTTTCTCTCACAAATTCAATGTTCATAGCCCTTTTAAAGGTAGCTCTTGAATTCATCAATCTAAAAGGAATTTTATCGTACATGAAGGTTCCCCATGGTGTTATGAATGTGGTCTTTTCCTTGTCATATGGATGCATTTCTATCTGATTGTAACTTGAAAATCAATCCATCATTGATATTCTGGATGCTCTTATAACTTTTTGTATTAAATGGCCCGTCTTAGGGAGGGGATAATTATCCTTTAGCGAACATTGATTCAAGTTTCTAAAATGCACACAAATTTGAATGTCTCCATTCTTTTTCCAGACTAGTGCCAAATTTTCCACCTATTGAGAGTACCTTAGCGAGACAATGATCTTCCCATCCAAAAACCTTCTAATCTCATTTTTTATTGTTGGCAGTAACATGGGTTTGAACCTCCTAATTTTTTGCACAAAAGGCTTAGTATTTAGTTTTAATGGTATCCTATATTCAATAATTGAAGTATCATAAGTTTTCAAATATTCATATCTCCATGTAAAAACTTCTTTAAATTTCTTAAATAACTCAACATACCTCTTTTTGTAGGCACGTTGCAAAAACTTGGAAATTTTTTCCTTTTGTGGATTTTCTTGTGTACTGAGGTTATTTTCCTCCACATTCTCATCCATTGGCCTAAGAGATGGCTTAGGAGGCACATCATTCTAATAAAAAATCTGCTCAAGAGGGATCAATCCCTTGGGAATGAAGTTATTCTTGAGTTGTATCACCTCGTGATCTATGATCTGGTTCAAGAACTTTTGGTTTCCAACCTTAGTCACATACTTCTTGTTGTTCATCATCGAATATCTCTTCATTTGAGTCAATGTTGATTGCTAAAAACTCATCTACTAACTCTAGGAATCTTCTTAAATGTTGGTCATCATCAAAGAGTTTTCAATGTCTGGAGCGAATGGTTTGTATCACAATTCCACCTCGTATTTAAGCTTTGGTTCAAGAGGGGTTCTAAAGGTGTTGTTTGCAACCCCTAAATCATATGCAAGTTAATTACCTTCCATGTGCACAACTATAATGTTAAAAGAATCAAAATAATTCTCAATAATATCCCATACAACTTTCTAATACAATTTCATTTGAGGGTGTTTGATGGTGTAAACATTCCTTACTTGCAAAAATACTAATTTTGAATCCCATAATGCTACAAGGTTTTCAACCCCCATTTTATGCGTTGTTTCTTATCGTAGAATTAATTATTCATATTCAACAACATTTTTGGCGGCACCAAGTTTTAGTCTATGGGTGGCATTAATATCACTCCTACTCCCTCCCTTTCTGAAACATTCTCCATCAAAAAATAATTTCCATACGGAGTCTATTCGATATAATTTCTCTTGTTCAGTAGGGATCAGATTTGTCCCACTAGTAAATTCAGGATTGATTGATAAGCTATAGAATCCCATCAATTCTTCTGCTATATAGACCAACATGTTCTTGGAATTCTTCATGTCGGCGATGACGTATAAGACCTTAGCCTCTCCATAGAGTTTTCGTTCCTACCCCCAAAAATATCATATGGTAGTATATGATAGGTCCATTTGGATGGTTGCCCCTAAATTCCCAACCCATGATCTCGAAAGGAGCATGTCGTAGGAGGCTGGGATATCAACCACCACTATATCCATGACCAAACTTTTGTTTGGTATTTGGGTGAGGGAATCCAGTAAGTCTTTGATGAGACTAAGACATTTTACTCTTCTAGAATTGAATCAGTGAAGGTCATTGTATGGTTTGGTAATGTGCAACCTTAACTCTACCATGACCTACGTGTGAATGAGGTTATGGGACACCCCTTAATTAAGCATACAATTATGTAACAACTTATTATGCGCGTTCATTGTAATGTAGAAAGGAGGACTATTGTTGTCTTCTTCTTCTACATGAGGCCCACCATCCACATGAGGATGATATTATTGGATGTTCAGAGTTTCATTGTGAGTAATATGTTCAGGTGGGTTCATGATTTTTGATATTAGTCGTTGGTAAGTCAGGTTTTATGCTAATTTCAACAAAGGAACAAAGACTTTGATTTTTCTCAATTCTTGCTCGAGCTTTAAAAGAGGGAATAATTTTTACTTTGTTCCCTTAGTTGGTTGAATCTATGGTGGAAGAGACAAGGGATCCTTAGGCACTTCTATTTTTTGCGTAGAAATTTGGTTATGGGCTTGGGTATTCTTTCTCTTCTTCAATGGGATTTCTTGAACTCTTGTTGAGGGTTCAGGAGGTGGAAGGATGCCAGTTTGAATGGGTTCGAGGACGAGTGATGAAACTAGAGGTTGATTTTTTTTGTTCAGTTGACTCATACCAATGAGCCTTACTACCCTCGATCATAGGTCATGAGTCCCTATGATTTATGCCATAACAAAATCTATTATTTTCTGATATTGCATTAAAGAAATTTTGAGGTAAAAAATGTGCCTCAAAACAACAATGTACAACCAAAATCAACTTTATAAGAACCAATAGGATTCAATATGATTATTTCAACCATGGGGGATGATTCATCATTTTTGGAGTGAAAAAGTAAAAAGATTAAAAATTTTAAAAATATACAAAAAAAAAACCATTTTTTCAACTAGTATTTTTAACTTATCTCCTTACGGTTTTACTCAAATTTCAAATGGGAGAACTCGATGGATGCATAAATTAATTCCCCATGTAAGGATTATCCATCTTGCATACTTTTGATGGACCTTGATACACAAAAAAAATGAAAAAAATTAAAAATGTGATTGCAATCACAATTTTCATGCATTTCTCATTTTTCGTGTAGCAGGGTCCATCGAAGGAATGCAACATTAGTACTTCTTGGATGAGGAATTAAATTTTGCATAAAATGAGTGCTCCTGCTCAAACTTTGAGTAAACCATAGGGACATCAATTGAAAATATAAGTTAAAAAAATAGTTTTTTTTTTTCTTTTTTCCCTCTAAAATTTGATGATGTAATCTAATCTTATTTTATTATTTCCACTATTATTATATAATATTCCTTAGGAGGACCATTTTAGACCTCAAAATTTCTCTAATGAGATGTTGAGATTTCATAGTCTTTATACCCTTCGAGATCATATTGTATGTAATTTTCATGTGTCACAAGGGAGTGTGCATACTCGTTCTCGATAATGTGGAAGGTGGGACCTTGATCTCCTACCTAGTTTATGTCTTCATCATGTGTATACTCATCGCGGTATTCATTAGTTTTCAATTTGCTATATTTCCTTATAGGGGGATGTATAGGTTGTTCCTCAGGTCTTCTATCCATGTTCATTTGTTGTGGATGGAATGGATAGGGGGGTTATGAGGGTTGGTTAAGATTTTTACTCGACCCTTCAACTTAGAGCTTGGAAATTTTGTTCAATAGGTTCCTGATTAATCTATTCATTTCATCGATCTTTTCCTCATATAGGTCCTTTTGATAAGTAGTATGGCTAGGTTCCTCGTGGATTTTCTTCTTTCCATTATCTCAGTTCCTTCCCCTCTCCCTTTTGGGATCGTAATTCTCATATGTTACACCAACCCTTCTCATTTTTCTTTCCATAGTTAGATTTCCTTCTATTTGAGCTACATCAAACGGCATGTCGGATAAGTTTTGAGGTCGAATCTCTCTAAGCATGACAAAGAAATCCAACTCAAAATCCGCTGCATAGTTCACCAAGGTAGTAATGGGAGTAGGTTTGATTGTGTTTGGGATTTTTTGTAGAGCTTATAAATCTATTTGTGAACTCCTCTACATTTTTGGATGGCCTTTTCTTTACCGCCGAGAATTTCATGAGATAATACTGAAAGCATTTATTCTTGCCCCATTGGGGGAAGCATGTTCTTTCTATGTCATCCCACGAGTGCAATGAGTTAGAAAGGAAACTGTGTAACCATTTTGGTATTTATCCTTCAAGGGTATGTATAAATAACCTCATGAAGATGTCTTCGTCCTCAAGCATGAAGTTGTCGATAAAATCCCGGAACGCACTGATATGTTCTTCAACTTTACCTCTCTTTTCGCCACTAAATTGAGGTAGCAGTTTTAAGTAATTTTCGGGCTTATCATGTTGCACCCAAGGCAAAGTCAATGGGGCATATCATGCTACCACCCAAACTAATGGTTGATTTGGTTGGTTCAACTTGTTAGAAGGTTAACCTTTTCCAACCATAATATGTCGTAGAATCACATCCCTAGGGACAAATGAGATTGTGGTTCTGGTTTGCTAAGTTATTTGCGGAGTCGCCTTTTGGAGTTTGTGTCTGGGACTGAGTGACTCAATATGTTCTTCTGTTGCATTTAAAGATATGGTGTTCATATGACTAGCCTCATAGCATGTGGCAATTGAGTGATCACTGTTGCTAACAGTGGAGGTGGAGTACTGGTTACTAGAGTTCTTGAGGTCTCAACCAATAAGATTTTATATTGTTGGTTTAAAGTGAATACAAGAAGCTTAGGGTTAGGGAAAGGAGGTATGAGATCCTGATATTGATCACTTTGGGTATGTCTTCTTAACAAAGCCAAAGTGTAGTGATTCGTAGTAGGGAGAAAATGCTAAAATCAAAATAGAATAGTTGATGTAGAATGATAAGTGAAATATGTACAATAGAAACATGTGAGGTGTCAAGTCCCACTAGCACAAGTAGTTGAGGATGGGCCTCGTCATCAAGGTGACCTAGGATCAAACCTCATGGGGGATGGTTGTGCCTTGTGTTAGAGGGAGCATACATGCTAAAAAACTCCAATCAGCTATGGGCTGGTGTGGCCCAAGCCAGGTGTTATCCCCGAGTGACTTTGATGACTTAGATTCCGCTGGGTTGTGGCTCCTCAAGCCACGGGTCAAGCCTGGAGAATCATAGACAACTTGAAAAATAGAAAAGCATATAAACATGTGAGGTGGTTGGTCATTGTCACTGAGTGGTGAGTAGGACAAACGAACTGGTATGGATCAATGGTATGAGAAGAAAAAATTGAAAAGTGGAGTTGCCATATGGAAGGCACAACTAGTAATTTTAGATTTTATCCACCATAAAGGCCTGAAATAGATGTCTCCTTTCCTAGGGGAACAAAGCCAAATCGTCCTCAGTAACGACGCCAGGAGATGTTGGCTCCCCAAAATCACACTACTTTGTGTTGTAATAAAAATCCTGGGAACATCTAAGTGTGATTTTACCTGTTGCTACGTTTATGGAAATATTCGATATCAAATCGATTAATGGTTATCTTATCATTATGAATGTATTTATCATGTTTTAGAATCCTTGAATATCTTATTTTAGCTTGCATTTTTTAATTCAATGATAGTAAAAATAAGACAACCTTTAAAACAGGCAAAAAATCATATATTTAATTTGTTTCAGTAAATTTGTTATGTAAATGACTCAGTAATTCAAACTTGAATCAATTGTTGTAACAAAATTCTATTTCACAATCAAGATACATGCATTTCATTTCCCCTTTAAATGTCACAAGAAAAGGAAATTACATGGAGAATTTTACCACAACCATTAATCTGCTTTTGTTGTAGATTTAATCCTTTCAACAACCAAATGTGAATGAGCAAAAGCAACATAATCAAAATCACAAGTAACCCAAAAAATTATTCATTACTCACATTCGATCTCCATTAAGGATTCTTCAAGACAACATAATGTATGCATGAAAATCCCTTTAAATTGTTTTTGAAATCGTTGTTAGACAGAAAATTGTTTGGGAGTCAAGGTTGGGCAAAAAACACCATACATTAATTTCTTTTGTTGGGTTGCATTTTTGCTGATTTTGAGTAGGAGCATTCCTAACCCTTGGGTTTGACATAAAAGTTTCAAAATGAAAAATATGGATGAGAGATGAAGAGTCAGGATTTACCCAATTTAAAGGAGCAGTTAAGAATTCCTCTAAATCAGGTAAAACCCGATGGATGACTGAGGAATTAAGAATTCAACCATTAGAAACTTAATTATGAAATTTACCATTTTCTTTCAAAAACCTTGCAAGAAATATCAATAAATTCAAGGTACCCTTCAAACTAAGTTAATATACCTTGTAAAACTAAAACAAACAATCATACAAATGCCAGAATTCATTACAAATAATAATCTTCATATAATTCTACACAATTTGCAACAAAAAAAAAGGTTCAGAATTCAAATGCCATGAAAATTACATAAACTTGTATTTCATTAGTAGTAAACTTCAAAACATATATGGAACATACACGATAAGGAAAAGCATCAACCCAAGAGTTACTTCAAAATTATTTTACAAAATTGCCTCAAGACCTCCCAGCAATTCACCAAAAATCTTGGCAGAGTTTCCCCTACAACCAAGATTTCTCCCCCCTTTACATTTCAAAATGAGACCTATATATAGGAACTCAAGAATCTTAGCCCTACTCTAAACTACTAGTGGTATTTGGAAAACCACTTGAAGTTTTTTACAAAATTTCCAAATGTATTGTAACTAACTTCATCGAGAATTTTCTTGAAAGAACTATTGACTGTAGAGTGGGCCCCTTCAAATTTAGCTTTGATGACACTTTTCTCTCTCTTGGTTGGGTGTTGCATTCCCTCTCTCTTTGATGTTGACTAAAACATGATGCTATAATGAACACACCATGGAAGGCGCTGACAGTGTTGTCAATGGTGTTGGTTATTGAAACTACCATTGTTGTGTTTCCTATGGTAGTGGCCTCAAACTAGAGCTTGCCTCATTTGGATTCTGCCATGAAAATGACGGGAAATCCTTCTATAGGGATAAATTTTAAAATCCCAACAATTTCTTCCAATCGTTTCCCATGGGCACCTCACATGCTCGAGCCTTCAAAACAAGTTGATCAAGTATCGTTATTGTCTCGTAGTTTACTTGCCCAAATTATTTGAAAATTTTTCTTAGTGTGAACATTAGTTTGAACTGGCCTGCATATAGGTCGACGATGTCCTTCCCTTGCAGTCTGCAATCCTCCCCTCTGAATCCCTTCTACTCTTCCTTGAGGGTATTGAAGCTACTCATCAACACATCCTTCCAATATAAGTCAACATTTCCATTGAAAAGGTGAAGAAACTTCATATCATAAAGAACCTCACACTGAACCCCTTCAACCCCCTAGCTTCTTCTGCCATGTTTTTTTCCTTTTCCTCCAATATCTCTATTAATCCCCATTTCTTATTCATTTGGCAGCCTTGCTTACCAAAGAATCTATATTCAGGTTACTTTCTTAACCTATACCATGGTCATTTGATTCAAATAGTTGACAAATCTATCAAATTTATTTGGATTCTCCCAAAGAGTCCCCTTGAGTGTTTTCATCTCCCTACAGGTTGATTTGACCATTTCTATTTTTTCCTAAATGTTTTCCAAGTGCACCCACTGATTTTGTATCAACTTTCTGATTCTATCCTAGATAGTCCTCTTGGCTAATTTAAAAGTTGACTTGTGGGATGTTTCCTACTCAAAATGTTCAGTTCAACTTCAATATTGTCACCACACTCTTGGGCATGGTACAGTTCCATCTTAACTCTATCCAGTTACTACTCTCTTTTTTCAATTCTATGTCTCAGGGCGTCAGCAAGGCCTGCAACTTCCCTACCTCGTCAAATACTATCAAAGACTTGCCTTGCCCTATCAAAATATATGGGGCTTGATGCATGCTCTCATTCGTCCTCTCCTTCATACTTTGTAACTGAGCCTCTAACAATGTAACATGATCATGCAATTCCTTCTTCTTCATGAGAGCATTGTGCATTTTTATCTTTAAGTCATCGCTCTCCTACTCTACCATGACAAATTCTAATATTTGCATAGGATGTGTGTCCGACATCTTGAGTTGTCCCTTTAGCGAAGAGATTTTCTTCTTCTTTTCCTCCAACAACTCTTCATATTTTTTAAGATCTTGGGGATGAGTGGCCAAGTGCATGATTTTTTCTTCCAAGTACTTCACTTTTGTCCTATTACCCCTTCCAGCGGTCTTCCACTTCATTAATTGAGTGTGTGGCTTGCATATGAAGTTCTAGGAGGTCAGTATATGGGACATTATCTACCTACAAGGACATCTGGTGAAATTGGTAATCTATTATAAACATTGTATTTTCCACCTTAGATTCCAACACCATCATTATGAGAACCCCCTTCTCGTAATCCAGAGCAATTTTGAGTTGTGTGGGTGGTAGAGGTTGATTCTCCGCCATCCTGACATCCCTTTACCTTTCGTTGGATGTTTTCTTAGCAATCTCTACAAATTGGACAATAATTGACACCTACCCCAACTAGGCCACTTCTCCCGACTTTTTGGCTACATGGTCAGTCATGGAAGAAAGGCCAAGTTTCCATTACGAACGATTGCTTTGAGGTAGCTTCCAATTGGCTATTATACAACATTATAGCTTGAGACTCCATCTCTTTGTCATCCTCCTCTTCCCCTTCAACATCTCCATCTAGCATGGCTCTCTTTGAGTTTTTCTCTTCCTCATCAACATCCATGGGCTCAATAGTACTTCATTTCCACCTCGAGAGCTGAGAAACCTATGATATAGTGGGGTGAAGGATTGTCTTGACCTACTCCTAGCTATCCTTATTAGCACACTCCTCAATCAAGGGATAAAGGTCATGCTTATGATTTTCCCAATCGTTATTTTTATCAAATTCTAAATGATGCCATGTGGATCATACCTCCAAGCCCTTGCATTGGGGATATTGAAACTTTCAAGGATCTTCTCCACTGTTTCCAAGGAATTCCTTAATACCACACTGTAAGGTCCTACATTATGTGTGAGATGAAATGTAATCGTTGCCTTCTTTGAAACAAAGTGCATTCGATCATTGATCAACCTTTGTTGGATATACTCCACCACAAAAATGTGGTGAGTAAGGAAGGCTAGAAGCTAATACAGTTGATATTCAAAATCATAAATTCTAAGGACGGTATAGTCCTTGAAAAAGTACTCGGTCATCCACATGGGTGTCTGGAGTGAGTTGCAATGTTTCTTTGAGGAAAGAAGGGACTCTTAGAAAATATTGACCATGCAAACAGGTATACATGATTGACATGAAAGAAGAAATGGAGTAAAAACAACCCTGATTGTTTTCAGGTTTGCAAACCATAGGCAACCAGTCATATGCCGGCAACAAATTCTCGTGTTCATCAACTATCCTAAGCTTGAGATGTTCTAAGAACAAGTATTCTTGATGAATAAATAAGTGGACTAGGTAGGTTTGCTAGCGGAAAGACTTTACCTCTTCAAATTCCAGCATCGGGGAGTGAATTTCCTAGGACAAGAATTTAGGGAAGTCATAATGAATGCAGGCTTTGGTGGATGGGTGATGTAAAGACACTAAAAGGCCTAGGGAAGCTGTGGCTACAGTGATAATAGAGTCTAGGCCTACTATTTGAGCCATACTGGAAAATGACACCGCTGACAGGCGTTCAAAGATCGAGATAGGGCAGGGAGTTTATTAGGAGGAGGCGTTATTCCCTTCTTGAGAAAAGCATTGAGTGCTTGTTGTTGAACGTCAAGTGCCAAGCTGGCCCATTTGCTTTTGACTTCATCCATATCCAGCTTGGAAACGACAACATGGCTGCGATGGCCTCCGGAGTTGTTTTGATTATTTCTAAGCCATCATGGGAAGAGACAATTACTCTCGTCTCTGGTATGTACTTCTTGGAGCACAAGGTCACCATCTCCAGCAAATTAAACACCTATGGGAGGATGGCATAGACTAATCCCGATGCATACATGTTATCATATTTCAACACGCCACTGGTTTTCAGAATTATCTGAATAACATTCCTCATGTCCTGTGTGGTGAGCAGCAGGTCCCGAACATTGGAAACCTCAGCCGAAATATCTAGTTCCTTCCCCTTCCCTTTAGCCAGGGCCTCGATGATACTCTCAGTCGAGGAAGTATCCATTCGAGAGGTGTAAACTTCAACAGATGCTTGGAAAGCTGACAACCCCGACGAACGCGAGCGAAGTCTAGCAAGTGACTTAAGGGCAGAGGTGTACGTGTGTCATGTGTAACGTCAGAGGACAGTATAGGGAAGTAGAGGCGTCGTTTGATACTTATGGCACTGAGGAAAATGTAATGCGTGCAAGGGATAGAGCTCAAGGGTTTACAGTGAAAATTGAATTGGCACCCTGGATATTTGACATAGAACTGGTAAATTGCACGTGCGTCTGGGTAGCTCAACGTCTATGACAGCTAGGATGGCTGAGAGAGAGGCTTTCACAGTGCGTGCGTATTACAGTTACAAACCCGAAATTTGAACCATTTTCGCTTAAGAATGAGGTGTGAGGTTAGAATTCACTAGGGGTAGAAAAGACGATCGGTTCTCTGGTTAAATTCAGGGAATTTACACCTTTTATCTAAGAAATGGAGTAACCACAGGAGTATACAGTGAGTAATTTCTTCGAGAATGGTGTGGAGCCCGACCTCATCAACCTTTATATAGAAGCTGCCTGAAGTAGGTGCGACCTAGGGAAGGTGTCCGACTCCTATTGGAGAGTGGCCCGTAGTAGGAGCCACGTGGTGAAATTTTTCATCATCAAGCTCGTGGGCATGGAAAGCCCTAACGTGTTGCGGAGATGACGAGGGGCTGACACATGTCTAACTCCGCACCTCTTAGGCTAATTATCTATGGAGTTGTTTATAATGCGATTTTTTGGAGATTTTGGTGACGGAATCCGGTGGAAGAAATTGAGATTAAATCATGATTTGTTGCAGTTAAAATGGTTTTTTAATTGCATATTTGGATTCAGCACTCTGAAAAACCCCTGAAAGCTTTGATTGTGCAGAAAGTAGTTATCAAACTTGCGATTCCAATAAATTACTGTCAAATTTTCACCGAAAAAACCGGCTGAAAAAACTTTCAAAAAATCGGATTATAGACCACTGCATTATCTATCGCGCCGATTACCGGTGTGAGGTTTGTTATAACCGTCGAATGGGTTGTCTCCTTCACCATCAGATCTGCGTGCCATAACTTTCGCTGAGGCCTCCTTAATGTCAGGGTGACGCGTTATCAGGACACTTGAGAGGTTACAAGAGCGAGGAATGACGACGTGACTGTTGATGCAATTATGACGTGGAAAATGAGGCAGATATGGGGCAGGAGTACACTAAGGATCCACGTGGAGGTTGACAACGAGGTGGAGCACTGATGACAAGGAAATGCAGTGTAACAGTGGGCCACGGATGACGTGGGTGGGAAACGTGGTGACATTTGGCATCGGGTGGGTGCTGAATTTTGAAAACTCAGGAGGAATACAATATTCTTGTGCTGCTGACATGTGGCCTCCTCCACATTACCTCTACGCGTTATCACGCATGAAACTTGGTGGCTGGATGCATTGTGCACCGTTTAATCTGGGCAAGTGTTATTTCGTAGACTATTGCAACATTAATGTGGCCTGAGATGGAGTCGATATAAGACATTACAAATATAAGACATTACAACACGCCGCGCTTTTTTTTTCTCTCTCATCACCGCACGGCATGTTGTAATGTCTTATATCAGCCCCAGACCACATTAATGTTGCAATATTCTACGAAATAGCACTTGCCGTCTAATGTGTGGGCGTTTCTGTCATCGGATTTAGGAAGCACACACCTTCCACCGGTGCTCCTCTACCTGTCAACCCTTTTTGGTGTGACCTGATGTGTCCACGCTAAGGCGTCCCTGCCAGTTCCCATAATCGAGGATTTCAGTGCAATGTGGTCGGTGGGAAATGTGCCCATGTCAAAACAGTCGTCGACACCGAGAAACGACCGCGTGACTGCACTCCAGAGTTGCTCCTTCAACCACTTGGCCCTAGTCTTGAATTTTATAGGGTCGTCTGCATTTGACACCAAGAAGTTGTGGGGCATACGTTTTTGTTGGGTTAGGGCTCATGCATGGTTGGCTCTAGTTTACGTGGAAAAGGTCTTGTTAGTCAGTGTGGATCAAGCTCTTTTGTATGGCTTAGTTTAGTGGTTCACATAGTTTGAGTTTGTATGTGTGGTTTTTCTAGGCTAGTGGTGTTTGTTGCTCCAAAAGATCGTTTATACTCTATGTGTGAAACTGCAAAAGTTATTTTTCCTCAAACATTATATTCTACTTTTCCTTTTCAAAGGAAATTAGGGTTAATAAATAATTTATTTGGTTTGCTACATAGAGATAAGTGTTTATTTCAATTATTATATGGGGACACTAGTTTGGTTCATGAACACTTTGGGAATTTTTCTTTGTGATAAACTACCAAAAATATATAGAGTTTCAAGAAGATATAGGATTATCTTATTTCAATAAAAAAAAACTAATTTTCTCTATCGCTACTCAAATGCATTTTAAGAAGAAGATAGAAATTATGAATTTACCTTGATATTAATATCTTGCATAGACAAAGAGACAATTGAAGACCTTCTAGCTAATTGTGCTACTTTTCAACATGTGGTTGTGAGTCTGAGGAAAAAAACGGTTTCAACTATTTCAAATGTGAGTTTACCAATTGGGTCTATAGTGGATGACATAAAGGAAAATGAGATGGTACAACAAGAACATTGGGTAGTGGAAATGTTTAATGTGGATTACAACTTTTGACTAGAGCAGATAGCCAAAAGAAAACTTATTCTCAACATTTTTTTAAGAGCATAATATTTTATAAAAAAATTTTGATTTTAAAATTATTGTTATCCAAAATCCTAAAAAAATATTTTATTTATTTAAAAAATAATTTTCAAAATTTCCCCAGATGTGGGTACCTGCAAAGAATAATTGCATGATGTTTGAATTAATGTGAGAGACAAGTGGCACAAAGGCATTTTTCCATCAAGAATGTGTAATAGAAGTAGGGAGGCTAGAAGCCTTGAATGCACCCTAGCCGCCAAAAGTTCAAAGCACTCAAAGCATTTACCACCCTCTGGAGGCTTCTCAGATATGCTTATGCAATTCCTACAAATCCATGCACCCGACATTTTTCCTAGCTCATTCTTGGATCTGCTTGGTTGCTTAGTTGAAGAAGGACTCTGGTCTTGTGCTAAACAACAGAACATGTTTGACCTTGAGACACTAAAACATTCTTGACCATCCGCTTCTTTTGTGTCAAGACAGAAAGGAAGAGTTTCTTACTATGGTTCATGAGAGCGCCCAAGTGTGATGTTGAGGCAAGGGTAGAGGTCATCCTCCTCTCCCTCCTTGTCATGGCGAGGAGGAGGACCAATTTCACCATGATATCTCAGGACACATTTGACGTCAAGTTGTTGACCTAGAGGCAGAGGAGCAAAGAAGAACGGGCGACATTCTCTTGGAAATTCTAAATATTTTGGCTTGGGTGCTGAAGAATAGAGAAATGACAAGGGAATTGTCAAAAATATGCCTCTCCGTGCTAATTACCAACTTCAACAACATGATGGCTATTCTGCATAATTTTTACAGAGCTCTAGTGGTATGCTTCCCCCCCTGCCCCTCTCTTCCTCCACTTTTGGCTCCTTGGAGAACTTGGATGTTGAACTCTCCATTCTCATAGCCATGGCACCCTCAACAACGCCAAGAGGTTCTCAGGAAATTAGACGACATCTAGCTAGTACCAACAACCCCTCTTAGCTTGTTCGAGGTCCTAAGGGGGGAATGTGCCTTAGTCTGCTCAGTCATTTCAACCCATTCTTGTCGCTCCAACTCTCAATGTCCACCAACCCAATGCTTCTACTCCTGAGGGCCGGGTTCAAAATCCAGTTGAGTACAGAGGAGGATGTGTTGTGGAATGGGAGCTATAAATGATCACTGATTCGAATGCCAAAGTATTCTCTTCCGCTAGAGATAGGCTTCCTATGCATACACCTCTACTTGTTTTGTTTTCCTATGGTTTCTATGGCCTTCTAGTCTTTTACTTACAATTACTTTCACTGTGCCTTATGTTTGAGGGCACACACATGGGATGCGTGCTGAGCTTGAAATTCGAAGATTGGTACCTCGCTGACCATGAGAATTTCCCTCACCTTGAGACCAGGCACCTTATGAAGCCCAAGTAGAACACTGCGGTGGGGGTTATAGAACTAGATCCACGAAAGTGGTTGCGTGGAGTGGAAAAGGTGGGGCTACTAAATCTGCTCTGGGTGCCACATTTCCACTGTGCCCCAATAGCCATTTTTGTCATCAGGCAGCTACCCTACGTGGTGCATAATGGGTGTTTGTGGTTGGAGGAGCCCATCCCCATAACGGAAGACTTGATTCACCGCATCTCCCAGCTTCCATGCAAAGGGGAGGACCCTGCGGACATCTCGGAAGGGAAGGGTTGTGACTTGGCCATCGCGGAGGCCATGAAGAAAACGTACAAGCTAGAAAAGAAAAATAGGGGCTACTCCATCTACAACATTAAGGAGAAATCAATACACATGGCGACCCAAATCCTGGCAGGAAAGGTTATACACAAGTGCCACACGGACAAAGGCCCCGCGGCGGTGGTAGCATTGCCTGAGCAGTGTGTGGAGGGGGTCCAGTTTAATTGGTCCGAGTTCCTCTGCAAGGAGTTTTTAGAAAATTACCTCGAAGCTTAGGAACAGGGAAAAACTTTCCACTATGCATGGCTTCTGTTGTCCATAGTGCTCGTGGTAGGGGAATTACCTGAGGATAGTCAATTTCCCATAATTGACAGGGACCTTCCAGAGGCCGCGAAGTACGCTTCTCTATGGGCCACAAGGATGCTAAGAGGATCCATGACAGCAAAATATTCTGGGTGTTTATGGAGATGAACCTCACAATGGGGACCAACCGTAAGCCATGGTTGTCACCCACTGTTTACAAGAGTCTGCAGAGTTTTGCAAAATTCAATGTGGACATGCATAATATTTATATCAGAGCGCGCAAGGATTCGACTAAATAGTGGATAAAGTTACCCTTCGTAGCTATAAATGTCGTCATTTTTAATGTACTGGAGGTATGGCCGTTGGAGTGGCATGCCCCAAATGTTGTGGAGATCGAGAAGTTAAAGGCATAAAGAAAGAAAGATGAGGCCAGGTTGTGCATCGCATAGTTGGCCGAAAGTGAAGGAAGGAAGCAGTGGTAGCAGAAGTGCGAGCGGTGTGGGATGCTGCACAGAAAGTAACTAAGCAGGAAAAGGTCGCAGCAGCACATGAGGCAGCCACGAAGGCGGGCGAGGGAAAAACGAAACCTTCATAAGGGCAGGATGCAGAAGAAGTAGAAACAAAAACGGGAGGTGCGAACCCAAAAACCGCATCAACAGAGTTGAAGCGATAACACCCAACAGAGCGGGCATGGTCGTGTAAAAAGATCAAGGCATCAAAGTTGTCTATTGACCCGATCACCCTAACTAAGGGTGATCTGCACGACATTAGTGAGATGATGCACGATGTCACCAATGAGGCCCTCCAAGATTTCATGTAGAGAAACCAGATTATGTTGGGGGCCCTCAGAGCATAGTTGTAGGAATTACAGGTGCGCCCCCCTTAGGCTGGTACCCTTTCGACCAGCCTCTCAATCGGCTCAACAACAGTAAAGCAGATGTTGCGCGCACAAATGATGAATACCATAGTGCTACAGGAAGGGGCACTAGTGACATCAAATGAGGCCGACAAACCTACAGTTAGCACATGGAAAGGTTTTGGTCTCAATATGGTTGCACTTCCGCAAGAGACCCTATATGTTTTGTAGGATAGGATAACTGCAGAGCTGCACACTAGGGAGAGCCATGCACTGCAAGTCCTCAATGAGCAGAAAATCAATATGGAACAACTGAGCTTGCAGCACGAAGAAGTGATGTCGCAGAACCAACAACTGGTATAGGTAATAGACAACGCTTGCCAAAGCATCCCAAAGCTAGCCATCCCAGTAGACATGCCAACAGAGACGCGGATCCACAGGATAACAACAGGGGTTCGTGAGGCAAGGGAAGAAATGACAAAGGTTCAGATGGATCTGAACCTTCAGATCGCCGAGCTACAGTTGAATGTGTAGCCGTCCAGCCCCCCAGAAGTCAGATAACAACGCGCTAGTGCTATCACAGTGGGACTGGAGGAGATTGGTGGTGTAGTGTGCGACTACACCAGTATGTTGGAAGAATCACTTGAGGTCCTCACAAATCTATAGGAGGACCCCAACATCCTGTGCTTGGACACAGAGGCGCAAGAACTCCAACAACAGTATGACAATGTCCAAGGAACTGCGGAGATGATGGTCCTCACTTAGAGGCTCGCGCAGATGCAACAGGCTAGAGCGCTGAAAGAGTAGGTGGACGAGACATGACACAAGGAAGAAGTCCTGAAGGCATGCGTTCAACCTTGTATCGAAGAAGCCTTCACCATCACAACAAAAATTGAAGGCAAGCTCGCACACATGCAGGGGATGAACACAATGATGCAAAGAAGGACTTTTGACATAAAGGTCTCGGAAAAACGTATGTAGCAGATCTAGCAAGAAGCAGCTTAGTGTGCTGCTGACCTTGCCGCAGTTCGAGAACAATTGGAGGGACTCCGCACAAAGATATCTGCGCCGATAGAGTGACTTGAGGACAAGTCACGATGTTTGTGTTGGGGCCTGTTGGGCATGAAATCCCCCCAAGGCACATTTTGGGGCTTAAAGTCCAAGTTTTGAGCAAGTCTTTTGTAAAAGCTCTGTGATTTGCGGCCATGGAGCGCGAAGTATAATAGATTCACAGGGTTGTCCACCCTAGTTTTGTAATGTAATGTCGGCTGGATAGACCTACCCATGGTCTGTGGACCATGGGATTGTATAAATAGAGCGAGGCTCTAAATGTAAGATAAGGAAGAATGACTAAGAATGAGAATTATAAGTGATTGAGTCGAAGTGTAAAGTGTGTTTGTGGGTCGTATAGTAGGAGAAGGCTCTGTAGTTGAAGCTAGCTTTAAATTCTAGCCAAAACCACCTAAGGCTCAATGGAGGATGGCATAAAGACACAAGGGCCTGGTTAAACTATTGGGAGATCAACGAGAATGATGCATTGCAAAACATAAATAACATTAAAGATATTGTTACTTCTAAGTTCAAAGAAAAATTGTGGTGTGAGAAAGATTTAAGGTCTAAAATAAAATTAAGTTATTATAAGAAGGTCATCAACCCCACCCTTGAAGATCAAAAGTATCTCTCTATTTTAATTAGCTCAAAGAAGAAAATTAATATAGCAAAGATTAGAACGAATTCTCATGAGCTCCATAGTGAAACAGGTCGTTGCGCAGTTCCTAAAACACCATGGATGGAAAGGATCTGCCATATTTGTGAGAATAGGAGCATCGAGGATGAAAACCACTTCCTCTTAGAGTGCCTTGCCTACAACCACATTAGATCTCAATTTCATGATCTTTGTTACAATACTGACCTTCCCAGCCTTTTACAATGTCAAAATTATAGTGAGCTCGAGAGGCTTCTCTCCAAGCTTTTTGAGCATAGGAATAAAATCTTAAATCAAAATAAATAATTTGTTTATTTAGGTCGGATAGATCATTGTTTGGTCTCAGCGGACGTTAGCCATCATCATCATCATCATTATTGAAATGATTAATTTGGGCTTGTAAATAGAATTTGTCAAAATACAAATTATTTTAAAAATAAAAATAAGGAAAAATTATATATGCCACCAAGTGTCGTACACACATCAAATCTCAATATTTATAAAAATTTGATTTAATTAAAAAAATAAAAATAAAAGATTTATTTTAACCCCAAATAGTACTTTAATACTACTATGTACATATAAATTAAATACCTTTAAATATCATGTATCATTATTATTGTTAAATAATTTGTACCCTATGTATTATTTTCACATTAATATTATTTTATTAGAATATGTCAATCTTAAGTTCTTGTT
Organism: Pinus tabuliformis; assembly: GCA_031772625.1. NCBI lineage: Eukaryota > Viridiplantae > Streptophyta > Pinopsida > Pinales > Pinaceae > Pinus > Pinus tabuliformis. Next base: position 1,229,473,817 of record CM062804.1, read on the forward strand.
TTTTAAGTTAAAATTAGTCAAATTACAAGCAAATATGCCATTAAGAAAAATTTAGAAATATAATATAATATCCTATCCAATATAATATAATATAATATCTTATATTAAATATATAGCATTCGTTGAATAGATATTCAAATTAAAAATTTTTTTGTTACCATTTCAACATTTATTATTAATTTTACATCGTTTTAATATAGTTCTAGGAGTTTGCACAATTTCAGTGTTTTAGGAGTTTTCTACACACGTCAAAAATACAATTTAAACAATAAAAAGCTACCTTCTCACCAAAAATTATAGTGTGAAATTTCAATAAAAAAACCATTAAATAATTAGAGTGTGTCATATTTTAATTGTAATAATATTTATATTATAATTAACAATTTACCATAATACAAGTCTATGCTTTATTTTAAAATGTTAGTAAAATCATCATTTAAAAAAAATAAGCAAATGCTAATTAAGTAATTTATAATTTCATTAAAAGTTATATATATATATATATATATATATATATATATATATATATGGGCTTAAGGTAACTCAATTTGCAATGGCCATGGAATTGAAGTTTCACTGAACTGGAAGTCTTGGATTCAAATCTTGTGCTATCTCGGTGAGAAGTTGGACATGAGTAAGATATAGTCCTACCAAGCTTACAAAAAAAATTAATAAACATATTTTTTTAATTTAAATGATTTTTTGAGAATTTAGAAGTGTTAAAAATCACACCATAATTCTTTTGACAATGATCATTTTTGGATATCACTATAAAAAATGATTATTTCTATGTACCCATATGGTCACTAGAACTATAACTTGGATTTGTATCTCAAACATATCATAAAACATGCTTCCTCATGGAAGTTAGTGCAACTATAACTCATAATTACTATCGTATGTTAGTTGTCCTATAACATAGGATTTGTTTTATGTATCTTTGTAATCACCAAAAACCATATCTAAAATTTGTGTCTCAAGTATATCACAAACCATGCTCAACCATGGAAGTTAGTGTCATTTAAAAATCTGAGTTAGTACTTTATGTTAGATGTAGAAAAATAGAAATATACTTTAAAAAGATAGGTTAGAAAACCACTATAAATATAGACATTTTTTTCATAGTAGTAATATTATTTTTATCCTAGTTACAATAAGTTTTGCTATCAATTACTCATAATAGGCAGGTACTATGAAGCAACGCTACATATTACACTTCCCCTATAATGTGAATGCTCAAGTCTTGGAAAATTGTACCCAATAAATGTAATTACAACCAGTTATTATTTTTTTGGCAAAAGATGAAGTTTCATTATGCTTCTTTAGATGGATAGTAGAATATTTAACTTCTATAAGATATTTTAAAATATTCTTAGTAACATATACAAAAAAAAGTTTAGATTTATTTTTAAAGTAGTTATGGTTTTTTAGCTATTTAATTAAATTTATTAACTAAAAATTTGTCAAATTAACAAGTGTCATATGAAATGAGTTAAGGTTTTTTGGCATGTAGTAATGATAAGTCGTGGTAATGGCTTGTGATATTGTAATTGTTGTAACATTTTTTTATCCATAAATTTTTCTTATAAAGAAAAAATTCAAAAAAAGGTTTATATCATTCGCTTTGTAAGAAATAAGCATATGTTATAAATGTCGCATTAAAATTTGTTTATTTTGCATAAAATGTAAATTATTTTTAAATTTTCACCAATAAAAGGTGCGTGGTAGCTTCTATGCTTGTTTCAATGGTTAGGATTTTATCTGCCACAATCAAGAGCTCACGGTGAATTGTGGGACCCCCTCCACTTCCGACGTTTAATGAATGGGGGGGTTCGCAATCCATAATTTCGTAAACCATGAAACTTATGTGGTGGGCTCATGCATTGCACACCCCCCGTCTCCCAAAACCACATACTGCCTACCCCTTGCAAACCACCTTATGACTAATTATTAGTCCAACCAATTATGTCCCTTCGCTTTGCACTCAGCCAAAATAATCTCCATTACTTCTTCTACTACTTGTCGATTCATAACTGCCAAATATTGCAATTAATTTCCGCTAACATTCAAAAGGCCCATTAAACGCTCTGATCATTAAAATCATTAACAGTTACTCCAATTTTCTTTAAAAATCGAGTTTTCCCTAATTGTTCGGTTATTTACTCGAATTTGCAAGGCTCACAAAATGACTAAGCAAGAGAAGAACTTCCAAATCCATGCAAGTGTTTCTCCCACCATCTTCACTCTTTCTTTCTGTTCAATCTCAAAATGGGTACTTCTAAAGGAAAAAGTAAGTCACAGATTGAAAACCTTATGCTTCTTACAATCTCAAATTGAGATGAGCTATCTTTGGTAGATTTAGATTTGAAAATTGTGGAGACCAAGTGTGAGTTTGATTTGTATGAATTATATAATTGAGTTTTTCAAAAATTTGAAGACGTTAGTGATGAGAGAGCTTTTGGGAATCTATGTTACTTATGTTTATGTTTCTTCAGTCTCATCATTTTCCCAAGTTTGTCTCCTAGTGAAAAAGAACATAATTACCCAATCATAAAGCAATAGTAGCTAGAAATGGTGAAATTTTATTTTATATAACACAAGAGTCCATTCTTTAAACTTTGTGAATCAATCCTCCAAGTTCCCTCCGTTCCTTTTCAGTTGAATCATTAATGGAAATTTGCAAGAAGATTACATTTCAGGAGAGGGCCCATATTTTTGAGTCATTTTTACCATAAGGATTTGAATTGCCACGACATAATCTACCTTACTCCTCAGTTATATTTCCTGAAATTTCTAGACAAATAATCTCCATGGTTTGTTTTCTTTTGGGTTATCAAAGTGATTAATGTGTTGATGAAGTTATTCCAGTATTCCTATCTGACTTTTCTTCTGGAAAAAAACTTTTGTCATGTTCAATTTTAGTCAGTTTGTCTCAAATAACATTCATGAGAAGTTTTTAAAATTCAATCTTGAAAGAGCCTTCAAGCATCAGTCATTTTCAGTTTACTATTTCTTATACATCAAGCTGAGAGGTTTAAGATGCCAATACTGAAGCTAGATTCACACGGGACACCACAATTTGTTATTCATTGGATCTCATTAGTCAGAAAGAATTCAAAAGAGTATTCATTTAGTGATTTTGTTGACCAGTTTCTATATTTATCACTCTGACTTCATAGTAGTGATGTAGTCCCAAGAATTTCAGCTGAAATTAAAAGAATTCTACATTTAAGTGAGCAGACAAAGGTAGGAGATTGGTATCTATACTAGAGCTTCACAGAGATAAGAATTTACGGTTGTGAATTGTCGCCCTATAAGTTACCAATATTTCTTCCAATGAGGATTTTTGTTTTGGAGTTCGTAAGGCAAATCCTAAATGTAAATGAAGTTCATTTTGTGTCCAGGAAACAAAAATATCAATTTAAACTAAAAGCTCAAATTGCCCCCTTCATAGAAAATACCAGAGTAGCTGATAAAGAAGCAGAGAATTTGTTAGCCCAAATGATGTTTAAATTGAGTTTCAAATAGCATTATGATCCTTTAGGAATAATTTTAGCTATTAGACTTGAGTAGAAGTCTGCTCCTTATATTCATTTTTCAAAGCTATAAATTGAATAGTATGTTAATCAAGAGGTTTGGGAGGAAAACACTTTACAGGAAGATGAAGAATAGGAGTCAAGTCAGAGAGCTTTCGCAACCCCTCATCCAAAATAAAGGGAGATAAAAATAGCAAGTGAAATCATTTCTCCTAGCATTTCACGGTCGAAGTCAACAAGTTTAGAATTTTCAAAAGAAGAAAGACCAAAATAAATAGAAGAAGAATCATATGAACCTATTTATAGAGGTTTCAATTGTAGTGATGGTGTCAAGTGAGCTTGATTTTATCCTACAATAGTGTTTTACCAACTAAAACCATCCTCCAAAACTTTTCCTTAGCTTCGTTTTGGAGCCTCCCTACCAACCATCCTTAGTAGCATGTCTTGCAATGCCCAAGTACATATGATTTTAGTTGAGTTTCTTGGATTATCAGCTTGTTTTTGTTAACTTGTTTTCTTTTCACCCACAAGCTGAGATCCTGCGAATTGGTCCTCAACTCATTCTGGTGCTCACTTGGAAAATTGCGTAGAACTGGAGGGAAGCTATCCTTTCTCTCCAGAATTGCACAGAGCATCAAGGCAGACTACCGCTCTCTAGAAATGCCCAGAGCAAGCAGATTTCCTTCCTCTTGAAAACTGCATGGAGCAACCCATCACTGGGCTTGCCCTCAGAATTTGGCCAGCTCTAGTTGGTAGCCTTGGCTTTGGTCCAGAAATTATGCAGATCCTGGGGGGAAGCCAAAGCCACTCAGCCCAGAAACTATGCAGAAGTCATCCAGAGGCTTGCAGTCCGTTTCATGTGCTCCCAAGTTGAAACGTTCCCTCTAGGACTGAGAAATCTTTCTTTGCATGCATGGCCAACTTTTCTTGAGAAAAGAAAAAAAGAAAGAGGAAAAAAACATCCCTATATTTTAGCGATCTATTTTTAGCATCTGGAGGTTACATGTTGTTGGGCATGGAATCCCCCCAAGGCATGTTTTGGGGCTTAAAGCCCAAGTTTTGAGCAAGTCTTTTGTAAAAGCTCCGCGAATTGCAGGCACAAAGCGCGAAGTATGATAAAGTCATATGGTTGTTCGCCCTAGTTTTGTAATGTAATGTTAGCTAGATAGACCTACCCATGGTCCGCGGACCATGGGATTGTATAAATAGAGTGAGGCTCTAAGTGTAAGATAATGAAGAATGACTAAGAATGAGAAGTCAAAGTGATTGAGTCGACGTGTAACATGTGTTTGTGGGTCGTAGAGTAGGATAAGGCTCTGCAGCTGAGTGCGCAGAGGCTTAATAGTGCGCGGACCCCTGCAGTTGAGTGCGCAGGGTAGGTCAAGTCTGTAACCGTTGAAGAATCAATCAAGAGAAGTTTGATATAATTATGTGTATCTTTTCCTGGTTTAATGCATGATTGGATATAATTTGCAAATATATTGTTTATTTACTGCGTGAACCTGTATGAATGTTTTGTATTGTTAAGCATAACTTAAGAAATCTAAGTAGGTGAAGGTGCTTAAACAATACTGGAAGATAAATAAGATCTCGGGTAATAGCGCAAAGTGTGGCACAACCCTTGGTTAGGGTTGTGCGAAGGCTGGGTATGAGGTCACGAGGAACGGAAGGTGCGCGAAGGAACAAAGGAAGGACCAGTCGAACTCATCAGACATCTCCAGGGTGAGGAAACCTGGTTCTAGCACCCTCCCATACTACTTCGAGTGAGACCTAAGTCCGTGCTCAACGGACTGTTGTCGAAAGGACCAGTAGTACCGGGTTTGTTTGGCTAATTAACTCCGAACTTGGGTCAGGCCCCAACAAGCCAACAAATGGTTCCGTTGCCGGGGCCGGGATATGCATAGAGATGTCTAATTTCGTATCACTGGAATCCGACAAAGAAAGGAATTGAAGATTGGTTGGACAGAAAGATTCACGAGTTCGTTGCGCATGAAAACAGGAATCCATGAATATCAAAGGAAGAGTGGTTAGACTGCTACTTATATACTAAGAACCACGAAATTTTATTTGCATCCTTCCCCACAGAGTTGTATGAGTGGATCGCGAAGCTAGAAGATAGCCAAGGAAGGTGTAAACTTGACAAACCTATTGTGTGGACTCCAGAATTGGTGCATAGACTAGAAGCATCGGAAGATAAGATCACGCACGTTTTCAACCACTGGCTCGATGAAATCATAGGAGGGTTCATCACCAAATTCACGGTAGACACTTCAGTCAGTTACAGTGAGGCAGAACAACGCTTCCTCAAGGGACCGCGAGATAAGTACATTAAATCTTTGAACACTTGGATTAAAATGCTACTGTGCGAAAAGTGGGTTATGCGAATAAATTGATGTTTGGGGCTATGCAAAGTGGGAGAATCTACAGAAACAAAGGTAACAGAGAACCAGAGACTAGCCCTTTGATTTGACCTCCACGAGGAGGCGAAGAAGAGCTTGCGAAGGTCTCGCCAAGAAGTTCGATCAATCTAATAAGGCAGAGAATTCCGCGCATACCACCCTCACCCACACCACCACCAGTTTCACCGTCTTCACCCCTGACTTCGCCCATTCCACCTCCGCCACCATCGCGAAGCAGTATGGCAAGCACGATAAAGCTACCAGTGTTCAAAGGAGTAGGGAATGAAAATCCTAACCAGTTTTGGTTAGTTATAAAAGTTGTATGGGAAGCACAGGGTGTCACAGACGATAATATAAAGAAGGCAATGTTGGCCAGCGCTCTAGAGGATTGTGCACTGACCTGGTACACTAAGCATTCCAATGACAATTCAAATGCAGGGATAGCAGATATTCAAGTTGCATTAAACAAAGAATTTAGCATGCAAAAATTGGAGGCATAGTCGATTATTGGATTCAAGGAAATCACAATGCTACCAGGCGAAACCCTGTGGGAGTTGGATCAAAGACTCAAGTGCACAATTTGTGAAGTAAACATGACATTAACATATGGGAAACACCGCGAATGGTTTGCAACATCGTTAACGCCACATCTACGGAACGCGCTGGCGCAACAAAGACTAACCACTCAGGCTGAAGCTTTATAGGTTGCAATGAGATTGCACGAGACTTCGATACAAGATCCTAACCTGGGAGTTTAGCAGATTCACGCGCAGCTGAAAAACTTGTGCCTTGAGATGCAAAGTTTGAAACAAGACAGGACAACCCGTTCAGAAGTGCGCGACGAGGTATGGTGTGTAAAGTGCAAAGGCCAGGGGCATGACAAGGACCACTGCCCTGTGTTAGCGAATTACCTCGCGGGAGGAGGACCAATTCCATTGAGACTAGAGGCACAAGTAGGACCAAGCACGACACCTACAGTATGATATGCGATCTGTCAAATAGGAGGAAAGCATGCTACAGATAATTGCCATGTATTACAGAAGTATATGCAGAATTCACAACAATTGTTTGTAATTTCCGTAGATCAGTAGGCCATGATGAGCGCAGCAGTAGAAGTTATGAGCTAATGAAGGATCAGATTCCTACCTACAGGTTTCAGGCTGAAACACGACCCCTTAACCAGAACGCAGGGATGGTGTGAACCGGATTTCAGGGGTGCAAACGAGACCGAGGTGGAATGGGACCACGAAGAGGTCGCAGACAACTAATATGTTACAATTGCGGAGGGTTAGGACATTATGCCTGCGATTGTACGAATCCAACGCAACCATCATGCTTGTATTGTACATTGTTTGATCATGACAGAAAGGACTGTCTAACACTGATAATGAGGTTGCACAATAAAGGAGCACTCCAACCTCCCTCGACTCAGAGCCTGCAAATGATGAGGGCTGAGCCGAGCGAGGAAGACCCTAATGTAAATATCGTGCTCCAAAGTGGTATTACAACAAGGGATGACCAAGGCAAGCAGCCTGAAGAAAGTACCTGAGTTCGCAAGGCTCCAACGATGGAACCAAAATTTAATTTGGAGCGCGCTAAGGAGTCCTTCATGGAAGCTAAGAGGAGCTTCGCTAAGACCTCCACTTCAGGAAGTAAAGACAGAGTGGAGCCAAAAATGGACCCATCAATGTTCACTACATTCTTGGAGACATGCATGAAGCTGTTGCACGACAGCAAGGCTGTAAAGGGGTTGGAAGAACTCATAACTAGATGTGCTGGGACCGCACCAAGAGAACCATGCGTAGTTTGGAAGCTTAGGAAGCACACGACACGAATAGGGAGGGAGATGATATTGACCATGAAGATCGAGGATTATGAGATGGATCAAGTGATTCTGGATCTAAGATTGGACGCGAATGTTTTGCCAAAGCAGACATGGGAATGCATGGGAAAGCTTGCGTTGTAATGGTCTCCTATCCAAATACAGATGGTGAACCAACAAAAGATCCTACCTATGGGGAGATTGCAGGGAATCACAGTAGACATTGAAGGAGCAAGTGCACTAGCATATTTCGAGGTGATAGAGATTGTTGATGACAACAATCCCTACCCCGCGCTATTAGGAATAGATTGGGCCACTAACATGAATGGAGCGATAAATATAAAGAAGCGCAAGATGATTTTTGAGAAAAATTCACTGCGTGTAGTGGTACAGTTGGACCCTACAGCTACGCAACGAAGACGATCTAGATTGCATCTACAATATAACTGCGTGCAAGCAAGACTGGGTAAATCCAACCACAGATGACCAAATCTCATGGGAGCATGAAAGCTCCTGTACATCAAATTTTGACAAAGAGATAGAAAGATGGCAGAACCAGTTACACGAGGTAACCAATGTCAACTATAATGTGATGACGAGATCACTGCACTATGTAACAACAGAGATAAGGGATTTGCCTACATACGCCAGGTTAGGTGAAGTGGAGGAGTTATTGAACAAATTTGAAAGAGAAGTGCTGGAACAACAGCGTTTCGACGCTCTAAAATGGGTACTGCGTGCTACACCCTGGTCCCTCAAGATGGTGGGGTACGCACCAGAAGAGTTTTGAGGAGTGGCGTGACTACTAGAGGATGATGCACATGTAATTTGGGAAGCCTTCGATGCGATTAACAGACAAAATTGGCGGACAAACTGGCCTGCGCACCCATCTATCCAGGTGGATACATGCATATGATGCGAAACCTATAAGAATGCACATCGTCCTCGCGGTAGGAGACACGATCGAAAAGCAGGTGCGGGTAAGGAAATGGCACGAACAACCCCTTGAGTTGGGGCTACGAAGTATGGAAAGGTCAAGTGCATAAAAGAATATCCACGCAAAACCTTTTAACAAAGTACACAAAGTGCTGAACAAGGTCCACAATGTGAAGTGCACTCACTGGGACCTGTGCGTACCATCAGTTCTCTGGGCTTATAAGATTGCGTGCAAAAACATGACTGTCCAGGCACTGGTAAGGCTGGATTATGAAGCAACCACAGTAAGTCGTATAGTACTTGGAGAACCTAGACTGTGCATTATAGCACCGATAGCTATGATGGTTCGCAGACCATGGAAGTAGAAATCCAACAGGGAAATCTCAGACTCCAAGAACTTGAAGAAGAAAGGATACGATTAAGGAAGAAAATTGCTCTGGAGGACGCCGAAGTCAAGAAGCTGGAGGATGAGATAAAGGAAGATTTTCTATAAAAAAAATCAGGGTGATGAGACAGGATCCATACAATCGCGATGAAAGGTTTAAGGCCTATCATTGGGAATTGATCAATCTGATGCTTTGGCTTGGACTGCACATTGCTAAGCGTATTAACCAGGGTAGCGTGTTGCAGATGGTAACATGTGTGATGCTAAATGTAACAATAAAAGGTGGGTATTCTCCAAGAAACATGATGGATGACAGGATGAAACTTTTCACAGGTGATGTGACCACTTGACTAGCCGAAGGAAGAACAATCTTAGTGCTTCAGGCAGTTGAAAGGAAGCATGGGACTATAAACTATTCTACCCGGGAGTTGCATGATGTTGGAGTTGCGCGCAGAAGCAAAGAGTCTCAAGGTCCGCGACTGCGCACGGGGGGAAGCGTTGCCACGCGGGTTGGCTATTAAGTGACCATTGAAGTCACTATTCATGATGGGATGCTTGAATTGAGGCCAAATGGAGTGGGCGGTAGGCATTCAAGATGTGATTTATGGGCAAGATTTGGAAAAATTTGCCACCAAGGGAGAATTAATGAATTGGATTTGGGGGGAACCGTCGAATTCAAATTCAAAAAGCACTACAAAATACAAAGGGCTGCCCAACAACCAACACTTGGTCATTTGTGGATTGAGCTATTGAGCAGCGCCCTAATTGTTGTGTGCCAAGCGTTGATTGAACCCCTGAGTTCGTGGGTGCGATATTTCTGGATATATATGATGGCATCAGCTGAGGTTGTTATGGAGATAACCGCAATGACCACCGAAGAGGACGCACAGGCCCTGGCTGTGGGGGATGCTACGGAAGGTATCGCGATTATGGTAGAAATCCCAAAATCATCGTGCACGCCAAGACCCAAGAAGGACAGACAAGCAATGGTTCCCGTATGTGTGTCCCAACAGAACCCGATGCGCACCAAGATGTTGATGGAGGAGAAGGGGAAAGATGTCACCATAGAGACCGATGACAAAGAAGAAGATCTAGAGGATCTTATCATCACAGAGGACGAGGATGAAGGCATGGAGGAGGACACTTAGCCTGCACACCCCGTAAGAAAATTGCCTGCCTATGTCCCCCTGCAAGAAGGGAAGGTTAAAGTGCCCAAGACCTGGACGAGACCAAGAGCTCACTCCAGACCCTGCTCATCCTTGAAAACATTATGTTTGAGGGCACACACATGGGATGCGTGCTGAGCTTGAAATTCGAAGATTGGTACCTCGCTGACCATGAGAATTTCCCTCACCTTGAGACCAGGCACCTTATGAATCCCAAGTAGAACACTGCGGTGGGGGTTATAGAACTAGATCCACGAAAGTGGTTGCGTGGAGTGGAAAAGGTGGGGCTACTAAATCTGCTCTGGGTGCCACATTTCCACTGTGCCCCAATAGCCATTTTTGTCATCAGGCAGCTACCCTACGTGGTGCATGATGGGTGTTTGTGGTTGGAGGAGCCCATCCCCATAACGGAAGACTTGATTCACCGCATCTCCCAGCTTCCATGCAAAGGGGAGGACCCTGCAGACATCTCGGAAGGGAAGGGTTGTGACTTGGCCATCGCGGAGGCCATGAAGAAAACGTACAAGCTAGAAAAGAAAAATAGGGGCTACTCCATCTACCACATTAAGGAGAAATCAATACACATGGCGACCCAAATCCTGGCAGGAAAGGTTATACACAAGTGCCACGCGGACAAAGGCCCCGCGACGGTGGTAGCATTGCCTGAGCAGTGTGTGGAGGGGGTCCAGTTTAATTGGTCCGAGTTCCTCTGCAAGGATTTTTTAGAAAATTACCTCGAAGCTTAGGAACAGGGAAAAACTTTCCACTATGCATGGCTTCTGTTGTCCATAGTGCTCGTGGTAGGGGAATTACCTGAGGATAGTCAATTTCCCATAATTGACAGGGACCTTCCAGAGGTCGCGAAGTACGCTTCGCTATGGGCCACAAAGGATGCTAAGAGGATCCATGACAGCAAAATATTCTGGGTGTTTATGGAGATGAACCTCACAATGGGGATCAACCGTAAGCCATGGTTGTCACCCACTGTTTACAAGAGTCTGCAGAGTTTTGCAAAATTCAATGTGGACATGCATAATATTTATATCAGAGCGCGCAAGGATTCAACTAAATAGTGGATAAAGTTACCCTTCGTAGCTATAAATGCCGTCATTTTTAATGTACTGGAGGTATGGCCGTTGGAGTGGCATGCCCCAAATGTTGTGGAGATCGAGAAGTTAAAGGCATAAAGAAAGAAAGATGAGGCCAGGTTGTGCATCGCATAGTTGGCCGAAAGTGAAGGAAGGAAGCAGTGGTAGCAGAAGTGCGAGCGGTGTGGGATGCTGCACAGAAAGTAACTAAGCAGGAAAAGGTCGCAGCAGCACATGAGGCAGCCACGAAGGCGGGCGAGGGAAAAACGACACCTTCATAAGGGCAGGATGCAGAAGAAGTAGAAACAAAAAAGGGAGGTGCGAACCCAAAAACCGCATCAACAGAGTTGAAGCGATAGCACCCAACAGAGCGGGCATGGTCGTGTAAAAAGATCAAGGCATCAAAGTTGTCTATTCACCCGATCACCCTAACTAAGGGTGATCTGCACGACATCAGTGAGATGATGCACGATGTCACCAATGAGGCCCTCCAAGATTTCATGTAGAGAAACCAGATTATGTTGGGGGCCCTCAGAGCACAGTTGTAGGAATTACAGGTGCGCCCCCCTTAGGCTGGTACCCTTTCGACCAACCTCTCAATCGGCTCAACAATAGTAAAGGAGATGTTGCGCGCACAAATGATGAATACCATAGTGCTACAGGAAGGGGCACTAGTGACATCAAATGAGGCCGACAAGCCTACAGTTAGCACATGGAAAGGTTTTGGTCTCAATATGGTTGCACTTCCGCAAGAGACCCTATATGTTTTGTAGGATAGGATAACTGCAGAGCTGCACACTAGGGAGAGCCATGCACTGCAAGTCCTCAATGAGCAGAAAATCAATATGGAACAACTGAGCTTGCAGCACGAAGAAGTGGTGTCGCAGAACCAACAACTGGTATAGGTAATAGACAACGCTTGCCAAAGCATCCCAAAGCTAGCCATCCCAGTAGACATGCCAACAGAGACGCGGATCCACAGGATAAAAACAAGGGTTCCTGAGGCAAGGGAAGAAATGACAAAGGTTCAGATGGATCTGAACCTTCAGATCGCCGAGCTACAGTTGAATGTGTAGCCGTCCAGCCCCCAAGAAGTCAAATAACAACGCGCTAGTGCTATCACAGTGGGACTGGAGGAGATTGGTGGTGTAGTGTGCGACTACACCAGTATGTTGGAAGAATCACTTGAGGTCCTCACAAATCTATAGGAGGACCCCAACATCCTGTGCTTGGACACAGAGGCGCAAGAACTCCAACAACAGTATGACAATGTCCAAGGAACTGCGGAGATGATGGTCCTCACTTAGAGGCTCGCGCAGATGCAACAGGCTAGAGCGCTGAAAGAGTAGGTGGACGAGACATGACACAAGGAAGAAGTCCTGAAGGCATGCGTTCAACCTTGTATCGAAGAAGCCTTCACCATCACAACAAAAATTGAAGGCAAGCTCGCACACATGCAGGGGATGAACACAATGATGCAAAGAAGGACTTTTGACATAGAGGTCTCGGAAAAACGTATGTAGCAGATCTAGCAAGAAGCATCTTAGTGTGCTGCTGACCTTGCCGCAGTTCGAGAACAGTTGGAGGGACTCCGCACAAAGATATCTGCACCGATAGAGTGACTTGAGGACAAGTCACGATGTTTGTGTTGGGGGCCTGTTGGGCATGAAATCCCCCCAAGGCACATTTTGGGGCTTAAAGTCCAAGTTTTGAGCAAGTCTTTTGTAAAAGCTCTGTGATTTGCGGCCATGGAGCGCGAAGTATAATAGTTTCACAGGGTTGTCCACCCTAGTTTTGTAATGTAATGTCGGCTGGATAGACCTACCCATGGTCTGTGGACCATGGGATTGTATAAATAGAGTGAGGCTCTAAATGTAAGATAAGGAAGAATGACTAAGAATGAGAATTATAAGTGATTGAGTCGAAGTGTAAAGTGTGTTTGTGGGTCGTATAGTAGGAGAAGGCTCTGTAGCTGAGTGCGTAGAGGCCTAGTAGTCTACAGCTGAGTGCATAGACCCCTGCAGCTGAGTGCGCAGGACAGGTCGAGTCTGCAACCATTGAAGAATCAATAAAGAAAAGTTTGATATAATTATGTGTATCTTTTCCTTATTTAATGCATGATTGGATATAATTTGCAAATATACTTTTTATTTTTTGTACGAACATGTATGAATTTTTTGTATAGTTAAGTATATCTTAAGATATTTAAGTAGGCGAAGGTGCTTAAACAATACTAGAAGATAAATAAGATCTCAGGTAATAGCGCAGAGCACGGCACAACCCCTGGTTAGGGTTGCATGAAGGCAAGGTATCGGGTTGCGAGGAATGGAAGGTGCGCGAAGCCACCTGCGCAAAGGAACAAACAAAGGACCAGTCGAACTCATCAGACATCTCCAGGGTGCGGAAACCTAGTTCTAGCACCCTCCCATACTACTTCGGGTGAGAACTCAGTCTGCGCTCCGTGGAACGTTGCCGAAAGGGCTAGTAGTACCGGGATTTGTTTGGCTAATTAACTCTAAACCTGGGTTAGGCCCCAACAAGCCAACACATGCAAAAGTTGTTTTAGAAGCCTCCTGCCAAGTGTCGTTTTTTCCTAGAATTGTGGCATGCGTGTCATAAGCCTCGATCTTGTCAAAAATATTTATTCGAAACTTCAGAGCTCATTGTTCACTTCGATCTTGGAGCTCTAGCATTCCCCATTGAATATAGGAACCTTCGGCACACTAAGCTCAACTTTTTCAGGGTAAGTCCACTTTTCATGTCTTTTGTTGCTTTTTTGTCGCTTTTTGTATTCAGTTTGTGTGAGTGTTGTTTGCTTGGATTTATTGAATTATTTATTCATTTTAATGTATGTTAGCTTGTAGAAGCATTGTTTCAAGTTTTTCATTACATCTCCTCATTTTCGCATGCATGTCATTGTTTTTGCACCAATGATCGTCGTTGCAGTGACTCACTTCACACACATAGTTTCTTTTCTAGTTTTACTAAATCCTGCACTCATTGATTGCATGAATGTTCATTCATTCATGTCTGAACCCAGTTTCAGACATGCATTCGGTCTTTACTATTTTCAGCCGCTCATTGACAAGCCTAGGCTATCTTGGCCCAAACCTTGCCTTGCCCTTCTTGCACTGCACATTTCTGGGATGGAAGGCCTTGTATTTCTCCCAAAAATTTCATTGAGCTTGCCTTACAATGGACTCCCAAGCTTTCTCTATGCAATTCTGAGAGGCAGTGCCTTAGTTGGCCCCCAGAATTGCACAATGCAGTTTTACCGAGTTGCAGTCATGCTGACTGAAACTACGCATTGCGCAGTTCCAACCATCTGTGGGCCAAGATGGACTATGCTCTGTGAAAATTCAGCAGTCAGTCAACTCCCTAGAAGTATGGACTGTGTTCTGCATAGTTTTGGTAGTCAGTCTCCCAGCCTCCCAATGAGAATTGAACGAATTTCCGAGTTACTCACCCAAGTTTGTTGGATTTCAATCCTAAGTTGCTTTTGGTTTTCAATTGACAATTTTCTTTCCATGAGTGTTTCTTTGTCTCTAGGTATCACAGGTGTTCAATAGTCTCTCAATAGTACAGGTACAATGGCTTCCAAGAGAGCAGGGTTAAAGGACACCATTGAGAGCACAACTGGAGATGTGGTCGAGCAAGTGTCTATGAGCTTGCCCATCTATGAAAACACTAAGCTATTCATAGACAAGGAGATCAAGATGAAATGGAAGGAAATCAATGACATATTTCCAGGCATCATTGAGGAAAATCTAGAGGACCATAGAGTCTATGTCAACATACAAAAGTCTAGCTTATACCAGATTTCTCGCAGGTATCCCACATTTCCATGCGCGAACATGATCCACAAAATTGTCTCACATACTGATCCAGAGACAATGGTGTTGAGCATTGTCAGTGGAACAAAAATTTCTACCTTCAGGACAAGGTAATTTAAGGTGATGTATCACTTACCGCAGCAGGTGGTCACAATGGATGCACCCTTCACCAGGCCCAACAACAATGGAAACTCAAGAGACATCTTAAAGAGCTGGGTGAAAGAGCCATCTATGTTCAGGACGAAACCCAACCATGTTTACAAGACAAGGATAATGTGGAAGGATTATCAACTCTTATTCATCTTCGCATGCTGTTCATACGACCAAGAGAGTACAGAAAAATTCCTGAAGAGTTGGGTGATTGTGTTGGATCAAGTAGCGAACGAAGGAAGAACTTTCAGTTGGTCTGACATGTTGGCTCTCCAACTAAAGGGAAAAGTAACAGAAGCCCAACATCTGCCCAAGGGTCAGCAAGCAAATCTCGTCATATCTGCTTACATACTTGAATCTATGCCCGTCAGTAGTTCCCTGGCTTGGGTTGGGCATGGACACCTTCAGAAACCTCTGTGCACAACTATTGCAAGTTGTTCTCCGAGAGCAGCTTCCATGGATTTATAATACAATTATTAGACCACCTCGTCACCCCGGTGTACATGATGATATTTTAGTAGGATCCGCCTTGCATGTCATAGGTAGCGATGGAGGCATTGGTTAACATAGAAGATTGGTATGTCTCACCCCTTGGCACCTTCATCCAGATGTATAATGCGGAGTAGGATCTGCATGTTTTATCGAATTTTTACATGGATAAGTTGGTCAAGCAAGAGGTTGCATACTGCATCTTCACAGGGTTGTCAGCAAGACTGCACAAAAAGAAGAAGGCACCTTGGCCCGGTCTTCCTTTATGGATAGGGTTGTATGAGATCTAAAATCTCAAGCATGCTAAGGCTGAGATGGAGGAATTCAAGAGGTTCACCTTTGGCACCAGAATTTTCAATCCATATGACCCACATTTCTTAGTGAATGACCACTATGCGAGAGTGTATCATCCTTGGATCCACGGGGCGTGTCATTGGCATGAGGAAGACCGATGGAGAATAACTTCTCAAGGCTCAATGAATAGGTCAGAATGGTTGTAGAGAAGGCAACAACATCTCAGAGAGAAGCAACATGAGCAACAATAGAGGGCAACAAACCTCTTCTTGATAAAGGCAAGAGGAATATTATTGACAACACAAAGGCGGAGAAAATATGTAACTTCAAAGTAGATCCGCTTGTGTTAAGAGCAACTTTGGAGATTGAGGCAAAGAGGTGGAAGCACGATAGAAGGATTGTGTAAAGGTATAGGTAGAAACAAAAGTTGGAGGAAGTGGAAAAGGAGTTGCAGGAGTTGAAGCAAGAACTCTAGGAAGAACAAGCGCTGCGTAGAAGAGAGAAGGAAGCGCATTAGGAAAAAGAACAACAGGAGGCGCAACATGCACAAATTGATGAAACTTCTCCCATGTAGGTTATTAATTCATCTGAATAATTGGAAGATAAAAAACAGGATGAGTAGTCATAGGAGTAGGAATTTGCTTAGGAGATTGAACACACGCTAGAGCAGATGGGCACGAATGTTGTTCAACCAAAGCTAGATTAGGACATTGACCTCATGCCTAAGAACCAAGAGGTCACTCCACCGCTTCACCAGATCCGGGAGTAGATCAAGTGTCAAGTGATCAAGGAGACACTAAAATCCTTGAGGACAATCCAAAAGCAGATGTGCACAAAATATCCTTCGATGATTCACAACACAAAGTTGCGCAATCAAGTAGAGTGCCCACTCCGGATTTCCATGTATCTCCTGTGAAGTTTGAAGAACGAGTGATCATGTCCAATGTGCGTAGACATCTAGCTACATTGGCCGATGCTATAAAGGCATATGCCAAAGCCACCCGCTCAAGTGTTAGATGATTGATAGCTGAAAACGGGCACATGGATAAGGAGCTACAAGCGGCCAAGCAGGGAGAAGAGAAAGCTACAACATCCACCAAAGAAGAGTTGAAGAAAGTGATACTTGATGAAGTATCATCTCTCAAGACAGTCATTCAGAAGTTATACTTCAGGTTCGTCACCATGCATAAGTCATTTGTCCATCTTCACGGTTGCCAACAGTGTTGTGCTCAAAGAGCATGAATCTTGTTAGACATACACACCACTATCGATCACATGCAGATATGGACAATTAGGTACAACAGAGCCCCATTGCACTTGCCAAAGATGATGAAGCCAAAGGCAGTGGAGTTGAAGGCACAAATCTAGAGTTAGATCCAGAACTATTAGGAATTACCACAGCTCATCACCAACTTACCGGCTTCACATGCAGAAGTGTTTAAGAGAATGGATGTCATTGTGTGCACGCATGTGATCCCATCCATTGGCACACTCATCGAGGTGAAAGAAAAGAACCAAGTCCGACTAGAGTTGTACATGTACTTCGATCCGTTGATGAGCATAACCACTAGCGCAAACTTGCAAATGAGCACAAGCACTATGCACGAGTATGTCGTCGGTCCGACTGCACTCAAGACCATGATGCGTATGATATCCAACGGGTTGGACAAAGGTTCCAAATCAGTGTATATGGATCCAACGGAGGCAAGAGTTCACTTTCAGAAGGATGCCACCACGGAATACGCACACACTGTTATCACTGTAAAAAGTTCTAAAATTTTGGACAACTGGTATGGTTCCAAAGTTTCTATGTTAGTCATGGTCAAGTCATTTTTATGTTCTGTTTAGAGTCTAAGTCATAGAGTCAGAGTCTCATTTCCATTATCAAATAAAGGTCAACAATCTGGTTTTACCCATTATTAGACCACATCATTCCAAAAGTGTCATGTATTTGGTCATTTTAAAATTTGAACGTGCTACGAAACTATCTAGGAGTTTTCGTAGGGCAAAACTCTGAAAATACACTACATGCGCTATGAAATCACTGAAGCAACCATTTTTTCAGCAGAAAAACTATTTTAAGTAGTCAACTTTCAGGGCGTTTCTTGAGAAACTCAAAGCATATTTTGGAAAACTAAAAGAGGTTCTTCTTCCTAAAATACCTATCTACAAAAGTTTGTACGGCTATATAGTCGTTTTATTTTTCAATATGTTCTTCTCAAGCTTTCCTTCAAGAAGTCAGGTTCTGCGAACCCTTTTTGGACTTCCCCTTCTCTTTTTCTCCGTACATATGTAACAGGACTTGGCTCCTCGCAGTCTTTATAATATATAAGTACCCGATATCGTTAAAAAAAAACATACCTATCTACAAAAACCTCTTTCAGTTTCTTCAAATTCATTATGAGTTGGGAGAAGTTGATGACTCAACATGCATAGTAGTTTCATAGCACACTACGAAATTGTTGTAGGTGTAGTTTTGTTCTTTTTGGTTAATATTCAAAGAAATGAAGGGGATATTTTTGGAGAAGGATGTTGCTGTAGAAATTTAAGGAGATCATTTGAAGAGTTTTAAAGCCTAAGTAAAGAAAAACTCAAGGAATGAAGGATATATGCAAGAATTAAGCCTTGCGCTACAAAAATGACAGTTATTTTGTAGCGCATCTAGTTTGACTTTCTTTAGGCAACTTCAAGGGGTTTAGTTTTGGCACAAGTGTAAGAGCAAGGTTCTATGACTAATTCAACATATGTTATATGATTAAGGGGCTAGTTTGGTCAGCAAAAGGATCCGAAGACAAGCATAAGGATGAAAACCTAAAAAGGGGGAACTTTGTCTCCTTGTTTTTAGAAGTCAAATTTCAAGGGGATTCCTGAGTGATTGAAAACTTATTTCTGAAAAGTGGAAGAGGTTTTTATTCCTAACACACTATAATACAAAAGCCTCTTTTAGTTTCTTCAAATTCAGTATGAGGTGGGAGAAATTGATGGTTTAACTTGCACTACGAAACTGCTGAGAGGAACTTTGTTTTCTGTTTTAGCAGTCTTTTTAAAGATCAGTTTCTGGCCACATGCAAAAGTTTTTTGGAATTATGAAGGAGGTTTCTCTTCATAAAATCCCCAGCTACAATAACCTATCTCACTTTTTTCATAAGTGTCACCAGTTGGGAGATACGAGGCTTTCTTTAAAGTCATAATTGCAGGAGACATTTTCCTAGTTTTCAGGATAGATGAAGGAGAAGTTATTGAAGGCCAGCTAGAGGGTTATGGGAATCACCAAGGTCGAAGTTAAGGAGGATCAGCTGTCAAATATCAAATTTAATTGATAGTTTAGGTTGTTACTATCATAAAAGGAGTTGTACTCCTAATTGTATTAGGACTCTAGGACTGTTAGTTCACTGTCTCTTGTAATTAATAGTCTTTTTTAAGTATGAATAGGTGTCAAGTCAAGTAAATTCGAATTTCCCTCATGTTGGAGGAAGAAATCCAAGATTTTAATGAACTCTATAAATATTAAGAGGTGTAATGCACCAAGGGTTGGAACTTTTCAAAAGAAACAGTCATATTGTCTCATTGTGGAAGGTTGTGTTTTTTGATGTTAATACAAAGATTTGGCTTTATTACTTAGGATTTAGAAGAGAGTTTTAATGTTTGATTTTCCTCATGGTTTCCTCCATTTACTCACTTGCAGTGGTATGAATGCATGTTACTTACAATTCATTGACAATGCTCTAACTTCCTACATGTGTTTATAGGCTTTGTTCCTTATATTTATGTCTCTGTTTTGCTGATAGATTAAAACTCTCTATGCCCTGACTTCCATGTAAGCTAATCTGTTTTTGTACTAAAAATATACTCTGACTCCATAGCCCAATGGATGTTTATTGATTGTGTTCAACCATTTATACTTTTCACTTGTTTTTTTCCATAGAGTTAGCCATCTAATCTTTAAACTAATATCTTTAACCTAGTGAGATAGCCCTCTCAGGTTGAGAAGGCTAAGCCTCAGCCAAAAGTTTGGATTGAAATAGTTACTCAAAGTCTTCCTGATCAGAAGCCTATCAAGGTCTGGTTTTGTGATAAAATTTTGGTGCGTCTGCCGGGAGTCTGAATATATACATATCCCGAAAAATCATGAAGCTGAACTCTTGAAGGAAGCAGGAGCTTTAGAATCTGTTCGTGGCTGCAAAACTACCTTGGTGACTCCACACATCAAATAACAAATTGGAAGGTGACTCCACTACTAGGATATCAATAGCTTGATGAAGTTTCAAGATGAGTGTCATTGCAAGAATGAATGCCAGGTATGCCCCTATGAATCGATCTCATATCCCTGGTTTTCCAAATCCTATGCCAAAGGTTGAATGGTTAGTTGATCTTCCAATATTCAAAGATGAAAATAAAGACAATGTTGCTCTTCATTTGGTTAGGTTCCATATGCATGTACGCAATCTTAAGGTTCAGTTCCCTGAAGATTGTCTCATGAATATGTTTATGACCACTTCAGAAGGAAAAGTATGGTCTTGGTATAAAAGCTTGGAAACTAGTTCATTATATTCTCTTGTTGATTTCCATGATGTATTCTATGACATGTATAAAGAGTGTCATCCCTCCTTATTGCTGGTTAAATATTGTTGTAAACATTCTGCGAGTTTTATTCAGTATTTGGAGGATTTTTATGATGATGATGAATTCATGGATGAAGAAATTTTAGAGGCTCTTCATAACAATACATTTCAACACTAAGAAGAAAGGATAACATCCCATGAGATGCAGCATGAAAATCAGCAGGGGTTTACTCATGAAAACCATGTTACATCCTCTCAGATTAATGTGAAGATGCATCAAACTTGCTAGTCTTTTGATCATAAAGAGTATGAAAATGATTACAAACACCAAGAATAAATACTGGAAGAGATTTTTTATAACCCTCAGGCAGAGGAAAAGGTTGATCATTTCTGTAATTCCTTGCAGCAACTTACATCAAAGAATGATCATAATAATGAGGAAAATTACATGGTTTGTGGGAATAATTTAGAAAAGCAGTTGGATAGCATATCAAAGGAATTTTGTGTGGCTAAGAATCAGTTGTCTGAAGATATAGAATGTTATGAGAATCATCAAACTAATCATGTCTTTTTTGACCCTATAGCTGATTACATGGAAAATATTTGCTGTTCAGATTTCCAGTTATATTTTTATCTTGAAGATCAATTACCTCTCATGCTGACTTGGTTATTTCTGTATCATGTTTATTTTTTCTTCAAGAATAGCCAAGAGATTCAAGCGTCCGATTAGACTAATGACTGACTTTATTGGAAGTTTCATGTTCCTTGAGCTACAAATGGAGGTTGCAGTTGATAGGGTAGGTAGGAATGTGAAAATAAGCTCATAATAGGTTGAATGAGCATTTTTCAAAAGATACATATTTCTTTCTTCTACAATGATCATCAATCTTAAACCCAAGTTGAAGGCCCAACAGTTTGAAGAAGATTCTCGTCAAATCAAATAAAAGTATTTCTGTTTTACCAAAAAATAGATAGCATTGGAGCTACGAGTTATTAGTGTACCACAAGGGCACACTATCCCAAGCGGAGCCACTATTATCACTATAAAAAGTTCTAAAATTTTGGACAACTGGTATGGTTCCAAATTTTTTATGTTAGTCATGGTCAAGTCATTTTTATGTTCTGTTTAGAGTCTAAGTCATAGAGTCAAAGTCTCGTTTCCATTATCAAATAAAGGTCAACAACCTGGTTTTACCCATTATGGATCCCACATCATTCTAAAAGTGTCATGTATTTGGTCATTTTAAAATTTGAATGCGCTACGAAACTGTCTAGGAGTTTTCATAGCACAAAACTCTGAAAATACACTACATGCACTACGAAATCACTGAAGCAACATTTTTTTCAGCAGAAAAACTGTTTTAAGTAGTCAACTTTCAGGGGGTTTCTTGAGCTTTGGAAAACTGAAAGAGGTTCTTCTTCCTAACATACTATCTACAAAAGCCTCTTTCAGTTTCTTCAAATTCATTATGAGCTGGGAGAAGTTGATGAATCAACATGCACAGTAGTTTCGTAGCGTGCTATGAAACTACTGTAGGTGCAGTTTTGTTCTTTTTAGTTAATCTTCAAAGAAATGAAGGGGATATTTTTGGAGAAGGATGCTACTGTAGAAATTTAAGGAGATCATTTGAAGAGGTTTAAAGCCTAAGTAAATAAAAACTCAAGGAATGAAGGATATATGCAACAATTAAGCCTTGCGCTACAAAAATAACAGTTATTTCGTAGTGCATCTAGTTTGACTTTCTTCTGGCAACTTCAAGGGGTTTAGTCTTGGCACAAGTGTAAGATTAGGGTTCTATGACTAATTCAACATGTGTTATATTATTAAAGGCGCTAGTTTGGTCAGCAGAAGGATTCGAAGACAAGCATAAGGATGAAACCCTAAAAAGGAGGAACTATGTCTCCTTGTTTTTAGAAGTCAACTTCCAAGGGGATTGCTAAGCGATTGAAAACTTATTTCTGAAAAGTGGAAGAGGTTTTTATTCCTAACATACTTTACTACAAAAAAAAAATTCATTTTCTTCAAATTTAGTATGAAGTGGGAGAAATTTATGGTTTAACTTGCGCTATGAAACTGCTGAGAGGAACTCTGTTTTATGTTTTAGCAGCCTTTTTAAAGATTAGTTTCTGGCCACATGCAAACGTTTTTAGGAATTATGAAGGAGGTTTCTCTTCATAAATCCCCAACTACCATAACCTATCTCACTTTTTTCATAAGTGTCACCCGTTAGGAGATACGAGGCTTTCTTTAAAGTCATAATTACAGGAGACATTTTCCTAGTTTTCAGGACAAATGAAGGAGAAGTTATTGAAGGCCAGCTGGAGGGTTATGGGCATCACCAAGGTCAAAGTTAAGGAGGATCAGCTGTCAAATATCAAATTTAATTCATATTTTAGGTTGTTACTATCATAAAAGGAGTTGTACTCCTAATTGTATTAGGACTCTAGGACTGTTAGTTAACTGTCTCTTGTAATTAATAGTCTGTTTTAAGTATGAATAGGTGTCAAGTCAAGTAAATTCGAATTTCCCTCATGTTGGAGGAAGGAATCCAAGATTTTAATGAACTCTATAAATAGTAAGAGGTGTAATGCACCAAGGGTTGGAAATTTTCAAAAGAGACAGTCATATTCTGTCATTGTGGAAGGTTGTGTTTTTTGATGTTAATACAGAGATTTCTCCTTACTACTCGGGATTCAAAAGAGAGTTTTAATGTTTGATTTTCCTCATGGTTTCCTCCATTTTCTCACTTGCATTTGTATGAATGCATGTTACTTAGAATTCATTGACAATGCTCTAAAGTCCTACATGTGTTTATAAATTGTGTTCCTTATATTTGTGTCTCTGTTCTGCTGATAGATTAAAACTCTCTATGCCTTGACTTCCATGTAAGCTAATCTGATTTTGTACTAAAAATATACTTTGACTCCATATCCCAATGGATGTTTATTGATTATGTTCAACCATTTATACTTTTCACTTGTTTTTTCCATATAGTTAGCCATCTAATCTTTAAACTAATATCTTTAACCTAGTGAGAGAGCCCTCTCAGGTTGAGGAGGCTAAACCTCAGCCAAAAGTTTGGTTTGAAATAGTTAATCAAAGTCCTCCCAATCAGCAGCCTATCAGGGTCTGGTTTTGTGATAACAAACAACATAATAGACTATTAATCTTGGCATCATTTTTCCAACATCGATCATCAAGAGGATGTCAAAGACTTAGTCTTCCCACAACTGTCTCAGTCTAACTGTCCCACAATAGTAGAATGCAAATAATCATGTTTCAGTTGAAGAGTCATGAGGATAGTTGAAGAGTCACAAAGGGGATTGTTGTTGTGGGGGAAAGTATCCAACTCGGAATGACCCTAACCCACTCTAAGGGTGACAGTTCCTTAGCAACAGCTGAAAGCAAAGCTATCTAAAGTTACTTCTTTATGACATGCAAGAGATAAAAGGAAGAGATCCACTTACCGATGTCTTGCGCAAATGGTCGATCCAATCTCCTCTATTTGCCGCTTGCTCCCAGCTCCAAGTCCTTTCACGGGCCCAGCTACACGAGATCCTGCAAACAAGACAAAGAAAGGAAACTACAAGAAGCATGCATTCATAACTAATTCAAGGATTAGCATAAATCAAATACGCAAGTAAGACAATACATCATTGAAACACATGCGAATAGAAGAACCTCAAATGCTTTATTAATATATGGAAGTAAGGTTCAGGCGGTGATACAACCGTAAGAGGTCCAATCCAGCATCACCTTCCCGGCGGAGAGAAATCTCTTCTTCACCTCCCTCAAGCAATCACCCAATACTCTCAACTGTAAACCAACAGCGATTCTTTGCACCAAATTCCGGCCTCCAGATCCCATGGGATGAGATCCTTATATAGAGTTTTGGAGTGAAGATAAGTCAGCTTGATGTGTGACTTGTTGTCCTTTTCAACTCCAGTTTTTCTTCAGTCCTTGAGTCCACTCGGAGTTTCTACCTTCCACTTGGAGTTTTAGAACCTCTTTACTCATCATTAGGCGAATCTTCTGATCCAAGTGTCATTTTGGAAGCTTCCTGGGCACTGGCACATTGAGAAAAGATTCCTCCACATGTCAAAGTACGCCCAACGCAGGTAGCCTTTGTTGCACTTGCTATGCAGCGCAGGTACACCATAGAGCTTTTGACATTCAGCGCATATGCTTAGTGGAGCAGCTGCTTTGATCCAAAATTGACCTGTTTTTAAGTGTTTTTCAGTGGAGAACTGATTTGCAGTGCTGTGGTTTGCTGACCTTGTTCCTCTAAGGGTAAGAACAACATGTTTAGGGACTTTGGATCCCTTAGATTATTGACATTTCATGCTCTATGCTGTAAGGCACAAAAATGTCTATAACAGTTTCCCCCTAAAGTATGAGGTCATTTATCGGGCAAAATGCTTTATTAGGAGGATCCGAAGTTCATTCAATCGTCGGGAGGTGACCTGTAACAAAATACAATACAATACATTATCTTTTCATACTTTCTTTTCATGATCTAGCTGATGCGGGCATTTCCCATGCTCAGCTTTATAAATACATTTGCTGTACATAAACAGACGATCGTCTGATAATAGACTGATAATTCTCTGCTTTTAATTATCATCCTTTTAGTAGGATGATCATCTGCTACACATGTCTATGTTTTTATCTCTTGAATATATATCTCAGCCCGGATGGATGAAACTAGATCCGGGGTCTTCAAACTTGTCCGATCTTCACTCTAGTACAAGTCGATCCATGTGAGAATTTCTTGAAGTCGAACATGGAAAGACATCGCTTGATTACCAGTCAATAATGTAAATTGTTAACAAGCGCGAGAGGAATCACCGATAATGATGATGACCCTCAAGGTACTGCAGCACAATTCACGTGGTGTGAATATAGGATCTAACGTCGAACACCACGCAAAGTCTCCTGGTCGAAGGTCATTAATGTATACCTATCGCCGGGAGTGAGAAACTTGCCATTGAGGCATGCAAGCTTCAAAGTACTGAGGGGGTGTTCCTAGACCAAATTCTTGGATAATGAGCTGATGTCAACAAGAAGTGATCCGTCAAAGGAGGGCCTTAATGAATCCCACATCAGTGACACGGAACGGAGCTAGTGATGATGGTGAAAACGATCTGTGAAATATGATTCAGGGTGGCGGTCATGGAAGGATGAAAGATGATGTACGGTAGTGGATGGGACCCGGTTGACACTTTCTGAATGACATCTCTTGAACATATAACGACACTGATGTGATGGATCGGTAGCATTACCCCACGTATGGATGGTATGGCGAGACCATGGTGAAGGGACCGGTGAATGATAATAACCCAACCCGATATTTACGGAGGCAAAAGTGTCATGTTCAAGAGCGACTTGCTACCATTAAGCTTTGAGGTTCTCCCAATTTTTCCCCAGGCATTTCTGACCAGTACCTCTTTATTTTTGTCAAGCTTGAGGAGGATAACATATGCTTGTTCTGTAACCTGCCCTTCGGGCAAGCCCATCGCTATGTTTTAACGAGCCTAGCGATAGGGAAACTCGTTCTCGTCTAAAGACAAGTTTGTCGCTATCTAATATTTTTAACGAGCCCAGCGACAAAGACAACTCGGTCCTTTTCATTTTTAGAGAGTCTGAAAAGGGTACATAAAGTGGACTCCAGGGGTCCTTTTTCGTCATCTAATCTCTTAAGTCCGAAAAAGTATAAAACAATACAGAAGGGATGAATGTTCGATAGCTTTATCGAGCCGAACTAGACAAGCGCTCGATCTTTTTGTGCAATAATCCCTCAGGTCCAAAAAGATTAAAATCTAGAGGAGGGGTAGCTCTTCCGGTCTTTTTAACGAGCTGGAAGGCCAAAACTCGGCAAACTTTTCATATTTTACGAGTCAGTGAAAAGAGCTCAAAGAAGACTCGTATTTTGAGGAACGAGTGATAAACAGGGATAGCAGCAGATTCCAAGTACAGGTTGGAATTTTCCAATCATGGCAGTATTACAAGGATGGCTAGGTGGGATCACTCTTCGCAGCTGTTCCTCAAAATAGGTAAACAATCAAGTGGATGTGAATGATCGGCCAAATGAAAAGTGGAGGTGACGGTGCACAAACACGACCAAGGCTTTTATGGCTGATGAATTTACGGTCTCAAATGGTTATTTACCAGTTCATTTTTTCTGGATGAGCTTGAACTCTGGGGAAAGCTTGCTCACATGCTTATGTTTATTTTTTAACGAGCATGAATTTCCGCATTAAAACTGCTCGGATCTTGCGTTTATTTTTTAACGAGCATGAACTTTGCCAAAACTGCTCGTTTTTACCAGTCATAAAGCAGGAAGGTCTCATGGAAGATCGCTATTTTTTAAAGAGCTTCATCTCCCTATGTATTGCTCCATATCCTCTCTTTGTGCGAGCCGGGTATCGACTTATCTACGGGTTAGCGGGGTTAGTCCTACCTAAAACTAAAAAGCCGCCCGCGCTTGCATTCCAAGAGGTTTGCATGCCCCCAGGTGTAAGTCTAATTTCAAGGCTGCCCCTACTTGTCTGTCAAAAACCCTTGTTTTCAACGGGTGAGGCTTACCTGTTTCTGGTTACCCAAAGAATGGTTTCGTTTGCTGCCGCAAATGAAACTCTTTCTTCGGCGATGTCTATCATTAGGTTACCCAAAGATGGTTACAATTTGTTGCAGCAATAGAATCTCTTTCTTTGGAGGCTGCCCCTACTTATCCTTTAAAACATTTGTTTTAATGGGTGAGGCTTGCCTTTAATCCAAAGATGGTTACTACTTGCTTCCGCAAACGGATCCCCTTCCTTGGCAGAGCCTACTTATTTAGACAAAGGTGAGTAACGGGCCCCCGTCCTCCCACATAACTTTAACAAAAGAATCTTTTTCCAGAACAACCCCATTCCTAACTGCCCCTTCTTCTGCATGAGAGCTCTTACTGGCCCTTCTGTTTTATGAAGATGAAGGGGGGGACGGGGTACGGACTAGTCATATTCTGCCGCGGAAATTCTACTTTACACCCAAGGTTTTTTCTGCCTCCAGAGTAGACCAGGATGCATGCTCCCTGGGTTCCGACCCTACTTTCCCGAATCACTCGCACTCATCAGGAAGAAGAACCGGAGGTAGAGACATTTCTTGATCAAATAGACCATTCAGGATAGGTATGTGACTATTTGCGATGCGTGATCCCGGAAATGAAAGTTGGTCTACGAGCTTGACCATTCTTCCTTCGTATGGAAAACACATTATTCGAAAGAGTGAGGAGACTATTGCTTCCATGCAATATATGTAGTCTCGTCCAAGGAGTAGGTTATAATCCAAGGGTCCTTGGACGACCATCAAGTTCATCTTGACAGCCTTCCCTTTCAAGGTAATAGGCACATTAGGTAGAATCCCTAATGGTCGACTGGTTCCTTTGTCAAAACCCGAGAGATTCCTTATCTCGGGCAAAAGCGCCGGGCAACCCAGTGCTTTCCAAGCAATAGAGGACAGGATACTCACAGATGCCCCTTCATCAATGATAGTTCCAGCCATCACCATTTTGTATATTTGGACTATAATTCTAAATGGTATACTGGGTGGTAACCGGGTTCTGCCTAGTTGGTTCCAATCAAAGGACACAACCAGGTTGCTTGGTGGTGGGACCGAATACACGGCCGGATATGATCCTGACGAGGCTCCTTCCTGCGATAAAGGAGTGGGCACATTACCCTGATGTTCATCAGAATCGGTGTTGATGAAAAGAATCTGGACGGTGTCATCCTTACTCTCTTCGGTAGGGGTGTCATCTGAAGATGAATCCTCAGTGACTGTGGTATTTGAAGATGAAACTTCTGAAGGGAGAACCGGGTCAACTGCCGTTTCGACCTTTGGAATTTCATCCGGTCCGGATTCAGTAGGTTCACTTTCAGTGACTAACACTTCAGCTGGCCCTATGAGCGGGGCAGCTGTATTTTCCACCAACGGAGGACTCGGCGCGAGTTTTTGATATCCAGGAGGAAGTAGCAACGGTGCAACCGGTTGATCTTCCAAAACTCTCTTTGCTTCGTCTACAAAGGGACAACGGCGGAGGGTGTAATTGCTTTCACACAGTTCGCAGGGGAGTCTCATTCCCCTTCGTCGTCTAGAACCTTCACTTTCGCTGGTCGACGGTAAACATTCAACCTGGTTGTCAGAGGTTGACGCTTCCGAACTGTGCAAACGAGGGGACCAGTCCCTTAGTATCCAGGGAATACTGGGACAATCATGGTGGAGGTGGTTCCCTCTACATATGACACATGGTGATTTCGGCCCGGTCCGTGATGTGTGTGGATTTTTGTCAGATGCCTTTTGCTTGCCCCCAGGTGCCTTTCGCTCCTTCTGCTTCTTTTCTTTCTTCTTCTTTTCCTTCTTCTTTTCTATGGGAGCTTCGCTTTCGGCGGTTTGACCTTTCGAAGAAGAAGGATCGGAGGAAGGCTTATGAGAAGCGGAAGGCTGGAGGGTAGCTCTAGACTGGTCTAACTGTTGACTCGACTGTTCAGGAATCGTGGTGTTCTGAACTACAGTGGTTGAGAATAGCCAAACTGGCAGGCCAATTGTCAGTCCTGGAAGCGACAATGTGGCCATGTGAGGCGCACCAACTTATCCCCAAGAGGAGAAAGGGCTAGGGGTCCCATCATGTGGAATCCCTTGGTTGGTGTGTTCCATGTTCTCAACCTAAAGATCAACGTAGGAATAAGGGGTGATTATGTTCCGCTTAGAATGAAGTTAGACACAACTTGCTTTTTCACTTTTTAAGAGTCGAGAAAAAGCTAAAGATGACTCTAGTCTCCTTCGATGTATTTACGAGCCCGAAGTGACAAATGCTCGGATGGACTTTTTCAGTTATAGAGTTTGAAAAAGGCCAAAAGAAACTACTCTGGAGTTCTAGGCAGAGGGTGTGCCAAACCTTTCGCGAAACCACAGAATACGTTTTACGGTACGAGTGGTCGATCTTCGTGAATGCTGTGTTCACTGCATCGCGATCAGTAGGGCGACCGACATCGCTTCCTATGGATAAAGGCTTTGTTCCTATAGGGGTCTCCCAATATACGCGACGGTACGCGGGAGCACAAATCCGTATTAGTGCTATCGTCCCTCAGGAGGAATCACCCACCTTCGTAGAGATCGACAGTCACTATGTTTAACGACGCTGGTTCACGTCTCTACCTAGACCTCTACTGTGTTTCGTTATGTTTCAAAGCGTTGTTAGATAAATTCAGTTCTTTTTAGGTTGATCTTGCTTAGCAGTTTGCCTTTATGGATCACCACGTGATGTATGATACAACTCCTAAATGCAGTCTAAGAATGATAAGCAAGCTTTTTCAATTCTTTCAACTTATGAAAACCTTAACTACTGAAGGAAAAGAAAGACATCATCTTTTCAAACAGATCATAGAGCACACACTGATGCACTTTTCCTAAATCGACATGCAAACTGTCAAAATGCACATGCACAATGAAAGTATTTCTTTTCTTCTTCCTTAATGTTGATGTATTACAAAAAGAAAGCTGTTGTATAATTTCGAATTCAATTTCAAGCGAAAGCAAGCAAGTTTTTGTCCAATAATCAAAAGAACACCTTAAGATTCACTCGTTTCAACACAAGAAATACTGAAATTCGAACCATATAACGAAAGCAAATGCTCCAGCAGCTATGAACAACAATAAACTAGCTCTTAGAATCACAACGACACTTTCTCATAGGTCTAGATCCAAGAGGTCATAGCAAGACTAGTTCACTTTTGCTATGGGAAACTATGAATGAAAGCAAGAAATACAATAAGAACAATCACGGTTTCTTCATACAACTGAGGCGGAATGAAGGCAAAGAGAAGTGGTTTCAGCTGGGTATACAGGTTGACAACAGGCTGCAAAAAACAATACTGAAAACTGGGCAACAGACAGTGGGGAATCCCAGTTGCACAAGGCAAAACTGGATCAACGCAGGTGCTGCACTGTCAATCTGACATGCAGCACAGGTAGCCCCTTCGGGACCTGCGTTGCAGCGCAGGTAGCCTTTGCTGCAGCTGCACTGAAGAGACAACTCTCGTCTCTCTCAGATTCCGGGTCATAGTTTTCTCAAAAATCAATGGTTTTTGGCCAAATCAGAGGCTGTCAGTCAAGTATACACTAGAGGATGATTAAAGGAAGATGAACACTATCACAAAGAGCTAAAAAGAGTCCTTGTGGATCAGCTCTTCAAATCATAAACATGCCCAACACTGGGCTAGAGTAGCTGCCCTCTACTTTGCATTCGAAGGACTCGAATGCAGTTCGATTCGGTACTCCCTTTGTTTAAGAAATGAATAGCAAGAAGCACAAGCTACCAACAAGACACGATCCCCAGTGGAGTCGCCAGTCTGTTGTGGGGGAAAGTATCCAACTCGGAATGACCCTAACCCACTCTAAGGGTGACAGTTCCTTAGCAACAGCTGAAAGCAAAGCTATCCAAAGTTACTTCTTTATGACATGCAAGAGATAAAAGGAAGAGATCCACTTACCGATGTCTTGCGCAAATGGTCGATCCAATCTCCTCTATTTGCCGCTTGCTCCCAGCTCCAAGTCCTTTCACGGGCCCAGCTACACGAGATCCTGCAAACAAGACAAAGAAAGGAAACTACAAGAAGCATGCATTCATAACTGATTCAAGGATTAGCATAAATCAAATACGCAAGTAAGACAATACATCATTGAAACACATGCGAATAGAAGAACCTCAAATGCTTTATTAATATATGGAAGTAAGGTTCAGGCGGTGATACAACCGTAAGAGGTCCAATCCAACATCACCTTCCCGGCGGAGAGAAATCTCTTCTTCACCTCCCTCAAGCAATCACCCACCCACTCTAAGGGTGACAGTTCCTTAGCAACAGCTGAAAGCAAAGCTATCCAAAGTTACTTCTTTATGACATGCAAGAGATAAAAGGAAGAGATCCACTTACCGATGTCTTGCGCAAATGGTCGATCCAATCTCCTCTATTTGCCGCTTGCTCCCAGCTCCAAGTCCTTTCACGGGCCCAGCTACACGAGATCCTGCAAACAAGACAAAGAAAGGAAACTACAAGAAGCATGCATTCATAACTGATTCAAGGATTAGCATAAATCAAATACGCAAGTAAGACAATACATCATTGAAACACATGCGAATAGAAGAACCTCAAATGCTTTATTAATATATGGAAGTAAGGTTCAGGCGGTGATACAACCGTAAGAGGTCCAATCCAACATCACCTTCCCGGCGGAGAGAAATCTCTTCTTCACCTCCCTCAAGAAATCACCCAATACTCTCAACTGTAAACCAACAGCGATTCTTTGCACCAAATTCCG
Organism: Pinus tabuliformis; assembly: GCA_031772625.1. Lineage (NCBI taxonomy): Eukaryota > Viridiplantae > Streptophyta > Pinopsida > Pinales > Pinaceae > Pinus > Pinus tabuliformis. Next base: position 1,229,505,833 of record CM062804.1, read on the forward strand.
GCCTCCAGATCCCATGGGATGAGATCCTTATATAGAGTTTTGGAGTGAAGATAAGTCAGCTTGACGTGTGACTTGTTGTCCTTTTCAACTCCAGTTTTTCTTCAGTCCTTGAGTCCACTCGGAGTTTCTACCTTCCACTTGGAGTTTTAGAATCTCTTTACTCATCATTAGGCGAATCTTCTGATCCAAGTGTCATTTTGGAAGCTTCCTGGGCACTGGCACATTGAGAAAAGATTCCTCCACATGTCAAAGTATGCCCAACGCAGGTAGCCTTTGTTGCACTTGCTATGCAGCGCAGGTACACCATAGAGCTTTTGACATTCAGCGCAGATGCTTAGTGGAGCAGCTGCTTTGATCCAAAAATGACCTGTTTTTGAGTGTTTTTCAGTGGAGAACTGATTTGCAGTGCTGTGGTTTGCTGACCTTGTTCCTCTAAGGGTAAGAACAACATGTTTAGGGACTTTGGATCCCTTAGATTATTGACATTTCATGCTCTATGCTGTAAGGCACAAAAATGTCTATAACAATTGTCAAGGGCCACCCCACCCTTTTCTATTTATAGAACCTCATAACTCATTGTACAGGCTTTTGGGAGCCAAGCTTTTGACTTATTGTAAAGTGAAAGACCAAGTGTCAATAGTCGAATGTAAATAATCATGTGTTAGTTGAAGAGTCGCAAAGGGGAATGTTAAGGGCCACCCCACCCTTTGTTATTTATATAACCTCATAACTCATTTTACAGGCTTTTGGGAGCCAAGCTTCATAACTCATTGTACATCTCTTTGGAGGAGCAGGTGGCAGTGACTATAATGTTCTGCTATCGGGGCTAGTGGTTGTCATGGTTGTATGTATGATCAGATCTTTCACTCTTTTAATATAACAAAGCCAACACGTTTCATGCATATATTTTTATTCAAGTAGTTCGGCTATCCTGGTTACTCTAATGATGTATGTAGTTGTAACTTACACATGTATGTATGGACTACTCCGTATGTGTTTGTATGAACCTTATTGAAGCGTGTTGTTGGTATAACCCATCACTTTGGATAATCAAATATCCTACTTTCCATTTCGTGATGTCTTTTAGCTCGTGTGTTCCCTTTCAATTTGAGTGTTATCACAAGCTTTTAAGGGGTGCATTCTTCCCCCTTTTTGTGTGTTAAACCATTTCATGCACCTTCCTTGACTTGCTGCAAGGTCACACCCTTGCTTCCAACAAGGACATCTTACTTACCTCTACGCGCAAACGCGGTCAAGGAAATACCGTACTACCCACTTCTAGGACTCCTACTCTAAACAGTCTGAGGTCTAGTTGGGAATTCTTACTGGGGAGATCCCTTGACATGTTGGCAGGTCCAAAACCATCAAAATTTTTGGCGCTACAAGGAGGTCCAGATGACAAGTCGAGTCCTCACATCCTTCTTTGAATCTTCTCATATCTATTATGGATATTTTTATAGTTCACCCTCTGCAAGGTTGGCCCAACGCACATCCCTTTGAATTCATGAGAAATTTCTTTGATGACTTGTCGGAACTCACGTATGATGGCGAAGGCAAGGTAGCCTAGCCTGAGCACTTACATGACTTCCTTGCATTCATGGAGAATATGGAAGGTTTTGATGAAGTAGAGGTCAGTATGGTGCTTGCACACACACTTCACGAATTCCTAGAGATATCGTTCCACAAACTTCTTCCCAATTATGTGCACTCATTTAATTAGTTCAGTGATCTAATCAAATTTGTTTTCCATCATTTTGATCCTAAAGATCTTGAAAAAAAATGTTAAAACAATGGAAGGCTCCACATGAATCGCTTATGGATTTTTGGAAGTTCTTCCATTTACTCATGTTTGAAGCTCTGAAAATTTAAATGAAATTCCAATATCTTATGGATAGATTTGAATATGTATGTCACAAATCACTTTATCCCAAAGTGAAGAAAAATCTCAAACCCCACTCAGCATACCTTGGTGACAGAGCTGCACAATCACAAGCGGACACAGTTGCTGTCACAAGTGACTGTCTTCCTTCCCCTCATCAAACAACTCCACCCCCGTAGAGTGATGTGGGAAAGCAAGCACACAAGACTATTCAATTTGTACATTCTCCAACCCTCACTACTCTTAATCTTTGTGAAGATCTGGTTGGGAAGCCCATGGGTTGTCATATGCACTTGTTACCTCAACCTCTGTCTTCGCATTTTGTTGATCCTCCAAATTGTATTGTCTTGTGTTCTTCCGTTCTAGACTCTACACCTATTGTGAACAAGGATCAAGCCATCGATGGAGTTGATGTTGCACAACCAACCTGCGTTGTCATTTACAATGAGTATGACTAGGAATCTAATCATGAACCCGCGATGAAGGATGATCTCCTTCTGTCCATGCCTCCTCTGATTTTTCCTAACATCTTGGTGAGTCTGCTATCTTTGATTATCATTTTGTAAATCCATCCATGGATGCATCTACTTTCGATCATTCATAGAACACACCTGATGTTAGTCCATCATTTGACAGCAGAGAGGACAAATATTTCACTAAAAATCCACCTGATTTTTCATCTACGTTTTCTGGAAATGCAGAGGGTGAACATTCTCACTTCTCATCTACCCCTCTGTTTGATTCATTAGATCATGAGGATGTCGATGAACTCATTGATTTTTCTGATCGTAGCTATCATGGTCTCTTTACTCCTATATTCGATCACAATGTTGATTCAATCGTTGTTGATATTTCAAAGCCACCCGTTTATGATGATCTATCTGTAGATGAAGTCGAAACCCCGCAGGCCATCGAGGCACTTCAGCCCAAGCTGATGGTTATGTCAGGCCCTCGCTGTCGTGAGGTTAGTTTCACTTCTAATCAGGAAATTATTGAACTACACGAGGCTCCTCATCACTCATCTGTATGCATTGAAGATCTATCCAACACATAGATTTCGCTTCCTCTACCTGAATCACATGATCCGATTTCTCATGCATTGGAGGAATCATACACAACAAGCACACTTGCAAGACATAAGTTGTCTCTCTTTCTCAATTTTTCTTGTCTTTCATAGTCAAGAGAGTGCATATGATTATCATCTGCACGTAGTGTGTCACAACACCATGGTAGGTCCACAGAATGCTTATCTTGTTCTTTCACTCTATTCTTCTTTGTGGACGCTTTTAAACTCGAAGTGTGTTGGTCTTCATTGTTATATATTTCATGTTTGTTGGTTTGATTGAATTATCGTTTCAAAAACCATGCCTTCACCAACATGGGTCAACCAATGCACCGATGGCTGCATTGGAAATATCACTTCACGTGAGTAGACCCATGCACCATTAGCTTAGGAGTAGGAGTAGTGTTTTATGTATGTCTTGTTTTCTTGCATGCATGTTTTATTTATTTATTTATTTGTTTGTTTGTTTGATTTCCTTCTTTACTTACTCACTTTCCTTACGCATTTTATTCTGCTCTTTTCTTTATGGTTTGGTTTTCTTTTTGAAGTCCATAGGTTAGTATCACATGAAACCATGACATACACTTAAGACAAGCAAGGTAACATATAAGAGGACTTGTATAACTATCAACACTTGGTTATTTGTTGTCCTCTCTCTTTAAGAAAAACCTGTTGTCTTCAGTCAATGATACACCAGTGGAAAATATGTTCTGTTCGAAGTGAATCTTGGTGAAAACAAAAGGCTTGCGCTCTAACTAGTACCACCTACTCTAGTCGGTTGTTTTGGGTTAACCCTTTTCAGGTCATTCAAGTAGAGTAATGTGAGAGGGAAAACCTTAACAAGTATGTTAGAGTTATATATAACATGCTTCTCTGAAGTAACCACCTCTTCTACTCTCAATAAGTTGGGATCCCTCTTTTGCCTTTGAAATAAATAAGTGCCTATGCATAGTTCTTTGAAAAATGAAAAAATGAAAATATGAAAATTTTGAAAAAATGAATAAGGCGAAAGAAGAGAAAGGATTCTAGAATAGATAGGTGATACAAGTAACTCCATCGGGGTACTAATGAGGCTCGCTGGCAGTGGAGTGATGCTTGTGTTCCTGCGGGACTTCGTCGGGGTAGTGTCCAAGCCTACTGGCAGCAGAGCAACATCAGAGATGAAACTTAAACTCTAACAGTCATATTACTTGTGCACCAGTATACCCCTCATCCCTAATCAAAACGACTAAGTTGACTTTGCTTGGAATGTGTGCTGATCGATTAAGAGCATGGTAGGTGCCACACCTTTCACTCAAGCTAGTTTGGAAACCACGATGATCAAAGAATCGAACAATACTTCCGGAGGAGTTAGATTTTATTTTCACCAAACAAGGACAATTCATAGAGCTTGAGTTCTCTAGTGTGTCGCCAATGCTATAGCGGCTACAACCATCCTCCATAATCTTTCCTTAGCTTCATTTTGGAGCCTCCCTACCAACCATCCTTAGCAGCATGTCTTGCACTGCCCAGGTACATATGTATTTTCAATATGATGTGATGTGAATTGAAAATTAATAACATTCGTTGCAAATCTATTTAAAACATGATTAGCTAGGGAATCTGTCAATGTGTTTAGATTTATAGAAATATGTTCATATTGCATGAAATAAAAATGTCTTTCTAGAAGACGTACTCTTAAAACCATGCGTAATATGGTGGGACTTCTCACTAAATAGACACTGACAAGTTGTAGTACTATGAGTTGTGAGTCAAGTCTGATGACTAAATGATGGATACCATGTGCAATAGCATTAGACAGTAGCTCAACCACTGTGCTATACTCAGTGATGTTGTTGGTGGAGCGACCGATACAAATCCCTTGTAGACTCACTAACTTTCCATTTGGAGCAAAGTAGCCCATGCTACGGAAGTTAGATTCTGGGTACTACGACTAGAACCATCAACATAATCAATGAAAGTTTCAAGAGATGTCGACATCTGCAAACCAAACATAAAAGCGAATCAATAGAAACTTTATAAAACTCTGAAAAGGCACACACCAAACACACTGAAGACACCTATAGACAGTATGTACATAGTGAAAACCACAATTGACATTAAGCATAGTATTTTTTGAGGCACAACCCATTTCTAGGCTACGCCAAGGGAAATCCATCAAGATCTAATAACTCGTAGGCCCCTTTTGCAAGGACTTGCTTGAAAATGTATGGACCTAACCACATGGGTTTAAACTTCCCTGGACCTAAGTTATAAGACTCCTAGTCATATAACCGGACAAGCTCTCCTTGCATGAAGACATGAAGCTTGACACTCTTGTCATATTGTGCCTTGATGTGTCTTTTATGAGGTTTATTAGTTATAGTAACATCATGCTAGGTTTCATCTAAATGAGTCAGATGTAAAAGACACTCCTCTACAAAAGTGGCAGGAAGAAGTTCGATAGATAGTTTTAATGATGGAATTTCACATTAAATTGGGGGGATAGATTCCAGAACATACACCAACTGAAAGGGTGTGAACCCGGTAGCCATCTTGACTGAGGTTTGGTATGCCCACAAAGCAACATAAATGAGAAAATTTCAGTATGATTTTTGGACCCTACCATGCATTGAAACATCATCTTAAGAATATTTTTGTTGGCCTCATCTTGTCAGATAGCTTCAGGATAGTAGGGAGTGGGAATTTCATGGGAAAATCCAAACTTAGCTGTTAGTTTGGGGATCATATGATTCCGGAAATGTTTTTAATGATACGTAACTATTGCTTGTGTAACACCAAACCGTGTGATGTCGTGGTTGAAAAAGAAGTATGCAACCCTTCTGCCTATTTTTTTAAATGTAGGCATTGGCTTAACCCACTTAGTAAAGTAGTCAACAACGACAATAATATAACGATACCCCTCGACCGAGTGAGGGTCACATGTCATGAAGTTGATACCCCATTTCACAAAGGGATTAACAATGATAACGAGATGCAACGGAGTGGGTAGAGAACTGGTCTTATGATCATAAATTTGGCACGCATGATACTTCTAGACAATAAGGATGTAGTATCGAAAGATGGTAGGCCAAAAGTAAGGAGCACATAATTTTTTTTGGGATGTAGCATAACTAGATAAATTCCCACCACATGCCTGTGAGTGGCATTCTTTTAAGGCTTTCTCATCCTCCTCAAGTGTGAGGAACCTTCGTAAGATCGTATCGATACAACGAAGGTAAAGGGTGTCGCCAATGGTAAAGGGTGTCGCCGAGAGGTATTCAACCAGAAAGTATCGTTTGGAGATAAATCAAGAAATATCCATACGACAAGTTAGATGAAAATATCAAAAACAACTCGTGAGGATTAGAATATTCAGATGTCGATTTTGAATCAGGGGAAGGGAGATCACACATTAGTTCCGCAAAAACTAGGGATTTATTTGACTTAGATTTGATGAACTCCAGGTCGAATTCTTGTAAGATAAAAATCCATTTCAAGTACTTTCCCCCCAGCAATTGACGTGACAAAATGTATGTCATAGGGTTGCAATCTGAAACGACCATAGTTTTCCGAAGCAAGATGTAATGGCGAAATATTTGGATGGCTTTAATGGCCACCAAAGCTAACTTTTCTATGTGGGAATATCGAATCTTAGTATCGTTAAGGTTTTGACTCAGATAATAAATGGGATTTTTAGTTCCTAAATCATCTTCTTGGACCAATACCTTTTCTATAGTAGAAATGGTAGAAACAATATATAGGAAGTAATCACACTGATAGTGAGGGAGATATAAAAGAGATATCCAAACTAGTACATATTTCGGGGCATCAAACACTTTCTAAGCTACGTCATCCCACTCGAAGGGAACCCCTATATTAAGCAAGTGAGTGAATCCTTTGTACAACTTGACATAATTAGAAATGAATCTCCGTAGGAAGTTAGCTTTCCCTTGAAGTCGTTGAAGTTGAACTAGTGAAGAAGGTGCAGGAAAATTGACAATTTCGAGTACTTTCAATGGATCATTACAAATTCCTTGTTTTGAAATAATGAAACCTAAGAGTCAACCAAAAATAAAACAAAATACACATTTGTGTGTGTTAATTCGAACATTATAATGTCTACAATGAAGGAAAATAGCCTGAAGATGCATTAGTCGATTAGTCCAATGTTTTGAGTGAGTAGGGAGGTCATCCAAATATCGTTGAATGGTGTGTTTGATATCATGAAAAGTGTAATACATGGCACGTTGAAACATGCCCCCAACATTATTTAAACCAAATGAGTTTTTCCTATAGTTGAAAGTGCCCCAACGATAAATAAAAGTAGTTTTAGGTTTGTCTGTTAGTTGAATGTTGATTTGATTATAGCCCAAAAATCCATCCCTGAATGAATAAATTTTGCAACTAGTGCAGTCATAAAAAATATGGTCAATAAACAGGGTGGGATAATTTTCCTTCAGACATGCATGATTCACATCCTGATAATTGACACATACTCCAATGGTGCCATGTTTCTTCATGATAGGGACCACATTCAACACCCAATTAGTTAAAGGAATGGGGTATATGAAACCAACTTGAAGAATCTTTTCAACTTCAACCTTAAGACCAACAACGTTCTTGGTATGGACCAAATGGAGGCGCTATCAAACTGGTTTGACATCAAGATATGTATCAATTTCATGTACAACTATATTTGGGTCAACACCTGACATCTCCTCATATGGCTAGGAAAAGGAATCTCACAACTCACAGAAAAGGGCTTGATACGTCTTGATCTTGAATGAAGAACAAGATGCTCCAATGTGTATATTTTCAATAACACCTAGCTTGATGGAAATGCCAAGAGGTATCATCTCTTCGATACTTGAAATGTTCTTTTCTGAATCGACCTCATGGATAGACACGAAATTCATAAAAATATCAACAAAATTGTGTGAGTATACATAAGTAAGACTATACTCAATGGAATTAGGTAAGGACGAATGATGGTGATGTTCATCCAATGATGCATCATCTGACATCATTATTTCCATGATGATTTTGTCGGTAGGGAATACACACAAGGAAGGATCAAAAGACATACTATAGTGCAATGATCTATCTACCAAATTAAGTGAATCAAAAGAGGAAACAGCAAAAGTCGAATGAATTGCTTCATAATCTATCTCAATGGGGTTTAGCAGGATTCAGTTGCCAAAAATTTGGATGTCAGTTTCTTCTGGTAGAATCCATATATCGACTAGGATAGTAGAAGACGATATCATGTTCATATAGGATACCAAAGATTAGTTATTAGGAAGGAGATGAGGAGGGATTGAAAACGTCCCCATGAGTGAAGAATCCTTCAACAATCCAAATCCAACATGTTGATATGACTATAGGGTTTCTCCCACAAGAGGGACACCTCCAGTACCATGTGAATCAGAGGTGAAAAGGTGAGTTGGTTTATGGATACAACCCTGACTTTATGAGGAAAGGTGATCATACATAATTAAGCTGAGTCGACAAAATCCATGTCATAAAACCACGTACATCCTAATAAAATATTGTAATCAAGAGGTCTGACAATAAATTTGACTTTTATGGACACAAATTTTCCCCCTAATTGAGCTTGCAGGGAGTTCAAAATCCCACAAGGTTTATATGTTCTCTCATCAAAGGAGTTTAATGTAGTAGGTGACTGACTCATTTGAGGAGAACTAATCACCTTCTTGCAGGACATGTACATAATGCAAGTCGAGGCTCCCTCATCCATGGTAGAACAATGAATGTTCATACCATGTATGATGACTAGGATTATAAAAGCTAATTGAGCTGGACACCGAGGGTTATAGTTTTCATGAGATAAAAAAACAAGGTTGGAATCCGATGGATCCACACATTCGATAGTTGAAAGTAAAGCCCTCTTTTGGGTAGGGCAGTTATTAGACCCCTCAAGAGTTGACATATATGATGGAGATTGAGCCAACTATTCAACTATGTTATAATTTTGAGTGGCTCTTACACGAGGGTTGAAAGCGGAGTTATGAATAACTCCCTTCAAAGGTTTAACATTCAATTCAGTAGGAATCAATGGTGGAGTGGGATCTAATGAGTATGTCACTGAACTGGCAGGTTGATCTGTATCCTAACCATTCAGTATATTTGCGTTACCATATGCCTTGTTTCGAGTAGCTACCAAAACATCAGATCTTAGTTTTGAAGAGGAAAGAATCAAAACTATGTTAGAGAAAGATGGGTCTTGAGCAACCATATGAGTCTCTTGATTAGAAAACTGGTGAGTTAACACTGCAAGAGAAGTGGAGGACTTACGAAATCAATTCACTTTAGCACGGTGAGGATAATCACGTGTAAAGTGCTCCTCGTTGCAAATCAAGCAAGGATATCGAGGCTTCCGTTTCTTAGAAGAAGAATGATTTGTTTGTTTAGCCTATGGAGAGGGATCTTTCTTTTTCTTACCTTTTCCTTTCTTCTTGCTTCTAGGTTGTTGTTGAGACTTTGCTTTATTAGATTAGATGCCATTTATCTCAGAAGTAGAAGCCGCATGAGGGTGGGATTAAGGGTTTTGAGAAAATGTGGGTGGAGAAAGACCATATGGTTTACTCCTTGTCTTCATGCTGGTAGAACTAATAATTCCATCAGTAACATGAGATTCTTTACCAGGCATAAGAGGAGGAACATTATTTGAAGGTCTCAGAGCGTTTGGTATCTTATCATAGAGTGCGTCAGATTGGGTATACACCAAATCCAAATATTGTACATTAGAAATTACTTGTTCTTCGGTCACGACTTCACCTTTAGCCACATCTTTAGTTATAGGTTCCAACAGAGATTTGTTAAACCATTCTGCAAGAAAAATATCAGGAACATAAAATTTTACCAACTGACGACAATGACTCCACTCATGAATGTGATTTGAAATGTGAGTGGAATCTGATTATTTGAAGTTGGTTAACAATTCTGTTCCAGTTTTGTATCTGATTGGAAACTCAAAATGAGTGAGGAAGGTTGTGGCTAAGGTACTAAAATCATGGAATGAAGCCTTAGGTAATTTAATATACCATTTAATAGCTATACCCATAAGCGTTCTTTGGAAAAGACGAAGTCCGATAGAATCATCATTAAGGGAGTTTGATGAAAACCATAGATCATACATCATCACATGCATTGATGGGTATTCTCCTGGATTCCCCTTGATTTTAGGGATATTGGAAGGAAATTCAGTAGGAATAACCAGTCACCAAGGCGAATGAGCAATGGGGTGATTGCTGAGCCAAGTCAAATCTAGAAACTTGAAAGTAGCCATAAAAGGCAACTGCTAATTAAAGTGTGGTGAAGGATGACCTGGATATGAGGGAATAGCCTGTGAAACAGGAACTTGCATTCCTAGATAAGGAGGGTTCTGGTAATAAGGAACCTGGGTACCAAAATAAGGAGGATTATGCTAACTAGAATACAAGGGACCTTGTTGACTAACCTCAGGATAACCATGAATTTACTAGCCTTGAAAATGCATCTGAGGGATACCCTGATAAGGTATACACTGTTGCTCGATGGGAATTTTCATAGTCCCATGATAAAGAGGGTTCGAGTGATGTTGTGCCATACTGTACACAGTCTGTCCTATTGGGATTTGAGGAATACCTTGTGCAAGACATTGAGACTGTAAAGGAACTTGTAAAGGATAAGTAAGTGGGACCTAAGAGGTGCAAGATACTGAAGGAATGGGTTTAGATGCCATCACAACCTATAAAAGTTGAGTTACATGGATTTGACTTTGCTGAGGTACAGATTGAGGAATCAGAATTTGAGATGATGGTATAGGTTGGGAAACAAACGATGAACCCAACACCGAACCAGGTTGAATAGGAAAAGTAGGTTGCTAAACATTAGAAACCATCACAGGATAAGGAGGACTATAATAAGTATGATTACCAATTTTAGGTATACTAACAATAGGTTTCCCCCGTGCCAAAAGGGGAGGGGATGATGGAGGCAACTACCCTCCATGGGAGGGGACCCGACATAATGATAGTTAGGATTTTGAAGAAGACCGTGACCACTAACATAGGGGCCAACCTTCTATTCAATTGCTGGTGTAGGAAGAGGAGAAGGAGCAGGCTGAGAAGCACTCATTTAGTTGGCCAACCTTCTATTCAACTGTTGGTGTAGGAGGAGGAGAAGGAGCAAGCTGAGAAGCACTCATTTAGTGGGCTAACCTTATATTCAACCGTTGGTGTAGGAGGAGTAGAAGGAGCATGCTGAGAAGCACTCATAAGAGTAGCACCAGATGGAATTCCTAAAGCGGATGGCATGGGGGATGTACATAAAATGGAAGATGCACCAGAGAAGGTACCAGATAAAGACTGATAACCAGGTGGGACAGATGGGCCACCATAAATATGTGTCTATGGTGATGTCATAAACAATGATAGACGTGGAAGCGAAATTTGGTGTCTCAAACATAGTGATAGACATATGCTGGGAGGCCATATCGGTTCCATTCATGGTCAATAATCCTGATGTGGATTGTCGCATGAAATTTGTGGGTGAGTCAAAAGAACCAAAAAAAGGAGTGTACAAGAGATGGAGGAGGAAGAAGAGGATGGGTTTGATAAATGAAAAGTCCCTCTAAATGAGTAGAAGGATGAGGCTCTTCTTGTAGGATCTCCTCAATACTCACAAGTCCAGGAGGAAGTGATTCACCTTTGGGACAGAGATAGATAGTAGGGAGATCTGTGTGAGACAACAGAAGAGAAGATGGAACACCTGAAGTAACGGGTAATTATCACTAAGGCTCCTTAGGTTCAATAACCTCAAGAAATAAAGTTTCTGACTCAGGAAGGTAATATTGAATAACCTCAGGGAATAAAGTATCAGGTAATTCAATATCGGTTGTGTCAGTTTCACCGATAAAAGTATATGTGATATCGGGCTCAGTACTCGAGGGGACAGATGATTCTAGTTGATCAAATTCAGGAGGAGGACTAGAAGTAGTTCCCAAGTTTCCTGATTCAGTAGTTTGCATTCTTTTATTCTTCTTATGATGGCCAGGAGTAGCCTCTGGTGGAAGAGGAGGCTTATTTTGCATTCGACATGAATGACGGATTGGGGGATACTGTTGTTACACGTTGGATAGTAAATTTTATTAAAAAAAAAGAAATAAATCAAAACGAGGGTAATATAGGCATAACAGATTACCAACCAACCATGAACTGTAATATACACCTTAACAAACCAACAACTTAATGTATAAAAGCCAATCTCCTCGAATTTTGTGTTCGGTGTATCATGGTTTACAAGGCAGCATACCAAGTTACCTATGGATGGATAACAACCTATTGGGAACTCCCAAAATATACACGATGGTATGCGAGAGTGCATTTTATAGTAGTGTTGTCTAATACATAAGTGTTTGATGAGAGCGTTCCCGTATATTTTGCGTGCACAGAGAACCACCAATATACCTGAAGGTATGTGGAGTACGATCCTATACACTCACATACATGGAATGGGATTTCACCCTAGGGATGCTATGCTGGAAAACAACAAAAAATCCTATGTTTAACGACGTCGGAACACATCTCTAGCCTATACTTCTATGTGTTTGCGTTAATGTTACAAATACTCTTTAGGTTGATTCAGTAAATTTTAAGTTAATCTTGAATTAAGTTTCATTTTTATGGCTCACCACGAATTCACCTGAGTTCCCTAAAATGAAATCTAGCATGAGGAAATGGAATATTTCTTTCCAATGAAAATCTAGCTAAGGAAGGGAAGAAACAAACAGCATGCAACATAGAAAATGTAGCAAACAAGATGCTTAATGCAATTTCCTTTTCATGCAACTGTTCCTAAATCAATATCAATGCAAAATCCCTAAATGGAAATGCAAGATTTTTCTTTTCACCGCACTTAATTTTCAAAAATGAGGAAAACTAAGATGTCAAGTCTAATCACTGATTCAAATGCACTTTTCAGAATGAGAACTAGAACAACAATTCATCCAAGCGATCAATGATCGAACGAAACATGTTTGCAACCTAATGATAAGAATAAAGAAAATTTGAAACCAATTCTTACCAAAGGAAATAAAACACAAATGAAAACCAAATGGAGGTTTCAGAGAGAATACAAGACACTCAAGACTTGGAGAAGGTCACCTGGAAGTAGGCTAATCAAATCAACACTGAGAAAATAAGGCAAATTTTGTGCAAGAACGAGGACGAATGCAGGTGTAGAAGATGTACCAGTGCTATGCAATGCAGGCACAAAGAGGGCCTAGACGGGGTGCAACACAAGAACAAAGAAGGCTAGGGTGGGTTGCAACACTTTGTTAGTACACTGGAGGGTGTGCTGGTCTTGGGAGAGAGGATTTTGACACAGAAAATGCAAACAAGACTCAATGAAATCACTTCCTAGGGTTGTTCTTGGCTGATTAAAGGCACAAAGGGCTATGATAGAGGTAAATCAAACATAATGGAAAAACAAAACACCAAGGGAATGCATCATTCCCTAGTATGGTCTCCAATTTATTATGTGGGATTTATGACTACACACAGAAATATCTCCCCTAGGTCTCATGGCTAACCTAGAATAAGAGAACGACAAAGGACCCAATGTTTTCCTTAAAGTAAGTAGATGAGGGGAAGAAACCTACATGGAATTTTTCATATGTTTCACTCCTTCTTTAGCTTGAATGCTACAATCCTAGCTCCAATTGCCAAAATTGGAACATGCACAACTAGACAACAAAAGGAAAGAAACTACGAGATATATGTAGCATCATTTATCTACTTTATTCAACAGATCAACATGGCATTGAAATATATGAAATAAAAACATCACATATAGGAAAAAAAGATAAATTTTTGTACTGATATAAATGGAATGAGTTACAGCCATAAATAGGTGTTGATCTTGTAGAAGAGCTCCTCCAAGTTGTTGACTTCTCCTTCCTTTGTCACAAAGTGTACCTCCAATCACCCCAAATGCATGAAAGCCTAACTCTCTTCACAATAGTATAAGGATAGAATCACTCTCCAAAAGCCAACCTATTGCATATGGAAGGTTGTAAATATATAGAGGAGTGGGGTAAGTTGGGAGTTCTTATCCTTTTACCATTGTTCGGAATGAGATCCACTCTTGATGGGAAGATTATATCTAAGGATAAGGGAAGGAAACTCCAAGGTAGGATAGGATAGGATTCGAGAGTTTAATCAAACATAAATGGTTACAACAGATCCTGGAAGCTTATGGAAATGGAGGCTTAGGGATTCTCTCTCTTTTTCCTGAATTTCTAGAACCAATGCAAGTGCAAAGAGGGTAACCTGTAGGTGATCAACGTAGGCCACAATGGAGCAATCTGTAAGTGAACATTGTCCAGCAAGAGGCCAGGGTGTGTTGGTCCTAATATTGGATCAAATGATGAATTTTAGGGCAGAAAGTGTGGGGAATGAGAGAGTCATGCATAAGGATTTGTGAAATGACGATGTAAAGGGGGAATAGGATGTGAATGATCCCACTAGGAGGTCGATTGATCATATGAGACAAAATAGCCTATAAAAATATGTATTGGTTATATCTTCAAAAGACTAAGGTGGATTGTTATGAGAATACTATTGAGGGCTTGGATGAAAATGGGGAACAAATAATCTTACACGGCAAGAAGAGGGAAACATCAATTAGAATGGTAACAACTATGCCGACAAAGTACAATCATAGGAAAGGATGTGTGTTATTTGCAGTTCATATCTCCAGCGATAAAGGTAAGGACGTTGAGAATGCAAAACATTTGAAGAGGTATCTAGTTTTACTACAATTTTAGGATGCATTCCTGATAGATATTTCATAGTTTCCCCCTCACAGGGAAGTGGAATTTTCTATTGAGTTGGTACCAGGGATAGCACTAGAATCAAAGGGACCATATAGGATGAACACTCCAAATTTGGTGGAATTGAACTTGCAGTTGAAGGAAATGCTTGACAAAGGATATATTAGGCCAAGTGCATCACCTTGGGGTACGCTAGTATTGGTTTTGAAGAATAACGATAGTACTCTTATATTGTGCATTGATCACAGGTAGTTGAACAAGGTAACCATCAATAATAGGTAGTCTTCGCCAAGGATTGATGATTTATTTAACTAGTTGAAGGGAGGAATGATGTTCTCAAAGATTGACCTAACACTCGGATATCATGAGGTACACATTAAAGAAGAGGAAATGTACAAGACTGTTTTCTCGACCAAGTATGGGCATTATGAGTTTGTAGTAGTTCCTTTTGGTTTGAATCATTCTCCCGCTACTTTCATGTGTTTGATGAATAATGTGTTGCATCCTTATTTGGACAAGTTTTTGATTGTATTCATTGATGATATATTGATATATTCTAAGAATGAGGAAGAGCATGTCAAACACTTAGAAATTGTATTGAGATAGCTAAGAGAGCATCAGTTGTATGCCAATTTTAGTAAATGCAGTTTCTTTTAGATAGAGGAACATTATTTGGGGCATGTTGTCTCCAAGGAAGGTATAGCAATGGATCCATAAAATATAAGAACTATCATGGAATGGGAAACTCCTAGGAATGTGGATGAGGTCAGATCATTCATGGGGTTAGCAGGTTACTAAGAGGTTCATCAAGAAATTCTCGCAGATTGTCTATCCTAACACATCTTTACAGCAAAAAGGGAAGAAATTTGAATGGAAAGAGGAATATGAAACTAGTTTTGAGTGTTGAAACAATTGTTGACAACTGCTCTAGTTCTCGAGATTACAGATCCGAATAAAGAGTTCGTGATGTGTAAAAATTCTTGAAAAATAGGCCTTGGTGTATTCCTAATGCAGGACGGATAGGTGGAATGCTACAAATCAAGGACACTAAATGCGAATGAGAAAAACTATGTGACACATGATCTTGAGTTGGAAGGGACCATTCATGCATTGAATATGTGGAGGAACTATCTTCTTGGTAGGAGGTTTTCATTGATGAGTGATCATAGTGGATTGAGATATTTGTTTGACCAACCTAATCTAAATTCCAAGCAACCTAGATGGTTGGACACAATCAATGAGTTTGACTTCGAGATTAAGTACATCAAGGGTAAAGAGAACAGGGTTGCGGATGATCTTAGTAGGAGAGTGCATGTAAATCATATAAGAGCTATGAGCTCATATGGGATAGATTTACATGATCAGATATTACAGGCAGGATGACAGGATGACAAGCATAGGGAGCTTAGGCATAGATTATAGTAGGAGGGTACAGGTGATCAATATGTGGACTATCATCTCAAAACAGATGGTTTGGTTAGATTTAGGGACAGGATCCATGTTCTAGACAATAGTGAAGTCAAGAAGCTTATCTTAAGGGAATTTCTTGTTAAGTCATATTTGGGTCATCTGGGATATCAAAATACATTGAAAGTGGTGAAGAAGTTCTACTGTTAGCCAAGTTTGAAGAATGAAGTGGCATATCATGGCTAAGTGTTTGGATTGTCAATAAGTAAAGGTAGAGTGCAAGCACCCAAGTTGTTTACCACAACAAATTCCAATTCTAGAATGGAAATGGGAGTTCATTCTATGGATTTCATTATAGGTTTGCTGAAAACATCTAAACAACATGATTCTATTATGGTTGTGGTTAACTAATTGAATAAGGTAGCTCACTTCATAGCGGTTAAGTCTACTTATTCAACTAGTGAGGTAGCACATGTCATGATCAAGGAGATAGTGAGGTTGCATGGTGTTCTAAAGAAGATTATGACAAATAGAGATGTTAAGTTCACTTCTAGGTTCTGAAAAGAGTTGTTTGCAAGTTTGGGTACAAAGTTGGTCTTTAGCAAAACTTATCATCTGCATACAGATGGAAAGATAGAGAGGGTCAACAAGATTTTGGAGGACATGTTGAGAATATATGTTATGCATTAGCAACGAAATTGGGAAGAATATATTCCACTGGTAGATTTTCTTACAACAATGGTATCAAGAATAATTGAGGATGAGTTTGTTTGAGGCGCTTTATTTGCGGAGTTGTAATACTCCTATCAGCTAGAGTGATCTAGTGAACAAGGTACTGATAGAACCGAACATGTTGGCAAAAATGGAACAAGAAATGTAGGTTATAAAGAAGAATCTAAAGGTGTCACAATACAGACAAAATATTTACGCAAATCAACAAAGGGAATTTAAGGAATTTTATATTGGGGAACATGTGTACTTGCGCATCAAGTCGAAGAAGAGCACCTTGAGGATTGGATCATGTGCTAAGCTGGCACTTATGTGTTGTGGGCCTTTTGAGATCCTTGAGAGGATTGGAGTACTGGCCTACAGACTTGCACTGTGTCCGACAGTGAAAATCCATGATGTTTTCCATGTTTCGTTGCTTAAGATATATGTAAAAGATTTTGATCATGTTATTGATTAGTCTGTATTACAAGTGGAGTCAGAAGGATAATTCCATTCAGAACTTCAGTCAATTTTGCGGCGAAAACAACTAATGTTCCAGAATTGAGCAATCGAGAAAGTTAAAGTATAGTGGAAGCACTTTGGGCCCAATGAAGCTACATGGGAGATGGGCCATCATATGCGGACTATGTATCCTTCATTGTTTTCTAGCGAAGGAAAATAAGTTTTGGTATATGTACATATTTATGTATGGTTGTCATTGTAAATACTACAATGAGTTATGTTGTAAACATACAATAAGCGATATGGTTGTCATTTTGTTATGTTTGTCATGCTAGTTTTTATTTTCAGCAGGTTGTTCATTGTAAATACTACATCAAGATAAGTTATAAAGCTCCATAAGAAGTATGTTTTTGTTTTTCAATAGTTTTGCTAGTTGTAGGTGTCATTGAACACTAATGATAGTGTTCCCCTAAAGGGGAGGGATTTGTAACATCCCAAGGTTAAAAGTACATGTAATAAAGTTAATAAAGGAAAAAATAAGACCAAGGTCATGAGACACGTATTACAAGGCGAATGTTGGGTAAGACATCATAGAGAGAGTTCATTTGGTTTATTCTGACTAGGGGAAATTTGCAAAGGTTTTGAAAAGGAAAAGAGGCATTTTTTGGATTTTATTTATGAAAATATGGAAAATAGGAAGAAGGGAAGGTCGAAAGTCACAGGTTTCATGTGAGGAGGAAATTGAAGGAAAAAAAGAAAACTGAGGAAAATAGAGGTCTCATTAATAAAAATGCTTCTAAGGATTAGTTCATAACCTTTTATTAGTTTTAGCTTGGAGATCTCTCTATTCTCTCATACTCTAGCACACTTAGAGCATTCTTGTTGCACTCAAGCATTGGAGAAAGGAAGGCAAAGGAAGGACAAGGAAGCAAAGGAAATCAAGGATAAAGAAAGTAACAGTTGGATTAAGTAGCAACAACAGGATTACTTTGCAGGTGTGACAGTGGTTTTAGATTTGCATTTCCATTTCCAGATAAAAATGGTGTGATGGGGTTCTTTCATTTGGTTTAGCTTTGGATTTCTGGATGGTTTTGGTATCGAGTGAGGTGGTATTAGAAAAATTACCAAGGGACTAGAAATCCCTTGATTGGTAATGATGAGATACACGGTAAAGCCTGAGGGTGGAGACAGGAAAATTCCTCAAAGTATTGGTGAAGAAATATGGAGGCATCCAAGATTGCTTAGGGCCTAATGATAGCTTTACTGGTTTTGGTGGGATTGTGGTAAAGACTGGTAGTGTATGTTTCTTTGTTTGGGTCTAGGAATCCCTTAACCAGTAATGGAAGGATATGTATTAAAGCCTAAGGAAGCCCTGTTTTTTTTGTTGTGAGTCCCACATTCATGCTTGAAATATGGCACGGGGGTTATTGGTTGAAAGAAAGATTTGGTTTAGCCTAATCTGTGGTTGGGTGGTACATGGAAGTCCCTGATTTGGTTGGATTTTGCATATGTTAATAATATATCCCTTCCTCTTGTATTTCATGAATATTTATAATTTTTATTATGTGGCTTTGATGGTTGTTCTATCATTTTTATTATTCGTATTTTAAGCATGGTTTTATGACATACTATAATTAGGGATCTCACCATGCTTTGATTAGTAAATTAATGGTTAATGAATGTATGACCTAATAGATGATAATGCGTTATTGAGAGAAGGTATCAGACCTTCCTAATGATTCTTAGATAAGTATGTGACCCTTATGTTCAAATTTACATTTATAACTTGTACATTAAATGTTCTTAATGTGTCTGACGAAATATTTGTCATGGTTAGGTTTGGTTAGGCTAAGTCCTTGATCAATTTTTGTGTTGGAATCTTTGTCTTTGTGTCATTTATTGTTTTGGAAAGTTTTGTCAATTTATGTTCAGAGGTATGGAGACTAGCCCTGAAAAAGTGGCTCAAATGTCGTAGACACAGGTAGATAACTATGAGAAAAATAATGTGGTCGCTCCCGTGTAGGTTTGTGCATGTGATTGGAAGGTTACAGTCGAATTTATGCAGTTTTCGACTAGCGTCTAGAAGTCCAGGTCACTGAAAAATAATTTTAACTCAAGGTCTAGGCACCTGCAAGGGTGGTTTAGCTCTTGGGGGTCCTGTAGCAGTTGAGGGAAGTCAGTAAAGTTTTGGTGTGTTGATTCCACCTCCTTAACTACACCTAGGAAGTTGAGTCATATCATAGTAACTCTTCGTCACATATTTACCTCGGTGGACCAGTATACTTGTGTAAGTGTGGGAGGAGGGTGTTACAACCAGTGAGCTTGGGGCCATCACATCTTGCAGCTTCCAAACACTATTCTGTCTTATCAATGTAAATTCCAAAAAAGGGTGGGGGATAGACGACACCCTTCATTAAATTTGATATTGCAATTATTTTGTTCTAACCAACCCTCGATGGCCTTAAGATTGGAAATAACATTCTCCTATAGCCTAGTCACAACAAGCCATAACTTGAGAGAAACCATTATCTCTTCTAGCTTCTTCTATAACTTATCTTGAGGAACTGTGCCAAAATATTTTCTAAAGCTAACAAAATAGCATAAGAGATCAATTTTATTATTGCGACATTCCTCCATAATGATCCTAAGAGTAACAAGATGGTCTATATTTGAGTGATGTCTCCTAAATCTAGCTTCCCCTTTAGGTTTTTTTCCTTTGATTTCAAGCCAACGACTAATTTTATTTTCTAAAATAAGCTAATACAATTTGGTAAAAATGTGGATAATCATAATGATCCTGTAGTTAGAGGGAATGTTTTTATCCCACTTTTAAAGTTAGATATAATAAAGCTTTGCGTCCAAGACTTAGGAAAACCTTGTTTCACATTCCATTATTACTATAACTTAAAATTAATACTACCTTGTTTCACATTCCATTATTACTATAACTTAAAATTAATACTAAAATAATAGTTTAGTATCACCATTAAAATTGTATTATTATTTAATCCAATAATTTAAAATTAGTTTGAGACAAAGTCAATAAATTTACATTATATTTGATTAGAGTCAACTTTTGAAACAAACACTACTTCTTACTCAAAAGATAACTCATTAAACATTCCACCATGGTAAACCATGCTGCTACAAAAGCCTATTGTTTTATTCCACTATGACAACTAACAAATAATAACGATTATTCATTTTCTTTTTTATCCTAATATGATAGCTAACCATGAAGAATTGTCTAAAAATTTCATAAACCCAAGCACTTATACTTCGTAAGTTACATTATGTTTCAAATCTACTTGTTATTAGTCTTGATACATGGTTTTTAATAATTCACAGAGTAAATATAATTATATATTTAGTAAATGTGAACTAATAAACACGGAAGAAAGTTATTATTGAAAATATATCTATTCATTTAGATAAGAAAACCAAAATATGTAAACATCTTTCATTCTTAATCATACTATTATGATTTGTAAATTCAAATATAATAATAATATGACAACTTTCAATAATTGAATCACCTGACCATAATTATTAATAATGGAAATTATAATAAAAATTATATTATAAAATATAACATTATTAAAAATAAATTTAAGTCGTATATTATTAGTCCCTGCCATCTAGCCATAGCTAGGGACTATAGCAATCGAAATGGTAGTTATAAGCATTATTAAAAATAAATTTAAGTCGTATATTATTAGTCCCTGCCATCTAGCCATAGCTAGGGACTATAGCAATCGAAATGGTAGTTATAAGCATTAGTTTCAACCGTTCATTATAAGCAATAAGACTAATAAGCAATGTTTTGGCGGGGAATAAGCAATGCTTTTAGGTTTAAGTGTATTTTCAACAGCCCAAATTCTTTTAGCCATCTTATTTGGCCTCTTCTCGAGGCCAGATGCTATAGCCATATAATATAATCAACGTTTTCCTTCACATTTCCTTCACATTTTGAAATAAAGAGGCCAGATGCTATAACCATATAATATAATCAGCCTTTTCCTTCATATTTCCTTCACATTTTGAATTAAGGAAACTAATGCTAGCATTTCCTGAAAGCATTAAATGTTATGATTTAATGACTTACCTATTGACTATCCATTGACTATACCTCTATCCGACCATGCTAATAGTGCAACCACGTACTCCATATTTGTATGTAATCTGACATCTGCCAACAGTCACATTTGCATGTAATCTGACATCTGCGCAGTACTTCCCTCGTGTCTGGTCCTTCTCCTTCATTGACACCTCCTACTGGTCCTTGTCCTTCATTGGCACCTCCTATTTCTTTTGTTGGCTGCTGGGCTTAACTGAAGCCATTCACCTTTAGCTTTCCATATTTGCTCTTTGATCTAGCTTTCAATATTTGCTCTCTGGTCTAGTGTATGCTCTTCACCTTGCAGGCTTAGTGCATACGCTTTCTGATCTTGTTGAACCAGAACCGTGATGCTTTTTCCTGTTGTTCCCCTGCTGTTGAACCAGAACCATGGTGCTTTTCCATTGTTCCCCTGCTATTGAACTAGAACCACGGTGCTTTTTCCCCAGAAGAAAAGCTTTTTCCCATTGTGATAAATAAACATCTCTACGTATTCGTCCCTTCTTCGCATGGCAACAAGGCTGCAACAACACCTACACTCTGCACTATGGTACAAAAGCACATAGACACAAAAGCATATAGACCCTTCTCCGGCCCATAATCTGATGGTGTCACTGGCGACAAAGTTATTTCCCTTCGCTTTGCTCAGCAACATAATCCTTTTGTAGCAATTTTTGGAGAACATGTTGGACAAGTTCTCGCCTGTTGATGCGACTAGCGACAAAGTTAAGGTTGAGGGGTTCTACATACAGGGAATGCAGACAATGTATCAATTTTGGTAAGAAAACTATTGTAATTAAAAATATTCAATGACATAAAATACATTTTTATATATCCATAATATCAATTTTATCAACATTTTATATATCCATAATATCAATTTTATTTACATTGTTGATGCAAGGATGGTTTCATGGCTGGCTGGTATGGCTAGTTTTGCTAGTGCTTCATGATCAACTACTCTAATTGGTACTAAAACCCTAGTTTTTTCCAGGTATGGTGCTAGTTTAGTTTTTTTTCATGTATGATGCTCGTTGTGTTGTTTTAGGTTGTTTAGAGGGTGCGTTCATTAGCCTAGTTGAGACTTGATGCAGATCATATTTTTGGGGAGCGAAACCCCCTTTGTTTATTCAGAGAAACTAAAACTTCATTTGTGTACAATTGGTACAACGAGGAATCGTGAGCAACGAGGAATCGTGAGCTCCAAACTTTGAGCCTCTCTCACCTCAATTTTATTGCTCAGATGTTTCCAATCCTGAGGTCGACAGTTCGCGCCTCTCTGACTTCAATTTTATTGCTCATCTATAAATTTTAGTATGTTCAGAGATCTGTTATTTATTTTACTATTTTAGATATTCTCAAGTTTTGATTCCTTACTAATTAGTTTTTCATTTATATTATCTTTTTTCTAAAAATAAAAACAGAGACAGGAGATTGCTGGTTGAATACCCTGAATAAAAACAGAGACATGAAATCGCTAGTTAAATATCCGGAGTAAAAACAGAGACAGAAGATTGTTGGTTGAATACCCAGAACCATGATGTCTTTCTTCAGAAACGCCGGACACCAGACAGTTGGTTGAGGCAATAGAATCCCCTGCACAGCCTGCAAAAAATAAACATTAAGTTTAGCAGTCAGAGACATATTTTAGGTAGAAACAGAAAATGGAAAATGCATACCTACTTGGAAACCTATATACAGAAAGAAGAAACAAGCCGCATCTAGGAAATTACAATCTTCCATCCACCGTCGCTATCAACACTCCAGTTTTCTGTAGCAGCATCTTTGCAATGATCGTCGGGTTGTTCTTTGCGTCAAAACTCAACCGGGTCTTGCCATTTCGTTGCATGAAATTGAAATGTGTCTTTCGTTGCATGAAATTGAAATGTGTCTTTAGTTTAGGGGAATGGGGTGTTTTCATGCCGACACGTAGTCACTTACCTTTTTTTCTCCATCACCCATTGTAGTTGAACTGAATTTTCTTTTGATCTATTTCTCATTCGACCGGTTTCCTACTTTCGTTTACTGTATCCTTCTCAACATTCCTATCTATATGAAAACTTGATAATTTAATGGAAGATTTTTTATCATATCACATTTTCATGGTCATGGGATTCGCGTAATTTGTCATTGAGTCTTTGATTGTCATGGAATTTGCGTCATTTGTCATTGACTCTTTGGAATCTGACTTAGAGAAACTACCTTAGGGTTAAAATCTTTTTTTTCATCGTTACTTCAACTAATAAACTGTAATTTTATATTTTAACAAATATATAATTATATTTCGCTTTAATTTTTATAAATCGGCACTTGAAATAATAAATTTTCATTTTATTTTTGTATAACCAAATAAAAAATTATATTTATTAGAAATTCAACTAGCTGCCCATAATTTTTGAATAATGAGTATAACCAACCTTTCTTTTTCTTGAAATGTGGGGATGCTTCCAAGGTTGTCTATTCAAATAACGTGCACCGGATTATAGAGGGCTTTTCATTGAATTCTGGGACGCACAATTCAGATTTGTTTATAGAGGGCTTTTCATTGAATTCTGGGACGCACAATTCAGATTTGTTTCTAGAAGTTCAGATTTGTTTCCAGAAGTTATGAAGATGGTGATGCCGAGCGTCCTCCACTCCAAATTTATCTCTCTATATCTCCTCTTGGAAGCTGGACAATATATCTGTTTTTTTAAATGTTAATCAATTATATACACCATTTCCAAATATTCAATAGCTTCAAAAATCCGAGTGCGCTTGAATCTGTATTCTGTGTCGATGCCCAACTCTTCAATTTGGCTTTAATCCGAATATAATACCGCCGTAAAATAAATTATCAATATAATCTATTCCAACTGCAGATCTGAATTCAATTAGAGCAGTCCCAGATTCTGGTGCAGGTGCAATGCTTGTCCTGAAATTAAGAATTTACTATACCGTATAAGATTAGAAATTTATAATATATTAATCTCTTATTTTCCTTTAATTAGTTCACTCTTGTATCGTGATTTGATTACCAAGAATTACCTGTTTCGTAACTATTAGCAGAGTTTTATGATTTTGGAGCCTAAATGTTCTTTTAAATCTAAGAACCGTTGTGTGATTTGATGGGTTTAATACAGTAACTATGGAAACTGTAGAGTGTCCATTGAGTTGTTTGATTTAATTTCAAAACCATTCCATTCTACTCGCAATTCTTTTATTGTACTCGCAAGTCATAAGTTGAAATTATGAGAATCTAAATCTAATTCATTTAAACTTGTAACAACTGGTTGCCAATAGAATTCCCAAATCTATTTTATATCGTTTTGCATATTGTAGATTAGTAGATTGATCTGGAATTTAATGAAGACAACTGGTTGCCAATAGAATTCCAAAATCTATTTTATATCATTTTGCATATTGTAGATTAGTAGATTGATTTGGAATTTAATTTTCATTACTGGTCAAAATCATGTACATATTTTTATGACAAATCAACTTTCCTGAGAAGCATCAATTAGTTAGTAGATTGATTTGGAATTTAATTTTCATTACTGGTCAAAATCATGTACATATTTTTATGACAAATCAACTTTCCTGAGAAGCATCAATTAGTTAGAAAAACAAATGGAAGCCATTAGAATTCTCTGTATTTCAAATATCAGACTAAATCAGATTTGGACTTCTTAATGTATTTGAATTCTATTGTCTGTACTTATATAATATATTAATGTGAAACTTTATCTACTTCTGAAGAAGGCGGGCCATTACCAATAATATACATCGTATTGAACTAGATTCAAAAGATTTGAAGGCTCCAGGTTGTGATATATATCTGGTGCTTTAAGCAGAGACAGGTTGTCAGTATACCTGGCCTCATTTCTCTGGTTCGAAGCGACGCAATTGGGAGTGGAGTCCCATTAATATTCTATAGTTGCACTTCAAAGCTAAAATCCTAATGAATTTTGAGTGCATACATTGAGGGTGTCTTCAGTCTCATACAGCAGGAATTCCTATTAGACTTACTTGCTTTACTCTATGTTCCTGAACTTGATTAAACGTGCCATTAGAAGACTGTATGTTCCTTGGGTAGGGACTTGTTGCTCGCAACCCATCTTGTTATTATTAAAATTATGGTTGAATATAACTTTATAATATGATTAAAAATATATGTGGATAAAGACGCTAGGGAACTTAAGGCTAAGTTTAACCAACATTGCTTGAAGCTGGCTCTAAGGAAATGGGAGGAAATTAAGGCATCCATAAAATGCAAAAGATAAGATTGTGAGAAAGGTTGAAGGTTGGTTAAAGAACGTTGTCTAGACACCAAATATTTTAGATTGGTTAAAAAATATTAGTTAGTAAAGGAAGGTTGAAGGTTGGGTAAAAAACGTTGTCTAGACACCAGATATTTTAGATTGGTTAAAAAATATTAGTTAGTAAAGGTTATAGTTACTTTAAGTATTAGAAGGTAGTGGTTTCATTTAATGTTAATTAAGTATTAGAATTAGGTATGCTAGTGGTTTCATTTAAAGTTAATTATGCTCGTGGTTTCGGGCCAACGATAGCAATTTTTTAGTTACTCGTATTTAAATAGCGAGACGGTAATTTATAAGAATTAGATCGATATTATATGAAATGGTATGGTATTAGTTTCCATGGTGATATAGTTTTACTAATAATAAATATATTTTACTTTATATAATATAAATTAATAAAATATGTTTATATGCTATAGGCGATAGATTATTAAAAATTTAATATTACTATAAAAATAATATTAATATTTAAAATTATAAAGATAATAAATAATAATATTTTTAATATAAAAATTAATTATATCGACTTTTACTAAGTAGATTATGGTAAATTTTGACCAATTTAGCATTTGAAATTGACTACGTTGTCTTTCTCACAAATTGATTAGGTTGATTTTGACAAATTGATCAACTTGATTTTGATAAATTGATCATCTACCCAGACTTTCTGACAAATCAACTATTACAAATTGAGTACACAGACTTTCGTCAATTGATTTTGAAAAATTGAACATTACGAATTGACTACATTGACTTTGGTTACTAGACTTACTAGACTTACAAGAATTGTTTATTAAAAATTGACAACAATGACTTTCATTCAAATTGACTACATTGACTTTGGTTACTAGACTTACAAGAATTGTTTATTAAAAATTGACAACAATGACTTTCATTCAAATTGATTTTGACAAATTGTTTTTTTCATAGGAAGTCAAATTAATTGTGATTGACTTTGACATAAATTTTATATACATGCGAAGAACGGTGAAAAGGAGAGGGTTCAAATTAATTAAGATTACTCTCTCTTTTAGTGAAATTTAACATGCTTAGGAACTACTGTTAAATGTAAAGATTAGAGTTAATTATGATTACGTTGACTTTGAAATTGATTTGAGAAGAACGGTAAGTGTACACCGTAGGCTAGCGGGTAGATGGTTTGTGCGAAAAGACTTCTATAGCGTCCTAATTTTGGTCCACCTTGCCAGCTAAGTAAGTTGAGAGTCTTGGTCCACCTTGCTAAGTAAGTAAGTTGAGAGTCGAAAATAGGAGGATTCAAATTGATTACATTACTTTCACTTAGATATGCTTATTTGACTGAAATTTACTAGGTTTATTAAGAATTGTTTTAAAAGTGGAAATATTAATAATTTTTTTAATTATAGATTTAATATGATCCATTTTATGTTTGCAAAGTTTTTCAGCGACATGATAGAAAAATAGAATCAGTAAGTAGGTGGAAGTAAAAGAAAAGAGGGGAAGAAGAAGTATTTTGCTACTTTGTCGACTTCAAAAAGGCATTTGACACAATCCCTAGAGATAAGTTGTGGAGTAGATTTGAAGAACTTGAAATTCCTTTGCATTATAGAGTTGTTGTCCATAGGCTTAATGAAGAGGTAAAAGTCAAAATTAGAACTTCACCAGACATTTCAAAAGGCTTTAGAAGTGACATCAAAGTCAAGCAAGGTTGCCCTTTATCCCCTACTCTTTTTGGTTTATATATTGATAAATTGGAAGAGTGACTAAATCTGCAAGGTGGGGATGGTGTTCGGTTGGGGAAGTTTGTGATAAAGTTTCTTTTATATGTTGATGGTCTTGTATTGATTGTTAAATCAGCCTAGGGATTGCAGATGCACCTATGTGCCCTTGAGCATTTTTGTGAAGCAGTGGGGATGCAAGTCAATACCAACAAGACCAAAACAATGATTTTTTCAAATAAAAAGAAGTACAGCCATCATACATTCTTATTTGAAGGTAACATACTTGAAGAAGTAAATGAATACAAGTACCTCGGGATTGATTTCAACAAGAAGCTTAATTGGGAGGACTGCAGAAAGAAGAGAGTTTTAGGAGAGGGTGGAAAGCATTATATGCTCTTCAAAACAAATGTAGAGAGGCAGAGTTATGGGATTGGAAAACGATTAAAGTGCTTTTTGGTCTCCTAGTTTCTCCAGTGATATTATATGGGTGTGAAATATGGGCTAGCATCATCCCTGTCTCAAAATGGAAGCAAATTAAGAAAATCCAAAAATGTTTGATCTTGAGCAAGTTTAAAATAAAAAAATTTGATTTCTTATGAGATAAGGTTGAGTGAAACAGGGGCAACTCCCATCGAAGCAATTGCTATGGTGCATCTCATAAGGTACCTACACAGAATTGAGCAAATGGGAGAAGGTAGATGGCCTAAAGTTATCTTCAATGAAGGAATGCATGAAAGAAAGAAACCATGGATAAGCCAAAATAAGAACTGAATGCAAAAATGGAATATTTACCTCAATGCATGTCCCACAAATAGAAAGGAGTTAAGGAGTTTTGTTATGGAGAAGTTTTGTATGCGTATATGGGGAAAAGAGTTGGGTAGAAAGAAGCAGTAATATGTTTAGGAATTAAACCTCGCTTATAATCTCAAACAAAAAGAGTACATTGGAGTTAGCATTCCATGGAGAGCAAAGATTCTTATTGCTTAATCAAAAACTAACTAGCATCAACTATGGTGCGAAACGTTCGGTGGAAAAGACCTAAATAAGCTTGGGAAGAATGGGTATGTACTTTTTTCACCTCTGAAGCAGCGGCATAGGAAAAACATATCATTTTGGAATGTGATGTTTTCAAAGAGAGTTACAATAGTATGTTAACATCAGTTCCTTGGCATTGTCTTTTCCATGAGGGGACTCTTAGAAGGTTGGGTCAGCTCATCATCAATTTGAATAATAAAAAAATTGAATTGAAAAAGAGGAAAAGTAGAGAATTTGGTGGTCCCATAGACTATTTCTAATCTCGTTAAAATTTCAAGTTAATTATGATTAGGTTTCTTTGAAATTTAATCGTTTTGAGAAGAATGGTAAGTGTACATTGCAGACTAACGGGTGGATTGCTTGTCCAATATGACTTCTATAGCTTTCCAATTTTTGTCGTCCTTGCAAGATAAAGTTTTTTTTTTTTTTATAGGTGTAGAAGTCATTGTTATAGATTTATGCAACATTCATTTCCCATAAAGAATCTGATTGGTGACGGATATTCATCTATTCTTCTAGATTGTTGTTTTAGATTTTGGTCAATTTTTGTCGTCCTTGCAAGATAAAGTTTTTTTTTTTTTTATAGGTGTAGAAGTCATTGTTATAGATTTATGCAACATTCATTTCCCATAAAGAATCTGATTGGTGACGGATATTCATCTATTCTTCTAGATTGTTGTTTTAGATTTTGGTGTAATTATCATGGGCGGTGCCTGGGCGTTCCCGTTTCCCGTCCTAGCATTCATCGGACAGCTTGCAGAGTCCCATGGAAACACTACACATTTCTCCTTCCCGTCATTTGGTAACAATAACAGCAGGAAGTTTATATACATGGGTAACACTTCATTTTCCCCTTCACATGGTTGCATTGACCTTACTCCATCACCAAACGGTAGTTCTACGGATCAATATTATCAGTTGCAAAACTGCATCAGAAGGGTTCTCTATCGTCAACCAATCACTGTCTGGCCAGCCACATTTAGGACCACCTTCACCATGCGCTTCCGCGCCATCAGCAGCCCCCCTGGAAAGGTGAATTTAAATGCAGACGGGCTGGCCTTCGTCATAGTCCCCATTGAAAAACCCTTTCTCCCAGACAGCTCTAGACTATATCTTGGCTTATTTGATGAATCAACATACCAAAACACAATGGATTAGTTGGCCATTGAATTTGATACTATCCAAAACCTCTTCAATCCGGACGATAAACATGTTGGCATAGACGTCAAGAGCATCAAATTTGACGTGACCGCCAATCTGGAACAACACAGCATCAATATGAAGTCAGGGCAACCGATAAGGGTTCGAATCAGTTACCATGGTTGGAACAAAAACCTGCAGATATATGCCACCTATGCAGATGGACCAATTCCTTACGCTAGCATCTCGAACCGAACAATCGAGTTATCAAGCACCATTCCACGATCAACCTACCTTGGATTCTCGAGGGCAACAGGTGATTCTTACGAGATTCAAAGTATATTAGACTGGAATTTCAATTCGGCGAGCTTTCCCGAATGGTCGCTGAATATAGCACCCGTTAGTGAATTGATATCGGCAGGAAGATCGATAAGGACGGTCCTGAAGGCCAACCTGTTCGTCTGTTCCATTGCATCCTTATTGGGGCTATTGTCCTGGTTCCTAGGAAAAATTATTAAAGGAAGAAGAGGTGCCAGGCAGAGCTCAGACCGGGGGCTAAGCGGGCAATTATCAATGATAGACCTAAAACTTGCTATGTGCTGAGTCTCATCGTTACGTGAGAAATTGAGAGCCATGGATCTCTTCGGAAGGGAAGGCGCTCACAGAGCACTGCCATGAAGACCGAGCATAGTTAGCGCACAGTGTGCGGCATGGCCTTGACACATTCAACCATGGACAAAAAAAGTTGTTTACTTCAATTAATGGTGAAAACCAAAAATAGATGATTGTGAGCATAGATTAAAAAAAAACAGAAAGGTAGACGATTATGGGCAGTGAACAGATTCCAAAAGAAACACTTTCTGTGAAAAATGCAATGGAAATTTCAGACAAACCATCCATCCAGTGACTTTCTTTCAACGCATCGTACCGGAAAACACATGAAATTTAGTTGAATTACGATTCAAATTAAGCGACTCATCTTATATTTCTAGTTTTGATGGATACCTATGTTGGTCATAACATTCTTCCACTGATTTGTTTTAAATACACATATATTAATTTTTTTTTATTTTTTTTCCTTCGCTTGGTACATAGTTAAGAGACACACCCATGAGAATAGACCGTACTGCAATACTTGTAATGATCTAACCACCAGACTTAGTCATTGTTGGAGATAATGGAGAAAGCTAAACTTAGATTACTGTTATAGTGATGATAAGATTGAGACTCTAATTTTAGATCTCGGATCCTAATATCCAGGGAGCGGTTCAAACCACCCTGATTGTGAGAAAGCCTATATATACTAGGTTGTTCTCCTGATGTACAAAGTGTGTGTATTCCATGAGTGTTTGTACACTCTCCAAGTTTCTCACCTGGAGAGCCCTTTAGTAATAGAAAATCATATTTTAACATGGTATCGGAGCTTCAAGGTGGAGAGTAATAGTGAAGGCATCGCATGTTTTAGGTGCATAAGCACGAAGATCTGCGCGAGACCATGGTGTATAACTGTGCCGAACATCTGCGTGTTAGGTTGCCGTCTGTGTGGTAGGATTCATTGCTGTGCGTTGAGGCAGCGTGGCGGTGAGTCTGTTAGTGGAGTCGTGGATCATCGATGGTGTAGTAGCCAAGGTGACAGTTGTGCGATCAACCTGCGTGTTTTCTTTTGACAACATATTTGAAGTGTGACAATCCCGGTGTCAGAGGATCTCTGCCAACGATCTCTAAAACAGGGTGTGATATCTGAGGTTGTTCAACTTCAAACCTCAGGAGTTAAAGGGTGCTACACCGGATCTTCTTTGAAATTGATTCCGGAGCATGCGAGGAAGCAATGCCCATTCCTTAACCTTTAACCTTTAAATGGCTTATCTAAGATGGACTATTTGTCTCTGTCTCTCCTTATCAAGAAACAATGGCATTTCTGGTTGACAACTGTGCACTTAAGTTTTATTTTGATAAGAGAGGGGAGTGAGAGAAATGTGGAAATAAACATCATTTTTTTTCTTTGGTTGGTTTCTGTTCCAGACTTTGCAAGCGGAAGATCCTTTGGGACGTTGGATCAGGTCTTATACTATGGTACAGATTCTTCCATTTGACTACTAATTGGCATTCAGCCATATTGTATCAAATTAATTGCTACTAGTTTTTTGTGATCTTTGTCATTTTGTCCCCTAGAAGTAACTTAGTATTAGCTAGAAACTATCTGGATCACAGTTCAACAGTAGTTTTGGAAACCTACCGTGGATGCCAGTGGATGGAATATAAAACATATTGTTACTTGTTTTGGGATAATATGACTAGGCTATGGATCGGACATCTTTCAGGTTTCACCAATGCTAAGAATATTCACGCAGTCTGATACGCTAAGAATTTCAAGATTGGGGCAAACCCCTTTAGCGAACCTTATCTCTAATATTTTTTGTCCTTCGCAGTGGTCATCCATTTTCAATTATCTGGAAATTTATTTGTTTGAGAAACTAAAATTGCAGGTTGTGGAGATCTAAAAAACAATTGGGTAAATTTTCTTCTAAATTATTATATGCCACAGAAAATGCGAATTATTTTGCTGATTTGAACCCATCTTCAGAAATATGTGCATCAGAATTAGATACTGATAGTGTTTCTAGCTTGTGAGAGGTCATTTAGTTGCTTGTTGCCAGAGCCAAGGGCACTAAGACCTGTGTGGTACAAAAGCCACAGTCTACAAGGTTCTACAGTTGAAGAGATGCCAAAGGGAGAAGTTTCACGCCTGCGTGGTAATGGGGTTGTTGGAGCTCGTTAGAGGACCGTGTGGAGTCGAAAAGGAATCTCGAAGTGAGATAAGCTGGACTTTAACAACATGTCTTTATTTGAAGATATTTTTAATTCTAATGATGATCTTTTTCTCATGTGGGCATTTGGCATTAACATGGGTAGTATATTCGAGTTAGAAGAAATTTCAGAAAAACAATGTGGTTCTGTTGATGACCACAAGAATCAAGAGGCACAATCTGTTGTGCAAGATTCACAAGCTGATATTAAAGAAGGATGTGAAGAGGAACAAAGTATTGAAGATCAATGGGACGAGCCAGATGAAGCTGATTGCAAAGATGTGGCAGAAGAAAACAAAGTTGGAGAAAATTTAAATTGTGATGATCTCATTAATATTTCTGTGTGTGCAGATGATACCAACAACAACAAGGAAAAAGTAATGAAGTTTGAAGAAGAATTGAAATTTCTTGAAGCATGGCTTGAAACACCATGTCTTTATGAAATCAACACAAAAGTTGCAGTAATGAATGGTGAAGACATCATCGCTGGCGTTCAGATGGTTGACACCAGAAAGAGTGAGAAGGAAAATTCTCCCATCCATCCTGCCATAATTATGAAAAGGGCAAAAATAAGAATTCAAGTATTCCTTCACAGGGGAAGATATGAGGTGAAGATACAACACTACCTCATGGCAAAGAAAGTGAAGATGAAGCCTTATCCACAAATGAACAAGTATGGGCTCTGTTGCAAGAAGACTAAAATGAAAACTCTGTTACCAAGTTTTTTCATGTTTTTAATTGTAAGCCTAGCTGAGACTAGACCAGTAGGCATATGTTATTGTTCAGTACCCTTTCTCCATTAAGGGGGAGTGTTGGAGATAATGGAGAAAGCTAAACTTAGATTACTGTTAAAATGATGATAGGATTGAGGCTCTAATTTTAGATCTCAGATCCTAATATCCAAGGAGTGGTTCAAACCGCCCTGATTGTGAGAAATCCTATATATATTAGGTTGTTCTCCTGATGTAAAAAGTGTGTGTGTATTGCATGAATGTTCGTACACTCTCCAGGTATCTCACCTATAGAGCCCTTTAGTAATAGAAAATCATATTTTAACAGTCATTAGATAAATGCAAATGGGCTTATATACCCACATAGATTATAAAGGCCAATAACATGGGTGGCAGCCATTAGATCACTGCACGTGGTCTTAGATACACATAGATTGTAAAGGCCAGTGGCATTAATTCTAAATCCCAATAAATGTAACGACAATTCTATTTAATTGTTTTATATTTTGGAACATATTTTTCAAGTAGGAAATTTGTTTGAAATTTTTTAGGAGTTTATTGAAATCACAAGTTTGATTTGTGAACTCTACACAATAATTTGTTTGAAATCTGGTAGGAATTTATTGGAATCACAAGTTTGATTTGTGAACTCTACACAATTGGAGTGTGAATTAGTTAGAATAAAAAGTTTGAATTGTGAACTCTACATAATGTTAGTGTTTTTCAAGTTACTTAATCCATTTATGTATTCAATAGATTTTAATCAACTAAACACCATCATCTTAACCAAAATGATTTTACAAGACTCAAGTTAAAAACTCAAAAACAAAGAATAGTCTGACAAAACTAATAAATGTTTGGGTTCCAGGGGGAAATTGGAGTCTCATATTTTACTTTTCTATTTGGAATTCAAAAGCCAAAAAAAATGATTAACACATATTTGGTAGAAGATTTGAATTTTATAACTAGCAATTGCATCGAGAGGTGCAAAGGAATGTCGATAGAAGGAATTGAGAGAATGTGGAAATGAATTGTTGTCATGTGCAACATGTCAGGTTGCAACATTGATGTCACCTTATGGGGTGTGCAATGTCATGCTGAAATGAACAAAATTTTTGACCTACGCACCTCAAGAACCACTCTAGTCCTTGCAATTAAAGGGCGTCCTCATAGCTTTTGTTCCTACAACACAACGACACGACCCCCTTTGATTTCAAGGAATGGAGTGGTTTTTGAGGTGCCAAGGCCAGAAAGTTCCTTCCCCCTTCAGTGTGGCATTGTGCGCCCCATAAGGTGACATCAATGTTGTAGCCTGACATGTCACACAAGGAAGAAATTTCTTTCCACATTTCCCCACTCCTCGTATCAATGTTCCTTTTCACCTCTCGGTGCATTATTAGTTATTCTTATATGATGTTGAAACTGCATCTGCACTAGCAAAATAATAATAACTTATTGACTTAATGAATACTTTTCACATAATGTGTGACGTTTTTGCTTAGTTTAAACTACTATGATATATGCACTAGGGATATAATATGAACTCATTGACTTAATGAATTCCTTTCATATAACCTGTGAAGTTTTTTATTATTTTAGGCTACTATTTTGTATGAGAGAGTAAATATCATATGTTTTAAATTAATTAAAAACAAATAAATTCACGTTATTCCAGCAAGGTGGTATAAAATAATTGTTATATTGTTAGAAAATAGAGAGAGATCAAAAAGTGATTATACACAACACAAAATACACACATTATTTATTGATCACATAAAGTAGTTACATATATAACAATTAGATCACTGACTTCTAGACCATGAGATCCGAAGAAGGTGGATCTATAAGTCATAGACAACTCATACACATAGGGAAATATCTATTTTTAGAGTCACACTTAGAGACTCAGAATGACAACTCACAACAACACATGGAAGCATTACTTCCAACACCCTCCCTTAATGCATACATGGAAAAGATTAAAAACACATATTACAACAATAAGAATAATCTTTGTCTAATTGGTCTTCATCGGCACTCACATCCACTTTGGAATCTCGCAAACACCACTCTTTCACCACCACATCCTCAAGCTGTCACTCAACCTCCATTTAAAACATAACCGCCTCTAACCATCATTGATGAACTTTGCAATATCAACAATATTAACACCTCGACTCGTCGGGGCTTCCAGTTTAAGAACCACCAACCCTTGTTATAACTAATAAAAGCACAAACACCAAAACGATCTCTAACACTTTTTTTTAAATAAAAATATAACAAAGCCACTAGGTTCAAAGTATATATTGGAATCTAAATAAAAAATTGCCCGCAAAATTTGCCTAAAAATCATAGAAAATGCCCAAAAATTGAATCTTTGAGCTCCAAATAATCCATGGTGAACCTTATATATTCCTCCATGATTGTTTTACTCGTCATTTGAACAAGACAAATAACTTCATATAATGGTTTCTTGTTGAGATCCTTGGCAGGGCTCATGGCATAGGCAATGCTTATTACGTTCACATAGAATCCTTCCTTCAGTGAAGGCTCGAACATGGAATTCCCATTTGCTAAAAAATGTTCATTAGAACTGGCAACATTAAGGGAGAAAGCGGAGCAACACACATCCATATGCATGTTTACGCCAAATCCGTGATCTTTGAAATAAGGTAGACTAGAGATCCAGTTGTCCTTTCCATCTACCACCAAATCTACTCGCTACTAATTTGAAGTCATATGTTTGTCGATGTACAAAACACATTATCTTGGAACGACATTGAAGTTCCTAATATTATTCATCTCCACTTTCATTCTCCAGCTCTCGTAGTAATTCTTGAGGCTGATCTTATGATTCGTGGGATTGAGGATGTTCCATTTGTGCATGTCCTTATTTGGAAAGCTCAAGGCACCTTCTGTGCCGATAAGAAGGAGTTATAGAACAATGTGCAACAACAACCCATATCTACATATACTCGCATGGGCCTCCATCGCTCTCGCAGATTTGATTGGATATTTTTATGGAGAGTGTAGGTTTGGTTTTCTCCCAAGCTATGGAAACATATGTATTTTCCACAAGTCAAAATTAGATCATGAGATATTTTGGTGCTTTAAGGTTAAAAGCCATCAACATGCCTTTTACAACCCTAATATTTTTCCAAAAAGTCTTCTTACAACTTCTAAGATGGCAGGTTGAAAATCAGGGTTGCAACATTCTTTCACTGGATCCACTTCGCTAGTCAAGATAAATTAAACATCATAAATTAGTGTCCTTACACATTCGTTCAACGTGGCTAGCACAAAAAAAAATACAATGGATTGTGGTAACAGTCAACATAGATTTTAGGGTCAGTTAAATTTGCAGCACACCTTTTTTGGCTCACAAATTTCTCAATGCTCATCTAATCCTATATTATGACACATATTCTCTACATAATGTCAACAATTAATCCAACATGGTTCCACCCCCGACTACCAAATATAGTTGGCCTTATATCTATCAGATCTCGTCCTCCCACGAAAGACCGTTTTCGTTCTATCTGTCAGATCTCATCATCCTTCACTAGCTCTGATACCATGTTAGAAAATAGAGAGATATCAAAAATTGATTACACACAACATAAAATGCACAAACTATTTTTTTTTTTTTCGCATGGAAAAATCGTAATTTTATTCATATTGAGTAAAATTACATGTTGTAGATGTTGAAACAACATATGCTTTATCAAAACTTGTCCTAATTGTGGAGTACTAAAAAGGTATGTTTTTGATGATCATTTTAGTGGCTTTTCAGTAGAACTTGTAAACCTTTTTGCATCATGAACTTGGAAAACGATAAAGAATTATAACAAAACATGTGAGATTAATATGCAAGACTTAACCGCTGACAATTGTCATTCCCTCGTGCAGGAAGGGGTGAAAACGAGGAGTTGTTGTTCCAAAGGTAAGGACAAGGACGAGGTAACCGCTGTCTCTTTGACGGGAGACCGAATGCAAACAAGGCTAAGAAAATCAAAGAAAATCGGCCCTAAAAAGGAGGTGAAGACACTAGCTCGGCGCAGGAGGGAAAAGAGATGATTAAGGATTAACGGTTCGGCGAATCCCTCAGGATCCTTGATCCTGAGGGATCGTTGCTTTATCTATTTTTATACTTAGACATCTCCGCCGTCACCCATATAAAAGGGATAACATTGTTAGCTCGGGGAGTTCGACATGATTATGCTTTTATGTAATTTCTGTTAAGATCAAAAAATTGATCATCGAGTCTCGATAAGAACTGGTTCATTGTAATTTTATTTCATGCATTATTACAAACTTGGTGATTATTTCATCTCTGCGTCTGGATTAACCTCAAGTGGTGTACCCCTGGAGGCTAAGAGCTCGGCCCTGGAGGACACTTGCTTCTGTATTATTATGATTTGATTTCCACGTGGTTTGCTTATCGTCGTTATTTGGTAATCTGATATACTTTATAAGTTTACATCACATGCTCTGTTAAGTTTAATTCATTAAGATTTCTATGAACAAACTATTGTATTGACTCTGCATCATATTACTGTTCCTTTTAGAGTTCATGGAATATTATTAGTCTTAACTGAATACTGTTATTATCTTATCACAGAGCTTTTGTGCTATACATTCATTGTTACAAGATTCATCTTGAAAGTTGTGTTCTTTACGATTGTTGGATTTAGAAGCAATGTTGTTCCATTTTGAAATGCATTCGAATTCCTTTTAATTGGGACTGATGCTTTGATCAGATTACTAGCTACATGTGTTGTGTGTGCATATGGTTTCCAAGCGCTGTTCCATAATTTATCAGTAATCAGTGCTGTTCCATTAGTGTGTGTTGTTTGATTTGCCTTAAGATTGAAAGATTGCTGTTTGATTACGATTAATGCATTTTAGTTGGCGGGTTAAGTTTGATTACTGCTTGTGAGACTTAGTTGTTTAGCTGCTGTTCCTTTTTAAGGATTGTTGTTCCATTACAAACTTGCTGTTCGATTTCTTATTTGTCGTTCCATTTTCTTATCTGCCGTTCCATTTACTAGCATTTGTTGTTTTGGTGTGGGAGACGATCTAAGGCTGTAGTGAGCCTCGGCATTTACTGTCTGGTTCCCAGATCCGTGGTCTGTTCTCTAATTTCCTTTCCATCAGTTTCCAAAGGGATGGGTTATCACTACCGAACCCTTGACTGATAAGTTGCCTAGTTTGCTGAGTGTGTGATTTACACTTTTGAAGTAGCTTAGTTGAAGACAAGCATCCATTTACTCTTGTATTTCTAAACGCTATACTACTAGCATTACTCTAACAAATGATAGCCTCAGACTGAGACACTCTTTGAAATAACAAAACGCTCCCGGATTGACATATTAATGTGAGGTAATTAGAGGTGAAAGAGACCCTTTTTATAGCTCTACATTTTGGCGCCGTTGTCGGGGAAGAGTGTAGCCATTTGTTCTTTTTTGCAGAGTAGTGTACGAACCTGCTAGGGAAGAGTTGGATTTTAAAAATGAAAGGTAAGAACCTACGTACGGAGCATGTAAAAGCCCTGCTCCTCTATCCGCTTTCGTAACAGATTTGTTGTTGCTTTGTTTGAATAAAATTTAGTAGTTTATTTGAGTGCATGACTAAGCAGAAAAAACCAGAAAAAAATACAAAACCTCCATCCAAGCCTGAAAAAGCTAAGGGGTTAGTGAACCTTGGTTGAACGACCTTCATAGACGATGTTATCACAAAACCAGTACTAGGGACTGCAACCAAGCAAGGTCTCATGTAACTGTTTCAGACCATACTTTAGATTAGCAATTAGCCTTCCTAATCAGAGAGGGCTCTCTCACGACTCTTGACAAAATCCTTCAAACACTAGAGGGCTAACTCTTCACACATTTATAAAAATATAGCTGGTTGGACATACATCAAATTAGTCTTCATTGGGCTATGGAGTCTCTCACAGTTAATAAACCAAATCACAGTCATCTCATAGAAGCCAAGGCTCTTTGCATCATCAAAGGTTCAAACATAATTTACCTAAATCAAAGCCTGCTGAACATACAGGAAGTCAGAGCATTAAAAAATGAATTCTGAGTGATGTTCAAACATGCTTCACCAAAACCCACAGCCTGTCAAGCACACAGGAAGTCAGAGCATATAATATGAATTCTGAGGGATTGTGCCATAACAAGGCTGTAAAAAGAACATTAAGAAACTAAACCACCATCACATTTGAACAAAAAGATGCATTGAGAATCTTGGGAAGAAAAAACCCTGTTTGCCATTACTGTAACAGTCTTTTCATAAGCTCTAGAAAACTCTGTTTTTGTATATACAATCCAACCCTTTTTACATTCTAATCTGATCCCTATATAGGCAAGCAAACTCACCCACCTCGAGCTTCCTCCTCCAGCATGAGGGGAGCCTCGAAGGTGGCTATTAACTATTCCTACATGCTATTTAACTAATGCATTTATTACAAAGTGCTGAAATGTAATTGCACACAATCCTAATCAAACTAAAACATTAATTCCTTTCTCCTCGTATGCTTGATTGCTCTTGGATGCTGGACAGCTGTATGATTTCCATTATAACTAAAATATGTTAAGGGAGCATTCACCGAGCAAGCTGGTCTCGGATGCTAGCTGTAAGACAGCTTATTAATTGATAAAATTAATCACCCTATATCCACGGTCCCCTGTCTTCCATTCCTCTTCATCATTTAAAAACCACACTCCAAGTTCTTTGAACCTTCAATTAATCAACGCATAACCACCATATGCTATATGATCTGGATACTTCAAGGACCAACAGGTGTATCAACCGAAGATTCTGGTAACCCCACCAATACGCTAGTAGCTCGGTCATAAATTGCCTTTGAGAAAACTTTATGAAAATAAACAAAATATTTTATTTTCTCTTCAAGAGCTACACCTGTCACTGTTTGAGTGGTTGTGAAACCCATGTATGATCTCCCTGCCTGAGTTTAAGACCTTCTTTTACCATTAACTAACCTCATCATCAAAATTCATTGTTTTTCCATAAAACAGCATTCTACAGCAGTTTCGTAGCGCGCTACGAAACTGCTGTAGATGTCAAAACAGAACCTATGTATCTTTGAAGCGTTTTCTGCTTAGATTCATGATCTCTTCAGACATTTGTACAGCTATTAGGAACCTAAATAGTTTTAAGAAGATGAAGCTTGCTTCTGTCATTACACATCACAGCCAACTTGATTAGCATCAAACCAATAAAAAGCTTCATAAATCCCAACTGGAACATAAAGTCACTGTAGTATTCCTTGCTGCCTTCAAATCTTCAAATGAGGTGATCCTTTGGAATGTGAGCCACTCACTGCCATCTTTAAAAGGTAATATGTCAGACGGCATCTGATACAACACGCAACCCAGTGCCCATAGATCGTTTCCAATTGTTGGAGGTGCATGCTTAAGGACTTCTGGCGGAACGCAGGCAGCTGTACCAACAAATGTGCAGGTCTTCTCA
The DNA here is from genome assembly GCA_031772625.1 of Pinus tabuliformis. Lineage (NCBI taxonomy): Eukaryota > Viridiplantae > Streptophyta > Pinopsida > Pinales > Pinaceae > Pinus > Pinus tabuliformis. Next base: position 1,229,546,498 of record CM062804.1, read on the forward strand.
TTTGAAGTATTCGGAATAATTGAAATTGAGGTGTTTTCCATTGGTTTGAAGAAGTATATTCTCTTTACATCTCGGTGTATCAGTCCTACTTTGTGAAGGTATTCAAGGACATCCACAATCTCTGCAATATAGAAACGTGCTTCATCCTCTGAAAAACGATATTTCTTAACAGCACGATTTGAATCCCATCCCAGGATAGAAAGCAACATTCCATGACAGTACTATGAAGATTGCAAACATGTTACAGATGGCAGATTGGTTAGCAAACAAATTTGTGAAGATGACACCTTCTCAATTAAGGAATAAGAAAGATGAAAGTTCTAAATCATATCTTAGCACGGTGACCTTCCATTCCATAAGTTAAAGTTATTCCTTTATAAATGTTGTACCTTCCCAACTTATTCCCAAGCATACCAGTGAATATGGCAGCTCAATGCAGAAGTAGGGGAATGATACAACGGCAATGGATTTTCCCGAGACCTGTCATTCCAATTAAATGTGGCTTCATGGCTTCAACAATTTAACCATGCAAACTCTAGCCTTCTGTTCCCTTGGGAGCGTTTGGGTTCCTGCTTACTGACCAACGATCCAAATCTTTATTGTAAATATCAGAAACATTTCCACTGCAAACCCACCATGTGGTAGCCAATCTACAAGATCAAAATTCACAACTTCTGCACGATTCAATCCACAATTGAAACCCCCAAAAACGAGCTTTATTTTACCATATCTGAAAGAACTCTAATCATATGTGTTTCACAAGATCGAAGGATCTTAACAAAAATCCTCTGATCTGATTATCTTCCACAGAATGAAATGTATAGCGCGCACCTGAGCAACACTACGACAGCAGCGATTTTATGATACTCTTTTATCTATCAAATATTCATCAATATTAACAGTTTGCCCGAAAGACGGATTCTAGAAAACCCAGAACTAATCCTTGCAAATTATAAAAGCGCCATTCTATCTCTCCTCCAAATCCAACCTTCCTTCTGTGTTTATTCAATGCGCACTCGTCTTTTAACGACATCAATCAATATCATTCCAGCTTTTGCGCCACATCTCTATCCCAGTGTCACTAACCATGGCGGCCTTGTGGCAATCAAATTCTTTATAAAACTACTTGACACCTGTCATTAACCGCTGCACTTCATAAAAGCACTTTCATGTCTTTAATACATACATTAATAACGAAACAGCGTGCTTAACAACATTCACGACATTTTCATTTATATCAGTCATTTTATAAGCCCGTGTGCCTTGAAGAAACGACTGCCATGCATTTCGCATAAGCCATGAAAGAGGAGTTGCTTGATTTTTTTAGGTAGCACGGTGTGACTTAAATCACAGATAAATCCCTTTTCTAGCAAAAGCTTGGCTCGCAAATTCTCAAACACTACCACTCGCAAATTCTCAAACGATACCGCTCGCCCTTCAAGAATTCAATTACTAAACTCTTCTTCTACATCGCTACCATTCGGACCATTGTGATAACAAATACAGGGGCTATGGTTGTTGAGAAAAGTTCTGGCCTCATGCCACGTTACCAATGCACAATAATTATGTAATCAACACCAGAAGAGCTCGGCCTCTAATATCTCGTTTTCTGGCTGAAAAGTTCATGTTTCATACAATGCATAGATGAACTTTCATATAAGCTATTCGATGGCTGGGAAGAAACCAATCTCAGCCTCTTACACCGGTTCCAAACAGAATTCTCGGTGTCCCTTTTTTTCTTCTTCAAAATATGCATTCATACGTCCATTTGGAACTCTGTACTGAGAAAAGCTTATATTAACTGGAAATTTTGGGAACTCACTTTCCACAGATGGAAAACATGCAGATTCACATTGCACCCTTGGAGTGTCTGGCATAGCATCAACCTGTGTGTGAATTGTGTCCTCCTTGGACATACTGTCATTTCTCTCATCAACATTCCTGGAGGGAAGCAAAACTCTATACAATAAGCATGCTAGGATTTGGACCTTCGCTGAAAACTCGAACCAATTCCCAATTTCGTAGCACGCTACGAAACCACGCAAACAGGTAGCGCTGCGAAACTGCTAAAAATAATTCTGGCGCTGCGAAAACACCCACTCTTTAAGCCAGGCTAAAAAAAATTTAACTACAGCATTTTCAGTGATAACAGACGAAATCTAAAAGAAAGCAGAATCTCAGCCATCAGTAGGACCCATGAAAATCATTTCTAAGCAGCCTACTAGTTCCCTTAAGGCCACAGGATCACCATCTGTAGCATTTGCTGAGGTGCATAGTCAAACTGAAGAGCAGGAATTTCAAGAAATTGAAAATTCTACTCCAGAACTATTGCGGGAAGGGAATTTCAGCAATCTTTATGAAGGAGAAGGAGAAACAGGGGAAACCGAGGAACCAAGATCTCCTATTGGAACAAATCAGCCATTAAATAGCCCAGACAAGGGGAGTGCTGCAAAAATCATTGTTGAAGGAACCCAATCCCCTCAGACATCAGGCATTCTCATTATCCCAGATAGAGGAAATGCTATTAAAACTATTCCTATCAAAGCCATTCCCTCTCAACCTAGGAATACCCTCCTAGATATCCCAGAAGGTTATTGGCATATATTCGAACCTATGGCTCAAAATCAACCAAACACTCAAACCTCTACATTACAATACCCTATAGTGGATTCTGCAGCAAATGTGCCTATGAAAGCAATCCCTCTTCAACATATCCCTACATTTCACGGTCTCACATCGGAAGACCCGGATGCATTTTTATTTGAATTTGATGTGTTGTGCAGGGGATATGATTACACCACCGATCCCCAGAAACTGAAATTATTTCCCTCTACATTAAAAGGGGCTGCTTTAAGATGGTTCATGGGATTAGGTGGTGGGGTTATAAATAACTGGGATCAAATGAAAGAATCCTTCCTAAAAAAATATCAGGATTATTGCAGGTCTAGAGAATTGAAGGACGAAATATTCGAAATGACAGCTAGGCCGAATGAAACATTAGAGGAGTATGTGGAACGTTTCTAGTGCAATCTACAAAGATCTCCTTATGCATCATTACCTTTACCTGATAATGTGTTAAAAACTGCATTGATAAGGGGCATGAAGGAACAATGGATCGAAACATTAAACATCATGGGAAAAGGGGATATTTATCAAGAGAATTTTGCTGACATTATTGATTTATGTATTAGGAGCTCGAGAGGTAGCACAAGAGTAAAACCGGCAGAACATGATCGGTTTGTAAGAGATAATAAAATTTCAACAAAAGGAGTAACACGGGTAGAAATTGGAAATTTATTGGAAAATTTTAAAACTGATATTCTGGGGACACTAACTACACAACTTGATATTATGCAGGCTAAACAAAAGCAAATGGAGGCAGAACAGAATTTCGCGATCTACTGTCCCCAAAGCAGGAAAAAGCATAGACACAAGGAATGTCCACTAGATACAGTCCAAACATCCGCCATCTATACAAAATATCACCTTACGGAGAGCTGCCCCTCACTTCCTTGGTTGAAAGTGGTATATAAGGAAGCGGAAGAAGAACCAGAATCGGTGTACTTGATCAACCAGCGCCGTCAGTGGCAACCGAGACAATATGGTATGTTTTCAAACCCAACTTCTTCTTTTTAGCCCCCACAATATAATGCTCAACAATATAATATGTGGCAAAGTCAATCCCAACCTCCGTTTCCAAACTGGTCACCACAGTCGTTTCCTTCTTCAAACCCGTGGCTGAATCAAGCAAGCCAATCTGGTTGGCCAAATTTCCCTTACACTCCACCATATTGGCAAAGTAGCCCATAACCTCCACAATGGACTCCCCTTACTTCACAAAGTTAAGCCTGGCAGACAAACTGGCAGAGACCGATGCATCAGCTAGTAGGAACTATTCTACTCCCTCAACCTACACTGCCAGCCTTACATCAAAATCCCCAGTCTAATCTGAGACCACAACTCCTAGCCCAACCCAACCCCAATCCAAATAACAGACCGGTCCAATCTCTCCAAATTATAGAATCACCAGAAATAGGACCCGACCTGAGGGAGTGTAATGATCTTTAGTTAAGATTTGGACGTATTATTGAAACTGAGCGAAATAAAATAGTTCACATTGAAGATCAATTACCAAGAGAACATCTGTTGCAACAAGAGGATGTGAATAAGCAGCAAACCCATAATCAAGCAACCACATCCTCTCCTCTGTTCCCAGAACGATTAGTCATACCTCGACCTTTACAATATCCTGATTTTGACATTCTGGAAGAATTACAAAATCTGTACATAAAAATTCCATTCCTCCAAACCATTCAAGACATTTCCATATACGCAAAAACTATCAAAGGATTATGCATAAAGAAACCAAGGATGAATATAACAAATAATCCAAGAGTCCAAGTAGTCGGCACTTTATCTGATTTACTATCAGGAAAAGAAACACCCATTAAATATGAAGACCCAGGAAATCCAATTGTAATTGTTCAAATTTATGGTCAGACCCTCTCTAATGCCTTAGTTGATCTAGGAGCTGCAATTAATATTTTAACAACCACTACTTGCCAAAAGCTTGACATTACATCTGCAGAACCCACCTCTACTTTGCTAGAATTGGCTAATCGATCTGTGGTTAGGCCAGAGGGTACTCTACATGATGTCATGGTCTCCGTTGATTCCTGGGAATACCCAACCGATTTCTTGATAATCAATCCAAAAACCCTACTTGATGGACACCCGCTGATTTTAGGTAGACCTTGGCTTGCCACTGCCGATGCTTACATTGGCTGCCGACAAGGAAATATGACCATAACCAAAGGACCAAATATCAAGAATTTAGTTCGATACCCTCCAGCGCAGCCAAGTGTCACAATAATTAAAACTAATAAGCACCCTGTATCATACCTTACTGATAACATTAGATCTCCATTAACTATACAAGAGGCACTTGATTTTAAAAACCAAACAGAAGATGATGCCATTAATAATTTTATTAGCCAAACTAGATCTTGCACATAGTGTCACATGATAGAAGCAGCATTTGATAATGAATTAGAAGAAGATCCTCTGAAAGATACACATGATCAAACAATACTTGTTACTTCTGTTGCAAATAGTAAAATTGTGGAAATTGAATCGAGAAAAACCTTAAACATTAATGCCAACCTCACACCTGAACAAGAAATGAAGCTCATCCAGTTGCTAACAAAATATAAAGAATCATTTGCATGGGATTACCCTGATATGAAAGGAATTGACCCCCAATTATGTACACACCACATTTATATAGAAAAGGATGCCAGACCTGTTCGTCAACCTCAAAGAAGACTTAATCCTCATCTAAAAGATGTGGTAAAAGCTGAACTTCAAAACTTTTAGATGTCAATTTTATTTATCCTATTTTTGATAGTAAATGGGTCTCTCCGCTTGTGGTGGTACCAAAAAATAATGGCAAATAGAGAATCTGTGTGGATTACAGGGAGTTAAATAAAGCAGCACAAAAAGACCACTTTCCTCTCCCATTCATAGACCAAGTATTAGATACTCTAGCAGGAAAGAAATTCTTTTCTTTCCTGGATGGCTTCAGTGGATACAATCAGATTCAGATTGCCCCTGAAGACCAAGACAAAACTACTTTTACTTGTCCTTGGGGAACATTTGCCTATCGAGTTCTACCTTTCGACTTATGTAATGCTCCTGCCACATTCCAAAGGGCTATCCTTAGTATTTTTGCAGATTTAATAAATGATGGACTTGAAGTATACATGGATGACTTTACACCATATGGAGATGATTTTGATCCAGCATTGGACACCCTAGAAAAAGTCCTACAACGCTGCATTGCTACCAGGCTTTGCTTAAGCCACGAAAAATGCTATATGATGATGACTGAAGGACTTATCCTAGGACACTATGTTTCAGTAGCTGGCATTCAGGTAGACCTGGCCAAAATACAAATACTTTTGCTTATTCCCACTCCTACTACTCAAACAGAGGTACGCAATTTTCTTGGATTTTCTGGTTATTATAGGTGATTTATAGAACATTATTCGCACATTGCTGCACCTCTGTATGCACTAACTGGTAACATTGATTTTCTGTGGACAGAAAAATGCGAACGTGCTTTCAAAGATCTGAAGAAGCTCATATCCACAACCCCAGTCCTTCGAGGACCAAATTGGGATTTGCCATTCCAGATATCATCTGATGCCTCAGACACAGCCATTGGAGCAGTCCTCGGGCAGGAAGAGGATAAAAAACCATATTCTATTTATTATATCAGCAAAAATTTATCCCCTGCTGAATTAAATTACACTGTCACTGAAAAAGAATTCCTAGCTATAATACATGCTGTCAATAAGTTTAGACATTACATTACTGGATATCTTGTTATCTTGTATACAGATCATTCTGCCATAAAATATTTAGCAAATAAGCCTTTCACAAATGGCAGAATAACTAGATGGCTGATTCTATTGCAGGAATTTGATATCACAATCAAGGATCGACCTGGCAAAGAAAACCCGGTAGCTGATTTTCTCTCAAGAATGCTAAAGCCAATCGATGCAGCAACAGTTGAAGATCAATTTACAGACGAGCATCTGTTTGTTGTTGTTGTTCAAACACCCTAGTATGCCGATGTTGCCAATTACCTTGCAGTAGGTAAACTACCAAAACACCTAACCCCTAATGAACGCAAACAGATTGTTCAGAAGAGTGCTCGATTCTCGTGGATTGGGGGCTATTTGTTTCACACAGGGGCAGACATGCATATCAGGAGATGTGTTCGTGAAGATGAAATCTTTGACATTTTAAAAGCCTGTCATGATGGAGCATGTGGTGGACATTTCACTGAGCACAGAACTGGACATAAAGTGCTGCAGACAGGGTATTACTGGCCCACAATTTTCAAAGATGCAAAGAAATTTGTCCAAGCCTGTGACAGCTGCCAGCGAGCGGGACATCCTGGTCAATTTGACGAGATGCCTCTGAAACCACAGTTAGTCATTGAACCATTCGAGCAATGGGCTCTTGATTTCGTTGGGCCTATCAACCCATCATCATATAAGAAAACATATATTTTGGTGGCAACAGAATATGTCACAAAATGGGTTGAAGCAGAAGCATTGCCTAGAGCTACAGAGGACTCTATCATACAGTTCCTCTTCCATCTATTTGTACGTTATGGTCTTCCAAGAGAAATAATTACAGACGGTGGACCACAATTTGCTGGGAATAGATTAGCTGCAACACTTAAAAATTATCATGTCCAGCATAAAATCACTACTCCATACCACCCACAGGAAAATGGACAGGTAGAAAGCAGCAATAAAATAATAGAAGCAATTTTAACAAAAACTATTGCATCCCATAGACGTGATTGGGCTGCCAGATTACCTGAAGCACTTTGGGCTTACAGAACAACATGGAGAAGCACCACTGGTTACTCACCTTATCAATTAGTGTTTGGAAAACAACCCATTTTCCCTATAGAATTCGAAATCCGAACGTTACGGACAACACAGGAATTTGGCTTAGATTTAAGCGAGGCAGAGATTAATCGATTGCAACAGATCAATGAGTTGGACGAAATTAGGATCTCTGCACTTCAAAATACTGCCCTGATCCAACAGCAGCAAGCTAAATGGCATGATGCCCTCATTAAAAACAAAGTCTTCCACGAGGGAGACTGGGCTCTGTTGTACGATTCCAGGTTTCAGGACTTCCCTGGGAAACTCCAGACTCGTCGGTTGGGACCATACGAAATCCAGAAGGTGCATGATAATGGGACCCTTACTCTAATCACTATTGATGGTTCTGGATATGCCTTCAAGGTAAATGGCCACCGAGTTCGTCTCTATCGTAAACCACTCACTCGGGAGTTATTCTGCCAACAGCTACGCCGAGACACTGATATGGAGATTCTGGGAGTGGAAGAAAAGTCTTCCTCACCTGTAATTCATTAAGGAATTCATTCCTTTTTACAATTTGTACATAAGTTTTTTTCTTTGAGTCGTTTTTTTATACATATGTTTGAATTAATGTTTTTCTGTAATTTTTGTTGTTCATTTTTTTTTCAAAAAGAACAATATTTTCGATTTTTACCGTTCCTTTTCCAAAGGAATGGCATTTGTGTGTTTCTGCTGTTCCTTTTCTAAAGGAACATCATCCTTGATTTTCTGCTATTCCTTTTCCAAAGGAACAACATCCTTGATTTTTTGTTGTTCCTTTTCCAAAGGAACAACATCCTTGATTTTCTGCTGTCCCTTTTCCAAAGGAACAACATTCTTGATTTTGTGCTGTTCCTTTTCCAAAGAAATGACACTTGCCTGTTCTGTTGTTCCTTTTCTAAAGGAACAACATTTCAATTTTTGCTGTTCCTTTTTAAAAAAGAACGACATCTCCGTGTGTTTGCTGTTCCTTTTCTAAAAGAACCGCATATTTCTATTTTTTTGCTGTTCCTTTTTCAAAAGGAACGACATTTTCGTGTGTTTGTTGTTCCTTTTCCAAAGGAACAACATATTTTTGTGTTATTTTTGATTTTGCTGTTCCTTTTTCAAAGGAACGACATTGGAATGTTCTGCTGTTCCTTTTTCAAAGGAACGACATTTGCACTTTCTGCTATTTTGAGGTCTCCTCTTGGTCCTTTCCCCAAAGAACATCACTTGCATGCTTTTGCTCTCCTTATGAAGCACCTTGTCCCTTTTGCTGATCTAAATTAAGGATGCTTATTGCTCCTGTTCTTTCAAGTCTTTTAGAATACAACTATGCATTTATGCAATGGATACAAAATCTCAACATACTGAAATCTGCTAATCATAAATCGCTATATTTATAAGGCTCTGCATTGGTAAGAGGACAAAAGGAAGGACACACTTATTTATCATCTTTTGTTGTCACTGTTCTACTAATTCTGCTATGGCTGTTCATCTTTATCATGACGACCCTTTTTTCCTCTTTGATTGTTATTCAGGGATAAGAACAAAGGGTTTATATCTTCCTATTGAGATGTTAAGACTTCTTCCACCATTCCTACTCTTAAGGAGTGCTGAACCACCCCTTGTGTATAAAAAAGGGAAGGTACTTAAAAAAAGAAAGAAAGAAAAAGTAAATATGACTTATAAAGTTGTCAAATGCAGGATAGGGGGTCTCATCAAGAGCCAGCCTACCATGATCATGAGGATGAGCACGAAGTGGCATTCCCACTATGGCCACCACACAAGGGATATGGTCCAAAAGGTATATCAAATAAACAAACCTTGGAACAGGAGGTCTCATCACGAGCTGGCCTGCCCACTTTTCGCTCCTTCCTCGTGAATGGCATTATGGTTAACTGGTGACCAAGCCAACATAATGGCCTACATTTTGACATTAAACTCCCTAACATATACACAAAGGATCATGGTTCCATGGGTGAAATAAACAACTCTGCCAAGGTTATGGACACCTGTCAGTAGCAGAGCACTGTTAATGGTATCGAAGTCACATTATTTACACCAATAGGTGAGTTATGAATACCCTTTTGTTTCTTACACCTTGGTAATTAATCATATATCATTTCCCGAATTATATATAGTGCATGCAAATCTATTACCACCAATCATGGCAGAAGTAATTGACAATGACCGCAGGAGATTTGGAAAGTACGAAAGATGTCCTCTCCTCTCAGCCTCGCATCATATCACAACAGCCTCTTACGTAATATGCGATCCAACTTTACACCTCGATTTCGGTAATTTGTTGTTTTTCTAAACATGGCATATTTTCATACGCTGTTCCTTTATGACTCTGTTTTAGATCGGGTGTTGCTCCTTTATTTGACGGCTGGGACAGCCTATCACATTGCAGGGGGGAGGTTAACCTCATTATTCGCTGGATTACGTGTCAGCTCACTATTCGGGAAAGTTGTGTGCTAGGGTATGGCACGGCTTAACAACATGCTATTTTTATTTTTGTTACACGAATTGCTATTCATAAGTCATTTCTGTTGTATACTCTGTTTTTTTCCAAACAAGTCTTGCGTCTATTACCCTCTCTGTGTTTCAAACAGCACAAACAGTTGCTGTTCCATTGAGAATTCACAGTGAAACCATGGGAGGAAGAGCAATCCGAAGGGAACCGCAGGAGTTGACAGTCTCCGCTGCTGCCCGAGAAATCCTGGCAAGAGCAAGGTGGCTGACTTATCTCAACCGCTTACAGGAATCTAACGAGACAGTGGAAATTGAATTCCAACAAAATTTGCAGGAGGATTACTCCACAGTAAGGGGGAGACAGATAACAGTCACCGATGACATAATCACAGAAGTCTCGGGACTACCAGCCACCGGACCTATATGGATGTTGAAAAAGGAGAGATTGCAGAAGATTATAGAAATCTTCCAGGACGAGGGCCAGAGCTTGGCAATTAAAGGAAAGGGAATTCTGCTAGCAACGCTAGGAGAGCCCTGGGCAGAATTGGCAAGAACCGTGCAAAGCTACATCACCTGCGAAGGTAGAAAAGACGTGGTAAGACCACGACATCTTAAACTCCTAGCTGTTCTAAAACAGAAATGCTCTGTAAATTTACTTGCACTTTTGAATTCGTTACTTCATGATGTTACACGAAGCTTAAAAAAGGCACAACATGTAGAGTCAGTTGTTAGTCATCATGGGTTTATTCGGTTAATTGTAAGTCATAGCCTCACCCAGCAGCAGAGCAGTTGGGAAGAGCTAATTGCAATGATTGAAGGGGGGTTGACAGCACCATCCCCAAAATGTAAGCATGTCACCAGCACACCTGAGTGTCCAGAAAAACGCAGAGAATTAGCAAAACAGAAACATGTCGCTAGTACATCTGAGTGTCCAGAAAAACGCAAGGAATCGGCAAGGCATAAGCATGCCACCGATACGCCCGAACAGCCAGAAAAATGTAGGAAATCGGTCCGGTTAGCACGAATATGAGGGAGGCTAGAAAAACTCTAGGAAAACACTAGCCAGCCAGTAGAAATTGAAGATGAGCAACCCTCACGGCCAGAAGAAGAAGAGGCTGAGGAATCCGAAGAAGAAGAGAAAGAAGAGACCGAGCAATCTGGAGAAGAGGCCGAGCAATCCGAAGAAGAAAATGAAGCAGAAGCTGAGCAACCTGAAACAGAAGCTGAGCAACCTGAAACAGAAGCTGAGCATTTTGAAACAGAATCCAAACAATCCAATCAGGAGGAGGGAATGGGATAGCAGGAAGGTAGCCCACCACAGGACCCAGTAGGAGAAGATGAATTGGCCGAATTCTTGGCTAATATGGGTGAATATGGCCAACATTCCAGTCCATCAGACCTCCATGAAAAACACCAGGAGGAAAATGCACCTGAGAAACCACATGTAAAAGAGGCAGAAGAAGAAAATCTGGCTGTTCATGATGAAGAAAAAATAAGAGATACTGAACAGGAACAATCTGTTCCTAAGACATCGGAAGAAATTTCGGAGGAAGGAGGGGCAGAAAAAGAAGTTATCCAAGAATTGACAGAACCAGTTAGGGTTCCTACCCCAGAACAGCTAGAGCAGAGCAATGAAGAAACACCCCAGGAGGAAGACCCAGGGACTAGTCACGACCCAGGCCGCAGCAGACAGCCTGCTGTTCCTTCTAACGAAATTTTGGAAATTAAAGAATTGCGAAAGGAACAACAGAGATTATTGAGCATAATAGCCCAGCTCCACCAGCAGATTAGGATCCTGGAAGCAAGGCAGAGGGTAAGAAAGACTACAGGAAAGAAAAAGGTAAACACTCCAGCAAAACCCCGCAAGGCAAAAAGGCGGAGGATCAGAATTCGCCCTGCTGTTCAAAACACTGTGGAAAACCCAACTGTTGTTCCAAATGATGCTGAAGAACAGACTGCTGTTGCATCTGAAAAGGAACAACAACAGGCTGATATCCACGTTAAAATAGAAATGGATGATATGATTACCTGTGACAAGGAAATTCAGACGGAGGCACCACCCTCGGGGGTGATAAGGGTTCCGAACACAAAGCAACGCAATAAGAAAGTTCAGGTAAAACTCCCGGCCTCCACTATTGCATGGAGAAGAGATCCAAAAATAGTAACCTTGCGAAAGGGGTTGAAGCAAGCTCAGCAAGAAGCAGAAAAGCTTAGAGAGCAAACAGTCCCTCGCGAAAAATATGAAGAGCTGCAGCAGCAACTTAGGAACGTCAATCAATCTGAAAGCCAGGCCTTTAAAGGTTGGCGGAAGGAACAAGAGAAAGTTGCAAAGGTAATTCGTAGGCTAGATATTGTTATCAAGCAGATGGATACCTTGCGTTCTTTATACAATGACGTCTTAGCATGTCGGGCCCCTGCCAAAAATTATGCCCTGTTTTTACTAGAAAGGTATCTGCAATTAAAAATAAAAGTTGTTAAAGCAGGTGCTCCCATACAAATTAACATTGTCAATGACTTTATAGACTGCTGTAAACACTATGGGGTGAAAGTCTAGAGACTGCTGTGCGAATTCTATTTGCATAACCTTGTACTAGACCAGGAGACTGAGCTGAACCCTGGCCCCTTTGTTGGAGACATCCAATTGCAGGCATTCATCTCATTCGGGGTTAATCAGATTAAATGGCTCAAAGCCTATAATACTTTCTAGAGGCAAGAAAATGGCCTAGATTTGTGGGTAAGGGCTGAGCCTAGGAACCCAATACAGTTGTGGAAAGCACATAGAAACCTCATGAAGACTCCGGGTGTCATTGAAACATTAGGACCCATGCATGAGGAACGCATTTGTCAAGGATTCGAATAATTTCTTTCTATCAAAGACCTTGCCATTGATGCAGCTAAATTTCAGTATCAAATCTCTAATCCGAATATCCAGCTCAGGGAACCGTTTAAGTATGAGAATTTTAAATTAGCTACCAATCGTTTGCACCTTTATGGCGAAAGTATTTTGAGAGCAGGGCCATCCTGGTTAGGATATAGGTTCCAGAGTCCAGTTATTTGGCACCGTGCACCCGGATACCAACCCCTGTATGAGATGCCTGAAGGTCAAATGGGCCATTTCCTTGACTACCTAGTTAATCATCATGGCTGTAGGCCTCCGCATGAGATTCCTTCTCTAGCCTATTCTCTCACTGCCTTGCATGTCAACTACAACGTTTTCATGAGGGCATGAAATAGGGTAAGCAGGGGGGTGTGTGGAGTACTAAAAATGTATGTTTTTTATGATCATTTCACTGGATTTTCAGTAGAACTTGTAAACCTTTTTGCATCATGAACTTGGAAAACGATAAAGAATTATAACAAAACATGTGAGATTAATATGCAAGACTTAACCGCTGACAATTGTCATTCCCTCGTGAAGAAAGGGGTGAAAACGAGGAGTTGCTGTTCCAAAGGTAAGGACAAGGACGAGGTAACCGTTGTCTCTTTGACAGGAGACCGAATGCAAACAAGGCTAAGTAGATCAAAGCAAATCGGCCCTGAAAAGGAGGTGAAGACACCAGCTCGGCGCAGGAGGGAAAAGAGATGATTAAGGATTAACGGTTCGGCGAATCCCTCAGGATCCTTGATCCTGAGGGATCGCTGCTTTATCTATTTTTATACTTAGACATCTCCGCCATCACCCATATAAAAGGGACAACATTGTTAGCTCGGGGAGTTCGACATGATTATGCTTTTATGTAATTTCTGTTAAGATCAAAACTTTGATCATCGAGTCTCGATAAGAACTGGTTCATTGTAATTTTGTTTCATGCATTAATACAAACTTGGTGATTATTTCATCTCTGCGTCTGGATTAACCTCAAGCGGTGTACCCCTGGAGGCTAAGGGCCCGGCCCTGGAGGACACTTGCTCCTGTATTATTACAATTTGATTTTCGTGTGGTTTTCTTATCGTCGTTATTTGGTAATCTGATATACTTTATAAGTTTACATCACATGCTCTGTTAAGTTTAATTCATTAAGATTTCTATGAACAAAACTATTGTATTGACTCTGCATCATATTACTGTTCCTTTCAGAGTTGATGGAATATTATTAGTCTTAACTGAATACTGTTATTATCTTATCACGAAGCTTTTGTGCTATACATTAATGTTACAAGATTCATCTTGAAAGTTGTGTTCTTTACTATTGTTGGATTCATAAGAAATGCTATTCCATTTTGAAATGCATTCAGATTCCTTTTAATTTGAACTGATGCTTTGATCAGATTACTAGCTACGTGTGTTGTGTGTGTATATGGTTTCCAAGCACTGTTCCATAATTTATCAGTAATCAGTGTTGTTCCATTAGTGTGTGTTGTTTGATCTGCCTTAAGATTGAAAGATTGTTGTTTGATTACGATTAATGCATTTGAGTTAGTGGGTTAAGTTTGATTACTGCTTGTGAGACTTAGTTGTTTAGCTGTTGTTCCTTTTTAAGGATTGCTGTTCCATTACAGACTTGTTGTTCGATTTCTTATTTGTCGTTCCATTTTCTTATCTACCATTAAATTTACTAGCATTTGTTGTTTTGGTGTGGGAGACGATCTAAGGGTGTAGTGAGCCTTGGCATTTACTGTCTGGTTCCCAGATCTATGGTCTGTTCTCTAATTTCCTTTCCATCAGTTTCCAAAGGGATGGGTTATCGCTACCGAACCGTCGACTGATAATTTGCCTAGTTTCCTGAGTGTGTGATTTACTCTTTTGAAGTAGGTTAGTTGAAGACAAGCATCCGTTTACTCTTGTATTTTTGAACGTTGTACTACTAGCATTACTTTGACAAATGATAGCCTCAGACTGAGACACTCTTTGAAATAACAAAACGCTCCAAGATTGACATATTAATGTGAGGTAATTAGAGGTGAAAGAGACCCTTTTTTATAGCTCTACACTAATGGAATAGGATCTAAAATAATTTACTGTCTATCTATGCTTTCCTACCTTTCTTTTTTTCCACTTTTCGCCAACCTTCATTGTTTGGCGTGGTTGTTACAATAGACATTTGTGCTTCATTTTTGGTAGCCAGGATTTCTTTTTCAGAATGTGAGCTTTCTATAGAGTGTGCTCACTTGCTGCCTCCGATTTCTTGCCCTGGGATGAGTTTCTCACTTTGCTGTTATGGATTGATTTTCTTTGGCACTACTGCAGACCCAATCTGATTTTCATCATTCTGTGGGCTGTGTAGAATGTGTTTTTTGCCGAGTTCTGGATTATTTCCTAGACATTTTGCTTCTTGGAATATGTTGGTAGTTTTTGTGTTTTTTTCATCTTCTATGTCATCTGCCCATGTGCTTGAAAACTGCCATCCTTTCGGCTTTGGTGGCTATCTTCTTTTCCTATCTTTTTTGTTTTGTGGGTATGCACTTTGTAGATGACCAATTTGACGACATATGCGGCATTTGAAGGTAGTGTTTTCATAATCAAGTGGCTGGGCCCATTGCTTTTCGTTGTGGAGTAAGAAGATGTGGTCTGGTAATCCTTGACTGAGATCAACCTCCACACATATTTTGGCAAATGTATAGATCTCCTTGGAAAGGCACTCACTGTCTACTTTTAAGAATTTCCCCAAAGCATTGCCAATGCTTGCTAATACTTTGATGTGCCAAAAGCGCAGAGGTAGGTTGTATAACTTTACCCAGACAAGCATTTTGGAAACCACCATGTTGTTTGGGTCAAATTTCGGCAACAAAGATGTCATAAAAAGGCCAGCATTACCCCTGAACCATGGTCCCTCGTTAAATGCATATTCCTTATCATTTACTGTGTCGAATTTGACAATAAAAAATCCTTTTGAACAGAGGTGGATATCATAGTTTTATGTCCATATGGATTAAAATCCATTGACGAAGGGATTCCTGTTTGGGCCAAAAACCATTAAACCTACATATCACTGCTTTAGATAAATAATCATCATGTATTTCATTTACCTTAGGTACAACAATTGTTAATGCAAGGTTCTGAGTTGTCTGCTTGACGATGTAGGCACCAGGGGTTGTAGCTTGTTGTTCTGTTTGCACTTGAGATTCCATCTTCCCTTTTACTGCATCTTTGAAGGAAACATGTCCTTTTGAGCTCGTGCCAGAGCATCCTCCGTGGAGTCTTATGCTAAGGTAAATGGTTGAATCATTTCCTATGTCGTATTCTTTTAGTTTGTGCTCCTCCTGCAATACTTTTCTTGTGTAGATTAGGATTTGTTTGCAAGGTGGGATACCTATCCTTTAGTGTATCCTCTGTTTGAGTGTTTTTATCTCCTCCCAACTCCCTATCTTGATGCATACTGTGTTCCCTTCCATAGATATGATAAATAGGGTACTTTGTTTATCCTTGAGCATTTCAGGAGCAGATGCTTCAAGATCAAATGTTGGGGTGTTTGCTTGTTCCTGCACAATCATCGTAGCTCTCTATTGATCTGGGTTGTTTCGTTTATGGGCCAACACTAGCCACCGATGACCGTCACGTACTGATATAAGGTAATCCTTACATTTCAGGCCTTCTATTGCACTTTGGACCTAAGATTCACGATAGAGAGGTATCTTGGCAGATGCGAGTCCCTAGATTAGATCTACGATCTGGGGCTGTGATCCAGGGCGGAAGGGAAACTTTGTGTGAGAAAGCCTCCAAATCTGAGCTTGGTGTGGGCTATTCTATCTGTTGAGCGCCTGATCTATTAGATCAGTGGCATATCTGAGGTTAATACACCCTTCCGTGGTGAGGGAGATCGATCCGGATCCATACATGGCGGAAATTCCTTGTTGAGAGGAGTGAAACCATTTCAAAGCCCATGTGATTTCAGGAAGCACCAGATCTAGGGTATGGTATTGGACCCCCCAGAAGTTGTTCAGCTCCGGCGCCCTGGAGTTGCGCACATAACAGTCTCTGCCCTTAAGGGCTGCATCAGTCTGCTCTGCACCATTGATTTCGTGGTCATCCTTAGGAGTGATCAGGTTGTGTGCAACGCCCAATCTAGATCAGGGTGTGTCCTCTAGCGGGGGAAGGGTAGTCTGGGACAGGAACCAGCAAGGTGGGGAGACTAAATCATCTCCGGATGTAATGGCGAGACAAGCTGCAGAATAAAATATGGGGTCTGGTGGCTCCTTTTGCAGATTTGATGTGGTGGCGTTCTGGTTGAGCGCTGCAACGGTTGCGTTTTCCATCGTCATTGTTCCCTCTTCAACGATCTCAGAAACCCTTCTCCGCAGCTCTTTGAGATGAGATCCTCTGCAGTTTTTCTAAATCCGTGAGGGTTTTTATCAATGCTCATTAATATATTGCACACACTGTTTATTGATGACATAAAGAAACTTTATATATATAAAAATTAGATCACTAACTTCTAGATGATAACATTTGAAGCAGGTGGATCTATGACTCATAGACAACTCAGACACATAAGGAAATAGCTACTTCTAGAATCACACCTAGAGACTAACAATGACAACTCACAACAACACATGGCAACATTACTTCCAACATATATTATAATAACAAAAAATGGAATATATTAATTATTCTTGTATGGTTTTGAAATTTCTTATGTATTAAGGATATGAACCCATTGATGTAATAAATTCCTATGAGAAAATCAAGGGAGTTTTATTTCAAGATTTTAGCTAGTTTTTATTTTTCTTTTTTAAACCAAGAGAGTTGGTGGAACATGCCATTTATCTTTGAGAAGTCTAGCATTTATCTTTGATAATTCTAGGGTTAACTAGAGGGAGTGTCGAGATGCTCATTGACTCAATCATTCCCAGATATGCTACAGTTTTGAACTTATAAACCTGTTTTGAATTCAGATGGCCACATATTGTTAAACAAACGCTTAGGGATAGATTAAATACATAGGAAAAAAATTGAAGAATAAGACTATTGCATTAACGACGATTGTAAAATTATACTCTTATGTTCAGAAAATGGAGAAGGTAGCCCATCCCACCACTTCTAGAGCATCAAGATTGCACACGCCCTGATGTTTCTATGAATTGCAAGTTCTTAGTTGTGTGTATACCTTATGAAGCCATGAGTTGGAAGCACCAAGGAGTAGTTGCATAAGAGAAAAAATAAAACGTGGGAAAAAGCAAAGCCACTGGAGAAAGAATAAAAGAAAAGTGAAGCACAGTAGAATCGGATGAGAGTAAAGAACAACATCATTTTTGAAATATATATATATATATATATATATATATATATATATATATATATAACTACAATGAAATAAGCTTCGGGATATCAGGCAAGGGAGAGTGAGTGTCTTAGTTGGATCGATTTATTTCTGTTGGATAGGTTGGATCGTTGAAACTTACACTTATATTATTGAGGAACCTGGAAGTCAGTTAATAAGGTAAAGATATTGGAAGGAAGGAATTTCAGCGGTTCTCGGCAACGAAAAAAGGTAAATTTGCGAGTGAAAGAGGTGTCCTATCAACATTGAACTCCTCTAACAAGGGGAGGGTAATAGCAACATCCTTTGCGATGGTAGGGAGTGAAAACACCAAGTACTTCCATGCGAACAAAGTAGGTCACCAGTTTGAGTCTATGAAATAACTGCTATGCTACCTTCGACTCAACTGCGGATCCTTACCTTAATATAATTCCTTGAGATCGTAATCTTATTTCACGATGAATTATTGACTAATAACCCCAGTATCTCAGTGCTAGTAGTTCAATATAATGTAAGCATCTTTTGTGATCACTCTTTGGTGCGCTTCTTCATCAAACTCTTGGATGTGAGGACTAAATGGTATCTAATGTTATGAAAAATTTACTTACCCATACATGAATGAAAAATGCCCTTATCTAGATGTGACCAAACTATTGTTTCTTTAACCAGATTTAAATGTCGAACAAATACAATGCTTATGCTATACATAAATTTCAACCAAAAACTTTTGACAAATACAATTCTTATGATTAGAAATAATACAATGTAGATTGTACATAGTTGTCATATAACATCCCGCTGAAATCACCTTAACAAACTTCAGCGTAGAGTTTACCACACATCCTAGAAGTGACACTAAATAAGAGAATGATCATAATATCCACAACCAATATTCACCACAAAAGGAATCCTCGAGAAATTATTTTGGCGGTGTCTTCTTCCTGTGAATGTAGATATAAAAGTTTTTCAAGTTGGAGTTTACCACACATCCTAGAAGTGACACTAAATAAGAGAATGATCATAATATCCACAACCAATATTCACCACAAAAGGAATCCTCGAGAAATTATTTTGGCGGTGTCTTCTTCCTGTGAATGTAGATATAAAAGTTTTTCAAGTTGAATATACAAAAAAAATCAAATGTGTGGGACCTCGATAAAGTCATTTAGGGCCCAACGCTCTCACTATCCTGCTTGACTAAAAAATTCCCATCAATTTAGTTTATTGCTCACCCCATTGAAGTTGTCTTCAATCTTGATATTGGTGGTGGCCCAGGTCCCGGTGCTGAAGTAATAGTGACTCCTTTTTGTCATTGTGTGCATGGGTTCCCAAGAAATAACATTCGTTTTACCTGCTAGTAATAATGGTAAGAGATATATTTTTTAGTGCCCTTGATACTTATCCTTCCAGATATAGCATTTAAACTATAAAATCATATTTTATCTTAATTATTGTCATTTTCAAAAAAATCCTATTTTTTAAAATATATTATCATCTAAATATTAGACGGTTCAAGAGCTTCTTTCTGTCATTGTCATTTGAATCGTATGGTTCTCTAATGTAAACAACCTACCTATGTAGAATATGATGTCACGATGCTAACCTATGTGGCAAGTGTTATAAACGTGTCAAAGAGAAGCAAGTGTGAGTGAAAAAGGATCCTCATGGATATCCAGGACGTGACAACCCACCGTGTTATTTTTCTATGAATCCTTTGCTCTTCATTACTTTAAATATTCATCCTTTCAAATTTTTAGTAAATTAGGGAATACAAGAGGATAAACAGTGTTCATCCCTCTCAACTTCTAAAGAAATTAGGGGATACAGAAGCACAAACAATGCTTAGCCTTCTGAATTCAATTGTATTGATACAGTTGAATATATATTGAAATCAATACTAGTAATTTGAATATGGTTGCGGAGCTGAAATGGGATATTATCAATGTGGTGGTGTTAGTTATTTTGGCCAGTTTTTTTATTACCGTATTTCAAGCGGCTTCAGCTGAGTTTGCTGGATAAATTAATGGAAAACAATAAGATTGGACATGTGGACGAGAAGGCCTGAGAGGCCATGGAAATGAGTGATAAAATAATCGAAGGTGGAGGTACAACATCACGGGATACAGTCAAAAGTTGGGCTAATGTGGCCTCTGAAAATTTACCTAAACCCTTCAGTTTGAAGAAGGCAACAACGCCGACTTCTAGCTTCCCATAAGGCCTAGACAGAAATATTATATGGCCATTTAGTTTCATTTAAATGCACAATTAACAAGGTACATGGCTCTGATTTGGGAGTTAACTCTGCAATATATCACAAACACCAGAGGGGAATTTTGTTTACTCATGTATGGTAACTTGAAGACTTATCACAGAGACTGTAGGGTGGTGGAACCAGGTGTTCAGGTATGCAAAATTTTCTAGTTTTGCACTGATTCTAGCTAGAGTTGGTTGGTCATGCTTTGTAAATCGCATCAATAGCCTCTGTGTGTAGATTGGGATTTATTGTTTTCTTTCTCTGAGCCCAATGTGAAGGAGAAAAACTCTATATTTGACTCATTATTTTAATTTGTTTCATCATTTGTTTTTTATCTTTTATTTGAGCATATGCGTTATGGCTAAATTCAATTTTCGATTGGGATTTCACATGGAGGGGTTAGTTTGGTAATTAGGTTTTGAGAAGCTTTGAAATGTTTGAAGTCCTTGTTTGTAAGTAATCAAGCGTATATGGATTCCATGTAAGTTGTTTCATGAATTCAGATTAAGATCTTGTAAAATATCATATTTCTGTTTTTTGTCTGGTTTATTTGAAGAAAGTTTTGGCATGTGTTATGGAGTGAATGTACTTTAATATCATTGGTTTTGTTTGGGGATTCAACCTATTTGGATTATGGTAGGCCTAACACTTCACACACAGGGCAGAAGTGCAACCTTAGCCATTCATTTTTACGAAAATTTGTAGTTATGTATAAGCTTTAGCAACATGTGGTTAGTTGTGCTCTATAAATTGCATCGATCAAAATTGTATTTATTTGGTTGTGTTTTTCTACATTTTTTTTTTTTTTTGAGCATTGTGTTTTTTTTTTTTTTTTCTTTTTCTTTTTTTTTTAACTTGGGGAGAAAATCTCTATAAATTAAATGAGGTTTTGATTTCATTTCACAAGAAATTTGCAGGGTCTTTGACATCTTGACAAAGAGAAAAAACAAACTTCGTCATGGGAAGAATGGAAGGGGACTTTGCGACATTGAAGGAGAGCTGAATTTGTGAAGTTGAAGGGGGAGGAATTTGAGTGCTACATGCAACAATACTCGACTCTCGATATATCTATTGAACTCTTGTTAGGGGCAACAAGAAATAGATTGTGGAAGTCGAATTGCATGGACTCTATTGTGGCATGAACATTTCGTGTTAGGTGGCATGAAAATTTACCTAACATTTACCTTCAGCAAGTATGCAAAGGGACCTCCACCCAAATTCTTCCATGTGTCACAAATTTTTCATGGAGTGTGGAATATTTTCATTCGATGGAGGAGGACGAAAATCAAGGCTTGTGATTGGCTAGCATGAACAATGTTTACTCATGGAGGGTGGAAGAATTTCATTTGATGAAGGAGGATGAAAATCAAGGCTTGTGATTGGCTGGGGTGAACAGTGTCTGCTCATGGAGGGTGGCACATTTCATTCGATGAAGAAGGACTAAAATCAAGGCTTGTGATTGGCTGGGGTGAACAATGTCTGCTCATGGAGGGTGACAGATTTTCATTCGATGAAGGAGGATGAAAATCAAGGCTTGTGATTGGCTAGGGTGAACAATGTCTTCTCAAACACCTATCAGCATAATTAAAATGAGAAAAAAAACACATTAATAATGAAAATACAATAATTTTAGCTTTTGTATTTGATCCTTGTTTTAAAAAAAAAACCCTAGAATAATTGTCACAAACTGAGAATTCTAAACCATCTCTTAGTTTTTTATCTTTACTTTTTTTTATCATCTTGTTTATGATTTTATTCCCCATCCCTATACATACATATATAGCCACTTGCCTAGAAGATGGAAGCAACATGTCACCTGGAAGATGGAAGCAACATGAGATCCTCAATGGCATTTATCAGAATTTACAGCGCTAGTCAGTTGAATAGGAAGAACTAGAGCAATAATTGTGTGGGGATATCAGTGGGAAAACGATATATATAGCCACTAGCCTTGAATAAGGAAGCGCCATCAACTCTTCATTGGGATTATGAGAACTTGCATCGCCTTTCTGATTGAAGGACAAATATGGGGATCTAGATGCGAGCAGGCAAGTCCTAAAATCATTGCTCGTTTCATCTGTTCTTCATCAAAATATCCTTCCAATTTTGGATCTGTCACCTTAGTGACTTTTCCCTGCCCATAAAGATTCCATATCCAATCTATTAAATTCTCTTGTGCTAATTGCGCATTACACTCCAAAACCCGCTTCCCACTGGCCACCTCCAACACAATGATCCCGAAACTGAAAACATTTGATTTTGCAGTGGCCTTGCCAAGACAGCCACATTTAGGCGCTCAATAGCCAAGATTCCCTGCCAGGTTGGTAGTGATGGACAAATATGTCTCGTCGTGACCAATGAGTCAGCCAAGGCCGAATTCACCTAGACGGGCATTGAAGTCCCCATCGAGCATAAATTTTTTTGGCTTAATGTCCTAGTGGAGTAGTCTTTTCTCCCATTCTTCATGTTGGTACAAAAATTTCGAAGCTAGGCCACATAATATTCTATGCCTCCGAGCCCAATTCAAAAAGGGTTGATTCTGATAGTGATCCCCTAGCTGCTTGAAGATGAGCTTGTCGAGGCTCCCATCGGGCATGTAGTGATACACAAGCAGTAGGTCGTCATGCTCACAATAGCACCCCTGGTGTCACAACCCCAATTCTTTTATCCCGAATTGAGCTACATGCAACACCAACTAAATGAATCAACCCATTAGTTTCCTTTACATTTTCCGGACTACGCCTACTTACTTCATCATTTACCATTATTAAATAGTTTAGTGTGGAATTACTTAACTAGAATAATCACAACATCCTTTTAATGACAAATATACATTCTTTATCTAATAACTCAATTTATGTAAAAATCTATAATTTACAATTTTTCCCAGGGAAAAAAATTCGACCTGTTTCATAAAAGCTACAAGTCTCGAGCACGCTGCCTGGCCGATCAGCCTATTGCACGACTTGATCGCAGCTACCCCCACTCAGCTCGGCGCAACCCTAGGAACTCAACCTAACCCTAGGCACTTGGCCAACACATCGTGTGGCCCGCACTGCTTACCCGCGGCATGTCCGACATGCAGACCTCCGTGTAGACCCGCCCAAACTTGTGTTGATGTGCCCTGCCTGTCTGAATGCTCCTCTATGTAGACCCACACACCTGCGGTCACTACGCTCGGTGTGTCAGTGCTCACTTGGAGTCGTGTCAGTTCGACCCGCCCACCTGCGATCACCCGCCTAACTCTCCGCTACATTAAGAACCGCCCAACCCACAGGGTCATATTTTCCCAACCTTCGTTCGACTCTCTGTTTTCATTGTGTTCGGTCGTTTACTTGTTTCTTTGCAGTGGTGCCTCCTCCTGATATATATATTACCTTAGCCCTAGGAGGGGGCTCCGCTCATGTCAAGCCAACTGATGACTCCTGCCTCTCCAACATAATATCCCGTCGGATCTCCCCCATTCACATCAACCCATCGTTCACGTCCGCCTGTTCACAATAGCCCATCGCCTGATGGACTCCCCCTATAAACTTGGTCATCTACACGCACCCAACACTTAGTCATTTCTTTGTTGGCCCCCTAGCTTGTCGATTAAGTGTCCTCGCCCTGGCTCCTTGTTTAAATGCAACCACCAAAACTCGTCGGGTAAATGCACCCATCCGCTCGTCTGTTATGCGTGCACTCGCCCAACTCTTCTATTAAACGTGCCTCTCGACTCATCCACTAACTCATCAATTAAACGCATCTAGGTTGGGCTCCTGATCGCCCAAGTGCGACGGTGATGACTCGGGGGCCTAACAACCTCCCCGACCAGAAGCCATTATCGTCCTTGGTGTTGCGTTGTGTTATATCTTTCCATGACTAGTCCACATAGTTAACCGGGGGGTTAGAGCGGGGGTGAAGCCCCCCTTCGTTGCGCAATTGTGTAGCATGGGGGGGGGGGTCATAGGGGGTTTGAGGTGTACCCGTAACCCCACTTTATGTGTCCAGGGAAGCACCTTAGAAAATTTTGGTTTTGGACCTTATGTTAGGTTGGGTAGACCCACCTATGGTTTTGTGCATGATTTTCGCACATGGTTTTTGGATGCAATGGTTTTTGGTCCATGGTAGTGGATGCGATGGTTTTTGGTCCATGGTATTGGATGCTTCAGCATGTATAAATATGTATAACATTGAAAGGAAAATAATGAAAAATCAAGCTGGTAGTCCCGTTTTGGGATCCAGGGGAAATCTTTGTGTATATGTGTTTTATGTGTTATGCTCTCGTATTATTTATTTTCTATGTTTTAGGGTTTGTATGTAGGTAATTTTTGTATGGGGTTAAAACCTACACTTGGTATCATATTTGTTTTGGCTTCAAGGGGACGCCTTTGTTGCTGAGGGGTTTCGCTCGGGCCTATAGTAGATCTTGTTCAGTGGGAGATCTACGAGATTGATTCTGGTGGTGAAAGAAGATGGCAAGCAGTGGAAAGATAAACATCGAGAAATTTAATGGTCAGAGTTTTGAGTTGTGAAACTCAAGATGGAGGATCTGTTGGTGGATAAAGATCAGTGGATCACGGTAGATCCGGGTACTAAACCAACGGGAGTGCTCGATGAAGAATGGAAGAAGTTGGATCGGAAGGCAAAGAGCACAATACAATTGTGTGTCTCAGATTCAATATTGCTGAATGTATCAGGGGAAGCTAAGGTGAAGGCTTTGTGGGACAAGTTAGGGACATTGTACCAATCTAAGTCTCTGGTGAATAAACTGTTCATGCGGAAAAAGTTGTATAAACTGAGGATGAAAGATGGAGACTCAGTGACAGAGCATCTGAACGCATTTAATACTGTCGTAAGTCAGTTAGCATCTATTGATATAAAAATTTCAATCAAGATAAGTGCATTAGTTTGTTGTGTTCTCTACCAGATTCGTGGGATAGTCTGGTTATTGTAATAGGTAGCAATGCAACTGCCTTGCAATTTGATGAAATAGTCTCAGCCTTGCTGACAGAGGAGATGAGATGGAAAAATATGGAGAGCAAGAATGGTGATGCCTTTTCTATATGAGGACGGTCCCATAACAAAAAAAAAAATAAGTCATTGAGTGGGAGATATAAATCTAGAGGGAGATCTAAATCTCTAGGAAAACCTGTAAAGGCGGTGTGATGGAAATGCAGAAAGGAAGGGCACTACAAAAGGGACTGTAAATATAAAGCTCCTGATAAAGGAAAGGTATCTGACGATGCTCCTTCTGCAGAGGTGAAAACCACCTCAGATGAAAGTGGGGATGTGTATTTGGCTTCTTCAAGTACACATGTAGATCATGAGCCATGGTTGATTGACTCAGGTGCATCCTTTCACTTCACTCCCCATAGAGAGTGGTTTTGTGAGTATGAGAAATGCGATGGTGGTGATGTCTTCTTAGGGGATGATAGGAAGGCTAGAATCATTGGTCGCGGAAAAGTAAACTTGAGGTTGCAAGGTGGAAGGGTTAGAACACTTCCAGGTGTTCTTCATATTCTTGCATTGGCCAGAAATCTGATTTCTGTAAGCAAGATGGATGATGCAGGTGTAAAAACATTGTTCAAGAAGGATACCTGCATAATGGTTCGGGGAGCATCGGTATTGATGCGGGGAGTTCGAATTGGAACTCTGTACAAGCTGCAAGGTAGCACTGTTATTGATGGGTGCAACAGTTCTGTGGTTCTTGAAAGTGGAGCATAAAATCTAGTGGCCTCTAGAGAGAAGACCATGTTGTGGCATCAAAGGCTTGGACATATTGGAGAGAAAGGCCTTCGAATACTTCATGGTAAAGGTATGAGTAATAACTCTCTGGATTTTGATTTATGTGAAAATTGTGTATATGGGAAGCAGAATTGGGTGATTTTCCCCTCTGGCAGTAAGAGGGCGAAACAGATATTAGAACTTGTGCATAGTGATGTGTTTGGACCTATGAAGGTTCCATCACTGGGTAAGTCTGTGTACTATGTATCATTTATAGATGACTTCTCAAGGAATACATGGATATATTTCCTTAAGAATAAATCTGAAGCCTTTGATAGGTTTAAAGAATTTAAGGCTCTCGTGGAAAATCAGACAGAGAAGAAGATAAAGGTGTTGAGGACAAATAATGGTGGAGAGTTTTGCAGTAAGGAATTTGAAGAATTCTGTAAGAAGTGTGGTATAGCATGAAAAAAGACTACTCCATATACACCTCAACAAAATGGAGTTGCAGAAATAATGAATAAGACATTGATGGAAAGGGCAAGAAGCATGCTCAGGGGTGCTGGGTTAGGATAGGAATTCTGGGCAAAGGCGGTGGATACTGCATGTTACCTGGTCAATAGGTCACCTTCATCAGCATTGGAGGATAAGACTCCACAAGAGGTATGCACTGGTAAGAAACCCTCTCTTTCACATCTGATGGTATTTGGACGTGATGCATATGTACATGTTCCAAAGGAAAAATGAACCAAGTTGGATAGTAAATTTGAAAAGTGCATCTTTATTGGGTATAAGGATGGTTTAAAGGGTTATAAGCTTTGGAACCCAGTCACATGGAAGGTTGTGTATAGCCGAGATGTGGTGTTCAGAGAGGTAAAAGATGTTATTAAACATGAAGTCCAACCAAAGGAACCTGAGAAGATAGAGTTTGAGCTTAAGGAGGAAGAATCAAACTCTACAATAGAGGAGGAATCAAAAGATGAAGAGCCATAAACTCCGGGTGTGAGAAGATCAGTTCGAGAAAGAAGGAAACCAGAAAGGTATAGTCCATCTGCTTTTTGTTTAAATTTTGCTTTATCTATTATTGACGATGATCCTAGAACTATGAAGGAAGCAGTAGATTCAGAGGATGACAAACTCTAGAAAGAGGCCATGGCTGATGAAATGGCATCTTTGCACAAAAATGAGGCTTGGGATCTAGTGGAGTTTTCGGCTGGAAGGAAACCCATTGGCAGAAAATGGGTGTTCAAGAAGAAGACAAATGTAAAAGGAAAGGTGGAGAAATACAAAGCTCGATTGGTAGCAAAAGGTTATTCCCAGGTGCCGGGAATTGATTTTGATGATATTTTTTCTCTTGTTGCCAAGGTAACTTCTATTAGATTACTTTTATCTGTTGCTGCTGCTTTTGATTTTGAGGTAGAACAGATGGATGTGAAGACAACATTTCTTCATGGGGATCTGGAAGAGGAAATATACATGAAGCAACCTGAAGGCTTTGCGGTGAAGGGTAAGAAAGAACTGGTATGCAAGTTAAAGAAGTCTCTGTATGGGTTAAAACAGTCACCAAGGATGTGGTATTAAAAATTTGATACATTTATACGGGGACTTGGCTTCACCAGAAGCAAAGCAAATCATTGTGTGTATTTTAAATTAATTGGTGACCGTGTTATTTATCTGGTCTTGTATGTGGATGATATGTTACTGGTTGGAAATGACAAAAAAAATATCCAGGATTTGAAAACCCAATTGTCCTCCAAATTCGACATGAAAGATATTGGTGCTGCAAACTATATTTTGGGCATGAAAATTAAAAGAGATCGGGCAAAGAGGAAGCTCTAATTAAACTAGAGGAAGTATGTCAAGACAATACTGCAGAGGTTTAATATGCAGGATAGTAAACAGGTGAAGGTTCCTATTCCTATAGCTGTGAGGTTATCTGCTGAACAGTGTCCCAAGACACAGGAAGAGGAAGAGGAAATGTCCCATGTTCCATATGCAAGTGTAGTCGGTAGCTTGATGTATGCAATGGTCTATACTAGACCAGACATTGCACATGCAGTGGGAGTATTGAGCAAGTTTATGTCAAAAACAAGGAAGGAGCACTAGACAGCAGTGAAGCGGGTTTTTAGGTATTTGTGTGGCACTAGTGATTATGGTTTGTGCTATTAAGGAAGATCAATATTGGACAAAATGTTGGATATTCGTGGCTTTGTTGATGCAGACTCGGATGGAGATCTGGATCAGAGAAGATCTACAAGTGGTTATGTGTTTAACCTATTTGTAGGTGCAGTCAGTTGGATGAGTAAGAAACAATCTGTAGTGGCACTATCAACTACAGAGGTAGAATACATGGCAGCCACTCATGCAAGCAAGGAAGCAGTTTGGTTGGAGAGATTGTGTTCAAGTATGGGGCTAGTATAGGGAACTATAAGGATAGATTGTGACAGCCAAAGTGCAATTTTCTTGGCAAAGAACCCCACATATCATTCAAAGACAAAGCACATTGATGTTCAGTATGACTTTGTGAGGGATATGATAGAAGACAAAAAAGTGTTGCTGGTAAAGGTAGACACTTTGAAGAATATTGTAGATGCATTGACAAAATCTGTGAGCTCTAAGAAGTTCTCTTGGTGTAGAGAGGCAATGGGCATTTCAGGGTTGGAAAAATGACTAAGCTCTCTTGTGCCCCCTTGTGGAAAGAAAATAACAAGTGGGAGAATTTTGCGTTGTGTTATATTCTTTCCATGACTAGTCCACGTAGTTAACTGGGGGGTTAGAGGGGGGCGGAGCCCCCCTTCATTGCGCCAATTGTGTAGCGGGGGGAGGTCACATGGGACGGACCCACCTATGGTTTTGTGCATGATTTTCGCACATTTTTTTGGACACGATGGTTTTTGGTCCATGGTATTGGATGCTTCGGCATGTATAAAAATATATTATATCATTGAAAGGAAAATAATGAAAAATCAAGCCAGTAGTCCCGGTTTTGGGATGCAGGGGAAATCTTTGTGTATATGTGTTATGCTCTCGCATTATTTATTTTCCGCATTTTAGAATTCATGTGCAGGTAATTTCTGTACGGGGTTAACACCTACACCTGGAAATCCGGCTACTCTCATCAACTCAACATCATACTCAACAATCTCTTTCCTCCATCTCCACAGTGAATCCTTCGTCTCCCAACTACTCTCCTCCGATGTGTTCTTCCAGTTAACAAGGAACTCCCATCATGTTGTGTTACCAACACCCATAGTCTGTAGATCTAGAATTGTCTATAGAACAAGGTATGGTCTATCCACAATCCCGGTTGGTCCTCTCAGTGGTTCTGTCCTTTCAGGCTGATGTGCATCAAGTCAACGTCTCTTGAGTTGACTCATATGGAACACAAGATGTTTCGAATGCATGTGGTTCGGAAGCTCCGACCCATAGGAAACGTCTCGAACTCACTTCTTTATCCGGAATGGCCCTTCATACTTCCTCGTCAAAGATCTCACAATCCCTTTCGGTGGCTAAAACTGATCTTCAGTTATCCTCAGAAAAACCATATCCCCAACATTGAAGTGTGCGTCCTATCTATCCTTATCTGCCCATTTCTTCATCGTCCTTACATCTTCATGCAAGTGCACCCATGCTAATTCCAAGGTCTCCTCCCATGCTGTCAAGAATCTCTTCGCATGTGGACTCCTCATAAATCCACTCGATAACACAGTGTGTGGAGAAAATGTCACCTTTCCATTTACCAACGCAAATGGACTATACTCGGTTGTGGAACTCTTCTGCATATTGTAGCTAAAATGAGCCACATCTAAGACTTAAGGCCAAATCTTTTGATCAACTATCACATAATGTCTCAAATGGTCCTCCAACAGTCCATTAATTCGTTCAGTTTTCCCATCTTTCTACAGATGGTAACTCAAACTCTGCAGCAACTTTGTCTTGACCAACTCAAAAAAAAATTTGGACCCTATATTAGGTTGGGCGAACCTACCTATGGTTTTGTGCATGGTTTTCGCACATGGTTTTGGACGCGATGGTTTTCGGTCCATGGTATTGGATGCTTCGGGATGTATAAATATGTATTAAAATTGAACGGAACATAATGAAAAATCAAGCTGGTAGTCCCAGTTTTTGGATCCAAGGGAAAATCTTTGTGTATATGTGTTTTATGTGTTATGCTCTCGCGTTGTTTATTTTCGGTATTTTAAGAATTCGTATGTAGGTAATTTCTGTACGGGGTTAAAGCTACTATGGCGGGATACATGGTAAATCTTGAGGGTGGAAACTGGAAAATTCCTCAAAGTATTGGTGAAGGAATCCGAAGGCATCCAAGCTTGTTTAGGGCCTAGTGATAGCTTGACCATTTTTGGTGGTATTGCGGT
Source organism: Pinus tabuliformis (assembly GCA_031772625.1). Lineage (NCBI taxonomy): Eukaryota > Viridiplantae > Streptophyta > Pinopsida > Pinales > Pinaceae > Pinus > Pinus tabuliformis. The sequence continues at coordinate 1,229,576,946 of CM062804.1, forward strand.
AAAGCCTGGTAGTGTATGTTTATTTGTTTGGGCCTAGGAATCCCTTGACTGGTAATGGCAAGATATGTAGTAAAGCCTGAGGAAGCCCTGGTTATTTTGTTATGAGTCCCACATTCATGCTTGAAATATGGCACGGGGGTGATTGGCTGAAAGAAATATTTGGTTCAGCCTAATCTATGGTCGGGTGGTACATGGAAGTCCTTGACTTGGTTTGCTTTTGCATATGTTAAAAAGATATCCCTTCCTCTTGTATTTCATGAATATTTATACTTGTCAGTATGTGCTTTGATGGTTGATTTATCATTGTTATTATTCTGATTATAAGCATGGTTTTATGACACGCTATAATTAGGGCTCTCATCATGTTTGTATTAACAAATGAATGGTTAATGAATGTATGGCCTAATAGATGATAATGCGCTATTGAGAGAAGATATCAAACCTTCTTGACAATTATTAAATAAGTATGTGACCCCTATGTTCAAATTTACATTTATAACATGTAGATTACATGTTCTCAATGTGTTTGACGAAATACCTGTCATGGTTAGGCTTGGTTAGGCTAAGTCCTTGATCAAGTTTTGTGTTGGAAGCTTTGTCTTTGTGCCATTTATTATTTTGGAAAGTTAAATCGGTTTCTGTTAAGAGGTCTCGAGACTAGCCCTAAAAAAATTGGCTCAGATCTCGAGGTCACAGGTAGATAATTAGGAGAAAAATATTATGGTCGCTCCCTTGCAGCCTTATGCATGCGATTGGAAGGTTAGAGTCGAATTTATGCAGTGTTCGACCAACGTCTAGGAGTCTAGGCCACTAAAAAATAATTTTAACTTAAGGTCTGGGCACCTGGAAGGGTGGTTTAGCTCTTGGGGATCCTATAGCACCTGAGGGAAGTCAGTAAAATTTTTGTGTGTTAATTGCACTTCCTTAACTACACTTGGGAAGTTGAGTCATATCATAGTAACTCTCTGTCACATATTTACCCCGGTGGACCGATATACTTGTGTAAGTGTGGGAGGAGGGTGTTACAACTAGTGAGCTTGGGGGCATCACATCCTGCAGCTTCCAAATACTCTTCTATCTTATCAATGTAAATGCCAAAAAAGGATGGGCGATGGACACACTTCATTGAACGTTGAAGATTATCTATTGCGCATCCCCTGATGATGGACTCACTTGGCAGTCCGAAACGTTGGGTTCAAAAAACTCCTCAACAGGTAATTCCTCCTCTATCTAAAACGATCTCCACCTGTATGGATTCTCTATTTAACAACTTTGATATTGCAATTAAATTTTTCTGACCAACCCTCGATGGTCTTAAGATTGGAAATAAAATTCTCCTATAGCCTAGTCAGAACAAGCCATAAATTAAGAGAAAACATGATCTCTTCCAACCTCTTCCATAGCTTATCTCGAGGAACTGTGCCAAAAGATTTTCTAAAGCCAACAAAACAACATAAGAGATCAATTATTGTTGTGACATTCCTCCACATGATCCTAAGAGTAACAAGATCGTCTATAGTTGAGGGATGTCTCCTAAATCTAGCTTCCCTTTTAGATTTATTTTCCTTTGATTTCAAGCCAACAACTAATTTTATTTTCTAAAATGAGCCAATACAATCTGGCTAAAATGTGGCTAATCACAATGATCCTATAGTTAGAGGGAATGTTTTTATCCCACTTTTAAAGTTAGGCACAATAAGACTTTGCATCGAAGGCTCAGGAAAACCTTGTTTCACTTTCAATTATTACTATAACTTAACATTAATACTAAAATAATAATTAAGTATCAATATTAAGATTGTAACATTATTTAATCCAATAATGTAATATTAGTTTGAGATAAAGTCAATAAATTTACATTGTATTTGATTAGAGTCAACTTTTGAAGAAAGCACTACTTCTTACTCAAGAAATAGCTAATTGAACATTTTACCATGGTAACTATACTCAACAAAAGCCTAGTGTTTTATTCCATTAGGACAACTAACAAATAATAACGATTATTCATTCTTTTAATCCCGTCTGATAGCTAACTATGAAGAATCGTGAGAACATTTCATAAACCTAAGCACTTATGCTTCAAAAGTTACATTATGTTTCAAATCTACTTGTTATTAACCCTGATACATGGTTTTTAATAACTCACAGAGTAAATATAATTATATATTTAGTAAATGTGAATTAATAAACATGAAAGAAAGTTATTATATATATCTATTGATTTAGAGGAGAAGATGATAATATGTTAACATCTTTCATTCTTAATTATACTATTATGATTTGTAAGTGAAAATAAAGTAATAATGACCATGTGTTAACTTTCAATAATAAAATCACCTGACCATAATGATTAATAATAAAAATTATATTATAGAATATAACACAATTAAAAATAAATTTAAGTTTTATATTATTATTATTAAAATTATGGTTAAATATAACTTTATAATAGGATTAAAAAGATATGTGGATAAAAATACTAGGGAACGTAAGGCTAAGTTTAACAAACATTTTTTGGGGCTGGCCATAAGGAAATGGGAGGAAATTAAGGCATCCATAAAATGCAAAAGATAAGATTGTGTGAAAGGGTGAAGGTTGGGTTAGGAACGTTGTCTAGACACCAAATATTTTAGGTTGGTAAAAAATTACTAGTTAGTAAAGGTTATAGTTAGATATTAGAATTAGTTAGTAAAGGTTATAGTTAGATATTAGAATCAGGTATGCTAGTGGGTTCATTTAATGTTAATTATGCTAGTGGTTTCGGGGCAATGATAACAATTTTTAGTTTACTCGTATTTAAATAGTGAGACTTAATTTATAAGAATCAGATCGATATTATATGAAACGAGGTATTGGTTTCCTTGGTGATATAATTTTACTAATAATAAATATATTTTACTTTTATATAATATAAATTAATAAACTTTATTTATTTGCTATAGGTAGATAGATTATTAAAAATTTAATATTATTATAAAAATAATATTAATATTTAAAATTATAAAGTTAATAAATAATAATATTTTTAATATAAAAATTAATTATATCGACTTTTACTAAGTAAATTATGGTAATTTTTGCCCAATTTAGCATTAGAAATTGACTACGTTGTCTTGCTGACAAATTGATTAGGTTGATTTTGACAAATTGATCATCTGCCCAGAATTTCATTGGTCGATTTGACAAATCAACTATTACAAATTGAGTACATAGACTTTCGTTAATTCATTTTGAAAAACTGAACATTACGAATTGACTACATTGACTTTGATTACTAGACTTCCAAGAATTGTTTATTAAAAATGGACAACAATGACTTTGATTCAAATTGATTTTGACAAATTGGTTTTTTTGATAGGAAGTCAAATTAATTGTGATTGACTTTGACATAAATTTATATACTTGAAAAGGAGAGGATTCAAATTAATTATGAATACTCCCACTTTTAGTGAAATTTAACATGCTTAGGAAGTACTGTTAAATGTAGAAGATTCAACTTAATTATGATTAGGTTGACTTTGAAATTGAATTTGTTTGAGAAGAATGGTAAGTGTACACCGTAGACTAGCGGGCAGATGGCTTGTGTGATATGACTTCTATAGCGTCCTAAATTTGGTCCACCTTGCCAACTAAGTAAGGTGAGAGTCTTGGTCCACCTTGGAAACTAAGTAAGTTGAGAGTCGAAAATGAGAGGATTCAATTTGATTACGATTATTTTTATTTTGACTTAAATTTGAAAAGTGGAGATATTAGTAATTTTTTTAATTATAAAATTATTATGATTGATTTTATGTTTGTAAAGTTGTTTAACGATATGGTAGAAAATAGAATAAGTAAGCGGGTTAGAAAGGGCAAAAGTGTAAGTAAATTTTAGGCCAAAACATTCTACACACGTTGACACATATTATTGAAAAGGTTTGGGGGAAGAAAAAGTATTTTGCTGTTTTGTTGACTTCAAAAAGGGATTTCACAGGGTCTCTAGAGATAAGTTGTAAAGTAGAATGGAAAAACTTGAAATTCCTTTACATTATAGAGTTGTTATCCAAGGCTTAATGAAGAGGTGAAAGTCAAAATTAGAACTTCAATAGACATTTCACAAAGCTTTAGAAGTGACATCAGAGCCAAGCGACGCTTCCCTTTATCCCCTACTCTTTTTGGTTTATATATAGATAGATTGGAAGAGTGGCTAAATCTGCAAGGTGGGGATGGTGTTCCGTTGGGGAAGTTTGTGATAAAGTTTCTTTTATATGTTGATGGTCTTGTATTGATTGCAAATGCACCTATATGCCCTTAAGCATTTTTGTGAAGCAGTGGGGATGCAAGTCAATACCAACAATACCAAAATAATGATTTTTTCAAATAAAAAGAAGTAGAGCCATCATATGTTCTTCTTTGAAGGCAACATACTTGAAGAAGTAAATGAATACAAGTACCTTGGGATTGATTTCAACAAGAAGCTTCATTGGGAGGACTCCAGAAAGAAGAGAGTTTTAGGAGCGTGGAAAGCATTATATGCTCTTCAAAAGAGATGTAGAGAGGCAGAGTTATGGGATTGGAAAATGATTAAAGTGTTTTTTGGGCTCCTAGTTTGTCCAGTGATATTATATGGGTGTGAACTATGGGCTACGAGCATCCCTGTGTTAAAATGGAAGCAAATTTAGAAAATCCAAAAATGCTTGATAATGAACAATTTTAAAATAAAAAGTTAGGTTCCTTATGAGATAATGTTGAGTGAAATAGGGGCAACTCCCATCAAGACAATTGGTATGGTGTCTCATAAGGTACCTACATAGAATTGAGCAAATAGGAGAAGGTATATGACCTAAAGTTATCTTCAATGAAGGAATGAGTGAAAGAAAGAAACCATGGATGAGATAAAACAACAAATAGATGCAAAAATGGAATATTTACCTCAATGCGAGTCACACAAATAGCAAGGAGGTAAAGGGTTTTGTTACTGAGAAGTTTCTTAAACCTATATGGGGAAAATAGTTGGGTAGAAAGAAGAAGTACTATGTTTAGGAATTCAACCCCACTTGTGATCTCCAACAAAAAGAATACATTGGAGCTAGCATTCTATCGAGAGAAAAGATTCTTATTGTTCAATTAAGAACTAACTCACATCAATTACGGTGCGAAATGGGTCGGTGGAAAAGACCTAAAGAAGCTTGGGAATAACGGGTGTGTGCTGTTTGCTCTTATGTGGTAGTGGAATTGGAAAAACATTTCATTTTGGAATGTGATGCTTTCAGAGACAATTAAAATCAGTTCCTTGACATTATCCTTTTAATAAGAGGACAAGGTTGGATCAGGTCATTATTAATTTGAATAATAAAAAGATTGAATTACAAAAAGTGAAGAAAAAAGAAATCTGTTACTCCTATAAACTATTTCTAATCTGTTTAAAATTTCATTCATTCAAAGTCAAGTTAATTATGATTAAGTTTCCTTTGAAATTTAATAGGTTTGAGAAGAATGGTAAGTGTACATTGCAGGCTAACGGGTGGATTGCTTGCCCAATATGACTTCGATAGCTTTCCAATTTTTGTCGTCCTTGCAAGCTAAGTAGTGAGCCTTTAACGGTTTGTTTCTTATAGGTGTAGAAGCCATTGTTATAGATTTATGCAACATTCATTTCCAATCTGATCGGTGACGGATATTCAGATATTCTTCTGGACTGTTGTTTTAGCTTTTGGTGTAATTATCATGGGCGGTGCCTGGGCGTTCCTGTTTCCAGTCCTGGCATTCATCACGCAGCTTGCAGAGTCCCATGGAAACACTACACGTTTCTTCTTCCCGTCATTTGGCAACAATAACAGCAGGCAGTTGATATACATGGGTAATGCTTCATTTTCCCCTTCACATGGTTACATCGACCTTACTCCCTCGCCAAACGGTAGTTCTACGGATCAATATTCTCAGTTGCAGAACTGCATCGGAAGGGTTCTCTATCGCCAACCAATCACTGTCTGGCCAGCCACATTTACGACCACCTTCACCATGCGCTTCCGCAGCATCAGCAGTCCCGCTGGACAGGTGAATTTAAATGGAGACGGGCTGGCCTTCGTCATAGTCCCCAATGACAAACCCTTTCTCCCAGACAGCTCTGGACTATATCTTGGCTTATTTGATGAATTAACATACCAAAATACAACCGATCAGCTGGCCATTGAATTTGATACTATCCAAAACCTCTTCGATCCGGACGATAACCATGTCGGCATAGACGTCAAGAGCATCATATCCGACGCGACCGCCAATCTGGAACAATACAGCATCAATATGAAGTCAGGGCGACCGATAAGGGTTCGAATCAGTTACGATGGTTGGAACAAAAACCTGCAGATATACGCCGCCTATGCAGACGGACCAATTCCTTACGCGAGCATCTTGAACCGAACAATCGAGTTATCAAGCACCGTTCCGCGATCAGCCTACCTTGGATTCTCGGCGGCAACAGGTGGTTCTTATGAGATTCAACGTATATTGGACTGGAATTTCAGTTCTGCGAGCTTGCCCGAATGGTCGCTGAATAGAGCGCCCGTCAGTGCATCGAGGTCGGCGGGAAGATCGACAAGGACGGTCCTGAAGGTTAGCCTGCTCGTCTGTTCCATTGCATCCTTATGGGGGCTATTGTCGTGGTTCCTCGGAAAAATTGTGAAAGCAAGAAGAGCTGCCAGGCAGAGCTCAGATCGGGGGCTAAGCGGACAATTATCGATGATAGAGCACCGATCGTCAGCTTCACCCTACGCCCCTCGCCGGTTCTCCTACAAAATTTTGTCCGAAGCGACAAAGAACTTCAGCCAGACGGAAGTGCTGGGAACCGGAGGCTTTGGAAGCGTTTACAGGGGAACCTTGGAAGGCCGAGACGGGGTCACGGCACTGGTGGCAGTGAAAAGAGTGTCCGCCAGGTCGCGACAGGGAAATCGGGAATTCCTCTCGGAGATCGACACCATAGGCCGACTTCGACACAGGAACCTAGTGCGTCTCCAGGGGTGGTGCCACGAGCGTGACGAGCTGCTGCTCGTCTACGACTACATGCCCAACGGAAGCCTCGACAAGATCATCTTCAGGCAGCAAAGTGATCAGCAAGGGAATCAGAATCTGCCTCCTCTGAATTGGGCTCTCAGACATAGCATCTTATGCGGGCTCGCTTCGGCTATCCTGTACCTTCACGAAGAGTGGGAGCAAAAGATCGTTCACCGGGACATTAAACCCAGCAATGTCATGCTCGACGGGGACTTCAATGCCCGTCTGGGTGACTTCGGCCTCGCCCGGCTCATTGAACACGATGACACATCTCCGGCTGTGACCACCAAGCTAGCAGGGACGCCTGGCTACTGGGCACCCGAGTGCGGTTACACAGGCAAGGCCACTTCGGAGTCGGATGTTTATAGTTTCGGTGTCGTCATGTTGGAGGTGGCAAGCGGCAGGCGGGTGGTGGAGCGAAATCCGGTATCAGAAGAGGAGAATTTGATGGATTGGATATGGGGACTTTACCGGCAGGGAAGTGTTACGAATGCGGTGGATTCCAGATTGGAGGGAGATTTTGAGGAAGAACAGATTAAACGAGCCTTGATTTTGGGGCTTGCCTGCACGCATCCGGATCCCCAGTTGCGTCCTTCAATCAGACAAGCGCTGCAGGTTCTCCTAAACCCCAATGAGCAGTTGATGCCGCTTCCCTCTTCGAGGCCATTGGCTATATATGTCGTTTTGCCTCCCATAGCCCCACTTGATTCTCGCTCTACTTCCCGCTATTCAAATGATGTTGGTCGCCCAAAGTCTTCTAGCAGCAGTCGAATGGCATACAGTTCAGATTCCACTTTACATTATGGTAGATAGAGGTGAAACTCGTCACAGTGAATGAATGTATGCTACTGTTGCAACGGATGTATTACTAGTAAAGATACACCGAAGGTATGAAATTCTTTTGGGAAAATCATCAGGCCCAGATTTGGGAAATGCGATATAATTCTGTTAAACCAGAACTTTCTCCTACTTTCAAATTTCCATAACAAGCTTTAGTGTTATGTATTGTAAGTTCCTTCCTGTTATAATTTAATATTCTTTCATCGTACAATCTAATATGATTTTTCACTTTTCCTATACTGAATGACTTCATAATCACCCGAAATTAATAAAATACAAAAAAAAATCCATAACAAGCTTTAGTGATATGTATTGTAAGTACCTTCATGTTCTAATTTAATATTCTTTCATCTTGCAATCCAATATGATTTTTCATTTTTTCCTCAAATGAATGAGTTCATAATCACCATAGATTAATAAAATACAAAAATATTTATATGATTTTTCATTTTTCCTAGAGTGAATGATTTCATAATCACCATCCGAAATCAGTAAAATACAAGAATATTTATTTTCAAATGAAGAATTTGACACCAATTTAGTGATCCGTAGGGACTTGGTCCTATTAATTTTCAACATTTAATCTAAAATCACCATATTTGATATTCATACACTTAAGTGATCATGGTAAAGAATTTTCACTTCTATAATGATATAATAAGTGATTGTGCCAAAAATAGCTCTCTATTAACTATTGTAAACAAGGTTTTAGACTCATTCGTCACAATTACATTCGATTTAGATTCATTCCTCACAATTCCATTCGATCTATTATATGTTTAGTCTAGGCATTTTTCATAGTTATGCCACAGAATTGCGTTTTTAATTCATAGATTTTCAATATTACAGATATGGGTTTATGATATTAAAATATCTCCGTTCATCGAAGGATTCAGCACTTCACTTGCAACTCTGTCACAGAAACTGCCTAGATTCCACCTCTGTTTAGGATTAATTCGTTACAATTACATTCTATACATCGTATGTTTAATATCGGCATGTTTCGTAGTTCTGCCACCGAATTGCGTTTTTAATTCATAGATTTTCAATATCATATATATATATATATAATCTGGCGGATATGGGGCTGCTATGTTCCGTCAATTATTTGATTGTCACGTCTATGTCTCTCTGATTATCATTTTTATCTGGATTGTTGATTTAGTGAATCAGATAAACATAGCGTAGTCAATTATTTGGCCGCGCCTATGTTTATCTGATTACCATTTTTTTGTGGATTGTTATGAATCAGTATATCAAACCATGTCCATCTAATTGTCAAATATTTAAAAAATCAATCATTGAAATAAATTCAAGAAAAATATACCCCTGTAACTCTACAGAAGAAACTGCCTAAATGCCCCCTCTGTTTACTTGCACAACACCGCCCTTGGTAAATCGAAAACCAGCTCAACTCTCTGTACCGGTAGTCCGTCAAAATATAGATTCCCTTCTAAATATCAATATTCAAGTTTTTTGTTGTATTTGATGACGATGACGATGACGACCAATAACATAGATTGGTTAATCGGAGGAGGGATTGGCGTACGTATGAGAGGAGATCCACCATGTTCTGCAGTCATTGCGTACCAAACTTTCCTCCACCTCTCATAAAGGGTCGATATTACATTTTTTTCCACGATTTATATTAATTTTTTTTTCAGAAATTGACGGAATGGAGTTCAATGAGAGAGGGGAAGTCCGGATGAAAGGACGTAGTTACCTAAAACTTGCTGTGCGCTGAGTCTCCTGGTGACATCTCTACAGAGCATCCTGTGTATATGAAGTCTTTGGCAGAGTGAGAAATTGAGAGCCATGGATCTCTTCGGAAGCGAAGGCGTTCACAGAGCACTGCCATGAAGACCGAGCATAGTCAGCGCGCAGTGTGCGGCATGGCCTTGACACATCAACAGTGGACAACAAAAATTGTTTACTTCCATCAACGGCGAAAAACAAAATTAGATGATTGTGGGAACAGATTTAAAAAAAAAAACAAAAACATGGACGATTTTCCAGTGGAAAGACCTTCTGCGTAAAAATGCGACGTGAATTTCGGACAAACCATCCATCCAGTGACTTTATTTCAGCGCAGCGTATGGGAAAACACATGAAATTTGGTTTAATCACGATTCAAATTAAGCGGTGCATGTTATATTTCTTATTTTTTTAACTGTAAAGTGAATGCTCGCTCATATTTGGGCTAGCCCTAGTGGATACCCATGTGCGTCATAACATTCTTCCACTGATTTGTTTTGAATACATATATAATTTTTTTTTTCCTTCGCTTGGTGCACGGTTAAGAGACACACCCATGAGAATAGACCGTACGCAAGATTTGTAATGAGCTAACAAGCGCACGTAGTCCTTACATAGTCCTTACATAACTGCAAGTAGTCCTTACATAACTGCAAATGGTATACAGCCTGTTATAGGGTATTAAATGCCCATATGGAGGCTCTCTTTACCATCTATGTCCATGCCTTTCCATCCATCATCCATCGTTTCTCTAGGAGCTTCACTGCTCATCGCATCAAACGTTTTCCAGGAATGGGGATCCACCACCTCCGCGCTGGCACCCGCTGTGCTGGCGCATTTTCAAACGAACGCTCACGCCAAAGAGCCATTTGCTCCATTCGCGCTCCCGTCGAAACTCCTCTACAACCCCTCTCGAGCATACACTGCATCCCGCTCACGGTGCTAACTCCAGGTCCGCTCACAGTGCTGAATCCCGGGAAGCTCATTCTTGCATCTATAGACAAGTGAAGATATTGCTGATCAGGCGAGGTCGCTCTTCCATTTTTAATTTCCAATTTTAATAGGTAAATTATACTATGTGTTGTTCAACAGAATCAACACTGTTGCTGTTCTCTTGATATATTCGATGTAGAATTCCAACCACAATAGGGGCATCACTAAATTTGGTTAAAATAAAATATGGATCTTTGTAGTGCATTACCATATTCTAAAGAGAAATCTGAGTCCACTGTCCAACCTAAGTCTACTCAACCTCCTCGGGACCTGCACGTGTAAATGCTCAGGGTTAGGAAGCCTTGACAACTCTTAAGGTCACCCTTCTGCTCTTTCCACCTCCCATGAGCTAAAGGAACAGGATAATTTCATTACTTTTGTACAACATTTATCATACATGTATACATTCATCATCTGCTACATTTTCAAGTTTATACAAATTATTAACCCTAATGCCTTAAACAACCCACCATTGTTAATTAGTAATCAGACATAAAGAATACTTTAGCATTAAAAAGAACCTACAAAAGAGTATAGCTTTTATAGGTTTCAATGCATCCAGCAAAAGGAAAGTTGTTTCCATGAGTTGAGTAAAATTCGCATTTTAATTTGATTCGCTTTGGCATTACTTCTCCTGTACACTTTTTCCTACAATCCTTGTCTAGGATTGAAAATCCTCCATCTTCGTATTAAAATCCTTGTCTAGATGTTTTTTTCTTTTATCATGCAAGAAAATAGGACTTCATGATCAGAGTAATTGATTCTAAGTTTATGAAATATACAACTTTAATCTTTTATCTTAGACGGGCACAATAACTTTGGCAAAATGTTGGAAATATGGAACCTATAATAAGCAAATTGAGTGAATGTATATTAATTTGCTTGCATAAATTTAATTCATCTTTGTCCTGCTCTAATTGGCCGAAACATGAGTGCTTATTCGGGTCGTTGCTATTATAAATCGGGCTGGAAAATTTGGATAATTTGACGGTTGAGGAGTATTTGGAAAAAATCGGATGCCTTGCCTCTCTGTCTCTAATATAACAGTGTTTGGCTGGAATTTACTGGTATATCAAGTTTGATGAAACCTTTAAAAACATTGAAGTAAATTATGCAAATTTTGAGTGAATGTTTATTAATTTACTTGCCGCGCTTAAATATTTAAAGTGCAACTTGTGTGAAGAAAATGAGTGATTAATGATAAATCTCCGGGCTAACATTTCTGGATAATTTGTTAGTTTACCTAAAAATTAACGGGCCAATCTTTGTTCTCATAGAAAGTTTTCAATTTGTCATATGCTTCTTTTGCCCTTTTACTTGAGCTACAATCGAATTTTCAATATTCAATACAGTAGTTGCACGGGCTTTTCACTTCTTAACCTTTCAGTTTCTACAACATCTTGTGGTGGTAAAGGCTTGGGGTTAGTATTACTTGCAATGCTCCATGACCCATTTTCTTTGAGCAACATTTACAGCTTGTAGCTTCATAAGCTAAAAGCATCACCTCCAAAAAGCTGCAGCAGGCTTGTATGAGTTGGACATGCTTCCAACCATAGATGCTCACTCATCCCAAAAAAAGATGAAAGGATAAATTGATGTTAATGTTTCTATTGTTGCTACCACCACTATAGTGGAAGCACGGTCAACATATGCACTGATACGATGTAAAAATGAAGACATGAAAAACAAAAACATGAATACTGAAGGACAAAGTTTAAAATGGAGAACACTAAACACACACTCTCATTTTTTATTAATTCAAAATCACAGATTTATACATTAAATAATTGTAACTCATTCCATCTTAGATCTCATTGATTGATCACACTGACTCCTCCAATCAAATTGACTGTTGAGACCTTATTACTTAGATCCAATAGAGATCTTATTCTGATTAACTAGATGAAAGAAATAAGAAAATTCTTACAAATTCCATGAAAATTGGAGGTTATAATCAGGAGATTCCAACATACTAGAGGGCATTTTAAAAAACACAATCAACTAAACTCACTTGGGTTTAGGGCTGTTGCAAGAGATGTTGGTTCAGCACCCTGGAGCAGAAGGATTACTATTTGTCATCCATCATATAAGAGCATTAGCTAGCAGAAGGAGCACTGATATGTTGGAATGGCTAGAATTAAAAAATATGGAGACCATCCATAGGTTGGAATGGCTAGAATCAAAAGGAAGAAGAGAAAGTTGTGTTAACTATTTGTGTAGACATTAGAATCACTTCAACCAAAAATGTTTGTTGAAATCATAGATGCAATCCTGTCAAATAAGTATACCAGTTGATGATTTACACTGTGTGGCCATAGGAGGAAACATTTAGCACACATGATTTGATTTCCTGGATATTGCCTCTTGTTGATGGAGATCTGGATAAGCATAGGAGTTTTCTCTCTATTTGGAACCCTCCACCCAATGCAATCCCTCTTTCAAGATGTCAACAATAGCTCTGGAAAACACTAACAGTCAACTGCAATCGGAATCGTTGGATATAACAATGTTTTTGAAAATGTAACAGGAAAAACCATTTTCCAGGGTTTCTTTAGTCAATGTTACTAAAAGATGATATTTTGAAATCCTTAGAATCCTTGATAGCATGACAAGGTTTGTCTTAAATGGTTCATTTCTTCTTGTCATGCTACATCCTCATTTTCATGAGCATGAATGCATTATTAACATGTGCGTGCATTATTAACTCTTTATGCTAATAGAAAAATAAAGATGCTCTCTTTATGCCCAAAGTCTTATCACTGATATTCGATTTTGTGTTATTTTTCAAGGATGTGCATTCAAACTTGAGGTAGAATAAAAATAATCAATTTCAATCAGGATATTTTATCATATTAAAGTATTCTAACATGAATCTATTTTTTTGTTGTCACTATGCCGTGTTATATTTTCCTTCAGCTCTCTTCTATTAAAGTGCTCTTGAAAGCAATCTTCCAAGATCAATTTATCCCGCAAACGCTGAAGTGAGGTTTGTTGTTCAACTTCTTTCCACACCGGTAATGATTAAGGGCATAGTAAAAATAAATGTAAGGAAGTTGCTTCATTACTTCTACCAAGGATGCAAAAGCTAGAAGTACCTTTCATGATAATATATTTCAAGTTAAATCAAAGTCGATTTGCGGCCACTTCAATCATGGACATTTGTGCCACATTCCTGCATGTTTCCCATTGTTTCCAGGGAAAATTTGCATAAGATAGGGCACTGCAGTAAAAGTATGTGGCTGTGGGTTATGTTCAGAAGTTCAAGTGTTCTTTTGAGGAGATATATCAAGATATGGGGCACTCCTTTGAAGCCCAAACACAGTGTCTACAACAAGAAATTGGGCGTGCTTGTTATGGGAGTTATAACCAGCAGCAAGGATAACTTAACCACAGAGGAAAGGTGTTGATTTGATGCTACTTTTGGGCCTGTCCACATTCATTTATAACAACAGAGGAAGGCACAGTACTTGAGATGGTTATTTCAATTATTTTTGGATCTGCACTCCTGCTGGTATAAATAGTTACAACTAGTGTTAGAGGTTCAGGAGGGAGTTAACTTGATTGATTACATGAAGGGCACCCTCAATGAGGAGTTACATTAGGGTGACCTGCTGGAAAGTCATTATTTACTTGAGTTATGCCAGCCAAGAGGGCACACTCCTTGGCTGTTACTTTAGATCTGATAGCATTTAACTATGAGCAATATTTTAATTGAGTGACAAAGGCATTTCTCAACTAGTTGTAAAAGAGGAACTTAAATGCATACTTAATAAAGCTTATGACAATATAGTTTTGTGCCAGTGTCATAAAGGAGTTTCTGTGATGTGGGAAACAACTTCAGTTGCTGTAGCTTGGAAAACAACTATTGCAAGTTTTATCACTGCTTAATGATCACTATAAAGTCCCCCAAGGCATGCTTAGTATTTGTATTGATGGAATTAAAATATAAAACTCTTTTAATAAGAAAGTTCAATCCACTGTTTGAGAAAGGCATGGAGAATTTGTTTTTGTGCATTTACATGGGTTTGGAATGTGCATGGCCATAATCTTGGATATTTGATGAGGAGCTCTGCTGATCTATGGGTGTTGTAGTTCTACACATTGTAAGGGGTGCTTTTTTGTGGCCTCGTGAGATTCTTGAATGTTAGTTTAATGGTCATATAATGTTTTTATTATAAAGTATTGATGTTTTGTATTAATTTAATAGTTGATTGGTTATAAATTAATTGTTAAATGGTTGTAAAATAAAAATGTTTTAATTGAATATATATAAACATCTACCCTATGTAACAATAGAAGTACATTGTTCTTTGAAATTCCAGATAAGCTAGGCATTCCAACTCCACGTCTAAAATTCCCAGCTTACAAAAGACTGCTAACAAAGTTTTCCAACAGTTCACACAAGTATAGATCCTGTAAAAGCTTCCTAGTATTAGTAAAACCTTTAAATAAACCAGAAAAATAAAAGATGTTACAAATGTCAGCTTCTTCCATACCTTGGGTAGAGTGCACTAGTTCCAAATCTCCTATTTCCATGGCTTCAAAGAGATGGCTTCAAAGAGCTGCCACACAGTGTCTTCATCCTCGATTTCTCCAATCTCTGCGGAGTCCAAGTTTATGTGATTGGAAGCACCTGAAATATCATTTTGAATTTACTGTGTGCTTCATAGGAAAGCACATTCCATTTCCCACTGCATCACCCTTTGATTCAAATGGCGCAGAATCCCCATAATAGTATCATTTTGTGAAGAAATTTGGTGATCATGACTCTGTAATTTCACTGTAATTGTGCCAAGGGCATCCCTGTTGTCCTTGATTAACTACTTGTGCACCTGAAAGTCTCGCTTTACCTCTTGATTATAAATATACATGACAGTCTCAGAATTGATGTGCTTAGACAAAGGCGAATAGGCCCGAAAATGCAGAAAACCTGACCCAACTTATATGACGGCTTGCCACTACAAATTTAAGTCTCCCAATGCAGGATGGGATGCCACAGATAATGCCAAGGGCAAAAGAATGGAAAGATTCCTCTAGTAGTCCAATAAATTAGAAAGAAAACCCAAAAATCCGAAGGATCTTGTAGTCAAAATGAGTCAGAGGTGAAATGTACAGAGGTAGCTAGAACTCTGAATAGAGCTTAATATGAAAAGGACAGAATCCCACTTGAAACCAAAGCCTGGTTGCAGAGGATGACGAAGCAGAGTTATTTTTGTTGGTGAAGAAGGGGAAGGTAGATTATTCACGTTACAGGGTATGTGATGACAAGTATGCAAAAGGGTAGAGGCTATAAAGAAGAGATTAAGGATTTTGAAGATGGAAGAGCAAGAATTTCCTGCCAACACTCTGATTGAAGAACTTTATGCTTTAGAAGAGCTCATAGAAGCAATATTGAAACAATGAACCCAAATAAGGTGTGAAGTTTTAATTTCTTGAGGAGATTTAAAACCTAGATGTAGTAATAAATTGGGTTCAAGAAGCAATAGTTTGAAATTGAGGACATAGTTGAAGATTGACCCAGAAGAGTAAAGTTTGTTGAGAAGAAGATTAAGTCCCAGGCAACGAGTTGAGGGAATTATTACGCCTTGTTTAGGTGATTTTATAATTTAAAACAAAAGGATATGTCAGTGCAAGAGTATAGAGAGTAGTTAATGAAATTGCAAATTTTAGGGGAGGATAGGTAACCTATATTGATCGGGGCCTGAAGAGATGAACTTGAAAGGGAATATATAGTATGAAATCTCTTTTGAATGGATGGGACCAAAATCTTGTGACTTGAATCTTGGGAAATGGAATTAAGCGATAACTCTTATCGATGAGAAGTGGGTTCCTTTATGGGACTTGGATGTTGCACAACTCACATGAATAGAAAGGATGCCAATAAGTTTAGAAGGGAAGTAATGGCTGAAGGGGTTTATATTCCTTCTTCACCATATATGAACTGTCTCCTAATGGTAGAATTGGATCTCTCTAAATAATATGGAAGAGACAATACACCTACTATGTGGCCATGGTCGACCAAGGAAAATGTTGGATGACGAAATTTGGTGAAGTAGGAATACCTCTATAACTAAGTTGCATGATATGGGGAAATGGAAACCTAAATTTGAAATGGAAATGTGACCCCTCAAATTAGGAAACAAGGAAATTTTGAGAAGATATGACATGGGAGTGATGATGCCGGGAGAGCTTTGTTTGATTAAAAGACTGAAACACTTACATATGATAGAGCTTGGCATGATCTTGTGTTATGTGACTTGTCTTGAATGGGACAAGACAGGCTTACTTTTCTAAAATTGTCAGTAAAATGCATAGGTTCTGCAAACTGTTAAATTTAGAATTGAAATGTTTTTGTAGACAATATACATGGTACTTGCCACAATATTTGGAGTGTATATATCTTTGGATCGATTTTCAGGCCCTTTGCGTAATGCAGCTACCCCAGCTGCTAAATATAAAACCTTTGGCATTGGAGGTTTTCATTAGAAAGATAATATAGCTGCTAAATAGACAACTACAATGTCGGTGGCACCAGAATGGGTTGTAGAAAAGGCAAAGGCACATTGATTTCTTATCAGTGCAAATAAGGTTTTTCACAAACTTCTTCCTGTATGAAAATGTCTTTGTCATAAATAAAGAGCTAACCAACCTGCCATTAAATAGACCTGCTAAATAGGAATCTCCAAGTAGTAGCATTTATTGACATAAGACCAGAATGAGTACCTTGAAAATTTCTCGAAGAAAACTGGAATCCATAGGACAAATATGGTTGTCCCACAGCCCTGACTGGTAACAACTGCAAGTAGCTTTTTTGTATGATGGATATTAGAGTCAACCAAGATGTTGCTTGAGTAGGTATTCTCAATAGAGAGTCTGAAGAAAGCTTGAAATGCAGAATCTCACTGGTGGAAAGCCAAACAATCTACAACTACCTGGCAAACAACCCTATATTTAGATGAACATAAAATATTGGGAAAGAGGAAAAAATTAAACAAATTAGAAGTAAGATACTAAGAAATATTTAGTAAATAGTTCTAAATAGGAATGGACTCCATTACTTTGGCCATGGGTCATTTTCTTAACATAGATAAGTGGAAATTCTACATTGGAATATTCACTAAGAATCAAAACCCTGATTGAAATTTATCTAGCACGGTTAGCTGAAAGGTATTTACAAAAATTATATCAAGCGATTCTTTCAGTATTTCATGAATACGAAGAATTAAGGAATAGCAAACATCGACACAGAGATATGATATTGCCCTAACTGTGAGATATGGAGATTCTGTTGCCAACATTAATCTGGATAGAAAACCCTTTGTAATGTGAACTCAATTCGAAAGTCGTGGATGTTACATACCTACTTGAAAGTCACTGGGTTTATTTTTTCTTTCAATACCAAACTCGGCCTACAAATCTACAGACAGATTCCAGCATCTAATCTGCATAGTAGAATCTTTGCAGTCAACAACAAGCCCATTTGTTGTTTCCCAATTAATTTCAAAAAGCAAAGGGCTAATGGGCACTGACAGTATAGATCTTGGACCTACCAGAATCACGAATGTATTGGCTTTGGTCAATAAACTGATGGGTTCAATGATGGACGCTCTGTCCATCCATAAACAACGACTAAAATTGGAAGGAACAAAATGAGATTTTATGATATTGAAATGCAACTTAGAATATAGCAGGAATTGTCAGTACCTTAATTCATAACCTAGCTACATCAATGCCTTTGGCTTATCTGTCTTGCTGTGCCTTCTTTCACTGTAATGGCTTATCTTGTCCTGTTGTGCCTTCTTTCACAGTAGTCAGATCAATGATGGATCCATCTTCAAATCCGCACAACGCTGAAGTATCTTACAATACAGTAATAATGAAATTGCATGACTCTTTCCACAAATGTTTTCTATAATTCAGATAAACATATTTTGCTTGGGAATTTAAAGGAATTTACAACGCTCCCTGAGACTTTTTCAAATATTTCTTGAAGGTAAATGCAATTGTTTTCTATAATGATGTCAAACGATAGTGGGGTTCCTATTTCCATAGTTGAAGCCACCAACAAGGCGCACACCGTAGTGAATATTCCAATGTAGCTACGGGATGCAGTGTATGCTCGAGAGGGGTTGCAGAGGAGCTTTGACGGGAGCGCGAATGGAGCAAATGGCTCTTTCGCGCAAGCATTTGTTTGAAAATAGGTTAGAACAGCAGGTGCCAGCTCGGAGGTGGTGGGTCCCCTGTTCTCGGAAAACATTTGATGCGATGGGCAGTCGAGCTCTCGGAGAAACGATGGATGGCGGATGGAAGGGCATGGGCATGGATGGTAAAGGGGGCCTCCATACGGGCATTTAATGCCCTATGGCAGGCTGGTTAGCTCTTGCTGTGATCTATGGTATATAAGCCCATTTGCAGTTATGTAATGACTACGTGCGCTTGTTAGATCATTACAATTCTTGCATATGGTCTATTCTCATGGGTGTGTATCTTAACCGTGCACCAAGCGAAGGAAAAAATGTAATGGCATGTGTGCTTAAACACACAAAGAATGTAAAGACCGGTGGCATTAATTGTACATCCCAATAAATGTAACGAACAACTCCATTTAATTGTTTTATATTTTGGAACATATTTTTTTTTAGAAATTTGGTAGGAAATTTGTTTGAAATTTGGTGGGAGTTCATTGAAATCACAGTTTGATTTGTGAACTCTACACAATAATTTGTTTGAAATCTAGTAGGAATTTATTGGAATCACAAGTTTGATTTGTGAACTCTACACAATGGGAGTGTGAATTAGTTAGAATAACAAGTTTGAATTGTGACTTCTACATAATGTTAGTGTTTTTCAAGATACTTAATCCATTTATGTATTCAAAAATAGATTTTAATCAACTA
Source organism: Pinus tabuliformis (assembly GCA_031772625.1). Lineage (NCBI taxonomy): Eukaryota > Viridiplantae > Streptophyta > Pinopsida > Pinales > Pinaceae > Pinus > Pinus tabuliformis. Next base: position 1,229,596,460 of record CM062804.1, read on the forward strand.
AACACCATCATCTTAACCAAAATGATTTTACAAGACTCAAGTTAAAAACTCCAAAACATAAAATAGTCCGACAACAATAATAAATGTTTGGGTTCCAGAGGGAGATTGGAGTCTCATATTTTACTTTTCTATTTGAAATTCAAAAGCCAATAAAAATGATGAACACATATTTGGTAAAATATTTGAATTTTATACTAGCAATTGCATCGAGAGGTGCAAAGGAACGCTGATAGAAGGAGTGGAGAGAATGTGGAAATGAATTGTCGTCGTGTGCGACATGTCAGGTTGTAACATTGATGTCACCTTATGGGGTGTGCAATGACACGCTGAAATGAACAAACTTTTTGACCTACACACCTTAAGAACCACTCTAGTCCTTGCAATTAAAGGGCATCCTCATAGATTTTGTTCCTACAACACAACGACACGACCCCCTTTGATTGCAAGGAATGGAGTGGTTTTTGAGGTGCAAAGGCCAGAAAGTTCCTTCCCCCTTCAGCGTGGCATTATGAGCCCCATAAGGTGACATCAATGTTGTAGCCTGACATGTCACACAAGGCAAAAATTTCTTTCCACATTTCCCCACTCCTCATATCAATGTTCTTCTGCACCTCTCGGTGCATTATTAGTTATTCTTATATGATGTTGAAACTGCGTCTGCTCTAGTGAAATAATATTAACTCATTGACTTAATGAATACTTTTCACATAATGTGTGATGTTTTTGCTTAGTTTAAACTACTATGATATATGCACTAGGGATATAATATGAACTCATTGAATTAATGAATTCCTTTCATATAATCTGTGAATTTTTTTATTATTTTAGACTATTATTTTATACGAGAGAGTAAATATCATATGTTTTAAATTAATTAAAAATAAATAAATTCACGTTATTCCAGCAAGGTGGTATAAAATAATTGTTATATTGTTAGAAAATAGAGAGAGATTAAAAAGTGATTATACATAACGCAAAATGCACATTTTTATTATCACATAAAGTAGTACATATATAACAATTAGATCACCGATTTCTAGACCATAAGATCTGAAGAAGGTGGATCTATAACTCATAGACAACTCATAAACATAGGGAAATAACTATTTCTAGAATCAGACTTAGAGACTCAGAATGACAACTCACAACAACACATGGAAGCATTACTTCCAACACCCTCCCTTAATGCATACATGGAAAAGATTGAAAACACATATTACAACAACAAGAATAAACTTTGTCTAAGTGGTCTTCATCAGCATTCATATCCAATCTGGAATCTCGCAAACACCACTCTTTCACCACCACATCCTTAAGTTGTCACTTGACCTCCATTTAAAATGTAACCGCCTCTAACCATCATTGATGAACTTTGCAAGATCAACAATATTAACACCTCGACTCGTCGGGGCTTGCAGTTTAAGAACCACCAACCCTTGTTATAACCATTAAAAACACAAACACCAAAACGATCTCTCACACTTTTTTTTTTAAAATAATAATATAACTAAGCCACTAGGTTCAAAGTATATATTGGAGCTAAATAAAAACTATCCGTAGAATTTGCCTAAAAATCATAGAAACTGCCCAAAAATTGAATCTTTGAGCTCCAAATAATAAATGGTGAACCTTATATATTCCTACATGATTATTTTACTGGTCATTTGAACAAGACAAATAACTTCATATAATGGCTTCTTGTTGAGATCCTTGGCAGGGCTCATGGCATAGGCAGTGCCTATTACGTTCACATAGAATCCTTCCTTCAGTCAAGGCTCAAACATGGAACTCCTATTTGCTGAAAAATGTTCATCAGAACTGGCGGAATTAAGGGAGAAAGCGAAGAAACACACATCCATATGCATGCTTACGCCAAATCCGTGATCTTTGAAATAAGGCATACTAGACATCCAGTTGTCCCTTCCATCTCCCACCAAATCTACTTGCTACTGAGTTGAAGTCATATATTTGCCGATGTACTAAGCACATTATCCTGGAACGACATTGAAGTTCCTAATATTATTCATCTCCACTTTCATTCTCTAGCTCTCGTAGTAATTCTTGAGGTTGATCTTGTGATTCGCGAGATTCAGGATGTTCCATTTGTGCGTGTCCTTGTTTGGAAATATCAGGGCACCTTCTATGCTGATAAGAAGGAGTTCTAGAACAATGTGCAACAACAATCCATATCCACATACAATCGCATGGGCCTCCATCGCTTTCGCAGATTTGATTGGATATTTTATGGAGAGTGTAGGTCTGGTTTTCTCCCAAGCTATGGAAACATATGTATTTTCCACAAATCAAAATTAGATCATGGGATATTTTGGTGCTTTAAGGTTAAAATCCATCAACATGCCTTATACAACCCTAATTTTTCCAAAAATTCTTCTTACAACTTCTGAGATGGTAGGCTGAAAATCAGGGTTGTGACATTCTTTCACTAGATCCACTTCGATAGTCAAGATAAATTGAACATCATAAATTAGTGGCCTTACACATACATTCGTTCAATGTGGCTACCATAGAAAAAATACAATGGACTGTGGTAACAGTCAACATAGATTGCAGGGTCAGTTAAATTTGCAACACACCTTTTTTGGCTCACAAATTTCTCAATGCTCATCTAATCCTATATTATGACACATATTCTCTACATAATATCAACCATTAATCCAACATGGTTCCACTGCCAACTACCAAATATAGTTGGCCTTATATATGTCAGATCTTGACCTCCTACCAAAGACCGTTGGCCTTCTGTCTGTCAGATCTCATCATCCTTCACTGGCTCTGATACCATGTTAGAAAATAGAGAGAGATCAAAAAGTGATTACACACAACATACAATACACACTGTTTATTGATCACATAAAGACACTTTACATATATAAAAATTAGATCACTGTCTTCTAGATGATAACATCTGAAGCAGGTGTTAGAAAATTATATATTACGGAGCAATGGAACACATATAATATTGCAGAAATATAAACACAGAAAACGCACAAAACAAGAGAGACACAGATATACGTGGTTCACCCAGTTTGGGCTACGTCCACCCCGAACAGCCAGTCCTTCCTTTCTATTATCCAGCAAAATGAAGATATACAACCTACAGCATAACCACTGTAATATCCTCTGTTTTCTCTCACAGTCTCACCTCTATGTTTCTCGCTCACCGAATACACATCTATATCACAGCCTCAAATACAATGCCCTCATATAAAGAGATGGGTTGCCTTCTAGGGCAAAAACCCCTAAACTAAACATAAGTTCTACCGTTAGATCATCCGCCTAATGAACGGCCCAGATTGACTAGAAATTACTATACTTTTACAAGGCAATTTTACATCTGTTTTTAGCTTCGTGGGCGCTGCCCCCGAAACCCCCCGCCAGGGGGGGGCGGCAGCGATCATTTTACGGGTGGCTTTGCCGCCCCATTTGAACTGGGGTCCAATATGCCGGTACTATAGAAGATAATCAGGCTCCACACCCAACAATCTCCCACTTGGAGACTGATTGTAGCAACTCCACCGCTGCTCCATTTGCTGGACAATGACTCCTCCTTGGACCTGGCTGTTTCTCATCTTCATCGTCATCCTTGAAGACCAACTAAAACTGAGCATATTCTCAGTTTCTCCCTGGTTACAACTTTTGTTAGCATATCTGCAGGGTTCTGGCTAGTGTGTATCTTTTCCAGCTTCAACTCTCCATCTTCCAACACTGATCGTATGAAATGGTACTTGAGTTGTATGTGTTTTGTCCTGGAATGAAATGCTGAGTTCTTTGCAAGATGAATGGCACTTTGACTATCACTGTATAACGTACCCATATCATGCTCCTTACCCAATTCACCCATAAACCTTTGTAACCAAATCATTTCTTTACTAGCCTCTGTAGCAGCAACATACTCTGCTTCTGTTGTTGAAAGTGCAACAACACTTTGGATTTTTGAAACCCAACTGACAGCTGTTCCTCCGACAGTAAATACATATCCTGTAGTGCTCCTCCTATTTTCTCTGTCACCTGCCATATCTGCATCAACATATCCTTGTAGGGATATGCTTGAACCACCAAAGCATAATGCCTGATTTGTGGTACCTCTCAAATATCTGAGAATCCATTTCACTGCCATCCAATGTTCCTTTCTTGGATTGTTCATGTACCTGCTTACAACTCCCACTGCATGTGCAATATCAGGCCTTGTGCAGACCATTGCATACATTAAACTTCCAACTGCTGATGCATATGGAACTTTAGACATATAATCCATGTCTTCTTGGGTCTTTGGGCACATTTCTTTGCTAAGTTTGGAATGGCTAGCAAAAGGTGTACTAACTGGTTTTGCATTTTGCATGTTAAATCTTTTCAACACCTTTTGTATGTACTCATTCTGAGACAATGTTAATTTTCTATTTTTCCCGTCTCTAGTTATTCTCATACCAAGGATTTGTTTTGCAGCACCCAAATCCTTCATTGCAAATGAATTTGCCAATTTTCTTTTGAGCACATTTATTTCCTGCATGTTAGATCCTGCAACAAGCATGTCATCTACATACAATAACAATATAATATAGCCGCCATCATTTTGCTTTTTCAGATAAACACAATGATCAGAGTGACATCTAGTATAACCTTGTTCAGACATAAACTTGTCAAATTTTAGATACCACTGCCTTGGAGCCTGTTTTAAACCATACAAGATCTTCTTCAACCTGCACACAAGTTTCTCCTTCCCTTTCACCTCATATCCTTGTGGCTGCTGCATATATATCTCTTCTTCCAAATCCCCATGGAGAAAGGTTGTCTTTACATCTAACTGCTCAAGATGCAAATCTTCAGCTGCTACAAGACTTAAAATAGTTCTGATTGAAGTCATTTTAACAACAGGAGAAAATATTTCATCAAAATCAATACCTTTCTTCTGTGCAAACCCCTTCACCACAAGTCTGGCCTTGTACCTTTGTTTTCCTCCATCTTCTTCCTTCAGCCTATAAACCAATTTATTCTTCAATGTAGTTTTTCCTGCAGGCAACCTGACTAAATCCCAAGTCTGGTTATGCATTAATGAGTCCATCTCTTCTTCCATGGCTACCTCCCACTTCTTCTTGCTTTCAACCTGCATTGCTTCTTCATAACATTCAGGTTCACCAGAATCAGTCAACAATAAATAATATAATGAAGGAGAGTATCGTTCAGGAGGTCTACTTGTCTTGGTAGATATTCTAACACCACTTTCAGGTGTTTGGGGTGCCTGTTGTTGTTGTGATGGTTGCTGATGTTGTGGTTGTTGACTATTATTATTTTCAGGCACCTTTACTTTTTCAGTAATTTCATCAAGAACTGCGTATTCCTTGTTTTCTTTTTCTTGTTTCTTTTCCTGCAACTGATTCTTATACAATACCTTTTCATTGAATATTACATCTCTGCTCCTAATGATTTTGTGATTTTCATAATCATATAAGCGATAACCAAAATCATTAACACCATATCCAATAAAGGTACATTTCTTTGACTTTGCCTCAAGATTTGTTCTATTTTCTTTATCAATATGGACAAAGGCCTCACAACCAAAAGGTTTTAAAATAGAGTAGTTTACCTTTTTCCCTGTCCATGCTTCATCTGGAACACCACCATCCAAGGAACTTGAAGGTCCTCTGTTTATTAAATAAACAGCAGTATCTACAACATCTGCCCAAAACTATAAAGGCAATCCTGCATGCAATCTCATGCACCTTGCACACTCCATGATTGTTCTGTTCATCCTTTCTGACACACCATTTCCTTGTGGTGTTCTTGGAATTTTCGTCTCTCTGCGAATTCCATGCTATGAACAATACCTATCAAACTCTTTGCTACAATATTCACCTCCATTGTCGTTTCTAAGACACTTCAATTTCTTTCCTGTCTCAATCTCAACCAAAGCTTTCCATTTCTTGAAAGTATCAAATACATCAGATTTATTCTTAATACAATAAATCCAAGTTTTTCTAGTTGCATCATCAATAAAGGTAACATAATAACGAGAGCCACCGAGAGATGATACCTGAGCAGGTCCCCATACGTCTGTATGCACAAGCTCTAATTTTTCGTTCTTCTTTTCTTTCCCAACTTTGAGAAATCTGACTCTCTTCTGTTTTCCATAAATGCAGTTCTCACAAAAATCCAAATCAACATTCTTCAAACCTGGCAAAAAATTCCTTGAGTGAAGAATCTTCATCCCTTTTTCACTCATGTGTCCGAGCCTATGATGCCATAATGCTGCATCTGCAACTTTGGAAGTCAAAGCATTAACAGAGTTAGAAATACCATTGCATAAATACAATGTACCAACCTTTTCACCTTTTGCTATTACTAGGGCTCCTTTTGTGACCTTCCAAGCTTTATCTGTGAAAGTTGTCACACAACCTTCACTGCCTAACTGCCCTGTTGAAATCAGATTTTTCTTTAGATCTGGAACATGCCTTACCTCCTTTAGTAGCCATTGGTTTCCATTCTGTTGTTTTACAAGAACCTTACCCATTCCAACAATTTTACAGGGTTTGTCATCACCGAGACGAAGTTGTCCAAAATCTCCTTGAACATAGCCATACAAGTATTTCTTTTCAGGTGTGGCATGGAATGAGGCCCCTGAATCTACCACCCAGGAATCAGTAATATTTTCGAAAGAAAGAATCAAAGCATCTTGTAACACCTCACCTGTCACATTTGCTTCATGATTGTTTTCTTGCTGTGCATCTCCTTCTTTTCCCTTCCGAGATCTACAGTATTTCTTTAGGTGTCCTTTCTTTCCACATTTCCAGCACACTATCCCCGATCTGGACTTGGATCTACCTTTCCTTGACTTACTGCAATATCCTGAGCTCTTTCCTATTTCCATTTTTCTTCCTCTAGACTCTGCACTCAATGCATTTCCCGATGTCTCACCGGAGCTTTTCCGTCGCATTTCCTCGCTAAGGATAGCACCGAAACTTTAAAGTACTAGATCCAGAAACGGAGTTACTAATGGCCATTACCAAACCATTCCAACTTTCTGGTAATGAGCACACGAATAACAGAGCTCTAACTTCATCATCAAAGTTTACCCCTACAGAACTTAACTGACTTGTAACTGTATTAAAATCATTTAAATGGTTTGCAACAGATCCACCTTCCGACATATTCATATTAAATAACCGTTTCATAAGAAATACCTTGTTTGAGGCCGAGGGTTTTTCATATAGTTTCGACAACGTCTGCATCAAACCCTCTGTCGTGGTTTCCTTCGAAATGTTGAAGGCGACTGACGCAGCAAGGCACAACCGTATTGTTCCGAGTGCCTTTCTATCGAGAAGGTTCCATTCTTCATCTTTCATACCCGTCGGCATCTTTGTTTTTCCGCCCAATGGTAGGTATAGATCTTTCTGATACAGATAATCTTCCATCTGCATCTTCCACAGCTAGAAGTTTTGGCCGTTAAATTTCTCGACCCTAAACTTACCATCTTCCGCCATTGCTCCCACTCGAACCAGGAACCCTTCTTTCCTGCGAGTTTATCAGCCAAATAGACCTTCGGCTCTGATACCAGTTGTTAGAAAATTATATATTACGGAGCAATGGAACACATATAATATTGCAGAAATATAAACACAGAAAACACACAAAACAAGAGAGACACAGATATACGTGGTTCACCCAGTTTGGGCTACGTCCACCCCGAACAACCAGTCCTTCCTTTCTATTATCCAGCAAAATGAAGAGATACAACCTACAGCATAACCGCTGTAATATCCTCTGTTTTCTCTCAGAGTCTCACCTCTATGTTTCTCGCTCACCGAATACACATCTATATCAAAGCCTCAAATACAATGCCCTCATATAAAGAGAGGGGTTGCCTTCTAGGGCAAAAAACCCTAAACTAAACATAAGTTCTACCGTCAGATCATCCGCCTAATGAACGGCCCAGATTGACTAGAAATTACTATACTTTTACAAGGCAATTTTACAGCTGTTTTTAGCTTCGGGGGCGCTGCCCCCGAAACCCCCCGCCAGGGGGGGGGGGGGTGGCAGCGATTATTTTACGGGCGGCGTTGACACCCCATTGGAACTGGGGTCCAATATGCCGGTACTATAGAAGATAATCAGGCTCCACACCCAACAATCTCCCACTTGGAGACTGATTGTAGCAACTCCACCGCTGCTCCATTTGCTGGACAATGACTCCTCTTTGGACCTGGCTATTTCTCATCTTCATCGTCATCCTTGAAGACCAACTGAAACTGAGCATATTCTCAGTTTCTCCCTGGTTACAACTTTTGTTAGCATATCTGCAGGGTTCTGGCTAGTGTGTATCTTTTCCAGCTTCAACTCTCCATCTTCCAACACTGATTGTATGAAATGGTACTTGAGTTGTATGTGTTTTGTAATGGAATGAAATGTTGAGTTCTTTGCAAGATGAATGACACTTTGACTATCACTGTATAACGTACCCATATCATGCTCCTTACCCAATTCACCCATAAACCTTTGTAACCAAATCATTTCTTTAATAGCTTCTGTAGCAGCATCATACTCTGCTTCTGTTGTTGAAAGTGCAACAACACTTTGGATTTTTGAAATCCAACTGACAGCTGTTCCTCCGACAGTAAATACATATCTTGTAGTGCTCCTCCTATTATCTCTGTCACCTGCCATATCTGCATCAACATATCCTTGTAAGGATATGTTTGAACCACCAAAGCATAATGCCTGATTTGTGGTACCTCTCAAATATCTGAGAATCCATTTCACTGCCATCCAATGTTCCTTTCCTGGATTGCTCATGTACCTGCTTACAACTCCCACTGCATGTGCAATATCAGGCCTTGTGCAGACCATTGCATACATTAAACTTCCAACTGCTGATGCATATGGAACTTTAGACATATAATCCATGTCTTCTTGGGTCTTTGGGCACATTTCTTTGCTAAGTTTGGAATGGCTAGCAAAAGGTGTACTAACTGGTTTTGCATTTTGCATGTTAAATCTTTTCAACACCTTTTGTATGTACTCATTCTGAGACAATGTTAATTTTCTATTTTTCCCGTCTCTAGTTATTCTCATACCAAGGATTTGTTTTGCAGCACCCAAATCCTTCATTGCAAATGAATTTGCCAATTTTCTTTTGAGCACATTTATTTCCTGCATGTTAGATCCTGCAACAAGCATGCCATCTACATACAATAACAATATAATATAGCTGCCATCATTTTGCTTTTTCAGTTAAACACAATGATCAGAGTGACATCTAGTATAACCTTGTTCAGACATAAACTTGTCAAGTTTTAGATACCACTGCCTTGGTGCCCGTTTTAAACCATACAAGCTCTTCTTCAACATGCGCACAAGTTTCTCCTTCCCTTTCACCTCATATCCTTGTGGCTGCTGCATATATATCTCTTCCTCCAAATCCCCATGGAGAAAGGCTGTCTTTACATCTAATTGCTCAAGATGCAAATCTTCAGCTGCTACAAGACTTAAAATAGTTCTGATTGAAGTCATTTTAGCAACAGGAGAAAATATTTCATCAAAATCAATACCTTTCTTCTGTGCAAACCCCTTCACCACAAGTCTAGCCTTGTACCTTTGTTTTCCTCCATCTTCTTCCTTCAGCCTGTAAACCCATTTATTCTTCAATGTAGTTTTTCCTGCAGGCAACCTGACTAAATCCCAAGTCTGGTTATGCATTAAGGAGTCCATCTCTTCTTCCATGGCTACCTCCACTTCTTCTTGCTTTCAACCTGCATTGCTTCTTCATAACATTCAGGTTCACCAGAATCAGTCAACAATAAATAATATAATGAAGGAGAGTATCGTTCAGGAGGTCTACTTGTCCTGGTAGATCTTCTAACACCACTTTCAGGTGTTTGGGGTGCCTGTTGTTGTTTTGATGGTTGTTGATGTTGTGGTTGTTGATTATTATTATTTTCAGGCACCTTTACTTTTTCAGTAATTTCATCAAGAACTGCGTATTCCTTGTTTTCTTTTTCTTGTTTCTTTTCCTGCAACTGATTCTTATACAATACCTTTTCATTGAATATTACATCTCTACTCCTAATTATTTTGTGATTTTCATAATCATATAAGCGATAACCAAAATCATTAACACCATATCCAATAAAGGTACATTTCTTTGACTTGGCCTCAAGTTTTGTTCTATTTTCTTTATCAATATGGACAAAGGCCTCACAACCAAAAGGTTTTAAAATTGAGTAGTTTACCTTTTTCCCTGTCCATGCTTCCTCTGGAACACCACCATCCAAGGAACTTGAAGGTCCTCTGTTTATTAAATAAACAACAGTATCTACAGCATCTGCCCAAAACTGTAAAGGCAATCCTGCATGCAATCTCATGCACCTTGCACACTCCATGATTGTTCTGTTCATCCTTTCTGACACACCATTTTCTTGTGGTGTTCTTGGAACTGTCGTCTCTCTGCGAATTCCATGCTCTGAACAGTACCTATCAAACTCTTTCCTGCAATATTCACCTCCAATGTCTGATCTAAGACACTTCAATTTCTTTCCTGTCTCAATCTCAACCAAAGTTTTCCATTTCTTGAAAGTATCAAATACATCAGATTTATTCTTAATACAATAAATCCAAGTTTTTCTAGTTGCATCATCAATAAAGGTAACATAATAACGAGAGCCACCGAGAGATGATACCTGAGCAGGTCCCCATACGTCTGTATGCACAAGCTCTAATTTTTCGTTCTTCTTTTCTTTCCCAACTTTGAGAAATCTGACTCTCTTCTGTTTTCCATAAATGCAGTTCTCACAAAAATCCAAATCAACATTCTTCAAACCTGGCAACAAATTCCTTGAGTGAAGAATCTTCATCCCTTTTTCACTCATGTGTCCGAGCCTATGATGCCATAATGCTGCATCTGCTCCTTTGGAAGTCAAAGCATTAACAGAGTTAGAAATACCATTGCATAAATACAATGTACCAACCTTTTCACCTTTTTCTATTACTAGGGCTCCTTTTGTGACCTTCCAAGCTTTATCTGTGAAAGTTGTCACACAACCTTCACTGCCTAACTGCCCTGTTGAAATCAGATTTTTCTTTAGATCTGGAACATGCCTTACCTCCTTTAGTAGCCATTGGTTTCCATTCTGTTGTTTTACAAGAACCTTACCCATTCCAACAATTTTACAGGGTTTGTCATCACCGAGACGAACTTGTCCAAAATCTCCTTGAACATAGTCATAAAAGTATTTCTTTTCAGGTGTGGCATGGAATGAGGCCCCTGAATCTACCACCCAGGAATCAGTAATATTTTCGAAAGAAAGAATCAAAGCATCTTGTAACACCTCACCTGTCACATTTGCTTCATGATTGTTTTCTTGCTGTGCATCTCCTTCTTTTCCCTTCCGAGATCTACAGTCTTTCTTTAGGTGTCCTTTCTTTCCACATTTCCAGCACACTATCCCCGATTTGGACTTGGATCTGCCTTTCCTTGATTTACTGCGATATCCTGAGCTCTTTCCTCTTTCCATTTTTCTTCCTCTAGAATCTGCACTCAAAGCATTTCCCGATGTCTCACCGGAGCTTTTCCCTCGCATTTCCTCGCTAAGGATAGCACTGACAACATCATCAAACTTTAAAGTACTAGATCCAGAAACGGAGTTACTAATGGCCATTACCAAACCATTCCAACTTTCTGGTAATGAGCACAAGAATAACAGAGCTCTAACTTCATCATCAAAGTTTACCCCTACAGAACTTAACTGACTTGTAACTGTATTAAAATCATTTAAATGGTTTGCAACAGATCCACCTTCCGACATATTCATATTAAATAACCGTTTCATAAGAAATACCTTGTTTGAGGCCGAGGGTTTTTCATATAGTTTCGACAACGTCTGCATCAAACCCTCTGTCGTGGTTTCCTTCGAAATGTTGAAGGCGACTGACGCAACAAGGCACAACTGTATTGTTCCGATTGCCTTTCTATCGAGAAGGTTCCATTCTTCGTCTTTCATACCTGTCGACATCTTTGTTTTCCGCCCAATGGTAGGTATAGATCTTTCTGATACAGATAATATTCCATCTGCATCTTCCACAGCGAGAAGTTTTGGCTGTTAAATTTCTCGACCCTAAACTTACCATCTTCCACCATTGCTCCCACTCGAACCAGGAACCCTTCTTTCCTGCGAGTTTATCAGCCAAATAGACCTTCGGCTCTGATACCAGTTGTTAGAAAATTATATATTACGGAGCAATGGAACACATATAATATTGCAGAAATATAAACACAGAAAACGCACAAAACAAGAGAGACACAGATATACGTGGTTCACCCAGTTTGGGCTACGTCCACCCCGAACAGCCAGTCCTTCCTTTCTATTATCCAGCAAAATGAAGAGATACAACCTAGAACATAACCGCTGTAATATCCTCTGTTTTCTCTCACAGTCTCACCTCTATGTTTCTCGCTCACCGAATACACATCTATATCACAACCTCAAATACAATGCCCTCATATAAAGAGAGGGGTTGCCTTCTAGGGCAAAAAACCCTAAACTAAACATAAGTTCTACCGTCAGATCATCCGCCTAATGAACGGCCCAGATTGACTAGAAATTACTATACTTTTACAAGGCAATTTTATAGTTGTTTTTTGTTTTTAGCTTCGGGGGCGCTGCCCCCGAAACCCCCCGCCAGGGGGGGGGCGGAAGCGATCATTTTACGGGCGGCGTTGCCGCCCCATTTGAACTAGGGTCCAATCTGCCGGTACTATAGAAGATAATCAGGCTCCACACCCAACAATCTCCCACTTGGAGACTGATTGTAGCAACTCCACCGCTGCTCCATTTGCTGGACAATGACTCCTCTTTGGACCTGGCTGTTTCTCATCTTCATCGTCATCCTTGAAGACCAACTGAAACTGAGCATATTCTCAGTTTCTCCCTGGTTACAACTTTAGTTAGCATATATGCAGGGTTCTGGCTAGTGTGTATCTTTTCCAGCTTCAACTCTCCATCTTCCACCACTGATCGTATGAAATGGTACTTGAGTTGTATGTGTTTTGTCCAGGAATGAAATGATGAGTTCTTTGCAAGATGAATGGCACTTTGACTATCACTGTATAACGTGCCCATATCATGCTCCTTACCCAATTCACCCATAAACCTTTGTAACCAAATCATTTCTTTACTAGCGTCTGTAGCAGCAACATACTCTGCTTCTGTTGTTGAAAGTGCAACAACACTTTGGATTTTTGAAACCCAACTGACAGTTGTTCCTCCGACAGTAAATACATATCCTGTAGTGCTCCTCCTATTATCTCTGTCACCTGCCATATCTGCATCAACATATCCTCGTAGGGATATGTTTGAACCACCAAAGCATAATGCCTGATTTGTGGTACCTCTCAAATATCTGAGAATCCATTTCACTGCCATCCAATGTTCCTTTCTTGGATTGTTCATGTACCTGCTTACAACTCCCACTGCATGTGCAATATCAGGCCTTGTGCAGACCATTGCATACATTAAACTTCCAACTGCTGATGCATAAGGAACTTTAGACATATAATCCATGTCTTCTTGGGTCTTTGGGCACATTTCTTTGCTAAGTTTGAAATGGCTAGCAAAAGGTGTACTAACTGGTTTTGCATTTTGCATGTTAAATCTTTTCAACACCTTTTGTATGTACTCATTCTGAGACAATGTTAATTTTCTATTTTTCCCGTCTCTAGTTATTCTCATACCAAGGATTTGTTTTGCAGCACCCAAATCCTTCATTGCAAATGAATTTGCCAATTTTCTTTTGAGCACATTTATTTCCTGCATGTTAGATCCTGCAACAAGCATGTCTTCTACATACAATGACAATATAATATAGCTGCCATCATTTTTCTTTTTCAGATAAACACAATGATCAGAGTGACATCTAGTATAACCTTGTTCAGACATAAACTTGTCAAATTTTAGATACCACTGCCTTCGAGCCTGTTTTAAACCATACAAGCTCTTCTTCAACCTGCACACAAGTTTCTCCTTCCCTTTCACCTCATATCCTTGTGGCTACTGCATATATATCTCTTCCTCCAAATCCCCATGGAGAAAGGCTTTCTTTACATCTAACTGCTCAAGATGCAAATCTTCAGCTGCTACAAGACTTAAAATAGTTCTGATTGAAGTCATTTTAACAACAGGAGAAAATATTTCATCAAAATCAATACCCTTCTTCTGTGCAAACCCCTTCACCACAAGTCTAGCCTTGTACCTTTGTTTTCCTCCATCTTCTTCCTTCAGCCTGTAAACCCATTTATTCTTCAATGTAGTTTTTCCTGCAGGCAACCTGACTAAATCCCAAGTCTGGTTATGCATTAAGGAGTCCATCTCTTCTTCCATGGCTACCTCCCACTTCTTCTTGCTTTCAACCTGCATTGCTTCTTCATAACATTCAGGTTCACCAGAATCAGTCAACAATAAATAATATAATGAAGGAGAGTATCGTTCAGGAGGTCTACTTGTCCTGGTAGATCTTCTAACACCACTTTCAGGTGTTTGGGGTGCCTGTTGTTGTTGTGATGGTTGCTGATGTTGTGGTTGTTGATTATTATTATTTTCAGGCACCTTTACTTTTCAGTAATTTCATCAAGAACTGCGTATTCCTTGTTTTCTTTTTCTTGTTTCTTTTCCTGCAACTGATTCTTATACAAGACCTTTTCATTGAATATTACATCTCTGCTCCTAATGATTTTTTGATTTTCATAATCATATAAGCGATAACCAAAATCATTAACACCATATCCAATAAAGGTACATTTCTTTGACTTTTCCTCAAGCTTTGTTCTATTTTCTTTATCAATATGGACAAAGGCCTCACAACCAAAAGGTTTTAAAATAGAGTAGTTTACCTTTTTCCCTGTCCATGCTTCCTCTGGAACACTACCATCCCAGGAACTTGAAGGTCCTCTGTTTATTAAATAAACAACAGTATCTACAGCATCTGCCCAAAACTGTAAAGGCAATCCAGCATGCAATCTCATGCACCTTGCACGCTCCATGATTGTTCTGTTCATCCTTTCTGACACACCATTTTCTTGTGGTGTTCTTGGAACTGTCGTCTCTTTGCGAATTCCATGCTCTGAATAGTACCGATCAAACTCTTTGCTGCAATATTCACCTCCATTGTCTGATCTAAGACACTTCAATTTCTTTCCTGTCTCAATCTCAACCAAAGCTTTCCATTTCTTGAAAGTATCAAATACATCAGATTTATTCTTAATACAATAAATCCAAGTTTTTCGAGTTGCATCATCAATAAAGGTAACATAATAACGAGAGCCACCGAGAGATGATACCTGAGCAGGTCCCCATACGTCTGTATGCACAAGCTCTAATTTTTCGTTCTTCTTTTCTTTCCCAACTTTGAGAAATCTGACTCTCTTCTGTTTTCCATAAATGCAGTTCTCACAAAAATCCAAATCAACATTCTTCAAACCTGGCAACAAATTCCTTGAGTGAAGAATCTTCCTCCCTTTTTCACTCATGTGTCCGAGCCTATGATGCCATAATGCTGCATCTGCTCCTTTGGAAGTCAAAGCATTAACAGAGTTATAAATACCATTGCATAAATACAATGTACCAACCTTTTCACCTTTTTCTATTACTAGGGCTCCTTTTGTGACCTTCCAAGCTTTATTTGTGAAAGTTGTCACACAACCTTCACTGCCTAACTGCCCTGTTGAAATCAGATTTTTCTTTAGATCTGGAACATGCCTTACCTCCTTTAGTAGCCATTGGTTTCCATTCTGTTGTTTTACAAGAACCTTACCCATTCCAAAATTTTACAGGGTTTGTCATCACCCAGACGAACTTGTCCAAAATCTCCTTGAACATAGTCATAAAAGTATTTCTTTTCAGGTGTGGCATGGAATGAGGCCCCTGAATCTACCACCCAGGAATCAGTAATATTTTCGAAAGAAAGAATCAAAGCATCTTGTAACACCTAACCTGTCACATTTGCTTCATGATTGTTTTCTTGCTGTGCATCTCCTTCTTTTCCCTTCCGAGATCTACAGTCTTTCTTTAGGTGTCCTTTCTTTCCACATTTCCAGCACACTATCCCCGATCTGGACTTGGGTCTGCCTTTCCTTGATTTACTGCGATATCCTGAGCTCTTTCCTCTTTCAATTTTTTCTTCCTCTAGACTCTGCACTCAAAGCATTTCCCGATGTCTCACCGGAGCTTTTCCGTCGCATTTCCTCGCTAAGGATAGCACCGACAACATCATCAAACTTTAAAGTACTAGATCCAGAAACGAAGTTACTAATGGCCATTACCAAACCATTCCAACTTTCTGGTAATGAGCACAAGAATAACAGAGCTCTAACTTCATCATCAAAGTTTACCCCTACAGAACTTAACTGACTTGTAACTGTATTAAAATCATTTAAATGGTTTGCAACAGATCCACCTTCCGACATATTCATATTAAATAACCGTTTCATAAGAAATACCTTGTTTGAGGCCGAGGGTTATTCATATAGTTTTGACAACGTCTGCATCAAACCCTCTGTCGTTGTTTCCTTCGAAATGTTGAAGGCGACTGACGCAGCAAGGCACAACCATATTGTTCCGAGTGCCTTTCTATCGAGAAGGTTCCATTCTTCGTCTTTCATACCCGTCTGCATCTTTGTTTTTCCGCCCAATGGTAGGTATAGATCTTTCTGATACAGATAATCTTCCATCTGCATCTTCCACTGCGAGAAGTTTTGGCCGTTAAATTTCTCGACCCTAAACTTACCATCTTCCGCCATTGCTCCCACTCGAACCAGGAACCTTTCTTTCCTACGAGTTTATCAGCCAGATAGACCTTCGGCTCTGATACCTGTTGTTAGAAAATTATATATTACGGAGCAATGGAACACATATAATATTGCAGAAATATAAACACAGAAAACGAACAAAACAAGAGAGACACATATATACGTGGTTAACCTAGTTTGGGCTACGTCCACCCCGAACAGCCAGTCCTTCCTTTCTATTATCCAGCAAAATGAAGAGATACAACCTACAACATAACCGCTGTAATATCCTCTGTTTTCTCTCACAGTCTCACCTCTATGTTTCTCGCTCACCGAATACACATCTATATCACAGCCTCAAATACAATGCCCTCATATAAAGAGAGGGGTTGCCTTCTAGGGCAAAAAACCTTAAACTAAGCATAAGCTCTACCGTCAGATCATCCGCCTAATGAACGGCCCAGATTGACTAGAAATTACTATACTTTTACAAGGCAATTTTACAGTTGTTTTTAGCTTCGGGGGCGCTGCCCCCGAAACCCCCCGCCAGGGGGGGGCGGCAGCGATCATTTTACGGGCGGCGTTGCTGCCCCATTTGAACTGGGGTCCAATATTCCGGTACTATAGAAGATAATCAGGCTCCACACCCAACAATCTCCCACTTGGAGACTGATTGTAGCAACTCCACCGCTGCTCCATTTTCTGGACAATGACTCCTCTTTGGACCTGGCTGTTTCTCATCTTCATCGTCATCCTTGAAGACCAACTGAAACTGAGCATATTCTCAGTTTCTCCCTGGTTACAACTTTTGTTAGCATATCTGCAGGGTTCTGGCTAGTGTGTATCTTTTCCAGCTTCAACTCTCCATCTTCCAACACTGATCGTATGAAATGGTACTTGAGTTGTATGTGTTTTGTCCTGGAATGAAATGCTGAGTTCTTTGCAAGATGAATGGAATTTTGACTATCACTGTATAACGTGCCCATATCATGCTCCTTACCCAATTCACCCATAAACCTTTGTAACCAAATCATTTCTTTACTAGCCTCTGTAGCAGCAACATACTCTGCTTCTGTTGTTGAAAGTGCAACAACACTTTGGATTTTTGAAACCCAACTGACAGCTGTTCCTCCGACAGTAAATGCATATCCTGTAGTGCTCCTCCTATTATCTCTGTCACCTGCCATATCTGCATCAACATATACTTGTAGGGATATGTTTGAACCACCATAGCATAATGCCTGATTTGTGGTACCTCTCAAATATCTGAGAATCCATTTCACTGCCATCCAATGTTCCTTTCCTGGATTGTTCATGTACCTGCTTACAACTCCCACTGCATGTGCAATATCAGGCCTTGTGCAGACCATTGCATACATTAAACTTCCAACTGCTGATGCATATGGAACTTTAGACATATAATCCATGTCTTCTTGGGTCTTTGGGCACATTTCTTTGCTAAGTTTGAAATGGCTAGCAAAAGGTGTACTAACTGGTTTTGCATTTTGCATGTTAAATCTTTTCAACACCTTTTGTATGTACTCATTCTGAGACAATGTTAATTTTCTATTTTTCCCGTCTCTAGTTATTCTCATACCAAGGATTTGTTTTGCAGCATCCAAATCCTTCATTGCAAATGAATTTGCCAATTTTCTTTTGAGCACATTTATTTCCTACATGTTAGATCCTGCAACAAGCATGTCATCTACATACAATAACAATATAATATAGCTGCCATCATTTTGCTTTTTCAGATAAACACAATGATCAGAGTGACATCTAGTATAACCTTGTTCAGACATAAACTTGTCAAATTTTAGATACCACTGCCTTGGAGCCTGTTTTAAACCATACAAGCTCTTCTTCAACCTGCACACAAGTTTCTCCTTCCCTTTCACCTCATATCCTTGTGGCTGCTGCATATATATCTCTTCCTCCAAATCCCCATGGAGAAAGGCTGTCTTTACATCTAACTGCTCAAGATGCAAATCTTCAGCTGCTACAAGACTTAAAATAGTTCTGATTGAAGTCATTTTAACAACAGGAGAAAATATTTCATCAAAATCAATACCTTTCTTCTGTGCAAACCCCTTCACCACAAGTCTAGCCTTGTACCTTTGTTTTCCTCCATCTTCTTCCTTCAGCCTGTAAACCCATTTATTCTTCAATGTAGTTTTTCCTGCAGGCAACCTGACTAAATCCCAAGTCTGGTTATGCATTAAGGAGTCCATCTCTTCTTCCATGGCTACCTCGCACTTCTTCTTGCTTTCAACCTGCATTGCTTCTTCATAACATTCAGGTTCACCAGAATCAGTCAACAATAAATAATATAATGAAGGAGAGTATCATTCAGGAGGTCTACTTGTCCTGGTAGATCTTCTAACACCACTTTCAGGTGTTTGGGGTGCCTGTTGTTGTTGTGATGGTTGCTGATGTTGTGGTTGTTGATTATTATTATTTTCAGGCACCTTTACTTTTTCAGTAATTTCATCAAGAACTGCGTATTCCTTGTTTTCTTTTTCTTGTTTCTTTTCTTGCAACTGATTCTTATACAAGACCTTTTCATTGAATATTACATCTCTGCTCCTAAGGATTTTGTGATTTTCATAATCATATAAGCGATAACCAAAATCATTAACACCATATCCAATAAAGGTACATTTCTTTGACTTTGCCTCAAGCTTTGTTCTATTTTCTTTATCAATATGGACAAAGGGCTCACAACCAAAAGGTTTTAAAATAGAGTAGTTTACCTTTTTCCCTGTCCATGCTTCCTCTGGAACACCACCATCCAAGGAACTTGAAGGTCCTCTGTTTATTAAATAAATAGCAGTATCTACAGCATCTGCCCAAAATTGTAAAGGCAATCCTGCATGCAATCTCATGCACCTTGCACGCTCCATGATTGTTCTGTTCATCCTTTCTGACACACCATTTTCTTGTGGTGTTCTTGGAACTGTCGTCTCTCTGCGAATTCCATGCTCTGAACAGTACCTATCAAACTCTTTGCTGCAATATTCACCTCCATTGTCTGATCTAAGACACTTCAATTTCTTTCCTGTCTCAATCGCAACCAAAGCTTTCCATTTCTTAAAAGTATCAAATACATCAAATTTATTCTTAATACAATAAATCCAAGTTTTTCTAGTTGCATCATCAATAAAGGTAACATAATAACGAGAGCCACCGAGAGATGATACCTGAGCAGGTCCCCATACGTCTGTATGCACAAGCTCTAATTTTTCGTTCTTCTTTTCTTTCCCAACTTTGAGAAATCTGACTCTCTTCTGTTTTCCATAAATGCAGTCCTCACAAAAATCCAAATCAACATTCTTCAAACCTGGCAACAAATTCCTTGAGTGAAGAATCTTCATCCCTTTTTCACTTATGTGTCCGAGCCTATGATGCCATAATGCTGCATCTGCTCCTTTGGAAGTCAAAGCATTAACAAAGTTAGAAATACCATTGCATAAATACAATGTACCAACCTTTTCACCTTTTGCTATTACTAGGGCTCCTTTTGTGACCTTCCAAGCTTTATCTGTGAAAGTTGTCACACAACCTTCACTGCCTAACTGCCCTGTTGAAATCAGATTTTTCTTTAGATTTGGAACATGCCTTACCTCCTTTAGTAGCCATTGGTTTCCATTCTGTTGTTTTACAAGAACCTTACCCATTCCAACAATTTTACAGGGTTTGTCATCACCCTGACGAACTTGTACAAAATCTCCTTGAACATAGTCATAAAAGTATTTCTTTTCAGGTTTGGCATGGAATGAGGCCCCTGAATCTACCACCCAGGAATCAGTAATATTTTCGAAAGAAAGAATCAAAGCATCTTGTAACACCTCACCTGTCACATTTGCTTCATGATGGTTTTCTTGCTGTGCATCTCCTTCTTTTCCCTTCCGAGATCTACAGTCTTTCTTTAGGTGTCCTTTCTTTCCACATTTCCAGCACACTATCCCTGATCTGGACTTGGATCTGCCTTTCCTTGATTTACTGCGATATCCTGAGCTCTTTCCTCTTTCCATTTTTCTTCCTCTAGACTCTGCACTCAAATCATTTCTCGATGTCTCACCGGAGCTTTTCCGTCACATTTCCTCGCTAAGGATAGCACCGACAACATCATCAAACTTTAAAGTACTAGATCCAGAAACGGAGTTACTAATGGCCATTACCAAACCATTCCAACTTTCTGGTAATGAGCACAAGAATAACAGTGCTCTAACTTCATCATCAAAGTTTACCCCTACAGAACTTAACTGACTTGTAACTGTATTAAAATCATTTAAATGGTTTGCAACAGATCCACCTTCCGACATATTCATATTAAATAACCGTTTCATAAGAAATACCTTGTTTGAGGCCGAGGGTTTTTCATATAGTTTCGACAACGTCTGCATCAAACCCTCTATCGTGGTTTCCTTCGAAATGTTGAAGGCGACTGACGCAGCAAGGCACAACCGTATTGTTCCGAGTGCCTTTCTATCGAGAAGGTTCCATTATTCGTCTTTCATACCCGTCGGCATCTTTGTTTTTCCGCCCAATGGTAGGTATAGATCTTTCTGATACAGATAATCTTCCATCTGCATCTTTCACAGCGAGAAGTTTTGGCCGTTATATTTCTCGACCCTAAACTTACCATCTTCCGCCATTACTCCAACTCGAACCAGGAACCCTTCTTTCCTGCGAGTTTATCAGCCAAATAGACCTTCGGCTCTGATACAAGTTGTTAGAAAATTATATATTACGGAGCAATGGAACACATATAATATTGCAGAAATATAAACACAGAAAATGCACAAAACAAGAGAGACACAGATATACGTGGTTCACCCAGTTTGGGCTACGTCCACCCCGAACAGCTAGTCCTTCCTTTCTATTATCCAGCAAAATGAAGAGATACAACCTACAACATAACCGCTGTAATATCCTCTGTTTTCTCTCACAGTCTCACCTCTATGTTTCTCGCTCACCGAATACACATCTATATCACAGCCTCAAATAAAATGCCCTCATATAAAGAGAGGGGTTGCCTTCTAGGGCAAAAAACCCTAAACTAAACATAAGTTCTACCGTCAGATCATCCGCCTAATGAACGGCCCAGATTGACTAGAAATTACTATACTTTTACAAGGCAATTTTACAGTTGTTTTTAGCTTCGGGGGCGCTGCCCCCGAAACCCCCGCCAGGGGGGGCTCCCAAGGACCCCCCACGGCAGCGATCATTTTACGGGTGGTGTTGCCGCCCCATTTGAACTGGGGTCAAATATGCCGGTACTATAGAAGATAATCAGGCTCCACACGCAACAGCAGGTGGATCTATGGCTCATAGACAACTCAGACACATAGGGAAATAACTACTTCTAGAATCACACCTAGAGACTAACAATGACAACTCACAACAACACATGGTAGCATTACTTCCAACATATATTATAATAACAAAAAATGGAATATATTAATTATTCTTGTATGGTGTTCAAATTTCTTGTGCATTAAGGATATGAACCCATTGACGTGATAAATTCCTATCAAAAAAACTAGGAAGTTATTATTTCAAGAATTTAGCTAGGTTTTTTTTTAAAACCAAGAGAGTGGTGGAACATGCCATCTATCTTTGAGAAGTCTAGGGTTAACTAGAGGGAGTGTCGAGATGCTCATCGACTTAATCATTCCTAGATATGCTTCATTTTTGAACTTATAATCCTGTTTTGAATAGAGATGGTCACATATTGTTAAACAAATCCTTAGGGATAGACTAAATACATAGGAAAAAAATTGCACAATAAGACTATTGCATTAACCAGGATTATAAAATTATACTCTTATGTTCAGAAAATGGAGAAGGTAGCCCATCCCACCACTTACAGAGCATCAAGATTGACATGCCCTAATGTTTGTACAAATTTCAAGTTCTTAGTTGTGTGTATACTCTTCTGAAGCTGTGAGTTGGAAGCACCAAGGAGTAGTTGCGTAAGAGAAAAAAGAAAACGGGGGAAAACACAAAGCCACTAGAGAAAGAATAAAAGAAAAGTGAATTGTAGTAGAATCGGATGAGAGTAAAGCACAACATGATTTTTGAAATATATATATATATATATATATATATATATATATATATATATATAGATAGATAGATATATATAACACTACAATGAAACAAGCTTTGGGATATCAATCGAGGGAGAGTGGGTGTCTTGGTTGGAGCGATTTATTTCTATTGGATAGGTTGGATCGTTGGAACTTACACTTCTATTATTAAGGAACCTAGAAGTCAGTTGATAAGGTAAAGATATTGGAAGGAAGGAATTGTAATGGTTCTAGGCAACGAAAGAAGGTAAATTTGTGAGTGAAAGAGGTGTCCTATCAACATTGAACTCCTCTAACTAGGGGAGGGTAATAGCAACATCCTTTGTGATGGTCGGGAGTAAAAATGCCAAGTACTGCCATGTGAACGAAGTAGGTCACCTGTGCGAGTCTATGAAACGACAGCTACGCTACCTTCAACTCAACTGCGGATCCTTACCTTAATATAATTCCTTGAGATCGTAATTGTATTTCACGATGAATTATTGACTAATAACCCCCAATAACTCTGTTCTAGTAGTTCAATATAATGTAAGCATCTTTTGTGATCACTCTTCGGCATGCTTCTTCATCAAACTCTTGGATGTGAGGACTAAATGGTATCTAATGGTATGAAAAATTTACTTATCCATACATGTATGAAAAATTCCCTTATCTAGATGTGACCAAACTATTGTTTCTTTAACAAGATTTAAATGTCGATCAAATACAATGCTTATGCTATACATAAATATCAACCAAAATCTTTCGGAAAATACAATTCTTATGCTTAGGAATAATACAATGTAGATTGTACATATTTGTCATACAACATCTTGCTGAAGTCACCTTAACAAACTTCAGCCTAGATTTTACCACAAATCCTAGAAGTGACACTAAATAAGAGAATGATCATAAAATTGACAACCAAAATTCACCACAAAAGGAATCCTCGAGAAGTTACTTTGGCAGTGTCTTCTTTCTGTGAATGTAGATATAAAAGTTTTTCAAGTTGAATATACAAAAACATCAAATATGTGGGACCTGGATAAAGTCATTTAGAGCCCGATGCTCTCACTATCCTGCTTGACTAAAAAATTCCCATCAATTTAATTTATTGCTCACCCCATTGAAGTTGTCTTCAATATTGATCTTGGTAGTGGCCTAGGTCTCGATGCTGAAGTAATAGTGACTCCTTTTTGTCACTCAGTGCATGGGTTCCCAAGAAATAAAATTCTTTTTACCTGGTAGTAATAATGGTAAGAGCAATATTTATTTTTAGTCACCTTGATACTTATCCTTCCAGATATAGCATTTAAATTATAAAATCATATTTTATCTTAATTATTGTCATTTTCAAAGAAATCCTAATTTTAAAATATATTTTATCATCTAAATATGTTATGAAACCAGCTCACAAAAGATAGAAAAGATAGATAAATGCCTTAGAATTCAGCCTCTTCGAGGGGGCAACCTCCTTTACATTACATAAATGAGCAATTCTTGGATGATACAAATGAAAATACCTCATTTCTATATATAGGAGTCTAAGGGGTCATAATATAACCGGAGCCGACATAACAATAATAATGTAAGGGCACAATAATAACAATAGTGGGCTTCTATGGGGCACAATAGTAACAATTTGGGCACTACATGGGTACATCAATATAATAAGGGGGTTGTACTAATAACAATAAGGGGTTACACTAGTAGTATAGGGGCCTAACATGCCCCTCTCCTTCAAAAAGTGTTGTCCTCAACGCTTGAGTAGTTCTTGATGCTTCTGTAGAATATTCTTGTCCTCCCATGTGGAATCTTTAGTGGGTAATTTCTTCCACTTGATGAGATACTCTGAAATTGATCGATTCCGTAGCTATTGGGTTCTTGTTTCTATGACTACTCCAGGTTCCAATATGATTTTTCCTTACTCTTAAATTTCTTGCAATATTGTTTGAATTGGGATCTTCTGCAACTTTTGAATGAGTGGCCACACTTCTTCGTCCTTCTTCCAATCATCCCTTGCTTCGCTTATCTAATCTGGTTGGATAATAGAAATAGCACAAAATAATGCTTCCACATCCTCATCCTTTCTTGAGAGTGCATTTGCAACAAAATTTTGCTTCCCTTTTCTATAGATGATGTCAAATTCATAACCTGATATATTTGTGACCCATTTTTTTTGTTCTTCTAAAGATAATAGTTTTTCTAAAAAGTATTTAAGACTATCATGATCCATTTTTACCTTGAAGTGCCTTCCCATTCGGTAAGGTCACCATTTCTTAAGTGCATATAGTATTGCCAACATTTTCTTCTCATAAATAGCTTGCTTGAGATGTAGCAGTAAAAATGCCCAATCACCTACATCAAAACATTTTTCACTACAATGTTGATCTACCTGTTGTTTCATTAGATTTTGCACGAAAGTTACATTATCCTTTAAAAGTTGGAGAACTTGTTGTTGATGCTCGATGTGATCTTTCACTGCTTGAACTTTTTTCTTCTTGATATGTCCTTCAATATTGAGAGTTTGAGGAGTGTAAATTTCTTCCAATCCTTTACAAGATATGGTCAGATTCATTTCTTGGTGCTCGATGTGATCTTTCACTTCTTGAACATTTTTCTTCTTGATATGCCCTTCTATCTTGATAGTTTGAGGAGTGGTAATTTCGACCAATGAATTACAAGATATGGTTGGATTCATTTCTTCTTTCTCGATGTGATCTTTCGCTTCTTGCACCTTTTTCTTTTTGATATGTCCTTCTATCTTGAGAGTTTGAGGAGTGGTAATTCTTGCCAATGCTTTACAAGATATGGTCTAATTCATTTCTTCTTTCTCTTGGGTTGGTTCCTGGTGTATGTACTCTTCTTTTGATGTTTCTTGATCCTTTTATTCCTCCTCTTCATAATCTATGTAAAATAATTTCTTCTCAGCACACTTATGACCTTTAGTGCATTTGCTATCACAATTGTAACAAAGCCCTTTTTCTCTTTTTTCTTCAAATTGTTGTGGTGTAACCCTTGTAGGTTGTGGAAGGCTAGGAGAAACAACACTTCCATTATTATAGTTGTGAGGGGTAGACTTCCTTGTTGCCATAATTTTACTTTCCACTATGTAACAAAGTTCCTTTAGTCTTTCCAATTGTTGTGGTGCTGCTCTAAAGAAGGTGTTGCTCTTTGTATCCTCATAATGTGCTATCATTTCCTCAGTGAAAATTGACCACGTAACAAGTTGTTTACGAGAACAAAGCCATTTATACCATAAAAATTGATCCGGTTCTAAATATGAAGATGCAACACATAGATTTTGTAACAGTGGTACACCATGTAGATCAAAATATTGCTCCATTTGAAGTATCCAATTTATCGGATCCTTGCCATCAAACTTCCTCATATCGCCTTTTCTTGATTTTAGGAGCTTGATCTTGAAAGAACTATAGATCTGTAATTTCAGTTCTTCCAGTTCTGAAATTGCGATTTGCAATAGCCCTCTATGTCCTATTTCCAATCCCACCAGTTTGATTGAATTTAGATTCTCCAAGAAAGAGTTATGCACAATCTCCCAAGATGACTTGATTATATACCTTTTGAGAAGATCGAACTTGTATGAGGTGCCACGTATCACTATTTTAACCTTCGGGTCTAAAAAATATACACAGGAAACTACAGTCCATATTCTTTCTGTAACTTCTTACGAAATTTCAATCTGATGCTCAAAACAAAAGTTATGACGATTTTCCCAAGGTCACCTATTTGGAATGTAATTCAGGAGTCTGTAAAAAGACCAACTTCCTCAGATCATATCTCCGCAAATATAGCGCGAAAATATCTGAAATTCGGACCCGAGGTTCAACTCGATTTCATCTCAAATGGGTTTTTTTGTTCGCTTCTGAAATGTCGCAGAAAAAGAGTTATAGCGCAAATGCCACGATGATTATTTGGAGGAACGAAACCCTAGAATCAAAAGCTCTCACCCCAAATGTTATGAAACCAACTCACAAAAGATAGAAAAGAAAGATCAACGCCTTAGAATTCAACCCCTCTGAGGGGGCAACCTACTTTACATTACATAAATGAAAAATTCTTGGATGATACAAATGAAAAGACCTCCTTTCTATATAGGAGTCTAAGGGGTCATAATATAATTGGAGCCGACATAACAATAATAATGTAAGGGCACAATAATAACAATAGTGGGCTTCTATGGGGCACAATAGTAACGATATGGGCACTACATGGGTACATCAATATAATAAGGGGGTTGTACTAATAACAATAAGGGGTTACACGAGTAGTATAGGGGCCTAACAAATATTAGACGGCTCAAGAGCTTCTTTCTGTCACTGTCATTTGAATTGTATGGTGCTGTAATGTAAACAACCTACCTATGTAGAATATGATGGCACAATGCTAACCTATGTGGCAAGTGTTATAAACGTGTCAAAGAGAAGCAAGTGTGAGTGAAGAAGGATCCTCATGGATATTGAGGACATGACAACCCACCATGTTATTTCTCTATGAATCCTTTGCTCTTCATTACTTGCAATATTCATCCCTTACAGATTTTGAAGAAATTAGGGAATAAAAGAGGATAAACAATGTTCATCCCTCTCAACTTCTGAATAAATTAGGGAATACAAGAACACAAACAATGCTTAGCCTTCTGAATTCAATTGTATTGATACAGTTGAATATATATTGAAATGAATACTAGTAATTTGAATATGGTTGCAGAGCTGAAACGGGACATTATCAATGTGGTGGTGTTGGTTATGTTGGCCAGTTTTTTTATTACTATATTTCAAGCGGCTTCAACTATGTTTGCTGGATAAATTAATGGAAAATAACAAGATTGGACATGTGGATGAGAAGGCCCGAGAGGCCATGGAAATGAGTGATAAAACAATTGAAGGTGGACGTACAACATCATGGGATACAATCAAAAGTTGGGCTAATGTGGCCTCTGAAAATTTACCTAAACCCTTCAGTTTGAAAAAGGCAACAACATCGACTTCTAGCTTCCCGTAAGACCTAGATAGAAATATTATATGGCCATTTAGTTTTGTTTAAATGCACAACTAACAAGGTACATGGCTCTGATTTGGGAGTTGACTCTCCAATAAATCACAAACACCAGAGAGGAATTTTGTTTACTGATGTATGGTAACTTGAAGACTTATCATAGAGACTGTAGGGTCGTGGAACCAGGTGTTCAGGTATGCAAAATTTTATGGTTTTGCACTGATTCTATCTAGAGTAGGTTGCTCATGCTTTGTAAATCACATCAATAGCCTTTGTGTGTAGATTGGGATTTATTGTTTTTCTTTATCTGAGCCCAATTTGAAGGAGAAAAGCTCTATATTTGACTCATTATTTTAATTTGTTTCATCATTTGTTTTTTATCTTTTATCTGAGCATATGCGTTATGGTTAACTTCAATTTTTGATCAGGATTGCACATGGAGGGGTTAGTTTGGTAATTATGTTTTGAGAAGCTTTGAAATGTTTGAATTCATTGTTTAAGTAATCAAGCGTATATGGATTCCATGTAAATTGTTTCTTGAATTCAAATTAAGATCTTGTAAAATATCATATTTCTATTTTTTGTGTGGTTGGTTTGAAGAAAGGTTTGGGCATGTGTTATGGAGTGAATGTACTTTAATATCATTGGTTTTGTTTGGGGATTCAACCTATTTGGATTGTGGTAGGCCTAAGACTTCACACACAGGGCGAAAGTGCAACCTTAGGCATTCATTTTTACGAAAATTTCTAGTTATGTATAAGTTTTAGAAACATTTGGTTAGTTGTGCCCTATAAATTGCCTCGATCAACATTGTATTTATTTGGTTGTGTTTTTCTATTATTAATTTTTTTTTTTTGAGCATTGTGTTTTTTTTTTTTTTTTTTTAACTTGAGGGAGAAAAGATCTATAAATTATATGAGGTTTTGATTTCATTTCCTAAGAAATTTGCAGGGTTTTTTACATCTTGGCAAAGAGAAAAAACAAACTTTGTCATGGGGAGAATGGAAGGGGACTTTGCAATGCTGAAGGAGAGCCAACTTTTTGAAGTTGAAGGGGGAAGAATTTGAGTGCTACATGCAACAATACTCCACTCTCGGTAGAGCTTCTCAACTCTCGTAAGGGGAAACAAGAAATAGATTGTGGAAGTCGAATTGCATGGACTCTATCGTGGCATGAACATTTCCTATTAGGTGGCATGAAAATTTACCTAACATTTACCTTTAGCAAGTACGTAAAGGGACCTCCGCCCAAATTCTTCCATGCGTCGCAGATTTTTCATGGAGTGTGCAATATTTTCATTCGATGGAGGAGGATGAGAATCAAGGCTTGTGATTGGCTAGCATGAGCAGTGTCTACTCATGGAGGGTGGAAGATTTTCATTTGATGAAGGAGGAAGAAAATCAAGGCTTGTGATTGGCTGGGGTGAACAGTGTCTGCTCATGGAGGGTGGCAGATTACATTCGATGAAGAAGGACTAAAATCAAGGCTTGTGATTGGCTGGGGTGAACAATGTTTGCTCATCGAGTGTGACAGATTTTCATTCGATGAAGAAGGATGAAAATAAAGGCTTGTGATTGGATAGGGTGAATAGTGTCTTCTCAAACGCCTATCATCATAATTAAAATTAGAGAACAAAACACATTAATAATGAAAATACAATAATTTTAGCTTTTATATTTGATCCTTGTTTTTAAAAAAATCGTAGAATAATTGTCACAAACTGAGAATTCTAAACCATCTCTTAGTTTTTTATCTTTACTTTTTTTTTTTATCTTCTTGTTTATGATTTTATTCCCCATCCTTATACATACATATATAGCCACTTGCTTGGAATATGGAAGAAACATGAGCTCCTCAATGACATTTATCAGAATTTGTAGTGCTAGTCAATTGAATAGGAAGAACTAGAGTGATAATTATGTGGGGATATCAATGGGAAAACGATATATATAGCCATTAGCCTTGAAGAAGGAAGCGCCATCAACTCTTCATTGGGATTTATGAGAACCAACATCACCTTTCTAATTGAAGGACAAATATGGGGATCTGGATGTGAGCAGGCATGTCCTAAAATCATTGCTCGTTTCATCTGTTCTTCATCAAAATCTCCTTCCAATTTGGGATCTACCGCGGCTAAAATCATTACTTATTTCATTTGATCTTCATCAAAATCTCCTCCAAATTTGGGATCTGCCGCCTTAGTGACTTTTCCCTGCCCATAAAGATTCCATATCCAATCTATCAAATTCTCATGTGCTACTTGTGCATTATGCTCCAAAACCCTCCTCCCGCTGGCCATCTCCAACACAATGACCCCGAAACTGAAAACATTTGATTTTGTAGTGGCCTTGCCAATATAGCCACATTTGGGCACCCAATATCCAAGAGTCCCTACCATCTTGGTAGTGACAGATGAATATGTCTCGTCGTGATCAATGAGTCAGGCAAGGCCGAATTCACCTAGACGAGCATTGGAGTCCCCATCGACCATAAATTTTTTTGGCTTAATGTCCCAGTGGAGTAGTCTTTTCTCCCATTCTTCATGTTGGTATAAAAACATCGAAGCTAGGCCACATAATTTTCTATGCCTCCGAGCCCAATTCAAAAAGGGTTGATTTTGATAGTGATCCCCTAGTTGCCTAAAGATGAGCTTGTCGAAGCTCCCATTGGGCATGTAGTGATACATGAGAAATAGGTCGTCGTGCTTGTAGCACCACTCATGGTGTCACAACCCCAATTCTTTTATCCCGAATTGAGCTAGGTGCAGCACCCGCTAAATGACTCAACCCATTAGTTTCCTTTACATTTTCTGGACTATGCCTACTTAATTCATCATTCATGATTTTTAAATAGTTTAGTGTATAATTACTTAACTAAAATAGTCACAACATCATTTTAATGCCAAAGACATATTCTTTATGTAATAACTCAGTTTATGTAAAAATCTGTAATTTACAATTTTTCTCGGGGAGACAAAATTCACCTGTTTCATAAAAGTTACAAGTCTCGGGCATGCTGCCCGGTCGGTCGGCCTATTTCTCGACCTGATCGTAGCCACTCCACTCAGTTCAGCCCAACCCTAGGCTCTCAGCCTAACCCTAGGCGCTCGGCCAACCCGTCATGCGGCCCGCACTGCTTATTCGCGACCTGTCCGATGTGCAGACCTTCGTGTAGACCTGCCCAAACTCATGTTGTCGCGCCCTACCTGTCCGAACGCTCCTTTGTGCAGACCCACCCACCTGCGGTCACTGCGCTCAGCCTGTCAGCGCTCACTCAGAGTCATGTTGGTTCGACACGCCCACCTGCGGTCACTCGCCCAACTCTCTGCCACGTTAAGAACTGCCCAACCCGTAGGCACATCTTTTCCCAACCTCCGTTCAACTCTATGTTTGCATTGTGTTTGGTTGTTTTCTTGTTTCTTTGTGGTGGTGCCTCTGCCCGATATATACGTTTCCTCAGTCCTAGGAGGGGGCTCCGCTCATGTCAAGTGAACCTATGACTCATGCCTCTCCAAAAAAATATCGCGTCAGATCTGCCCCGTTCATGTCAGCCCATCATTCACGTCTGCTTGTTCACAATATCCCATCGCCTAACAACCTCCACCCATAAACTTTCTCATCTGCACGCGCCCAACACTTAGTCATTTTTTTGTTGGCCCCCTGGTTCGTCATTTAAATGTGGCCACCACAACTCATTGAGTAAATGCACCCATTCGCTCGTTAGTTATGTGCACGCTTGCCCAACTCTTCGGTTAAACGTGCCTGTCAACTTGTCCACCAACTCATCGCTTAAACGCGTTCGGGTTGGACGCCTGATCACCCAAGTGCGACGGTGATGACTCGAGGGCCTGACAACCTCCCCGACCAGAAGTCATTACCGTCCCTAGCAATCCGACTACTCTCATCAGCTCAACATCATACTAAAAAATATCTTTCCTCCAACTCCACAGTGAATCCTCTGTCTCCCAGCTACTCTTCTCCAATGTGTTATTCTAGTTAATAAGGAACTCTCGTCGTGTTGTGTTACCAACACCCATAGTCTGAAGATCTAGATTCCTCTATAGAACAAGGTGTGGTCTATCCACAATCATGGTTGGTCCTCTCGGTGGTTCTGTCCTTTCAGGCTGATGTGCATCAAGTCAACATCTCTTGAGTTCACTCACATGGAACACAGGATGTTTCGAACGCATGTGGTTCAGAAGCTCCAACTCATAGGCAACCTCTCGAACTCACTTCTTTATCTGGAATGGCCCTTCATACTTCCTCGTCAAAGATTTCATAATCCCTTTCGGTGGCTGAAACTGATCTTCAATTATCCTCAGAAAAAACATATTCCCAACACTGAAGTGTGCGTCCTTTCTATCCTTATCTTCCCATTTCTTCATCCTCCTTACATCTTCATGCAAGTGCACCCATGCTAATTCCAAGGTCTCCTCCCATGTTTTCAAGAATCTCTTCGCATGTGGACTCCTCATAAATCCACTCGATAACACAGTTTGTGGAGAAAATGGCACCTTTCCATTTACCAACTCAAATGGACTATACCCGGTTGCGGAACCCTTCTGCATATTGTAGTTAAAATGAGCCACATCCAATAGTTCAGGCCAAATCCTCTGATCAACTATAACATAATGTCTCAAGCAGTCCTCCAACGGTGCATTAATCCATTCAATCTGTCTATGGATGGTAACTCGAACTCTGCAGCAATTCTGTCTCGACCAACTTGAACAAAGTGGTCCAAAAACTGCCTGTAAATTGTGGATCTCAATCTGATATGATACTCAATGGAATTCCCCAATACTTCACAACATGTTTGAATAATAGCTAAACAATCTTCTCGGCTTCACATAGTATCTTTGTTGGAATGAAGACGACATACTTAGAGAAACAATCGACCACGACCATAACTCCATTTTACCCATGTACCTGCGGTAACTAAGTGATGAATTCCATCAAAACACTCATCCATGGTCTCTCTAGAATTGGTAACCCTGCAACAATCCTCCTTTCCTCTGTTTATCTGATTTGTCATGCTGACAAATAATGCACGTATGTATATACTCCTCTACATCCTCTCGCATATTCTCCCAAAATAATCATCTCTCCAACAATGCCAAGGAATGACATTGCCCTGGGTGGCCAACCCATGGAAAAGCATGGCACTCCTTCAAGAGGTGCCTCCTAAGTCTCGACGACTTGGGAATGTAAAGTCAGTTCCCAAAGAATAAGATTTCATCCCGTAGAAAAAATCTCCATGTCTTTCCTTCCTTCACCTACTTCAATATGCTTTGTGATTGAGTATCAGCCTTTATGCTCGCTTGAAGTCTATTCTACATCTCGTGGGTCATCTGTACTCGAATTCTACTTCGTTCTTCCCTGTATTCTTCCTCCTCAAGTTCACTAATTGTCCCTTCTTGCTGAGGGCATCTACAATTGCATTGAGTCTACCCAGCCTATACTCAATAGTCATGTCGAACTCTGCCAAGAAGTCTTGCCAACGAGCTTAATTCACTGACAAATTTGGTTGTGATGCAAAATAACTCATTGCAATGTTGCCATTCATGACAAAAAAAGGCTTCCCAATCAATTAATTCCTCCATACCTCTAAACAAAGGATGATAACAGTCATCTCCTTCTCATGAACCGGATATTGTCATTCCCTATCCTACAACTTCCGACTCTCATATGCCATCGGATGCCCATCCTACATAAGAACTCCTCCTATCGCAAAATCTAAAGCATCTGTGTTCACCTCAAATGGCCTCTCGAAGTCAGGTAACTATAGTATCGATGTTGTAACCATCCTCTTCTTCAATTCTTCAAATGTTGTACGACACTTCTCCATCCAATTCCATCGATTTTCGTTCTTCAAAATGTCTGTAAATGGCGATGTCACTTTGGAGTACCCCTCTACAAACTTTCGTTGGTAGTTGGTCATCCCCAAAAACACCCTCATATCATGGAAATTCTTCGGTTCGGACCAATCCTCTATTGCCTTCACTCTGCTTGGCTCCATCAGTATATGTCCTTGACCCACCTTGTGTCCAAGGAACAAAATCTCGGTCTAGGAAAACATACACTTTGACTTCTTCAAGTACATTTGATTCTTATTCAGTGCCTTGAACACCAAAGCCAAGTGTTTCTGATGACCCTCCATGTTATCATTGTATATCACGATATTTTCCAAGTATACTACTATGAATGAATCCAAATATGGACATAGTACATCGTTCATCAAAGTGAAAAAAGTAGCAGGAGCATTATACAACCCAAAAGGCATAACAAGGAATTCAAAACTTCTAGACCTTGTCACAATAACGATTTTCTTCTCATATCCTTACGCTATCCACACCTGATAGTAACCATGCCTCAAGCCTAGATTGGAAAGCACTCAGGATTTCGAAATCTTTTTGAAGCAACCTGCAACAAGTGGAAAAGGACATTTTTTCTTTATTGCTTGCTTGTTAAGAGCACACAAATCACAATACATCCATAGCTCATTTGTATCTTTCTTTCGTTGAAACAATACTGGAGCATCATATGGGGACCTCGAAGGTCATATGAAACCTGCATCAGTGAAATCCTTCAACTGTCGTTTCAACTCCTCCAATTCTGGCCCTGATAAATGATAAGGATATTTTGTCAGAGGTCACTTCCCTGGTTGTATCTCAATGCTATGGTCCATTTCATGCCTTGGTGGAAGTGCTTTCAGCAACTCATCGAGCATCAAATCTGCATATTTGTCCAATACATTGGAAATCTCAGCTAGAACAGGCGTCCCCACTACATCATCGCTTTCAACTCCCCTGATGATTATCACATATGTTTCCACATATGAATCACGCATCTCCTTCCTCATACTTAGTGAAAAAACATGCTACACCTTCACTTCTTTCCTTTTATTATGAGTTAGCAAAGTCCAAGTTCATGAGCCTCCAATCAACATGATCTCATCGCAAAACGAGACAATAATTACCTTATTTCCCTTTAGAAAATCCTGCCCCAATATCATATCAAATTCATTCATCTCCTTCACCATGAAGTCCAATCAACCATCCTAGTCTCTTATTCGAATTGGCACTTCAACTGCCAATCCTGACACTTTAGCCTTTGAGTTCACTGCCTTGACATTCACATTAGTTGGAACAATTTGCAGCCCAACTTCTCTTTCCAACCTCGTTGTCATAAATTTGTGCATGGCACCCTTTTCCTCCAAAGCTTGGATAGTTTTGCCATGATCTTCTAAGTCAAGAAACCTCAAACTATGTATCTAAGATTTATTTTCAAAAACTTCAGACTACATACAATACCCGGTCTCTGCATTTTACTTCCAAGTCAAGAAACCCCAAACTATTTATGTAAGATTTTTTTTAAAAAACATCAGACTGCATAGATACCTGGTCTGCATTTTGCTATTGTACTGGCTCTGATACCATTTGTCATGTCCGCAATTCTTTTTTCCCGAATTAGTTTCCTTTACATTTTCCGGACTATGCCTACTTACTTCATCATTAACCATTATTAAATAGTTAAGTGTGAAATTACTTAACTAAAACAGCCAAAATATCATTTTAATGCAAGAGACACATTCTTTATGTAATAACTCACTTTATGTAGATATATGTAATATACAATTTTTCCCCGTGAGACAGACTTGCCCTGTTTCCTAAGAGTTACTCGGGCGCGCTGCCTGGTCGGTCAGCCTATTGCACAACCTGACCAAAATCTCCCCCGTTCAGCTCAGCTCAATCCTGGGTGCTTGGCCCACCCATCGTGTGGCCCGCACTGCACTCCCACAACAGTTCTGCCGTGGAGACCCGCCCAAACTTGTGTTGTCGCGCCCTGCTTGTCCGTACTCTCTGTTGTGCAGACCCATGCAGCCCTGCCCACATGGGTCATTTTTCCCGGCTTATCTATGCTCACCCAGGGTCATGTTGAGTTGACATGCCCACCTGCGATCACCTGCCCAACTCTCTGCTACGTTCAAAATCGTCCAACTCGTAGGCTCATGTTTGCCCAATCTCCATTCAGCTCTCTGTTTGTGTTGTGTTTGGTGTTTTTCTTTTTTCTTTGCGGTGGTGCCTCCGCCCGATATATACGTTATGCTAGCCAAGGGAGGGGGCTCAACTCATGTCAAGATGACCTATGACTCACACCTCTCCAACATAATGTCATGTCGGCTCTCCATTGTTCACGTTGGCCCATTGTTCACATTCCCCCGTTCACATTCCTCCATCACCTAACGACCTCTGCTGATCCAAAATGGATCTAGCATGACCTCTAAGTCTAAAAATTTTCAAATAAGAAGTATAGGTTGAATGGCACAAATCGCATGTAAATATGAAAATAGAACCAAGTTAAACTTCGGGCCAGAGAGTCAATGGCTACGTCAGCAGGACGTGTGGCAACTTAGGATAGAGTCATAGGTTTCCGATGATGTCAGCACAGTGGATGAGATGGTAGTCGGAGATTGGCTCACGGCATCAAAGATGTGGAACAGGGTTAAAAGCAGAAAACGTGATTAATGAGGTTAAACGTTGTTTATCGCTAAACCTCATCAGGCAGCGGACCCGACGGATTTATGAATAAAACATCGAACCTTTTGAGTTTAGTGGTAAACGATATTTTGGGTGGGATTCAAGTGGTATTGGAAGGGTTTCCTCCAATTCCATACAATAGCTGACACGTAGCATGCTGCAGGAGAGAGAAAACCACCTTTTTCGAGTGGGTAATCTCCTTGCAAGTGGGCCACCTGAAATGACTGTCAGCGGTTGATTTGGAGACCGTGGATCAACGGTGGATATTGAGGCAGTTGTTTGATGATCGGGTTGGATGCGAACCATCGGATGAAGGTAGATCAAACAGTGTGGAATTTCAAAGGGAATTGGCGGACGAGGCATGACAACTGTCCTATCCATCCATTTCTGGATTTGTGTCAGAGGAAGGCCGATGGTTAGGTCCACCCGCGCCCACCGGTCCCTTCATTGGTAAACCATTATAGTTTCCATGTTTTAAGGAGGGTAACGAAACGGTGTTAAAGACGACGATTAACATAGAGAGTTGGGGAGGCAGAGAAAACAGGGAAGGCAGAGTTGACAGACAGAGTGAGGGAGAATAGAGCCAGAGGGGTTTTGGAACAATCCAGGGGGTCTAGAGGTCATGTCTCTCAGTTGACTCGAGAGTTTCGAGGTACACTCTGTGTGAAATACCATTAATGTGTTGAGACTCAGTGTTGAGCTCACACTTGTAGCAACCTATAATTGAAGACATAATATAGAGGTCAACATTGAAAGCTTGGAACAGGAGACGTAGCCAGGAAGTATGGTGAACTCCTTTATCATTTTGTCTATGTTGATGTGTTTTTGTTATGTTTGCTAACGGTCAATTGTCTATATTATTCACAACCTTTTCGATCAATTGAAATAAGTAATATAGGCATTATTGCACATGAGTCTGTAATACCTTTTTCATTGGTTTAAAGATCATTTACAGATCAAGTGGTATCAGAGCCTTTTGTTTTGGTTTTATTAAGGTTAGACAAGCTTGTGTTGGATTTTGAATGCTAACTAGATTAAAGCTCAGACTAGGAGAAGGAGAACTTGTTGAGGCCAATCTAGAGATTGGAAGAGTCTATTCTCAGAGGAGAATGGTAGCAGAAGCTCCATTGGGATCATAATCTCAATTTATAGAAAGTTTTAAGACACTCCAAGCCATGGTGGAAGAGATGTATCTGGAATTTAAGAAGGGTTGAGGTGAAAGAAATTCAACACCTAAACCAAACAAAGGAGCAGAGGAACCTTTTCTAGTTTCCCCTCCAGAAAGAAAAGGGAAAGGAGAAATGCCTCCTCCACCTTCTCCTCCATCATCACCTTCATCATCCTCATCATCTTCTTTGCATCACACTAGCTCTTCTAAGAAGAAGAAAACTTCCTTAATCAAATTAGATGTGAAGTTTGATTTTCCAATTTATGATGGAGAACTCAATGCAAAAAATCTAGATAATTGGATAAGACAAATTGATGTATATTGCAGGGTATAGAACATTGATTCAGAAAGGAAGAAGATTCAGCTAGCTAGCCTTTGACTTGGAGCAAGACATAAGCTGATCTGCAAAAACATGGTAAAATCATTTCTACTTTGAACGAATTTGTTTCTGCGATCAAAAATAAATTCTATCCTTTAGCTTACATGAAGCAGGAAATGATGAGTTGGCAAACTCTTCGTCAGTTGAAGGGTCAAAGTGTACAAACTTATACTTAGGAATTCAAAAAGAGATCTTTAACTCTAGGTATATCATTAGATTCATCTGAGACTTTATTGAAGTATATAGGTGGTCTTCATAGCTATTTAAAGCATACTATTCTCATGTTTAATCCCACTAGCTTAGATGATGTATCAATTCAAGCCACACATCTAGAAGCTAGAGGTAAGAATGTAAACCCAGAGGTTGGGGGATCATCTAAATATTCTGTAAGCAAGAGCAAGGAAAAGAAGAAACTGAATTGGAAGGAGAGGAAAGAAAACACTGTAAATAAGGATAAACCTTCATGCACTCATTATAATAAAGAAGGACACAATGAGGTATATTGCTGGTCTTTGCACCCAGAACGAAAACCTAATAAGTTCGGTGGTAAGGAGAGAAAGAATGTTGTTGCTATTTAGCAGGACTTGGGATCCGATTCAGGCGATGAAACAACAGTTAGATCCATAGGTATTAAAGGTGAAGATTTTGAAGCATCCACAAGTAATTCTGCACAATCTGTTGATAATGAAAATAATGAGAGGGAAAGAAATGAGCTTTTTCGTATTAGAGTGATTTCTAAGCACAATAATATTGATACTTTATTTGATAGTGGATCACAAGTAAATTTGATTTCTGAAATAATTGTAAAGAAGTTGGGATTACAAACAAAACCTCATGGGAAGCGATATCCATTAGGCTGGGTGTGTGATAAAACAAAGCTACAAGTAACGAGACAATGTAAACTTAAGTTTTCTATTGGATCAACATTTCTAGATGAGGTTGAATTAGATATAGTTCCATTTGACATATGTGGTATTGTTTTGGCAAGTCCATACTTGTATGATAGGAAAGTTATTTTCTATAGAGCTAAGAATAAGTATCAACTCATTAAAAATGGAATAGAATACATTGTAAGAGCTCATAAACTCAAAGGTAACTATTCTCTCATAAACTCAGGACAGATGAAAAGAATTGTGAATTCAAGTAAGAAATTTTTACTAATTGTTGTAAAGGCAAGGGATCCTGATAAATCGAAGGCATTTGAAGGCTGTGATTCTAAATAGAACGTTGATTTAGTTAAATTTGTTTTAGAATATGATGTTCTATTTCAAGAACCTAAAGTTCTGCCACCCAAACGGGAAATAGTACATGATATTTATTTGTAGCAAGATGATCCATTACCTAACATTGGAATGTACAAGTTGTCAGCTTTAGAGAATGTAGAGATAAAGAAGTAGGTACAAGAGTTGCTCGATAAGGGGTTTAGACGACCAAGCACATCGCCATGTGGATCTCCAATTGTGCTGGTAAGAAAGAAAGATGGTTCGTGGAGAATGTGCATTGATTATAGAGAACTAAATAAAATAACGATGAAGAATCATTATCCTCTTCCTCGTATTGATGATTTATTAGGTCAATTAAAAGAAACAGTTTACTTTTCTAAGTTAGATTTACGAAGTGGCTATCATCAGATTAGAGTTGGAGAACAAGATGCATGGAAGACTTCTTTCAAGACAAAGTAAGGACTGTATGAATGGTTGGTTATGCCTTTTGGCTTAATTAATGCTCCTACTACATTTATGAGAGTCATGAATGTTGTACTCAGAGCATTTATTGATTATTTTGTAATTGTTTATTTAGATGACATTCTTGTTTTTAATAAGACATGGGATGAACATGTAAAGCATGTGAAGCAGGCTTTAGATGTTTTAAAAAGAGAAAACCTCTATGTAAAACTGTCAAAATGTGAATTTGGCAGAACATCTTTAAATTATTTGGGTTATATTGTAGGGGGTGGTGAATTGAAGATAGATCCCTCTAAGGTTGAAGTCATTGTGAACTGGCCTAAACCCAAATCTGCTACAGAGGTTAGGAGTTTCCTAGGGGCAGCACAATACTGGAGAAAGTTTATTGCTAACTTTTCCTTGATTGCAACACCATTACATGCTTTAACAGAATTGAAACAAGTGTTTAAGTGGCGAGGAAAATAGTAAAAAACCTTCGACACCTTAAAAGAAAAAATCAGTACAGCACCAGTACTAGCACTGCCAGATCTTCAACATCCATTTGAGATTGAGACAGATGCCAGTGACTATGCCATTGGAGCAGTGTTAATGCAACACAGAAAGCCTATATGCTATCATTCTGAGACATTTACTTCTGCAGTAGTTAACTATCCTACATATCATAAAGAATTGTATGCATTAGTATAAAGTGTGAAAAAGTGGAAACATTACATAATGGGTAAATAAACAATCATACATACAGATCATCAACCACTTCAATATCTGCACTCATAAACTAAATTTCAGCAATCAAGACATTATAGGTGGATGGGTTTTCTACAGAAATTTCATCTTGTCATCAGATATAAGAAGGGCATACACAATAAGGTTGCAAACATGTTATTGTTGAGTCTTGAAAATGTCATTCATTTCCATTACACTTTCACTATTATGTCCATTATATCACCTCCATTTCACTACTATGTCACCACATTCATCCCACTTTCATTATCATTGGGCCACCTTTATGTTTTTCCAATCTTTATTAATTCTAAGCCTTTTAAGTGAATTTGTAGTTAAACATTAGAAAATAATGTGCATATGCTTATACCTATCAAATGGGTTGAGATTGCTGACATGTGTAGGTTGAAAGAAGGCTTCTAGAAGACCCTTATGTGGCACTCTAAGGCCAAATTCGAATTTGAGTGGAAAGAATCATGGGATCATGAGGATATGTGTCACATCTCCTAATTGTATTGTAACTCTAAGAAGACATGTGTCTTATCAGTTCCTATTTTGATTAGGACTCTAGAGGTAGAGGGAGAGATTAATAGACTCTCATTAATGAGATGGTTCTCATCTTTTTGTATAAATAGGAGATCTCTTTCCTTCATTTGTTAGTCTTTTAGCTTGTTAGTCTTTAGCTTGTAAGTTCTTTAGCTTGGAGTTTGTAGTTCTTCCTTGATGGCTTTTGAAAGCTTTGGAGAGCTTTGTTGTACTTTGCATTCTTAAGAATTTGAATAAAGCTTTGATGTTCTTAACATGGAAGGAGACGTGAAGTAGATGTCATGGAGCATATTAGAATGTAAGGTAGAGTAGATTTCATTTTGTAAATTTTGCTTTGATTTCATTATGTCATTTGATTGCTTTCAAGTTTGATAGATTAGATTTTTCATTCATGCAATTTTAATTCATGCAAGTGTGTTCAACCGGTTGATTGTAGATTAGTAATGCACATAGCTTTTTAATGACTAATGACATGACAGAATCATCTTGTCCTTCTGCTGATTTATTTTCTGAGTTCTAATTCCAGCATTGTTATTTCTTTCAGCTTTGTTTTGCTCATTTACTTTCATGCAAATTTAGATATCATATTACTCAGCTTGTTTATGATTACTCCCCATAGGCAGATTGAGTTGAAGGGTAAAGGATCAGAACAGGGGTTGAAGTAGTGTGATTAGTTAAATCTTAGTTTCCTTTTATGCAATTTAATTTCCTGCAATTTAGATATGATATTACTCAGCTTTTTTATGATCACTCCCCATAGGCAGATTGAGTTGAAGGGTAAAGGATCAGAACAACGGTTGAAGTAGTGTGATTTAGTTGCTTTGCTTTCAGTCTTTGAGTTGCTTTAAGTTCAGTTTTTAATTTCTTTTTCATACAGCAGCAAGGATACTGGGTTTCATAGTCACTAGCTCATTGATTGGTTGTTGCATTCCATTTTGATTGAAGTAGCTGCATATTTACACTTTTGGTCAAGTACTAATTCCATCAATAACATGTTTTGAGATATTTTGAAGTGCTAAAGTTTTGGAAGTTACCATTAGGGACATAAGCCTTAGGCCTTGTCTTGAAATCTGTATCCATAATTGTCCTTTAAAAGTATTCTTAAGACCTTAGAATAGGATTTCCATTTGCATTACACTTTAGGAAACCAACAAAAACAAAACCCCAAAACAAAATAAAATCTATAAAACAACGAAGTAAGAAAAATGTTAACTAAGCACATATGGTGCACCACACTTCATTAGTTTACGATACCCAGATTGATAATTTATGTAGAGCAATTTAAGATGTTAAATTGACTAGACATTTTGGCACCGTTGCCGGGGAAGTGTAATTAGGAGACCTTATTTCTTACATCTAAAAAAAAAAAAATTAATAATTCTTGAGTATGCTCTCCTCCTGCACTTTGTGTGATCTGGAGGATCAGAAAAAGAATTGTTATAAAAAAAGAAGAAAAAAAATAAATAAATAAAGAGGAGACAAAATAAACTTCATCATTTCAATTGATTCAACAAAAAAAAAATTAAAAAAAATGAAACTCAACTGCTTTGATAGGTTCAAATTGTCCAAAATTGACTGGTTATGGTTTGTAGTGGTCCTCAAAACACTGTATCCTGTTTTAATAAGGTTTTGCAACTTAGCTACGGAAAGTGCCCTGATTCCGCAGCTAGTTGAGAATTCCGCAGTTGTTTCAAGGTTTAGCAGGTTACAAGCGTCCAATGAAAA
Source organism: Pinus tabuliformis (assembly GCA_031772625.1). NCBI lineage: Eukaryota > Viridiplantae > Streptophyta > Pinopsida > Pinales > Pinaceae > Pinus > Pinus tabuliformis. The sequence continues at coordinate 1,229,639,098 of CM062804.1, forward strand.
AACCGACCACATGGGCATCTCCAGAATTGTCCCAACATGGATCTTATCCTGGTCACCCAGCTCAGATCGATGAAAAACCAACCTAGGACCTCAGTCAAAGTCCTGTTTTTAGCATGTTTTTCTTGAAGTATTTGTTGCCTGAAATTGAAAATCATGAATCCTTTTTATAAAATTTTACAATTTCAGAGAAAAAACAAAAAGAAAAATAATCTATGGCTATCTTGAATCCTAACTTTCACTTTGGCTTCAACAAAAAAATCTGCCTCCCTGATCAAGCTTTGGCCTGAAACAAACCTGCAACATAAAAAAAAAATGCACTGTATATATAAAAAAAAATCCAAGGGATCGAATGTTAAACGATTAGGTAACAATGAGGAGGTGAATGCAAATTTGTAGAATCCATGTTAACTCCATCAAGGGGCCTCGACATTTCTTTTTAGAGGCTGAAATTTATTTCAGGTGTTGAGCTCCTTGTTTGAAGACTGAATCATGCATTTTTGGAGATAGCACTCCAGGTGTGTCACTTCCTCTAAAGCTAAGTTCCATGCCCTGTCTCTCTTCAGCGTGCACCTCAAAGCACCCTTTCTAATCCATAATCAAATCGGCAGGCGAGGTACATCAACATCCAAAGTTATCCATCACATCCATACTTCATAATAAACCATTCACCTCGTTCCACTCCATACTTTCCACTTACATTCACATACACTTTCCATCTCTTTTTGACCATTCATAACCCACAAATAAAAGCAACAGGCTCATTCATATGCTTATTTCCCATTGCCATTTCTACTCTCCATTGCCATCTTCCATTTTCATCTTCCATTTCCTGTCATTTTCATTTCGCAAATAAGCCCTGCTTCAATGCAAATTATTGAGTCCATAGTCCTTTGAGTCTAAGTTCTTTGTAAAAACACCTTGAGGCTTGCATGCCTTAATGGCAAGTCCTCATGCTGACAAAAAATGGGAATACATTAATGTCCTTTGTTTGTTAGATCTTCTAGGTGACTCAACTTCAGCAAATTCATTCGCACCTAGCAAGATGTGTTTGGGCATCTTGACTCTCATTGTCATCAATGGTGAGAGTTCTCGTGTTGACTAGTGGCATCCATTAATGGCCACTAAGCCAACAATTTCCTACTATGTTCGACACCAGAACATATTTTCACATAGTAGGAATTGTGCCAATGAGTTTTGAAGACGTGAAGACTATTATTTGCAGCATTTTGGAGCATATTCAACAAGTTTTAGTAGAAGCAGTAAAAAGTCATCGTATCTCTCTATCCATGACTCCTCTTGTTCAGCCACTTGAAGAAGAATATGATTAGAATTTTTCAGCCACCATACATACAACTCATCCATTCCAAAGGGTGAGTGAAGGTACGTCATTTTCTAACTTTTGACCATAGAATTCCATAAAAAGCTAGAATGATAATTGTTGGAAAAACATTTCTCTTCCTCATTTCATAAAATTGCCAATACCATCAGTTGGGGGGGGGGGGGGGGGGGAATACATTCATATTCATATATTGCCATGTCCATATCATATTCAGGAGCCCACATACTTCCAACATATATTAATTATTACATTGCTATTATGAGCATACAATGGCTTTTGAAAAAGTGCTTAAAGGATAAATTGGATACAAAAAAAATCATGGTTGTCACACAAGAACCAACCATCATGCAATCCAATAAAGATATACTTTGCAAAAAAAAATCAAAATATCGTTATGCAAAGTTCAAAGATCAAAATAGAAGGCAACAACAAAAAAATTGGTTGTAACATAAGAACCAACCATGTTGCAATTCAAGTGAAACACTTTGCAGAAATATGAAGCTATCAAATGATATCATGCAAAGTTAAGCCAAAGATCAAGGATCAAAAGAGTTAATGTAATATATATTGCATGAGGACATGCAATAGCTTCAGTTGGGGGGTATGTTGAGTCTTGAAAATGTCATTCATTTCCATTACACTTTCACTATTATGTTCATTATATCACCTCCATTTCACCTCCATTTCACTACCATGTCACCACATTCATCCCACTTTCATTATCATTGGGCCACCTTTATGTTTTTCCAATCTTTATTAATTCTAAGCCTTTTAAGTGAATTTGTGGTTAAACATTAGAAAATAATGTGCATATGCTTATACCTAACAAATGGGCTGAGATTGTTGACATGTGTAGGTTGAAAGGAGGCTTCTAAAAGACCCTTATGTGGCACTCTAAGACCAAATTCGAATTTGAGTGGAAAGAATCATGGGATCATGAGGATATGTGTCACATCTCCTAATTGTATTGTAACTCTAAGAAGACATACGTCTTATCAGTTCCTATTTTGATTAGGACTCTAGAGGTAGAGGGAGAGATTCATGGACTCTCATTAATGAGATGGTTCTCATCTTTTTGTATAAATAGGAGATCTCTCTCCTTCATTTGTTAGTCTTTTAGCTTGTTAGTCTTTGGGTTGTAAGTTTTTTAGCTTGGAGTTTGTAGTTCTTCCTTGATGGCTTTTGAAAGCTTTAGAGAGCTTTGTTGTACTTTGTAATTTTGAAGAATTTGAATAAAGCTTTGATGTTCTTAACATGGAAGGAGATGTGAAGTAGATGTCATGGAACATATCAGAATGTAAGGTAGAGTAGATTTCATTTTGTAAAGTTTGCTTTGATTTCATTATGTCATTTAATTGCTTTCAAGTTTGATAGATTAGATTTTTCATTCATGCAAGTGTGTTCAACCGGTTGATTGTAGATTAGTAATGCACATAGATTTTTAATGACTAATGACATGACAGAATCATCTTGTCCTTCTGCTGATTTATTTTCTGAGTTCTAATTCCAGCATTGTTATTTCTTTCAGCTTTTTTTTACTCATTTACTTTCATGCAAATTTAGATATCATATTACTCAGCTTGTTTATGATTACTCCCCATAGGCAGATTGAGTTGAAGGGTAAAGGATCAGAACAGGGATTGAAGTAGTGTGATTAGTTAAATCTTAGTTTCCTTTTATGCAATTTAATTTCCTGCAATTTAGATATGATATTACTCAGCTTGTTTATGATTACTCCCCATAGGAAGATTGAGTTGAAGGGTAAAGGATCAGAACAGCGGTTGAAGTAGTGTGATTTAGTTGCTTTGCTTTCAATCTTTGAGTTGCTTTAAGTTCAGTTTTTACTTTCTTTTTCATATAGCAGCAAGGATACTGGGTTTCATAGTCACTAGCTCATTGATTGGTTGTTGCATTCCATTTTGATTGAAGTAGCTGCATATTTACACTTTTGTTCAAGTACTAATTCCATCAATAACATGTTTTGAGATCTTTTGAAGTGCTAAAGTTTTGGAAGTTACCATTAGGGACATAACCCTTAGGCCTTGTCTTGAAATATCTATCCATACTTGTCCTTTAAAAGTATTCTTAAGACCTTAGAATAGGATTTCCATTTGCATTAGACACTTTAGGAAACCAACAAAAACAAAACCCCAAAACAAAATAAAATCTATAAAACAACGAAGTAAGAAAAAGGTTAACTAAGCACATATGGTTCACCACACTTCATCAGTTTACGATACCCGGATTGATAATTTATGTAGAAAAATTTAAGACGTTAAATTGACTAGACAATTATCAAGACCAATAATAAATGTATCTACTATACTTAAGCATAACTCAGTAATGCATGAAAGTTACATTGAACAATATGCTCAAGGTGTAGATTTTAAAGATGTATATGCAACTTTAAGTCATGGCAAGCAAGTAGGAGAATTGGATTCTTATGTAAAGGACCAACTCTTATATCATTTGGGAAAGTTATGCATTCCAGAAACTGGAAGAGTTAACATAATTCGAGAAACACATACTTCTCTCATATCAGGTCAATTCGGTGTAAGTAAAACAGTTGCACAATTGCAAAGGTTTTGTTATTGGCCAAGAATGCATGAGACGGTTTCTAGATATATCAAAGGATGTACAATGTGTGCTACAAGCAAACCAAGTAATAGGAAACTAGGCTTGTACACTCCAATTTCAATTCCTTCTCGTCCTTGGGAAAGTGTTTCCATGGATTTTGTTGGGGGATTGCCAAAGTCTAGGAAAGGTCATGATTATTTGTATGTTGTTGTGGATAGGTTCAGTAAAATGTGTATCTTAATACCATGTAACAAGTAGGTTACAACTAAACATACAACAAAGTTGTTCTTTCAGAATGTATGGGTTCATTTGGGTTACCCACTTCTATTGTATCTGATCGAGATTCTTGATTTGTTGGGAAGTTTTGGTCAAGTTTATGGGAGTTCATGGACACCATGTTTAAGAAGAGCACAACAATTCATCCACAAACAAATGGTGAGACAGAAGTGGTCAACAAGACAGTATTCTAGTTGTTCAAAGGCTATTGCAGCAAGCATCCCAAGCTTTGGGATGAGCATTTGTGTTATGTGCAGCATGCTTACAATCGTGCCAAGCACTCTTCTACATAGAGATCTCCTTTTGAGACTTGTTTTGACTTTATACCAAAGTCTCCCTTGGATTTTGTCTTTGGTAAAGACATAGTAGTTGATGGACACAATGATGTGGACAAAGCAACCAAGTTCATTGAACAAATCCAGGAAATTCACCAGGCAGTACAGGAACAGCTAGAAAGAAGCCAAGCCAAGTACAAGGAAAGACATGACAAGCATAGTGTTGAGCATAGTTTTCAAGTTGGTGATCGAGTCTGGTTGTATATCAGCAAAGACAGAATGCAGGGGGAAGGTAAGAAGTTAAAGCCAATAAGGTATAGACCTTTCAAGATACTTGCTAAGGTTGGTGAAAATGATTTTCGCCTTGATCTACCAGCTTATATGCAGATCTGCTTAGTCGTTAATGTTGAAAATTTGAGATTGTATGAACCTTCATTGATTGAAGATCTTGAAGAGAAAAGTCAATTGCCTTCTATTGAGGATCTTTTGCCTGAGTGTCTCAAAGAATTACAGAAGAGCACAGTTCTGGACAAGAGGGTAAGAACTTGGCATCGAGAAATTGGACAAGTGAAGGAACTGTATCCTCACTTGCTCGATGGCTAAAACCAACTTTTGTGGTCCAGAAGCTTTTTATTGGGGAGGCATGATCCAAAATGGATCTAGCATGACCTCTAAGTCTAAAAATCTTCAAATAAGAATTACAGGTTGAATGATGCAAAATACATGTAAATTTGAGAATAGAACCAAGTCAAACTTTGGGCCAGAGAATCAATGGCTTCGTCAGTAAGACATGTGGCAACCCGGGATAGAGTCACAGGTTTCTGGTGATGTCAACACAGTGGATGAGGTGGGAGTCGGAGATTGGCTCACGACATCAAAGATGTGGAACATGGTTAAAAGCGGAAAATGTGATTAATGAGGTTAAACGTTGTTTACCGCTAAACCTCATTAGGCAGTGGACTCGACGAATCTATGAATTAAACAATGAACCTTTTGAGTTCCATGGTAAACGGTATTTCAGACGGGCTTCCGCTGGTAAGTGGTATTGGAAGGGTTGCCTCTGATTCCATACACTAGTCGACACATAGCATGTCACAGGAGAGAGAAAACCACCTTTTTCGGGTGAGTAATATCCGTGCAAGTGGCCCACCAAAAATAACTGTTAGCCGTTGATTTGGAGACCATGGATCAATGGTGGAGATTGAGAAGGCTATTTGATGATCAGGCTAGATGCAAACCGTCGAATGAAGGTAGATCAAATGGTGCGAAATGTCAAAGGGCATTGGCAGACGAGGCATGACAGCTATCCGATCCATCCGTTTCGGGATTTGTGTCAGAGGAAGGCCGACGGTCGGGTCCACCCGTGCCCACCAGTCCCTTCTTTGGTAAACCATTACAGTTTCCATGTTTTAAGGAGGTTAACGAAACTATGTTAAAGACGACGATTAACACAGAGAACCGGGGTGGCAAAGAAAATAGGGAAGGCAGAGTTGACAGGCAGTGTGAGGGAGAACAGAGCTAGAGAGGTTTTGGAACCATCCAGGGTGTTTGGAGGTCGTGTCTCTCAGTCGACTCGAGAGTTTCGAGGTGAACTCTGTGTGAAATACCATTACTGTGTTGAGACTCAGTGTTGAGCTCACACTTGTAGCAACCTGTAATTGAAGACATAATATAGAGGTCAGCACTGAAAGCTTGGACCAGGAGACGTAGCCAGGAAGTCTGGTGAACTCCTTTATCATTTCAGTTGTGTTGATGTTCTTTTGTTATGTTTTCTAACGGTCAATTGTCTATATTATTTGCAATATTTTCGATCCATTGCACTAGTAATATAGACATTCCTGCACATGAGTCTATAATACCTTTGTCATTGGTTTAAAGATCATTTACAAATAATCCGCGTATAAACTTGCTTGTCTGCATGCACCAAACACTTAGTCATTTTTGTGTTGGTTCCCTCTCCTTGTTATTTAAGTGTGCTTGCCTCGACTCGTCGGTTAAATGCGCCCACTGAAACTTGTCGATTAAATGCGTCCATCTGCTTGTCAATTATGTGGGCGCCTGTCCACATCGTCGGTTAAACGTGCCCATCGACTAGTCTGCTAGCTCGTCAGTTAAGTGCACCTAGAATGGGCACCTGACTCGCCCAAGTGCGACGGTGATGACTTAGGGGCCTAACACCTAGACTCACACTACGTTTGTGTGTCGAAGTTAGCCTATGGTACTGATCTCAGAGATGAACACCCATTGTCCCTATCTTGACCCAGCACAGACACTTTTCCCTGTGACAAGTGCCGCAACTCCATCTCTTCCTTCTAGGGTTCCCTTGTAAATGCTCCCAAATTTGTTGGTTTCGTGCAGTTCCGTCTGGTCGAAATTCTTTCTAGCTTCAGATAGAATTTTGTAGGAGAACCTACATGGGCTGTAAGGTGAGTCTCTCGCTCGCTCCTCTATCCTAGCTATTTCTTCGCTCAGCCCCGGGAATAAGTTCTGCTTGGCATCTCTTCTTCCTCTCATGGTTCTATAGACGAACCACACTGATAACCCCAATAATGTGGTAATGGAGTCGACAATGAGACTCACCTCCAGGTCCCTAATTTTGGATCCTCTCGCTGACCATGGTGAACTAATGGGAGTTTTATTCAGAGAGAATTCTGGTAAGGTCACTAAACTGAAATTCTAGTCCAAAATACATTGAATCTCGTAAGAAATTCTTGTTTCCATGGAGAATCCAATTAATGTTGATTGAAAAATGGTGCTTGATAATTCAATTGTTCGATTCAGGTTGCTAGCGTAAGGAAATAATTGATCTGCAGTTTTTTCTATCTGCAAGTATTTGTTCCAGCCATTGTAATGAATTCAAACCCTTATCGGCTACCCTGACTTGATGTTGATGCTGTGTTGTCGCAGATTTGTGGTCTCATAAGATTGGATGCTTTTGATGTCTATGCCAACATGGTTACCATTTGCTAGAAAAAGAAAGTTCTATGTGTTCTAATACCATGTTAGAAAAAGAAAGTTTTACACGCTCTGATACCATGTTAGAAAAAATATTTACATGGAGGCAGAGGAGAGGAGTTTTGCAAAGAGATTAGTTGCGTCAAGGATTTCTTGCAGCTATACAAAGGCTTTAATGAAACTCAGAATTCACTCACGACAAAACAGAGTAAAAACAAAGTAAATCTTGGAGCAACAAAATAAAACTTAGGATTAAACTCTAATTCATGAAAATACATTCATATGAGACTTAAGATCATTCACCAAGTAAAAAAAAGGTTTACAATGATTTACACTTCACCATGGGTTGTGGAGTAACACACAGTAAATCACAGTAACTATTGTTTTCACACACCCTCCAAAATTCGCTCTGTGATTTTCTCCTCACTACCTCACAGCTTTGTAACTTGCCCCCTCTCTCTCTCAAAATGACTTTTACATCCATATTTATCTCAAAATACAATTTGACATTAATGTATGACAAAGCAAATAATTAATACTGAGATGTTGTTGGGTGTGGCCAATGGTCACATAGTAAATGATTGCCCGTATTTACTAAACTTCATTGAATGCCTTAACTTCTGTGATGTGTTGCGGACTGGTCTGCGCGGTACTTCTATTCTAACTTCAATCCTTCCTTCTTCAAACAAAGACACAACCTGCAAAAAATACTTCTGACATGTATGGTTGCTGTCAGGGTGTTTAACACGGTGGTTGGGATTAATATTTCCACACTCCCCCTTAATCAAAATTGCTGCCATTGAGAATTCCAAAACAGTCTCTGAGATAAACAAAACTTTCACATGTCAATGGCTTTGTGAAAATATCAACAAATTGTTCCTGTGACCTATAGTGTTGCAACACAATTTCATCATTATTAATAAACTCTCTGATAAAATGATATTTAGCATCAATATCCTTGGTCCTCTTGTGAAAGACATAATTCTTTGACAATGCAATTGCTGAGGTGTTGTCGCAGAAAATGGTTTTCATTCCCTCTTGATCGTGGCGAAGATCCCTCAACATCCTTCTCATCCAAACAACTTGGCACACTGTTGCTGTTGCGACGACATATTCAACTTTTGTTGTTGACAATGACACTATTGACTACTTCTTGGAGGCCCATGAAGTGGGTCAGGGACACAAATGAAAAACATATCCTGGCGTGAAATTTACATTTAGTTTGTTACTGATGTCATAATGCTTCTTTCTACAATCATTTGCACAATGACCATACTTATTACAGTAATGACATTGGACTTGAGATTTATCATACCTCTGACCTTGTGTTGGATTTTGGCTTGGGCATTGACTTGTATTTTGATTGGTTGCTCTTCCACTTGAGCTTGAAGGGCTGCTTCTTCCACCTCTATGTGGCCTTCTTCCTCTTCCTCTAGCATATGATGTTCCTTTGCTTCTACATTGACCAAATGAAACTTGTGTCTTGAAGGCATGCTCCAATGAGGATTCATTTTATGTTCATGATAAATCAGTGATGGTATCAAAACTCGCTGGCAAACTCCTCAAAACTTTCTCAACTATTATCCCTTCTTCAAGTGTCTCACCATGAGACCTGATTTGGGTAACCAACCTAATTACATGTGTAAATAACAAGTCTAAAATCCTAGACTCTTTCATACAAAGTGTTTCAAAGTCTCTTCTCAAAATTTGCAGCTTTGGTGTCTTGACTTTTGCCATCCCTTAGTACGCTATCTCGAGGGTGTCCCATGCTTGCCTGGACTTTGTTGTTATTGCAACCATTGGGAAAACACTTTCATGAACTGCTTGAAAGATGTAGAAGAGAGCTTTTCCATCTTTATTCCTGTTGTCCCTTAACAAATCTCTTTTCACTTGAGACAGGACATTGTATGTTGTTGCATCTGTTGGTTCTTAAAAACCATTCTCCACCAAATTCCAAATGTCTTGAGAAGAAAACATCGCCTTCATTGTAATAGCCCAATAATCATAATTTTTTCCATTAAATTGAGGTATCTAAGGATTATTCAAGCTTGTGCTTGATGTTGCCATTTCTAAGTTAGAAAAAAAAAAAAATTTCTATGTGCTTGTTGGCTTGTTGGGGCCTAACCCAAGTTCAGAAGTGATTTAGCCAAACAATTCCCGAAAATACCAGCCCTTTCAGAAACAGTCCATGGTGTGTGGATTGATATCTCACCCGAGGTAGTATGGGAGGGTGTTGGAACCAGGTTTTCGCACCTTAGTGATATCTTGATGAAGTCTGGGAAGTTCGCGGACCGATCCTGCGTGCTACGCAACCGTCTGTCCTTCACAACTTGTGCGCAACTCTATAAAAAGCGCAAAGAGGTGTTGTCTAGATCCTTTATCCTTACTGTGCTATTATTATAGATCTTAACTTAATTGCATATACCCAATATTCTTATTAATCATTCAACATTCATAGCAAGTGTGCATAATCATAAAACCCCAAAAGAGATGCATAAACATAACAGGAGCATAAACACACAGTATTTTAGAATCAACTTCTCTTTTATTAATTCTCTGCCCAAGTACAATCCCAACTCCTCCCTGCGCACTTAGCTGCAAGGGTCCACGCATACAGTTGCGAACTCTACTAGGCCTCTGCGCACATAGCAGCAAAGCCTCTCCCTACTACTACAATCCAAGACTCGAACTTACAGACATAGAATGAATTCCTCCTTCAAAATAATGTATGACTTAAGACCAAGACTACTTTTACACTTAGAGCCTCGCTCTATTTATACAATCATGTGGTCCGCGGACCATGGGTAGGCTGACACCTTCTATATTAAATTACATTATTTTAGGGTGGAAAACCCTAGAATCTCTCGCTCTGCACCCGCATTTTGCATGGTCTTTACATTACACTTTTACCAAAATTCGGGCTTCAATCCCCAAAACCATACTATGGGGGGATCCGCTGCCCAACACGCCCCAAACACAATCATCGTGACTCATCCCGAGTCACTCTATTGGTGTGGAGATCCTAGCGCAAAGTCCATCCAACTGTGCCAGTACAACGCGAAGGTCCTCAACTCAGCATGTTGCCGTTGTCTGGGTCTGCTCCATTTCTTCTTATGAATCATCTGCATCTGACTTGATTTTGTGCTTTGATGCTAGCTTCTAGTACCTGTGTTTATAGTCTCGCACCTCTGTCTGGCTTGTCGGGTCGGGAAGACTGTGCTTTGGTCGGTTAGTCAGACTATCGGCCTAGCCGTGTAGGGCTTTAGACAACTGCCATTTACTCTTCCTGGCAAGGGCTCTCCATTCAGTTTGACTAGCTAGACCACGCCTCCGTCTGTGGCCTCCTTTACCACATACAGTCCCAACCAATGCATTCTGAATTTTCTAGGAAATTTTTTGAACTTGCTGTCATACAGCAACACTAAATCATTTACCTTGAATGTGTGCAACTTGATATGGCGATTGTGCCAAAATTTCTCGTGTTGTTTCTATACCTGCTGATGGAATCCAGCCAGAAACCATTCTTCCTCGAGTTCTTCCAATTGTGCAAGCCTCTCTTCCAAGGCTTCGCACCCTGACATGCATGTCATTGTTGCTATCCAAAACTAGGTACGATGTATTCCATTGGCATGACTGCTTCTGTGTCGTAGACTAACCTGAAAGTTGTCTGACCCGTTAATTTCATGCACGTAGTTTTGTACGCCCATAATACCACAGGTATGTGCAGGTTCGAGTTGTTTCGCTACACATTACACACTTTGGTCAGCGCAGTCTCCAGAATCTTGTTGAATGCTTCTACTGTTCCATTAGCTTGAGTATGGTACGAAGTAATTTGCTTATGGTACACCTGGAACTCCTCGGTGAGTGTGCTGATCGTTTCATTTAGGAAGTGCATTCCATGGTCACTCATTAAAATTTTCGGGCATCCAAACCATGTCAAAATGCCATCGAACAAAAATTTCGTAGTTGTGGCGGTTGTGCAGTCCTTAACCGGTTGTGCCTCTGCCCATCAAGTCAGGTACTCTTTCGCGGTGATGATGTAGAACGCACCCATCTTCCCTTGAGGTTTGGTTGGCCCCACAAAGTCTATTGCCCATTTTTCGAATGGCTGCAACGTCATCTGTGGATTGAGTGGCATCTCATCCCTTCGTGATGGTTTCCTAGTCCTTTGACATATGTCGCAGGCCTGAAAGTATGCTTTCGAATCTTGATGGAGGGTTGGCCACCATATCCTAGCGCAAAGAATCTTCTGTGCCATCGCCCGTGGTGCATGGTATCCTCCTGCAGCCCCCCCATGTGCTTCTGCGAGGATCTGTCTACGTTCAAATTCAGGTACATATCTTCATAATATCTAATCGTTTCCCATTTTGTAGAGGTGCCCCACGATGATAGAAAAATCTGTCGTGCGTACCACCAATTCCTTCTTCTGTTGGACTGAATATTCCTACAGTGCAGTCCCTGTGGTTAATAAATGGATTATATCTTCGAAGTGGCCATCCACAACACACACTGCAAAGAGCTATTCATCCGGTAGTCCTTCCTCCAAATGTTTTGGCTCCTCGCCATCTCAATTCATGATAGGTGATCTGGTCCTACATTTAGGCATCCCGGCTTTACAATGACCTCGAAGTCATATTCTTGAAATAGTAGCAATCATCTGCATATGCACCCCCCAAACATAGGCTTGTTCACCAGTTATTTCAATGTGGAATGATCGGTATACATCTTGACGTGCCCACCAAGTAAATAGTGTCGGTATTTCTGGAGCAAGTATACCATTGCCAATCCTTCACGTTCAGTAGTAGAATAGTTCTTTTTGGCTTTGGACAGCAACGCGATCGGGTGATCCATGCTTTCCGTGCCTTCCTGCGTAAGTACAGCACCCAGCTCAATACACGACGCATCAACATGTACATGAAGTCCCATTTTGGGAAGACCAAGATGGGAGCAGATGCCATTTTTTCCTTGAATACATCTAAACTTTTCTTACAATCATCATTCCAACAATATGTAGCATCCTTTTCAATAATTGTTCCATTGGAAGTGTTATTTGTGCATAGCTCTTAATAAACTTTCTATAGTAAACAGTGTGCCCCAAAGTGGCGCGTAGTTGTTTGGCACTTTGCGGTGCTTCCAAATTGAGAATAATGACAATCTTCACAAGGTCCACCATCAGGCCTTGTTTGCAGACCACATGGCCGAGCAGATTTCCAAAGGGGACGAGGAAGGTGCACTTTTTAATGTTCAACGCAATTTGGTGTCGTCGGCAAGTATCCAACATCAAACATAAGCTCTCTATATGGGGTTTAACTAACCCAAATATAGGCCAATCATCCAGATAGACCTCCAATAACTTGTGGATGTATTCCTTTAACGCGGCCACCACTACGCGTGAAAATATTGATGACATGTTCTTCAATCCAAAGGGCATAACGGTGTATTGAAAACAACCCCATTCGGTTGCGAAGGTTGTCTTGCTCCTATCTTCCAGTGTGATCTTGATCTATTGGTACCCTGAGAAGCCATCCATGAATAAACTTCCTGTCCACCAACATTCTCCAATACTTCATCTGTAAACAGTGTCGGGAATGGATTGTGAACACAGGCGTCATTAAGCTTCCTTAGGTCCACGCAGATTCTAATTTTTCCCTTCTGTTCTTTCTCCTGTACTACCATAGGACAAACCCAGTTGGATTCTTCCACTGGTTCAATAATTCTGGCTACAAGCATTTTGTTTAATTCTTCGCAGACCTTTTCTTTATACTTCGGATTCAAACGGTAAGGTCGCTGCTTAACTAGCTTCGCGTCTGGTTTTAGAGTGATCTTCATCATCCCTAAGTCGCCAATGATCCCCTTTAAGTCTTTGATTTTGGTCGAGAACAAATGTTTATATTCGCAGAGTAACTCGGTGACCTTATCTACCGTGGCATCGTCCTAATAGTCCCCAAGCATTGCGTACTTCGGCTCCGCATCTGTACCAATGTTTACCTACTTTATTTTTAGCGGCGTAGTGATGTTGGGATCCTCAATTCATAGTCCTCGAACTTCGCGACACCCTTCAATTTCTAGAATATTAATATTTAAGGGGTCGTCATCATCCTCCTTTACTTGTACGTTATAACATTCTAGGGCACTGCTTAATTGGGTTGAGCATGCTGGTTGAACTACTTCCTGTGGTTCCTGTGGTATTTTGAATATGGCAGCTTTTACGGCTTGGAGAGTTTCGTCAACAGTATCCGACCATTGGTCTTCAAATGTGAATGTTAACAAAAATCCCTCGCGCAAGACATCCCATTCGCCTGTACTATGTTGGAGTTTCGTCTTGGTATACCAATTCATGGCTATGACATCCAGGGTATGGTAGAATAAGTGTACCCATTCAGGATGAGGTTCTAATCCATAGTGTTGTGGGGAAAAGTATCCGATGCGGATGACACTAACCCTACTCTAAAGGTGATAGTCTTTAGCAACAACTGAATGTAAAGTTTTCATGTTCCACTTTATGAAAATACAGAGAGAATAGAAAGAAGGTCAACCAACCTGGTGTCTTTCGCTTAGTCGATCCTTGTCCTTCTCTCTTTGTATCTCGTTCCCAGCTCTTTGCTCTCCTAGCCAATCCAGCTACACATAGAACCTGCACAAAACAAGAGAGCAAACTACAAGATACATGTACTCATAACTGAAGCATGGATTAGGGTGCATCAAATGTACATGTAAACACAAAACATCTATGTAAAACAAGTATATAGGAGAACATGCAAACTTTATTGATAGAAAGTAACAGGGTTCCAGAGGAAGTTACAACCAATGATGATGGCTCCAATCCAGCAGCACCTCCTCGGCAGCAAGAACTCTCCTCTTCACCTCTAGTAAAACAATCACCCAATAGCTCTGACTGCAAACCAACGGCACCTCCTTGCTTATACAAAATTCCAGCCTCCCTAGACCTCATAGAGGAGTTCTATATATAGGAGAGAAGAGGAAAGGATGAGTCAGCTTGAGGCTGGCAAAGAGCTGACTAGTGTCCTCTCCCTCTTCAGTTAATCTTCAGTTCCTGTGTCCACTTGGAGATCCTTGCTTACACATGGTGATCAAGTACCTCTTACTCATCACAAGGCGAATCTCATGACCCAAGTGTCAGTTTGGAAGCTTCCTGGGCAGTTGACACCTTGCAGGATGACTGTGCCACTTGGCCAATCTCGCCCAGTGCAGGTAGCCTTCATTAATCTTGACTTCCAGCGCAGGTACAGAGTGGGACAGTTGCATTCCAGCGCAGAAGCTCAGTGGAGCAGCTGACATGATCCAAAATAAGCCTGTTTTGAAGTGTTTTCAGGTGGAGAACTGATTGGAAGTGCTGTTGATTGATGACCTTGTTCTTTTAGGGGTAAGAACAACATGTTTAGGGACTGAGGATCCCTGTAATTATTGACATTCCATGCTCCTTGACGCGAGGCACAAAAATGTCTATAACAGTTGCCCCCTAAAGTATGAGGCTGTTTATCGGGTGAAATGCTTTAGCTAGAGGGTCCGAAGTTCGTTCCAGTGCTGAGGAGAGTGCCCTGTAATACAATACAATACAATACAATACATTATCTTTCATTCAATTTCATGGTCTAGCTGAGGCGGGCATTCCCATGCTCAGCTTTTATAAATACATTTTGGTACATATGACAGACGACCGTCTGATGACAGACTGATAATCTTCCGCTGAAATTATCATCCTTTGATAGGATGACCATCTGCTGCAATGATGTACATGGAAAATGTTTTTATATTTCCTGAATATATATCGCAGCCCGGATGGATGAAACTAGATCCGGGGTCTTCAAACTCGTTCGATCTTCACTCGAAGTACAAGTCGATCCATGTGAGAATTGCGCTGAAGTTGAACATGGAAAGACATCGCTTGATTACCGGTCAATAATGAAAACCGTTAACAAGCGCGAGAGGAATCACCAATAATGACGATGACCCTCAAGGTACTACAGTACAATCCACGTGGCGTGAATAAAGGACTTGGCGTCGAACGCCACGCAAAATCTTCTGGTCGAAGGTCATTGAGGTATACCTGTCGCCGGAAGTGAGAAACTTGCCATTGAGGCATGCAAGCTTCAAAGTACTGATGGGGGTGTTCCTAGATCAACTTCTTGGATAATGAGCTGATGTCGACAAGAAGCGATCTGTCAAAGGAGGGCCTTAATGAATCCCACATCAATGACACGGAACGGAGCTAATGATTTAGTGGAGGTGGAAACAAACTGTGACATATGATTCAGGGTGGCGATCATGAAATGGATGAAGGATAATGTATGGCAGTGGATGGGACACGGTTGACACTTTCAGAATGACCCCTCTTGAACATATAACGACACTGATGCGATGGATCGGTAGCATTACCCCAAATGGATGGTGTGGCGAGGACCATGGTGATGAGACCGGTGAATGAAAACAACCCAACCCGATGTGATACGGAGGAAAAGTGTCATGTTCAAGAGTGACTTGCTACCTTTAAACTTTGATGTTCTCCCAATTTTTCCCCAGTCATTTCTGACCAGTACCTCTTTATTTTTGTCAAGCTTGAGGAGGATAACATATGCTTGTTCTATAACCTGCCCTTCGGGCAAGCCCATCGCTAAGATTTAACGAGCCTAGCGATAGGGAAACTCGTTCTCGTCTAAAGACAAGTTTGTCGCTATTTAATCATTTTAACGAGTCTAACGACAAAGAAAACTCGGTCCTTTTCATTTTTAGAGAGTCTGAAAAGGTACAGAAAGTCAACTCCATAATTCCTTTTTCGTCAGCATATCCCTTAAGTCCGAAAAAGTATAAAACAATACAGAAGGGATGGCTGTTCAGTACTTTTAACGAGCCGAACAAGACAAGCGCTCGATCCTTTTGTGCAATAATCCCTCAGGTCCAAAAAGATTAAAATCCAGAGGAGGGATAGCATTCCGGTCCTTTAACGAGCTGGAAGGCCAAAACTCGGCAAACTTTTCATATTTTACGAGTCAGTGAAAAGAGCTGAAAGAAGACTCGTCTTTTGAGGAACGAGTGATAAACAGGGATAGCTACAGATTCCAGGTACAGGTTGGAATTTTCCAATCACGGCAGTGTCACAAGGATGGCTAGGCGAAATCACTCTTCGCAGCTGTTTCTCAAAAGAGGTAAACACACAAATGGAAGTGAATGATCGGCCAAATGAACGGTGGAGGTGATGGATGACAACACGATCAAGGCTCTCATGGCTGATGAATTTACGATCTCAAAAGGTTATTTACCGGTTCATTTTTTTCATGAGCTTGAACTCTGGGGGAAACTTTTGCTCACACTTTTCTATTTTTTAACGAGCATAGATTCAGGCCTAAAACTGCTCGGATTTGCGTTTATTTTTTAACGAGCATGAACTATATGCTAAAACTGCTCGATATACCAGTCATATGAAGAACGCCTCTCGTAAGGACCAATTTTTATAGAGCTTATGCCTTACTCCAGCTATGCTCTAATTTTGGCAAATTTTACTTTTGCCCCACAGGCTTTCTTTATGCAAGTTTGGAAACGGCTAATCCTACGAGTTTAACGGGTTAGACCTACAGGTTTAAAGGGAGGACCTAAAAATTTTAAAAAATAAATAGTCGTCCCTTGCTTGCATTCCAAAAGGTTGCATGCCCCCAGGTATAGGATAGAATTTCGAGGTTGCCCCTCCTCTCCCCTACCTTTGCTTTTCTTTGGGTGTTCACAGTTACTTGTCATCTTGCCAATCTAATGTTAACGATACTAGTCTTCTCGTTATTTTAAGGGGTCTTACGCAGTACTCAGACTTCCTGTCGGCCCACTTTTAACAAACAGCCATTTGTGACAATAGAAGAACACTACTCAAAGACAAAACATTGGTATTATTGAGGGAGGCTTGCCTCTTTCTTATTATCCAAAGAGTGGTTTTATTCGCTGCCGCAAATCAACCTCTTTCTTCGGCGGTGTCTATCATTGGGTTGTCAAAGATGGTTACCCTCTGTCACAACAATACGGTCCCCTTCTTTGTAGGCTGCCCCTGCTTATCCTTCAAAACACATGTTTCGATGGGCGAGGCTTGAATTCAAAGATGTTGACTACTTGTTGCAATAAGGGAATTCCTACTTGGGCATTGCCCACTTTTTAGACAAAGGTGAATGATTCCCAGACACATAACTTTAACAAAATATTATTATTCCAGAACAACCCCACTTCCTACGGACGGGGTACGGACTAGTCATATTCTTCTGCGGAAATTCTTCCTTATACCCGGAGTTTCTTCTGCCCGAAGCAGACCAGGGTGCATGCCCCCTGGGTCCTAGTCTTTCTTTCTGAATCACTCGCACTCATCGGGAAGCAGGACCGGGGGTGGAGGCGTATCTTGAGTGAATAGACCATTTAGGATTGGTATTTGACTATTTGCGATGCGAGATCCCGGAAATGAAAGTTGGTCTACGAGCTTGACCATCCTTCCTTCGTGTGGAAAACACATTACTCTAAAGAGTGAGGAGACTATCGCTCCCATGTAATAAATATAGTCACGTCCAAGGAGTAGGTTATAATCCAAGGGTCCTTGGACGACCAACAAGTTCATCTCGACAGTCTTCCCCTTCAATGTAACAGGTACATTGGGGAGGATCCCTAATGGTCGACTGGTTCCTTTATCAAAACCTGAGAGATTTCTCAACTCAGGTAAAAGCGCTGGGGAACCCAGTGCTTTCCAAGCAATAGAGGAAAGGATACTCACAGACGCCCCTTCATCAATGATAGTACCAGCCATAATCATTCTATAGATCTGGACAATGATTCTGAATGGTATACTGGCTGGTAACCGGGGTCTGCCTAGTTGATTCCAATCAAAGGATACAACCAGGTTGCTTGGTGGTGGGACCGAATATACGGCCGGATATGACCCTGATGTTGTTCCTTCCTGCGAAAAAGGAATGGGCGCATTGCCCTGACGCTCATCAGAGTCGGCGCTGATATAAAGAACCTGGATGGTGTCATCCTTGTTCTCTTCAGCAAGGGTGTCGCATGAAGATGACTCTTCAACGACGGTGTCATTTGAAGATGGATCTTCAATGACGGAGTCATTAGACGATAGAACCTCTGAAGGAAGAACCGGGTCAACTGTCGTTTCGACCTTTAGACTTTCGTCTGGTCTGGATTCGGTAGGTTCATTGTCAATGACCGACACTTCAGCTGACCACTTGAGAGGGTCAACTGGATTTACAACTATCGAGGGATTAGGCGCGAGTTTTTGATATCCAGGCGGAAGTCGCAACGGTGACACCGGGCGATCTTCCAAAACTCTCTTGGCCTCATCTAAGAATGGACATTTGTGGATGGCATGATTACCTTCACACAATAGACAGGGTGATCTTGGTCCCCTTCTTCGTCCTTCACTCTCGCTAGTTGACGGAATGCAATCAACTTGACAACCAGAGGTTGATGCTACCGGATTGTGCAACCTTGGGGACCAGTCCTTCAGTATCCGGGGAATACAAGGACAATCACGATGGAAATGGATCCCTTTGCAAATGACACATGGCGATTTAGGCCCGGTCGGTGCAGTGTGTGGGTTTTTGTCAGTTTTCTTCTGCTTGCCCCCAGTCGCCTTCGCCAGAGGCTCCTTCTGCTTCTTTCCTTTCTTCTTCTTTTCCTTCTTCTCCTTGGGAGGCTAACTTTTGCCGGCTCTACCTTGCGAAGATGAAGGATCAGAGGAAGTATCATAAGAAGTGGAAGGCTGGTGGGTAGTTCTAGATTGTTCTGACTGTTGATTCGACTGCTCATGATTAGTGGCGATTTGGACTACATTAGTTGAAAAGAGCCAAACAGGGAGGCCAATTGTCAATCCTGGAAGCGACAATGTAGCCATATGAGGCGCACCAACATCTCCCCAAGAGGAGAAGGGATTTGGACTTCCGCCAAGGTTACTTCCTTGGTTGGTGGGCTCCATACTTTTCAACTGAAAGATCAACGTGGGAATAATAGGTGATTATGTTCCGCTTAAAATAAATTTTATTTACGACGCTTTTAGACACAAACTTGCTTTTTCATGTTTTAAGAGTCGAGAAAAAGCTAAAGATGACTCTAGTCGCCTTCGATGTATTAACGAGCTTGAAGTGACAAATGCTCGGTTGGACTTTTTCAGTTATGGAGTTTGAAAAAGGCCAAAAGAAACTGCTCTGGAGATCTAGGCAGAGGGTGTGCCAAACCTTTCGCGAAACCACAGAATACGTTTTACGGTACGGGTGGTTGATCTTCGTGAATGCTGTGTTCACTGCATCGCGATCAGTAGGGCGGCCGACACGGTTTCCTAAGGATAAAGGATAAAAGCCTATAGGGGTCTCCCAATATACTCGACGGTACGCGGGAGCTCAAGTCCGTGTTAGTGCCACCGACTCTCAGGAGGAATCACCCACCTTCGTAGAGATCGACAGTCACTATGTTTAACGACGCCGAAACACGTCTCTACCTAGACCTCTAGATGTTTGCGTTAAATTCCAAAGCGTTGTTATTTAAATTGAGTTTATTTTAATGTTGATCTTTCTTAACAGTTTGCCTTTCAGGTTCGCCACGAGATGTATATATACAACTTCCTATATGCAATCTAAGAATGAGAAGCAAAATCTTTTCAATCTTTCAACTTTGAAAACCTTAATCTACTTGAGGAAAGAGAAAGACACAACTTTTTCCACAGATCAAAGAACACACACTAAAATGCACATTTTCCTAAATCATCAAGCATACAGTCAAATGCAAAATGCACAATGCATGTATTTCTTTTCGTTATCCTTAATGTCGATGCTAACAAAAGGAAACTGTTGTGCGATTTTTGAATCAACTTTCAAGTAGAAATAAACAAGCTTGTCCACAATCAAAAAGACACCTTATGATAGTCTTGTTTAAAATACAGGAAATGTATAGATTCAAACCATAAAGTGAAAAGCAAACAAACTCAAACAACCATGAACAGTAATAAAACTAACTCATAAGATCATAAAGATACTTTTATAGTTCAGGATCTAAGAGGTCATAGCTACTGGTTCGCTTTTCACAATGGGAAACTGGAACTGAAACAAGAAATACTGAAAGAACATTCACAGTTTCATCACACAACTGAGGCGGAATAATGTCAAGGAGAAGTGGTCTACAGCAAGTACAATGACCAGCAAGCAATCAGCAAGCAAAACAGTGAAAACAGGGCCAAGACACTATAGGAAAGCTGAGCTAGACTAAGGCTAACTGGACCAGCGCAGGTGCTAGTCTGCCAGTTTCACTCTCAGCGCAGTTCCCGAAGGGAGTACCTGCGCTGTAATGCAGACTGCCTGTGGACAGCCTGCACTGACTTACGAGAGTTACGTCTGCTAAGAATTCCGGGTCATAAGAAGCTCAAAAATGCACTGTTTTTGCTGAAATAAAAAGCTATAGGTCAAGTACAGGCTAAGGGATGATCAAGAGGATGAAGATCTATCACAAAGAGTAAAGATTCATCTATAGATTAGCTCTTTAAATCTTGAATTTGCTCAGCAAAGGAGCAAGAGTAGCAGACCCTCTACTTCGCTTTTGATATAGTCAAAAGCTTTTCGATTTGGTACTCTTTTCTTCAAGAAATGAATAGCAAAATACTACAAACAACAACAAGATACTAGGCTCCCCAGCGGAGTCGCCAGTTTGTTGTGGGGAAAAGTATCCGATGCGGATGACACTAACCCTACTCTAAAGGTGACAGTCTTTAGCAACAACTGAATGTAAAGTTTTCATGTTCCACTTTATGAAAATACAGAGAGAATAGAAAGAAGGTCAACCAACCTGGTGTCTTTCGCTTAGTCGATCCTTGTCCTTCTCTCTTTGTATCTCGTTCCCAGCTCTTTGCTCTCCTAGCCAATCCAGCTACACACAGAACCTGCACAAAACAAGAGAGCAAACTACAAGATACATGTACTCATAACTGAAGCATGGATTAGGGTGCATCAAATATACATGTAAACACAAAACATCTATGTAAAACAAGTATATAGGAGAACATGCAAACTTTATTGATAGAAAGTAACAGGGTTCCAGAGGAAGTTACAACCAATGATGATGGCTCCAATCCAGCAGCACCTCCTCGGCAGCAAGAACTCTCCTCTTCACCTCTAGTAAAACAATCACCCAATAGCTCTGACTGCAAACCAACAGCACCTCCTTGCTTATACAAAATTCCAGCCTCCCTAGACCTCATAGAAGAGCTCTATATATAGGAGAGAAGAGGAAAGGATGAGTCAGCTTGAGGCTGGCAAAGAGCTGACTAGTGTCCTCTCCCTCTTCAGTTAATCTTCAGTTCCTGTGTCCACTTGGAGATCCTTGCTTACACATGGTGATCAAGTACCTCTTACTCATCACAAGGCGAATCTCATGACCCAAGTGTCAGTTTGGAAGCTTCCTGGGCAGTTGACACCTTGCAGGATGACTGTGCCACTTGGCCAATCTCGCCCAACGCAGGTAGCCTTCATTAATCTTGACTTCCAGCGCAGGTACAGAGTGGGACAGTTGCATTCCAGCGCAGAAGCTCAGTGGAGCAGCTGACATGATCCAAAATAAGCCTGTTTTGAAGTGTTTTCAGGTGGAGAACTGATTGGAAGTGCTGTTGATTGATGACCTTGTTCTTTTAGGGGTAAGAACAACATGTTTAGGGACTGAGGATCCCTGTAATTATTGACATTCCATGCTCCTTGACGCGAGGCACAAAAATGTCTATAACACATAGGCCTTGGTCCATTTTGTGAGGTGCGTGCATGGGTCATCACGTCCATCGTATTTATCTACTATTCGTAGCTGCGGTTTCCAAAATCGTAGCCACATCATCCTCCTATAGCCGTGCTAGTTTTCAAAATTTCCTTGACGTGTTCCCCACCAACGTGCAGGTGTCGCATGCAGCGCCCACTTCAATGCATTGAACCGCTGTTGTTCCGGTACTATGCTCTCAAACTTGCTCAAGAATTCATCCACCGCTATCAATCCAACATATGTTGGTAGATCTCGGGCTTGGGTTATTCGCAACACATTGATCTAGTCATCATGTTGCAATTCAGCGTTGTCACTTCGTTCAACCAATTGTGCTAGTGTTTTTCTTCTTCGTTTGAGTCTGAGGTGTAGGAATCTGCGCACTCCCATGAGATCCTTCCATCTGCAGTCGGATTCACCCAATCCTGATCTCGTGCAGTTATCTTGTAGATACAATCTAGCACATCGTTGCTTCCATCGTCACACACTAGTTCAGTGTAGCACTCCTTCGGCTGGGTCTAGTGGAACTACTACGCGTAGGGACTTTTTCTCGAATATCATCTTCCGCTTCTTCAGATTGATGACTCCATTCATATCAGTGGCCCAGTCTATTCCTAACAATGCGGGATAAGGATTGCTGTCATCAACAATCTCTATTACTTCAAAGTTCATCTGTGTGCTCGTGCCTTCGATATCAACTGTTACCCCT
The DNA here is from genome assembly GCA_031772625.1 of Pinus tabuliformis. NCBI lineage: Eukaryota > Viridiplantae > Streptophyta > Pinopsida > Pinales > Pinaceae > Pinus > Pinus tabuliformis. The sequence goes on from CM062804.1 coordinate 1,229,662,007, forward strand.
TGCAATCTCCCCATGGGAAAAATATTCTGTTGGTTCGCCATTCGTAATTGAATAGGGGACCACTATAACGTGGGCATGCCCATGTGTTCCCATGTCTGCTTTAGTAACACATTCGCGTCCAAACCCAGGTCTAGGATTACCTGATCCATTTCATACTCGCCAATCTGCGTTGTCAATCTCATTTCCCTCCTGGTGCGCAATGCATGCTTTCCCAATTTCCGGACTATGCGTGGTTCCCTTGGCTTTACGCACCTAGTTATCAATTCCTGTAGTCCTTTAACCGCTTTATTGTCGCGCAAAAATTTCATGCATGTCTCTAGAAAGGTTGTAAGCATGGAAGGATCCATTCCCTACTTTGGTTGATCCTTACTACTTGAAGTGGTGGCCTCCGTGAAGCTCTTCTTAGCTTCCATAACTGTCTCCTCTGTGCGTTTTAAGTCAAACTCAGGTTCCTTTGCAAGAGCCTTGCAAACCCATGTATCTTCCTCGGGCTGCTTCCCCTTATCTTCCCCTGTGGTCGCACCACTTTTGAGCATCATGTTCATGTTAAGGTCTTCATTGCGAGGTTCATATTTCATCATTTGGATATTCTGAGTCGAAAGGGACTGGAGCACCCCTTTCTCGTGCACCTGTGTTATCAATGTAGGACAATCTATTATTTCATGATCAAATTGATCGCAATATGAACAAGACATTCTCATTGGATTAGTACAATCGCGAGCGTAGTGTCCTGCAACCCCTTCCTAGCCCCATTCCTCCTCGTCCTCGACTTTGCCCTTGAAATCCACTGTGTGGCATTCCCGCCATTTGGTCGAGGACTCACATTTCTGTCTTCATTCTATATGTTGGGTTATGCTCCATCATTAACTCGTAGCTGTGACAAGTACGCTCGTCGTAGCCCACCGACCTACAAAAATTACAAAATAGTTGTTGGGGTGCCGTTGTATACTTCTGCAACAAATGTCAATTATCAGTTGTGTGCTTTCCTCCTATCTAACAGATCGCGCACCATAGTGCGGGTGCCGCACTCGACCCTTCCTGTACCTCCGATCTCAACAGCATCGGCCCCCCTCCTACCAAGTAGTTAATGAATAATGGACAGTGGTCCTTGTCGTGTCCCTGGGCATTGCATTTTATGCACCACACTTCTTCGCGCGCCTCTTTCCAGGGTGCCCTATCCTGCTTCAAGCTCTGCATTTTCATGCAGAGATGTTGTAGTTGCACCTGGATTTGTTGAACTCCGAGTCCCAGATATTGTATCAATGTTTCATGCAACCTCATCACAATTTCGAATGCTTCGGCCTGGGTTGAAATCTTCTGCTGTGACAGCATTATCCTCAGGTGTGGTGTCAAAGACGCCACAAACCATGCGCATCCCTTAGTGTCATATTAGCCTCGTGGATCGTACTCTTCAGCCGTTGATCCAGATCCCATTGGGTTTCACCTCGAAGCATCGCAATTTCTTTAAATCCGATGATTCACTGTATTTGATTTTGGCCGGCTAAATTCTCTGTTCACCACATTCTGGATCTCTGTTATTCCTGCATTTGGGTGATCATTGGAATGCTTGATATACCATGTCAACGCGTGATCCTGCAACGTGCTCACCAATGTAGCTTTATTAATGTTGTCGTCTGTGACCCCTTGTTCTTCCCACATTGCTCTTACCACGAACCAAAACTGATCAGATCCTCATTTCCTACTCCTCTAAATATGGGTAGCTTGATCACGCTCGCCATGCTGAACTGCGAGGGTGGTGGAGGTGGAGTGGGTGGAGATGGAGGTGAAGGAGGAGAGACCCGAGCGAGATCTTCCTCGCTCTCTGACGAAGGTGAAACTGAGGGACTGTTTCCTAATTCCTTGCTACCTTTGTAAATTCTTTCGCTCCGCATTGTTCCAAACATTAATGTATTCGCATCAGCCGTTTTTCACATAACAACATCTTAATCCAGGTATTTAGGGATTTAATGTACCTACCTCGCAGTGCAGGGTGGAGTTGGATATTAATATTATGGTATTTAGGGTATTGAAAAACATATTAATAAAATTATTATAATTTTATTTATAAAAAATAACTAAAAATTAATTTTTATATAAAATTAAATTTTTAATATAGAACGAATTTTCATGAGCTCCATAGTGAAAGAGTTCGTTGGGCAGTTCCTAAAACGCCATGGACGGAAAGGATCTGCTATATATGTAAGAATAGGAACATCGAGGATGAAAACCACTTCCTCTTAGAGTGCCCCGCGTATAACCACATTAGATCTCAGTTTCACAATGTTTGTTACAATACTGACCTTCCTAGCCTTTTACAATGTCAAAATTATAGTGAGCTCGAGAGGCTTCTCTCCAAGCTTTTTGAGCATAGGAATAAAATCTTAAATCAAAATATATAATTTGTTTCTTTAGGTCTGATAGACCATTACTTGGTCTCAACGGATGTTAACCATCATCATCATCATCATCATCATAAAATATTTTAAAAATAATATATATAAAAACCACATAATTTGTATCGATCATTTGTGTTCGTGTATATATATATATATAATATTTTAAAGATAATATATATAAAAACCACATATTGTGTATCGATCGTGATAAATATATATATATATATATATATAAACCACATGTGTATATCGTAGTCACAGCATTAGGTTGAGTAACGCAAGAATCCAAAACTAAAATACATTCCAATAACAACATATTGACTTGCTACGCAAATAATTCGAAGCATCAAAGTATCATGTTTGACTGATGCAAGAAATATGAAATGACGTACGCATTTTCAACCTCGTGGAAAGACTAACGGGCAACAGCAATTATGAATGGGGAGCGCCGAGCGATATTAGGTTGACTACATAAGGGGCAAAATTTAGTTTCGGTGCTGTTGAACACTTTTAACTTTGGAGCTTGTGGCCCGAAATTTTATTGGAATTGATTGAATTTTTTTATTTATTTTCTGATGAAAATTGAGATATAAATATTATAAACCAAATATTTGTTTCAGCTTTTTCTTTCTGAAAATAAATATTATAAATCAAACAAATTCCTACTCAATTTTCAACAATTTAGGAATAAAGCAAAAACCAAAAAACTATTAAAACAAAACCAAAAAAACATTAAAACATAAAACAATTAAAATATAGTATTAGTTTCAAGCTTATGAAGATACATATTATCAGTGATTTTTAAGGAGTGGGGAGCACCAATATCACGTTGACTGATACAAGGACATGAAACTATGTATATAAAACAATACTTATATTTTATAGAGATTCTCTTTAAATGTAAGTCGTCAGCACACGGTTTCTGCTCATGATTCTGTCATTCTGTCAAAGTTCCATGAACAGAGACCACATTTTCTTTAATGGAACTTAATCTAATCTCTTGTTTTATATATATAATAAGGGTAAAAATGAGTTATTTATTTATCATGTTATTGGGTTAAAATATATTCGTATATTTATATTAGTAAACAAATTGTTTTTAGTAAAAATTTTGAAAGTTTTTCTGATGGGTTTTTCCGGTCTAATTTCTCTATAACCTGGCAAGAATTTATTGGAATCACAAGATTGATAGGTAACCCCTGCACAATTGAAGTGCCCTATCCATACATACAATCAAAAAACCAGTTTAAATACCACAAATTAAGATTTCACCTCAAAATTTTCTGTCCAATTACAACACCAAAAAGTCTAAAAAATAACAATTCTTATTAGTAAATATCAACAAAAAAAAAACATATAATTATTAATATGATTAATATTATTACTTAATTTTACTACTATTATTAACATTATTATTATTTATATTATTAATAGTATTATTCATATTATTAATTAAATTATTATTATTATTTTTTTTATAGACTAATATAAGTACCCACGAGGATTTGAACCGGTGACCTATCGCAAGGAGTGCCTTAATAGCGCACCCATTCACCGTCAATCCAAAGCTCCGTGGGCTAAATTAAATAACATTATTAATTAATAAATATTAATAATAATAATTAATAATTTATTAATAATAGTTAGTTCATTCATTCATAGTTAATAAATTCATTAAATAAATAATTTCCAATAATTAATTCATTAATTAATAAATAATAATAACAATTAACTACTTATTATTACTATTTATTAATATTGTTTTATTAATATAAATATGTGTTAATATTAACATAGTTATTGTCAATATTATTAATATTATTGTTATTGTTATTGTTAATATTAATATTAAATTTAAGGGATTAATATTAAATTGAATGGATTTATATTAAATTTTAGGATTAATATTATAATTTTTTTTGTATCCCCCTCCTAGTACGATACCTAGTCCTCCTCATTGTAAATTGGGTCACAATCGGGGGATTTGAACTTTGGATCTCTTAATTTTCTCAAGACTCACATTTCTTCAATCACCAGTTGAGCTACCTTTAGGAATTTGAAGGAATGTCAGTCTTGAGAAATTTAAGAGATCCAAGGTTCAAATCTCCTGATTGTGATCCAATTTACGATGAGGAGAACTAGGTATTATAAACCTTATTAATGATATAATACCATAAGAATATGTACTGTTAGATTGATAAACTGAAGAGATTGATATTATAAACCCAAGAGAATAATTGTAAAATCCCAAGGTATATAAACCCTAAGATAAATATTATAAACCCAAGGGATTAATAAACCCAAAGGATCAGTTCAAAAATCCCAAGGTATTATAAACCAAAGGGAAAAATGTTAAACCCGAGGGATTAATATTATAAACACAAGGTATATAAACCCTAAGATACACATTATAAACCCTAAAATAAACATGGTTGGCTATGGTTGACCATGATTCATTTTCATATTAAGACCATATTTGTCACAAAGTGACGTTGGACCATGGCCGATCATGGTTGGGCATGCTTAATTTTCATATCAAGACAATCTTTGTCATATTGTGACGTTGGGCCATTATTGATTTTCATATTGAGGAAAATTTTGTCGTAGTGTGACTTTGGACCATGGTTGACCATGATTATAAACCCAAGGGATTTATGTTTAGTCCAAAGATCTATATTTTAAACCCTATGAATAATAGTACATCCTAGGAAAGAGAATCCTTAGATTAATAAACCCATCAGATTAATATTATAATCCTAAGAGAATAATAAACCCAAGGGAGTAATATTAAACCCAAGGGATAAATCCAATGGATAAATATTATAAACCCTATGTATATAAATCCTAAGATAAATACTATAAACCCTAAAATAAACATGGTTGACCGTGTTTTACTAAGTTGATTTTCATATGAACTCTTAGATTAATAAACCCAAGGGATTGATATTATAAACCCAAGGGAATAATAAACCAAATGGATCAATTCTAAAACCCCACGGTATTATAAACCAAACATAATAATATTAAACCCAAGAGATTAATATTGCATAGATCATCTTCCTGATTCATCGCATTAGGTTTCTTGTTTTCGACGTTTCGAACCGACAACGGTAGTTCATCTTCAAGATGTGAAAGATTAGTGGAAAACTGATCTTATTATTTATTTTAATAAATAGATGTATGAGATCCATTGCTGACAAATATTAAGGATTATTAAATTATTATTTTATTAGGGTCATTTAATTTATATCTTATTATTTTAATTATATTTTATTATAATTGTTTTACTTTATATTTTGTTATTTTAATTATATGTTACAATTATTTATTAAGATTAATACATATTATCATACTTATGAAATTTATATGATTAAGATATGTTAGATTGAAGTTCGTTATTTCATATGATTAAGATATGTTAGATTGAAGTTCGTTTAAAGTTTTTATTGTTAATATTAAATTATTGTTAAATTATATTTTCATAGTTCATTTTAATTATAATAGATTAAATCATTTTTATTTAGTTTAATAAATATATGTATGAGATGCATTGCCGACTTATTAAATTATTATTTTATTAGGGTCATAGTTGTTTTAATTTATATCCTATTATTTTAATTATATTTTATTATAATTGTTTTACTTTGTATTTTGTTATTTTAATTATATTTGTTTTAATTATATGTTACAATTATTTATTAAGATTAATACATATTATCATAGTTATGAAATTTATATGATTAAGATATTTTAATATGTTAAATTGAAGTTTGTTTAAAGATTTTTATTGTTAATTTTAAATTATTGTTAATTTTAAATTCTTGTTAAATTATATTTTATTATGGTCATAATTTATTTTCAATTATAATGGATTAAACCATTTTTATTTGTTCTTGGTTAATTAGAGGAGAATTATAGTTAGGGAGGGGTAAATTTGGATGATAGGATTGGAATCCAGTTTTCACTTATGGTCCATCCGTCGTCTCTATTGAGGTTATTAGGGTGCTTGCTAATTTCTATGGCTTCTTTGAATTTCCTTATGAAGTAGTGATCACTTCTAGCTAAGATGCGGGTATCTTCTATACAAATTTGGTGCTTAGTTTTATTGGAATGTTCTACTAAAGCTGATGATTTGGATCGATTATGTTTAATGTCAGCTGAGTGTTCCTAGATTCTTGTGTTAAAGGATCTCCTAGTCTCACCTACATAGGGCTTGCCGCATGAGCAAGGAATTAAGTAGACACCCTTATGACATTTTGGATCAATTTTGTCTTTAATTCGATTAAAGTAGCTATGGATGGTAGAATAAGTGTTTGAAGGTGGTTAGAATCCTATTCTTTTTTAGGATGCGGGAGATTTTATCAGTAGTCCCTAGTATGTAAGGGAGGTTAACTTTTCCTATTATATTATCAAAAATTTTATTCTTATTTGGTCGAGTGTTTGCTTTATTTATGGCTTTGACAACTTGACATTTGTTGTATCCATTTTTTAGGAAAACTTTAATAAGGTGTTATTTTTCTTTTTCTAGGTGTTCCTTGTCAAAGATTCTGAGGGCTCTGGTTGCTAATGTGTTGAGGACTCCTAGTTTGTGGGTTGGGTGATGATGTGAAGAGGCATGTAAATATTTTTTGGTGTGAGTCTTTTTTCTATATACCTGGTGAGATATAAAGCCATCATCATTTCTAGTGATGAGGATATCAAGGAAGGGGAGGCTCTTGTTGAGCTCGACTTCCATAGTGAATTTTATGGAAGGGGATAAACTATTTAGGTGTTGTTTGAACGTTTCTAGGGTTTCTCTTCCATGAGGCCACAAAAGAGTCTGTGTTTTCCACTAGAGGTTTTAGTTTTTTGGCTAGGTGTTTTACTAGGTGGTATGTGGGCCCATTAATGGTGTTTACTATTGGTCTGAGAGGGATGCCTTCCTTGTGAATATTTGGAGCTCCATAGATTCTAGATTAATATTATAAATGCATGGTATATAAACCCTAAGATAAATATTATAAAGCCTAAAATAAACATGGTTGATCGTGGTTGACCATGGTTTATTTTCATATTGAGACAATCTTTGTCACAAAGTGATGTCAGACCATGTTTGATCATGGTTGACCATGATTTATTTTCATATTGAGCCAATATTTGTCACATTGCATCGGTGGACCATCACTGATTTTCATATTGAAAAAATCTTTGTCACAATATGATGTTGGGCCATAGTTAACCATGATTATAAACAAAATGGATTTGTTTTAAACCTAAAGATTTATATTTTAAACCCTCTGAATAATATTACATCATATGAAAATGAACCTAAGGGATTATAAACCCAAGGGAGTAATATTAAACTAAAGGGATAAAATTATAGACCAAAGATATATAAACCATAGGAAAAATTTTATAAACCCAAGGGATTTATATTAAAACCTATGATTATAGACCCAAAGTATTTATATTAAACCATAGGACTAATATCATATACTTTATGATTAATATTATACCCTAGGAATATGAACCCTTAGATTGATAAATCGAAGGGATTGATATTATAAACCCAAGGGGTTAATTCTAAAATCCCAAGGTATTATAAACCTAAGGGAATAATAAACCAAATGGATTAGAACTAAAAATCGAATGGATTATAAACCCAAACAAATAATATTAAACCCAAGGGATAAATATTATAAAACCAAGGTATATAAATGCTAAGATAAACATTATAAACCGTAAAATAAACATGGTAGACCACAGTTGATTATCATATTGACATAATATTTATCACAATGCGATGTTGGAATATAGTTGACCATGATTGATATTCATACTAAGAAAACATTTGCCACAATGCAACGTTGGACAATGGTTGGCCATGGTTGATTTTCATATTGAGACAATCTTTATCACAATGCGACGTTGGACCATGGTTGACCATGGATGGCCATGGTTGTGACAATGTGATGTTGGACCAAGAGACAATCTTTGTCACAATGTGGCAATGCTTATTGACCATGGTTGACCATAGTTGATTTCCATATGGAGACAACCTTTGTCACAATGCAATGTTGGAACATGGTTGACCATGGTTGATTTCCATATTGAGACAATCATTTTCACAATGCGACATTGGTTGATTTTCATATTGAGAAAATCTTTGTCACAATGTAATATCAGACTATGGTTGACCATGATTATAAACCCAATGGATTTTTATTAATACCAAACATTAATATTATAAACCCTATAAATAATATTATAACCTAGGAATATGAAACCTTATATTAATAAACCTAAGGTATTGATTTTATAAACCCAAGGGATTAATACTAAAAACCCAAGGGAATAATATTAAACCCAAGGGAATATTATTAAACCCAAGGGATAAATATTATAAACCCAAGGTATAAAAACCCTATGATAAATATCATAAACCCTAAAATAAACATGATTGACCATGCTTTACCATCATTGATTTTAATACTAAGATAATCTTTGTCACAATGCGACGTTGGACCATGGTTGATTTTCATATTGAGAAAATTATTGGCACAATGTGACATTGGACCATTGTTGGCAATGGTTGACCATGATTGTTAATCCAAGGGATTTATATTAAATAGGGTTACTAATATTATAAAATCTGAGAATAATATTATATATTAGGAATATGAAACCTTATATTAATAAACCCAAGTGATTGATATTATAACCTCAAAGGAATAATAAACTCGAGGGATAATTTCTAAAACCCAAAGGTATTATAAACCAAAGGGAATAATATTAAACCCAACATATTAATATTATAAACACAAGGTATATAAACCCTAAGATAACTATTATAAACCCTAAAATAAACATGGTTGACTGTGGTTGACCATGGTTCATTTTCATATTGAGACAATCTTCACAACGCTACATTGGACCATGGTTGATCATGGCTGAGCATAATTGATTCTCATATCGAGACAATCATTATCACATTGCGAAATTGGACCATAGTTGATTTCCATATTGAGAAAATCTTTGTCACAATGTGATGTTGGACCATGGGTAACCATGATTATAAACCAAAGGGATTTATATTAAACCAAAAAATTAATATTTTAAACCCTATGAATAATATTACACCCTAGGATAATGAACCATTATATTAATAAATCCAACCTATTAATGCTATAAACCCAAGGGAATATTAAACCCAATGGATTAATATTAAAAACCCAAGGGAGTAATATTACACCAAAGGGATAAACCCAAGGGATTAATATTTTAAACACTATGTATATAAACCCCAAGTAAATACTATAAACTCTAAAATAAACATGGTTGACCATGTTTTACCATGGTTGATTTTCATATGAACCCTTAGATTAATTAACCCAAGGGATTGATATTATAAACCCAAGGGAATAATAAATCCAAGGGATCAAATATAAAACCCCAAAGTATTATAAACCAAAGGGAATAATATTAAACCCAATCAATTTATATTATAAAGGAAAGATATATAAACCCTAAGATAAATATTATAAATCCTAAAATAAACATGGTTGAAAGGTTGACCATGGTTCATTTTCATATTGAGACAATCTTAGTCACAAAGCGACGTTGGACCATGGTCGATCATGGTTGAGCATGATTGATTTTCACATTGAGACAATTTGTGTCATATCGCGACGTTGGACCACGGTAGATTTTCATATTGAAAACATCTTTGTCACATTAAGTTAAATTAATATGTGAAATGATTTTTAAATATACACATTTCATAAATATCTGTGTTGCACGGGTTCACAAACCCGAGGGTGGGTTTCTCGAACCCGTCTCGAGTTCTCGTCCCCAAGTACCGAATTTGGGTACATGTGCTTATGAGAAGAACCCATAAGAACTGGGTTCTTCTATTAAGAACTGAGTTCTCCATTAAAAAAATTGGGTTCTTTTGCCTTGACGGGTACGGAGAACCTTGATGATGGGTACGACGAACCCCAAAATCAGGTTCTTTGGGGTTCATTTTAGATTTTATTTTTAAAATTTGAATTAATTTAATGGGTTTTCCCTAATATTCTAGGTAGTTAGTTCTTCATCTTGCGAGAGGAATTTGAATACTTATGTCTTTATCCATTCAGTAAAGAGAAATATGTTGGGATCAAAGAAGACAGAGAACTTAATGTACATTCATAGCACACTTTGTCTCATATTTTGAAAAGACCGTGGGTACAAGGAGGGTCCTTTCAAGAGATAGAATCAATACAAAAGTGATGCTATGTGTGTGGACGAGGAGATACAACCAAATGGCATTATTGAGCTTCCTCCAGTTGTTATGGATGAGCAAGAGCCTCAATATGAGAGTGATTCCTACCTAGAGAGCATGCTAACTAAAGATTTGAGTGATGCTGATGACGTGGATGTTGATGGCATGGCTTGAGGAAGCCATTGTTCACTATTAGCTATTTTTATTCTAGTATTTTAAAATTTCCTAGCTCTTTTTTGGAGATGCCTTAAGGAAAATTTTGAATGTAGTATGACAATGGACATATATCATGATTCTCATTAATATGTAAACTCACATTTTCACTTGATATCAAACTAGAAATTTTGAAATTTCATTGTGAATGTTAAATGTTCAATAAAGTGCGCGCTTAAATATTTACAATTTAAATCATAAATATTTTAGTTTTCTTGTTTAAAATAGAAAAATATACAAATTCATATATATTACAATTTATAAAATATAATACTTATACATTATATATATAAATTATAATATACTCCAACGAATCCACACACCCTGTTTCAAAAAATGACGTACTTGTCTCCGTCTCCATACCCATCTTCTAACCCACATTTCCGGGCAACATAGATAAAGACTATATCTTTAACTTTGTTTCTTTTATATATTTATTGTGTGATGTGCCAAATATATTTTAATTGAAAATGTTTAATTATTTATATACATAATTACGAACATACACAATTTCATGAAAATGTTATCTAAAACCTTAACATTCAAGCTTAAGGTTTTCCATTTAAAATGCTTTATTATAACAGGACTATGTGTTAATTAAACTAAATCAGCGAGGAAATGTGATTCTTTAAATCAGACTACTCGTGGAAACATCTTATTTTGTTGGTTGTTGGATGTATACCAAAGCATAAAGTAGCAATGGATAGTGCACTCCATCATGAAGGAAACTATAATTAAGTGTACAGAATTGTATGAAAAAATGCACACGAGTTGTATTGTTTAGAACATTGTTACTAATTACTACTACTCTTATTGTAAACTTTACCGCTAATTGAATTCTTGTGTCTGAATTATGTTTTTTTATATATTAAACCATGACTGTATCTGAATGAACCTTTTCCTATATATTAATTTGAAACCTCTGGATTAACAAAAAGATAGATTATCATCCCAACATTTGGTAGAAAAATTTCCGGAATATATTTGGGCTCCTAAAGATTGAGGTGGTGTAATTGTCTATTTGAGTAACAGATCCCCACTAGATCTAAACCGCAGACCAAACCATCTATATTTTCCTATTTTGAATATGGAAATAGTTGTTCGAAATGACTCAAGCGATTACCTAGAAAGAGGTCAAAATTGAGAACATGTTATGTTAAAATATAACCATGGAAATTTGGAATTTCGGAATATAAGGAAACCCAAAACTCAATAGTATTATTAGAAGTGGTTTCAGCTACCCACTCACTTAAGAAGAAAAAGCACGACGACATGCCAAAACTAAATAAAACAATAAGATACACCCGAGGATCATAAACAAATACTACATTATACAATATTTTGCCTGAAAAGAAATAAATACATAGGGAAGACTTTCCTGTCAAAGATATGTTGAATACCATCGAATTAGAGAATATTTTCCTCTATTTTCCAGTTGCTTTTTGATTCAGGAGCATCCAGCCCAGTGAGGACATGGCTGGAAGTTTGTCTCTTTCAAATAGTTTGAGTTGCATTAGTTTTCATTTTCTAGGAGTGGCTGTCTCAGCCAATGTTAATGTTTTCTTACGTATTTCTTTTTGCTTTTTTTTTTTAGTTTTATTTAAAATTTGTTTTTAATTTACAAAGAAAGAAATGATAGTTATTCAAAAACCATTTAATGTAACCACATATTGTAACTATTGGATGTTTGCTAACTGTCCATTGGTCTCTACAAAACGAAAGGAGAAAAAAACTAATGTAATCTTTTGCCATCATAGAATTGAATGAAGAGAAAGCACAGAAATATTTTCTGAAGACAAACATCTGAATCCATTCATGTTACAGCTCTAGAATTATTCCTACATAATACTGTTAAATTATTTCCTTTTCCATAAGCAAAGCAATTACACACAGGTGAACAGTAAGCACCAAAGCGAGGAGAGCTCCCAGACAAGCTATAGTGCAAACAGAACAAATATACGAAGGGACGAGCAAGCCATTATCCACAGAGACAAGTTTTCAGGTACAGAAACGACCACATTCCCATTTTCATTTGCAAAATTTAAACAATCGAATTTACAACATAAATACATATATATATATACATATATATATATATATATATATATATATATATATATATATATATATATATATATATATATATATATATATATATATATATATATATATATATATTTGTCAAAAGTCGAGCACTACAATGCATAGTTCAAACAACCAATAAATCGAACAGAGTTGACCGAACTACAAACCCCCGCGAGGTCATTGCAGGACCGTTTAAATACATATGTGACCACAAACAGCAGAGTCGAAATGGAGCCACAGGCATAGTGACAAGAGACCGCAGAGCCAAGCCAAACTACAACTAAGACTCATAAAACCCTATGAACAGTGAACCCTCAGTCAAACAACAAAAAGACACCAAGGAGCGACCCTACTCGGTTCAGGTGCAGGAGACCCGGCGTGAGGACCACAAGCAAGTCGTCGCTTACCTGTGTTGGCCAACAACCAGGCCATCAACAACGAAGCACAAGGAAACTACAGCTACGCTGATAGACTGTAACCAGAACAAAGGGTCTAGTTGTGAGAACTTACCACAGAAGAGCCGAGCCTGTGTAAGCTGATAGAGAAGCCACAGAGTCGAGGTTGCAGCCACAAAGTTGGTTGCTTCCACGAGGAGCAGATGTTGTCAGTGCCTGATAAAAACAAAGTAAAAGTGACTATCATAGAAAGAGGGCTTACCTTCGGGTGATTGCCGAGTGGAAGCCGGAAGCCGAACGACTCCATGGCCGCAACCTAAGACAAAACCAAACAAATAATCAACCTGTGAAGCCAACGCATGGAGGTGAGACAAATAAACAAAAGCTACAACTGAGAATACAAGTATAGCTGAGAAAAGGTTGACTACAGAGACCGATACCGAGGGTTTCACACCCAAGGCTCGAAGCAGAGCACAGAACAGGCCGAGAAATCGTCCACAGGTGAAAACCTACACCACATTGCAAACCAGGCACAGTAAAAGCAAAATCTCAAACAAGTGACAGAGAAAACCCTCGAATAGCAGAACCAGAGACCTCACCAGCAGCATATCGGCGCAACAAAATGAGCAATGCAAATGAAATGAACAGTCATGGTTTCGGGGCATAGAAGGAGCGGAAGGAACAAAGCCCAAGACTTGGACACATGTCCTCGTCTCCATAAACCAATAGTACCACCGCATTAAAGTCAACCAACCACCATTTAATTAAAAAATCCAATCAACGTATTTATCATTAATCCGAAAGTCATAAGGGCTAGACCCATCAACTTTGGTATCAGAGCAGGTTCATTTAACTGATTTTCTTATAAAATGGAGGCTGGAAGAAGAGGCCATGGTAGAGCTATTCGAAGAGTAGTAGATGAGGAATTGAGGGAAGAGATTAGGATCTTGAATGCCCGCTTGGCGACAGTAGAATCAGAAAGAAGAAGGGATCTAGAAGTAGGAGATGATAGTGAAGAAGAAGCTGTAGTTACAACATATAGATCAGATGAAGAAGGATCTAAGATAAAATTGTTAAGGTCAGTCTTGTTGGCTAGCAGTAAGCCAAAGCTTGAAATTCCGAATTATGATGGAATTTTATCCACAGAAGTGCTGTTGGACTGGATTAGTGAGCTAGACAAATATTTTGAATGTAATGAGGTCAGCAAAGATAGGAGAGTTAAATTCATTGCTACTAAGCTGAAAGGACACGCAACCTTATGGTGGGACAATGTCCAATCAGAGATGAGAAGATTGAATAAGTTACCAATTAAAAGGTGGACCAGAATGGTCGCCAAGATGAAGGGCAGGTTTTTGCCCAAAGATTACTAGATTTCTCTGCATTGACAGGTACAAAATTTGAAGCAGAGAGGAATGACGGTGAAAGAATATACTGAAGAATTCTATCAGGTGAATTTGAGCGTTGGTTATACTAAGGACACCCCAGAAAAGACAACAAGGTTTGTGAATGGCCTAAGGCTGGAGATATTGGACGAGATAAGTATTCTTTCTCTTAAAACCATTGAGGAAGCATACCAGAGTGCCTTAAAGGCAAAAGAAAATATCACAAGAAAGCAGAATGCCAGGAGAAGATGAGGAACTGGCAGAGGGAAAGGACAATCCTTTGGCAGAGGAAGAACTACGAACAACAGTGAAGAGGGCAGCAGTTTAAAGACCTCAGGGACAACAGAAAAGTAAGGTAGCACTAGAGGAGGCAGGCCATAACAGAGAGGAAGGGGAAATGGCAGAGGCAGAGGAGCTACCTACCAGTGCTACAAGTGCCACAAGCGGGGGCTCAGATCCTTTGAGTGTCTTGAAGGAGAATAGGCTGGTCAAAGAGGATCTTATGTTGCTCAGACAGAGGAAGAAGAGGCACTGCCTCAAGAGGTAGAGAATGTACCAGAGACAGGAGAGGCCTTAGTCTTGAACAAGGCACTATTGAAACTAGCAAAAGAAATAGCTGAACAAACCCAAAGAAAGGTGTTATTCCAGGCTCTGTGCAAGCCACATGGAAAATGTTGCAAACTGATTATAGACAGTGGAAGCATTGATAATCTGGTTGCAACAGAGATGCTGGAGAAATTGGGTTTAAAATGACTGAAGCACCCAACTCCCTACAAGGTGTCGTGGTTACAGAAGGGTTACCAACTGCTAGTTGATGAGCAGTGTGAGGTGGAATTCCATATTGGCAAGTATAGGGACAAAGTGATTTGTGTTGTCATGCCGATGGACGTGTGTCATATCCTGTTAGGTAGACCATGGCAATATGACCAAAAATTTGTTCATGATGTGAAAACAAAATGTTACAAGTTTGTTAAGGATGGGATTAAGCATACGCTAGTACCCATCAAGGAGGAAGAAATAACAGAGATTAGTGGAACATACGTATTACTAGTGAGTAGAAAAGAATTACTGAAACAGATTGAAGATGACGAGGTGAAGTATGATGTTGTAAGGAGACTAAGAACAATGTTGTTGCACACCAAAATTTCTGATTTACCTGAAGAAATCCAGGAAATGTTGCAAGAATTCAATGACATTGTGGTGGACGATCTACCAGATAAATTACCACCAAAGCGGAGTATCAGTCATCACATAGATTTCATTCCTGGAGCTAGTTTATTGAATAAAGATGCTTACCCGGATGAGCCCCAAAGACAATGAGGAGATTAGGAAATAGGTACATGAGTTGTTGGATAAGGGATTGATTCAAGAAAGCTTAAGCCCGTGTGTAGTTCCGACAATTCTAGCTCCCAAGAAAGGGGGCGAGTGGCGGATTTGCACAGATTCACGAGCAATAAACAAAATTACGATCAGGTACAAGTTCCCATTTCCATGAATGGATGACATGATGAACTGTTTGAGAGGGGCAACATATTTTCCGAAGATAGCTCTAAAGAGTGGATACCACCAGATTAGAATCCAAGAAGGGGACGAATGGAAAACAACTTTCATAACTAATGAAGGGTTGTATGAATGGCTGGTGATGCCATTTGGGTTGAGTAATGCCCCTAGTACTTTTATGCGCTTGATGAACGAGATGTTGAAAGAGTTCATTGGGAAATTTGTGATTGTGTATCTTGACGATATATTGATTTTCAAAAGACCAAGGAGGAACATTTTTGACATGTTCGATATGTTCTAGAGAAGTTGCAGCAAAACAAGTCGCTGATAAATTTGAAAAAATGTACTTTCTTTTAGAAGGAGTTAGTCTATTTGGGTTTCGTGATTCAAGAAAACAAGCTGAAAATGGACCTAGAAAAAGTTGCAGCTATACTTAGCTAGCTATCCCCTAAGAGTCTGTTCGAAGTTCGAAGTTTTCATGGGTTGGCAAGTTTGTATCACAAGTTTATAAAAGATTTTAGTGGAATCTGTGCACCTATGTTGGATACAATCAAGAAGGCAAGTCAACCTTTTAAGTGGATTGAAGTTGCAGAGAAGAGCTTCCAGGTATTGAAGAAGAAGATCACAGAGAGGCCAATTTTGAGGCTACCTGACTTCAACAAGCTTTTTCAAGTTCGTTGTGATGCCAGTGGTACAACCATTGGAGTTGTAATCAGCCAGGAAAACAAACTAGTAGCCTTTTTTAGTGAAAAAATAAATGAAAGCAGGCAAAAGTATATGTCTTATGACAAGGAGTTTTATGCCATCGTCCAAGCTTTGAAGCATTGGAGACATTATCTGTTGGGTAATGAGTTTGTCTTGTTTTTTAATAATTCTACATTACAATATGTTATGCAGTAACATAAGCTGAATCACAAACATGCAAAATGGGTGGAGTACTTACAGAGCTTTACGTTTGTATAGAAGCATATCAGTGGGCAAGTGAACAAGGTAGCATATGCACTAAGAAGAAGAGTTCTACTCTTGTAGGAAAGCGCGATACAAGTGTTGGGATTTGAACACCTGAAAGACTTGTATCAAACAAATGCAGATTTCAAGGAAGCTTATGAAGCCTGCCAGAATCCATTGTTGAGGAACAATAGTCCGTGGCTAGACTATAACTTGCAGGAGGAACTGTTATTCAAGGGAGGATAGATGTGTGTCCCAGAATGTTTGATGAGGGAGAACATCATCTGGGAAAAACATAGTGGAGGTCTAGCTGGACATTTCGACATTAATAAGACCTTGGATCAGCTCAGTCATTTTTATTACTGGTTGAATATGGGAAGAGACGTACAGTGGTATGTGACCAGGTGTAAGATATGTCAGTTGGAGAAAGGGCACAGTCAGAACATGGGGTTGTACACACCCTTGCATATTCCAAATAGATTGTAGGATTCAGTCAGTCTGGAGTTTGTCCTGGGTCTGCCCAAGACACAACGAGGTTTTAATTCCATCATGGTGGTGGTGGACTGATTCTCAAAGATGGCACACTTTATCCCTTGCAGAAAAACCAATGACACTACCCATGTAGCACACTTGGTTTTAACTGAAGTCGTCAAACTACATGGCTTACCTAAGTCCATAATTTCCGACAGGGACGTGAAATTCACAGGGCATTTCTGGCGCACCTTGCGGAAAAAGTTGGACACAAAGTTAAATTTCAGCTCCACTTATAACCCACAGACTGATGGGCAAACGGAGGTGGTGAACAGAAGTTTAGGAAACCTGCTGTGGATTCTAGTTGGAGAAAATTCATGAATGCAGGATCGTGTACTTGCTCAAGTGGAATTCGTTTATAACGATTCACTGTATCGAAGCACAAGAAGTAGTCCTTTTCAGATCTTATATGGAATGCATCCCCAAGGAGTGCATGAGCTACGGGATTTGGGACAGTTGGAGAAAAGAGGTGCTGACGGGGAAGACTTTGCAAGAGAAATTAATGACCTACATGAGTAGGTGTAGATGAAATTACAGGACAATAGTCAGAGGTACAAACAGAAAGCAGATATGAAACAACGTGAGGTCAATTTAATGTAGGGGATCAGGTTCTAGCGCATCTGCATAAGGAAATATTTCCTAAGGGTGAATACAATAAGCTGAAATTCAAAAAATTGGACCTTGTAAAATTCTGCGTAAGTTTTCTACAAATGCTTATGAATTGCAATTGCCTCCAGGTATAGGCATATCGCCCATTTTTAATGTGGCAGATTTATTCCCATACATTTCCAGTCTAGAAGAGGACAATTCGGCACGGCCAAAGCGGGACACCCAGGAAAGGAGTAGTTCGTGGATGAGACAAATGCTTTCAGCTCAGCCACTTGAAATCAAAGGAATCCTCGACACACAAGTGGCCTGGTGGACTCGGAGGAAGGAGTACCTACAATACCTCGCCAAGTGGAAGAACCGCCCTATTGAGGACAGTTCATGGCTTGATGCAGGATAGATACAACGTGCAGGGTATTCTATCGAGGAGCTCATGGACCAGAGCCATGATTTTTACCTACCCCGGGAGCCTAATGCAAGAGCATCCAGCTCAGGGAGGACATGGCTAGAAGTTTGTCTCTTTAAAACAGTTTGAGTTGCATTAGTTTTCATTTTCTAGGAGTGGCAGTCTCAACCAATGTTAATGTTTGCTTACGTATTTATTTTTATTTTTTTTTTAGTTTTATTTACACTTTTTTTTTAATTTACAAAGCAAGAAAAGACAGTTATTCAGAAACCATTTAGTGTAACCAAATATTGTAACTACCGGAAGTTTGTTAACTGTCCAGTGTTCTCTACAAAACGAAAGGAGAAAACAACTAATGTAATATTTTGCCATCATATAATTGAATGAGAGAAAGCACATAAATATTTTTTGAAGAAAAAACATCTGAAATCCATTAATGTTACAGCTCTAGAATTATTCGTACATAATACTATTAAATTATTTCCTTTTCCATAAGCAAAGCAATTACACACAGGTGAACAGTAAGCACCAAAGCGAGGAGAGGTCCCGGAAAAGCTATACTGCAAATGGAACAAATATACGAAGGGACGAGCAAGCTATTATCCACAGAGACAAGTTTTCAGGTACAGAAACGACCACATTCCCATTTTCATTTGCAAAACTTAAACAATCGAATTTAAAACACACACACACACACACAGATATATATATATATATATATATATATATATATATATATATATATATATATATATATATATATATATATATATATTTGTCAAAAGCCGAGCACTACAGTGCATAGTTCAAACAACCAATAAATAGAACAGAGTCAACCGAACTACAAACCCCTGCGAGGTCATTGTAGGACTGTTTAAATACATACATGACCACAAACAGCAGAGTCGAAATGGAGCCACAGGCACAGTGACAAGAGACCGCAGAGCCAAGCCAAAATACAACTAAGAGTCATAAAACCTTCTGAACAGTGAACCCTGAGTCTAACAATAGAAAGACACCAAGGAGCGACCCTACCCGGTTTAGGTGTAGGAGACCCGGCGTGACGACCACGAGCAGACTGTCGCTCACCTGCGTTGGTCAACAACTAGGCCATCTACAACGAAGCACAAGAAAACTATGACTACGTTAATAGATTGTAACTAGAACAGAGGGTCAAGTTGTGAGAACCTACCAGAGAAGAGCCGAGCCTGTGTAAGCTGATAGAGAAGCCACGGAGTCGAGGTCGCATCCACAAAGTTGCTCACTGCCATGAGGAGTAGAGGCTGTCAGTGCCTGATAAAAAAGAGTAAAATTGACTAGCATAGAAAGAGGGCTTACCTTCGGGTGACTACTGAGTGGAAGCGGGAAGCCCGAGCGACTCCATGGCCACAACCTAGGACAAAACCAAACAAATAATCAACCTGTGAAGCCAGCGCATGGAGGGGAGACAAATAAACAAAAGCTAAAACTGAGAATACAAGTATAGCCGAGCAAAAGTTGACTACAGAGACTGATACCGAGGTTTCACACCCAGGGCTTGAAGCCGAGCACAGAACAGACCAAGACATCGTTCACAAGTGAAAACCCACACCACATTGCAAAACAGGCACAGTAAAAGCAAAATCTCAAACAAGTGACAGAGAAAACCCTCATATAACTGAACTAGAGACCTCACCAGCAACATAGCGGCACAACAAAATGAACAATGCAAATGAAATGGACAGTTAGGGTTTCGTGGCATAGAAGGAGTGGGAAGGAACAAAGCCTGAGACCTAGACACATGTTGTCTTCTCCATAAACCAACAATACCACCGCATTAAATTCAACCAACCACCATTTAATTAAAAAATCCAACCAACGTATTTATCATTAATCCGAAAGTCGTAAGGGCTGGACCCATCACTCTCCCTTCAATATGACGAGTAGTTCACACATGGAGCGGAAATCTGGTAGATCCACCTCAAATTTAAGCTCAATATTTAAAATAAAAATATGAAAACAGTTCAAAAACGTCATGTGAACAAGCCAACTAGTATAGTTAACTACACTTTAGTGAATTCATATAATAAAAGGATTTCTATATAAATAAAACTGTTACACACCTAGGTGAACTGGAAAAACAAATTTCCGAGAGATAAAATAGCTTATAAAACTTTTAATAGGCATTATAATAGCATTCAAAAAATTATTACTCCAACTTTGAAGTTGGAAAAACAAATATGCAATAAAGATTTGTTCGGTTGAATCACTAACATATGTTTCAAATGTCCATTGATTTAGGGCTCAATTTCACACCCACAAATCGGATTAGTGTCAACTAAGCTGAGCTAATGGCACAATGATTAATCCAACCAATATTAATGTCCATGAGAATTTGACAATGACCCTCTTCTCCCAAGCTCATGTTTTAGGAGTAATGGCAAAACAACAACACATAGAACTATAGTATAGCAGAATAGTGCGATATACAGATAGAGTGCAGTTTTAGCAGTGAACAAAATTTGATTGGAAATGAGAATAATAAAAGATATTATTGGAGTAAATAGGCATATCACTATACCTAAATGTTGTCGTTGTTGGAAACAAAGAGGAGGTAAGGCACAAAATTGACACACACAATAACATACACGAGCTGCGACTCTTCTACTGATCACACAAACATAATTATTACAATGAACCGAGTGAGCAGTATGGGGTATTTAAACTTTTTTGACTAGTGACTAGCCTAAAATAACTCAACATGCAAACACACATTAAATTCAACTTTAAACAAAATAAGTCTTGGATCGACTTGACTCAGTTAACGTGCTCTCTAAATTTAGCAAGCTCTTCATGCAAGAGTAATTCATTAGAAATTTGAATATTTTTTTAAAAATTCCAACTTGTAAAATTCGTCAAAATTTGAATATTTAAAAAAATTATTT
The DNA here is from genome assembly GCA_031772625.1 of Pinus tabuliformis. NCBI lineage: Eukaryota > Viridiplantae > Streptophyta > Pinopsida > Pinales > Pinaceae > Pinus > Pinus tabuliformis. The sequence continues at coordinate 1,229,683,635 of CM062804.1, forward strand.
CCAATAATTAAATTCTCCAAGGTTTCTAAATACTAATATAAATTTCTATAAATTAGAGAATCAGATAAATACACAAGAATAAAACCAATTCTCATTGATCAAAATGCTTGGACAACCAGTACATTATATAGGCACACATAGACAACCTCTAAGACAATCTAGATCCAAATAATTCAGATCACCCACTCACAACATAAACTACAAAGATACAACTCATGACAAATAGACTCAAACACTAACTACAACAACACAACTCATCAACTCTATCTGGACTCACCATTTCAACATTATTCCAACATCCCCCCCTTAATGGAGAAATGGTTTTCAATAATGCTCAGTTGTTGTCTTCATATTTCAAAGTTCATCTTTCCAAGAGGCTTGATAAAGAATTCAACTACATTCTCACTTGTATTACAATAGACTAAAAGAATCTCATTTGATTGTGTCTTTTCCCTTAGAAAATGATGTTGGACTTCAATATGTTTTGTTCTGGCATGATAAATTGGATTATTTTCCAGCTTAATGGAACTCTAGTTGTCACATTTGATGGTCGTTGATCGTATTTTCTTTACTCCAACATATTCAAGAATCCTCCTCAACCAAATAACTTGAAAAGTTGCATTGGTTAAGGCTTTGTATTCAACTTTTGTAGATGAAAAAGAAACAGTTGGTTGTTTCTTGTTGCTCTTGACACAATCACTGATCCTAAATTGAATGCATATCCATAGAATGATCTTCTATCATCAGGATTTCTAGCCCAATCTGAATAAGAAAAACCTGCATACTCAACATTGGATTTATCAATCTACAAAATACCAAAATAAAGTGTTCCATTCAAATATCGAAGGACTTTCTTTGCCACTTTCCAATGGATTTCACAAGGCTTATCCATAAACTGACTAAGGATGCTGACAGAATATGTTATATATGCCCTGATAGTGGTGAGGTAGTTCAAACTTCCCATCAGTTGATGTTACAAGGTTCTGTTCACCTCTTTAGATCCATCATCAATGTATAACTCAATATTTCGTTCCAAAGGAATAACCACTCGCTTGCATTCAAACATATGGAATATTTCAGGAATTGTCCTTACATATTACTTTGTGTGATGATTTTCTTACCAAATTCCCTCCAAATTTCAAGACACAAACAATAATGCAATTCACCAATATCCTTCACTTCAAATACCTGTGACAAATGAATTTTAATTTCTTCAATCAACCTAAATGCACTACCTGTTATGATAAGATCATCAACATATAAAGATATCAAGGAAATATTCCCTTCATCAACTTTCTTGATGTACAAGTTAGGATCATTTTTTCTTCTCACAAAATCTTTTTCATAAAAGAATGAATCAATTTTAACATACCAAGATCTTGGTGCTTGTTTCGAACCATACAAATCTTTATTTAACTTGCAAACAAGATACTCCTATACCTTCTTTACAAACCCTTTAGGATAAACCAAATAAACTTCTTCTTTTAATTGACCATCCATGAAAGCATATTTGACGTCTAACTGATACATTTTCTAATTTTGTTTTGTAGATAATGCAATCATCGTTTTAATTGTATTAAGTTTAGAAACAAGTGCAAAAGTTTCTTCATAATCAATGCCTTTTTCAACCAATTTAGCTTTATACTTATCAATATTGCCATAAACATTAAACTTTGTTTTGAACAACCATTTTCATCCTATCATAACTTTATCTTTAAGAAATTTTGTTAATTCCAATGTGTCATTCTTCATTATGGAGTTATATTATTCATTCATTACATCTCTCCATTTTTTATATTCTTTAGCTTCTTCATAACTTGAGTGTTCTACAACATTCATTACACAAGACATCAATGCATAATCTTTGTACCTTATAGGTGGCTCAATTTTATGTGATATCCTTCTTGAGTTTTATTGCTTTCATCCTTCTTTCTGCTTTATGAAGTCCCTTTTCCTCTTCTTGGAGTGCCATTACTCTAGATTCTTCCTGCTCTTGAACCTGTACCTGTTCATGTACCTCTTGTTGTACATGCTCTTGTTCCTATTTGAAAACTTGCTTCTATTTTCACATAATCATCAGTGTTCCATGCACTGATATTATTGCCTTCATCTGCATTCTCATGAGACACCAAATCCCTATTTGCATGTAATTTATGAGAACTTGGATCAAACAACTTGTATGCCTTTTGATCATCAAAATAACCAATGAATCCACACTTAATTGATTTTGCATCAAGTCTTCTTCTTTCATCTTTTGGAATATGAGAAAATGCCTTGCATCCAAAAACTCCTAAATGTTTCACTTTTGGTTTGTATCCATAAAATGCTTTAAAAGGTGTTTTCAGATCTTAAATTTTGGTTGGACTCTTATTTTTCAAATAAATAGCAGTATTAATGGCTTCATCCCAAAAACCATTAGATATATTTTTACCTTTGAAGCATGCTTCATACATGTTCCACTAGTGTTTTGTTTTTCCTCTCAACAACTCCATTTTTCTTAGGTGTATGAGGCATTGTAAATTGATGTATAATCTCATGGATTTTACAATATTTATTAAATGCTCTTGATTTGTATTCTCCCCCTTGATCAAATCCAATAATTTTGATGTATTTGCCAATTTGTTTTCCCACCATGTTTTTGAATTCCTTAAAGTACTCAAAAACATCACTTTTCTTTCTTATGAAATAGATCCAAGTATATCTAGATCTATCATCAATAGAAATAAGAAAATAAAATGCTCCTCGAAGAGATCTAGTTTTCATGGGTCCAAATACATCATTATGAACCAATTCAAGTACTTCTCTTTTCCTTTTCCTTTATGTATAGGAAATTCCTCTCTATGTTTCTTTCCAAGTGCACATGCTTCACATTCAACATGATTATTCTTCATAACATGAAGACCTTCAACCATAGTTTTTCTTTGAAGTAACATTAAATCATTGTGATTTACATGCCCATACCTTTGAATCTTTTTGCCATAACTCTTATGTTGACATTGTTGTAGATACCAATGCTTGATGCCCTATCCTAGTCACATCAAAATTATACAAGCCTCCAAATCTGGAACTTGTGGTCATAATATTGTAAAGATCCTGGATGTCTTTAACAACACACTATGATTTGAAAAATTCTACTTTTAGATCTTGATCAATAATAGTAGAAGCATAATTTAAATTCTTTTTTATACCAGAAACATACATCACATCATGGTTTTGTCTCTCTTTTCCATTAGGCAATGTCACACCTATTATTCCATGGCCTTGAACTTTAAGGGATTTGTTACTACTAGATAAACACATGTTCCATCAATTTTCTCATGACATTTGTTATCAGGAAAACTAGTGTCCATCCAGAGCTGCACGGGTAGCTATCTTAGAAACAAATAGATTAAAGTCACTTGTGTTTTCCTTTATGAGAGATAGATGAGAGAGAAGCAGAGAGTACCAACCTCAGTCTTTCGCTAGTCTCCTTTCTTGTTTCCTCTCTCCTTTGATAGAGCTTTCGCCACTCCTTTCTCGCTTGTCCCACTTCAAAGAACACCTGTAGAGTCAAGGCAGCAAAATACCATCAAAACATAACCATAAATAATGTAGGATCAGATGTACATTAACCATATAAAGGCATACACAAACAAGATTTAGAGATATACAAGCATATGGAGGAAAACTCAAATAGCTTTATTGATAGAAGTAGTAGAAGAGAGGATTACAACTAGGCTGCCTGATCCAGCATCATCCTCCCAGCATGAAAGCCCTCTTCACCTCATACAAAGAAAGATCACCCAACAATGTCTTCAAAGAGAAACCAACAACGCTTCCTTGCAAGTTACAAAATTCCAGCCCCTGGATCTCTAGGATGAGGGATCCATATATAGATGTTTACAGGAGAGTAAGTCAGCTTTTTGGATTTTGATTAGTGTCATTCCACTGATAGTTCTTGGTTCCACTTGGAGATTTTAGATCTCTTACTCATCCCTTGGAGAATTCAGAGAGGCAAGTGTCATATGTGCAGTTTCTAGAAGATTCTTTGGGTTTCCACCTACAAACTACTTCTGCCATTTGTCTGCTCTCACTCATCGCACCCTACAGAAGGGCTTTCCAGTATGCATCGCACCCCCCGCGTGTAATAGGTGAGATGCATCGCACCCTATGCATGGAGCAGCCTGTATGGTCTAGTTTTGACCAGTTCTGAGTAGTTTTTCATGGAGAACTTCTGGGAGATGATGTAATCAGCTGACCTTGTTCCTTTAGGGCATGAAACAAAACTTTTATGGTTTTAGAAGCCCTTGGTTTATGGACATATGTGATTGGGGTTGCAGTGCCCAAATATGTCTATAACAGTTGCCCCCTAAAGCATGAGGTCGTAAATCTTTTAATGTCAGGTGAAATGCTTTATAATGGGGATCCGAGGTTTTTCGAACTGGAAGGTGAACTGTAATAAGATACAATACAATACATTATATTCACAATATCTTCATGATCTAGCTGAGGCGGGCATTTCCATGCTCAGCTTTATAAATTCATATTCATGTACATAAGATAGACAATCGTTTGTGTGGCAGACTGATGATTCTGGTAGAGCCATCATCCTTTAGTTTGGATGATTATCTGCACAACTGTGATGTACATTTGATGTCTTTATTTTCCTGAATATATCGCAGCCCAAATGGATGAAACTAGATTCGGGATCTTCAAACTCATTCAATCTTCGCCCGAAGTACAAGTCAATCCATGTGAAAATATGTTTTGATGTCGAACATGGAAGGACATCGCTTGATTACCAGCCAATGATGTAAGCTGTTAACAAGCGCGGGAGGAATCACCGATAATGATAATGACCCTCAAGGTACTACAGTACAATTCACGTGGTGTGAATACATGAGTTGATGTCGAACACCACGTAAACTCTTTCGGTCGAAGGCCATTGATGTAAATCTGTCGCCGGAAGTGAGAAACTTGCCATTGAGGCATGCAAGCTTCAAAGTACTGAAAGGGTTGTTCCTAAGTCAACTTCTTGGATAATTAGCTGATGTCGACAAGAAATGACTCATCGCAGGAGGGCCTTAATGAATCCCACATCTACGACACGAAACGGAGCAAATGATTTTGTGAAGGTGAAAATGATCTAATGATATAAGGTTCAGGGTGGCGGTCATGAAAAATGGAGAGTGAAGGTATTGCAGTGGATGAGGCGTTAGCAAGGTTGGTGAATTCTCTGAGCGACTTCTCTTGAACATACCAGCGACACTGAAATGGATTGGTAGTGTTAACCCCAAGGTGGATGGTATGGTGGACCAATGGTGATATGAATGGTGAATGGAATAACCCAACCCAACTCAATCATGGTGACAGAGTGAAAGCGACATGTTCAAGAGCGACCTGCTACCAATGAGGCCATTCAAGTTTTCTTCCCTTTTTCCCCAGTCATTGCTGACTAATACCTCTTTCTTTTTGTCAAGCTTAAGGAGGATAACATATGCTTGTTCTATAATTTGCCCTTTGGGCAAACCTGTCGCTATGTTTTAACGAGCCTAGCGACAGTGAAACTCGCTCTTATATGCACGGACGAGTTTGTCGCTATTGTTTTAACAAGTTTAACGACAAAGATAACTCGGTCCTTTTAAATTTTAGAGAGTCTAAAAAGGGACAGAAAGGCAACTCTAGTGGTACTTTTTCGTAATGTAATCCCTTAAGTTCGAAAAAGTGTAAAATAATATGAAAGGGATGACTTTTCGATAGTTTTAACGAGCCGAACAAGACAAGCACTCGATCTTTTTGTGTAATAATCCCTCAGGTCCAAAAAGATTAAAATCTAGAGGAGGGATGGAACTTCTGATTGATTTATCGAGCTGGAGAGGCCAATTTCTTGGCAATCTTTTCATATTTTACGAGTCAGAGGAAAAGAGCTTAAAGGAGACTCGTTTTTTGAGGAACGAGTGATGTTTTTGGATAGCAACTGGTTCCAGGTAAGGTTTGGAACTTTTCAATCACGGTAGTGTAAAGAAGGTGGCTAATAGAATCACTCGTCGTAGCTGTTCCTCAAAATGGTAAACAATCTAATGGAGGCGTATGATCGGTTAAAAAAAGAGTGGAGGTGATGATAAGAACACGACCAAGGTTCAAAAGCTAATAACCATGCGATCGCAAAGATTATTTACTGAGGGGTTCATTTTTTAATGAGCTTAAACTCTATGGGAAAACTTGCTCATTGCTAGGTTTATTTTTTTACGAGCTTGAACTTTGCATAAAATTTCTCATGGCTAGGTTTATTTTTTAACGAGCTTGCACTTTGCGTAAAACTGCTCGTGATAATAGTCAGAGACGTTGATTTCACCATTAACACAATGTTCTTTTGACGGTCGTGCTGCCTGTTCAATTACTCTATCAAATTGATTAGAAATGTGAATACATGCTTGAAAAATGAGTTAAACAACCATATTTTACTCAAACTACGTGAATAGTAACATAAAAATAGTTTTTACCTCTCATTTTTACCATTTCATTCAAATTTGGGATTTTTTGAGCTCTGGAGGTGTTTTCCCCTTTGATTTTCACCAGCTAATTCCGGGAGATTCTGTGGACTATTTTCGGCGCTGTCTAGACCAGGTAGGAGCTAACCGTGAGCTCTTCAATAGCATTCTTTCCTTTTCTGATTTTGAGCATGCTTTTCTATTCTTCTCGGCCTTTGGGTTTTTAACAATTCATTCTCTCCCCATCGCACCCAATGTACATTGAAAGGTGCGATGCATATTGAGCTGGCCATTGGCCAGTCAAGATGCATCTCACCCAGTACATAGCTGGGGTGCGATGGGCGCAAAAGGGAAAGTTTATGCACTGTTTTTTTAATGGAAAATTTTCCTGTTTTTGCATGAATTAGGATCCTAATTCTTCTCTTGTTTGCTTTTCAGAGATTCATTGGATCAATATGGTCGTTACATGGTGTGAACGCGAGCATGAAGAAGAGGACATGGTTATTTTACATGATCTGGGTACGGTGACTGCTTTGCAAAACTGTGGTTTGCTCAAATTCTTCCTCATATCCAGCATGAGGCAACAAATCAATTTATTGCAATATTTTCTCGATTCATGGGATCCTACCAACCAAGTATTCCAAATGCGAGGTAAATCCATCCCTTTGATAGTTGAGGATATCTACTTCTTGACCAGTTTATTGAGGCGTGGTGCCCCACTCTCACTATCAGGATCCGCTCGTGGAGGTGAATCTGTGAGGGATTATATTCGTTGATTCTGTAGAGATGGATCTCAGCCGAGCAGGGACGGCAAGATCAGTATTCGAGATGTCACTGACTGGTTCTTGAGGACTATATTATTCACCTTTGCTAGATTGGCAGGTAGTGCGGCTCTTCATTTGGCCAATAGGTCCTATATGCAGTATGCTCTGGAATGCCTTGAACCAAAGGTATTAAACTAGTGTGATGCAGTACTTTTGATTATAAAAGGACAACTCACCAAGGTGAAGAACGAAAGATCTAAGAACTTTGGCTATGGTTCTATTCTCACCGCCTTTGCCTTAGAGAAGATCCCACTGATGCAGTGACAGTACGTTTCACTCGGACCGCCAGTACCGACGGAACCACGGATGTAGATATGGGTCGATCTTATGGCCAGACATGTTGGCCAATCGCAAATTTCATTCTCTGATGCCTTCTTTGAGTGGTTTGATCGTTAGGAGATGGTCTTTGCTGAGTATCCATATGCTGGGATGGATTTCCGGGGTGAGCCAGATTTGGTGCTGCCGGCTAGCGAGCAGTGGGGTGTTATAGGTAAAAGATCTAACCATATCTCTGTTTGTTGTTTTTATAAATGTTCTTATGTCTTTTAAATGCTATCACAACTAATCAAACTCATATATTCGTGCAGATATTGGACCAGTGCAACCAGAAGTGTGCCCGAGGGTAGCAGCTGTCGTTCCAGCAGGAGAGGCTGTAGGGAGGGTTGTCCTTCACGATCTAGATGTAGCCGAGACCCTTGCCAGGGAAAATTTTAAGAATCCCCCCTAAATTTATAAATATAATAAATGGGCAAATCTCCATAGTATATAGGAAAAATAGAAGGCGATTTTATCAATAATATAATATGTATATATAATTTTTTGGCGAATCTCTCACCAGGCATGGCGAATATTTTACTCAATTATAAAATCTTGTAAGATCTTGGCGAGTCTTTCACTAAATAATAAAACTTTGTAAAGTCCTAGTGAATCTTAGCATATGCTACATGTTGGTTTAATTCCCCCATTTAAATAGGCTACATTCCAGGTGAATACCATGGGTCAATACCATGTGCCATTTTGGTGAATACCATGGGTCAATACCATGTGCCATTTTTATTTTTATTAATTCTAATATTAGGGTTAATAATGGTTTTTTGCATGGTATTAATAACAATCTAGTCCATGGTATTTGTCCCATAGTATTTTGGCCATAGGTTTCACCTAAATATAACCCATTTTTAGAGTGTTCGTAAATATAAGGTGACTTATGGAGTAAATATAAAAAAATGTTTTATTTGTTTACCATACCTCTGGTTTATTTATATTTTTATTAATTTACCATGCCTCTTTTACAAATATGGTATTTGGCCCATAGGATTCACTTAAATAAAACCTCTTTCTTGAGCCTTCATAAATAGAACGAGGGTTATGGACTAAATATAAAAAGAGGTTTTATTTATTTATGATACGTCTAGTTTATTTATATTTTTATTTATTTACCATAACTTTTGAGTAAGTATAAAAATACGTTTTATTTATTTACCATACCTCCACTTTACTTATATTTTTATTTTTTTACACCCTTACATGTATATAAGGTGACTTATGGAGTAAATATAAAAAATGTTATATTTATTTACCATACCTCTCATTTATTTATATTTTTATTAATTTACCATACCTCTTTTATAAATATGGTATTTGGCCCATAGGATTCACTTAAATAAAACCTATTCTTGAAAATGGGCGAATGGAAGGTTGTAAGTCCTAATTTCAAGGGCTAAATTTACCTTTTTTACCCTCTCCCTTAAAATAAGGTGGGATATTTGAGGTGATTTGTAAAAATGTACTATGATACAAAATATTCGCCCACTAAAAATTTAAAACCCCTTAATTTCGCGAAAGGGCGAACATTCGCCCCTAAAATTATCCTTGACCCTTGCAGTATTGCAAGATCATGTCGAGGGTCTCACCCTTGGTATCTAGGATGTGAGGACCAACGAGTTACCTCTGAGATTACAGCGCCATACTATTGGCGTGCCGAGTCAATGGACTAGGCTCTTTCGTATGATTGCACAGGCGGTGACCTTTTATCACCAGCACCATTAGTCTAGGGTGATTTTCTACATTTTTTGAGTTTTTGGGTCATGTGACCGATTTTATCTTGGACACAGAAAATCTTTGATAAACTATAAACAATTATATATATTTTTTATTTTCGGAGCTTTATTTTGGTTAAGTTATATGATCCTGATGCAAAAGTTGATTGAAATTCTTTCTTTTATAAATGCTGCAAATGTCTATCTAACACATATTTTGCTAATGAATTAGTTAATGTGTTTGAGTTTCTGGAAATGTGTTCATATTGAATAGAATCAAACTGCCTTTCCAAAATCCTGACCCTTAGGAACATATGATAGATAGCTGGATTCCGAACAGAATATATGCCAGTACGCTATAGGATGACAAGTTGTGAGTCTAGCCTGACAAAACGTCGGTGTATGCCATGTGCGATGGCATCAGAGAGAAGTTATATCAATGCGCTATACTCAGTGATGTTTTTTGTTGATTGACCAATACATACTCCTCTGAAACTCACTAACTCACCGCTTGGATAAAAAATGGCCCAGGCCGTAGAAGATAGGTTCCGCGTACTACGACTAGCTCCGTCGGCATATCCGACGAATGATTCCAATAGGTTTGACATCTACAACAAATGCAAAAAACATATTACCTAACCAAAATGATCACTCTTCACAAAAGCAAAAATGTAACAAAAGCATATGAAGAGGTCACTACACTTAGTCAAGCATAGTAACGCTTAAGGTACAACCCATTTCGCGGTTGCGCCAGTGGAATTCCATTGTAATCTACTAGCTCGTAGGCTCCTTTTGCTAACACTCATTTAACAATGTAGGGACCCATCCACAAAGATTGGAACTTACTTACTCCCAATTTATTAGATTCCTGATCGTAAAGCAAGCCCAGGTCACCTTCTGAGAAGACACAGGGTTTGACATTTTTGTAAAACTGTTTCTTAACTCGTTTCTTATGGGGTTCGTTAGCCAAGGTGGCATCACGACGGGTTTCATCCAATTGGATTAGTTCCAAGAAATGAGCCTCTTCCTCTGAAGTTATGGGGAGAAGGTCGATTGCGAGCTTGAGAGATGAAATCTCACATTGAATTGGTAAGACGACTTCCAGGCCATACACCAGCTGGAAGGGTGTAAACCCGGTCGCATTTCTTACCGAGGTTCTGTATGCCCACAAGGCTGAGTACAGGATTAGGTGCCAACTCTGTTTGTGGACTCCAATCATCCTTTGCAGCATGCGCTTTAGGACTTTGTTGATGGCCTCAACTTGTCCGTTAGCTTGCAGATAATACGGAGTAGAACTATCGTGGGACAATCCTAGTTTGGTAGACAATTTGACCATCATGTGATTGCGAAAATGTGATCCATGATCTGTGACTATAGCATGTGGAACATCGAACCTAGAGACTACATGATTGAAAAAGAAAAGAGCAGTAGTTTCACCGTTGTTTTTTAATGTAGGCATCGCCTCGGCCCATTTCGTAAAGTAGTCAACTGCGACTATGATATACCTATGCCCCCAGGCCGAGGTGGGGTTACATGTCATGAAATATATGCCCCATTTGGAAAATGGCCCAACAACAACTACTAGTTGCAAAGGTGTAGGTGGTATTTTGGTTTTGCGGTCGAAGATCTGACAAGCATGGCAACTTCTGAGTACGGGTATGCAATCTTTGAACATTGTTGGCCAAAAGTAGCCTGCTCGTAAAATCTTTTGCGTTGTAGCGTAACCAGATTGATGCCCCCCTCACGCACTTGAATGACAATATTTTAGGACGTTTTTGGCCTCCTCATGGGTGAGGCACCTTTGCAGAACTGTATCGATACCACGACGGTAAAGCGTATCACCGGTGATGATGTAGTCTTTTGCTTGGTATCGAGTACGTCGTTGTTCAGAGCGAGAGGTATTAGGCCTACATGTTTTAGTTTGGAGATAGATGATTATATCTCTGTACCACGGATCGCTTGACGATATTAGAAACAAAGATTCGTCCACAGTTGTTTCTTTGGATGTTGAATCGTTGGACGAAGATGGGAAATTGCATAATAGCTCTGCGAAAAACTAGAGATTTCTTTGATTTGGATTTTACAAATTCCAAATCAAAATATTGTAAAATAGCTATCCATTTTGAATTTTTTCCCCCAAGTAACTGACGCGACAGAATGTAAGTCATTGGGTTGCAATATGATAGAATGGTAGTTTTGCGAAAGAGGATATAATGTCGAAATCTCTGTACTGCTTGAACAGCTGCAAGAGCCAACGTTTCAACAAAGGATTATTTTCTTTCTGTATCATTTAAGTTTCGACTTAAATAATAGATAGGATGTTTGATTCCATTTTCTTCTTGAACTAAAAGCATTGCGATGGTTGTATCTGCTGTAGCTAGATACAGGTTAAAGTGTTTTTGATAATTAGGAGTGTACATTAATTATGCTTTTATTAGGGACTCCTTTAGAGCATCAAAGGAAGCTTGCACAACCTGATCCCAGTTGAAGGGTACTTCTTTTTTCAAAAGACACGTATAATCTTTAGCAAGTTTGGTGTAATTTGGAATGAACCTCCTCAGAAAGTTTGCTTTCCCTTGGAGTTTCTGAATCTGAAGCAAATTTGAAGGTGGAGGCATATTGATGATTGCCTAAACCTTATATGGGTTGAGTCGAATTCCATCCTTAGAAACTACGAAGCCAGGTAAACGACCAGAACTGACACAAAAAACACACTTGTGTGGATTGAGTCATATCTTGTAGTGTCGGCAACGTAGAAATATGGCTCTCAAATGCTGCGGATGATCAGTCTGCTTTCGGGAATGAGCCGGAAGATTGTCGAGATATGGTTGAACGATGTTCTTGATGCCATGGAATGCATAATTCAGAGCCCTCTGAAAAGTTTCCCCTACGTTCTTTAAACCGAAAGGTAATTTGCGGTATGCGAATGTGCCCCACGGACATATAAATGCAGTCTTTGAATGGTCCTGTGGGCGGATATTTATTTGATTATACTTGGAAAATCCATCCATAAATGAAAAGATTTCGCATCCGGCGCATTCATCAATTATCTAGTCGATGAAGGGTGTAGGGTAGTTATCCTTTGGACAAGCTTGATTTACATCCCTGTAATCAATGCAGACTCTCATCGTTCCTTGCTTTTTCATCACAAGAACAATATTCGATACCCAATCAGTTAGAGGAACTGGGTAAATGAAACTAGCATCTAAACGTTTTTCAACTTTTGCGTTAATGGCAGCGACTTTCTTCGGGTGCACCTACCAAAGCCGTTGTCATATTGGTTTGACATCTGGATACATCTTGATTTCGTGTTCAACAATACTCGAGTCAATGCTTGGTATTTCTTCGTATGACCATGCAAAGACATCTTTGAATTCGCGAAAGAGAGTGCAATATATTTCCAGTTTTGAAGAAGAACAAGATTTGCTGACATGAATATTCTCTACAACATTAGGTTTGATCGAGATATTTATGGCGATAGTTTCTTCAATATTGGATAGATTTCGCTCAGAATCCACCGTATTTACAGTATTTGATAGAAAATCAAAAATTGAAGGATGATCAAGGTCGTTGGAATAATCTTCGTTGTAATTTGGAAGATGGGAACGATGGTGGTAATATTCCCATGGTGCCTCTCCTATCATCATCGATTGAATAATTCCTTCGTCTGTAGAATGTACATGTGACCAAGGATCTGAAGAGGTGCCATATTCCTTTGACCTATCCACCCAAACACTCAATGAGCGTTGATTTGGGTTTGCTGTCCAGGCTGAGAAAATTGATTGCTACAAAATCTTGATTGGGCTTGGAGGAAAAACCTATTGATGATCCATTCTAACAAAATGTTTGGAAATCTTCTTAATGGAAGATATCATGTTGCAGTTTCCTATTGTTGCCACTTCCGCCAGATTACTCAGAGGCAGTAGAGAAAAAGTACCCATTAAGGTAGGGTCTTTCAGTAGGCCTACTCCGACATTTTGAAGCGAATGAGAGCTTCCATGGATCATTGGAATGCTTCATATAACTTGTGAACTGTTGGGGAGAAAGGTTTGCTAATCAACGATTGTAATTCCTCCTTGGAAAGGAAATGCAATCTTTCTAAAGTAGGTTGATTAAACAACCATAGCATAAAGCCAAGGCCTTCCTAGTAAGATATTGTAATCGAGGTTTACATCGATAACTTTAACGTCAATTTCTACTGTCTTGCCCCCCAGTTCAACTTGTAAGTTACTTAAAATCCCATTCGGGGTGTATGTTCGTCCATCGAACGATTTTAATGTCGTTGATGATCTTGACAAGGGTGGTGATCCTAAAGTTTTCCAGCAACTCATTGACATAATGCAGGTAGATGCCCCCTCATCAATAATTGTTCGATGAACAGTTTTGTTGAGGGCTTTCACTTGGATGAGGAAAGCGAGTTGAGTTGGTAACTGAGGTTCAAATCCTTTATCGTTAAAGGCTACCAGATTGGAATCCACTAGGTCAATCCCACCTATTGCTGATAATAGAGCCTGCTTTTGGGAGGGGAAATTTCACAGTACTTCAAGTGTCGACATAGCGCACGACGATTGGGCTAGATCCTCTACTATATTATAATTCTGTGCTTCTCGAGCACGAGGATTAAACGTCGATTTGTGTACTACTCCCTTTGGCGGCTTTATTGTTAGCTCAGGAATGATGGGTGGCACAACTTCGGTCGAAGTTGTTGTCGAACTACTAGGTTGATCTGCAGCCTTGTTGTTCGACAGCTGTGGATTCCCGTAATATTTGTTCCTTGTCGATATCAAAGCATCATTTTGTTGTTTTGAAATGGACAACATAAGCACTTGGGATGGGGAAGCATTGTCGCTAGTAACCAGATTGGTTTCTGGGTTTGGAAACAGGTCAGTCAATACCGATGAAGTTCTTGAACTCTTAAAGATTTTCTTAACTTCAGCTTTATATGGACAATCTCTCATCCAATGGTCCTCATCACATATGAGACATGGCTGATTAGGTTTGTTTTTCCCAGAAGGGTTTGCAGAAGGTTTTTCAGGAGACAAATCATCTTGTTTCTTCTTTTTTCTTTTCACTTTTTTCTTGCCCCCTGGTTGCTTCAGTTCTTTGCCTTTGTCGGTCAACATGGCATTAACCTCCGAGGCAAGAAGTTCTTCATTTTCATTTTGACCAGAAACCATACGAGCTTTCTTAGATGTAGCCTTTGCAGTTTTCGTGCTGGTTGTGCCTATCACGCCATCGCCGACATGAGAGTCTTTGTTTGATTTAGGAGGAGGAGGAACAGAAAAATCTGGTCTAGGAGCATCAGGAATTTTGTCATAGAGTGTGTCAGACTGAGTATAGATCAAGTCTAGATATTGCGCATGAGCAATGACTTTCTCTTCAGTGACAACCCCCCCTTTAGCCACATCTTCTATAATGGAAGGTAATAATGACTTAATAAACCATTCAACTAGTAGCTGATCAGGAACATATGCTTTTACCATTCGACGACAACGTCATCACTCATGAATATGATTAGATATGTGAGTGGCTGTCGTTTGCTTAAAATTGGTAAGAAGCTCTGTTCCTGTTTTGTACATTCTGGGTAACTGAAAATGGGTTAAAAAGGTTGTGAAAATGGTGTTGAAGTTATCGAATGAAGATCTCGGCAATTCGATGTACCATTTTGCTACGAGACCAGTTAACGTTAGCTGAAAGAGGCGAAGTCTAATCGAATCATCATTGAGAGTGTTGGAAGAACACCACAGATGAAAGGTCATCACATGATTTGACGGATCTTCACCGGATTTCCATTGAATTTAGGAATATCTGACAGAAGTTTATGAGGAATCACCGGCCACCAAGGGGCGTAAGCAATTGGATCATTTGTTAGCCGATTCAGATCTGGTAATTCTAACGTTGCGACGAAAGGTAACTGTTGATTCAGGTTTGGCAAAGCATACCCAGGATAAGATGGGATTGCCTGAGCAGTGGGTCTTTGCATAACAGCATAATGTATTTGATGCTGATAACTTTGATAAGGTTTATGGGCATAACCATTATGATATGATTGATGGTGACCATTTTGAATATATGGTTTCCCATTACCCACAAAGCTTTGTTGCTCAGGTCCTCGGTAAGCTTGCTAGAATTGCGGTTGTTGATATTTTACCAACCATGGTTGTGAAGCCATTTGCTGTTGTCCAATACTGGATGTTTGACCAAGATGAGGGGTGATAGTACCCGTTTGAGCTTAAGCCGCTTCAGTTAAGGAGCCACTAATCGGCGATTGTGGTTGAGTCGTTGAGACAAGGAGCTGTTGTATTACGACCTGAGAGACTTGAGGTTGACATACAACAAGCAACGCTTGTACTTGTGACACCATTACAATAGCTAGTGTAGTGGGAATATTCGACACAGGTAGATTTGGTTGCATTGAATATACAACTCTTGGTTGTTGAGGCAGTATTGGCACCCAACCACTGGATGCAATTCCAGCTTGACCATAATTTTATTGTGAACTCTCATATGGTTGTTCTCCTGGAGGGAACAATGAAAAGGCATACTGCCCCCCATATGGCGACAATCCAATGTTCAAAGGAAAAATTGGTCCTTATAGATTGTATTGACCAAATTGACACGATTGTGGAGTATCAATTTGCTAAGACTCAACATAAGAAATTCCAGATATTATTCCGGACGAACAAACAGGAACATAACACACTGTTGAAACAGTCCCTAGGTGGACTCCATCTAGCAATTGAGAGCTAGTTGGGACAGATGGTACACCAACGAACATTTTCGGAGTAGTGGCAAGAGGTTCTACTACTACTGTATCGAATGACACACTCCTAGATGTCGATGGTTGTTCAGACATATTGAGTCTATCCAAAAGACTTCCTAGTGATCCTACAGGAACTTGCGATGAAGGTTGATTGTCTTCTGAATTAGAAGGATATAAGTGGATCCCAGTTCCAAAATGTAGTGGGGTACTGGATGGAATATCCTCCACAATCTCTTCTATTGCAATCAGTCCAGGTGGAAGAGGCAGACCCTCAGGTCCGTAAAATATTTCTGGTGCCAAAGAAGGTGCACACTCTGCAGTGATAGATGTCGGAGGGTTAACACCTTTCGAATCAGTCCTAGATGGAGCCGGTTTAGGAATAGATGTGTTTATCGTTACAGTAGGATCAGTTCTAGTGTCCTCTTGTAACTGTGGAACTTCTTCTGTAGAGGCAGGGATACCAAAAATAGTTGGAGTAACTAGAGTTTTTTAGGATGTTGAAACATAAGTTTCAAACAAACTAGGAGACTTTGACCCAGTTAAACGAGATCGCTTAGCCCTGAATGGTTTTGTTTCCGGAGTCAAAGATGGTTGACTTGTTAGTCTCTGCGAACGACGGGGTTTTGATTGACTTTCTTCCATGATTGCGGATTACTTGATCAACTCAAAATAAATATGGGAAAATGTTATTCTGAATTAAATGAATTTTATGACGCTTTGACACAACTTGCTTTTTCAATTTTTAAGAGTCGAGAAAAAGATAAAGATGACTCTAGTCGCCTTCGATTTTTAATGAGCCTGAAGTGACAAGTGCTCAGATGGACCTTTTCTTTTAAGGAGTCTAAAAAGGAACGAAAATGACTACTCTGGAAATCTAGACAGAGGGATTACCAAACCAATCGCAAAACCGCATAATACTTTTTACGGTACAACAGTCAATCTTCCCAAATGCTGTGTTCAGTGCATTACGATCGATAGGGCGGCAGACACGGCTTCCTAAGGATAAAGGATGTACTCAATATATACTCGACGGTACGTGGGAGCACAAGTCTGTACTGGCACTTGTCGTCTCAAAGAGGAGGAATCATCCAACCTACGATGAAAGCGATAGTTACCAGGCTTTACGACGCCGGAATACATCTCTAGCCTAGACTTCTAAATGTTATGCATTAGGTTCCAAAGCGTTTTTATGTTCATTGAAGTTTATTTTACAATTTATCTTTCTTAAGAAGTTTTCCTTTAAGGTTCATCGCGTGATGTAGATATACAATTCCTAAATGTGCAATCTAAGATGATAAATAGTCGTTTACTTTGTTTTTGCAATGAAAATCCTAGCTACTAAGGAAAGAGAAATGAAATTCTTTCAACATAGAGCAGAAAGCACACACTAGATGCACTTTTCCTAAACCAACTTCAACATGAAGTCTTAATGCAAATTCACATGCATGTATTGTTTTCAGTTTCCTTAATGTGAGAATGACAAAAAGAAAACAAAGTATAGATCTGAACTATCTTCTTTCAAAGCGACAGCGCTAACAATTTTCTTTTCAAAAAACGAAAGTAAGGTCAAGTCGACACTTTACGATTTTGAATTTAAAATTGCTTTCGACACTTTAAATACTAATGATTCATATCAAATACAATGGCAAAAGTGTAATTGAATATCTAAAAGAGGAATGCTTTGTGACACTCTTTTTCTTGACTAAAAATGACACTTGCGACACTTTCAAATCAAAAGACGACAGTTCGATTAAGCTACTATTTGCAAAGGAGAACTGTAAATGATGAAAAATACATAAAAAACATTCACAATTCCTTCTGATGGAGGCTGAATAATGCAAAGGAATATGGTTTCAACAGAGATATACTGATCATAGTTAGAAAAACTACTGAATAAAGCTGAAGACAATGAAGAAAAACCAAAATTTGGAGGTAGAAACAGTCTCACTCAATCATCACACCTGTAACCAGGGAAACAGGGATGCATCTCACCTGCAACACACAAGAGGTGTGATGCATCTAGATTCCCAAGAAGAGACAGTGCGATGGTCCACGGACGAGACTGAGCTTGGATTTCTCTCACAGTTTGCAGCTCAGTTCAGGGGTTTAGGCCAAGCTAATGATTGTCAGTAAACACAAAGTATAGGGGCTGATCTAATGAGATTATTTGAGCTACCACTAGGGCATTTAGGATGTTTGCAAGTCAGATGTTTAGGTCATAAACCAACCCAGAGATTGACTTAAGTAGTGTTGATCTACTTTGCAGTTGCATAGCAAAAGCAGTTTGAAGGCTAGCTGGCTTGACTTCAGGCTCCGTCTGTGGTTTATAAATCAAACAATGGTAACAAAACAAACAAACTATTCACTCCCCATCGGAGTTGCCATTTTGTTATTGAGAAAACTGGTGTCCATCCGAGCTGCTAGTCCCACTAAGACGGGTAGCTATCTTAGAAACAAACAGATTAAAGTCACTTGTGTTTTTCTTTATGAGAGATAGATGAGAGAGAAGTAGAGAGTTCCAACCTCAGTCTTTCGCTAGTATCCTTGCTTGTTTCCTCTCTCCTTTGATAGAGCTTTCGCCACTCCTTTCTCGCTTGTCCCGCTTCAAAGAACACCTGTAGAGTCAAGGCAGCAAAATACCATCAAAGCATAGAGATCTATAACCATAAATAATGTAGGATCAGATGTACATTAACCATATAAATGCATACACAAACAAGATTTAGAGATATACAAGCATATGGAGGAAAACTCAAATATATTTATTGATAGAAGTAGTAGAAGAGAGGATTACAACCAGGTTGTCTAATCCAGCATCATCCTCCCAGCATGAAATCCCTCTTCACCTCATACAAAGCAAGATCACCCAACAATGTCTTCAAAGAGAAACCAACATCACTTCCTTGCAAGTTACAAAATTCCAGCCCCTGGATCTCTAGGATGAGGGATCCATATATAGATGTTTACAGGAGAGTGAGTCAGCTTCTGGGATTTTGATTAGTGTTATTCCACTGATAGTTCTTGGTTCCACTTGGAGATTTTAGATCTCTTACTCATCCCTGGGCGAATTCAGAGAGGCAAGTGTCATATGAGCAATTTCTAGAAGATTCTCTGGGTTTCCACCTTGCAAACTGCTTCTGCCATTTGTCTGCTCTCGCTCATCGCACCCTACAGAAGGGATTTCTAGTATGCATCGCACCCTATGCATGGAGCGGCATGTATGGCCCAGTTTTGACCAGTTCTGAGTAGTTTTTCATGGAGAACTTCTGGGAGATGATTTAATCAGCTGACCTTGTTCCTTTAGGGTATGAAACAACACTTTTAGGGTTTTAGAAGCCCTTGGTTTATGGACATATGTGATTGGGATTGCAGTGCCCAAATATGTCTATAACAACATTCATCAAACCAATCCTTATTACAAGACATATGGAGTGATGCACCAGAATCAATGAACCAAACATTCACATCCTCAGTCTCAAGAAACAATGCAACATCAGAAACAAACAATATGATATTTTTAAATCCATTATTGATTGAGGTGTATTTGTCCATAAAATTCCCATTATTCCTTTTGTTTCTCTATTTAGACTCATTTTATTTTATTTTATAACAATCTTTAAAATGATGTCCAGGTTTGACACAATAATAACAATCATCATTTCTCTTATCATGAGCTGGAAATTTAGATTGTGTCGTACCTTTATGTTTTTCTTGAAAATTGCCTCCTTTGTTCTTGTCCCATGACTTTCATTTGTATGGTTGCTTACTCTTGGCTACCAATGCCATATCTGAACTACTAGAGCCCAAATTGAATTTTTTGCATCATCTTTTCCTCTTGTAGAAGAATACATGTTAATTCATCAAAAGTAGGAGGATTCTCTCTAGCTAAAAGACTTGAAACAAAAATTTGATAATATGGCACTAAGTGATTCAATGTGATGGTGACCAAGTCAGTATTAGACATCTTTTCACCAATTTCTCATAACTTAGCACTTAGCTCTTTGACACGGGAAATAAAATTGTTTATACTTTCATTGACTTACATTTTAATTGACAAAAGCTTGGTCTTTAAGAACAAAATCCAGTTGGTACTATATATTTCATACAATCTTTGGAGAACATCCCATTTTTCCTTGGATGTTTTATAGTCCCTAATATGACGAATGATGTTTTCTTTAAGTTACATTCATAGAAATACCTTCTCTTTTGTTTCTCGTTTTTTCCAATCTGAAATGGCTACACCAATAGTGGGTTTAGCCTTTTCCCTACTCATTATGGACCACAAATTATCGCCCTCTAATATTGTTAATACATTGAATTTCCAATTTGCATAATTTCCTCGGTCAAATTCTTTTGGATTCATTCAAATAATTTTTAGCCAGAATATTTGACATGATAACAAAAAATCTTTTCCCAAAACATCTACACCCAAATTCACTAGATCCAAAACCAAATGCACGAGATCTAAAAAAAAATCAAGACTCAATCTGACTTTAAATAAAATAAATAAATCCAATTCTAAAATCTTCAAAAATACTTCTTATTTCTCCTTTTTACCAAGAAGAAAAGAGAAACACCACTCACAATAAAAACTTTTTCACCGCTCAAAAAATTATTTTCACAATTTACGCTTCATAAAAAAAACCTCACATATATATATATATAGATATATCATAAAAAAACCTTAATCCCTTATGTCTACTTTCACCATGCCCAATTTTATCTTAAAAAAAATCATGATACGAACTCACATCTTGGATTTCTCCTTTTTTTCTCCAAATTACTTCTCCATAATAAAATAACCTCAAGTGTATGTTTAAAAAATAAACCTTTGAACCCTCCACCTCAGTTGTGCACGATGGTTTATAACAATGATGCAACAAGGTTTATAACAATGATGCAATAAATTCATTAATCTTGTGGGTTCCACTCCTTGCCACGGGCTACATAGCTTCAACAATTTTTCTGACTTGGTGACATCGCAAGTGGTTTCACACCCCCAAAAAATCTCCACCTGCACGAACTGGAACTACCCTTCAACCACATGTTTTCCACTCTCAATAGATCTCAATGCCAAACAATGCAATGGATCTACTCCTTGTGCACACACATTTCTCCCAACTCAACGACCACAAAGAAAATTCAACCACACTCTTAACCCAAATCTAGATCTCACTCTGATACCAAATTAGAGAATCAAAGAGATGTACATCAATAAAACAAATTCTCATTGATAAAACTATTTGAACAACCAATACATTATATAGGCACATATAGATAACCTCTAAAACAATCCAGATCCAAATAATTAGGATCACCCACTCACAACACAAACTACTAAACTAGGAAAACACAACTCATGAAAGATAGACTCAAGCACTAACTACACCAACACAACTCATTAACTTTATCCAAATTCACCATTTCAACATTATTCCAGCACAATATCATGTGTTTTCCTCTATATATATATATATATATATATATATAGATATAGATATAGATATAATTTTAGTTCTGTATTCGAGCCATATTTGATAAGGCTATTCATCCACAATAGAATGTCTTCTGTGTTCGACAATATCAGGAAAGCCAACGCATCTGCAATTTGATGTTTATCCGCCTTGACAAGATTACGAAGGGTTCCATGAATTTTTATTTTTATTTTAACTTTACATTCTCAGTAACCATCCATTATTATTCCCTGCCACAGTAGGGTATAACATATTCTGAAATGCATTGAAATCTAATTAGTTCGAGTGGTGATCATAAATTAAACCCCATGTTATAATGCTAACATTATAGAAAAAATTAATTTATTTTTTTATTATTTTAATTTTTGTTTTTTTTGTTTTTTTTATTGTTTAACTCGGCTGAGGCCTTATTCTGTAATCATAGTTCCACCGCATATTGGGATTGAGAGACCTGCAATTCAATGTGATTTGTAACATCTCCATTCAATCTGATTTGTCACATCTCCTCTCCCTTGTTGTTCACAAGTAGACCTGCAATTCAATGTGATTTGTAACATCTCCATTCAATGTGATTTGTCATATCTCATCTCCCTTGCTTTTCATAGATTGCGCAGACAAACCGAAAATCCGAAAATCAAAATGTTTTTAAAATTTGCTTTAATATAACTACTCTTGCATATGATGACTTCAGCCGCTGGAAGCTATCGATTTTTTGCATGTCTCCATTGGTCTATTCCTTTGTACACATTCAGAATCATCAACATGTTGACATTTGAAATTTCTACATTCAACTAAACGCGCTTTGTATGTTATTATATTCCAATTCTCTTTGTACACTCTCTGAAATAGTGAAATATTTAACGCAAATATCTTCCAAAGTAACGTACAAATTCAAGGGAATACCAGAGGAAAATTCCTCACCGTGTTTCATTGGCCATCATTTTATATCTAATAAGGTAAAAAAAAAAATGATTTAATTATTCTTTTCATTTCTTAGTTATGCATTAAATTTATAAAAATCTAAAATTTTAATACATTTATTATCACTTCTTAAATTTTAATACATTTACATTAACCATTTTGAGTAAATATTGAAATTACGGTAAAGAAAATTTATGTCTAGTGAAATTACGAGAAAGCAAAAAGTAACTTTCTGTCTAGTGAGATTTGTGAAGCTTGAAAGGTATTATAAATATATTGTACAAAATATTCTCCATAGGGAAAAGGTGTATTTTAAATATTATGTGCAAAGATATACTTAACAAAAATGCCAATCAAATTAATGTTATTTCTGTTAAATGAATCTTATTATTCACTGGTGCATGTTGCAACAGGGTATAATGCATTCTGAAATGTGTTTATACCCAATTAGTTCGAGCATTGACCATAAATTAAACCCCAATGTTATAAGGTTAACATTTTTTTATTTTTTTTTTATCAATTTTTTTTTTTTTTATGGGTTAAGACCTCATTCTGTAATCATAGTTTTGGATTGACAGACCTGCAATTCAATGCGATTTGACACATTTCCATTCAATATGATTTGCCACATCTCCTCACCCTTGTTGCTCACAGATTGTGGATACAAACAGAAAATCCTTATTGATTACAAATAGCCAAAAAACCAAAAAATCTACCATCATAATACTAGGAACTCAAGGAGGGCAGCAGCTTATTTAATGAGATGCAGTGAACCTCTCAAATACATTGACACCGGTGTAGTATATGCGGTAAGAAACGTGGCAGCGATATTAGATTAATGTAACCAAGAAAAGAATAAAATGTCCCCAAGAAAAATGAATTGCATGCATGAAGCGCAGGTTATGAAATTAATATAACGAAGAAAAGAGCAAATTGTCTTCAAGAAAGAATGGATGGTAATTGAAAGGATTTTGGCGGTACATGAATTGTAACCATCCCACAGAGCACTTCTTCCTAATCGCAACCATCCCACAGAGCACTTCTTCCTAATCGAAAGTCTTGACCAATAGAGAACAATGTGATTCAACATCCAAATTTGCAATTTAAAAAAACACATAAATATGTTTATTGAAAAAATTATGTGTAAGTTTCAATGGTTTTTGTTTGTGAATTTTATTGGACGTTAAAATATGTGTCTTACGTGAGTGATTGAATCTGGATAGCAACTTCAAGATATTTAAAGGTATTTTATAATTTATAAAATTTATTTTTAAATTAAAAATAACAATTTTAAATATTTTAAAAATATAAATAAATTAGATAATACTTTTATTTACAAAATTAATTAAAAAGATTACAAATATATTAAAAGAAATACTCCTATTTGTTTTTATAAAATGATAGATATATCATATTGATAGAGTTCATTTATAATATCTTTATGGGTTATATTATTTATTTTTGGAATGAGACACATTTCCAAAATTATTTTTAAATAGACTTTTTTCATAATTCTTTCATATATATTGATAGGTCTTCTAATTGTTTTTTTCTTTTAATTTTAATTTTTATCTTATGGTTATGAATATTTGTATTATTTCTTTTATATCAAGAAATGAAATTTTAAGTACTTTGCATTTCTAAATTCATATTTACCTTTTCACATTTACTCAATACAATTATAAAATTACCATATAAATTATCAAATATCAAATAACATTCTATAAATAAATAATAAACCTAACATGTGATTTTATGAAATTGAATAATCCAAAAACAATGAACATGAATGTAAACAATGTACCTTAAATTCAAGACATGAATCCTGAAGCATAAAAATGGACACACACTTTTTTAAACTTTTATCCAAATTCAACGATGGTTTTTGCTCATTACATTTATCAATTTGGTTTAATGTTTTTGGTTAATAGTTTTACTTTATTTAAATAAATACATTATTTAATCTGTATTAAATATATCTATTTTTAATATTTTTGTTGTTTTATATATAGATATATATATAGTATTAGCAATAATTATTTAAATAAAAATGGTTAATATATTTTGATTGGCATCATTAATTTTAAAAGGTAGAGAATAATACCTATTGTTGTATATACTTATTGGTATATATCAACCATTTTTTTAATGTGTTTGCACCAGTAGATAGGAACTCTTAATAATAAGTTTAGTACGGAGCATCGTATGTTATGACTGTGAGACTTCTAATATAAAAACATGGATGAAATCTCTCTATATCAAAATAAACTTTTAAATCTAAAGTGGAAAATCACTTTTCATATGGTGAATTATAAGATACAAAAAAAGGATGAACTCTCTAATGATATCAAAGAAATCACTTAAGAAAGCAACACCCTCCAAGCTTATATTTAAAACTAGTTGGAAAAAACTAGATATTTTGGAAAACTAGTTGTATCCACCTATGATCTTATATGTTCTCTATGCTTACATAATATTCTCTAAAACCATCTCTTTCGATTTTCTTCAAAAATTGTCATGAACTGTTCATACTCACATATCTCTATTTTAAATTAATCCTTGTTTAGTGGATGCCTCATAGGTTTCATATCCCATATAGTTAGCCGAGTGGTGCAACAAGGTTTAAGGTGGTTAACATCTAGTGGAATTAATAAGGAATTCATGATTTATAATATTCAACCACTTCAAAATTTTGATATAGAGTAAACTAGATAGAGATGTACCCACAAATATTAAGAAGAGTCATTGACTCTATAGATCTACTTGATATATATCTCTATATATTTTCATAGTGTTACACTTTTTTGCCTCTTCTACTACCTTAGTATCTAGATTACATAGTGTACTCATTCTCATAATTGATGGCAACAACGATACGAGCTTAACTATCTTACCAAGTTTGTTGCCAAGTATACAATGAAAGTTTATTACCCACAAATAATATTAATAAATATAAAAAAAGAAGATATTTAACAATTAAAGAGAACAAGTTTCCCACTGTTGACAAGTGTGTTCATAGAAATTGTAATCTTTTTCTTCTTAAGCGCACATCTCTCAATCACCCCAATGAAAGTTGTGTTTTTTACCCTAATTTAACTATATTTAAACTAAGCTAAAGCATCCACAATGTAGCCCTTGTTCAAATATGGCAGTGGGTTCATACCTTTCGAAGTTCAATAATTAAACTATGCATTTAACTATATTTAAACTAAGCAAGAATATCTACAATGTAGCTCTTGTTCAAATGTGGTGTTAGCACCTAAATCTGCCTTAGGCTGAAGGAAGGCAAAAATTAGGGTAACCACAAACCACGCTCAGTCTAGTAGCTAGCCCTACCAGAACAGGAGAGGGCTCTCTCCGAGTCACTCTCAGTGAATAGATAATCGAAGATGGTCTAAGATGACTTACAATGAAATATTTACCTTAGGCTAGTAAGTGAATAGGGATTCGAGAAACAATTTTCATGAATGACCGAGCTTTTGGGACGGTATGGGACCAACGATCAACTAAGAACAGAGAATTTAATATGAAGGCACAAATTATTCTGTGAGGCAAGGCAGACGGAAAGTGTAGAAATTTTAGTTTGAGGTAATGCATAATGAAAAGATTGCTGAAGAAAGTGCAAAGGGCATAGTCACATGAATCCTTTTCAACAGAAGAATAACACTGAACATGAAATTTTCCCACAGACAGAGCAATAAAATTGAATTCTACCTAATCTCACTCAGAAAATTTCACTGAAAATGAGCATGAATAGAATTATGAAACATGAAAAAATACATATGAAAGAAACACATTTGCTACACTCACAACCACAAGAATCTCATGAAACAGAGCCGCTGCCTTTCATTAATTCTCTGTCAAAAATACACAGTGAAGAAACAAAGTTTCTTTCTGTTAGGCCCCTATACTACTAGTAGTATAGGGGCCTAACATGCATGTTAGGCCCCTATACTACTAGTGTAACCCCTTATTGTTATTAGTATAACCCACTTATTATATTGATGTACCCATGTAGTGCCCATATTGTTACTATTATGACACATAGAAGCCCACCATTGTTACTGTTGTGCCCTACAATATTATTGTTATGTAGGCTTTGATTGTATTGGGACCACTTAGACTCCTATATATAGAAATGAGGTATTTTCATTTGTATCATCCAAGAATTGTTCATTTATGTAATGTAAAGGAGGTTGCCCCCTCGAAGAGGCTGAATTCTAAGGCGTGGATCTCTCTTTCCTATCTTTTTGTGAGCTGGTTTCATAACATTTGGTATCAGAGCTTTGGATTCTAGGGTTTCGCTGCTCCAAACAGGTCATCGTGGAATTTTCGCTATAACATTTTTTCTATGACGTTTCAGAAGTCGCAAAAAAAACCCATTTGAGAAGAATTGGCGCTGAACCTTGTGTCCGAATTTCAGATCGTTTCGCGCGCTATTTTCAGAGATATGATCTGCGGAAGTTGGTATTTTTGCAGACTCTTGAATTACACTCAAAACAGGTGACCTGGGGAAAATCGTCGTAACTTTCTTTCTGAGCATCGGATTGAAATTGCGTAAGAAGTTACTGAAAGAGGACGGACTGTAGTTTCGGTTTATATATTTTTCAGAGTCAAAGGTTAAAACAGTGACACGTGGCACTTCATACAAGTTCGCTCTACTGAACTAGTCTATAATCAGGTCACTGCGGGAGATTGTGCATAACTTTTTCTTGGAGAATCCAATTTCGATCAGACTTGTGGCATTGGAAAGAGGACACAGAGGGCTACTATAGGTCACAAGTTCAGAACTTAAAGATCCGAAAGTACAGAGTTACAGTCGTTTCAAGGTAGAGCTCCTAAAATCAAGAAAAAACAAGATGAGGAAGTTTGATGGCAAGGATCCGGTAAATTGGATACTTCAGATGGAGCAATATTTTGATATACATGGTGTACAACTGTTACAAAAGGTATGTATTGCATCTTCATATTTAGAACCAGATCAATTTTTATGGTACAAAGGGCTTTGTTCTCGTAAAAAACTTGTTACATGGTCAATTTTCACGGAGGAAATGATAGCACATTATGAGGATATAAAGAGAAACACCTTCTTTAGAGCAACACCACAACAATTGGAAAGAGTAAAAGGGCTTTGTGACATAATGGACAGCAAAATTATGGAAACCAGGAAGCATACCCCTCACAACTATAAAGATGGAAGTGTTGTTTCTCCCAGCCTTCCACAACCTACAAGGGTTACACCACAACAATTGGAAGAAAAAAGAGAAAAAGGGCTTTGTTACAATTGTGATAGCAAATGCACTAAAGGTCATAGGTGTGCTGAGAAGAAATTATTTTACATAGAATATGAAGAGGAGGAAGAAAAGGATCAAGAAACATCAAAAGAAGAGGATATACGTCAGGACACCACCCCAGAGAAAGAAGAAATGAATCAGACCATATCTTGTAAAGCATTGGCAAGAATTACCACTCCTCAAACTCTCAAGATAGAAGGACATATCAAGAAGAAAAAGGTGCAAGAAGTGAAAGATCACATCGATAAAGAATAAATGAATCCAACCATATCTTGTAATTCAATGGATGAAATTACCACTCCTCAAACTATCAAGATAGAAGGACACATCAAGAAGAAAAATGTTCAAGAAGTGAAAGATCACATCGAGCATCAAGAGATGAATTCGACCATATCTTGTAAAGGACTGGAAGAAATTACCACTCCTCAAAAGATAAAAGGACATATCAAGAAGAAAAAGGTTCAAGTAGAGAAAGATCATATCGAGCATCAACAACAAGTTCTCCAACTTTTAAAGGATAACGCCACTTCGGTGCAAAATCAAATGAAACAACAGGTAGATCAACATCGTAAAGAAATTTTTTTGATGTGAGTGATTGGGTATTTTTACTGCTACATCTAAAGCAAGCTATTTATGAGAAGGAAATGTTGGCAATACTACATGCACTTAAAAAATGGCGACCTTACCGAATGGGAAGACACTTCAAGGATGAGGATGTGGAAGCATTGTTTTGTGCTATTTATATTATCCAACCAAATTGGATAAACGAAGCAACGGATGAATGGAAGAATAACGAAGAAGTATGGCCACTTATTCAAAAGTTGCAAAAGATCCCAATTCAAGCAATATTGCCAGAAATTGAAGAGGAAGGAAAAATCATATTGGAACCTGGAGCAGTCACAGAAACAAGAACCCGACAGCTACGAAATCGATCAATTTCAGAGTATCTCATCAAGTGGAAGAACTTACCCGCTGAATATTCCACATGGGAGGACAAGAATTTTATATAGAAGCATCAAGAACTACTCAAGTGTTGAGGACAACGCTTTTTGAAGGAGAGGGGCATGTTAGGCCCCTATACTACTAGTGTAACCCCTTATTGTTATTAGTATAACCCACTTATTATATTGATGTACCCATGTAGTGCCCATATTGTTACTATTATGACACATAGAAGCCCACCATTGTTACTGTTGTGCCCTACAATATTATTGTTATGTAGGCTTTGATTGTATTGGGACCACTTAGACTCCTATATATAGAAAGGAGGTATTTTCATTTGTATCATCCAAGAATTGTTCATTTATGTAATGTAAAGGAGGTTGCCCCCTCGAAGAGGCTGAATTCTAAGGCGTGGATCTCTCTTTTCTATCTTTTTGTGAGCTGGTTTCATAACACTTTCCCATAGTCTCCCAGAAGTTACAAGCCAACCAAACCTTTGCAAATAGATTGCATGCAATATATAGAATGTGTAAGGAAGAGATAGAATTTCCAAGGGTTGGGGAGTTACTCGAATCATTACAAAATGGAGACGGAGAGCCAACCATCAGCTATAGGTGCAGCGTTACAAACATGCCATTTGGCCTTGGTGACTGTTTGCCTTCCTTCGCCACTTGGATAGAAGCCCATCTGGAGATAAAATACTTTAAATGCCATCTTTGGTGCCAAAAAACCGAAGTGTAGATGAGCGGGCCCACTTGGAGAAGTTGCGAACCGAAATTTCGCGAAACGGAAGCAAAATTGGTAATTTTTCCTCTGTGTGTCGCGCCATTTTCCCTGTGTGTCACGCTACTTTGGGGCCTGTTTTTGGGCACTTGAAGGTGTCCAAAATGTGCCCAAGTGGGCTTACTGGAAAGCCTATCTTGTCTACTTTCTAACCAAACTGGAATTTTTGAATTTGGTACTCATTTGCCCCTCCAAATCTCCATTATCCCAAGACTGCTTTCTCTGTGTCAAAAAAGTGGCAGAGAGGCCATTTTTTGGGTGTTTTTAACCTATAGGGGACCCAGATCTTGCCCGGACACCAGTAGTCGTAATTTTCCATGCTGAATCCAAAACTGCAAGTCATTCCTCATTTGGAGCTCTAGAATTTTAGCGTCGCGCCACTGAGAGAAAATCCCTGTTTTTTGCCCAAAAAATTACCATGTGACCAAAAATTCCCCAAATTTCTTGAAATTTGGGCTGGAGGTTCCCTATGGAGTGTTATGATGGGCCAAGGATGCCTCAGCCAAGATTCTAAGCTGATATTGCTCTTTTGCCCTTTTTTCCTTTCTTGTTGCTTTCCTCAATTTCGCTTTCAAGCTCCTTATCCAGGCCCTTGCACTGATATTTCGTGTCCTGTAATGATAAGCCATGTGTCTCAACAAGGCAAGGTCCTGATCGGCCTTGTCCAGCAGCCTCTCCAAGTGCATGTTCATGCTCTCAAGATGAGCCTCCTGATCCTCATTGATCACTTGCTCCAATGATGTGAGCTCAATTGTTCTCCTTTGAGCAGCTTGGCGATGCTCACAAATGTTTTGCAGCTCCATGATCGCCCGCTGGTCCTCAAGCTGCTTGTTTCTCTGCTCGAGGTACTTCATGTTCCACTTGGCCCTCTCCAAGTTAAAGGATAAGGCCTCAATCATTGATTGCTGCTCCTGGATGATCTCTCCAAGCACTGCATTTGTCGGTTCTGTATCTGTCTCATCATCATGGAGGAGAACAAATTCGGTCTCTCGTTCACCGGATGGCCCTTCCTCCTGCATTGTCTCCTTACCTCTGCCCTGCTCCTGTGATGCTCATGTCGGAAGCAAGGCCCCTTCCAACCCGGGTGGAGATAACACTTGCTTTGCTGCTGCAAACAAGGGTCTATTGCCTTTCTGATAGGTGATGTATACTGGCATAGTAGCAGTCTCATGTCACTCATGCTGATGAGATGGGCCACCTATCTCATGCTCTACCTCTGATACTACCTATGGAGCGTTGAAGAAGTCACGGGAGATGAAGTCCTCCCAAGCAATACCCTGCAATCCCAACTGATGGTCCACCAAAATCCGGATAAGAGCAAAGTGATAAACACTATTGAGGTACTGTCAAGGGGTCTTGTGTTGCATGAAATTTTTCATCCTCTCTATGTTCCCGCAAATGAAAAATGGGAGGTTCATCATTCTCACCCTGGTAAAGTGCATGAGCAACCTGATGTCGTAGGCATAAAGGCAAGAAAACCTCCCCTCACAACTGAAGTACTTCATGATCAATTTCATGAGGGGAGCACACTAATCTCTCAAAAATCTGAATGGAAAAACTCTCGTGAGCTGGCTCAAACAGCTTGCCTTTATGTAAGGCTCATAATGATGCCTCTCCACCTTCTTCTTCTTATGCCACTGCTCTCCAATGTTTGGTATGCATGTTTCCACTGATATGGTTTCGGGTGTCAATGTGAAAGTGGCCCCAGCCAAGATAGACTGTCCTCCATGTAGGTGAAGTGCAAAAAGACTTGCCAACTCATGATGAACTCTGACATTTTCCACCCTCTGATAAAATTCAAAACATGCTAAGTGCTAGAAACAAGACGTAGCAAGAGGGCATGCCTGCAACTCAGTAAGGGTGTTTGGCTCATCCCTAAGATGTCTGCCACTCCGGTGATGTCTCCTGTGGGCCTTTTGTCCTGAAGCTGTGTCACTGTGGGTCTCCTCCTCATATTCTGATGAAAATTCTGATGCCATGACTACTGCTTTGTAAGTTGAATTTAGGCTGCCCTTTGATTTTAATGAAGCTGGAGGTTGCTTTGACCATCTTTCAATTTTATGAGCATCCACAAAATTTTGGGCGAATTAGGTGGTTTCTGGGCTTTATATCCCTATGTGCCGCGCGCAATGCCCTATGCGCCGTGCGCAATTCCCAGTGCGCCGCGTGCTCTGAGTGCACTGCGCCAGTGGCGAATTTACACAGTGGACGAGCTTTGTGTGTGTTGCGCGCTCTCAAACTGCTTCCAAGTCCCTCAAACACGCACGATGCACACTCACAACCTTTGCAACGTTTCTCCAAGGCTTGGATCAGCAAAATGACTTTGATTTTGATGAACACATTGTACATATAGCCTTGGAAGTGATGGATTAAAATTTTGCATTCTCAACAACCCATTTTCTAATGTTATGTTTTGACACTTTTTTCACTGACTTTAAAACACACTGATTTTCACTTTCCCTTTGAAATTGTAGCTCAAATGATAAAATTTTCGGCACTCTTTGCAGGGATTGTACGATAGGACATTCGGCCATGGAAACCATGACTACATCTGAAGAAATCAGCTGACGATTTTTTTAAAATTTTGTCAAAAATGACACTATTTGACTTTTCTTCAAAACAGAGTTTTGAAGAATAGTCGAAGTTTGTCAATATGATGGTGAAATTCTGCGGATCATTGCTTTGCAAGAGCATCCCTCTGGCCTACATGGCTTTACTGGACATATTTAAAGACTAAATTGATCAATCCCTAGACCTAATGACCAAAAGTGACCTTTGTCCGTTGAAGGACCAAACCTTGACTGTTATTGACTTTTTGATTATTTGACACAAAGACTTAAGCCAACAAGAACCAGACATGAGGGGAAATGACTATCATGACCTTCTCCGTCAGATTATGACATGCCCCTAGCGAAATGCAGCTGAGTGAATGGAGCGTAACACCTAAAAATGAAATGCATAAAGAGTTTTGATCTCTGACGGAGGACTGACCATACCGAATCTAACATTGGCTCCAATGGGGGATGGTAGCTCCTTGGAGGTGCCAAGAACAACAGATCTCTAGAGGAGATAGACAGTGCCTTTTGTCCATTGGGTTATGGAGTCATCATTTTGACAAACGACACGCAACTCTTGACTCATTTATTGATTGAAACTTGAATCAGACTGACTCAAATTTGTACTTACAATGACTAAAAAAAACTGACTCAATGTAAAAGGAACTGACTCATGACTGACTTAACTAAAACAAGAACTGACAAAACTTATTCAATGGCAGCAGTCCATCAAAATTCGATGGTTTCAAATCATGATGACAGCCACCTGCGTACTAATGCAATATGTACAATCATGTGTAATGTGTCTTCCAATGTAACCAATCAAGTAGATGCCTCCTTGATTGATTCTCCGGATCAGATTTTCTAGTCAACAACAGATATTGGTAATTGGGCCTCCAAAGACACAGTTGACCATGATCTCCTTCATCACTGAATATTGCAATAATCACTTTCACTGCTAACTTCACAAATCTGCCATTGGATCCTGAAAAACATGAAGTCTTTCCTCCTGCTGAAAAAACAAGGTATCTTTTTCTCTTGATTCTGGTCTTTCTTCATAAATAAGAGTATGCTCCTGGTCCTCAAAACATTCTGAACAAGTAGATGAGCGGATTTCCTCTTCAAAGAACACTTCAAAACATGAAACATAGGAAGAAGAATCTGAAATGGAGTCTTGAATGATCTAATCTTCGGTAGTCTGAATATATTGTAGGTCATATTCATATGATATGACGACCGGGTTGTCTTTTCATTCATCAATCATGAGAAAAGAAACTTCAAATGATTCCTGAAACCCCACACTATCATTTATATCATCTACCACAAATTCATTCCGAGAAACTTTTTTACTTACTTGAACAAAATTCTCATCTTGTTGTTCATGAACTGACTGGATTATCTCTTTATGAAGCCTTTGTTCTGATGACATGAGAACATTTGGATCCAAAACTCTGTCTTCTTCATCCCGGATGATTTCAGCAGCAGAGTTCTCTTTCATTGGACTTAGTACAAGGTTTTCTTGGTCATCACAATTGAATCTACATTTGAAATGGCTGTCTTAACATTATCACATTCTGAATTTGATCCGACCCTAGGCTGAAGGAAGGCAAAAATTAAGGTAACCACAAACCATGCTCAGTCTGGTAGCTAGCCCTACTAGAACAGGAGAGGGCTCTCTCCGAGTCACACTCAGTGAATAGATAATCGAAGACGGTCTCAGATGACTTACAATGAAATATTTACCTTAGGCTAGTAAGTGAGTAGGGATTCGGGAAACAATTTTCATGGATGACTGAGCTTCTGGGACGGTATGGGACCAACTATCAATTAAGAACAGAGAATTTAATATGAAGGCACAGATTATTCCATGAGGCAAGGCAGGCGGAAAGTGTAGCAATTTTAGTTTGAGGTAATGCGGAATGAAAAGATTGCTGAAGAAAGTGAAAAGGGCATAGTCACATGAATCCTTTTCAACAGAAGAATAACAATGAACATGAAACTTTCCCACAGGCAGAGCAATAAAATTGAATTCTACCTAATCTCACTCAGAAAATTTCATCGAAAATGAGCATGAATAGAATTATGAAACATGAAAAAATACATATGAAAACATAAGAAACACATTCGCTACACTCACAACCACAAGAATCTCATGAAATAGAGTCGCTGCCTTTCATTAATTCTCTGTCAAAAATACACAGTGAAGAAACAGAGTTTCTTTCCCACAGTCTCCCAGAAGTTACAAGCCAACCAACCCTTTGCAAATAGCTTCCATACAATATATAGAATGTGTAAGGAAGAGATAGAACGCCCAAGGGTTGGGGAGTTACTTGAATCATTACAAAATGGAGATGGAGAGCCAACCATCAGCCAGCTACAAGTGCAGCGTTACAAACATGACATTTGGCCTTGGTGACCGTTTTCCTTCCTTCGCCACTTGGATAGAAGCCCATCTGGAGAGAAAATACTTTAAATGCTGCCCTTGGTGCCAAAAAACCGAAGTGTAGATGAACGGGCCCACTTGGAGAAGTTGCGAACCGAAATTTCCCGAAACGGAAGCAAAATTGGCAATTTTTCCTCTGTGCGTCGCGCCATTTTCCCTATGAATCGCGCTACTTTGGGGCCTATTTTGGGGCACTTTCAGGTGTCCAAAATGTACCCAAGTGGGCTTTCTCGAAATCCTGTCCTATCTACTTTCTAACCCAACTGGAATTTTTGAATTTGGTGCTCATTTGCCCCTCGAAATATCCATTCTTCCAAGACTTCTTTCTGTGTGTCAAAAAAGTGGTAGAGAGGCCATTTTTTGGGTGTTTTTGACCTCTAGGGGACCCAGATCTTGCCCAAATTTCTTGCCCGGACACCAGTAGTCGTGATTTTCCATGTTGAATCCAAAACTTCAAGCCATTCCTCATTTGGAGCTCTAGAATTTTAGCGTCGCGCCAATGGCGCGGCGCACAGTGAGAAAATCCCTGTTTTTTGCCCAAAAAATTACCATGTGACCAAAAATTCCCCAAATTTCTTGAAATTTGGGCTGGAGGTTCCCTATGGGGTGTTATCATGGGCCAAGGAAGCCTCAGCCAAGATTCTAAGCTGATCTTGCTCTTTTGCCTTTCTTGTTGCTTTCCTCAATTTAGCTTTCAAGCTCCTTATTCGGGCCCTTGCACTCATATTTCGTGTCCTATAATGATAACCCATGTGTCTCAGCAAGGCAAGGTCCTGATCAACCTTGTCCAGCAGCCTCTACAAGTGCATGTTCATTCTCTCAAGATGAGCCTCCCGATCTTCATTGATCACTTGCTCCAATGATGTGAGCTCAACTCTTCTCCTTTGAGCAGCTTGGCGACGCTCACGAATGTTTTGTAGCTCCATGATCGCCCTCTGGTCCTCAAGCTGCTTGTTTCTCTGCTCCAGGTACTTCATGTTCCACTTGGCCCTCTCCAAGTTAAAGGGTAAGACCTCAATCACTGATTGTTGCTCCTGGATGATCTCTCCAAGCTCTGCATTTGTCGATTTTGTATCTGTCTCATCATCATGGAGGAGAATGCATTCGGTCTCTCGTTCACCTGATGGTCCTTCCTCCTGCATTGGATTCTTACCTCTGCCCTGCTCCTGTGATGTTGATGTCGGAAGCGAGGCCCCTTCCACCCCGGGTGGAGATAACACTCGCTTTGCTGTTGCAAACAAGGCTCTACTGCGTTTCTGATAGGTGATGTATACTGGCATAGTATCAGTCTCATGTCACTCATGTTGATGAGATGGGCCACCTATCTCATGCTCTGCCTCTGATACTACCCGTGGAGTGCTGAAGAAGTCACGGGAGATGAAGTCCTCCCAAGTAATACCCTGCAATCCCAACTGATGGTCCACCAAAATCCGGATAAGAGCAAAGTGATAAACACTGTTGAGCTGCTGTCGAGGGGTCTTGTGTTGCATGAAATTTTTCATCCTCTCTATGTTCCCGCAAATGAAAAATGAGAGGTTCATCAGTCTCACCCTGGTAATGTGCATGAGCAACTTGATGTGGTAGGCATAAAGGCGAGAAAACCTCCCCTCACAACTGAAGTACTTCATGATCAATTTCATGAGCGGAGCATACTCATCTCTCAAAAATCTGAATGGAAAAACTCTCATGAGCTGGCTCAAACAGCTGGCCTTTATGTAAGGCTCATAATGATGCCTCTCCACCTTCTTCTTCTTATGCCACTACTCTCCAATGTTTGGTATGCCTGTTGCCACTGATATGGTTTCGGGTTTCAATGTGAAAGTGACCCCAGCCAAGATAGACTGTCCTCCATGTAGGTGAAGTGCAAAAGACGAGCCAACTCATGATGAACTCTGACATTTTCCACCCTCTTACAAAATTCAAAACATGCTAAGTGCTGGAAACAAGACATAGCAAGAGGGCATGCCTGCAACTCAGTGAGGGTGTTTGGCTCATCTCTAAGATGTCTGCCACTTCGGTGATGTCTCCTGTGGGCCCTTTCTCCTAAAGTTATGTCACTGTGGGTCTCCTCCTCATATTCTGATGAAACTTCTAATGCCATGACTGCTGCTTTGTAAGTTGAATTTAGGCTGCCCTTTGATTTTAATGAAGCTGGAGGTTGCTTTGACAATCTTTCAATTTGATGAGCATCCATAAAATTTTGGCGAATTAGGTGGTTTCTGGGCTTTATATCCCTATGCATCGCGCGCATTGCCTAGTGCTCCGCCCGCTCTGAGTAATTTGATCCGGCCCTAGGCTTAAGGAAGGCAAAAATTAGGGTAACCACAAACCACGCTCAGTCTGGTAGCTAGCCCTACCAGAACAGGAGAGGGCTCTCTCCAAGTCACACTCAATGAATAGATAATCGAAGACGGTCTGAGATGACTTACAATGAAATATTTACCTTAGGCTAGTAAGTGAATAGGGATTCGGGAAACAATTTTCATGAATGACCGAGCTTCTGGGATGGTATGGGACCAACGATCATCTAAGAACAAAGAATTTAATATGAAGGCACATATTATTCCATGAGGCAAGGCAGGCGGAAAGTGTAGCAATTTTAGTTTGAGGTAACGCGGAATGAAAAGATTGTTGAATAAAGTGAAAAGGGCATAGTCACATGAATCCTTTTCAACAGAAGAATAACACTGAACATGAAATTTTCCCACAGGCAGAGCAATTAAATTGAATTCTACCTAATCTCACTCAGAAAATTTCACCGAAAATGAGCATGAATAGAACTATGAAACATGACAAAATACATATGAAAATATAAGAAACACATTTGCTACACTCACAACCACAAGAATTTCATGAAATAGAGCCGCTGCCTTTCATTAATTCTCTGTCAAAAATACACAGTGAAGAAACAGAGTTTCTTTCCCACAGTCTCCCAGAAGTTACAAGCCAACCAACCCTTTGCAAATAGCTTGCATACAATATATAGAATGTGTAAGGAAGAGATAGAACGCCCAAGGGTTGGGGAGTTACTCGAATCATTACAAAATGGAGATGGAGAGCCAACCATCAGCTACAGGTGCAGCGTTACAAACATGACATTTGACCTTGGTGACCGTTTTCCTTCCTTCGCCACTTGGATAGAAGCCCATCTGGAGAGAAAATACTTTAAATGCCGCCTTTGGTGCCAAAAAACCGAAGTGTAGATGAGCGGGCCCACTTGGAGAAGTCGCGAACCGAAATTTCGCGAAACGGAAGCAAAATTGGCAATTTGTCCTCTGTGCGCCGTGCCATTTTCCCCATGGTCAAGCGAAATTGAGGAAAGCAACAAGAAACCTTGACTGTTATTGACTTTTTGATTATTTAACACAAAGACTTAAGCCAGCAAGAACCAGACATGAGGGGAAATGACTATCATGACCTTCTCCGTTAGATTATCGCATGCCCCTAGCGAAATGCAGCTGAGTGAATGGAGCGGGACACCTAAAAATGAAATGCATAAAGAGTTTTGATCTCTGACGGAGGACCGACCAGACCGACTCTAACATGTGGCAGTTGGTTCATACCTTTCAAAATTCAATAATTAAACTAAGCAACAAATAACACTAACAACCTTATTAATACTCACAAATATTTATATATAAATA
This sequence comes from Pinus tabuliformis, assembly GCA_031772625.1. Classification (NCBI taxonomy): domain Eukaryota; kingdom Viridiplantae; phylum Streptophyta; class Pinopsida; order Pinales; family Pinaceae; genus Pinus; species Pinus tabuliformis. Next base: position 1,229,721,787 of record CM062804.1, read on the forward strand.
GATTTAGTATTATTAAAAATAAATAGTAAATTTTTTGTCAATCGAATTTTCTTTGATTTTAATCTTTTTATAATAATAACTTATTTTTATTTTATTTTTTACCCAATTTATAATAATAATTATATAACAACATGTGTTTACTGTTCAAATAATTAAAATAGAATTGACAAAACTAAAAACTGCACTCTAGTTAATAAAACTTAAATGCTAACCAATTTGATGGATGAACGTGTTAAATGTTACTAAAAAGTTATTAACCAATGTCGGCCAGCACTGCATCATATAATGAGTTTTAAAATTTAGACCACAATCGGCAATCACCAAAACTGCACTCGAGTTGACAAACAACTTAAAAGCTAACAATCGGAAACCACTAAAAATGCACTCGAGTTGACAAACAACTTAAATGCTAATAATTTTGTTAGATGAACGTGTTAAAAGTTATTATTTTTGTTTATGTTTTCGTGAAAAAAAATATTTATTTAATGTTTTTCATTTCATTTTATTTTTATAAGAATAAAATGCATTCTTCCATGGTAGGAAATTTGAAGTTTTAATATAAAAATAAAATGCATTCTTCCAGAGTAGGAAATTTGAAGTTTTAAAATTTAATAGTAAGTCTTTTATCTTACTATCATGGTTTATAACCATTTTAATTTAAAATTTTTGGAATTAAAGTAATCTAATTACTTTAATCTAAAATAAATTATAAAATTAAAAGTGGTTCAAGACACATGTTTTAGTCCATGTAAGATGATTTTCAATTTTTTTTACTACTCTGATATTTTCTTCTGACTTTAGAAAAATATACTTTGTAGAGTTGATTTATCTCTAAGTTTTATTATTGATAAAGATGTTAGAAATCAATGAGTTAGAATTATTATTTTAATTTTTGATAGTTTAGCCAGGTGATAAATGGAATTGTTGATTATATGAATTAAGTCATTCATCCAATTGATAAATAGTAATGAGCCACTTTTCACTTGAAGTGTCACATGATTAACAAGTGTTAACTAGAGTGAGTAAATATAACAAGGTAGTTAACTTGTCTAGGTTATTGTGACTAGATAACACTTAGTTTTGAGTCTAAAAGAAATGAAACTTTGGTATAAAGGTAAAAACCTATACTAACCATATAATTTAGCCCCTACAAGATTTACAAAAATAAGCATAAAAGCCTAAACTAACCATCAAATTTAGTCCCTACAAGCATTATCAAAGTAGGCCCATGGCCTAGTTTTATTTAGGATTACGATTTTTAGAGGTATATGTATTGACTCATAATGAAAGAAGATGTATCTAGAATCATAAAGGGATGTATGCTTTTCTATACCAATAAGCATAGTAATAGGAAAGAAGATCTATACCATCCCTTACTTGTAGCCACATATCATTGGGAAATCACTTCCATGGACTTTATGGGAGGTTTACTAATAGTCCAGAGGGGACATGACTACCATTTCATGGCAATTGACAAGTTCAATAAGATATGCATTCTCATGCCCTACAAAAGGACCATATATGGGCAAGAAGCAACAAACTTGTTCTCTAGACAAGTCTAGGTGCACTTTGGAATGCCAGGGAGCATCATTTCGGATAAGGACACAAGATTATTAAGTGCATTTTTTTACTACATTATGGGAGAATATGGACATGAATTTGATGAAGGCTACAACATTCCATCAAAATATATATATGAGAACAAAAGTTTTCAACATGAATTTGGTAGAGTTAGTGAGGAGTTATAATCATGGGATTGTGCGCATGTTTTTAGTACTAGAAATGCACACACATTTTTTTAATTTCATTTTTTCCTAGTAGGAATATTAGGTGCATGATGAGTTGGTTTTTTCATAGATAAGTTTGGGATCACAAATGTGGTGGTTTGAGTTGCAAATACATGAAAATATAATTTTTTGAGAAAACATATATATCTCTACCTTTGATGTTATTTATCTATAGGTTATACAACTTTGTTGTCCATGAAAATATATACACATTTAGAGTTGATTGTGTAGATTCAAAATATATAACTTTCTAAAAAAAATAATGTTTACTATTTTAAATACATTTTTATCTATACATATATCAAAATCTTAAAATATTTCCCTCTTTTATTTTCACTATAACTTTTATGACTTTAACCATTTGAAAAAGAATGATGTCACGTTAAAAATGAAGAAGGATCGTTTCATAGTGTTAAGATCCTTTTAGGTCACACTAACGTAAGGCATTGAAACTTTAATGATATAATGACTTTCATAATTTAAAAAATATATAAAATTAAGTAACATAAATCTTGAAAGGATAGTTGTGTACAAGAACACTCTCTTCTTTATAAATCTACATTTTTTGTAGCAAGATTCCATCATTTAGATAAAGCAGAACTAAGAGAGATATATGAATTATATTCTGCATGAAAAATAATATACCAATAATAAGAAAACTCAAAATTGACCTGGCTATACACAATTTATATAAATAAAAATTATATATTTGGAAAGCTAATTTATTTGTCTACATTTCATATTTTTACACCATATTTAAATTCATTTCTTAGGTTTTTTAATCATCCCTCCAAGATAAAATATTATTTCTTTACTAATTTATATAATCACCCCTCCAAGTGAAGAGAATATTCTATTTCCAAGTTTGTATTGCCGCTAATATGTCAAGAGAGACCATCATTAATTTACACACGCCATTAATATTGTGAATCAATAATAAAAGATAAAATTAGTTGATTTATTTCTATATTTCATTTTAGTTTTAATGTTAATGAAAATTTCACACATACATATGTAAATAATTTAATAACGCAAACATTTTTTTTTCTTCCCTCAAGAGAGAGATGTTAGGCACGTTTCATAATATAATTATGAAGAATGCAAGGAAGAAGTATAGAGAAGGTAAGATCATTTACGCTGGGTTGATATTATATTTTATGATATAGATTTTCATCTATTTTATATATCTTTAACTTAACTATTCATAGAACTAACAATTCATAGAATTACTAAGTTAGTATCATAATTTTCCCAATGCATGATGACTTATTATGTTATTGTAGTAGCAAGAAACATATTCTTTATTGATTTTCATCCTTTACTACAGGGGTTAAGAGAAATCATCCCCTTTATGTTGAAGAGAAAATTATTTTATGTCATTATTATTAGAAATTTTCTTGAAAGGTGTAAAGAGAGGTTAATAAGATTTTGAAATTGAAAAAAATGTACTTTGGTTTTCATAATTAAGCAAATAATAATTGATATATTAAATTTAAGTTTTTTTAGTGTATTCTTTTTAAAAAAATTTAAATTTTATATATCTTCAATTCTCAATGTATATCTTTATATCTATTTATGCCAAATTCTTAAGGTAAAAAATATGGAGAATTATCCGATCTTTTTACTTAATTTACATATTATCTTTGCAAAACATAAACAATGCTTGCACAAAAAAATGGCTCGACAACTAGGGTAAGAAGTCAAGTTCGAGGCTGGCATAGTACAACAAGAACCAATAACGATTAAACATAAGGCTGGACCTAAGTTTCAATTCTTCAATTGGTGCCTAATTGAAGAAAATTTAGTAGCCTCAAAAAATATGGTCAAGAGATGGATCATGCTTCCTTCAGTATTGTTTTTAGCAGGATGGACTCCAAATCACTAAACCATAACTTTTAAAACTGACTCAATACTTCTTGTATTTTCGCACAATTGCTTTACATCTTATGAAAACCATCTAAGACCCCAAAATGAGAACTTAATCTACATTCATCTTTACTAAATTCGTACAATATGGTAATTCACACTTCCACAAACAAGTTACCTTCCAAAGCTTGCTTTGGATATTTTCTACCTTCACCTTTGAATTTGATTTATGAGCACCCTAACAGAGAGAAAAACACAACAATTAGAGAAACTTGGATGGAAAAATACGATGACCAAGAGAAACCCCTATGGGCAAGAAACATTAGTTTCCTTGCATGACAACCTATCCTTAATAAGGAAATAAGGGTTGTGTTATGCCAAAGTAGATGAATGCTAAAAATCCAAGCACTGAGAAAAGGATTTGGTAGGACCACTAAGTAAAGGGAGAAAAATCCACAATAAAGAGAAATAATCCACCAAAAACAAAAATTTATATCATTTTCTTAATAGCCTATGCTCGACAAAGACTCATGCTCAACAAGCTTTCTCATAACCAAACTCCATAACCACCAAGAAAGGGCTTTGAAACCTCCATAAAAAAAAAGTAATACGAAGGAAACCAAGTCATTTTTTTACAATAGGTCCTCCCTGATCATGAACATTATATGCCATGTGGGCAATGACACCAAGCAAGTATTTACACCAACAAAGTACATGTTTCTTAAATATTTAGGTGGATTTCGGGTTGCGAGAATGATGTCGAGGAATTTATATATAGAGAGAAGATATTAATGAGAGTTTGAATTTCATGAGGGGAGATTGATGAGGGTTCAAATTCATGAGGGTACACAACTTCCATAACCAAGCAAAATTCACCAAAGAAATAAACACACAAAATAAAGGAAGTAAGGGGTTTGTTGTGTAAGTTTGAAGTCCAAACCATTGCACTTTGAAGCTCTATAGTGATTTAATCCTCTATAATTGTCTCATTATGTGACCAATTAAGGAACACATTTTGTATCAATTTAACATCATTCTTGCAATTTTTTCCAAGGTTACATTTTGAGTTTCTTGGTGCAATTGTTTATTACATAATTTTTTGTTGAAATGAAGAAAAAAGTCTATCATAAATTAAGATCTACTAAGATGATCGAACCATTGGAATTTGGAATATCCAAAGTGGATACTAATAAATCTTGCATTTCTTTAGGATATGATGCATGGGAAGATTATTCATCTGTAACTTATCTCACCATACAATTGCACATTACTCTGTAGTTATGGAAAATATTACTAGCATAGATCCATATTAACCCCAAATCAACTAATTGTTGAGATGGATCGAAAACATTAAAGTGTGTTTCATAGTTTTGAAGTTTATATGCATCTACAATAACTTTTTATTTTATGAAAACTAACATTTACACCCAATGTCTCATCAAGAAAAAACACTACATAATGGGAATCTCCTCCACCCAAATTTTATAAAACTTCATTTTTCTTGGCATAATTACAACATTGATTAAAAATGGAAAAAAGGCCTATGAATATCGGAAGATGTAAACCTTTTTTTCCTTTGTGCAATCCATACATGTTTTGATATACATCATAAATATCATGTTGAATGCCATTATATCTTCTACCCAATAGAAGAGCAGAACAATATTGTAGAAACATGTCACAACCAACTATGTAAATGAAGGGCTCTATGGTTATGTTCATCATGAAATCACAAACCTTGTAGGCTACCCATTTTCCTTGATTCAAAGAAGGTGTATAGGGTTGTGTATGGAAATTTGGGGAAAGAATTATTTTTGAAATAGGTCCTATAAGTCAAACGTTTTATGCCACCATTGTCAATAATGCACCAGCACAAGAAAATTTTAATTTGATGGTTGTCACTAAATAATGCATCACTATTTATGCACGAGTAGTCATTGATCAAGTTTAGAATGACAATTATTAACCAATTGTTTGGTCTTGATTCATCTCTTCCTTCATTGTCACAATGAGTCCAACCTTTTGCGCTTTTATAGATTTAGACATTTGCCACTTGAATGCAAGAATTAAGAAAATGTTACATTTCAACAAAAAGCCGAGGTGGGCACCAAAACAATCATTCCCATAATGTTATTGGCACCAGTGTTGAATCTCATTTTCTAGTATATTACCAGCAGTAAGTGAATTGTTTTCTACGTGGAGAAATAACTAGCATAGAGAAGAATTAAAATAGTTCCTCTTGATGAAAATAAAAGATGCAAATGGGCTGCAAAAGGAATCATTGTATGTAGCTACAAGACAACATACAACCATCCCCGAGGCATTGGAATTACTGACATATCTGTATTACTCTAGATAACATAATGTGTGAAGCTTAAGGGTTTTGAGGTATTTACACCAGTTATTTTTCCATCCTCGCAAGGGATGTCCCATTTTTTGGGTTCGAAGTATAAGAAGCAGCAAAATATGAAATTCAATGCACCAGTGCAACTATATGTACATAATTACATCACTTATACCATCCTCTTCTCAAGATTCCATCCAAAAATTTCCATAGGTTATTTTAGGCCCGACTATTATATGCTTGGGTGTGTAAGTGGCCATGACTACCACTTAAGGAAGTTCTGTTTTACCTTACTTTAGAAAGCTTGAACAAGGAACATCACTGGCTGGGGGGGATCATTTGTATAATGATTGTTGAACTGAAATATTGTCCAAGATTTGTTTATGAGTTGACCTTGTTGTTGTAGCTTATAATGATGTGCAATATGTCCACATGGATACACTTTGCTAGAAATTGTTCACTTTGTACCTTCTTTTGGCATCTCTTTCACATCAGCAAGAGCAGATATAAAAGTGGATCCTGTGGACTAAAACACACAGTATAAACTTCTAGTTTATGCTAACACTCGTATTTTATCATCCATCATATGGAAAATGAATTCTATGAGATATTAACCAAACCATGATATAGTAATAGGGAAAAACCCTTCTTTAGAAGGGTTGTGACCCCTGTTAGGTCTATAATCATGATTTAGGGGTGCTTACAGCCTACAAAAATGACTTACAAATTTAAATTAGTTACCTTCTTCGGATATTGGTGACAATATGGAGAGGTGTTAAGAAAACATTATCATTACCTCTATATGATGATATAGCAAAGATATTGATTTCAACCAATAGTTATATCAAAACACTAGTTCAAATCTGATTTCTATACCCATATTTGAAAATAACATTTTCATCATGTTTAAAAGGCATAACTTATTTTTGAAAGTTTCTTATTTTTTAAAGTTGGTTGGTTAAAAAACCTGAAGGACCACATTAGAGGAGCACACCATCCCATCCACATGGATCACTACTTTAATGCACCTCTTTTGGAGCCTGAAGGTGGCCACCTTTTGAGGAAGTTGTAGCTTGCAATTGAGATCATTTTTATGAGGAGTTGGTTAACATGGAGAATAATACCTAAGATTTAAGGGATACAAGGCACCTGACATATTATCCAAGGTCAAAGAGTCGATAAGAAATAAAGTGCTCCATGCCTGAGGGATACAAGGGTAATTTAATATTAATTTAGTTACCTTCTTCGGATATCGGTGACAATATGGAGAGGTGTTAAGAAAACATTATCATTACCTCTATATGATGATATAGCAAAGATATTGATTTCAACCAATAGTTATATCAAAACACTAGTTCAAATCTGATTTCTATACCCATATTTGAAAATAACATTTTCATCATGTTTAAAAGGCATAACTTATTTTTGAAAGTTTCTTATTTTTTAAGGTTGGTTGGTTAAAAATCCTGAAGGACCACATTAGAGGAGCACTCCATCCCATCCACATGGATCACTACTTTAATGCACCTCTTTTGGAGCCTGAAGGTGGCCACCTTTTGAGGAAGTTGTAGCTTGCAATTGAGATCATTTTTATGAGGAGTTGGTTAACATGAAGAATAATACCTAAGATTTAAGGGATACAAGGCACCTGACATATTATCCAAGGTCAAAGAGTCGATAAGAAATAAAGTGCTCCATGCCTGAGGGATACAAGGGTAATCTAATATTAATATATGATTGGAGTTTTTTAAGGAATGCCCTAGATATAAGGATGACTGTAATATTTTTCAATTGTTAGCACAAATATCAAGAAGTTATCCCTTTGAAATTCCATAAAACATTTCAGATAGTGTTTCACAATTCTGAAATGCCATCTAAAATGGAAAGTGGCATTTCAATGAAAAATGGGCACATCTTAATTTGGTTTCATTGTGTTTTGACAGGGAAATTGACCATAGGAACCTACCCAAGTCCTTTAAATTGGCATTGACATAAATTTTGACACTAATTTCACATTGAATAAAGTTATAGAAAACCCTTACACCCTGTCTTTGTTCTAAACAAAATTTACCACTTATTATTTCCTCAAACTCTCTTCCAGGCTGTTTGAGAAAAGGTATCTACTACACAAACAAGAATCACTTATGTTGTGTGTGAAGCATTGTGATCTGGTTTTGTAGTCACAACCAGAAGATAGTTGCGAGCAGCAACATTGTTCCACACTTCATTTCTTCACATTTTCATCAAAAATTTTAAGCAAAAGTGATTTCTACATCTACAATCAGCATGCTTTATGCATTTTGGACAGCATGGATATCATTGGAGGCTACATTTAATTTTTCATACTCAATTATCCTTTCTTCTTGTGCTATTTTATATTTATAGATAGACAAGCAAATATTGTTTCCCTATTTCAAATTTTTTTCTTTTTACTTTTTTTATGGGGAATTGGTGGGGGATGAGGTAGGGATCATGTTTCGAACATGTACCCCTCTCCCCATACCATGAAACTTGGCTTCAAAGGATTTTTGAGATGGAGATTAAACTTAAAGGCTTTCTAAGAGAGCCCTCAATCAATCTCCAAGGCATTTGTCACACTTCAAAAAATAATTCCAACTCAAAGTGACTTTTTAAGTTAAAATGGAGTCCCTTCAGGGTTGATTAAAAATGTGCTTCTAAGAGGTTCATTTATGCATTTCACAACTAGGGATATTTATTCTAAAATATTAATATATAAATACTTCTAATACTGTTGATTCATCACAAGGATAACAATATTAACACATCCAAAGTGTTTCCACAATTTAAATTGAATTGAAACTCAATCAAGAAAGTATCCAACAAAATCAAGAATAAAATCTCATACTTTTCTTTTTTGATGGGGAATGAGTGGGAGAAGAAGCAAGGGTCACGTTTCCATCATGTTCCCCTCTCCCTATACCATGCAACTTCGCTGCCAAGGATTTTGGAGATGGAGACTCAACTTAATGGATTTCTAAGAAAGCTCTTAATCAATCTCTAAGGCATTTGTCACACTTCAAAAAATATTTCCAACTCAGAGTTATTTTTTAAGTTAAAATTAAGGCCCTTCAAGGTTGATTAGAAATGGTCTTCTAAGAAGTTCATTTATGGATTTTACAACTAGGGATCTTTATTATAAAATATGAACATAACAATACTTCTAATAATTTAGAGAGCAGCCTTCCGGATTAATCACATTGAAAGGATTGGGTCGATGTTTCGAACCAACTAATGTGGTTCATCCCATTAATCACATTAGTTGGTTCGAAATCTCGACCAAATCCTTTCAATGTGATTAATCCGGAAGACTGCTCTCTAAATTATGGATCACAAAAGTCTTAGATCTAACTTCTAATAATGTTGATGCATCACTAGGATAACAATATTAACACATACAAAGTGTTTCCACAATTTAAAATGAACTAAAACTCAATTAAGAAATTATCCAACAAAATCAAGAACAAAATACCCCAAGACAGTACAAAATCTCATATTAATAAATTTGAAATTAGGTATCAGTTAAAATGTCAATCTAGATTTCTAGATCACCAATACTGATATGGTATTATGGTAGAGTCCTATCATAAGAGGAGTATCAACATGAAATTATTGATAATCAAGAACATGTGAACTCAGATTTACATCTTTCTTTCATCCCAAAAGCTCTTGAATCAATCTAGTAGTTCGAGTTGCTATCATCATTTTATTCACCTGTACATTTCTTTGTGATTTGAGCCTTTTCACATAATACTTTAACAAGTTAATATAGAGATTTATGCTTTAAAATATGTCGTTTGGTCTGCTCTAATATTTTATAGCTTCTTTAACAAATTAACGCATATTTTACAGGAGGATATGTCCCAAGGGTCCTCATTACATGGGGTTGTCCAAGAATGTCTCCCCTTGGTACACAAGACTTCCTAGAATGTCCCATATATTCCAAAGTGTCCTCGACAAATGGGGATGACCAAGAGATATAAATTTTCCACACAAGAACATGGAAGGATTAGGTTTTCAGCATAGAGGAGAGTTTTTTTGAGCCTAGAAGGATTGATTTTCATTTTGGGAGAGGCGTTATCGCAAAGGTATCACTGTTTTGCAACTACTTTTAAGTTCAACATGACATTAAGTATTAAATATATGATATGAATATGATTTTATTCATGGATGAATCTCACATGTTCTACTTTGAAAACTAATAGAAAAATCAATAATAAATCAAGGTACATACTATAGACTTTAAAGTTTTCTTACGCAATGGTACATACTACATGTTGACTATGTTTCTAATTTTCATTCTCTCTTAAACTTAAGGAATTATGAAACCTACTCGAAAACTATAAATTTGTTTTTTGAACCTACATGATACTGTACATACATAATGTTACATAATACATGTCGACTCTGATTCTAATTTTCATTCTCCCTAAAGCCTAAGGAATTATGAAGTCCTACTCGAAAACCAGAAATCTATTTTTTGAAACCACGGGATACTTTAAAATATATATAAAATACTTGTTTCCAAAGGTACACCTACCAAATATAGAACTTTTATGACCATTAGTACAACTATATGGTATACCTATAAAACAATCAATGAAATTCATTCAAAGAAAGAACTACATCCTTAATAAAAAGTATATAATAGCATAATGCCTCATTTACAAATAACGAAAGTTAAAGGCATGACTCTTTAGAAAAAACAAAGGATTAACTTGGTGCTACAGTAGAAGAACACAAGTGTCCACTTACTTAGGTCCTAGAGCTACACACACTTTGTCCTATTATCAAGGGTCTACACCCTCAATAAAGATTTAATATCAAACGCTACCACTGATCTGAAAGTGGAAAAGGAGAATTCTGCCTCTCTTTCCAAATTCAAATAAAATAAAAATAAGGATCATGTCAACACTTTGCAAGCATGAAAAATGGGACTTGAAACAACAAATGCACAAAAGAGAGAAAAAAAAAAAGAAGATTTTTTAACAGAGTTCACCCCACCTGGGTTGCATCTCCAGGCCTATCAACATGACTAGACCACTGATATATTTAGTATCAATGGAGTACATAAACAAGTGCTGCAATAAATATGTGTCTATTACCCCTCCTAGGTAATGTTCTCCTATAGATAACTCTCACAATAACAACAACTCAAAGCATATTCTATAAAGATGACAAAACTGCAACTCAATTGAGCTAATACAAGCAAGTGAACACATCAATTCCACATTGAAGTACATACACAAAACTTCATAATAAAAGAAGTTGAACCTGAGCTGAACCTTGCTAGTTATAATAGTTTTAGTAGCCTTATGAAATTAAGAATACCCTACAAGGTCTTCTCCATGTCCAAATAGCCTCCATAACTGCTTCCAAACTCTGATTGATCCATACACCTTTATTATCAAAGCTAAAAATGACTCTATAGATATGATCTAATCAGAAAACAAAGGTTACCAATGGATTTAGAACATCCAAAAACCACTAAGCAGCCTATTTTTCTACTCAATTTGGATAAAAACTCCAAAATCTATGAGCTTCCTTCTCCTCCATGAATTTAACTGTTAACTGTCCTACAATTCGCAAAAACCTAGCTCAAGCGCCCCAAATGTGGAAACTTCCCGTTAAACCTGACAAGATTCCTTCTTAGTGAGTGAAATTGTAGAACCGATAAGTTGGCCATTAAGGCACCTGAATATTCGTGTGCCCTTAGTCACATCAGCCTCCATAAGACCTGGGGCTGGCCCCCCTCCTCTAGCGGTCAAGTATGACTAACCGGTTAAGGGCGGTCAAATGACGACGGTTTGGGCGTAGGCAGTTACGCGTACGGTTTGCTGATGGGTGGTTTAGGCGTTCACATGGCGGCAGTGGTATTAACTGTCGGTGGTTAAGGTTAAAGCCCAACGGTTCCGTCTTGTGGTTACCATTGTGGTAGTTATCACATGCGGTGGTTTCAGTGGGCGGTTACCACCATGAGGGTGGGCTAGGGTTTATACGTTGGCCCCCCTGCCCACGGTCCTGTGGTGTGGGGGTGGCTAGGGGCTAGGTCTTAGCCCGACCCCCATGCCCAAATGTGCCACGCATATACCACTTAAATACACCATCTCCGCTAACAACAAAACAAATACCACACTTCCTCTATTGGTAAGCGGTTCAACTAGTTTGGTGGAGGTCAGAAGTTTGATTCCAATGGAGGTGAATCAACTTGCCCCAAAAAATTTTAGTGGCCACCGAGGTGCCACGTGGTAGACTCTGGTTGGGCCACATGGTGGCCTCCAGTTGGTCCATGTCACCAACGCCATCACCCAATGAAAATTCTCCAATGCAACACCATTAGGAACCTAAAAAGTGGCACGATGTCATTAGCCCTTTTTGAAGCCTAGTCATATGCCAATTCAGCAGGCCGAGTCAAAATGCCACGTCAGTAATACAAACTGTTGACTAGGCAGACTTACACAAAAATTTTCTTGTTTCCCAAAATGATGAGAACACGATAAATTTTTCATACAACGTCTATTTGACACACCGTTTATGCTGTTGGAATCATGGCGATAAGAAATATGTAATGGTGTTATCAAAAATGAATTTTGAGACTGTAAAATTTTGAGCCTTTTAGGATCTATCTAGATCATGCCTCTCCACAAAAATTACTTTTGGTCTCCAAAAGTTTTATAGACAGAATTCAGACTCATTACATAAATTCCCCAAACTTTATTTGACTTATCTATAGTCAAAAGAAACACTATGTCGCAAAATAGTGATTTATACATGCATCACTTTACAAAATGCCCAACTGTGGGGAAAAATGACATGTGCTTTACAAAGATATTTACAACATTCAACTAGACAAGTAGTCCACCCATTTCTTACCCAACTAGGTGAATGAACCCTCTACTTGAACTTGTTCTTCTTCTTGAGTCGCTTCATGGATGGTCGCAACTTGCACCACTTTTTCCTTTTTCGCTTCCTCTTCAGGTGCTTGCATGTCTTGCTTTCCTTTCTTAGGATGAAGTTGTGGATCCAATTTGCAGCACTTATCGACCCAATTCCCACTGATATTACAATGGGTGCATAATGTTTTGTGCTTGTTTCTTGATGACATTATATTCGAGCTTAGAAGAGAGCCTTTCTTCCCTGTTTCATTCCCACATTCAAGCAACTCTTTCCTTTGCTCACACTTCTTTACACTATGGTTAGGTGAATGAAAAAAAGTAAATGGATTCATATTCCATAATATTTTATTCAATTGATCATATGGCTCAAAATTAAAGAAACTATTTGATTAAGGATTATAACCTTCCCTTGTTATCCTTTGAACCATGCTTCTTACGCGAGGAATTTGAATGGCAAGAAGAACTTGTCTTAGTCTCTTCTTCAACTTTCTCATCTCTCTTTTGAGATGTCTTGCATTTCATGTCCTCCTTTCTCTTTAGAAACCAATATGGTACCAATTCTGGATGAAAATCCCAACAATTTTCCTCGTCATGTCCTCTCTTATGACAAAAAGAGAATGATACCCAATATCTATCGCTAGAAGACCATTCTCCCTTTCCAACGTAGCCCAAACCTTCATATCAAGGTCTCTCCTTTGCCTCAATTGGATGGATAATTCCCTGGCTGTTCACTCCAAGGCCTCCTACCTTGTAACCCATCTTGGACAAGATATGTGTTCCTATGCCTTTGCTATGCTTCTCAAAGGTTGTAAAAGAGCTTAAATCAACATTTTCATGGAAAGAAACTGCATGTCAACGCTTACAATTTTCCTGATCTTTCAATTGAGGGACAAAGATGATCTTAAACTCTTTCCTAATTCTTGAGGTGTATTATTCTTTAAACTCCTTGGAATTTGGTGCTAATAAAACCTCATCCTCGTCATCATGCAGAAAAAAGGTGGAGATTTGGCCATATTCCTTCTCTGAGGGGCTTTCTACACTAGCCTCTTGTGGGTACTCATCCAACAATTCCTCCTTATTATCTGCGCTAGATGAAGCAGTGGAGGATGCTTCAAGGAAACCTCCTTGTGTCCTTGTTACATATGAGGCATCCTACATTTGAAAAAAAGCACATATACATGTATCCTCTTGACAAGAGCCATAGGTTACATTCTTGCCATGTCCACAAGCTTTCTTAGTATTGGAGGGACTCTTTGTTGCTTTGGTAGTAGAACATTCATGATTTTGTTCCTCCACAACATTCTGCAACATGATGCACATCTTTTGCTTCTCTTCCTCAGCAACTTCAAGAAGTATCTTGAGCTCCATGTTCTCTTGTTGGAGAAATGCAATAATGTCCTCTGAATCTTGGAGAATATCATGCTTTGAGCTCATTCCATGTTGCAATCTGGTCAAATTTGTGCTCTGATATTAAATTGATATTAAAGTGGAAAAGATGAATTTTTCCTCTCTTTCCAAATTCAAATAAGATAAAACTAAGGATCGTGTCAACACTTTACAAGCATGAAAAATGGGCCTTGAAACAACTGATGCAAAAAAAAGAGAAAAACAAAGGATTTGTTAACGGAGTTCACCCCTCCTGGGCTACATCTTCGGGCCTGTCAACATGACTAGACCACTCATATATTCAATATCAATGGAGTACATAAACAAGTGTTGCAATAAATATGTGGCTACTACCCCTCGTGGGTAAATTATGTTCTTTTGGAGAGAACTCTCACAATAACAACAACTCAAAGCATCTTCTATAAAGATGACAAAAATCCAACTAAAATGAGCTAATACAAGCATGTGAACACCTGAATTCCACAGTTAAGTACATACACAAAACTTGATAGTAAAAGAAGTTGAACCTGAGCTAAACCTTGTTGGTTACAACTACTATAGTAGCCTTATGAAATTTAGAATACCCCTACAAGGTCTTCTCCTTGTCTAAATAGCTTCCAAAACTGCTTCCAAACTCTAATTGATCCATACACCTTTAGTCTCAAACCTTCAAAAGGACTCTATAGATGTGCTCTAATCAGAAAACACAGGTTACTAATGGATTCAAAACATAAAAAAATCCCTAAGAAACCTCTTTTTCAGCTCAATTTGGATAAAAAATCCAAAATCTTTTAGCTTCCTGCTCCTCCAGGAATTTAACTGTTAATTGTCCTACAATTCGGCCAAAACTTGGCTCAAGCCCCCAAACGCGTAACTGCCCATTAAACCTGGCACGATTCCCACTAGGTGGGTGAAATTGTAGGACTGATAAGTTGGCCATTAAGGCTCCTGAATTTTCACACACCCTGGTCACATCAGCCTTCATAAGACGTGGGGCTGGCCCCCCTCCATTGGCAGTCAAGTCTGACTAACCTGTTAAGGGATGTCACATGATGATGGTTTAGGAAGATAGTTTGAGCATGGGTGGTTGGGCGGACGATTTGCTAATGGGAAGTTTAGGCATTCACTTGGCACCGGTGTTGGGCGCGGGATCCCCCAAGGGAAGTTTTGGGGCTTAAAGCCCAGATTTTGGCTAAAATTTGTAAATCTGACTCCGAATTTTGTGGGTGCGGAGCGTGAAGTTGTAAATGAGTCATAGGGTTGTCCGCCCTCAATTTTGTAATGTAATGTCAGCTTTAGAGATCTACCCATGGTCCGCGGACCATGGGATTGTATAAATAGACCAAGGCTCTAAATAATAGAGGAAGAAGAGAATATAATCCAATTTAAGAAGGATAGCGAAACATCTAAGTGTAGAGTCGAGTCTTTGGGTTGTAGAGTAGGAGAAGCCTCTGTGACTGAGTGTGTAGAGGCCTAGAATTCCACAACAGAATGCGCAGACCCCTGCAGATGATTGTGTAGGGCGAGTCGAGTCTGTAATTTTTGAAGCAGTAATAAAGAGAAGTTTTTACAGCAATTCTATGTATTTATTTCATGTTTCCTATATCAAATATTTGGGTATAAATTGAATTTTTGTTGTCTATATGGTGCGCGAACATATATAACTGTGTTGATTAAGGTATCTGTTTACGCGAAGTTAACTAAAAATTGTAAGAAGATAAGTAAGATACGCGGTGTAACTTGGGGAAATAGCGCAGATCGCTGCCCTAGCAGCGTGAAAGCATCTCAGCCCCTGGTTAGGGCCACGCAAAAGGTGATCCTAACAAATCGCAAAGGTTAGGATAGTGCGTGAAGTGACCTGCATGAAGGTAGGCACAAATGGACTAAATCGATCCCTCAGACATCTCCATGGTGCGGAAACTTGGTTCTAGCATCCCCCTATACTGCTTTGGGTGAGACTTCAGTCTGCGCACCATGGGTTGATGCCGAAAGGGCCAATAGTGTAGGGATTTTTTTGGCTAATTAACTCTGAACCTGGGTTAGGCCACCTCAAGCCAAAAAAATGGTTCTGTTGTCGGGACCAGAATTTGCATAGAGATGTCTGATGTCGTATCATTGGAATCCAGCTAAGAAGGAAATTGAAGGTTGGTTTCACAGGAGGATTTATGAGTTCGCGACGCAGGTGAATAGGAGCCCGTGACTGAAAAAAGTAGAGTGGTTACATTGCTACCTATACACAAATATCCGCGAAATATTCTTTGTGTCTTTTTCTACTGAGTTGTATGAGTGGATCGTGAAGCTAGCAGATAGCCAAGGAAGGTGGAAACTCGACAATCCTATTGTGTGGACCCCAGTGTTAGTGCAAAGGTTGGAAGCATCAGAGGATAAGATGGCGTGTGCCATTGATCATTGGCTCAATCGGATTATAGGAGGATCTATTACTGAGTTCACAGTTGACACTTTAGTGAGCTACAATGAGGCACATCGACGTTTTCTCAAGGGACCACAAGGTAAGTACGTAAAGTATCTGAATACTTGGATTAAATTGTTATTGTTTGAAAAGAGGGTTATACAATTACCTTGATGTTCGGGGCTACGCGAAGTGGAAAAAATTACAGGAAAGAAGGAAATAAGGGACAGGAACTAGCCCCTTGATTTCACCTCCGCGAGGGGACGAGGAAGAACTCATGAAGGTCTCACCACAAAGTGCAAACCATCTGATAAGGCAAATAATTCCGCGAATACCACCCCCACCCACACCGCCACCAACTTCACCGCCTTCACCTTCATATTCAACCGTACAGCCTCCGCCACCACCACGAGTCAATATCGCAAGCACGATAATGTTGTCTGTGTTCAAGGGATTGGGAAATGAGGATCCAGACCAATTTTGGTTCGTGGTAAGAGCTGTATGGGAAGTGCAGGGAGTTACAGATGACAATATAGAGAAAGCAACACTATTTAGTGCCCTACAAGACCGTGCACTGACTTGGTATATTAAGCACTCCAATGATAATCCATATGCGGGAATCACGGATATCCAAGCAGCGCTAAACAGAGAATTTAGCAGGCCAATGTCTAAAGCGCAATCGATCATTGGATTCAAAGAAATCACGATGCTACTAGGAGAGACTCCTTGAGAGTTGGATCAGAGGTTGAAGTGTATGATTCACAAATCTAATATGAATCTGACAAATGGACAACATCGCAAACAGTTTGTAGCATCGCTAACACCACATTTAAGGAGCGCATTATCGCAGCAAAAGTTAATGACGCAGCCAGAGGCCTTAGAGATCGCGATGAGGCTGCATGAGACCTCGATGCAGGATCTTAACTTGGGAGTTCAATAGATCCACATGCAGTTGAAAAACTTATGCCTTGAGATGCAGAGTCTGAAACAAGAAAAAACAGCTTGACCAGAAGTGCGCGAAGAGGTGCGGTGCGTAAAATGCAAGGGTTAGGGTCATGATAAGGACCACTGCCCAGTGTTCGCAAATTACATCTCAGGAGGAGGACTGATGCCGTTAAGGCCGAAAGCACAAGAAGTACCTAGTGTGGCACCTTCTTTGTGGTGCGTGATTTGTCAAATAGTTGGAAAACATGCTACGGACAACTGTCATTTGTTACAAAAGTATACACAAAATTCACAGCAATTGTTCTATAATTTTTGTAGGTTAGTGGGACACGATGAGCACACTCATAGGAGCTATGAGTTGATGATGGATAAAACTCCCACCTACAGAGTTCAGGCTGAATCATGGCCCCTAGACAAAAATACCGGAGTGACGCGAACAAGATTTCAGGGGCGCGGACGAGGCCGAGGTGGAGGAGGACCTGGAAGAGGTCGCGGACAGTTGATATGCTACAATTGCGGAGGGCCAGGACATTATGCCCGCGATTGTATGAATCTGACGTGGCTTTCATGTTTATATTGCACCTTGTTTGATCATGAGATAGACGATTGTCCTACACTAATAGCTAGGATACGTGACAAAGGAGTGATACCGCCTCCCCCGACTCAAAACCTGCAAATGATGAGGTCTGAGCTACGTGAGGAAGATCCAAATGTGAACATTATGCTCCGAAGTGGAATCGCGATGGGAGATGACAAAGGAAAACAACCTAAAGATAGAACTTAGGTTCGCAAAGCTCTGGCGAAAGAAGCAGAGTGTGATTTGGAGCGCACTTGGGAAACCTTCATGGAAGCTAAGAATAGCTTCGCTAATGTCTCCACTTCAAGAAAAAAACATAGACCAGAGCTGGAGATGGACCCATCAATGCTCACGACATTCCTGGAAACATGCATGAAGTTATTGCATGACAATAAGGATGTAAAGGGATTACAGGAACTCATTAACAGATGCGCTGGGACAACACTTGGAGAACCGCGTGTAGTTCGGAAGATTGGAAAGCATAAGACAAGGATGGGAAGAGAAATGAGGCTAACCGCGCAGATTGGAGAATATGAAATGGACCAAGTAATTCTGGATTTAGGGTCGGATGTGAATGTTCTGCCAAAGCAGAAATGGGAGAGAATGGGGAGACCTATGCTACAATGGTCTCTTATTCAGCTACGAATGGTGAACCAGCATAAGATAATACCCATGGGGCGATTGCAGGGACTCACTGTGGATATTGAGGGAGCGAGCATGCTAGCAGACTTTGAAGTGATAGAGATTGTTGATGACAACAATCCCTATCCCGCACTCTTAGGAATTGATTGGGCCACTGACATGAACGAGGTGATTAATCTGAAGAAGCGCAAGATGATTTTTGAAAAGAAGTCACTATGTGTAGTTATACCTCTGGATCCTACTGAAGGATCGCGCTATACAGAACCAGTGTGCGACTATGAAAGCATGATGATTTGGACTACATCTATAAGATAACAGTGTGAAACCAGGACTGGGTGAATCCCACTGTGAATGGATGGCTTGCATGGGAGCGTGAGAGGTCCTGTACTCCGAATTCAAATGAGGAAACAGAGCACTGATAGAATTGGTTACATGAGGTGACTACGCTAAATTTTAATATGATGCCAAGATATTTGTGCTATGTATTGATAGAAGTAAGAGACCTGCCTACTTATGATGGGTTAAGTGGGGTAGATACCTTCTTGGATAGATTTGAAAGAGAAGTTTCGGAAAAGCAACGCTTCCAGGCCTTGGACTTGGTACTGCGCGCTACGCCCACGAGGTGGTGGGGTACGCACAAAGGGAGCTTTGATGACTAGCGCGAATGTAGAAGGATGATGCGCACATGATTTGGGAAGCCTACGATGCGACAAACAGAAAAGTATGATGGACGGGATGATCCGCGTGCACAGCTAGCCAAGTGGACGAAGGTATATGGAGAAAAGCCACAACCTGAGTGGGTGTACATGTTCTCTCATACCCTAGATGTTATACACATGAATTGGTATATAGAGACGGAGCTCCACCATGGGAAAGGTGAATGGGATGTCCTGCGTGAAGGGTTCATGATGACCTTCAGTTTTGAGGATGGATGGGGGGACAATATTGATGAAGCGTTACAAGTGATAAGAGCAACCATATTTAGGATACCACAAGAGCCTTTAGACCTGAGTCAGCCTGAATGGGCTACTCAACTGATTTGCGCACTAGAATGTTATAATGTAACTACTAAAGAGGAGGATGAGGATCCGAGGAATATTAACATTCCAAAAACAGAAGGCCATCGTGAGGTTCAAGGACCACAGGTTGAGAACCCTGACATAACCGTGCCGATAAAAACGAAGTAGTTGAACATTGGTACAGAGGTCAAACCTAAGTTTGCAAAGCTCGGTGAAAATGGGGATGACGCGATGGTGGATAAGGTTGCTGAGTTACGCCGCGAGTACCAGGACTTATTCCCAACCAAGTTTACAGAGTTAAAGGGAATCATCGGGGATTTAGGAATGATGAGGATCACATTAAAGCCCGACACAAAGCTAGTTAAGCAGAGGCCTTACCACTTAAATATGAAATACAAGGAGAAGGTCTGCGTAGAACTAGACAAAATGCTCATAGCACGAATCATTGAGCCAGTGGAAGAATCAGATTGGGTAAGTCCAATGGTGGTGCAGGAAAGGAAGCAGAAGGACGAGATAAGAATATGTGTGGATCTCAGAAAATTAAATGACGCTTGTGTGCATGATCCATTTCCAACTCCATTCACAGATGAGGTGTTAGACAATGTCTGTGGGTAGGAAGCATATTATTTCAATGATGGGTTCTCAGGGTAGCACCAGATCAAAATCGTGCCGGAGGATAGGAGAAAGACAACATTTGCGACTGAGTGGGGTTGCTTTTAATACACTGTCATGCTGTTTGGGTTGAAGAACGCGCCGACCATCTTTTCGTGTGTGGTTGTTGTATCATTCAAGGAATATATTCATAAGTTCTTGGAGGTTTATTTCGATGATTGTACTGTATTTGGGTTGGTTAAGCGCCATGTAGCGAGCTTACACTTGATGCTTGATACCTGCCAAAGATACCAAATTGCGCTTAACCTAAAGAAGTGTGTGTTTCTTGTTCCTTTTGGGACATGTGGTTTGTAGACAGGGATTGATGGTAGATCCCATGATGATTGCGGTGATTCTGAATTTAGAAGCGCCTCGAAACAGTTGCGCGCTACTCTAGGACATACGAGGTACTACAGAAAGTTTAGCAAAATTTATGCCCAAATCACCATGCCGATGGAGAAACTGTTGAAGAAGGATGTTACATTCTGCTGGAAAGATGACTATAAGAAAAGCCTGGATATATTGAAGGAAAAGATGGTCACTGCACCGATTCTTGCCTTCCCAAACTGGAACAAATGGTTTCAAGTCCATGTTGACGCATCGTGTATAGCGCTAGGATAGATACTAACATAGGATGGTGGAGAGGGCTTGGATCACCCTATCGCGTTCGCGAGTCACAGATTGTCTAAAGTAGAAAAGAACTATTCCACCACTGAACGTGAGGGACTGGCTATGGTGTATGCGCTCTAGAAGTATCGACACTACTTGTTAGGAGGTCACTTTAAGATGTATACAGATCATTCCATGCTGAAGTACTTGGTCAATAAGCTTGTGTTGGGGGGGCACATATGCAAATGGCTTTTATTGTTCCAAGAATATGACTTTGAAGTTGTTGTGAAACCTGGACGATTGAATGCGGGACCAGATCACCTGTCGCGCATTGAGACAGGAGAGGAACCTACTAGTATGGAGGAAGGATTACCCAACACGTAGCTCTTTGCTGTGCGCATAGCAGATGGACATTTTGAAGATATAAGTCACTTTCTCACGACTGGAACTATGCCAAAAGGATACTCCATCCAACAGAAGAAGGAACTAGTGGTGCGCATGGCAGATTTCTTTGTCATTGCGGGGCACCTATATAAGATGGGGAATGATGAGATACTGTGAAGGTATGTACCTAAATTTGAACAAAGAAATATCCTCATTGATGCTCATGGGACACTGCGGGAGGATATTATGTAGGGAGAGGGACCGCGCAAAATATTCTCCGTGCAGGGTTATGGTGGTCGACCCTTTATTAGGATTCAAAAGCACATTGTAAGGCCTGTGATGTATGTCAAAGAACAAGTAAACCATTGCAAAGGGACAAGATGGCTTTGAACCCACAAATGAGGTTTCAACCCTTTGAAAAGTGGGCGATCGACTTTGTAGGACCTATCAAACCTCAAGGGAAGACGGATGCGAGATATATTATCACTGCAACAAAGTACCTGACTTGTTGGGCAGAAGGGCAACCAGTAAAAGGTCGCACGGTCATGAAAGTCGTGAAATTTCTGTTTTAACATGTCTTGATGTGATTCGAATGTTCGAAGATCTCAATGAGCGATCACGATACGCATTCCCTGAACGAGACGATCAACACGCTGACGGGAAAATTTCTGGTGTATCATCAGAAAAGCACACCGTATCACCCACAGGCTAATGGGACAGTACAAGAATTTAACAAATTACTGGAGACTACGATGAACAAAGTATGCAATGCGCAACGAAGTGATTGGGACCTACGCATACCCGTAGTATTATGGGCTTATCAGACGACATGCAAGAAGTTGACGGGATAGACGCCTTTTAGGCTTGTCTATGGTGTGGAGCTTGTAATGCCGATGGAATACATTGTTCCTAATCTGAGCATAGTAGTGCTCACAGGTATGATGGACCACGAAGTCCTGGAGGAGAGTATCGCGTAGTTGGAGGAACTCAAGGAAGAATGATTTTTGGTTGTCTTTCACAAACAGGTACAAAAGAAACACAAAAAGGCCTGACACGATCGACATATTAAGTTGCGCACCTTCAAGGTGAACGATTTGGTGTTACTATATGATAGTAAGTTTGATAAATTCTCGGGAAAGCTCAGAATGCATTGGTTGTGACCATATTTTATTCAGGAGGTCGTAAATGGAGGCACGATGCAATTGGTAAAGTTAAATGGAGAACCTTTCCCAGGAAAAGTGAATGGCAGTCAGTTGAAGCCATACATGGGTGGCCCGACTATCTGACTAACTGACATCAGCATTATCTTAGTGCTCCAAGCAGTTGAAAGGATAGGCGGGACTATAAACAGGTTCAAGGAAGTAGTTCAGCGACAACAGTCTCTGAAAAATGCATCTAGGAAGTGCAACAAGCAGCTGCTGAGTGTGTTGTTGATCTTGCAGCAGTCCAAGTAGAGTTGGGAGGTCTCCGCAAGAAGATCTACGTGCCAACAGAGTGACTCAAGGGCGAGTCACAATGTTTTTTCTGGGGGCCTGATGGGTGGTGGGCTCCAGTATTGTAGCAATAATGCTACAACTCCTGGAGCTTCCTGTCTCTTAATTTTATCAACCCGGTAGTTCGTACAAACTTGGAAGCGACGGTGCTGTATGCACAAGTACTAGCTCTTGTCGCAGCTGTCACTTGGTCAGCTGGCACAAGTCCGCTAGGGCTCAAGCCAACTTATATAGGCTCACAGAAGAAGCTTTATGAATGATGGACGAAAGCTAACTCAAAGGAGACTAGTCTAATTGCAGAAGGAAACCGAAAACCAATAAAGCATGGACACCCTAGTAAACCCTAATTTGACTAGCTAGACCCTAACTATGCAAAACTGTGAATGAAACAACTACCAACAATGACATTACTTGCAGTGAACTGAAATACATGCATCTAAGCTACTTGCATCTGAAAAGACATGTTTTTGTATTTTTTCATTAAGTGGTTGGATTTATTGTGATGATGCTTTTGATTAGGATTTGGTTGTGCAGGAGCGGTTGGAATGGAAGGAAAGCCTGGGCAAGGTCAGGATGGCCAGGGGAGGTCCCAGAGGGTCTCCAGCATCAGTCCACAGAAGCCTACCACGTTCGGATGCTCAGAAACCGAGTTTGCAGGTTTCTACAGGAAGTCTGCAGGAGATCCTACAGGAAACTCAGGGGTTTCTACAAGAAGTCTGTGAAATTCTACAGGATGTTTGGCCGTGGAGGTTTTGGGAGATGGTGAAGTGTTGGAGTGGTGTGGGATGGTAGGTGAGATGGAGATGGAGCTGGTGATGGCTCAAGAGCAGAAAGATCAGAGGGAGGAAGAGTGCATGCATAGGTTTGTTGATTGGGAGGATGGGATCAACGAAAGTGTAAGTAAATGGATCTAAGTGAATAATGGATGAGTTGGAGGGTAAATGAGCTAGACAGAGGCCGAGTAGGGCTTGAGGAGAGATCACGAAGAAGAAGAAGAAAGTGGAGTGATAAGGAGCAGCGTAAATGAAACAAATGACTTATGCACCAAAACGAGAAATTCATTAACCTATGATAACTGTGCCATGAAACCTATGAACAACAATGGAGAACCAAGAAATGAAACTTATGCGTGGAAGTGGAATGTAGAAGTATGCTTCAATGTCAATAATGCATGGATGGATCTTCAACAAAAATGTCTATGTTTCAGCTTGCATGGAAGTGAGAAGAACTGCGTTTCTTTTTGGTGGTTGGTTATGGACTGCACCCCAATCCCTAACAGATATGGCAGTGAGCCTTTACAACCTTTTTGCTGGAGCTCCAATAATTTATAACTATCCTCCTATCGAATCTAAGCAACTGAAACAAATTCACCATAAACTAATCCTATCTAAGCTCATGAAAAAGGCTAAATTAACAAACTGTAAACTCGAATTGCAAGTTAAAGTAAAAACTCAAAGTGCTGGAACGAAATGCAACAACATTACAACACCGAGGAGATCTATTGCTCTCAGGTTGGGCCCTAACCTGAGAGCTATAGCTCCCTTAGAAACTCAAAATGAGATCAAAATCTGCCTGCCTTTATTCATAAACGAAAATCTGATGACATGCCAAAATGGCTTACAAAAGGAACAAAAACCGAGTTGTAGCTCGTACTTCCAAATTACAAGAGTAATGCCAAGGTTCAAAAAGCTTCTATCCAAGGCTACGGCCTCAGTATTTATGCAAAATGATCATCCAACAGGTGTCCTTGATTTTAGGAGCTCGGCTGTCCAACTGAAGCTTAAACTGATGATCCTGTAGGACAGTCATAACTGCTGTTCCTGTAGAACAGTTATAACTGTTGTTCCTATAGAACAGCTGGCTGCTTCTAGGCTCGGTGGGGAGATGGATTGGAGCTCGGAGCTATGGTGGGAATCACGAGGAAGGTCCCCAAGACTGTGGACATCCTCTCCTAAAAACCAGCAGTGCCACCTCATTGTCTCTTTGTCTCCTTTTTCGTGATCTTTTCTCCCTTTTAATGCCAAAAACGTGAAATCATCATGAATTAGTCACGTGGATAGAATGCCTACCCTTATTCCTACAAAAAACACGAATAAACCAAGAAATGAATGCATAAGCAATAAAAAATGAATGGTTTGAGGAGAGCAAGTAGGCCAAATGAGCCCAAATTGTACCAAAAATTGGGGCTCATCATCACCCCCCAGCTAAACTATTTACTCATCCTTGAGCAACTTTGCCCTGGCTCCTCGTCTTTGGCCGAGAACTAGAGCCTGGAGCATGCTTTTCCTTCCCTATTTTTGGTGGTCCTTCCTTCTCTACCAAGGGTGGTGCTTCTTCCTTTCCCGTTTTTGGCGGCCCTGCCTTTGCCGCCTCTGGAGGTGGCGCAGGTGATGCTTCTTCCCATTTTCCTATTTCCTTGAGCCGGGCTTCGGAAGGCGACTGGCCTATTTTTCGTGTCCAGGAAGTTATTTTTGGGCTCCCCTTTTCGGGGTGGCTGATGTTTTAGAGGGGGTTCTTGCACTGGGTGAAGTAGGGACATCCCCTGAAATGGTTTGGCTGCTGGGTGGAGGCTGTGGCTTGCCCGTGGTCATCCTCTTGCTTCTCCTGGCTTCAGATGGTAGAGGGGTCTCCCTCTCCCTTTTCTCCTTCG
The DNA here is from genome assembly GCA_031772625.1 of Pinus tabuliformis. Lineage (NCBI taxonomy): Eukaryota > Viridiplantae > Streptophyta > Pinopsida > Pinales > Pinaceae > Pinus > Pinus tabuliformis. The sequence continues at coordinate 1,229,747,464 of CM062804.1, forward strand.
GTTTTGGAGGTGTATTGAGGGCAGCCAGCGCCGCTGCTGCCTCCTTTTCGAGAATGCCAGCCTTCTCTTTCTTGCGTTTTGCTCTCTCAGAGCTCCTTGTAGAGGGCCCCTCCTTTTCAGATTTCGGGCTTCCTGTGGAAGACCCTGCTTTGCCAACTTCCGAGCCTCGTGTAGAAGATTCTTTCTTTCCCGCTTTTGGGCTTCCTATAGAAGGCCCTCTCTCTGTCTTCAGACTTTCTGTAGGAGGTTGTTTCTCAATGACTTTCGGGCTTCTTGTAGAAGCCCATTTTTCCAATTTCGGGCTTCCTGTAGAAGCCCTTTTCTCTGCCTTCGGGCTTCCTGTAGAAGCCTGTTTTTGCAATTTCGGGCTTCCTGTAGAAGTTTGTCTCCGTTTTTGGGCTTCCTGTAGAAGCCTGTTCTCCAATAGTTTTCGAGCTTCCTGTAGAAGCCTTGGTCTTTGCTTTTGGGCTTCCTGTAGAAGCCTGCTTCTCGATGATCTTCGGGCTTCCTGTAGAAGCCTTTGTTTTTTTTTTTGGGCTTCCTGTAGAAGCCTGTTTTTCAATGATTTTCGGGCTTCCTGTAGAAGCCTGAGTTTGTGTTTTTGGGCTTCTTGTAGAAGCCTGTTTTTGCTTTTCTGTAGGCACAGGTGTCTCCACTTCCGCTTGCTTTCCTGCCTGAGTTTTGCTTTTTGCTTTGGGTGCAGGTGCTGTTGAGGTACTTGGGCTGACATGGACCACCTCTGCTTTGTCCATTCTGCTCTTCATCCTCTTTTCCCTTGCTGACAGGATAGGTGTGCCACCCTTTTCTTTGTCCTCATTTCCCTCATGCTCCTTCCTCTGTTCTTCCTTCTATACTGTTGTCGGGGTCTCTTGGCCTTCTTCCCCCTGTTCCTCAACCACTGCTTCGTGTTCCTCACTGCTGGAGGAACCCGTTTCTTCGATCAACATTTTAATGTCCCCATCTTTTGTTAAATTCCGGAAGGATTCCCATGAGAGGGGGACCTTATATGAGTGCAATGCATGTTCCACAAGAAGCTTGATCAACCCATGATGGGCTATCTGATCTGGTATACCCTCTTTCAGCTTTGTAGCACACTCCATTAGAGACTGCAGGAGGTAATAGGGGATGCTCAGTTTTTGTTCTACAGGAAGGTCAATTCGGTGCCTCAACTCAGTGAGCAGCCGAAAGTGATATGCATACACGATGATCAAATGACCTTCACAAGTAATATATTTCATGATTTGCAAACTGACTTAATTCCAAGGTGGCAACAAGCTTGTTCTTCGCACCCCGTTTGTGTCCTCCGAGAACTCTTCCTCAGGTGGAAAGAATTCTTTCTTTGCCTACTGACTCAACTTTCTCTCCTCTTTATCCCACGGCAGACCCATAGGAAGTTCTGTGATCCGACTGATATGTTCTGGGGTGAGCTTGAGGCTTAGACCTCTGAATTTTACCGTGGCCAGTGTCTGAGATTTAGGCTTCAGGGCCTGCAAGAATTCTTCGGCCACTTCATCATCGTAACCCTGCAGCTTATCACAAAAAGGCATACATTGTGCTCTGGCGAAGAGCTCTACCACTTCCGGGTTTCTCCTTAGTTTAGTTGAATCAGTGGGTTACCGTCTTATAAACCCACCCGGCATGATGAACACGGTCGTTTTGAGTAAAGGTGGCAAATGCAAAAGAGATTTGGTCTATTAAGACAGAGCATGCACATAAAAAAAATTCAACACAGTCTACTTATACCGACATCCTGTAGAACGGTAGCATAGGCACAACAAACAACAATTCCACCAATATCTTGATGGCCCGACTGTGGACGATGGTCTTGCCACTTCTACTAACCAGTTACATGAAGAGTTCAGGGTTACCTCTTTAATTGGCCACCTTTTTCCGTGAGGCACCCTCTTTCCTGTAGATGACTGTGTTCCTGTAGACTGCGTTCCTCTAGACTGCGTTCCTGTAGACTGCGCTCCTGTAGAACTGCGTTCCTGTAGAACTGCGTTCCTGTAGAAGCAGTGCGCAATTCTCGGGGAGGACTGTAGTTGGCCTGCGCTCGAGGTGTGCTTTACCGGTGTTCTGGTAGCCAACAGCTTGGCGTATCAAAGTGCAGAGGAGATCATAATAGCCACCCGAGTTTGAAGTGTTGGATTATAAATGCATGTGCATGATCTAGCCGATTAGATTTTGAATCGGCGCAATCCATGGCGCGGGGGATGAGCTGTCCTCGCCGGACCGTTGGGCGACGTCATCCATCATTCGCCTGCGTATTCACTTGCTACCACATTCATTCCCACAGATTTGCCGCCGCCTTTTCCAGTTAAACTCATGTTTCTGACGAGAGTGTTCTCACGTGCGTGCAGTTCATTCTCTCTGTCGTGGCCGCCACCCAAACATCCAATTACACTTTAACTAGCCGACGTGGCCAGTCGACTGGCCATACAGCCGCTCAACCATTCAATTTTACGCTTTGCAAACAATTTCAATGTAAGATTCATGCGATTTGATGGAAGGAAGGGTTGAGACACTTACCTGCGTGGCTGCACACGATTTTTCCAGTTCTTGGACGATGGTGAGTGGATCTACCTGCTGCATGCGACTTACACAAACCCGGAGGTTTGTGGTTACAGGATGCCGACGATGGAGCGGATGTTTTGCTTGCATGCGCCCGCGTTTCATTTCAGATGGCGGTGTTGTGAATGGTATTCTCTCGAGCAGGTTGAACTGTTACCGGATTCCCGCGAGGTGTCTCGTAACATTCCTTTCTCCTTGGGAGCATGCTGCACGACAGAGGTTCTGGCGTTTCAATCACATTCCCAGAGCTCTTTGATGCCTGCGGTATGAGATCCAGCATTTGTTTAGCTTTGAAACTGGCTTTTCCCGCGAGAACTCATCGATCTTCTTTGTTGGTGCAGGGAACTTGGCCGCATGTCGACAAGGATGGTGGAGCAAGGTGACAACAACGTGCAAGGGTGCCAACAGAGGCTTGTATGCATCCAAACCACTCCATAGTCGCGAAATCTCTTTTTAAGATGAATTCTGGCCGTCCAAAACTCCTACAGGAAGTTTCCTGTAGAACACAGAGCTTCCTGTAGAAAGTTCGGCCTTCCTGTAGAAAGTCTGTACTTTCCTGTAGAAAATCTGCGCCTTCCTGTAGAAAGTCTGTACTTTCCTGTAGAAAATCCGCGCCTTCCTGTAGAAAGACTGCATCTTCCTGTAGAAAGACATCATATTCCTGTAGAAGATTCAAACCATGATAAAATTGGACATACCTTGAAAAAACATGGGTACTCTTGGAGGAGGTGCTGGTGAGGTTCCTTGATAGCATGATAAGGACCCTTGGCTGTGAGTTGAAGGGCTTCCTCCTCTTCATAGAGCATCTGCAACCTGCATGCAATTTTACCATATTTTGCTTATTGTTTTTTTTTTCTCTTTTTGCTTTTTTTTTTTGAAAGATAACAGGGGCGCCTCAAAGAGGTTTTCACCCGTGCCATCTGCCCTGAGCGCCTCAGAGAGGTTTTCACTCAAGGATCTTTTCGCCTTTTCTTCCTTTTTTTTTTATTTGAAAGACAATAGGGGCCCCTCAATGAGGTTTTCACCCCTACTACCTGCCTTGGGCGCCTCAGAGAGGTTTTCACCCAAGGATATTTATTTATTTTTCTTTTTTTTTCTGTTTTGTTTTTTTTTCTTTTTTTTCTTTTTTTTTTTCAGATATTTTTCTTCAGGGTATGCCAGAGGCAGAGGCAGAACCCTTCTCTATGACCAATACAGATTTCTCTATAGTCTTGATGAACTCTTGTCTTGAGATAGGTCTCCTGTAGATCTTCAAACGATGCCCATTGACAAGCATGGGAATGGCTTCCTCATCAATGGTTCGAATGAGGACAGATCCATTGTCATAGCATTTCTCCACTGTATATGGTCCTAGCCATCTGGTTCTCAGCTTCCCCTTGGAATCTTTGTATCTGGAGTCATACAACAAAGCCCAATCTCCCGGCTGGAATTGCTTGTCATGGAGATGTTGGTCATGCCACACCTTTCTCTGAAGTTGAACCACTTCTGAGTGAAGGAGGGCCTGCATTCGGTGCTCATCCAGGCCATTCAGCTGCAGCAGCCTTTCTTGTTGTGCATGGCTGAGATCTAGATCCAGCTGAGCTGCCATCCTCAAAGTGTTGTATTCAAACTCAATGGACAACAAAGCTCTCTTCCCATAGACCAGCTCATACGGTCTGAAGCCGGTGGTGGTCTTCCAAGTGGTGTTGTAAGCCCATGTGGCTTCAACCAGGCGATCTGCCCAGCCCTTTCTGCTGTTGCTCACCACTTTAGTCAAGATCCCCTCTAATGCTCTATTGGTGACTTCCACCTGCCCATTTGCTTGAGGGTGATAAGGGGTGGAAGTCCTATGCTTGATCTTGTGATGAGCTAGGAGATCTTCAACCAGGTTGGAGGTGAACAGGCTCCCTTGATTGGTGACCAGCTCTCTTGGATAGCCAAAATTATAGAAGATGTTCTCTCTTAGGAACTCGGCCACCTTTTCTTCTGTTGCTGCTTTGATTGCTTTGGTCTCGGCCCACTTTGTCAAATAGTCAGTACACACAATGATGTAAGTCCTTTGCCTCGAAGAGGGGTTGATTGGGCCCACAAAGTCCATGCCTCACTTCTCAAATGGCTCAAGAGTCACTTGAGGTTGGAGAGGCATCTCATCCCTTCGGGTCAGTTTCCCCATTCTTTGGCATTGGTCACACTGACTGACATATCTTCTGACATCTTGATGAAGTGTGGGCCAATAGTAGCCTGCCTGCAGGATCTTGAAGGCAGTTCTCTTTGCTGCAAAATGCCCTCCACAAGGCCCATCATGACAAGTGAGGAGGATATCAAAGACTTCCTCCTCCCTTACACAACGCCTTAAGATCTGATCGGGGCCAAGCTTGAACATATTGCCCCCGATCCAAGTGAATGAGGCACTTTTTCTGATGATTCTGCTCTTCTCTCTGGAAGATAGGTGTGGAGGGAACTGTGCTGAAACATGATAGATTGCTATATCAGCAAACCATGGAGAGAGTACTGAAATAGCAAACAGATGTTCATCAGGCATCTGGTCGTCCACTGTTCCATCCTCATCTGCAGACAAATCCAATCTAGATAAAAAGTCAGCAACTACATTTTCTCTACCTGGTTTGTCAACAATGGTTAAATCAAACTGCTGCAATAAAAGTAACCATCTAATAATACGAGCATTCACATCTGGTTTATTCATTAAATATCTAATAGCAGCATGGTCAGTATGTACAAAGGTCTGGTAACCAGTAATATAATGTCGGAACTTGTTCAATGCATGGACCACAACCAAGAATTCTTTCTCGGTTACAGTGTAATTCAGCTCAGCTTTGGACAAGTTTTTGCTAACAAAGTAAATGGCATATGGAAGTTTCTGCTCAACTTGCCCTAAAGCTGCACCTATGGCTTTGTTCGAGGCATCAGTGTGGATGTGGAAAGGTAGGGCCCAGTTTGGACCTCTCAGGATTGGGGCTGACACCAACTTGTCCTTTAATTCATTTAAAGCCCTCTGACAATCGTTAGTCCAATTAAACTCCACATCTTTTGCCAACAGGCCAAAAAATGGCGAGGCTAGTTTGCTGAAATCTTTAATGAATCTCCGGTAGTATCCTGCTAATCCCAAGAAACTCCGGACATCCCTGACCTTTTGAGGGGGTGGAACCCTCTTGATGAGAGCAATTTTGTTAGGATCCACCTGCAATCCTTGGCAAGAAATGGTATGGCCTAGCACGGTCCCTTCAGTCATTAGGAATCCACATTTCTCAGGACTAAGGGACAAGTTCATCTCGGTGCATTTGGTTAGGACTTTTCCCAGATTGGACAATGCTTCCTGGAAGTTGGCCCCATAAGGAGTAAAGTCATCCATATAGATCTCTACTGCATCATGGACCAGCTCCGAGAAGATGCTCAAGACAGCTCTCTGAAAGGTAGCAGGAGCATTGCATAACCCAAAGGGAAGGACTCGATAGGCAAAGGTACCCCAAGGACAAGTGAAGGTGGTCTTATCTTGGTCTTCCGGGCTGATTTGGATTTGGTTGTACCCGCTAAACCCATCCAGGAAAGAGAAGAACTTCTTTCTTGCTAGTCCATCCAACACTTGATCTATGAAAGGTAGAGAGAAATGGTCCTTCTTGGTAGCTTTGTTCAGTTCTCGGTAGTCCACACAGATTATCCATTTTCCATTTTTCTTGGGAACCAACACTAGAGGGGACACCCATTCACTATCTGAGATGGGGTAAATGAATCCGGCATCCAATAGTTTTTGCAATTCTTCCTTAACAATGTCCTTAAGGGCTGGATTCATTCTCCTCTGAGGTTGCCTAACCGGTTTACAATCCTCTTTGATGTATATATGATGGGTACAGACCGAAGTATGGACTCCTTTCATTTCCTTATAGCTCCAAGCGAAAGCATCAAGGTGGTTGGCCAACAGACTACACATCTCCTTCTCCTCGGAAGGAGATAGGGAGGAGCTGATCTTCAATGCTTTCTCAGGGCCGAACTCCACATTCTTGACTCTGGGAGTAACAGGGTTGGTTGTACAAAGATCCACTAAGGTGCTAGCTTGGGCATCCTCCACCAACTTCTCTAAGGGTAGTGCACTGGAAGGTGGATTCTGGATCAAGGTCTCGATCAAGCCATCCTCGGTTGGGGGGTCTTTTCTAGTGGTATCTAAGGTGCACAGAGGTGCTGAGTACACCTCGTCTTCCTCTCCTTCTTCCAACCAGAGTGGTAAGTCATGCTCTAAGGAGGGATGGGCAGGAGGGTATAGGACTAGCTACTTGGACATGGGACCATTTTTGATGGTCATGTTTCCTGCACGACAACTTATGTAAGCATCTGCAGTAGCTAACCAAGGCCTTCCCAAAATGAGAGGATATCCAGTAAGCTTGGCCTTTGGTTGCGGAACCAGGAAGTCTGCAGGGTATTCCCAAGAGTCAATAGAGACCAAGACATCCTCCACAATCCCTTCGGGAGTCACGGTGGAGCGATCTGCTAATTGCAGTACTGTCGAGGTCTTCCTCAAGGAACCCTGAAGATTAATCTTAAGCATGGTATCCCTGGTCATCACATTAATGGCGGCCCCCAGATCAATCAAGGTGTGAGGTATAATGGTGCCATTGATGTGAACATCTACTACATGACTCCCAAGATCTAGGTACTTTGGGCAGATGACTTGTCCTAACATAAGGTCAGACAATTTTCCTATGACATTTATAGTTGAGGCATCTTTCTTCTGTCTGCCTGGGTGTTTGAAACACTTCTCCTTAACCAGCTTGTTGTATATTGGCACATCCTTGATGGCTTGGAGAAGTGGTATTTTTACACACAACTGCTTGAGCTCACCCAAAAGCTCTTCCTCCTCTGGGTTGGGTTGTGTGGTGGCTGTTAGTCTCTCAGGAAAGGGTGGAATAGCCTTTGGTTCACTTTCCTATTTATCTTCCTCATCCTTTGGGGGAGGAGGTTGGCGATCTGGTAGAGTCTTTCCAGATCGAAGATTGATCTCCTGGATCTCCACAGCATAGGTAGGGCATGAGGTTTCCCCAGTGTATACCTGCTGGGCCTGTCTATTGTTGGGGTTCGGGTTCGGTTCAGCAGGCATTGGAGGCTGCCTTGGAGGAGCAGGAGGTAATGGCTGAGGTTGAACTGGTGGTGGAGGCAAGATGGCAGGAGGAGTGTTGTATTGGGGCCTCCACCCCGACTGAGGTGCATTCCATTGAGGCTGAGGCGGGGCATGTGAGTGATATGAATGAGAAGTAGGTTGAGTGGGGTACTGAGGTGGATAAGACCATGGAGGAGGCATGGACCATGAAGGATGAGCAGGGGGACCCCAGGAAGGCATAGGAGTCGATTGGTTGGGGCTGTAATAAGCTTGAGATGCCCCTTGCATCCCCTGCTGGAAAGGTCTAGATCCCTATGGCCTCCTTTGGTTGAGGTAATAGAGAGGCTCTGTGGGAGCTTCTGTCCCCTAGTACATGGCTTTGAACCCAGGTAAGGTTGGACACTGATTTGTGGGATGGTCCTCCTCACAAACGAAACACACTTCAACCGAATGCAATGGACATTTGTTCTTAGGGTGTCTCCTTGTGCACCTAGGGCAGAAGACAGCCAAGGCTCTCTCAACCTCTTCTTTCTTTTGTTGAATCCTGAATGTGTCAAGCTGCATGGCAATGGTTTGTCTCACCTCACTCTTAAGATCTTCTAATTGATTAGCAAGCTCATGTTTGGAGAAAGGGACACTAGTTGAGAGGTGGTTTCCTCTACCTCGTTTCCGAGCTGCCCTGGAGTGGTTTCTAAACACTGTCTTGATGTCCTCATAAGGCAGTTGGTAAATGTCCCCCCCAGCTAACATGTGAAGGGTATCTAAGAGGTCTTCAAGGACTCCTCGGAGCAGGACCAACTTGAGGGATTCAGGGTCAAGTGTGCACCTGGCCCGCTTATAGATTAGTTGGAACCTCTCCTCATAATCCTCTAAGGACTCATCATTTCCCATGGGCATCTGAAAGATTTCCCCTTTTGTTTCCTTGGACCTACAGTAATCCCGGTACTTGGTGTTGAAAGCTTGTTGCATCTGAGCCCAAGTGGTGATACTATTCCCAGGTAAGCCCATGAACCAGCGTAGTGCTGCATCCTTGAGAGTGGAAGGGAAAAGTTTCAACTTTTGCTCATCTTCAGTATAGTCATAGGTTCTACAAAGGACAACAAACTCAAACAGGAAGGTATCTGGATCTTTAGTGGTCATCCCATGGAAGTGAGGTAGGGCGGAGGGGCTAATGTTCTTCATTTTCATATCTCCATTGGTCTCTCGGATGGGGAAGGCACCTTCTATTCTCTCATCTTCTCTTCTATTGTCAGCCATAGCTTCAGATGGATTGGTCTCTAACTCTTCTTCTACTATAGGGTCTTTGGATATCTCAGGTTGTTCACCTATAGGTTCTTCTGGGTCACTGTCACCAAAGAAGAGAGAAGGGTGACTCAGTGATGTGGTGGGGGTGTTTGGTAGGAATTTGCCTGATCTATCTCGGTTCCTACGAGGCATGAAATGGAAAAGACTTTCTTTTTCTTTTTGATTGCTTTTGCTTTGCTTTTCTTTTGGTACCTGCAAAACTGAGACAGATTGATCTACAACTAACTATGAAAGATGCAAAATTAACTGAAAGCAGGAAAGGACTAATCTACGTTGCTCAAAGGAAATTGCAAGAATGGAAATGCTAGTCTACACTTGCAGAAAGGAAATGTTAACCTAGGAAAGCAGGAAATGCTAATCTATGAAAGTAGGAAATGCTAATCTACTTTTGCAGAATGGAAATGAAGTAAACTACTTAGCAGAAGGCAAGCGTAAGGAAGTAGAAGAAAAGCAAGAATTACTAATACTCTGACGCTTTCCCGGCAACGGCGCCAAAAATATGGTGGGCTCCAGTATTGTAGCAATAATGCTACAACTCCTAGAGCTTCTTGTCTCTTAATTTTATCAACCCGGTAGTTCGTACACACTTGGAAGCGACGGTGCTGTATGCACAAGTACTAGCTCTTGTCGCAGCTGTCACTTGGTCAGCTGGCACAAGTCTGCTAGGGCTCAAGCCAACTTCTATAGGCTCACAGAAGAAGCTTTATGAATGATGGACGAAAGCTAACTCAAAGGAGACTAGTCTAATTGCAGAAGGAAACCGAAGACCAATAAAGCATGGAAACCCTAGTAAACCCTAATTTGACTAGCTAGACCCTAACTATGAAAAACTGTGAATGAAACAACTACCAACAATGCCATTACTTACAGTGAACTGAAATACATGCATCTAAGCTACTTGCATCTGAAAAGACATGTTTTTGTATTTTCTCATTAAGTGGTTGGATTTATTGTGATGATGCTTTTGATTAGGGTTTGGTTGTGCAGGAGCGGTTGGAATGGAAGGAAAGCATGGGCAAGGTCAGGATGGCTAGGGGAGGTCCCAGAGGGTCTCCAGCATCAGTCCACAGAAGCCTACCACGTTCGGATGCTCAGCAATCGAGTTTGCAGGTTTCTACAGGAAGTCTGCAAGGGATCCTACAGGAAACTCAGGGGTTTCTACAGGAAGTCTATGCAATTCTACAGGATGTTTGGCCGTGGAGGTTTTGGGAGATGGTGAAGTGTTGGAGTGGTTTGGGATGGTAGGTGAGATGGATATGGAGCTGGTGATGGATCAGGAGCAGAAAGATCAGAGGGAGGAAGAGTGCATGCAGAGGTTTGATGATTGGGAGGATGGGATCAACGAAAGTGTAAGTAAATGGAGCTAAGTGAATAATGGATGAGTTGGAGGGTAAATGAGCTAGACAGAGGCCGAGTAGGGCTTGAGGAGAGATCACGAAGAAGAATAAGAAAGTGGAGTGATAAGGAGCAGCGTAAATGAAAAAATGACTTATGCACCAAAACGAGAAATTCATTAACCTATGATAACTGTGCCATGAAACCTATCAACAGCAATGGAGAACCAAGAAATGAAACTTATGCGTGGAAGTGGAATGTAGAAGTATGCTTCAATGTCAAAAATGCATGGATGGATCTTCAACGAAAATGTCTATGTTGCAGCTTGCATGGAAGTGAGAAGAACTGCGTTTCTTTTTGGTGGTTGGTTATGGACTGCACCCCAATCCCTAACAGAGATGGCAGTGAGCCTTTACAACCTTTTTGCTGGAGCTCCAATAGTTTATAACTATCCTCTTATCGAATCTAAGAAACTGAAACAAATTCACCATAAACTAATCCTATCTAAGCTCATGAAAAAGACTAAATTAACAAACTGTAAACTCGAATTGCAAGTTAAAGTAAAAACTCAAAGTGCTGGAACGAAATGCAACAACATTACAACACCGAGGAGATCTATTGCTCTCAGGTTGGGCCCTAACCTGAGAGCTATAGCTCCCTTAGAAACTCAGAATGAGATCAAAATCTGCCTGCCTTTATTCATAAACAAAAATCTAATGACATGCCAAAATGGCTTACAAAAGGAACAAAAACCGAGCTGTAGCTCGTACTTCCAAATTACAAGAGTAATGCCAAGGTTCAAAAAGCTTCTATCCAAGGCTACGGCCTCAGTATTTATGCAAAATGATCATCCAACAGGTGTCCTTGATTTTAGGAGCTCGGCTGTCCAACTGAAGCTTAAACTGCTGATCCTGTAGGACAGTCATAACTGTTGTTCCTGTAGAATAGTTATAACTGCTGTTCCTGTAGAACAGCTGGCTGCTTCTAATCTCGGTGGGGAGATGGATTGGAGCTCAGAGCTATGGTGGGAATCACGAGGAAGGTCCCCAAGGCTGTGGACATCCTCTCCTAAAAACCAGCAGTGCCACCTCATTGTCTCTTTGTCTCCTTTTTCGTGATCTTTTCTCCCTTTTAATGCCAAAAACCTAAAATCATCATGAATTAGTCACGTGGATAGAATGCATACCCTTCTTCCTACAAACAACACGAATAAACCAAGAAATGAATGCATAAGCAATAAAAAATGAATGGTTTGAGGAGAGCAAGTAGGCCAAATCAGCCCAAATTGTACCAAAAATTGGGGCTCATCAATGGGCGCGGGGTCCCCTAAGGGAAGTTTTGCGGCTTAAAGCCCAGATTTTGGCTAAAAATTGTAAATCCAATGTAAAGACTCCGCATTTTGTGGGTGCGGAGCGCGAAGTTGTAAATGAGTCATAAGGTTTTCCGCCCTCAATTTTGTAATGTAATGTTGGCTTTAGAGATCTACCCATGGTCTACGGACCATGGGATTGTATAAATAGAGCGAGGCTCTAAATAATAGAGGAAGAAGAGAATAGAATCCAATTTAAGAAGTGATCATTGAATAGAAGTATAGCGGAAGATCTAAGTGTAGAGTTGAGTCTTTGGGTCATAGTGTAGGAGAAGGCTCTACAGCTGAGTGTGCAGAGGCCTAGAAGTCCGCAGCTGAGTGTGCGGACCCCTGCAGCTGAGTGCGCAGAGGCCTAGAAGTCTGCAGCTGAGTGTGCGGACCCCTGCAGCTGAGTACACAGGGTGAGTTGAGTATGTAACTATTGAAGCATTAATAAAGAGAAGTTTTACAACAATTACGTGTATTTATTTCCTATTTCCTGTATCGAATATATTGGGTATAAATTGAATTTTTATTGTTTATATGGTGCGCGAACATATATAACTGTGTTTATTAAGTAAATGTGAGATAATGTATCTATTTATGCGAAGTTAAATAACAATTGTAAGAAGATAAGTAAGATACGCAGTGTAACTTGGGGAAATAGCGCATATCACTGCCCTAACAGCGCGAAAGCATATCAGCTCCTAGTTAGGGCTGCACAAAAGCCGATCCTAACAGATCGCGAAGGTCAGGATAGTACGCGAAGTGATCTGCGTGAAGGTAGGCACAGTTGGACTAAATTTACCCCTTAGACATCTCCAGGGTGTGGAAACTTGGTTCTAGCATCCCCCCATATTACTTCGGGTGAGACTTCTTTCTGCGCACCGCGAGCTGATGCCGAAAGGGCCAGTAGTGTAGGGATTTGTTTGGCTAATTAACTCTGAACCCGGGTCAAGCCCCCTCAAGCCAAAAACCGAGAATATTAATTGTTGATGGTTAAGATTAAATCCTGACAGTTTCGGCTTGTGGTTACTGCTGCGGTATTTATCAAATGCGGTGGTTTCAATGGGTAGTTACTGCCACGGAGGTGGACTAGGGTCTATCCCCCTCCCCACCTTCCCACGGTCCCATGGTGCGGGGGTGGTCAGGGGCTAGGTGGTAGCCTAGGCCTCATGCCCAAATGCACCATGCATATACCACTTAAACACACCTCCGCCAACAATAAAACACGTACTACCCTTGGTCTATTGGTAAGAAGTTCGGCTAGTTTGGTGGAGCTCAACAGATCAATTCCCATGGAGGTTAATTCGACTTGCCCCAAAAAATTTAGTGCCCACAGAGGTGCCACATGGTGGCCTCTGGTTGCTCCACATCACCAACACCATCACCCAATGAAAATTCGCAAACACAGCACCATTAGGAACCTGAAAAGTGGCACAATGTCATTGACCCTTTATGAAGCCTAGTCATATGCCAATTCAGCAGGCTTAGCAAGCTTGCCATGTTAGCAGTAAGACTGTTGACTGGGTAGACTTGCACAAAATTTTGCTTATTTCCCAAAATGATCAGAACACGATAACATTTTCATACAATGTCCGTTTGATGTGTTGTTTGCATCGTTGGAATCATGGCGACGAGCACTACGCAATGGTGCTATCAACAAGGAATTTTGAGATAGTGTAATTTTGAGCCTTTTAGGATCCATTTGGATCAACTACACTGGCCTTTCATATATGGAATTTAGTGGTACCTATTATTATATCCAGTGTCAACGTTTTCGTAAAGTTTCACCAACTATGAGTTTCAATACAGAACTGGATAACAAAGTTGACTAGAGCCCATCCTGCTGAAGCATACATACAAAAAATTACCATTATAGTCCTTTCATCTATGAAGTCTCTACCTCTACTTATTAGTGTTCCTCAATTCCAACTTCTCAATTAACGTAGCTAATGTTATCATGGATCAATACAAATGAGGTTTAACCAGGCACTTTCAATACAAAATCACGGTTAACAAAGTTAACTATTTCTTATCATGCTAAAACAACATATTGAATGTTCCTGTAATTCCCTTTTCAATGGGGGAAAGTCTAGCTATGCATATTCATGCTCTTCAATATTAGATTTCTTGGTAAATTTAAAACCATAGGAATCAATACAGATAGGATTAACAACTAACTAGAGCCAATGATGTTAAAACATAGTAGGCCAACCATCCCTAATAATATATGAATATAATTGAGACCAAATTGTCCTAATTTAAAACATCTCCCATTTTTTTGCAAAATTGATAGTAAAATTTATTCTTCATGCATCATTCAGAACAAACAGAAACTCAAGGAATTGTGTGAAATTTATAGAAAGGAGACTTGTTATGCCTCAAACTTACTATAACAAATTCCCAAAATTTTGTTAGTGTTAGTTCATGCAATCCTTTGGGCATAGAGGAAGTAAGAAATCCCAAGAAAAACATACTAAATTCCAAATGCTGGATTTAATTCCCTTCTGTACAAAAATCAAGATGCAAATGATAACAACCAAATGAAAAAATCATTTCAATCATTGTTTCTCCTCTAACTGAATCTACTCATACCTAAGTGGCCTTTCAGAAGACTAATTGGAAATTTTAAAGGAGACAACCTCATCAAAGCATGAGAATGAAATGAACATCAACCTGTAAGCCCCTTCAAGATCTAAGTACTTATGTCCCAATGACCACCCACTGCCTAAAGAATCAGAACCATTACGTTTAACTACTCCACCTGCCTCCATTGCTGCTTTCAATTGAGTTTCACCTTGTCTCTGTGCCTCTTCAGTGGCTGCACCTTGTCTCCAAAGCTCCCAATTCTTCTCCCTTCCATGCCAGACACTCATCCATAATATTTTTTTCTTTATTCTATTTGTTTCTCACCTCATACATCTTAATAACCTCTCAAAAACCCCATTTCCTCCCAAACTATAATAGTTTGAATGGGACTGAAGTGGTGGCATTTCCACTCTAAGTGGCCAATATTTGGCTATGTTATAGATGGTTTCACTGCTGAGACACATAAAGGAATCAACGCCAGACTACTTAGGGAATACTACTAATAAGCATAATGCCCAGGAGGCGGAGGAGAAGGGAAAGGGGAAAATTGAAGCAAAAGGCGAACGAAAAGTGAAGGCAAATGGGAAGGAAAGAAGAGGAATGTGAATAGATGGTGGTGTCTAGATAATTGCTATGGGTTCATGAATCGGGTTTGGTTACTGGTGTCAATGTTGTCTAACCTCATTTATGCCTTTGAAAGTAGAAAACTGGCTGGTTTGATTTTTTTGGAGCTTTCGGTGTGGCAAGGACGATGATTCTTGTAAAGGTGGAAGGGGTTGAAGGCCCAAAACTGAAAATCATTTCAAGAATGCTGATAAATAATATTTTATTCACGAGGGAGACTTGTCAACGAGGGATTCACATATTTACTTCCACGTACTGAAGAAATTTTCTGAGATTTCTTATGGAGAATACTATCTGCTAGATCCTTTTCCTCGTGTCCTTTCCTTTCAAGCCTATGGTGCTTGCCAACTTCTTTATGATCTGCAGGATCCTTCTCCTCAGGTCCTTTCTTTTCGAGCCTGTGGTGCTTTCCAGTGTTTTTATGATCTAGAAAGCAAGCTGTGATGTCTAGATTGTCAATAATTCATCGTAACACATTTATTCTGGAAGTCGTTGGTTGTGAAAAGTCGGACATCATAAAAATCGTTCGAACATAGAGTGTTAGTGCCACTTTTCCTGAAATGTTGCAACTGAAAACAACTGGTGTAATAGAATTGATGCACAACTATTAGCACAAAGATCTATTCATGTCAGCCAGAAAAGAGAAAGAGACGAAATTGGGAGAAGCTCTGATTCAAAAGAAAAACTTATCAGCCTAAATATAATGGGTTCATGGAAGTAACCTAAGAGGGGCCACCAATAATCCTTCAACCCATAAATCTTGACTTGTAATTCAGTATTATCAAATTGAACAATGTTGTTGAGCTAGATGCTTAGCGAAGTGAGAGTGTCTATCATTATCCTATTTAAAAATTCTTATTAAACTTTTTTTTAAATATATTTTACTTTTAAACATAAGACAATCACATAGAAGAAAGCAGTCACAATATAAAAATTGCATAAGCTGATCTTTGTATTTTGCAGGTGGGAATTTAAAGAAATATAATATGCCATTAAGTTTGAACAATATTTTTTTGACTGAAGTTACAGATATTTTATTAAAAAAATTTCTTTTTAACTTATTTAATATTTCAAAAATAAATTAAAATTTCAATATGAAAATTTCATATATTTATATTATATAAATAAAAATTGATTTCAGAATTTTTAATTTTATAATCTTTTAAAAATAATCTAATCAAAACAATTGACTTCGTGAAAAATTTGAAAGAAAAATAAATAAATTTTATAGTTACTCATTTTCCTCCCTATTCAATAATTGCCCTGTTGTCTAAAGTATGAAAAGATATTAATGAGTTTCTTGGTCATCATATTAAGAGTGACTAGAGGTATATACTAGCACAACCACATTAAAAGTATTAATGTGGTTGATATAAGTCGAAGGCTTCATTTGTATATACCATTTGTATTTACCCCAAAAATACTATTGCAATAAAAACATTATTATTATTATTATTATTGTTAATAATTATTTCTTTATAATTATAATTATTTAATTTGAAATTATGTAATATAAATATGAACCCGTAGATTAATAAACTCTAGGGATTGATATTATAAACCTAAGAGAATAATAAACCCAAGGGGTTAATACTAAAACTCTAGGGGATTATAAACTTAATAGAATAATATTAACCCAAGGGATTATTACTAAAAACCCTAGGGTTTATGTTCCCTTGTTTCATAATATTAATCCATTGGGTTTATAATATCAATCGCTTGGGTATAGTAATGCAAGTGTTCATATTAGTAGGGTATAATATTATTCATAGGTTTATAATATTAATCCATTAGGTTCAATATAAAACATGGTAAACCAAGGGTTTATATACCTTGGATTTATAATATTAGTCTCTTGGGTTTAATAATATTAGTCCCATGGGTTTATAATACCTTGGGGTTTTAGTATCAACCTTTGGGTTTATTATTCCCTTGGGTTTATAATATCAATCCCTACGGTTTACTAATGTAAGGGTTCATATTCCTAGGGTTTAATATTAAAACCCCAAGGGATTATGACCAGAGGTAATAATATTAACCCAAGGGATTAAAACTAAAACCCAATGAATTATTAACCCAATGGAATAATATTAAACCCTAGGGTTTAATATTATAAGCCCAAAGTATATAAAGCCTAAGAAAAGTATTATAAACTCTAAAATAAACAGGTTTTACCATGGTTGACAATGGTTTATTTTCATTTTGAGAAAATCCTTCTCACAATGTGATGTTGGACCATGGTTGACCATGGTCAACCATCTTTATTCTAGGGTTTATAATATTTATCTTATGGTTTATATACCTCGGGTTTATAATATTAATTCATTTTGGTTTATAATCCCTTAGTTTTAATACTAAAAATCCAAGGAATTATAAACCTTAGGGAAGAATATTAAAACCCTAGGGAATAATATTAAACCCTGGGGATTAATATTAATTACAAATCGTATAAATAATATTATACCATTGGGTTTTTAGTATTAAACTAAGTGGCTATAAACCCAAAGGAATAAAATTAAACCCACAGAATTGTTATTATAAACACAAGGTATATAAGCCCTAAGTTATTTAATACCCTCGAATAAAGATGGTTGGCCATAGTCAACCATGGCCCAACGTCGCATTGTGACAATGCTTGTCTCAAAATGAAAATCAATTATTTTCAACCATAGTCAACCATGTTTATTTTAGGGTTTAGAATATTTATCTAAGGGTTTATAATATTAATCCCTAGGGTTTAATATTATTCTCTTGTGTTTATAATTCCTTGGGTTTTTAATATTAATCCCATGGGTTTATTATCCCTTTAGTTAATATTAATCCCTTGGGGTTTTAGTATTATACCCTACGAATATGAACCCTTATATTAATAGAACCAATGGATTGATATTATAAACCCAAGGGAATAATAAACCCAACAGGTTAATAGTAAATCTCCAAGGTATATAAATTGAAGTGACTAATATTATTAAACCCAAGGGGCTAATATTATAAATCCAATGTATATAAACCCTTGGTTGGTCATGATTTATATTAAACCTAAGGGATTGATATTATAAATCTATGAATAATATTATACCCTAGGAATATGAAACCTTAGATGAATATATCCAAGGGATTGATATTACATCCTAAGGGATTAATACTAAAAACCCAAGGGAATATAAACCCTAGGGTTAATAATATTAATGCATTGGGTTTATTATCCCTTGGGTTAATATTATTCGCTTGGGTTTATAATCCCTTGGGGTTTTATTATTAACCCCTTTCATTTATTATTAACCCCCTTGGGTTTATAATATCAATCCATTGGGTTTATAATAAAAATATTATAAACCCTTGGACGATGGTTGACCATAGTTGACCATGATTGATTTCAAATCATGAGAAACTTTGTCACAATGCGACAATGGACCATCTTTGATTCTCATATTCAGAAAATATTTTTCATAATGCAACGTTGGACCATGATTGGATTTATAAAACATGGTAGATAATGTTTGGCCATGGTTGACCATAGTTGACCATGATTGACATTATAAACCCAAGGGAATATTAAACCCTGGGGATCAATACTAAAGACCCAAAGTACTATAAACCAAAGGGAATAAAATTAAACCCTCGGAATATGAACCCTTAGATCAATAAACACAAGGTATTGATATTCTAAACCCAAGGGATAAAAATTATAAACCCAAGGTATATAAACCCTAAGATAAATATTATAAACACTAAAATAAACATGGTTGAACATGGTTAATTTCCATATTGAGACAATCCTTATCACAATGTGATGTTGGACCATGGTTGACCATGGTTGACCATGATTAACCGTGATTGATTTTCGTATCGATACAATCCTTGTCACAACGTGATGTCGGACGATGCTTGACCATGGTTGATTTCCATATTGAGACAATCTTTGTCACAATGTGACATTCGACCATGGTTGGCTATGGTTGACCATGATTAATATTATAAACCAAAGGTAATAATAAAACCAAGGGATTGATATTATAAACCTAAGGGATTAATACTAAAACCCCAAGGGATTATGAACCCAAGGAAATAATATTAAACCCAAGGTACAAATATTATAAACCCAAGGTATATAAATCCTAAGATAAATATTATAAACACTAAAATAAGCATGCTTGAACATGGTTGATTTTCATATTGAGACAATCCTTATCACAATACGACATTGGAGCATGGTTGACCATGGTTAATTTACATATCGAGACATTCTTTGTCACAATGCAACGTTGGACCATGGTTGATTTTCATATCGGGACAATATTTGTCATAATGCGACGTTCGACCATGGTTGAGCATGATTGCCCATGATTGTCCTTGATTTTCATGTGGAGACATTTTTTGTCACAATGCGACGTTGGACCATGGTTGGTCGTGGTTGACCATGGCTGGCTATGATTGACCATGATTAATCATGATTGATAATATAAACCCAATCGAATCAGAGAAAGTAGGGCACTAATCTACAAAACTTCTATTCACTCAATAATACTTAATTGGAATAGCTAACGATAGGATGTGTAAGTTTATTCAAAAACATTTCTTTGGAAATATTTGTGTAGTTCTCTAACCGAAGAAATGTTTGTGTAGTTCTCTAACGGGGTGTGTTGAACAGAGCAATGAAATTGTGTGTAGAACAGAGGAGCAAAGGGATTAATACTAAAACCCAAAGGGATTATGAACCAAATGGAATAATATTAAACCCAAGGGACAAATATTAAAAACCTAAGGTATATAAACCCTAAGATAAATATTATAAACACATGGTTGACCATGGTTGATTTTCATATTGAGACAATTCTTATCACAATACGACATTAGACCATGGATGATTTACATATCGAGACAATCTTTGTCACAATGTGACGTTAGACCATGGTTGACCATGATTGACTACGGTTGATTTTCATATTAACCATGAATGACCATGGTTGACCATGATTGAACATGGTTGACCATGGACGTTGATGGTTGATGATGGTTGAACATGGTTGATTTTCATTGAGACAATCTTTGTCAAAATGTGACTTTGCACCATGTTTGACTATGGTTGACCATGAATATAAAGCTAAGGGATTTATACTAAATCCTAAGATTAATATTATAAACCCTATGAATACTATTATACCCTAGTAATATAAGCATTTAGTTTAATAAACCCAAGGGATTGATACTAAAAAACCACAGGGTTTAATATTTTAAACCGAACGTATATAAATCATAAAATAAATATTATGAACCCTAAAATAAACATGGTTGACCATCGTAGACCATGGCTTCTTTTCATATTGATACAATCTTTGTCATAATGTGATGTTGGACCATTGTTGACCATGATTTTCCATGTTGATTTTCATATTGAAACAATATTTCTCACTGGTTGACCATGATTGAACATGGCTGATGATGGTTGACAATGGTTGACCATGGTTGATTTTCATATTGAGACAATCTTTGTCACAATGTGACGTTGGACAATGGTTGATCACGGTTGATTTTCAAATTGAGACAATCTTTGTCACAATGCGACATTGGACCATGGTTGACCGTGGATGATAATGTTTGATTTTCATATTGAGACAATCTTTGTCATAATGTGACACTGGACCATAAGATTAGTATTATAAAACATATGGATAATGTTATACCCTAGGAATATGAACCCTTAGATTAATAAGCACAAGGAATTGATATTATAAACCAATGGATTAATGCTAAAAAACCAAGGGATTATAAACCCAACTAAATTAAATATTAAACCCAAGGGATTAATATTATAAACCTAAGGTATATAAACCCTAAGATAAATACTATAAACTCTAAAATAAACATGGTTGACCATGGTTTATTTTCATATTGAGACAATCTTTGTCAGAAGGACACGTTGGACCATGGTTGACCATGATTGATTTTCATATTGAGACAACTTTTGTCACAATGCGGTGTTGGACCATGGTTGAGCATGAATAATTTCATATCGAGACAATCTTTGTCAGAATGTGACGTTGGACTATGGTTGGTTCTCATATTAAGAGAATATTTGTCATAATTTGATGATGGAGCATGGTTAACCATGATTATAAACCCAAGGGATTTATATTAAACCCAACTATTAATATTATAAGCCCTATGAATAATATTATACTTTAGGAAATTGAATCCTTAGATTAATAAACTCAAGGGATTGATATTAAAATCCCAAGGGATTAATACTAAAAAACTAAGGAAATAATATTAAACCCAAAGGATTAATATTATAAACCCTAAAGAAACATGCTTGACCATCGTTTACCATAAGTTATTTTCATATTGAGACAGTCTTTGTCACAATTCGACATTTGACCATGGATGATCATGATTCACCATAATTGACCGTGGTCGACCATGTTAGACCAATGTTGACCATGATTCACCATCATTGATCATGGTTGATTTTCATATAGATAAAATCCTATGATAAACCCTAAGAAAAATATTATAAACGACGGTACCTCCATCGGGGTCAATATAGCGAAGCCTTTCACTAAAAATATATTAGATTATATAATTTATTAGATAATAGTGATAAGAGATTAGAATTCTAAAAAAATATTAATAATAACAAAATGGAAGTGTCTATAGAGGCAGAGGAATTTTTTGGATGGTCAAAAGTGGTAGGAATGCGGGCAAAAAAATTCAAAAATTCTTATACAAGCAGTGTTTGAATCATGTTTTTGATGGTGGAAGTAGATTCAGCACCATCAAAAACCTATGAAAGACCCAAAACTTTGATATTTGACAGCTCTAAATTGGATTTACAAAAATCCCTACTGGATTTTATCAAAATCTTGCCAAAATTTCCACAATTTTCAAAAAAAAAATTCTATTTAAACCATGGACTAATAAAATTAGAAATACTAAAAATTTAAAAAAATACTTATTTTTTTAGTATTTTGAGTTTTTTTTAATATATAAATAATAAATGTCATATCCGTTCATACGTCAATATCCATTAAAACATTGAGCGAAAAATATGCAAAGGTTTAAAATATAAAATAGTAATTGCTTGCGCCCAGATTCTTTTGACTCTCTTCAATTGATCACTTTGGTCAATAAAACGCCTGAAAGGATATAGTAATTTAAATAAAATGTCACCTATAGTTTGCTTTTGACGGTTTGTCTATCCTTTATAATAATTTAAATAAAATGTCCCTCATAGTTTGCTTTTGAGAGTTTGTTTATCCTTTATAATAATTTAAATAAAATGTCGCTCATAGTTTGCTTTTGAGAGTTTGTCTATCCTTTATAATAATTTAAATAAAATGTCACTCATAGTTTGCTTTTGACCGTTTGTCTATCCTTCACCTTACATGAACCTAATTCGTTACGCGCACAACCTCGAGTTATTAGGGAATGCAACAACCCCGGATTTTACGGACATTATCAAATAAATAAATAAACAATTATTTATCTACTCAGTGTGCGTTTTAATAGGGAAAATTAATGGTTTTGAAAGTTATTTTAAAAAATTTAATTGGAGTGGTGGGGTGAATATGAATCACAAAAAACATGTTATATCATTTAAATTATAATTATAAGATATGATTAATTTTTTAAAAAGGTAATTGATTTATTTGTAATATTTATGAAATAGTTGTATTTGATGTAATAGTAATAATTTATTAAAAGTGTTTTTAAAATTTAATATTATGTTAAAAAAATTATTAAATTTTTTTATTATGTTAGAAAAAAATTAATTAATTTTTCATATAGGGTGGGAAAATCTATCATAATTTAATTGTCAAATTAGCAATGAGGACAGCCATCTCTAACCGCTCACTTGTAAATGCAAGCTAACTCATTACCATCATTCAAAGAAAACCATTATGTGATCTATAAAAAAACATGCTTTCACACTTATTAAATATTTATGAATCCTTAACCTATTTCTTTATCTTCAATAAAAACGAGCTCCTCACCAAAGAAAAACAGTTTTAGAGAGGCTTCTTACTTTAAAATTCTGAAAATTATATTCTGAATAACGTAAATATCCTAATTTTTTTTGGGTAGGAATATTGCATTGGTCATTGAGTTAAACAATGTGTGCGTTGTAGCATTGCATTTTCTTGTAAGGTTGCAGACCATTATGGTGTATTAATTCATATCTTTGGCAGGAGATAGGACCGGAGATAATGGTATGTTAAAATTTAATTATTTTAAGCTTTGGCCACATGGTAATTGACTTGTTCTGATTTCAGCACCTTCCCTGAAGGTACCTATGCTTGTCGTCAGATCACATACTGCAGAAGAGACTCTATTTAAAATGAACCATTTCTCTCTTTGAAGAGAGGCAGACAGTAGAAACTCTCTCTCGTTACATAGTTGAGTGCTCCCTCTGTTTCGTTCACTCTGCTTTGTTTCGCAAGAGGCAGACTTACGTCGGTGCCATGAATTGATTGAATTAATTCTGTCACATCAGATAGCAGCTTACGGATTTATTCTTCTTTCCCAGAGGTAATAATTTCCTTTATAGTCTGTAAGTGGATAAATTTTGTTACACATTTCTACACTTTATGAAAGTATTTTGTCTGCCGTTGATGTTTTCATGCATAGTACAAAAGCCTGACAAAAGGAATTATGTCCTTCCTGCTTTGGCATACTTTTTACATTATACTTGTTCAGTCAATACAAAATATCGCTTCGCTGTGTCGATTGCTGTATATTTAATAGCGGATTTGTATCGCCTCCATTTTCTGTGTCATCACTTGTTTTAGTATTTAGTATAATTATCATGGTGTGTGAGAAAGGGGACCTCTGTGCTTTGGTTCTCCTGTTTCATATCCTATCTTTAATCTCCCTTGCACAGTCCAACGGAAGTTATAGTACAGGTTTCTCTTTCCCATCATTCGGCAACGACAACAGAAATCAGTTGATATACATGGGAAATGCTTCCTATAATTCTTCAGCTGCTTACATCGATCTTACCCCATCGCCAAATGGTAGATCTATGGATCAATATTCTCAGTTGGAGAACTGCATTGGAAGAGTTCTCTACCGTCAACCGATCACCATGTGGCCAGCCACATTTACAACCACCTTCACCATGCTCGTCCGCCGCATCAACAGTCCCGCCACGCAGGAGAATCTCAATGGCGATGGTCTGGCCTTCGTCATTGTCCCCAGCGATAAAACCTTTCTCCCAGATAGTATGGGAATACTGCTTGGCTTATTTTCCCAATCAGCTTACGAAAACACAACGAGTCAACTGGCCATTGAATTTGACACCTTCAAGAACGAATTCGATCCAGACGACAATCATGTCGGCATAGACGTCAAGAGCATAATATCCGACCTGACCGCCAGTCTGGGAGAACACAGCATCAACATCAAGTCAGGGCGGCCGATAAGGGTTCGAATCCATTATGATGGCTGGAACAAAACCCTGCAAATATACGCTACCTATGCAGATCGACCAATTACGTACGCAAGCATCCTGAACCGCACAATCGAGCTGTCAAGAACCGTTCCGCGATCAGCCTATGTTGGATTCTCCGCGGCAACGGGGGGTTCTTACGAGATTCAACGTATCTTGGACTGGAATTTCAGTTCGACGACGTTGCCCGACACCTCTCTGAACATAGCCCCTGTCAGCGCGCCGAGGTTGACCGAAGGATCGACCAGCAGGCGCCTCAAGCTCGGCTTGTTTCTTGGTTCCATCGCCACCGTGAGCGTGTTGTTGGGGTTCTTGGTGTGGTTCGTCCGTAGAACTATGAGAGGGAGAAAAGGTTCCGGGCAGAGCTCACACTGGCAGTCCAGCGTGGATCTAACGATCATGGACAGCGAACTGGCGAATTCACCCTACGGCCCGCACCGGTTCTCTTACAAACGTCTTTCGGTCGCGACAAAGAACTTCAGCGCGTCGGAACTGCTGGGAACCGGTGGCTTTGGGAGCGTTTACAGGGGAACACTAGCAGGCCGACGTGGGGCTAAGGCAAACGTGGCGGTGAAGAGAGTCTCTGCCGGGTCGCGACAGGGTAAACGGGAATTCATGTCGGAGATTAACACCATAGGTCGACTTCGACACAGGAACCTGGTGCGGCTTCAGGGGTGGTGCCATGAACGTGACGAGCTTCTGCTCGTCTACGACTACATGCCCAACGGGAGCCTCGACAGGTTCATCTTCAGACAACCGGAGGAACAACATCAAAATAAGAATCATCACCCTTTGAATTGGGCGCGGAGGCACCGAATCTTATGCGGGCTGGCTTCGTCGTTGCTTTACCTTCACGAAGAATGGGAGCAGAAAGTCGTCCACCGAGACGTTAAGCCTAGCAATGTTATGCTCGACGAGGACTTCAATGCCCGTCTGGGTGA
Source organism: Pinus tabuliformis (assembly GCA_031772625.1). Lineage (NCBI taxonomy): Eukaryota > Viridiplantae > Streptophyta > Pinopsida > Pinales > Pinaceae > Pinus > Pinus tabuliformis. The sequence continues at coordinate 1,229,772,714 of CM062804.1, forward strand.
CTTTGGCCTCGCCCGTCTTATTGAACACGATGAGATATCTCCGTCTGTGACCACCAAGCTGGCGGGGACGCCAGGCTATTGGGCGCCCGAGTGTGGCTACACAGGCAAGGCCACTGCAGAGTCCGATGTTTTCAGTTTCGGGGTCGTAGTGTTAGAAGTGGCCACTGGAAGGCGAGTTCTGGAGCGAAAGCCGCCACTGGCAGAGGAGAGTTTGATGGATTTTATATGGAATCTTTATGGGCAGGGAAGAGTTACGGAGGCGTCAGATCCCAGATTGAACGGTTGTTTTGAGGAAGAGCAAATGAAACGAGCATTGATTTTGGGGCTTGCGTGCTCACATCCGGATCCGCGGCTGCGTCCATCGATCCGACAAGCGCTACAAGTTCTCATGAACCCCAATGAGGAGATGACGGAGCTTCCTTCTTCGAGGCCATTGGCCATCTATGTAGTTTCTCCAATCAGAGCCGGACTTAATTCTCGCCCTGCTTCTCCGTATTCAAACATAGATCGCGCACGGTCACCTAGCAGCTCGGCCGGTAGTGAAGTGCCGCCTATTACAACCTCCGCTCTACATTGTGGTAGATAGAGTTAAAACCAAAGCACAAAATATCTATGTTGATTTGGGTAGAGCATTCAAATTTGAATTTCATCGCATTTTAATCATAGTAGGAAAAGCTAGGATAATTTAATTGTCAAACTTGCAGGCAATACCATTTCCTTTGGTTGCTATATATGAATGTAGGCTAATATATGTGCTATGCGATGAAAATTACACTATTTAGATTTATTTACTGGTGGTTTATAATGGGTAAGTTTTTACTTTGGCTAAATCCATTTAAATTTTGGGTGATTCATGTTTAAATTTTGGGTGATTTGTGTTTAGTTAAGTTTTTTTTTAAGTATAAAGAAAATCATCAGTTTTAGGATATAGTCAAGCTCAGAATTTTAGGGGTTAATATTTTCAGATGAACTAATTTTCTTCGTTTTTTCAAAAAAGAAAATTCATCAATTTCCAATTTTTATTTTGGTAAATAAAATTTTTATAGTATAAATTTATTTTATCTCAATACTATATAAAATTATTAGAAATTTGAATATTTTTAATAAATATTTCCAAACATTTTTACAGATTTCATATTAAAGAGTAATAAGATTAACCAAGATTTCTAAATTTTAATATAAATTTCTATTATATGTGTTTCAAAAAAATATCATTTCTATTTCTATTATATATGTTTCAAAATCTTAAAATACATGGCTCATTTGTTTTCATTATTAACAAAAGTTTTAAGGATGGAAATTTATCTTAAAATTTGGAAACTTCGGCTAATCATACTAGTTCTTAATAAACAAACTGTAAAATGTCTTAGGATACTTTTGTCAACATATTCAAATTTCTAATAATTTTATGTAATCTTTATAAATTTTGAGCAATATTTAAGGTAAAATAATTGTATATCATAAAAGTATAGGAAATTAACCCACTTGCAAAAAATATATCATTCAGTAAATGACATTAAAACCTACATAGAAAAATAAAAAAAGCTATTGTTTCATAGTGTTAAAACCCTTTTAGGTAGCACTAACATAAGTCATTGTATTTTCAATAATACAATTATATATATATATATATATATATATATATATATATATATATATATAAATAATAATAATAATAATAATAATAATAATAATATTTGAAAAAATGGTTGTGTATAAGAACACTCTATTTTGATTTAAAGATTCTATCATTTAGATAAAGCTACATTAACATAGATATATGCATTATATTTTGGATGAAAAATAATATAACAATAATAGGAAATTTCAAAATTCACTTAAGGCAAAATTGATATAAATAAAAAATATATATTTGGAAAGCTAATATATTTGTCTACCTTTAATCTTTTTATACCATCTTCAAATTCAGTGATTAAGTACCTCTATTCATTTTCAAGTAAACATATTACTATTTTTCAAAATTTACATAACCACTAATATGTAATAACCGTTAACATGTAAAAAGAAACCATTAATAATTTATACACTCATTAATACTATAAATCAATAATAATAAATAAATAAATAAAATAATTGATTTATTAAAATTATATATACAGTATTTTTCATTAAATATAATGCAAATATCTATTATTTTATGCAAATATCTATTATTTTATTCTATCAGGAGAAGAGATGTTAGAAACAAGTTTCATAATATAACTATGAAGAATGCAAGGAAGCATCAGAGAGAAGGTAAAGATAATTTATGATTATATATTTTTTAATTTTTGTTATTAATTTAACAATATATAGAATTAGAAGAAGAGATGATAAAGATATTTTGTTTCACAATATAATTTTGAAGAATGTAAAGAAGTATTAGAGAAAGTAAAAATAATTTAAAATTATATATTTTTGAATTTTTTTTATTAAATTAACAATACATAGAATTAATATAGATTTATCTTAATTTTTTTGTGATTGGGAGATCCAAATTTATGATGGATATAGGTTGGTTTAATTTCCTCTTTTAAATAGGCTATATTCTATACGAATACCAAGGGTCAATACCACATGTTGTCATACACATGGAACTCAAAAATCACCAGTAACTTAACTAAATCAAGTTTACATTATTATTTTATTTTAAAGTTACTTTTATTTTAAATGAGAGTTATTCTTATTTTTCTTTTTATTTTATTTTGATGTATAGTTATATTTATTTTTATTTTATTTTGACCAGGTAGAAATGTTTACACAATATAACATTACATTTACTTTGCAACATTTCTCCCATACTAGGTTGGAGAGAGCCTCTCAACCCAATTATAATATATTAATAATAATTTATCTTGAAGATTTTGAAAAGGAAATATAATAAATCTTATTTATAATTTTAAATTATTAATATTTAATTGTTGAAATTTATATCTGTAAATTAATAAATAAATAACTATTATCTTAAACTTAAGTTCATATAGTGTAACTAAAAGACTAAATAATTTTTAGTGTAACTAAAAGACTAAATAATTTTTGGCTCGAATTTGATAATATTTTTGTTATTTAAGATACAATTTTGAATACACAAATGGACTTTGAACCCTAAACATGCTTGATACGTATAATCTTTACAAATTAGTCAAACTTAATTCATAATCTTTATAAAGAATGTCATAACCTTTAATTATTAATCCGTTTACAAATTATAATATTTAATTTTTAATTTGTATTTTTAAATTTCATATATATTATTTACTATATTTACTATATTGTTAAAATATTTAATAGAACTCGGATAGATCATTAATAAATTATTTATATTAATTATTTTAATAAAAGACATATATTTGTATAATAAATTTATGAATATATATAATTTATATTAATTAAAATATATAACACAAACATTTCATTTTAAATTTATTTTTTTATTTATTTTGTTGATCTTATTTAAAAATATTGTGAAACTTTCTTACGTACCCATCTACCTATCCTAACATTTAAATTTATTTTTTTATTTATTTTGTTCATCTTATTTAAAAATATTGTAAAACTTTCTTACGTACCCATCTACCTATCCTAACATGTAGCGGCACAATTACTAAGTTGTGTCACAAGTGCTATCGTAGTAGCGAGAAAGACATTCTCTACGGATCTTCATTCCTTGCTAGAAGGATTAAGGGAAATATATTAATTAGTTTCTTGTTCTTCGTATTAAGAGTGTTGGGATGTGTTTGAGTTGTTTTTAAGTTTTTTAAAATTTGGTAAGAATTTATTGAAATCATAAGTTTGATGGGTAATTCTGTACAATCCTAGTGCCCTAAGGGTTTTTCACGTTCGTGAATCTATATATATATAATAAAGAAAACCAATTTAAATAACACAAAACAAGATTTCATCTCAAAATTTTCCACTAAATTCCAACACCAGAAAATTCAAAAAATCACACTAAAAACAACTCCTAATTTATTTAATAAAAAATAGTCATTAAAAAATTAGAATTTTTAATAAATTATTTTTTATTACAATAAAGATTATAAAATAATTATGATTATAACTTTTTTTTTTTTGTAAGCTACGGTGGTACTCTTCTTTTTCTATTACTTTAAATTAAAAACAAACAGTGCATATTTGGTTGACTTCAACTCGCCCTCTTGGGGAAACCGAGTTTTTCAGCCACCTAAAGTTCTTAATAGCCGACCAAAAATAAAAGTTCCAGATTCTGATTATCCATGCTAAAAAAACTAAACAGTGTTGCATATTTCTATTTTTACTTATATGCATATAGCGATTTTCCTCATCTAATACTTTAAGCAAACTATAATTATCTATACTATGCAACTTCATCAAAATTAATACATATCTATACTCAAACAGCTTCTGCCGTTGGTCGCTGGTTTGTCTCCCTGTTGGCACCCTGTTGTCCTTCCCTTATCATTTGCTGAATTTCCTCCAGCTTCTTTTCTTGCATCTCCAATGTAATCTGAATAATCCTCAGCTCCCTCCTTAGGTTGGGGACTCCTTGCGCCAGTTCTGCCATCTCTGTTGCAGCTTGTTCCAAGGCTTTAGCCAATAATCTCTTCATCACCCAGTAGATATGCAGGGACTGCTTAAATATGGACATTCTGCCTCTAGTATTGCCAGGGTCATGGAGTAAAAACTCCCAATCTTCCATCTCTGAGTCAGACTGAGCCTGAAGCGAATCCTCTTCCATGTTCTGGATAATCCTCCTGATTCTTGGGTTAGTATTCTGACTGTAAGCCCTTTCTGCTTGTTGGATTTTCTTATCTAACGATCGTCTTGTTCTTTTAACAGGTCTCCCTCTCTGCCCCTGTCTTCCTCCCCTTTCTCCACTGTTTCTGTGCGGTCCTCTGCCTCTCCTGCTACCCGAATCCAGCCTGCTACCCACGCCTCTGCCTCCCCTCTGTCTGCCACGTTGCCTTACCTTTTCCTCCCGCTGTCCTTTCTACTCTTCACTGGTTTGCTGGGTATCCCAGCCTCCTACGGTTCCACCTTGTTCCTTGCTTCGCCTGCCTTGTTCTTGCAGGTCTTCCTCATCCTCAGAATCGTCATAAATTTCGTATATCTCTTCCATTGTTTCCTCCTTCGCTAACGCCTTGCCCTTTCTGTCCCTGTCTTTGCGTTCCGTGGCTTCCAATTCCTCTACAGCCCTTGCTCTCTTCCTGGTTTCCATGGTGTCCTCAGTTAGGTTTCGGCACAATTTCCTTTGGTGGTTGTATTTCTCTCTGGTGCGACTCTCCACCACCTTTCTTCCCTTCGCGCTCTGATTTCCAAACAAGTTTCCTCGTCGTCGTTCCTTTCGTTGTTGCCCGTTTATAATCCTCCTTGCTTTGATCTGTCTACCTATCAACTTAGCGTTCCGCTGCCACCTGTTATTTTGCCTGCTGCCTTTCCTATCAATTATCTTTCGATCCTCATTTCCATTTCTGGACTCTGACATACCGTTCTTTCCCCCTCTCTGATCGCTTGAGTTAATTATCTTGCTGTGGGGTGGTTGTTTCTTAACTGTCGTCGCACACTTCTGCTGTAATGTACCTTGCTTGCCCATTATGCCACTCCCCCGCCTTGACTGACAATCATTTAATTTCTGGGATTTCCAATCCATCTCACCTGTCCGTCGCACGGATGTTACGATTCTCATTTGTTGCTTGCTCATGGTCATAATTAATGATATCGGCCAAGTTTTCCCATTCTCTATTGGGTCGCAACATTCTCCATTGATTTTCAATTTTGCTATTTCGATCCTTACAACCCCAATTCGCGAGGAAATCTGCCACTCGGTTTCCATTCCTTTTCACATGGTTAAAGATTTTGCAATCAATCCCTTTTAGTAAATCATCCATTTCTTGAACAATCCTTGCAGTTCTCCAACTAGTGGTGATCTGCTCCCAATTCTTCCCGTTGTTAAGTTTCTTCAAAATTTCTATTGCTATCTGTGAGTCTCCTTCTATTTCCAGATTTCTATAGCCATTTCTAATCGCGATTCTCAAGCCTTGGTGGATCGCCCATAACTCGGCCTCATTGTTTGTCATCTCCCCTCCCCACTCTGCATAAATCCATCTAGTGGTTTTCTGACTATCACGGAAGATACCTCCAAATCCGGCATTGCCTGGGTTCCCCTTCGATGCCCCGTCAAAATTCAACTTCATAAAATTATCTCTGGGATATGCAAATTTGTCTAAGCTTTGAGCTCTCGTGCTATTTCTGCTGATTTTTTTGGTATGCACCATTTCATAATTCAAATTTAGTTTTTTTATAATTTTCTCCTCATTCTGATCCGCTTTCCAATCATCCGTATCCCATTTTTCCACCAGAATTGTTTCTCTAGTTAAGTTCATTACTATTTTCCATATTGTTTCCAAATCTTTAGATTTGTCTTGGAATACTCTGTGGTTCCTTTCTTTACAAGCCATCCAAATCACGAAACATGCAATGAGACCCCAGGCTTTTCGAACTACTTTACAGGGGAATCGATCGCAGACTGCGGGCTAGGGTTTGCACGAGAAAAACACGGAGAGGATTAGGAAGAAGCGCGCGAAAGGGGAAACGAGCAGGAGAATCCGGAGTTGGAGCGGAGGAGATAGCAGAAATCTCTGCATAGGAGTGGAAGTTTCCAAAACAGACTGTGTTGAGGCTAACAGTGGAAAATCGGCAAGGGAGGGGAGAGATCCCCTCCTATAAAAATATTGTTGCAAGAGAGGCAAGTGGCAGCAGAACCCAGAGCAATGCCAGGGAGAATAATAAAGAAGCACCAGTGATGGGTAATTTGTGGCAAATGAAGACCGGAGGAAAATGCTTACCAAGGGCTCATAAAAAACTTAGGTACGTAATACCCAACAATAAGCTGGAGGAATATAACAGCTACATAAAAGATCATGCATTGATTTGCAAGTTTGTAGGGTATTGGCCAACTGAAAAAGAACTACAGGTGGATTTACCAAAGATGGAGGCCAAAAGGGCACATTGAGTTGAAACTAGGAGCAAAAGGGTTCTTTACAGCCATATTTGCAAACCTGGAGGATAAAGAGAGGGTTTTTGAGGAAGGGCCATATTTTATGAACAATGCGGGACTGTTCATGAAGTATTGGGAAGAAAGATATAACCCTGAAAATGAAAATATGCTGGCAGCCCCGATCTGGGTCAGACTGTTTGGATTACCAGTGGAATTTTGGGATCCTGAGATTATGGAGGGGATAGGAAATACGATTGGTGATTTTGTCAAGGTAGCGGAAGCAACGAAAATAGGTAAGTATACATCATATGCAAGATTATGTGTATACATGAATATAGCCGAATTTTTGCCGGAATATATAGAGCTAGAATATCACGATGAAATATGGCAACAATCAATAGACTATGAGCATATCCCGTTTAGATGCAGAAGATGCCATGAGTATGGACACCTATACAGGCAATGTCTGTTAAACAAGGAGGAAGAATATACAAGGAAAAAAGAAGAACAAGAAAGGGAAGCAGAGAAAACTGAGGAGACAGACAAGGGTTTCCAACAGGTTACCAGAAAGAAGAAAGCCGGAAAAGAAGGATTAAAAACACAGGCACAAGTAAAACCTCTGAACATCGAAAGTCAGAACAAATTCAAAATTCTCCAGGAAAATAGTGAAGAGTGTGAGGACAAATTGGAAGAAGAAGAAGGTCTAGAGAATGAACCAATGGAAATAGTCAAGGAAACAAAAGAGAAAGATACAGAAGTAAGAGAAATGAATGAAGAAGAAGCTGCTGAAAAGATAGAAATATTGACTAACCAAGCCCAAATGGAGATGGAAAGCCAGAAGGAAAATGAGGCAGAGGAAGAAAGAATTATGAGACAACTAATCTAGGAATGGAAAAACTTGGATGAAAGATTCATACCAGATAGTCAGAAACAATTATATAAAGAGGCATTTCAAAAATACAAAGATAAAAAAGGGGAGAATATGGATAAACAAGAAACCATATCAGGAGAACAGGAAAGAAGTCAGATGGGAATTGGCGGTACTGGCAAAAGCAGCAGGAAAAGAGGGAGGAAAACGATGAATGAAACTATCCAAACAGTTGGCGAAATATTGATAAATTCAGGTAAGGTGATACCTCTGTCAGAGGTATTTTTCCATTCCTCCAAAAGTTTAAAATGATTATTATCAGTTGGAATATTAGGGGTCTGAATAGTAAGGGAAAGCAGAGATATATGAAAGAGAAACTTAAAAAAGACAGACCAAGCATTATGATCCTTCAAGAGACAAAGATTACCATGCAACAGATGGAAGGAATAATCAGAAACAACAAATTGCAATACGAAGTCATGGGACAAGATGCAATCGGATCAGCGGGGGGCATTGCAATCTTGTGGAATCCAAACGAAATAATTTTTGAAAACTCGACCAGCATGACCAGAATTCTTACAGGTATAGGAAGAATAGCGGGGACGAAGGAAAATGTTATTATCTCAGGGTTTTATGGTCCTCATACTCCGGGAGAAAGAGAAAAATTCATTAAAAATATGCAAGCAATTCGAAGATTATATCCATTTTATAATAATAATAAAAATAAAAAAATTTATTTTTAAGATTTTCGGGGTTTTATTTGGCTGATAATATATAAACCATAATACCATCATATTCGTTCATTCGTCATTATCCATTGACACCGTGTGCGCAAAATATGCAGGGGTTTAAATTATAAGAGTAATTGCTTGGACCCATATTCTTTTGACTCTCTTCAATTGATAACTTTGGCCAACAAAAGTCCTCTAAGGATATAATAATTTAAATAAAATGTCACTCATAATTTGCTTTTGACCGTTTGTCTATTCTTTAGCTTACATGAACCTACTTCCTGGCGTGCACCACGTCGAGTTATTAGGGAATGCACCACCTCATGTTATTATGGATGTGATCAAATCCATAAAAACACAATTGTTTAATTGTTTATTTATTTATTTTTAGAAGTTTATTTAAAAATTTTAGTTTGATTAGTGTGGTGAATCATTTGTTTTTTTAATTATGTAAATATAAATTTTAAAAAATTTAAACATGTTAATTGATTTCTAGATTTCTTAAAACCTAATAAAATTCACCAAAAACAAATTCTAAATTTTAATAAAAAATTATATCATAAATATTTCCAAAAAACATATTAGAAAATAGAAAATATTTTATTAAATATGAGGAAATATTTTTCTTTAGTTTTGCATTAGAACCATATTTGAAAAGGCTATTTTTTCAGGATGCAATTTTTTTATTTTAATAGCCATCTATTATGAATACATACTTTGTTTAGATATAGATAGGTTTAATTTTATTAAAATTAAATTGTATTTTTTTATATAATTGATTTTTTAAATTTTAATGTTTAAAAAAATATATAGTTTGAGTGAGTCTAATGGTTAAAAGTATGTGTTTTTCTTTAAAAAATTATAGTGTGAAAACTAGAAGGATAGAGTATGCATGCTTTGGTAGACTTTAGCAGTGGAATCATTCTCTGAGAATGGATTCCTCGTCCCACAAACTATATTTCATCACTTGGAGAGATTTTAGTATATCTTTTAAAAAAAACATATCATTAAAATCTATATTTAAGAAACAAATTTAAAAAAATGAAAAATGTTAAAATTTCTAACCATCTAAATTCAAATAATACAAGAAAACAAGAAGACCTCCATTTCTTCAAATTGCTACCTGAAAACCACTTTTTCAACTTATTGCACTTTTTCAACTTAACTTTTTATGATAAGTCAAATTCATAATTAATAATTTTCCACCAAACCTAAACCTAATAAGTACAGTGCAGAAAAAGGAGGTCATGCTCATAATGAATGAGCTTCGACCAAACCTAAACATAATAAGTACAATGGAGAAAAAGGTGTATACATAGTAGACATATTCTGGACCCTATTTTCTTTTGTTTCAAACATTTAGTTGAAAGTTTGAAATATAAAAATATTTCACAAGCACGACTTTATATCCATGGACCCCTCTGTGTGAAGGAATCCTTCAGCTCCATTCTAAATCCAAATCACATGCCGTTCTCATGAGAGAATTTGATATGAGCTCTCCATAATTAGCTAATGAAAACTTGTCGTGGTGATGTTCTTTGGTCAGAGAGAATTCATGAATGGAGAGCCATTCCTGTGACCACTCATCGGTAGCTTTGACCACTGATTAATAGCTTTCAAGAGAGTTATTCAAATATAAAAATATTTTTATTGCGCCGATAACGACATCTTTTCTCAGCCTTATCACCATTCCATTTCCAATATTCAAAGCTAAAGGCTTTTCTAGAGGTGAAAAGACAAAATTCAAAACTTTTCAATAATTAGAATCTTGAACGCTCACTATGAAAGTCTAACACCTATCTCAAGGTACTGTACTTATCCATAAAAAAAAATTCCAAAATTTAAAACAATTTAAGTCGAACGTTTCATCGAGTGATGGTTTTGAGCATGGACCTTGTCATTTAAACCTAAAACTTGTATGATCCTTTTGTATCTATATTATCATATCCCTATGTTTGTGGTGTTGTTTAATTCGTTAAATTGTAGTTTTTTTTAGTGGTTTTCAATCATATTAAATAATTAAATTTATCAGATATTTTATTTTCCATATATATATATAAATTTTATTTTTTTTCCTTTTCTCATTGAAATGTAGATATGGAAAATAATGATGTGTTGTATTACGTCTTAGCGGTTCGTGCTATTGCTAAAGAAAAACATTTTCTTGTGTATATTTAGAAAATGTTTGATAGAAAACTTGGGTTTCATCCCGGTTTTGTTGATGAACATGTCAACATCTTGGATGAAACGAAATCAGATGTCGAATACTTGTTGCATGTGCACCAGACAAAATATGGAAGAAAAACTAGAAGAGACTCGCTGGAAAGGGTCAAGGGTCGTGATCACTATGTTGTTGATTTGAATTGGTGTTTCTCTTGTCATCAATATGGTTGTTTTTTGGAAGAGGCTATGTAATGAATTCCTTCTGATGTAGTATTTAAAGTTTATTTTCATGGTAGAATTCTTTGATGTTAAGACATAAAAAATATTTCTTAATTTAAATTCTCTTTTTTTTCGATTTCAATATTAGTTAAGTTGATTATTTGACATTGGTGTTATTGTGTGAAAAATTGTATATGTATGTCTATAAAATTCTCTATGGTGTTGTTTCTCTTACATTGCAATGTTTGCAATTAAGATGTGATTTTCTTCTTCCATCTTGCGACGTTATATTGTGTAGCAATACAAATAGTTCAATTATTCCAATTGTGTTCCCTTGCTTTAATTACAATCCTTCAATTTAATGTTTTTCTCTTGGGTTTGTCATTGACTAAGATTTTAGTATCAACCCCTTTAGTTTATTGACACATTTTTCAATTTATAGTATTAATATTTGGGCTTTATGTTTGTTTGGAGATTTACGATATTTATCTTTTTATTTAAATGCTTTAGGTTTTAAATGTTGATGTCATGGGTTTGTGACTATTGTAGAAAAAAATCATGGTGAGTCGATCTTGATCATGGTCATACATGTTGATAGTCAACCTTAGTCAACGATCGTGAATCATGATGGTGAATGGTTGGGTGTGGATTTCTAGTGAAGAATGTTCCAATATGGAAATAATCTATGGAAAAGCATTTTTTTATCACGATGGTTATTTAGAGCTAGCTTGGTTTATAGTTGCGGTGTTGAAAGGTCAACCATGGTCAATAACTATGGTCCAATGTCACTTTGCGATAAGGATTGTCTCAATGTGAAAATCAACCATGGTCAAAACCATGGTCAGATATGTTTTTACTAGGGTTTGTAATATTTATCTTTAGGTTTATATACCTTGGGTTTATACAATTAATCCCTTTGGTTTAACATTGTTCCCTTGGGTTCATAATTCCTTGGGGTTTTAGTATTGATCCTTTGTTTTTTTCTCCCTTAGGTTTATGGTATCAATTCATTCCATTTGTTAATGTCAGGGTTCAACCATGGTTGACGATGGTCCAGGGTTCAACCATGGTTGGCGATGGTCCAATGTTGCATTCTGACAAATTTTGTATCAAAATGAAAATCAACCATGGCCAAACATGGGAAGGCATGTTTATTGGACGATCTATAATAATTTTCTTCGGGTTTAAATACATGGCCTTTATATTATTCAATTGGGTTTATTGTTGTTGCCTTGGGTTGAATATTTTTCCTTTTGGTTAATAATCCCTTGGGTTTTTAGTATTAATTTCTCAGGTTTATTATTCGCTTGGGTTTATAATATTAATAATGGTTTACCACAGTCAACCATGGTCAACCATGTTGTATAAATTCAATTTTGGTAATCCATGGTAAATCATGTTCAATGATGGTGTAATATTGCATTATGACAAAGACTGTCTCAATATGAAAATCAACCATGGTCGATCATGGTCCTACATCGCATTGTGACATAGGTTGTCTCAATATGAAAGTCAATCATGGTAAAGCATGGTCAACCATGTTCGCATGTTACATCGTGACAAACTTTGTCTCTATATGAAAATTAAGCATGATCAACCATGGACAACTATTTTTATTTTAGGGTTTACAATTTTTATCTTAGGGTTTATATACCTTCAATTTATAATATCAATCCCTTGGGTTTAGCATTATTCTCATGGTTTAATAATCCATTAGGTTTATTATTCACCTAGGATTATAATATAAATTATCATTGACCATGGTCAATAATCGTCAACCATGTTTTTGCATCACATTGTGACAAAGAATGTCTTCTCAACATGCACATTGGAAGGAGGGATGCTCTTTCTCCTTTTAGATATTGACATGTTTTCTATATTTTAAGTCCTACAAGTATATCAATATTCAATCAAACTAATGTTTATAGGATTTGGAGCACCCATGTGACAACCCTTTTTGTTAATCCCTCTTGTAAATCTTGCCATGAATCATAATTCATGTAAATAACATATGAAAAACAGGAATGATTTTCTTTGGTTAAATCACATTCTTAGTTTTTGTGCGTTATCCTAAACCATTACAATTCTAAGGTGGCTCATACTTTGCATGAATACAAGTGGTTTTAGAAAATTCCAATGAACCATTAATCACACCGAGAGATTTTTCTTTAGTTGTTATTACATATTAATTTTTAACTACATGGTATAACACTGAATTCTTATTTCATTCTCATTTTTTTTTCTTATTTTGAATAATATTTACTAATGCATACAATATGGAGCAGGTAATATGAGAAGTGAGACAACTTGAATTAACTATATTTGCATGAATTTGTTGAATTTCATAATCTTGTTGTTCTCTCAATATCTGTCATCTTTTTATCATTCTTTCTTTAGATTTTTATCGCACTTCCTCTATTCTTGGCACTTTCTCTCCTTTTCGAAATCAAAGTCTCTAATTTCCCATGTTTTTGGTGAATTCTTGTGTAATTTCCATGTTCTGTTATTTTTCTATGAATGAATGTTTGTTGTTATTTTTCTATGCACGCACATTTAGATTTGTTTTGCTTTAATTTTTTGGGGTGGAAACAAGAACTTGATCGAGCTCTTAGCTCTGTATCTTTTCCATCAATGCCATTAATATAGATAATGAGCGGTTGATGGGTGGTTAAGTTTGAAATGGCCTAATTGAGCTACAAGCTCAATAGTTTGATCAAGCTCATAGCTCAATCGAGCCCCTCATTAACCACACTAATGGCTCAAAGGAGGGTTTCTTAAACCCTTGATCGAGCTATTTTAACTTTTATTTCAGGTGCTCAATTGAGCATTTTAAGCGCTCAATTGAGCTATTGATGTCCTAAAAAACATAGTTTTAGCATCCCTTTTGTAGATTTCTCTACAACACCATTTTGTACCCTGGCAGACTTAAGGAAACAATTTCCCTTAAGTGGTGAAGTTGATCATGTTGGACTCATGAAGGAATCCTCTATCCAATGGCATATGAGTTTGAAAATTTTGAATTCACATAATATTTTTCATTTAATTTCTTTTAAACATAAGGCTTGAATTTTTTTTGGATAGTTTTAAAAGGGCTAAATAAAAAATCAATAACATAAAATATACAGAATGGAAAAACTTCAAATAATACCATTATCTTCGTTTACAAGTCCTCTTCAAAAGGGTACACTTGGTTTTTGAATTTATTTACATAGTTGATTTTTTTTTATGTGAACACACGTGTTTCTAAAATGAAATTGAAATATTACTTTGCCAACTTCAAAAAATAATAAAAAGTATAATTTTAAACAAAAAAATATATTTGTAATATGCATAACTTAGTTATCTTTGTGTGCATCACACACACACACACACACTTTAGACTATGTTATGTTATGTTAACACACACGTACCTCTTAAGATGTGCGAAATTTATCAAGGATAATGTTGGGTCCCTATAATACTAGTGATTACCCCATTACTATTGTAGTTATACCCCTTATTTATATTGTTGTGCTACTATTACCCCCATATTGTTATTTCTGTGCCCCATAGAATCCCTCTATTGTTATTTTTGTGGCTTTATATTATTATTGTTAGGTCGATTGGATTATATTGTGACTCCTTAGATTCCTATATATAGAAAGGAGGTTTTGTCATTTGTATCATCCAAGAATTGTTCATTTATGTAATGTAAAGGAGGTTTCCCCCTCGAAGAGGCTGAATTCTAAGGTGTTGATCTATCTTTTCTATCTTTCCTTGAGCTGGTTTCATAACATTTGGTATCAGAGCTTTGGATTCTAGGGTTTCGCTGCTCCAAACAGGTCATCGTGGAATTTTCACTATAACTTTTTTTCTGTGATGTTTCAAAAGTCGCAAAAAAAACCCATTTCATAAGAAATCGCGCTGAACCTTGGGTCCAAATTTCAGAGCTTTTCGCGCGATATTTGCGGAGATATGATCTGAGGAAGTTGGTCTTTTTGCAGACTCCTGAATTACATTCAAAACAGGTGACCTGGGGAAAATCATCATAACTTTCTCTCTGGGGATCGGATTGAAATTTCGTAAGAAGGTACAGAAAGAGGACGGATTTTAGTTTCTTGGATGTGTGTTTCAGATTCAAAGGTTGAAACAGTGACTCGTGGCACGTCGTACAAGTTCACTCTACTGAACTAGTCTAAAAGCAAGTCACTGTGGGAGATTTCACATAACTCTTCCTTGGAGAATCCAATTTGGCTCAGAATTGTGGCATTGGAAAGAGGACGCAGAAGGCTACTACAGGTAGCAATTTCAGAACTGGATGATTCGAAATTATAGAGATACATCAGATTCAATATCAGGCTTCTATAAAGTGAAAAAAAGGTGTGTAGTTTTTATTTTTATTTTTGTGTAAGCTTGGTTTAACGGAATTCAAAGGGCATAGTAAAGCATTATTATCGGTAACTGATGCCCCGAGGAAAGAAAATGCAAACACCTAGTAAGGAACCTGAAAGCTCTAGCATGACTCATGAAGAAGAGGAAGAAATGCTACATGATATATCAAAATTACAAGAACAAATGCAACAAATGTCACGCTCACAAAAGCTAACAGAAACTAAGATAAGTGGTGTGGAATCTAAGATAAATGGCGTGGAATCTAAGATAAAGGGCATGGAAGCTAAGATGGAGGATTCGATGGCAGATTTGAAGATAGACTTGAAGACAGACATGGAAGAATTGAAGAAGTTGCTACAAGAAAGGGTCACTAATGGTGAAAAGGTAGTAAAGGAAACTCATGATGAGAACAAAAGAAATGTTAATCATGATTCCATAGACGCTAATGTTGGATCGAAGAATCACCATATTCCAAAAATCGATATGAGGAAGTTTGATGGCAAGGATCCTGCCACATGGATATTACAGATGGAGCAATTCTTCGATCTCAATAATGTGCAAAATGCACAAAAGGTATGTATGGCAACTGTATATTTGGAACCAAATCAGTTTGTATGGTATCAATGGCTTTTCTCTCGTAAACAATTTATCACTTGGGCAATTTTTACGGAAGAATTGATAGCACATTATGAAGATACAAAAAGAAACACTTTTTTTAGCTAATTGATAAGTCTCAAACAAAAGGGTTCAGTAATGGAGCACATTGAGGAGTTCCAAAAATTGAACATAAGGGTAAAAGATATTCCAGAGGAGCATAGGATTGATGTGTTCATAGGGTCTTTAAAGGATAATATCCAACATGATGTTCGCCTTTGGGAACCTGATTCATTAGAGAAGGCATTCAGGTTAGCAAGAAAAATGGAAAGCAAAATTATGGCAACCAGGAAGCATACCACTCACAACTATAAAGACGGAAGTGTTGTTGCCCCTAGTCTTCCACAACCTATAAGGTTGACACCACAACAATTGGAAGAAAAAAGAGCAAAAGGGCTTTGTTACAGTTGTGATAGAAAATACACTAAAGGTCATAAGTGTGCTGAGAAGAAATTATTCTACATAGATTGTGAAGAGGAAGAAGAAAAGGAGCAAGAAAGGTCAAAAGAAGAAGATATACTCCAGGAACAAAGCCTAGATGAAAAACAAATAAATCCGACCATATCTTGTAATGCATTGGCAGGAATTACCACTCCTCAAACCATCAAGATAGAAGGACAAATCAAGAAGAAAAAGGTAATAGTGTTGATTGATTCAGGAAGCACCCACAATTTTATTCATTGTAGGGTAGTAAAAGAATTGAATTGCTTCCTATATCCAGCACCAGAGTGTCAAGTGATGATTGCAAATGGAGGAACAATAAATTGCTCGAGAAAGTGCCATAATATCAAGCTATCCATGGGAGAATATATATTGACTAGCCCAATGCTTTCCATTCCAATGGGAGGTGCTGATGTTGTACTAGGAGTCCAATGGCTACAATCCTTGGGTACAATAGCTTTTAATTTTCAAGAACTTTTCATCAAATTTTCTACGGAAGGAAAGGAAGTTGAATTAAGGGGTATTGCAGGGAAACCAGGAAAGATAATCAGCTCTAATGGCATGACTAAGCTTATTAAAAAGGAGCAAAGAGGTGTAATTGCACAATTATGTTCGCTAGATGTTTCCACATTGGAATCATCTATTTCTCCAGATCTCCAAAATGTCCTGGACAATCATTCCAAGGTATTTGAGACTCCCAAAGGTCTCCCACCTATGCGTGATCATGATCATGCTATTCATCTGATTCCAGGAAGTGTTCCTCCAAACATCAGGCCGTACAGATATCCCTATGCCCAAAAAAGTGAAATTGAACATATGGTGGCAAAAATGCTAGAGGCTGGTATAATTCAACCAAGTCAAAGTTATTTCTCAGCTCCAGTAGTATTGGTGCACAAGAAGGATGGATCATGGCGCATGTGTCCAGATTATAGGGAGCTCAACAAGCTCACTATTAAAGATAAGTTCCCCATTCCTGTTATTGATGAATTATTGGATGAATTGCATGGATCAATTTACTTCACCAAGTTGGATCTTCGTTCGGGATATCATCAAATCAGAATGAAGATTGAAGACATTCCGAAAACGGAATTTAGAACTCATGAGGGTCATTATGAATTTTTGGTCATGCCTTTTGGCCTTACCAATGCACCTTCAACATTTCAAGGTTTGATGAATTCAATTTTCAAACCATTCCTTAGAAAATTTGTGTTAGTATTTTTTGATGATATACTAATCTATAGCAAGTCTTGGAAGGATCATGTTGAACATGTTGACAGGGTGCTACAACTATTGGAGGAAAAACAATTATATGCAAAAAGATCCAAATGTTTCTTTGGAGTCCAGGAGGTGGAATATTTGGGTCATATTGTATCTCATGAAGGAGTTAAGGTAGACCCTAGCAAAATTAAAGCCATTAAGGAATGGAAAATCCCCACATCCATAAAGCATTTGCGAGGATTTCTTGGGTTGACAGGGTATTATCGCAAGTTTGTTAAGAATTATGGGAGAATAGCAGCACCTCTAACAACATTATTGAAGAAAGATTCATTTTCATGGACTCCGGAAGCAACAAAGGCCTTTGAACATCTTAAAGAGGCAATGTGCCAAGCACCGGTCTTAGCTACGCTGAACTTCACAAAAACCTTTATTGTGGAATGTGATGCTTCAGGAAATGGAATTGGTGCTGTTTTAATGCAAGATGAAAGACCCATTGCTTTTGAAAGTCGTCCAATCAAGGGAAAGTTTTTAAGAAAAGCTATTTATGAGAAGGAAATGTTGGCAATACTCCATGCACTTAAGAAATGGTGACCCTACCTAATGGGAAGACACTTCAAGGTAAAAACGGATCATGATAGCCTTAAATACTTTTTAGAACAAAGATTATCCTCTGAAGAGCAACAAAAGTGGGTCACAAAGATGTTGGCTTATGACTTTGAAATCATCTACAAAAAAGGGAAGCAAAATGTGGTGGCAGATGCACTCTCAAGAAAGGATGAGGATGTGGAAGCATTGTTGTGTGCCATTTCTATTATCCAACCAGATTGGATAAACGAAGTAAGGGAGGAATGGAAGAATGACGAAGAAGTGTGGGCACTTATTCGAAAGCTACAACAAGATTCCAGTACTTCTGATACATTTAGCTGGCAAAATGATTCGTTATGGTACAAAGATCGCTTATACCTCTGTAAGAATTCCCAGCTAAAACAAAAGATTCTTATGGAATTGCACACTTCTCCCTTAGGAGGGCACTCAGGATTTTTAAAAACTTACCACAGGGTTAAGAAGGAATTTTTTTGGGATGGCCTTAAATCAGATATTCAAATGTTTGTGGCGGAATGTTTGGTTTGCCAGCAAAATAAAGTTGAAACAATTAAGAGGAGGTTTCAATGGATTTTATCATAGGTTTACCCAAGTCTGAGGGAAAGAATGTCATCATGGTGGTAGTTGACAGACTTACCAAGTATGCACACTTTTGTGCATTATCACATCCATTTAAAGCCAGTACAGTTTCTACTGCATTTATGGAAACAGTTCAAAAGATACATGGAAACCCAAAGATTATTGTAAGTGACAGAAATCCCATTTTCATTGGAAATTTTTGGACAAAATTATTTTCTTGTCTTGGTACTCAGTTAGCTCATAGCTCATCTTATCATCCTCAATCTGATGGGCAAACTGAGATAGTAAACAAATGTTTGGAAGGATATCTTCGTTGCTTTGTATCTGATAAACAGACACAATGGGTCAAATGGTTGCCTCTGGCTGAATGGTGGTATAACACTTCCTTCCATACAGCAACAAAAATGACCCCATTTATGACACTTTATGGGTATCAACCACCATCCATCACATCATATTTAAGAGAAAATTCTAAGGTTCAGGCAGTGGAACATCACATCGAACATCAACAACAAGTCCTCCAACTCTTAAAGGATAACCTCGTGTTGGCACAAAATAGAATGAAACAATAGGCAGATCAACATCGCAGTGAAAGAAGTTTTGATGTATGTGATTGGGTATTCCTACGACTACAACCATATAAGCAAATGTCCCTAAAGCAAGCTAAGAGGGATAATAAATTATCACCAAAGTATTATGGTCCGTACAAGGCATTGCAAAAGATTGGTACTATGGCATACAAATTGGAGCTTCCTGCAGCTTCTCGATTGCACCCAGTTTTCCATGTTTCATGTTTAAAGAAGGTTATAGGTGACAAGCTCCCAATTCAAACAATATTGCCAGAACTTGACGAGGAAGGAAAAATTATATTGGAACCGGAAGCAGTCACAGAAACAAGAACTCGACAGCTACGAAATCGATCAATTTCAGAGTATCTTATCAAGTGGAAGAACTTATCTGCTGAAGATTCCACATGGGAGGATGAGAATTTTATGCAGAAGTATCCAGAACTACTCAAGCGTTGAGGACAACACTTTTTTGAAGGAGAGGGGCATGTTGGGTCCCTATAATACTAGTGATTACCCCATTACTATTGTAGTTATACCCCTTATTTATATTGTTGTGCCCCTATTACCCCCATATTGTTATTTCTGTGCCCCATAGAATCCCTCTATTGTTATTTTTGTGGCTTCATATTATTATTGTTAGGTCGGCTGGATTATATTGTGACTCCTTAGACTCCTATATATAGAAAGGAGGTTTTGTCATTTGTATCATCCAATAATTGTTCATTTATGTAATGTAAAGGAGGTTGCCCCCTCGAAGAGGCTGAATTCTAAGGCGTTGATCTATCTTTTCTATCTTTCCTTGAGCTGGTTTAATAACAGATAAGCATTTCATTTAATCAAAAATTGAAAATGACAATAATTTTTTTTTGAAAAAATATCATTACCAAAACATAATTCTCCACAAAGTTTGTTTTTACTCTGAATCAAAATTCACAATTCTTATATGAATTTTGAGGGCTTCAATTCGATAAAAATGTAAAATTTTGAAATTTCGTTTCCACATTTGGCACAAAATTGTAACCCATTTTCACACATTCGCCATATATAAATATATATTAAAAATAAAATTATTAAAATAAAGAAATAGAAAATAAATCATAATTTATAAACATTTATTATTTAACTATTCTTTAAAAGTAACTCAACTAAATTATTAACAATAAATTAATTAGTTTCCTAGTCGTTGTGTAACAATGGCTGGAGGTATATACAATTTATGAGGTCATGATGAAAATTTTATATAATTTATTAAATAAAAGTGATTAAGAAATTAAATTTTTAAATATTATAATTCAAGATTTAAAATAATTATAATTATAAAATCTTATAATAAAATAAAGGCTATATGTATGTATAATTTATGACGTCGTTTCTAAAGTTTTATATAATTTATTAAATAAAAGTGTGTAACATCACCAAGTAACCTCGCATGAAAATGTATGGAGTTAGAAAATTTTTACACAATTTACTCACGAGTAACTATCCAAATTACTACTCCAGATTCATCATTAACTATTAGATAGAATTTTCATCATTACATAGACTAACTTTAGTAAAGGAATAGTAAGTTACATAACCCCTAACAACAACTATTGTAGCATATTAACATAAACTTTCTGATGTAACCTTGCATCATTTTTATGATTCCTTTAACTACATTAGCTAATCACATATTTGATATTATAAATGTCACGTCATGTACGGATAAACACCATCAAACTGGCACAATAAGAAATCACATCATTAAACATCGATATACCTTGGAAACCCCATAGGGTGAAAACCAAACGTTTAATTTGATTATCAAATGTTATGAGGGAGTTCACCCCTCACTCAATGGCTTATAAGGGGTGAACACCAATTATGTACGCAAGCATCTTGAACTGCACAATTGAGCTATCAAGCAGAGTTTCGTGAACAACCTATGTTGGATTCTCCGTGGCAATGGGGAGTTTTTACGAGATTCAATGTATCTTAGCTTGGAATTTAAGTTCGATGACGTTGCCCGAGACCTCTCTGAGCATAGCCCCTGTCAGTGCGCCGAGGTTGGCTGAAGGATCAACTAGCAGTCACTTCAAGCTCGACTTATTTCTTGATTCCATCGCCATCGTGAGCGTGTTGTTGGGGTTATCGGCATGGTTTGTCCGTAGAACTATGAGAGGGAGAAAAGGTGTATGGCAGAGCTCAGACTGGCGGTCCAGCGTGGATCTAACGATCATGGATGGAGAAATAGCAAGTTCACCCTATGGCCCTCACCGGTTCTCTTACAAATGTCTTTTGGTCATGACAAAGAACTTCAACACGTCGGAATTGCTGGGAACCAGTGGCTTTGTGAGTGCTTATAGGGGAACACTAGCAGGCCGACATGGGGCTTCACAAATGTGGCGGTGAAGAGAGTCTATTTCGGGCCGCAACAGGGTAAATGGGAATTCATGTCGGATATTAACACCATAGATCAACTTCGACACAGGAAACTTATGCAGCTTCAGGGTTGGTGCCATGAGCATGACGAGCTTCTTCTCGTCTAGGACTACATGCCCAACGGGGGCCTCGACAGGTTCATCTTCAGAAAACCAAAGGAACAACATCAAATTAAGAATCATGACCCTCTGAATTGGGTGCAGAGGAATGGAATCTTATGCAGGCTGGCTTCCATGTTACTTTACCTTCACGAAGAATGGGAGCAAAAATTCATCCACCGAGACATTAAGCCTAGCAATGCTATGCTCAACGAGGACTTCAATACCCGTTTTGGTGACTTTCGCCTTGCTTGACTTATTGAACACGATGAGATATCTCTGTCTGTGACCACCAAGCTAGTGGGGATGCCAGGCTATTGGGCTTCTAAGCGTGGCTAGAAAGGAAAGGCCATTGTAGAGTCTGATGTTTTCAGTTTCGAGGTCGTAGTGTTAGAAGTGACCACTAGAAGGTGGGTTTTGGACTAAAAACCGCCACGGGCAGATGAGAGTTCGACGGATTTTATATGGAACCTTATGGGTAGGGAAGAGTTATGGAGGCGTCACTTCCTAGATTGAACGGTTGTTTTGAGGAAGAGCAGATGAAATGAGCATTGATTTTGGGGCTTACGTCCTCACATCCGGATCCGCGGCTGCATCCATCGATCCGATAAGCACTGCAAGTTCTCATGAACCCCAATGAGGAGATGATAGAGCTTCCTTCTCTAAGGCCATTGGCCATCTATGTAGTTTCTCCAACCAGAGTCGAACTTAATTCTCACCCTGCTTCTCCCTATTCAAACATAGATCACACACGGTCACCTAGCCGCTCCGCCGGTAGTGAAGTGTCACCTATTCCAACCTCCACCCTACATTATGGTAGATATTGTTAAAACCAAAGAACAACATATTTATGTTGATTTGGGTAGAGGATTCCAATTTAATTCTTATGGCATTTAATCAAAGTAGGAAAATCTGCGATATTTTAAAGGTCAAACTAGCAGGCAATACCATTATCTTTTGTTGCTATATATGAATGTAGGCTAATATATTGATGGTGAACACATTGTTGTTGACCTGAGGAGTTTTGGTGAGTGAAATTTTTGAGTCTCTTGGGAGGGAGGTGCTTTCGTAATATATTTTGCTAGTTCTAGGGTTTAACAAAACAAGGGGCAGAGAGTACCAAGCATCCATGGAGACACAGGGAGGATGGAGCTCCACTCCATCCTACAACTATATGGTAGAAAATAGAGGAAGAGGAGGGAAAAAAGAACAAACCTCCACAACCCTTGGAGGTCAAGACAAAAGACATAGAAACTCAGAAGGCGGAAGGTAGCAAAACCAATGTAGATCAAGGGGCCCACGAAGAAGACTGTTGGGGGGAGAAAGAGGAAGATAGAGGTCAAGGGTCAGAGAACAGAGCTAAGATGGGGCCCTGTAAACCCAAGACCACAACTAAAACTCAGGTTATTTTGAACGATTTAGCTCTGTAAACGCACAAGGATCACATGGCTAACTATGCCATCATATGTAAATTTATGGGAATCTAGCCATCAGAGAAAGCGTTGTACACCTGGATAAAATACAACTAGAAACCAAAGGGGGAGTTAAATATTCATCTTGGATCCAAAGGTTTTTCATTGTGGTGTTTACGAACATGGAAGACAGGGACAAAATCTTTGAAGGAGGACCATACTTCTTTGTAGCTGTTGGACTCTATATGAGGCCATGGATGATGAACTTTGTACCAAAACAAGAAACCTTCACCGTGGTACCGGTATGGATTCGACTATACTCCTTACCGTTATATTACTGGATGCCAGATTCTTTAAAAGATATAGGCAATAAATTAGGTCATTTCTTAAAAATTTCAAAGGAAACACTAAGGGGAAAATAGACATCCTATGCTTGAATATGTGTAGAGATGGACCTATCAGGAGCACTTAGGTCATTCTATAAGTCTATGATGAGGAATGGGTTCAAGCAGTTGACTATGGACATATCCCATTCATATGTCACAAATGTCATGAGCATGGGCATCTATCTAGAGATTGTCCTCTCAATCTAAGGGAGGAAAACCTAAATACCAACAAAGGAAAGACCAGATAGGTTTCACCAAAGTAGGAGGAAAAGGAAAAGGATGAGGAAGGAAGACACAAAATAACCCTAGTGTAAATGATAAAACAAAAAGTTACAACAATTTTGAGATCTTAGAAGAAAAAGAAGCTGAGGAAGGGGATAGAGAGAGTACATTCAAGAACAGAATGAACACATGATGGACCCTTTGAGTACCATGGAAGTAGAAAAATACCCAGAAATGACTCAAAGTGAAAGTGGTACAAAGGATCAAGATTTACAAGAGATCCTGGAAAGGGAGAACCTAGACCTGGAAAAGTTTCTAGAACAAGGAGGAAACCTGGGAATAAACTCCATCCCTCAGGAGGACGCGGACAAAGTACAACATATATTCCTTAACAAGGCACATCAAATAGATGCAGGAGTCAAAAGAGGACATGACAACCAGGAAAACAAAGAGATTTCTTCAATAGGATTAATAACAGGAAAACTAACAATGAATCTAGGCAAAAGGAGGGGAAGAAAAAGACAGAAAGAATTACTACTAGAGTGTGGAAAGCTCATGATTGATTCACGAAGGATGAGAGACCTTTCTAGTTACTCCTTTATATCCCCATGTCAATGAAAATCACAACCTGGAACATTAGAGGACTAGGGAGTGTAAGAAAACAGAGGAATCTCAGTAAAAGGATCAGAGAGGAAAAACCTGACATAGTATAGATATAGGAAACAAAATGCTCAATGGAGAGAATCCGCGAAAAACATAGAAAATGGGTAAATAGATATGAATACCTTGAAGTTAAGGAAAATAAATCTGCTGGTGGTATTCTCACTCTCTGGGATCCATAGAAATTTGGTGTGATTGATGGGGAGGCATCCAGACATCACCTTTCTCTGATTTTCCAACTGGTGGGTGACAAGGAATGTTACATGATCACCAATGTCTATGGTCCACAACCAATGGAGGGCAAACTTTGACTCCTCACAACACTATAGGATATGAAAAAGAGATACCCAGCTCTACCATGGATTCTTGGAGGAGATTTTAACATAACAAAATCACTCATGGAGAAGAAAGGAGGAACTAGAATACTTGGGAGAGACTCAATTCCCTTCTAGAACTTCATCAACGATATGAAATTGGTTGATATGGAAACAAGCAATGGAATATTCACTTGGAATAACAAAAGAGGAGGTCCTACCCAAGTGGCCTCATAATTGGACAAATTTATGGTTTCAGAGGAGCTTCTTCTCAAGGGAAGTAGCATTATGGCACTCATAGTACCTTTTGGGGGTTCAGATCACTGGCCTATCCAATTGGAAGCTTCCCTTTTTGGCAAACCAAGGAACACCCCCTTCAGGATTGGGAATGCTTGGCTCACACATTCAGATTTCCCCACAAATGTTGAACAATGGTGGAAGGAAGATCTTCACCTCCAATGTACAAAGATGTTCCTACTTCATTGTAGACTCAAACACATTAAAGGCAGACTCAAAGAGTGGAACAAAAAGGAATTTGGTAACATCTTCAAAGGTAAAGGAGAGGTGGAAAAGAAACTTAAGGAAATAAATAAGATTCTTATCATAGAAGGCTACTTAGATGAAAGGAAAGAGATGGCAGAGTCACTCCAGCAGCAGTGGGACAACAGATGCCTTCAAGAGCAAAGAATCTGGAGACAAAAATATATAGTACAATGGATTAAAGAAGGGGAGAGAAACACCAAATTCTTTCACAGATCCACCATAGCTCACCGAAACAACAATAGAATTACGAAACTTAAAGATCAGCATGGTATAGAGAGAAACACTCATGAAGAGATGGATAAGGTTCTACTCCAACATTTTCAGAAAATTGCTGAGGAAACCTCGAAAGATAGATACCAGTTTACAGAATATTTCACTAAGTACATCCCTAAATTGGTCACCAAAGAAGGTAATTTGAATCTCAATAGACCAGTAACAGAGGAAGAAATTGAGGAATCCATAAAAGAGATCCAAAATGGTAAAGCACCAGGCCCAGATGGCTTTAATGTGGACTTTTTCAAAGCTTGTTGGAGGATAGTGAAACAGGACATCCTAGAGGTAGTGGAATACTCTCAAAGATTTAAGAAAGGCTTAAAGGCACTCAATGAATCTTTCATAGCCTTAATCCCCAAATAGGAGAAGGCCACCTCTCCAAACAGATTTCGACCTATAGCATTATGCAATGTGATATACAAAATTATATCCAAAGTTATTGCCAACCGTCTCAAACCTCTCCTCCCAACCTAGTGTCAGAGGAACAAACAGGCTATGTGGAAGGAAGACAAATTCTAGATAATATAATTCAAGCACATGAAATGGTTCATTCACTCATTACCAACAAATAGGCAAGAATGATAATGTAGCTGGACATAGCAAAGGCGTATGACAAACTTAGTTGGTCATACATAAGAGCAATTTTAAAAGCCTATGACTTTGATCACAATTGGATTAAATGGGTTATGGCGCTACTACCATAGCCAACTGTTCAATTCTTCTCAATGGTGCTCCTTCCAAAACCTTCAAGCCTTCTAGAGGTCTCAGGCAAGGAGATCCTCTTTCTCCTTTTCTCTTCATTCTAATGATGGAAGGATTAGGAAGAGCTATCAGAGCCGCTAAGGAGGAAGGGAGAATTCAGGGTCTGAGACTCACTCATGGTGGGGATAAGGTGACACATCAACAATTTGTGGATGACACTATGCTTCAAGGCGCACCCATTGTTAAGGAAGCCAAAGCATTCAAATAGATTCTGAGTGAGTTTTCTAGGGTAGCAGGCACTGAGGTAAGTCTCACTAAATCAAAGATATTCTTTTTCAATACAGATATTTCAATTCAAAGAAATATTTCTAGAATTTTGGGCTTTCAAAGGGAGACACTGTCTTTGAAGTACCAAGGAGTTCCTCTCAGCGACAAACCGGTTCACAAGGATATCTGGGAGCTTGTTCTTAATAAGCTAAAAGATAATATCAACAAATGGACAAATAGAGCACTAAATATAGCAGGGAGACTAGTTCTCACTAAGGTTGTCCTGTAAAGTATCCCTATCTATATGCTATCTGCCATTCCATCACCAGCTGGTGTAATGACCAATATAAGAAACATTCAGAGAGACTTTCTCTGGGGGAAAGGTGAAGAAAAGAAGAAATGGGCCCTTGTGGCATGTGATAGAATATGCAAACCTATGTCCCATGGAGGCTTGGGTCTTCATGACCCAAGAATTCTAAATAGAGTTCTTGGTGCCAAAATCTGGTGGAGATGGCTAAAAGAAATTCAGGCCCCTTGGGAAAAACTCTGGAAGCACAAATATGCTAGCGAATGGTAGGAGGAAAATCTAATTAGAATGACAGGACAGGTAAAAGGTTCTGCTATTTGGAATAGGGCATGGGAGAACAAGGCCTTAGTCCAAAACCATAGTTTCTGGGAGATAAAAAATGGGAACCTGGCTTAGTTCTAGGAGGATAATTGGCACTAGGAGGACAATATCCATAGTGAAGAATTAGTAGACATTCACACCGATACCATCAACAAAGGACTAAGGTGGTTAAGTGACTACTGGGACCAAGCAAGGAATGATAGGAAATGGAGAACTTGGAAACTTCCAGATTATAGTGGAATGGGCATGTTGCATACTCAAGCTACAACCCTTCAAGGGATTTTAGACAAGAGACAAATCTTGCACTCAAACTTGAATGATCAACTAAGATGTGGAAAGAGAAAGAATAGGTCTCTTGAACATTAAGGAAGCCAAAAGAATAGATGCAGGGTTAAACCTTCCAAACACTGATAAGACGTGGAAAGAAATCTGGGAAAATCCTCATTAGATGAAAGTAAAACTGTTCAAGTGGCTGGTTCAATAGGGAAATATTTTCACATGGGATAAGGCTTTTTTGGCCCCTCAAGATGTCATTTATGCAGACAACAAGAAGAAAATATAAATCATCTACTGAATAGATGCACTTTCACCACAATATTTTTGAATTGGGTTGGAGAATTCTTTGACCAGACAGACAAATATGTTAATGATATCACTACTACGTTGAAGAATTGGAGGAAAAATTTTCTGGACAATGAGATCATTAACTCTGCCTGGATGCTGACCCTAGGATTCATAATCTGGAATGTTTGGAAGGATCACAACAATAGGATTTTCAAGGAGAAAACAAGTATGGTGAGCAACATCCTAAAGCTTATCCTTAAACAACCTAAAGAGACTGTTCATATCATGGGAGGTGTAGCTACTGGCAAACCCATCGGTCAAAGAGAGGCCAGAAGTTTGGAGAAGTTAGAGCTCAAGGTTCATCCCCCTCAGGGTTCTATGAATATTAACAAGAAGACCTCAACAGATAAGTCTTCTTGGCAACCCATTTCTCATGGATTTTTAGAATTCAACATAGACGGGGCTTCAAAAGGGAATCCGAGAGAAGCTGGTTATGGAGGGGTCTTGAGAGATGAAGAAGGAAACGTACAAATCATCTTCCACAGTTATCTAGGAGAAGCAACCAACAATATGGCTGAGCTCATGGCGATGGAATCATGCCTGGAAATACTACTTAAGCACAACATTCACAATGTCATCATTGAAGCTATCTCGGAATTAGCCATCAACTCAGTGAAAAGGATAAATGTTGGCGCTATTCCTGAGAAAATCTTAGAACACTAGCGGCTTTTGCAAGTCTACCAAAGAATCCAAGTGAACCTACAAAGGCTGAGAACTCTTAGGTTGGCGCATGTTTGCAGGGAAGCCAACAAAGTTGCAGACTGGCTTTGAAATGAGGGAGTACGAAACAAGTAGACCGACTTGTGCTGCTGGTGGGTGGAGATTACGGATGATAGGTTGAAGGAGGGATGCTCATCCAGGGCCATCAGCAATCGACAACAGCATCAGGAAAAATCAAGAGATAGAATTTCCAAAGCAGAGCAACACGGAAGGGGTCTCGTCGATCTGGATTCATTATGAAATGTTATGACATATGTGAGGTCTATTTTAGAATGTAGATCTATGTCGATCTCCTTAACCCAGGTAATAGCAAACCAGTAGCCTAAGAGGGATGGATGGAAGGAGGAATCTTCATCTTCCTTTGGCCCTTGCACAGGAATCCAGACTTTCTCGCCAGGCGCAAAACCCCGATTTGTTTTCCGGTGATCCCTTTACTACCCTTTGGGTGGTTTCTGGTTTATCGCAAGCTCTTTAGGTCGAAAGTGGTTTTTCACAATCGGGAGCGATTCCGCTCACCACGTGACATGTAGCTTTGGTTGGGGAGGAAATATTGCCCTCATCGTGCGCTAACTATCAGACCTTTTAGTCTGCGCGATATGATCCCAAACAGTTGGATCAAGCGAGGGAATTCAACGGCTAGGATTGAATGTGCATGTTGGTGGGATCGATACAATGGTTATGTTTTGAGATGTTTGCATTACCTCATGAGAATTGCGCGCAAATGGTGGATTTCGGGCAGTAAAAGTGATCACTGGTTATGCCAAAAATGGACCTGATATGATTATAAATTATGGTTTACAGGATGTATCGGGTCCGATGTGTTGGTTAAAAGGTGAGCATGTTAGCCACCGGATATGTTTTTCATCTGCTAGATCTTTAGCTTAAGATCCAACGGTCAGTTTTGGACTGCTGGTTTGTTTTGGCCGCGTCCCTGGGTTGAATTGTCGTCTAGCGACCGAGATTGTGGTGGACCTGTCCTTTTGGTGTGCACCACCATTGAGATTGCTGATTGTACACTATTTCTCTTTTTAATTGAATAAGAAGGATCCACTCTTTCCTTAGCAAAAAAAAGAATGTAGGCTAATATATTTTTTTTATTTAATGAAAATTGTATTATCTAGATTTACTGGTGCTTCATAATGGGTAGGTTTTTACCCAAATCTTGGGTCAGTCTTGTTAAATCCATTTAAATCTTGTGTCATTCTTGTTTAGTTAAGTTTTTTTCAGTTTAAGGAAGATATTCAGTTTTAGGACATAGTCAAGCTCAAAATTTTAGGGGCGAATATTTTCAAATGAACTAATTTTCCATATTTTTTCAAAAAAGGAAATTCCTCAATTTCCAACTTTTGTTTTGGTAAATTGAAATTTTATAGTATAAATTTATTTTATCTCAATACTATATAAAATTATTAGAAATTTGAATATTTTTAAAAAATATTTCCAATCATTTTTACATACTTCATATTAAGGAGTAATAAGATTAATTAAAATTTCTAAATTTCAATATAAATTTCTTTTATATGTGTTTCAAAAAAATGTCATTTTTATTTCTATTTATATGTTTCAAAATCTTAAAATACACACTCATTTATTTTTACTAGTAAGGAAAATTTTAAGGATGGAAATTTATCTTAGAATTTAGATACTAGTTTCTAATAAACAAACTTTAAAATGTCTTGGGATACTTTTGTCAATATATTCAAATTTCTAATAATTTTATGTAGTCTTTATAAAATTTTGGCATTATTCAAGGTAAAATAATTATATATTATAAAAGTATAGGAAATTAACCCACTTGCAAAAAATATATCGTTTAGTAGAGGACATTAAAACCTACAATAGAAAAAGAAGAAGGTGGATTGTTTCATACTGTTAAGACCCTTTTAGGTAGCACTAACATAAGAAATTGTAATTTCAACAATATAACGACTTTCGTAATTTAATATGTATATATGTATATATGTATATGTATATATGTATATATGTATGTATATATGTATATATATATATATATATATATATATATATATATATATATATATATATATATATATATATATATATAATTTGAAAAACTAGTTGTGTATAAGAAGACTCTATTTGATATAAGGATTCTATCATTTAGATAAGTCTACACTAATATAGATATATGCTTTATATTTTTCATGAAAAATAATATAACATTAATAGGAAAACTCAGAATTCACTTAGGCACAATTGATATAAATAAAAAACATATATTTGGAAAGCTAATTTGTTTTTCTACCTTTCATTTTCTATACCATCTTCAAGTTCATTGATTAAGTATCTCTATTCATATCTCCAAGTGAACATATTATTGTTTTTCAAAATTTAGATAGCCGCTAATATTTAAAAAGAGACCATTAATAATTTATGCACTCATTAATACTATAAATCAATAATAAAAATAAAAATTACTTGATTAGGCAAATATTTATTATTTTATTCCCTTAAGAGAAGAGTTGTCAGACACACTAGGTTTCATAATATAATTATGAAGAATGCAAGGAAGCATTAGAGAGAAGGTAAAGATAATTTAGGATCATATATTTTTTAACTTTTCTATTGGTTTAACAATATATAGAATTAATGTAGATCTATCTTAACTTAGACAAATATTTCATACTTGGGATATCAGAAGTTATGATGGATATAGGTTGGTTTAATTTCGTCTTTTAATTAAGCTATATTCCATATGAATACCAAGGGTCAATAACATGGGTTCTCATACACATGGAACTCAAAAATTACTATTAACTTAACCAGATTGATGCCATGTAATTGACATCCTTTAAAAATCCCATGTGGACCTATGAGTTATGCCCACATAACCTCCAAAGTGAAGCAAGGTTACACCCTTTCATAAATTCAGAATTAAAACTAATTAAATCCTTGTTCACTTAACTTAACAAAACCCCATCAAATTATCAGAACCCAAAACAATAGAAAACTCGACTATACACCCAATCAATAAAAAAAATATATATAACCTGTAAATGAGCCTGGTCCCACTTCGACCTCATCCAACTGGATCTCAAATAGATTTAACCTGCATTGGTAACATATCGGGTATAACTTTTCCACCAACTTTGAACACTCTTACGGAGCCGATAAGGAATATAAATCCTTGATGTATAGATTTTCGGGTCCATTTTTGAAATTAAAGTTCGATCACTTTATGATACGATATTTGTTGGATATAAGAGACCATCAAATCTACAGTTTGTAGGACTTCAACTACCACACAGTTTAAAAATCAGGCTTAACCCCCGCAATTGACTGTGATCTAAGAGTTTGAATATGAGATCGATGGCTAGGAGTGAGTGCGAGGCTTCAACCATGATAAAAAAATATGTACTCTCCTATCCTCGCAGTTGTTGTTCACCGTCGGATCTGCCAGCCAACGGACGGTCTTGACTTATTTTGGGGTTTCTTCATAAATTATCAATCAAATCATTCTTTTGATGTTTCACATCTGTTTCTTGTATTAACCGCACACATTCATTATAGAACAGTTACGATCTTCTCACAAACAGATCATCATTGATCAAACCTGTGATCAATGATGATTCATTCCTTCATTCAATCTTTGTTTGCTAATCTGGTAGAGATAATCCACATCAACCAGTTTTCTACGTTATATATGAAACACACACTCTTATCCTATATTCTGAGTATCAACAAACATAGTAATTCTCAGATCCTTAATCCAGAGACTAAAAGTTATAAAACACTCAACACTAAATTACACAAAGAAATACACAATCCACACTGTATTCATATTGATAAATATTTACAGAAGAAACAGTCACACTCGACTGTTTTAGTTCTACCTTCGCTCATCCATCATATCTTTCCATTTGAATCTAACCCCTTCACTCATTCCAAAAGATTACAATTTATACAAAATGCGGATTCATGAACCCATTTAGTTTAGATCCATAAATCTCTCTTTCTTCCCTAAAGAACTCTTTACTCCACTCTTTTCTCAAATAAATGCTAATTTAAGCTTTCAAATCCCTCATATCTTATTCAAATTAGATCATTTAATTGCTTGGCCTGATCTCCACACAGGGAGGATCAAAAGTTACTTAGACCCTTTTCTGCTCATATTTTGACAACAAATAAAACACTCTCATACATTTAAATTAATAAAATTAATTAATCTCTTGTCTTCCAACCCTTTGTTAGCCACAACATGTGATCATACCATACATTGCTGACTAGGTCTAAATGCTCCTGCATTAGACTCACAAGTTGAAAGTTTTCATGACCTCTTGGTCATGTGTTTATTCTGCTGATCATTCAGTATCCCAAACTTTACTTTGTAATTGGTCATCACTTTCATCATGCTACTGATTCAATTCTTCTGTCACTGTCACTTCTCCTCTTCCAGGATTCCAAATCTTATGTTGTTGTTGTCCAGTTTCCTTGCCGATACAAATTTCTTTTGTTAATTTCTCTTCCTTGATGTCCCTCTTCTTAACTCACTTCATCTTCCACACTTTCTCAACTTCCTCTTTACAATTTGTTCTTAGCTAAACTCCACTGACATCGATCTGTTTCACATTCTCCCTTACCATAGAAATTATGAAATTTTTGTCCAATTCTTCTTCACCTCTGTCATTTACAAATTGTTGCTTGTACTCTACAGGTTCCCTTTCATTATCATTAAAGTTAATCTTTCCCTTTATCTTATTAGGTTCATCTAATAACTTTTCTAGTAATTTGAATCTTCCCTCATCTCCAATAAGCATATCATTTGCATATGACTCCTCTTTCCTATATAAAACTAAATTTCTGCCACAATTATCAGATTTAAAGTTACTATGGATTTCTCTCTCCAAAGATAACTCTGCCATCAAGTCCTTATATTGATCCTTTGAAAAATTTATAAAACTGTCAATAAATTTCATTTGAGAACTTTTCTTGTTCATTATAGAATATTCCTTGTTTTGACACAAAATTGTCATTCAACAATTCAAGAATTAAAATCTCCTGAAATATGTCATTGTGAAGTATCCTTTCACCTTTTGTACAACTAATTAATGTTTTTTCATCTTCACCTACAACAAAAACAATTTTTTTATTTTCTAAAGCTTCTTCATGGTTTATAGATTCATAAAAATAATCCACTTTAAAATTACAGAATCCCTGAACTTTTGTATTTGTCAACATCATCATACATTCCTTCACATTTTCCACACTGTCTACATTTTCTGCTGAAGATACTTCATTCTGGTTATCATCACAAATTTCCTTTTGTTTGTCTTCATCTTTCTTAATCATGAAAATTTTCTTGTCAATACCATCACTCTCAAAATATCCTTCTATTTCAACTATTTCCTCAAACCGTTTCACTTCTTCATCAACATGCATGACCACATTGTCCACTTTTTGTTCATCACCTGTCAAACCTGAAAATATTCACATCATGTCAGTTTAAAAAATATAAGGCTCTTCATCTAAACTCTCATTGACCAGACCTTCGTGCTCCTTTAAACTATTCGAATAGTTCGCTAAGTTATTGAGAAATTCTTCCTCAACATCTTTGATTTTCTTTTCATCAAAGAAAACTTCTAGGACTACAACTTCTTGACTTTTCTTGACAATTTCATCGTAAGTCTGCATAACATCCCCCTGTCCTTCACAATTTTCTCTAGCACTCAGTTTATCGAAATAAGACAACAATGTCTCCTTCTCTTCTATGATAAGACTTTGATCTTTCAAAGATTTCCTTGACTTAACTTCTTCAACTAAGTTCTCTGTGTCATCTTCACTTCTCTTCTCTTCAAAACCCTGTAATGCATTAGCTTCTCTCCCTCTGTCCATTTTCCATTGGTTTTCTATCCATGTTAATATTCCTTCTAACATGATCCAATAAGTTTTCACTAAGAGAAGACACAACCATTTACTCATACCTTTCAATTTTCTCCACCAATCGAAGTCTTGAAAGTCTTCCTACACCACCTTTTCGATTTTTCTTCTCTCTGCGTCTTTCATAGAGTCAATTTCATTTGGATGCATACCTACAACTTTACATTCACATAAATAACTAATCCCAAAATTATGAGATTCTCTTTCCTGTGAATATGCTACCAGCACCTTTCTCTCATGTTGATCTATATAGATCATCTCTTCGTCATTATCATCATTGTCATCACTGTCTCCTTCCCCAAGGAGAGATCCTTTCTTTGGTTCACAAATGTATTCTGCTCCTTCATCCTCAAATTTTCGAGTCATTAATTTCTCAGCAAAAAATTCTCTGACAAGCCACTTAACTCTTTTCCCCACATAAATTCCTTGTTCCAAATCTTCTTTGATTCCTTTCTGTACCGGCTTCTTCAAATGACCAAGTTCTGCCTTCATCTCAGCCAACTCTATGTCCATTTCTTCTTTACTCATTATTTTGAGTCCAACTTCTTTGGCACTCTTTTTCCTCTATCTATGACTTTCCTCTATACCCCTATTACGTATATCAATAGTTAATTCCATTTCTTCCTCTGGTGAA
Organism: Pinus tabuliformis; assembly: GCA_031772625.1. Lineage (NCBI taxonomy): Eukaryota > Viridiplantae > Streptophyta > Pinopsida > Pinales > Pinaceae > Pinus > Pinus tabuliformis. The sequence goes on from CM062804.1 coordinate 1,229,807,908, forward strand.
ATTTCCTTGTTCACTAGTGAGCTGCAACTAGCCTTTTCTTTCATTTATAACAAGTCTCCTTCATGCCTCACCAAACTTTTTTGAGTTTAGCCTTTTGGAAGCTATTGATCCTTTCCTCGAACCTTTCACTAACTAGCAATTCTACCTAGAACTCTTGCTGGAATTGTTGTCTTTAAGACAACTCTACCCACAATCACAATTGTGGAGTTGTCTCAACAACTTCTACCCAACCGTAGTTGGAAGTTATTCTTAGCTTCTCTTCAACACTCCTTGTTCTAGGCTGCTACATCTTCAATTGATCACTTCCTTCTTTCATTTAGTAATTTCATTTACTATTTTGTATTGTCACTTTTACTCATCTGAGAGTTCTTCTTGCTTAATCTTATTTAACATAGATCATGTGCTATGATGTTAATACAATTTATTCATCCTTCCAGAAATTTCGCTGCTTCCATTGACCTGTACAATCTTATCTCAAGATACATCAAAGCACCTTTCAAACCTACCAATTTTCCTTCAAAGATGTCTTAAAACTAATTCCCATTCCATCAGTTAAATCTTCGCCAAATGATTCATCTCTTCACTATTTCATTTAAACTTCTCCATTCAAAAGACTCCATACAATCAACAACTATTCTTCATCTTACAATTAAGATTCAATTTGAAATTCACTTATATTTACACATTCATGACACGCTACAAATTCCTTTTGATAATATGTTGTAAGCAAATCCTATCTTGCTTCTACAAATTCCAAAATTCTTTCCTTGTAGTGGTTCTTCTTTAGGTCCTATTAAACCTAATCTCTATTCTTTCAACCATCAATATCATTGTCTTCAACAATACTTTAAGTAATCCTTAATCATTAAAATTCTTCAAACCATTTAAATGATTTCAGTCATAGCAATCCAATCTTCTATTTGACTTTAAATTCAAAACCTTCTACTTCAATTTTGCTTTCAAATCAAACCAGTCATTCAATCAATTTACATGGAAATTTCATTTGTCTGAAAGGAAATTTCCACTCCCTTTTTGTTCTCCAAACATCCAAACAAATCTCTTTGCTGACAAAAGATTCACCTTTTCCCTATTCTGATCTCAGTGTCCATTGCATTAAATTATTTTGAGCTCTGATTTTACTTTGATTGTTCTAACATGCAAATATATCCAATATTTAACATTACTGTACTTCTATGCAGAATCCTTTCTGCTCTGATACCAAAAATGATGCCATGTAACTGAAATCCTTTAAAAATCCCACGTGGACCTATGAGTTATGCCCACATAACCTCTAAAGTGAAGCAAGGTTACACCCTTACATAAATTTGGAACTAAAACTAATTAAATCTTTGTTCACTTAACTTAACAAAACCCCATCAAATTATTGGAACACAAAACAATAGAAAACCCGACTATACACCCGAGCAACGAAAAACAAGGATATAACCTGTCAATGAGCCCAATCCCACTTTGACCGCATCCGACCAGATCTCAAATATATTTAACCCACATTGATAACATATCAGGTCCGACTTTGACCACTCTTACGAAGCCGATAAGGAATATAAATCCTTGGTGTATAAATTTTGAGATCCATTTTTGAAATTAAATTTCGATCAATTTATGACGTGATATCCATTGGATATAAGAGGCCATCAAATATACGGTTTGTGGGACTTCAACTAGCACACGGTTTAAAAGGGCTTAACCCCCGCAATCAACTGTGATCTAAGAGTTTGAATATGAGATCAACGACTAGGAGCAAATGTGGGGCTTTAGCCACGATCAAGAAATCCGTACTCTCCTACCCCCGCAGTTGTTGTTCACCGTCGGATTTGCCAGCCAATGGATGATGCTGACTTATTTTGGGGTTTCTTCACAAATTATCAACCAACTCAGTATTTTGATGTTTCAGGTCTATTTCTTGTATTAAACCACATGCACATTCATTATAGAACACTTACAATCTTCTCACAAATAGATCATCATTGATCAAACTCGTGATCAATGATGATACATTCCTTCATTCAATCTTTGTCTGCTAATCTAGTAGGGGTAATCCACATCAATTAGTTTTTTGCGTTATATACAGAACACACATTCTTATCCTATATTCTGAGTATCAACAAACACAGTAATTCTTAGATCCTCAATCCAGAGACTAAAAGTTATAAACACACTTAATACTAAATTACACAAAGAAATACACAATCCACACTGTATTCATATTGATAAATATTTACAGAAGAAACAATCACACTCAACTTTTTTAGTTCTGCCCTTGCTCATCCAACCTATCTTTCCATCTGAATCTAACCCTTCACTCATTCCAATAAATTACAATTTATACAAAATGCGGATTCATGAACCCATTTAATTCAGATCCAGAAATCTCTCATTCTTGCCTAAAGAATCTCTTTACTCCACTCTTTTCTCAAACAAATACTAATTCAAGCTTTCAAATCCCTCATATCCTATTCAAACCAGATAATCTAACTTCTTGGCCTAATCTCCATGCAGGGAGGATCAATTAGCTACTTGTACCCTTTTCTGCTCAGATTTTGACAACAAATAAAACGCTCTCATACATTTAAATTAATAAAATTAATTAATCTCTTCTCTTCCAACCCTTTGTTAGCCACAACATGTGATCATACCATCACATTGCTGACTAGGTCTAAATGATCCTGCATCACAAATCAAGTTTACATTATTATGTTAGTTTAAAGTTATTTTTATTTTAAACAAGAGTTATTCTTATTTTTCTTTTTATCTTATTTTTATTAGTAGTTATATTTATTTTTATTTTATTTTGACCAAGTAAAAATATTTACACGATATAACATTACATTTACCTTACAACATTTCTCGCATACTAGGTTGGAGAGAGCCTCTTAGTGCACTTATAATATATTAATACTAATTTATGTTGAAGATTTTTGTGATGTCCCAAGTAATTGTAAATATTTAATTATTGCAGTTAAACAAACTGGATATTATTATTATAAGTTTATATATTTATTATTTTGATTAAGCTATGCATGAAGCGAAAGTCTTGATGATGACAAACATGTAACTCTCACATGTCAGGTAGTTAGGATATTTGTACCTAAGATCGAGAAAAAAAGAAAGATGAAACGGTGGATAGCATGCTGATATGTTAGATAGGTTCATAGAGCTAAGTCTGGTTAAGACCAGATAGTAGTGACATGTTAAGACCATTATTCTTAAAGGAAAACATCCTGCATGTGAGTAACACCACAGGGGGAGACTTAGGCTCGAAAGATGGTCTCAAGGCTGGGAGGAAATTCGGCAAGTTATAGTCGCACTAGGACTAAGCAGTCAGTTGACAGAATAGCTACAAAAATCAAATAAGTGCTTACTTCTTTCTGAAAATTAAACGAACTATTGAAATAAAGACATGTGCTAATAGAGTAAAGGCCTAACTACTACCAAATAAAGTATATAATCAGCATGTTAGTTTTTTAACAGAAATTAGTCTAGCCAAGGAAATTCTAAAAAGACAAAGTAAGATATGTACTCAGATTAGCAGTCATCCTTTAGGAGAATCTATTTCATAAGGCTATATAATACATAACTCCTTTAGAAGCAATAAACCGGAAGCAAGAACAAGTTAGAACTATTTTAGAAACTTTCAAATGAAGAGGGTTACTGTTCTGGAAATGAACAAATACTGCTTATAGACAACCCAGGTACAGGAAAAAAAATGTAGATTATGACTCTTTTAATACCATGGTAGCTAGGATAAAATGCAAGAATTAAGCATTAAATTAAGCTCTAATGGAAAATCATGCCTATCAAATTATTCTGAACTAAAAACTGAAAAGAATCTGCCCCTAAGGAAAGAGAAAACAAGAATCGATGTTAAGGTGAAAGTAACAAGTTTCGTTTTAAAGCAAATTCCGTTCGAAAAGCAATTGAATCTTGAACAAAAGAATTTAAACCCCAAATGAGCATGGGTCTTCTAGGTAAAACATAGCAAAGACTTTACAGTGAAGTGTTTAGAGAATCACATTAAATTAATGAGGACTATTTATATTTGGGACATGCGTAGAAACACCGAAACCGCATGCAATTACAAATACTAGAATAAAATGGTATGAAACCTATAAAAAACTTCAAGATCATAATAATGGAATATGGGTAAACAATCAATGCTTTCTTAAATAGACAAGGAAAGGCACTTCGGATGAACATCATAAATCTCTACATAAATAATAGAACTTTGCAAAGGTATAAACCGTTCCATCCAATTGCGCAAACCATACATTTATATAAGGCACAAAAATTATAAAAAAGGAATATGAAATTACCATTAATATAACCCTAAACATGATTTAATGTAGAATGGAAGGTTATAGAACCCAATTCAAGCTACACGCCAAAATCTTAGAAGGATTAGAAAAATGGCATTGCTAAGTTCTTAACAAAAGGAAAATACAGTCGTAAGGCATTTTCACAAAGAGTCCAGAAAATATATGCCTTAGCAAGATATAAGTATGAAAATAATCTAACTAAAGAATAACTTAAAGAGTTGGCATGACAAATCAAAACCCTCTGTGTCTTTGAAACTCTTCAATCCCAAGAATTCACGGAACACACCCCCCCCTTCACATTACCCGGTGTGATGAGAGAGCAGTAAGTCTGCAGCCCTTGGACTTGGGCGAGGAAGTACGAACTCGTCCCTCTCAGCCATGCTTATAGTTTGAAACCCTTCGACAAAACCTAACAATCCAAATGAAATAGTTTGTTAAGAAAATGAATAATGAATACATTGAAGTGGAATATACCAAGGATAAGGAAAAACCGGTTACCTTGGCGAGACTATTGTGAGAGATAAATTGCTTTTGAAGTGGTAAGTGTTAGAATGCTCTCTTGAAACCTAACAGCTGGATATATAATCATGGCGGAGCTATGAAGGAATCGAAATAACTTCGTCAACAACATAGAGAGGCAGAAGCAAATACCTGCATAAAACCTTGAAGTCATGGACCGAATTTGGAAGGCTCTGTCGAATGGAGAGGAAAATAACAAACCACTTCATGAAGTAAATGTCAAAGGAGATAAGGTTGTAATATACACCATTTGATGGGATGGCCTCACGGAGGACTGTAGATGAGGTGACCATCCCAAGATGATGCCTAACAACTAGATGGTAGTCAGAAGAACCCAAAATCTCTGGTCCCACCAACTTTAGGGGTAGGCCAAGTTAAATATATATTAGTTGTTAGCTATGTGATGTAGCACTACAACACCCCTCCAGATTTTGGCATGCATCCAATTTTGGAGCCTCCTTTGAGAGTTTCACTTGATGACCGCATGCACTCAGGTTCACTCTGTGAGCTCGTGTGAGTCTTCGCAGCCACCTTGCTTGATCATCCCACCCAAAATTTTGCATGTTGAGGTTAATGGCATGCTTACGACCATGTTCTGGTCACACTCAAAGGTCTTTACTTCATGTGTACATGGTGTGTTCACTTTGTAAACATCTGTCGCACTCACACACATAGTCACATACACTATCAGGCAAACATCATCATAGTTGACCAACGATCAATCACAAGTGTCGCGCTTGTCACTCACACCATTGGTCAGTCATGTTGAGCATGTGTGTCTGGATGGTTTGAGTCGTCTAGTCGTCCATTCATGTAAGTGTGTGTTTGCAAGAGCACATACGCATCTTTTACTCATTCACATACTTAGTCACTTTGTTGAAGTTCTGATGGCTGGGTTCCCCTCTGATAGCCAGACGAGCACCTCTCCATTGACTCAATCGACTGTCACCCAAAACAACACAGAAGCACTAAGAAATTCATTTCAAGTTGTGCTACCCGCAAGTAGATCAATCAAACTTCATGCTTGTCAACCGGAGAGTTTGACTCGACAATCACCCCAGAGTGACTCCCATTAAAAATTACGTAGAGGTTGTAGACCTTGCCAGCTCAGCTCACTGGGAAAACTATGTCGACAGGATGGACAGACACCCAGTGCCCGTCCCTATCTCCCTCATAAAATTGTGCAATTTTTCCACTCAACCCTCTAGTCAGTTGACTGACTGATCACTCGGAAAAATGCACAGTTTTCATGAGCAAGCCCTCTACTACCCAACAATCCACTCAGCTTAAAAACTGTGCAAACGTGATCATCAGGCCATCTTCCTAAAATCAGTTTATTCTTTCCCACCAGCAGCTCCTGGAAGTTGATTGCTAGTTCCCTCCAAGAATTGTGCACTTTTTGCAGCCAATCTCTTGCAACTGAGTGCCAGTTCCGTCCAGGAATTAGGCAGTTTTTGCTACCTAGCTCCTGATAGCTGACTACCAGTTCCCCTCAAGAATTGCACAATTTTTGCTGCTAGTCACCCAACAACCATTTTTCAGTTCCCTCCAAGAATTGCACAGTTTTGAATGCCAAGATCCCATTTCCCGCTGCTTCCAAAAATTGCACAGGTTTTGACTACCCATCCTTCCCATAGCCTAGACTGTTCTTCACAAAAATTGTGCAGTTTTGTCCTCGTGCTAAGCTAGACCCCACAGATAGTAATTGTCAATTCAGATTGACCATCTCCATCACGCAGTGATTGCTACGTAGTTTTGACCAATAGTTCATGGAGCCTCCATCCCATCTCGCAACCTTGTCTCCTCTCCTGGTGACCTGCATCCGAATTGATCATGCATCATGGTACATTAGGAGGTTTATGGATTTGATGCCATCTCATTATACAAATACAGGTACACAAACAAACATGGTGTGACGATGGATGGGATGGACAAAGGGAGTTCATACAAAAGGACATGTTTGCCAATGGATGAAAAAATGATGCATGCAAAGAGATGTGCTCGCAAATGGACGATCATGAAAATATGTATTCATTGATAGACGAATGAGAAAACATGCAAGATGTGTTAATGGATGGATGAACAGACAAACATGCACTTTTCATGAATGGACAAGCCTATCAAGCTTACCAACATACAAGTAAGGAACAACCTGCGAATGCAACATGAAGCGAACCTATGATCATCGAAGACTCCGTGCCTTTTTCTAAGCGGAGGTGGAGCTGTGACACACCATTAGGACTTCATCACCTAGCAACACTGCAACTTGACATGCACACCAACAGCAACATGAATATACCAGCACTATCATTCCAAGTGTTTTCATGAGTAATGTTGTCCACATCTCTATTGTGGGCCATATTGTCAATTAATATAATGTAATGTGGAAGTCCAAGAGACCCACTTGTTGTATGAAGAGTCATGTAAAGTTGAAAATTCATGGAAGTCAAATAGTCATGAGGGTAGTCAAACGGCCATAAGGGTCAGTTTCACCCTTGGCTATAAATATCCCCTAATTTGTACATGCAAGTGAATTTTTTTCTGATCCAGATTTAAATAGGAATGCAAAAAATTACAGAGATAACCATAAACACAGAGATGTAGCAGAAATAATACTTCATTTCATTAATGTGAGATACTAAAATATGGTTACAAACATAAATGGAAATAAACTAGCTAGGGAGATGATAGCTTATCTCTAAGAAGAGATGTGGAAGCTACATGCCTCTGAACTGTGTTACAGTGAGGCTCACAGGCCTATTTATTGCTGAGAAACAATGAAAAACCCTAAACATCCAAAAATCTAACCCTAGAAGATTAAAATCACCAAACTGTGGGCCCCGTTTGGGTAAATTGGTACATCAACTTCCCGGGGTCGTAACTTTGGCATATGATCCCTGTTTGACCTGCACAATATCTCGTTAGAAAGATCTATCTGAGAACTACAACTTTGGGAAGAGCAACATTGGTTGATGGACCCATGTTTCTCCAAGTTTTCCCAAAAAACGTTGTTTAGGATCTCAAAACAGCTTCGAAAGTTCAAGACCCGAAAAATTGCTAAAAATAGTAAATTGTGCTAAGATTAAGGAAACTGAAAAGCTGAGAGAAACAATGGTGGGGTTCCAAGTGGACTTGGCAGGTGGCCACCAATATCCACTTAGATAATTCCTCCCCCCTTAGGAAGCAATGGTCCCCATTGCGTTGAGTTCCTCCATGAGATGAGGAAACTTCTGCTGAACTTGGTACCTAGTGAGCCACTTTCCCTGGTGAAGGAGTTGGCCTGCTTTGACAACTCAATACAGTTGGATATTTTGTTGGCAAGTGTGCTTGATCTTTGTGTCCATGATTCGATCAATTGCAGCTTGTTCCATGCAATCTATATTTAGTTCTGTGGGTGTGAGTTGTTCTGCAATGCCGGATGTGTCTAGTAATGTAGCAAAGTATGGCCGAAGGCGGCCCACATTGAACACTGGGTGTAGGCCAAGGAATGGGGGAATGCTGAGCTCAAATGCTTGTCTCCCACTACCTTGGTAATGGTGTAAGGACCATATCAAAGTGGTCTCAGTTTCCGATAGGCTCCGGTAAGGCGTTCCTTTTTCAAATGCAGCTATACTTTGTCACCCAACTGAAACTTGTGTGGCACCCAATGTTGATCATGTCGTTGCTTGTACTTGGCATTTGATTTCCCCAAGATGTCATGGACCTACTGGCGAATATGTTGGATGTGCTCAATGAAGTTGGTTGCTTTATCTGTTTCAGACTGGACATGAGCTGAATATACGTGAGTAGCTGCAAATGGCATGGCCACATCAACGGGACATAGTGGCTAGAATCCCAAGCCCACCTGAAAAGGGTTGTGGCCAGTCAAGCTGTGAATAGCTCGATTATATCTATGCTAAACATAGGGGAGGCTCTCGTCCCATGTGCATGGATGCTTTGAGTTGTGCATGTACAAAATGTGTACAATCATCCTATTGACAACCTCTGTCTGGCCATCAGTTTGAGGATGGAAGGTTGTGGACTTAGTGAGTTTGGTGTCCAACATCGACTAGAGACTAGACCAAAATGTACTGAGGAACCGATTGTCCCAATCTGAGATGATAGACTGTGGGATCCCAAAGTGCACCCACACTCGTTGAAAGAAGAGTTTAGCAATGGCTTCTGCTGTGATATTCTTCTTGCAGGCTGCCATAATGGTCATCTTCGAGAACCTGTCGATGACCATAAAAACACAATCGTTTCCATTCTTAGTGGAAGGAAGGCCTAACATGTAATCCACGGAGATGGATTCACAAGGTCGACTAGGGGTAGGCAACGGGGTATAGAGGCCTTGTCTCTTAATAGTCGGTTTGGCAATGGCACAGGTAGTGCATGATCTGATGTATTTCCTGACATCCTGTTGAGGATTCAGCCAATAGAAATACTTTTGCAATATTGCCACCATTTTCTTGACCCTGAAATGCCCAGCAGCCTGACTGTAGTGTGATTCCCAAATCATCTTGGCACGCTCGCTTGAAGGAACACAAAGGTGACCCAGGTGGCATAACAGGGCATCCTAGAGGTGAAAATCAGGAACATGCTGACCCTCCAAGGGTGTCTGGTATGTGTGGCCAAATTCTGGGTCGCTTTTGTAGAGAAGTGGCCAATCAGAAGGCTTGTGCCCACAAGAGTTGAGCACAGTGGTTAACGCGATGATCGGTGGTCGACTAAGGCAATCTGCAACATTATTGGTGTTGCCCTTGATATTCAAATGGAATTGTTGCAGGTATGTGGGCCACTTTTGATGGTGATCATTCTACAATTTCCCTTGGGTTTGTATGAACTGCAGGGGTCGATGGTCTGTGTGGAAAACCATTTCCTTCCTCAAAATGTAATGCTTCCATTGTCAGCAGACCTGCACAATGGAATACATCTCTTTATCATAAGTGGGATACTTCCGGACTATTTCTAAAAGTGTCTCACTATGATATGCCACTGGATGCCCATGTTTAGTAAGGACTGCCCCAATAGCATAATCAGAGGCATATGTCTCGACCTCAAAGGGTTTTTGCAAATCTAGTAATGCGAGCACTGGTGTTGTGCAGAGGCTATCTTTCAACTCTGTCAATGGCTTCTGTTGAGATTCAAACCAAAATAATTTTTCTTTCGCTCCTCCCTTGGTGACTTGACTTAAGGTCCAAGTGATATGAGAAAATCCCAACACAAACTTGTGGTAGAAGTTGGCAAGACCTAGAAAGCTGCGGAGCTCTGTCAGAGTGGTTGGACATGGCCAATCCCAAATGACTTGGATCCTGGATGGATCCACATGCACCCCCTGTTCATCAATAATGTATCCCAGATACTGAACCTGGGTCATGCCAAAAGGGCATTTCTCCAAATTGGCACATAGCTTGTGTTGCCGCAGTGTTTGGAGAACCTGTCAAATGTGGTGGAGGTGCTCTTCCCAACTTTCGTTGAAGATCAGGATGTCAACTAAGTATACCACTACAAATGAGTTGGTGACTCACTGCAAGATGTCATCCATTAGCCTCATGAAGGTTGCAGGAGCATTCATCAATTCAAAAGGCATAACCAACCATTCAAAAAGGCCCTCCTTGGCCTTGAAGGCAGCCTTCCACACATCGGAGGGTTCGATTGGTACCTGGTGATATCCTGACTTTAGATTGATCTTATTGAAATATTTTTCCCCATTCAGTTGGTCCAGGAGGTCATCAATCCACGGGATAGGGTACCTATTATGGACAATGATCTTGTTTAGTTCCCGATAGTCAATACAGAGTCCCCAGTCCCATCCTTCTTCTGTACCAACATAATCAGGCTCCCACAGGGCAATTAACTCAGATGGATGTGACCTTTCTGCAGCAGCTCCTGAATCTCCCTCTTGATTTCATCATTCTCCAGAATGGATCATCGATAGATTGGTCCTTTGGGACGCGACACACTTGGGGTCAGACCAATGGAGTGCTTGACCCGACAGTGTAGACGAACCCCTGCAGGGGAGGTGAAGATGTCCTCATACTCCGCCACGACCTTGTCCATCTATAGTTGTCGTGCGGAGGGGCCCTGTCTAAAGATCATGGCCACTGCCTTCTTCTTTCCTTGAGGGCATATCATTAGGAAAACAAATTTCCCGGTTTTGGAAATTAGCTTACTGCATCGTTTTGCAGTAACCAAGGAGATGGCGGTAGGCAGTTCTACCTTTGGTATCATGTACAACTTATTTACCAATGTAAAAATAACAACATGAGGCCTTGATTCATACACTACATGTCACTTCCACATGTATGGTTGTCATAATAATACATCACAAACTTCAAGGGGAGCATGTCACACAATACCTCATCCGTGAAGGGCTTGATGTTGTATGGAAGGCGGCACTGCTAGCTCATGCGAAGATCTCATCCTTGGTGAAGACACCCAATGGTGTACAGTTGTGGATGTGCTATGGTTGGTGAACCCAACCGCTTCATGACCTTTGCTGAAATGAGGTTCTTTTGGCTCTCGGTGTCGACAATGAACTATAGCGGGGAGCCCTTTACCCACATATGGGAATGGAAGAGACGCTCCTCCTCCTTTGGATCTTTCGGTTCCTCCTTTTGTATCTTCGTGGTGGCAACGGTGGCATTGGGATCCGCATTGATAATATGCTTCCCTTTTTCATTCCCCTTGTTAGGTTCTGACTCAGAGTTGGAACATGCATCTGATTCTGAAAACTTTAGCTCGGCCACTAGTGACTGCTTGGCCCGACACTCACTTGTGTTGCGTGTGGAGCTCTTATGGAACTCACACCACTTTCCCGTGTCCTTTTTCAGCTTCATGGCACTATTCTGCTCTTGTAGCTTTGGCGGGTTGTCTTGAGCCGTCCTATCTTGGCTTTGTCCTTTGTTCTGCAGCTTGCGGGCGCCTTTCCCTTGCTTCGAATTCGCAGATCCAAAGTCTCGCTTCTTCTGTTTAAAATTTTGCTCGACATTGACAGCATATCGGTATGTCGTGCCAAGCGAGGGGATGTTCAAGAATTCTATTTCTTCCTGGATGTACTTGTGTAGGAAGTCACGATATTTGAGTACCAAATTCTGCTCCGAATCTTTGATACCCAACTTTGTGTGAAGGGTATGGAAAATATTGGTAAACTTCAGCATGTTTTGCTCCCTTCCCTACCACAGCGTGGTCCACTTTATGTATTGATCCCCATAGCTTCTGACAGGGTAGTACTACTCCTTAATGGCATCTAGGAATGAATCCCAAGTGGGCACACTAAAAATAGTGAGCCTGTACTTTCATCCTTCAACTCACAGTAGGTTTCCCACTAGTCCTTGACATGGGGGGCTACTTTGAGAAGAGCGAAAATAATCTTTTCCCAACTGGAAAAATCATGAACAGAAAAATAACCCTTTAGTAGATTTAACCATTTATCTACGGCACCTCCATATATTTGACCTTGGAAGATGGGGATTTCCAAATTAACTTGTACCTTAAAGGGCGTGGCTTTTCCAAAGTAGCTGCTAGAAGCCGATGCGTCGCCTCTGGGTAGCCGCTGAAGGATCTGGGCAAAGTTCTCCATCATCGCGTTCCTTTGTCACTCGAGGGCTTTTTCGAGCAAGATTTTGATAGGATCTCCTACCCCCTCATCTTTCTTTTCATCCGCCATGGGAGGCCGTCAGGATTTGCGAGGCTGGTCTTGCAAAGGTTTGACTAGTTCAAGCCCTAACTCCTTATATCCCAACCTCGTTGGGGACATGCAAAGAAAAACGAAGAAAGAAGGCAGATCGATCTAATACCACTGATCCGGATTTAAATAGAAATGCAACAAATTATAGAGATAACCATAAACACAAAGATGTAGCAGAAATAATACTTCATTTCATTAATGTGAAATACTAAAATATGCTTACAAATAGAAATTGAAATAAACCAGCTAGGGCGATGGTAGCCTATCTCTGAGAAGAGATGTGGCATCTACATGCCTCTGAACTGTGTTACAATGAGGCTCGAAGGCTTATTTATTGTTGAGAAACAATGAAAAACCCTAAAAATCCAAAAACCTAACCCTAGAAGATGAAACGCCAAACTGTGGGCCCCAATTGGGTAAATTGGTGCATCAACTTCCCAGGTCGTAACTTTGGCATATGATCTCCGTTTGACGTCCACAATATCTCGTTAGAAAGATCTATCAAGAACTACAACTTTGGGAAGAGAAACATCGATCCATGGACCCATGTTGCTCCTATTTTTCCCAAAAAACGTTGTTTAGGGTCTCAAAATGACTCCGAAAGTTCAAGACCCGAAAAACTGCTAAAAATAGTAAATTGTGCTACAATTAAGGAAACTAAAAAGTTGAGAGAAATAATGGTTGGGGTCGAAGTGGACTTGGCAGGTGGCCACCAATATCCATCTAGATCATTTTCATGTCAACTCCTCCCACATAGCCTTTAGAGTGTGTAATATTTTCTTTGAGGAGTAAGTAGTGGCTCAAACGCCCCTCCCACGAGGTTAGTGATGTATGGTGTAGCGATATGTCCTGGAACTTTCGCTTAATTCAGAAGCCTACTAATAGGCCAACACATTTTGATACATGTATTGTAACTATTGTAACACTGATCTTGAACACTTGTAATATATGTTGCTTTAACCTGTGTTTAACACTTAAACTCATTCACTTGTTGTAATACATAATATATTAATGAAAATGTGTTGTATGTGTTGTTAACATTATCATGCTCATTTTGGTTACCTCCCCGAACATCAGACAAACCTTTCACATAAACTTTCTATAACAACCGTTGCACTCGCACGGACTCATCCGCTGAGTGTTGTACATGTTATCTTCCCTTGTGTGTTGTGATTGTCACAACCATATGGACTGTTCTTCCAGAAGCTGTGCATGTCCTGTTGTGTTGTGTGTTCCTAATAGAGTTAGGACTTCCTCCCAACTGAATTGGGACTCACTCCCACCTTCTCCCTCTAGAGTGAAAGAACCATTTACACAAGGAACACTGGCAATCACCAGACACACGAACCTCACTAGTTGAAGACAAAGCATACCACTCTCTTGTATTAACAAGCAAGAGTTGAGGAAAATCTTTAAGATAATGGAAATTATGCCATCATACCGGATGGGACTCCCACACCAAAAAGTGTGAGGTCTAGTTGGGACTTCATACCGGGGTGACCCCCTGAATGTTGGCCTGTCCAGCACCATCAACATTTCTGGCGCTAGAATGAGGGAAGCCAGTTGTATATGGCTAAATGTCCTCTCACACTCACTCATCAACCATCTGGTCAAGGCATTAACTCACACCCCCTCTCACCTACGTGTGACTCTACAGTTGATTACTTCTCACCTCCTAGGATGGAACATGAAATTCCATATCATCACCTTCACTACATCCATCCCATCACTTGCCAATTCGCGAAAGAAGTCAGATTGATCACAGGCATACATCATCTTCCATATGCATCAAGGAATCCAAAAGGCCACTCCCACAGGGGTTTTTGTATCGTCAGTGGAAGAAGCAGTTATTTCCACACTTGACGGTTTGGCAAAAGCTATTGAAGATGTAGAGGAACCTCCGATCTTTTGACAAGGGGAATGAAAAACCCTTGTGATGTCGGGATTAGACTCCACTAAAGGAGGTGGAGGGGAAGGAAACAGAGGAGGCGGTGGAAGAGATAAACCAATAGACTCAGAGCCAAAATTGCCAGATTCTGAAAGAGAGGAGGAGGATGAAGAAGAAGAAGAGATGGCTTAGCAAAATCTAGAATGGATGACTCAGGGACCACTGGCTCTCCCGAGTGTTTTTCACAAGATGCCGAAGTGAGTGGAGAGAATGAATAACAACTTCAATCGTGACAGCACAGTGAAGGCAGAAGAACATTTGGATGACTTTTGCCTATAGCTATAGACCCTTGAGGTACGGCATGATGACATAGAATGTAGATTGTTTCCATGTACCTTCGATGGTCGCGTAGCAGCATGGTATCAAAACCTTCCACCAAACTCCATATAGAACTGGGGTGCATTCAAACGCATGTTCCTTGAAAAGTTTGTTGATCAAAATATCCCAGCTATGTTACTGAAAGAATTGGGAAGCCTGAAGATGGAGGGGAAGGAAAAGGTAAAAGATTTCAATTACAGGTTTACATGCATATTGAACAAATTTGCAACAGACACCAAACCTCATGACTCCATCACTATTGATTACTACATGTCCACACTGTCGATCAGCATTGCGTAGTTCATTAAGCGAGCTGCGAAACCAACATTATTGGAAAACTGCGAAGAGGCTATTTTTTTTGAGAAATAACTACCTACGATTGGAGTCATCAAGGATGATGAACCAAAAAACTACCTCAAAGACGCGAGAAGAAAGTCCCAGGCGATGGCGAGCAAAGGTAGAGATAAGGAAGCAAATGATATTGAAACCCTCACTTGCCTTGTCAAGAAATTGACAACAGAAGTGTCTGAACTTAAAAAACAGAAAATAGACACATCTACAAGTAGTGATTCACGCAAAAAGTGACAAGGAAGCAATTAATTAGGCAGCAACCAATTCGCTCCAAAGATTGCGCAGAGCTCTATGTTCCACCTCTAATAGTGCACAGATGCTGAGTTTTGTTCATTTCACGAAGAATATCACCCCAAGGACTATTGTTCGGATTGGAAGTGAGTCACAAACTTTGTATACAGTGATACATTTGATGCAAAAAAAAGTATGTAGGAGAAGTTGGAAAACACTGATAAAGACGAAGGTATTGCAACTAATGAAGCATCAAGTTCTGGGCATGTGGTGAATTCATATTAGTGCTCTTAATCAATGTCGAAGACGAACACCGAGAGGTAACCCTAAAAGAAAAATGATAGTTACAATATTAGGAGTAAAGGGGCTCCCCCTACACTTGGGGAAGTACAAGAAAATATGAGACTATTGTTGAGGAGGGCTGATCCATCGTCCCCAGAAGCAGAAAATAGAAAAACAAGTCCATGAAGATAGTGGCGGATAAGAGTACATCCATGAGCAATGTTAGGACCCTACATTGTACCCTTTTGCTCACATATTTTGCTATCATTCCACCCTTTTTCAATCCATATTTAAAGCCTATGTTATTACTTTAATCCATTTTCCAAAGGTATATAACATTTCTTCTCATTACTGTATGTTTAATTTGATTTACATATAATTTTACACTACCTTCATAATTAATCATTAATCTGAAATATATAGTTGCTAAAACAGTCTAAAGACTATAGATTTATCATTGCGGTCTACGTTGCTGAAACAGTTAGAACAGTGCGCAAATCCCATTGCTGAAACAACCTGTGATTTGTATTTCAGATTTGGCAGCAACAAGAGGAGATCATCGAAGGAGCTGTTACACTAGCCGCAACAACTACATTTCAAATTTGGCATTGTCACAACCATTGTAACATCATTTTGTTAATGGAAGAACCAATTATCCTATTTTATCATATCGGGTTAAGAATAGGATTTATAATGTAATCAAATGTATAATAGATGTCTCCTCTTTAAAAGAGGAGACATCAGCATTAGAGGGACTACGGATAGACTACAGGAAGGTCTAGCTGAAAGTAAAGGAACTTGAATCTTTTGTAATATGATACATTGACGGATGAATAAAATATTGTTTTGAGCATTCCTTCTTAGTTCCTTTTCTTGGGGAATCTTGTGAGAAGGAAACGACCCACCTTCATCACAAGATTCACCCATTAATTGCTATAGTGTGTTAAGTGTTATTTTTCATTCATACCCTGTTAAACTCTATTTGCTGAAATTACTTATGCATTATTGGAACTCTGTATTTATTGCTAAAACTTTGTTTCTATTTGATTATTGCATTGTTTTCATAAATTCATTTATAGCTAGTCAGTGATTATTTTAATTGGTAATCAGGTTTATAGAGTGACTTTGTAAAGCATGGTAATCAGAAATAGGTGGTGAAGGTTCCTGCTTGGGGAATAGGCTCCTGTTCTCTTTTATAGCACAACTAGTCTTTTCCTCTACAGATTGATATCTTTTCCTAGATTGTCCTTTTTAATGTAATCCAAGATTCTTTGATAATTGTATGCAATAGAGAGATTGTTCCTACTGTAACTCAGAGTAGAGCTTCAGTTATTTTAAAGTAAGGTGTGATTAGTGTAATTTTTGCTACAACTTTTCATTGATTTTCGGATTGAGCATATACAGTGTGTGATTACCTTTGAAATAAACAGACTTCCTTGGGTTGAAAATTCATGTAGCACTTGGTTGTTTGAATTAATAAGCAATTAAAGTGACCGAAATTTTGGCGCCATTGCTGGGGAAGGCAATTGTAGATTTCAAAAGCATTAATGTTTTTCTTTCAAATGTGCATAATGCATGAGAGGACACAAGAGAACTAACCCTATAGGTGGCAAGGGCAAATGAAGAGGAGGAAAAAAGACCTTTATTGATGAGATTATATCAAAAGCTGAAACTTCTCAGAGGTTAAGCTCTCGAAAGCCAAATTCTCAACACTCCCTTCAAACAAACTATGAAACGGAGGAAGTTGTGGGCCCTGAAAAGGCTGAGGAGATAGTATAAGGCATTGAGGAACCAGTCGAAAACATTGAGGAGCCAACAGAAAACATTGAAGATAGAGCAAGTGCAGTAGGAGAACAACCAATGGAATGGAAAAATGAAGGATTCTTTGGTGGAGAAGGAAAACATGAGAATTCTCTCGCTACCTTGGGATTTCCTATTGGTGATCTTTCCAGAGGAGCAACTCCCATGAAGAATATCCCACTTTCGGCCTTACCTAACTTCCACAGTTTATCTTCTGAAGATCCTGATGAGTTTCCTTTTGAGTTTGATATATTATGCAGAAGCTATGATTATGTTACTAATGCTCAAAAACTGAAGCTATTTCCAGCAACACTAAAAGGAAATGCACTAAGATGGTTCATGAGCCTGGGAGGCCATGTAATCACAACATGGGAACAAATGAAACAGAAGTTTCTACTCAAATATCAAGACTATTGCTGGACAAGAGAAAAAAGGGAGGAACTATTTAAGATGGTACAAAAGGAGGATGAAAATCTAGAGGACTTTGTGGAAAGACTACAATATAATCTACAGAGATGCAATCATCCTGATGTAAGTAAAGATACTTTTAAAACAATATTATTGAAAGGGGTAGGGGATGATTGTTTAGACATGCTAAATATGCTTGGTAAAGGGGACATATCTAAAGAATCATATGATGAAATTGCTAACCTCTGTAAAATATGTTCAAGAGGAGCTGCAAGGAATAGATCAAACAACAGGGATAATACATATTCAAGAGTTCAAAAATAAGCCAGCGGAGGAGCAACACGAGTTGAAATAGATAATTTACTTGAGGAATTTAAAACTGAAATGTTAAGTTCTTTTGCTTCACAGATTGACACCTTACATGTTAAGAAGAAACAAGCAGAAGCATAAGCTACTTTGGCTGTCTTTTGTCCCAAATGCAGAGATAAACACCCACTAAGGGAATACCCATTGGACAACGTGCCAATTTGCACCTTTTGTGAGAAGGATCATGAAACACAACAATTCCCTTCTTTACCAGGAATAAAAGAAGCATTGCAACTAACCAAAGAAGAAGCTGAAGCAGTCTATCTGCTGACACAGAGAAGGAAATGGCAACCACGAGGACAAGGTATGAAATCTAATATGCCATTTACATCTTCTAATCGTTGGAGCAATTATCATTCTTTTAATCAAGCAAACTACCTTCCCTTTAACTAGATGCAATACCCGCCCTTCAATCAAATGAATTACCCACCCATGCAACAAACAAACCCTCCCTTTGTAGACCCAGTAATGTGGTCTCCTTGGCCTCCACAACAACAATCTTAGTTTAATCAATGGAATCTAAACTGGAGGGGTCAACAACTCCCATTTCGAAATCAATTTCCTTAGTTTCAGTAACTGCTCCCTTTACCATCAGGTGCTCCACCAAATAATCAAATGATGAGACCCCAACTACCTGTACAACCAAACCCTAACCCCAATAATAAAGTTGTGCAAGTTATTGATATTCAGAACTAGCCTACAATTCATGTTTTCCCTATGTAGTGTAATGATATTCATTTATTATCTGGGAAAATAGTCGAACCCATTATTGATGATGTTACCTCTTCTAATTCTTATAAATAAGAGACAGAGAAAAATAATTCACGTAGGGAGGTACAACCACCATCTAATAAGGGTGCTGAAACAACAGAGCCACCATTCCCTAAGCATTTAGCTTTGACTAAAACACTTGAGCCACCTGCTTTAAATCTTTTAGGGGAATTACAGAATCTTTATGTTAAAATTCCACTTTTACAAGCACTAAGAGATGTACCAATTTATGCCAAAACTATGAGAGATATTTGTATTAAGAAACCCGGTAGGAAAGCTAAAGATCCCCTTACAGTTCATGTTATGGGTGATCTATCTGCCTTAATGTCTGCTAAAGCCCCTCCTGTTAAATATGGTGATCCTGGCCATCCTATTGTTATAGTACAAATTGGAAAAGCTATCATTCCATGAGTTATAGTAGATTTAGGTGTTGCTATAAATATTATGACTCTTGAAACTTCATAACTGTTACAATTGAAGAATGTGATCAGAGAGACACCAACCATTCTAGAGTTAGCTGACCGTTCTAAAATCAAACTGGAAGGAGTCATTGAAGACATAATCATCTCAGTTGAATCCTAGAATTACCCAGCTAACTTTGTGGTATTACAAACCAAAACAAAGTTGGGGGGAAATCCTCTAATTCTGGGAAGGCCCTGGTTGACCACAGCCAATGCCTTTATCAGCTGTAGATCTAGTTCAATGACAATTTCTAATGGATATGAAACCAAGCAGCTTACTCTCTACCCTCATGCCACATCCATGATTAATAATGATAATTATGTATGGTTGGACTATGATGATAATGCTACTCAACCTATTTTGAATATTAGACAAGCTCTAAGTCTTAAAGATACCACTGAGGATGAAGTAATTAATAATTTTATTTGTGAACCCTCCTTGATGACTTTTGAAACACATAATCAGTTGGTTGCAATTTTGTAAGCTGATACCCAGGAAAACCTTAAATATGAAGATCTACCTCAAACATCAACTATCATCTCCTCTAAAACCATAACAGTAGAAATTGAACCTGGCAAAACATTGAACATAAACCCCAACTTGACAGATGCTGAAACGCAACAACTAATGAAGTTACTTCGTGAAAATAAGGAAGTATTCACATGGGACTATACAGATATGAAATGAATCTCTCCTAAATTATGTACTCATCACATATTTATCAAGGAGGGTTTCCGACCAATTTGTCAACCCCAGCGACAAATGAATCCTAATTTGAGGGAAATTGTCAAAGAGGAACTTCAAAAATTGCTTAATGTAGGGTTTATATATCCCATATCTGACAGTGAATGGGTTTCTCCGTTGGTAATAAAACCTAAGAAAAACGGGAAATGTAGGCTGTGTGTAGATTATAGATCCTTAAAAAAATCCACTCAAAAGGATCACTTTCCCTTGCCATTCATTGATCAGGTGTTAGATAGTTTGTCAGGGAAGAAATTCTTCTCATTTTTAGATGGTTTTAGTGGGTATAATCAAATCAAAATTGCACCCCAAGACCAAGATAAGACCACTTTTACTAGTCCCTGGGGAATTTTTTCCTATAGAGTTCTTCCGTTTGGACTATGTAATGCACCAGCAACCTTCCAAAGAGCAGTTATAGGAATCTTCTCTAATATGCTTAATGACTCTATGGAGATATTTATGGATGACTTTACCCCTTATGGTGTGTCTTTTGAGGATGCATTACAAAACCTTGAGAAAGTACTTAAACGTTGTGTACAAGCTCACCTTTCCTTAAGTACTGAAAAATGTCATATGATGATGAATGAAGGAATTGTACTTGGACACTTTATTTCATTTCAAGGAATTCAGGTAGATCCATCCAAAATACAGGTAATTTAGAACCTTCCTATTCCTAGAACACAAACTGATGTGAGAAGTTTTTTAGGACATGCAGGATACTACAGAAGATTTATCAATTTTTTTTCTAAAATAGCTTCTCCTTTGTTTGTGTTACTTATGAAAAGTTTTGAATTTAAGTGGATTGATCTTTGCCAGAAAGCATCTGTTGAACTCAAGAATCAGTTATCTATAACTCCTATTTTAAGGGGACCTAATTGGGTACTCCCCTTCCATATATCATATAATGTTTTGAATACTGCAATTAGATCTATCTTGGGACAAGAGGAAAACCATCTTCCTTATGCTATCTATTTCATTAGTAAGAATATGACTCCTGCTGAGCTTAATTACACAGTTACTGAAAAGGAATTTTTAGCAGTCATTTATGCTATTAACAAATTTCAACATTACATTACTGGTTACTCTACTTTTTTCCATGTTGACCATTCAGCTATTAAGTATTTAATGAACAAATCTGTCACAAATGCTCGAGTCACCAGGTGGTTATTGTTATTACAAGAGTTTGATATTACAATTGTAGATCGACCAAGTAAATAAAATGTAATTGCTGATTTCCTTTCTCAGTTAAAGGCTAATGATAATACTCCAGCAGATGATTCCTTTCCTGATGAATACTTATTTGTAGTATCTGCTCACTCACCTTGGTATGCAGACATTGCCAATTATCTGGTTTCAGGGATGTTACCATCACACCTATCACATTGAGAGAAAAGAAAGATCATTCAACAAAGTGCTCGGTATAGCTGGGTAAGTGGGTGTCTTTTCTACACAGGGCTTGATCATGAAATCCGAAGATGAATTAGAGAAGATGAGGTGTATGATATGCTAAAAGCTTGTCATGATGGCCCTTGTGGAGGGAATTTTGCTGATAAGAGAATGGCACATAAAATTCTTAGGATGGGTTATTATTGGCCCTCACTCTTCAAGGATGCAAAGAAATATGTTCGGGTCTGCGATCACTGTCAGAGAATGGGTTAACCTAATCATAGAGATGAAATGCCATTGAATCCCCAGGTAATACTTGAACCATTTGAAAGATGGGCCTTAGACTTTGTAGGGTCCATTAATCCTCCATCCAATCAAAGAGTTTATATATTGGTTTGCACATATTATATGACTAAATGGGTAGAGGCTAAAGCACTCATTAGAGCTAATGAAGAAGTTGTTTTAGCTTTCCTATTTGAAGAAATCTTTGTTAGATTTGGAGTTCCTAGAGAGCTAGTCACAGATGGAGGACCTCCTTTCAATTCTCATGGTTTTAAAACCACCCTTCAAAAATATCATATTCATCATAGAATGACTACACCATACCACCCCAAGCTAATGGACAGGTGGACAGTACAAACAAAGTTATATAAGCCATTCTAACAAAAATAATGAAGGAAAATAGGAAGGATTGGTCTCAAAGGCTCCCTAACACACTATGGGCTTACAGGACTACCTAGAGAAATACTACAAGATTTTCTCCCTATGAATTGGTTTATGGTAAAAGTGTTGTTTTTCCTGTGGAATTTGAAATTAAAACCTTAAGAATTGCTTTAGTTGTTAACCTTGATTTGATTGATGCATAGACAGCTAGGTTGCAACAGCTTCAGGAATTGCATGAAAAGAGATTAGATGCCATTCATCAAACAACTATGATCCAACAACAAAGAACAAGGTGGCATGATAAAACCATCAAGCATAAGTAGTTCCAAAAAGGTAATTGGGCTTTATTATATGATTCTCGTTTTGAAAAACTTCAAGGGAAACTATGTACAAGATGGCTGGGACCTTACGAAATAGATACTGTTTTTCCCAATGGAACAGTAAGGCTCTTAACAATTGATGATTCTAGGACACCGTTATTAGTAAATGGTCATCGGCTCCCTCTGTACCAGTGACCCATTTCCAAAGAGGATTTTAAGGCCACTTGCATGGCAGATTCACATTATCTCTTTTTGGGGGAGCCTTCTGCCCCTCATTGCATTTAATTTATGCATTATATTTTTAGCATTAGATTAGATTTCTTAACTAATAATCCCTGTCAAGGGCTGACATGTTATAATTGATTATTTTGCAGATTCTAGGGAATGCTTATTGGAAAGGATAATCCTACTACAAGTAGATCCAAGCTTCATCTTATGAAGCACTGTTCATCTCATTTCAATCCATCCATAGTTCATTTCTCCATCCTCCAGTAACATTTCCATCATTTCCCATGATTTCTTTTTCCCGTGTTTCCCATCACTTTTCAGCAACATTTTCCCCTATTTTTCTCATTGATGAAATAGCACTCTTCAGCAACATTTTCTCTATTTTTCCCTTTCCTGGAATAGTGCTCTTCAACAACATTTTCCCTATCTTTCTTGTTGCTAAAACACAACTCTTTATCCATTTTCCCTTTGCTGAAACACTAACCTTTACCCATTTTCTCATTGCTAAAACAACATTTCTTTTCAAAAGACATTACCACATAACACTTTCCATCGGGAAAATAACTTCTTCCATTATTTTATTGCTAATTCTGTCCTTTCACTTCCTTCTCCTATGAGTATGCAGACCTTTAATATAATCTTCCTCATGATTCAAAAGCTTCTTCCAAGACTATTAATGATATATTATCAACAAGCACCATATTTTTCAAAATATGAATTAAAGGTAAACATGAGGTATGTAAATATTATGTGCAAGTACTATTAAACTATGGTTAAATGAGAAGATTATGTTCATTATTACCACGATCCCTGTACATTTAAAGCCATTATTTCAGGCGTAGTGGGGGGGGGAATAACAATATTATATGCCATCATTTCGCAGCAAGTCAATTACCATCATTTTTCTTACCCACTATCCCATCTTATCACTTCGCCTCTGTGTTGT
Source organism: Pinus tabuliformis (assembly GCA_031772625.1). Classification (NCBI taxonomy): domain Eukaryota; kingdom Viridiplantae; phylum Streptophyta; class Pinopsida; order Pinales; family Pinaceae; genus Pinus; species Pinus tabuliformis. The sequence continues at coordinate 1,229,831,654 of CM062804.1, forward strand.
TACTCCATGTTCTCATTCACAAAATTTACTCTGTCCGAAGTGCGGTAACTCTGTTTATGACTGAGCATTTTACCAAAGCTAGTTAACTATGGAAGGACCTACTATTTGACATGAGCCCGGCTTGATAGCTCTACTTGAATTACATCCAGAGGTATATCAGATTTTTTAGTAGGCAGGCTAGGTAGGATATTTTCAGAGGCTTCAGGGATTCGATCCACAACAGGTCCTTGAATTTGCACGTAATCTACAGGAGGATCATTCTATTGTTCAGGGAGTTCAAATTCGAGTCTTAGAGGATGACATAGCATAGGTTTCAGGTCTTCCGGTCACTGACACTCGATGGTTTAGTTGCAAGAATATCATTCTAAATGCACAAAAGGATTTTCTCCTACCAAGAGAACAAGTCGAGCTCAAAGGTCGGGTTGTCCGACTTCACTCATTACCGTCTCCATGGCCGAAGGTTGCTGAATTCGTCAAACGTTACCTCAGTTGAGAAGGTCACTACCAGGTTGTCTAGAAGCATGATTTTGTCTTGTTAAATCATTTGAGACATGGTCAACTATTAAATATCCCTTATTATTTACTTGGGTGTCTAAAGAATATGTCACATTACTGCAGACAAGTAAAATTCCCACTCCTTTCCCTCACCCATCACTGTCTTTTTAAGTTACTAATTCAGAAAGGGTTTTGCTCAATAAAACCCTCCTCTCAATGATCCACCCCTTAAGCCTAAGCAAGCCACTGAAATTCCTCAAGAAGCTGTTGAAATCCCTCAGCAAGTTGCTAAAAATCCTCAAGAAATTCTTGAAAATGCCCACGAGCAGCAACCAGAGAGCATTCCTGATCCTCCATAAATCCCACCAGCTGAATCAGTTAATCCAATTGACCCTCCCACCATATCAACTCCATCCCACAATTTAGCAAAATCATCTAATCCTACCATTCATATTCCTAGTGATGATTCTGAAGATAACCTCCTCATCTCTATGCTAAAAAGAAAAAGGCAAACTAAGACTATTTTGCTACCAAAAAGACGAACGAGGGCCTCAACCAAAGCATCCACCATTTCTGATAGCCCTCCCCCTCAAAAAAACCTACTCATAATAGGAAAATTACTATTGTCCCTGCCTTTTTACCCCGAAGACGAATGAGGGCGTCAGCTGAAGCGGAAACTGTTGCCACTATCCTAAATTCCCCACCTATTCGTCTAAAACCCCATACCCCACCACAGTTCCAAGACCTCAAATCTTTACTTATGTCACCCTCTGGCACTGAAACACAAGAACCAGATGCCCAAGATTTTATGAAATCATTTCTTTTAGAACAAGTAGTTGTTACACAAGAACCAGGTACTCATTCAATAGTTGCCACACAAGAACTAGCTGTTGATATACAAAATCCAAATGCCCAGAATGCTAAAGATTAAGTAGCTGTCACACAAGAACCAACTAATCATTCAGTAGCTACGACACAAGAACTAGCTGTTGATCTACAAAATCTAGATGCCCAAGATGTTGCACATCACATAGCTACCACACAAGAACCAGCTGTTGATATACAAAATCTAGACGCCCAGGATGTTGCAAATCACGTAGCTGTTACACAAGAACCAGCTACTCATTCAGTAGCTGCCACACAAGAACCAGCTACTGATATACAAAATCTGGATGCTCAGGATGTTGCACATCATGTAGCTACTACACAAGGACCAGCTACTGAGACTGTGACTGCTACACAAAGCCCAGTCACCATGGCTTCCTTTTTATAGGAAAACAAGTTTCTAAAATCAGAACTCGAGGCTTATAAGTGAGAATTGGTAACAATAAGGGAAGCCTATGACAGAGAGCTTAATTTGTACACTTTAACCCATGCAGCATCCATGGCTGAGAAAAGTACAGAGAAAGACCTGTATAAGGAATATTTGTGCAGCCAATGCAGTAACACTTATCATCAAGCCCGATATAAAATAGTTGAAATCCCACTACTTGGAGCCTCCCCTGCATCCACTTCTTCTGCAATCAAACAGGAACACCCTATGATCACACAAGAACCAGCAGGGCCTTCAAATTTTTTTGAAAAAGAAGCTAAACCACAAACACCTCGGCCTACTGTAACTGTTAAAGCTAAAGATCCTGTACTTCAGCCTACTGTAACTGTTAAAGCTGAAGATCCTGTACCTCGGCCTACAAAAACTATTTTTACTCAGACTGAACCTCAGCCTACAAAAACTGTTTTTAGTCAGACTTGCAGTAATGAAGAACAAACTGATAAATGGAAGAAAGAATATGTTATTTCGCAAGATAAAATCATCCAGGAGCATAAATCACTTCGGCAGAATCATATATATTCAAACTGGGAAGCCTTAGAGTAAGTACTCCAATAGTCTCACATACGAAGAAAGAGAATAAAGAGCTAAAAAGTAAACCATCTTTGGTTTGAAATTATTAGCTTCCAGGAAACCATCTTCCAATTATTCTCTTTTTCTTGCAGAACGCTTAGCGTTCTTTCAAATAAATGCAATTAAAAATGGGAGATCGCATGAAGTATTTACACCCAAACAATTTGTAGAAACTTTCACAGAAGCATCCACCAATGATCAACATTTTCTCTGTGAGTTGTATCTCCACAATGAAGCTATCCCTGAAAATAAGAAGATCAATCTTAACCCTTTGGTTGGTGATGTTCAGATCAGGGAATTTGCCTCGTTCCTTGCCAATCATATCACATGGCAGACTGCCTTTCTTGCAGCAAAGCATAATGAGGACAACCGTCTCCTGTGGATTCGACTAGAGCTACAAAATACTGCCATTTTTATTTGGGATTATCGTCAACTTTTGAAAGAACCAGGGATGGTTGAACACATCAGGCAACTACAAGCAACAATGCTACAATACTGACAACACTTTGTTAAGAACAAGGAAGCTGCTACCTTAAAAGCAAACAACTTATTCTGGAAATAGTCTTCTAAGGAAAGGAAGGAATATAACCCCTTTAGTCCCCCTAATCTTGAAGTAGCAATCTCAAGGGTACCCGATTATATTAGATGTGTTCAGAAATGTGCGGAAAAATGGATAGGATATCATTTCCGTTTTCCTCTTCTATGGATGCCAGCACAAGAATATAAGGCTCATTACAAGTTGACTAAAAAGGAAGAAGCGACAGCATGGCAGAGGCTACAAAATGTGCACGGGTTCAGAGATATAGCTAACAATACCTTCTAAAGTTATTTCTTAAGTAATTTGTGCTCTAAGGCCCAGTACCTGAACTCAAATTCAGAATGAAGTTGCATGAGGACATGCAACCCTTTCAATTGGGGGGGATGTTAGGACCCTACATTGTACCTTTTTGCTCACATATTTTCCTATCATTCCACCCTTTTTCAATCCATATTTAAACCCTATGTTATTACATTAATCCATTTTCTGAAGGTATATAACATTTCTTCTCATAACTATATGTTTAATTTGTTTTACATATAATTTTACATTACCTTCAAAATTAAGCATTGATAAAAAATATATAGTTGCTGAAATAGTCTGAAGACTGCAGATTTATCATTGTGGTCTACGTTGTTGAAACAGTTAGAACAATGTGCAAATTCCGTTGCTGAAACAGCCTGTGAATTGCATTTCTGATTTGGCAACAACAAGAGGAGATCATCGAAGGAGCTGTTACACTGGCTGCAACAACTACATTCCAAAGTCGACATTGTCACAACCATTGTAACAACATTTTGTTAATGGAAGAACCAATTATCCTATTTTAGCATATCGGGTTAATAATAGGAATTATAATGTAATCAAATGTATAATAGATGTCTCCTCTTTAAAAAGAGGAGACATCAACATTAGAGGGACTACGGACAGACTACGAGAAGGTCTAGCTAAAAGTAAAGGAACTTGAATCTTTTGTAATATGATACATTGATAGATGAATAAAATATTGTTCTGAGCATTCCTTCTTAGTTCATTTTTCTGGGGAATCTTGTGAGAAGGAAATGGCCCACCTTCATCACAAGATTCACCCATTAATTCATGTAGTGTGTTAGACGTTATTTTTCATTCATACCCTGTTAAACTATGTTTGCTGAAATTACTTATGCATTATTGGAACTTTGTATTTATTGTTGAAACTCTGTTTCTATTTGATTATTGCATTGTTTTCATAAATTCATTCATAGCTAGTCAGTGATTATTTTAATTGGTAATCAGGTTTACATAGTGAGTTTGTAGCGCATGGTAATCATAAACAGGTGTTGAAAATTCCTGCTTGAGGAATAGTGTCCTATTCTTTGTTATAGCACAACTAGTCTTTTCCTCTGTAGATTGATTTCTTTTCCTAGATTGTTCTTTTTAATGTAACCTAGGATCCTTTGATAATTGTCTGCAATAGAGAGATTTTCCTGCTGTAACTCAGAGTAGAGCTTTAGTTTGTTTAACGCAAGGTGTGATTAGTGTAATTGTTACTACAACTTTTCATGGCTTTTGGGATTGAGCATATACAATGTGTGATTGCCTTTAAAATAAACAGACTTCCCTGGGTTGACAATTCATGTAGCACTTGGTTGTTTGAATTAATAAGAAATTAAAGTGACCAACAAGAAACAAATTGGAGAACACTCCGCTGGACAGCACGAACAACAGTTCCATCCTGGACACCTCAGTGATTCTACCACCTTTGGACTACAACATTGTAGATGACATGAAGAAAACTTGAGCGAACATTAGTTTTTTTGAGTTGTCTAAGATCTAGAGTAAGCAAGACATCCTACTGCATGCATTGGGATAGACAATAACAGACAACACAACCTCTACCAGCAAGGGAGCAAGAACACCTCCTAGATCACTTTTTACTATGCTTAACACACTCCCGATGGAAGAAGTGAACTTAGGTTACCCTCCATTCCTACTATGATTTGAAATTTTTAACTGCAATGTCCCCAACTTCTTGGTTTATTCTAGTGCGACAACCAATGTCATGCTGCTGTCCATTGTGAAATGGATCAATGCACAATGGAGCAAGACATCTGCGTGAATCATCCAACTTGATCGAACATCGGTACCAGTCATTGGTGAACTTCAAGATGTGATCATCCGACTATCTCATGATGGTCAAGTCCACCAATGCATCAATGTTGGCGTTGTGGACATACCGAAAGCATACAGTCTACTACTCAGCAAAGACTAGTCTAGCAAACTGAATGGATATTTTGCTACAGACTAGTCGCAGATGTGGCTTTTGTATAATGGAAAAGGCAACCAAATTTGGGCGTTATCTGAGAGGTATATGAAGCACAATGTCACTCCCCTTCATGCGAGAATGAATTGTTGGCATTTGCAGAACTCACGTTTGGTAACTGTCTCTTGGAAACAATGTTGGGTTGTTATCTTGCATGGCCAACTCCAACCCCACCAGACACAGAATTGGGACTCCTTCATTGCCCAACTGATGGTAATGAAACATGTAAAATGCATTGTACCAATAGTAGCAGTAGCGGTAGAAATAGTAGTAGTGGCAGTACTACCACGTCAAATGGTTTGTGTACAAACAACTTGTGGACCATGTACTTTGATAGATCAAAGACACAAGATGAGTCAGGAGACAGGTGTGTCTTGATTGACACATACAATAGAAATCATGGCAGGTGTGTAACACCATTCACTGTTTGTCACCCCATCTCAAAAATTTCCAGCAAGAGGTATGGCGACTAATCTCTAACTTCCAAGCATTTAACATCATTGTTGTTCCACGTATGTGTAATGTAGTAGCCAAAGCTCTAGCTAACCCAGCTTCAAGACTGTCACCGATTAGGGATAGGTTTACTATTGAAATGATGTACAAACCATCTATCCCAAATAACATAACTAATTTGCGCGTGTTGAATGATGATCAACAGATACTGCATTTCATGGCCAATGTTGACATCTTCAAAGATGTAGAAATAGATGATGACAAGCATGAGAGCTCTCTGGGAGCAAAAGCTGGTAATAGAAAATGCCACCTTATCACAAAACATTTGGAAACATTGGAAAATATTTATGACTTGCAAGAACGTGTTCAGGGCCCGAGGAATAACAAGACCCATAGTTCCACCATGATGCACGAACTGATCAATCTAGGAACAAAACAAGATCCGAAGTTTGTCAATCTTCGTACATGTTGCACACAACAAGAGAAGCAAGCCTTTGTCTGCTTGTTCAAACAATATTGAGATGTGTTCGCATGGACATATGATAATCTGAAAACTATGACACGCGGATCGTCCAACACATCATTCTGATCATAGAAGGGGTCAAGCCATATCAGTAGAACCTGAGAAAAGTACATCTGTCACTTGAACCCCTCATACAGAAAGAGCTTAACAAGATATTGCATGCATGTATCATATAAAAAGTTCGTCATTCCACATGGGTTTTAAACCTTTTTACTGTACGCAACAAATCTGGGGAAATCTGCTTGTGTGTTCATTTTTGGAATGTGAATCATGCCTCAGACAAAGAAAAATACCCCATGCCGTCTATGGACCACATTCTGCAAACACTATCTGGGCACAAATGTTTTCCCTTCTCGATGGTTTTTTAGGATACAATCAAGTTTTGGTAGTAGAACCTGGCAGACTTAAGACTACCCCCCGTACCAAGTGGGGTGCGTTCACCTATAGATGAATGTTGTTTGGGCTTGTAAATGTAGGCACAACCTTTCAGCGTGCCATGGACATCGCTTTTTGTGAACTCATTGGATAGAGTGTAGTGGTATATCTTGACGACATGACTGTGTTCTCAAGAAGACGTGAGGACCAAATACGCCATCTGAAGAAAATTTTTGAGCGATGCTGGAGATACGAGATTTCCTTAAATCCCAAAAAGAGCGTATTCATAGTGTTTGAGGGGAACCTTCTCGGACATATTATTTCCAAAAGTGGGATCAAGGTGGATCCAGAATGCATTCATACTATTACACAGATCCCTCACCTAGCTAACAAGAAAGCTATGCAGTCCTTGTTTGTCAAGATAAACTCCCTCCGGAAGTTCATCTTGGATTATGTGTAGATAGTCAAGCCCATGCAGGACATGATCAAGAAAGATGCAGTCTACAGCTAGGGTAAAAAGGAAAAGTATGCATTCACCTCTATCAAGTAGGCTATTACAAAAGCACCTACACTCTACAACCTAGACTTCAAGAAGGATTTCTTGCTATACACCTTCACCTCCGATAATTCGCTAGCTGTGGTACTCACTCAGAAGGACGAGATGAACGATGAATGCCCAATATCCTTCATGAGCGCAAGCATGCAGAGACCAGAACTCAACTACCCAACTGTTGACAAGAAAGCATATGCAGTTTACAAGGTGGTGAAACACTTCAGGCCCTACTTGCTAAAGAATAATTGCATTGTCTTCGTCCCACACCCAGCAGTCCGCACATTGTTCGTACAACAAGAACTGGGTGAACGATGTGCAAACTGGATGATAGGCTTGTAAGAGTATGATCTTGAAATAAAGATAGTTCAAATGATCACAAGATATGAGCTTCGTAGACTTACCGCTGAAGCAGTACATGCACAGAGAGTGAAGAAGAGCTCATCGGCTGGGAGCAGGAAATTGAGATGTATGATATAAGGGCAGCAACACCCACTAAAGATGGAACATATTGGTACGCGAATGTGCACCAGTACTTTGAGCACAGAACCATGCCCTCTCAATTTTCCATTAGACAGAACAGGGCATTACGCCTCAAAGCCTTAGCATATCAGTCGGTGCATGGAGTGCTTTACAGGAAGCACAATAACAAAGTTTTTCTCATGTGCTTGTAGGCAAATGAATCAGAGAAGGTACTACAAGATTTGCATGATGGACCTGTTGGGGGTCACGTTGTGGGAAACACCACTGTGCACAAAGTTATGTAAGCCAGTTTCTACTAGCCCACATTATTCAAGGATGCACATGCTTATGCCCGCAAATACCTGGTCTATCAGTGATGTTATGACAGGACACAAAGATGAACAACCCCAATGCACCCTGTTGCAGTGACCAAACCATTCCAACAGTGGGGCTTGGACATCATCAGGGAAATATTCCCACATTCTTTATATTCTAACAGCAACTGACTACTTCACATGGTGCAAAGAATTAGTTCCACTCAAATAAGTGAATGACCATGAGGTCATCATCTTCCTCCAACAGAACATCATCTCATGCTTTGGAATTCTAGTATCACTTGTTTTTTATAATGCAACGTACTATTCATTTTTGAAACTTTATGATTTTGAATTACAGAATGGTAGTGTGCTAAAACACTCACCTAACTATGACCCACAAGGAAATGGTCTCGCTGAATCCACGAATAAAAACCTCATCCGCATAATAAAAAATATCATTTTCTCTGAGCGACACAACTGGCATACCACCTTGACGAATGGATTATGGGTTGACCTTTTAACACTGAAGTCCTTTCTGAATACCTCACCGTACTTCCTGGTCTATGGTAAGGAAGCCATCCTTCCACCCAATATCTACTTGCCTGCACTTCACCTTTCCCAAGAATCCCAAGGCAAGCCTTGCCAGCTAGTTCAGCATAGGGTGGATGCTCTCCATAAGCTTCAGGAAGAAAGGATGAATGAAAAAGAAAAATTCACATTCCACCAAAACCGTATCAAGATATGGTTCGATAAGAAGCCTACAGGGAAAGCTAACTTCAGTGTTGGTGACTTAGTTCTCAAATGGGATTAGTCACATGAAGACAAAGGAAAACATACTAAGTTCTAGTCCTTGTGGATTGGTTTGTACGTAGTCTAGGAGAAGCTTGGCCCACACACGTATCGTATAAAATCACTTAACATGAGGATTGAAAACATTCTTGTCAACGGCCAAGATCTCAAGCACTACTTTGAGTAGGTCGGGTCTCACCCCATGCTATGCACATAGTCTACTTGCTACTTGTTGTTTTCATTTTGTTTTCCTTGCTTACTATCTTTGTTTTTATTTGGTTTGTTTTTCTTACTATTTTTGTTTTCATTTATTTGAGTTGCTTAATACCTTACTATTTTTTTTTCCGGAAATAACTGCTGCCATCTACTACATTCTGTCTTTTGAATGAATATGTGGCTGAGATATGAAGGAACTCCTGACACTGCTGCACTTGGCCAGTCTTGTATCCGTCTTCTCTGTACTTGGTTATAACCTTCGACCAATGAAATCTTGACAGAAAATATGAGCCGTATGCAATGGAGGCTTTGGGACAACCATGAACCTGTGTCCACACTGGGAAGCCCCACTCCTGTACTCAGCCTTTTGATCTATGTGCTGAAGCTCATCCAATTAGTAGAAATGTAGAAGGGGAAATCAAAATGAGAAAACCTATGTTAGAGCTCTTACATGCTTCTCTGAAGGAATGACCTCTTCTGCTCTCAACAGGTCAAGAACCATCTTCCACTTGAAAAATAAATAAGTGCCTATGCACTTTCCTCTTAAAAAAATACAAAGGCGAAAGAAGAGAATGACTTCCTGCACAGAGAGGCGAGGCATGCAACTCCACCGGGGTACTGACCAGGCTCGCTGGTAGTGGAGCAATGCATGTGTTCCTGCATGACTCCTTCGGGGTACTGTCCAGGCCTGCTGGGAGTGAAACAACACCAGGGATGAAAACGTATACTTTGAAAATATTAAACTCGCGAGCTAAACTACCCTTCCTGATTTTGAAACATTGTGATCAAGCGAAACTTCTGATTGTGTTTGACTGAGCTGGAAAAGTGTGAACCATGTATGTCCATGGGGTAAGTGGGGAAGCTGAAGTAACCAGAACAACAATTTAATACTCTCCGAAAGACCAAGGTCATGTGCTATCAATGAACCAAAGCAGAGAAGATGGAGTTCTACCAGTGTGTCGCCAAGTTTTGTAGTGGCTACAACCACCCTCCAAATTTTGGCCTACATCGAATTTCGGAGCCTCCTATAAGGGTTTCACTTGATGATTGCATGCACTTGGGTTCACTACACGAGCTCATGTGAGTCTGCACACCCACCTTGCTTGACCATCCCACCCAAGCGTTTGCACATTGAGGATAATGCCATGATTACGACCATGTTCTAGTCACACTCAAAGGTCTTCGCTTTGTGAGTACAGGGTGTTTTCACTTTGTAAACATTCATCACACTCACACACGAAGTCACATACATTGTCATGCTTGTCGCTCACACCGTCGGTCAGTCATGTTGAGCATGTGTGTGTGGATGGTTTGAGTCGTCTCATCGTCTAGTCATGTAAGTGTGTGTTTGCAAGATCGCATATGCATATTTTACTCATTCACACACTTAGACACTTTGATGAAGTTCTGACGACTAGATTCCCCTCTGACAACTGAATTTTCACCCCACCATCGAATTGATCAAATATCACCTAGAACAATGTAGAAGCACCAAGAAAGTCATTCGAAGCTGCGCTTCCTGCAAGCAAATCAATCAACCTTCATGCTGGTCAACCAAAGAGTTTGACCCAACAGTCACCCCTGCACTAACTCCCCTAATAAATTCCACTGAGGCTTTAGACCCTGCCCACTCTGCTCACTAAGAAAATTGCACAAACAGGCCAGACAGACATGTAGTGCCCGTCCCTGTCTCACTTGGAAAATTGTGCAATTTTTTCAGTCAGCCCTTCAGTCAGTCGATAGGCTACTCACCTGAGAAACTGTGTAGTTTTCATGAGCAAGCCCTTTGCTGCCTATCATTCTGGTCAGCTCAGAAACTGTGCAGAGGTGATCATCAGGGCAAGCCTCCAGTATCAGTGCAAATTTTACCAGTAGCCGAGTATTAGTTCCTTCAAGGATTTACGCATTTTTGCCAAGCTCCAACAACTGACTACTAGTTCCCTCTAGGAATTACGTAGTTTTTGCTGCCAAGCTCTCCGAAGTTGACTACAAATTCCCCTCAGGAATTGCGTAGGTTTTGCTACCAGTCACCCAATAGCCATTTTCTGGTTCACTCGAGGAATTGTGTAGTTTTGGCTGCCAAGCTACCACTACCCGCTCCTTCCGAAAATTGTGCAAATTTTTCCTGCCCAGCATTCTCGCACCCCGGACTGTTCCTCTAAAAAACTATGTAGTTTTGTTCTCCAGCTGAGCCAGACCCCATGGACAGTCACTGTCAATTTGGATTGACCATCTCCATCACCTAGTGACTCTACAAAATTTTCACCAACAGTTCCCAGAGCCTACATACTAGCTCATAACCTTGTCTCCTCTCTCAGTCACCTGCATCTAAAACGATCATGCATCATGGTAGACTAGGAAGTTTATGGATTTGATGTCACCTCATCATGAGTGACTACAGATAAAGGTACGCAAACAAACATGGCGCAATGACAGATGTGATGAGCAAAGGAAGCACATGTAGAAGGACATGTTCGCAAATGGACTAATAAATGATGCATGCAAAGATATGTTCTCGTGAACGGATGATCATGTAATGATGTGTTCACAGATGGACGGATGAGAAAACATGCAAGATGTGTTCAAGGACGGACAAACGGATGAACATGCACTTTTCATGAATGGAAGAACCTGTCAAGCTTACCAACATATAAGAAAGGAGAAATGTGTAAATGAAACATCAAGTGAACCAACGACCATCGAACACTTTGCACACTTTTCCAAAGGGAGGTGAAGCTGTGACACACCATGAGGACATCCATCACCCAACAACATTGTAGCTTGACATGAAGGCCAGTAGCAACACGAATGTACCAACACTGTCATGTCGAGTCTTGTCATGAGTCATTTCACCCACATCTCTACCGTGGGCCATACTGTTAGTCAATATAATGTAACGTCGAAGTCCAAGAGACCCACTTCTTGTATGAAGAGTCACGTAAAGTTGAAAAGTCATGGATGTCAAATAGTAATGAGGGTAGTCGAACAACCACAAGGGTCGGTTTCACCCTTGGCTATAAATTCCCCCTCATTTGTACATGTAAGGGATTTTTTTCACCTCATCTCCTCCCACATAGCCTTGAGAGTCTGTAATCTTTTCTTTGAGGAGTAAGTAGTGGCTCCAATGCCTCGCCCACAAGGTTAATGATGTATGGTGTAATGGTGTGTCTTGGAACTTTTTACTTTATTCAGAAGCTTGCTAATAGTCCAACACATTTTTACACATGTATTATAGCTGTTGTAAGACTGATCTTTAACACTTGTAATGCATGTTTCCTTAACCTGTGTTTAACACTTGAACTCATTCACCTATTGTAATACATAATTTATTAATGAAAATGTGTTGTGTGTGATGTCAATGTGTCCTCCCCATGTTGGTTACCTCCTCGAACATTAGACAAACCTTTCACATAAACTTTCTATAACAACCGTTTCACTCACATGGACTCATGTGTTGAGTGTTGTACGTGTTATCTTCCCTTGTGAGTTGCGACTACCGCATCCATGTGGAATATTCTTCCAAAAGTTGTTCACATCCTGTTATGTTGTGTGTTCCTCATAGAGATGGGGCTTCCTCCCAACCAAATTGGGACTCACTCCCACCCTCTCCCTCTACAGTGAAAGAACCATTGACACCAGTAACACTAGCAATCACCAGGCATGCGAACCTCACTACTCGAAGACAAAGGAAATCACTCTCCTGTGCTAACAAGCAAGAGTTGAGGAAAATCTTTAAGATAATGGAAACTAGGCCATAATACCAGATGGGAGTCCTACACCAAACAGTGTGTGGTCTAGTTAGGACTTCATACTAGGGTGATCCCCTAAATGTTGGCAAGTCTAGTACCATCAATAGTATGTTAAACCATGGAATTAACCATAGAGACATAACTAAATGTTAACAGTGAAAACATCAAATTATATTAAATATTGTATGTGAAAAAATCCAAAGTTATATTTTTCATGTACTGTAAAGAATTTATACCCCACGTAAATGCTTGTACTTGGTAAATAATCCTTAGAATAAAGGTGTCAGGTATGCTCCATAGAATATTTATTATAGTCTATATGAGATCATTCTTATTATCATTATTACAGTGATTTACATAATGATATTATCCAGAGATGTGACAAGTGTATCAGGGCACTTAGGTTACAAAACTGAGACCTCTAGAACGAATGAATAAAAACGTTTGTAATGTGCACAAAGAAACAGGGAAAAGCAACCAGCATGAGGAGGACTAGACTTACACCACACAGACCCATGACAGGAACAGGACCAACATCCTTTCTAGAAGCCAATCCCAAGGTACGGATACAATTGGGAGAGGAGCCGCCCAATACCAACACTTCCATTTTTGAAACTGTACAAGAACTAAAGGACAAAATGGCTAGGTTGTTGGAAGACAATGAAGGCATGATGAAAGAACAAGACAAAATTATGAATAGTTTGTCTGAGAGACAGAATCAACAACAACCAATTCCCAGTCCCAAATAGGGAAACATGACTAGAGAACAGGGATTCATAAATGAAAACTTGGAAACAGAAGGGGATGAAGAAAATCAAAAGGAGGAATCTGATAATGTATCATATCACAAAAATAAAAAGAAATGACAGAAAATTGAGCTGTAAGGAGAGTTTTGAAAGATCAAACCTCCTCTCTTTCATGGTGAAGATGAGGAAGCTACTTAAGCCTGGCTTATCAACATGAACAAGTATTTTCAGTTCTATGAATATGATCATAATCTAAAAGCTCGTTTAGCCATCTATTAGATGCAAGGAAAAACCACCTTGTGGTGGGAGGAGGTGAAGACGGTATGTGGAGTTAAAGAGAAGAACGTAACTTGGGAAAAGTTTCAAAGATATTTTAAGGAAAAATATTTAACTGAAATATTTTATGATGAGAAGGCCAAAGAAGTTCATGACCTTTGACTGGGTCAATTGTCTATACATGAATTCATAACGAAATTCACATCCTTGTTGTGATATGTTCCCTACATACAGGAAGAGAAAGAAAAGGTGGAGATATTTATCAGCAATTTACCACTATTCATGAAGGAACATCTCGAATTTGACAATTTGAAGGCCATGGATGTAGTTATACGAAAGGATCGTACATGCTATCAACAAAATAGATAAAAGGGTGATGGAGGAAAGAGATGGTCTGATAAAAAGGGAATTAAGTTTTCCTCTGGCAACAAAGGAAATAAGACTGTTATCAACAAAGCACCCCATAAAGGTCAACCAATGAGAAATATGAACAAAAATCGGCCAAGATACAAATTTCCAAGTGAGACCAAGACTGTTGTTGGGAAAAGTATCCAATTCGGAATGCCCCTATCCCACTCTAAGAGGTGATAGTGCCTTAGCAACAAACAAGGAAAACTATCTGAGTATTCTTCTTTATGAGATGTAAATAGAGAAAGAAGGATGTAACTAACCGGTGTCTTCCGCTAGTTTGTCGATCCAATCACTCTCTCTTTTGTTCGCTTCCCGCTGCCTGCTCTTTCACTGGTCCAGCTTCACCCAGTTCCTGCAAGATCACAAGAGAGGGAAACTACACAAAAGACATGGATTTACATTCATAACTAGTTTAGGATCAGATATAAACTAAATATGCAAATATAACAAAACATCATTGAGATACAAGCATATAGGAGAAACTCAAGTAGCTTTATTGATATGATAACAAAGTTCAAGAGGAGATACAACCAAGTGAGTCCCGATCTAGCATCTACCTCCCGGCAAAGGAATCCATTCCTCTCCTCCAACAAAGCATAAATCACCCAATGTACTAATCTCAATCTCAAACCAACAACAATTCTCTGCAAAGTACAAAATTCCAGCCTCCTGAACCTTTGGGTGAGAGATCCATATATAGATGTAAGCAGAGAGGATGAGTCAGGTTATGTTTTGACTTGTGGCTTCTCTCTGTCAATTCTTGCTTCCACTTGGAGGTTGAGAACCTCTTACTCATCACTAGTCGAATTCATTGAGGCAAGTGTCATTGGAGAAGATTCTGGAAGCTTCCAGGGTCTTTCCACCTCATTGAATGAGCTTGCCATTTGTCATTTCCCGCTCAGCGCACCCTGGTAGTGCTTCCACCTACGTTGCAGTGCACCTAGCCAATGTAACCTCTGCATTTCAGCGCAGACAGCTAGTGGAGCCTCTGAATTGATCCTTAATTGACTGTTTCTGAGTTGTTTTTGGTGGAGAACTTCTGGGAGAAGCTGTCATTGGTTGACCTTCTTCCTTTAGGGGTAGGAACAACTCTTTTAGGGACTTTGGATCCCTTGGATTATGGACATTTCATGCTCAATGCTATAAGGCACAAAAATGTCTATAACAGTTGCCCCCTAAAGTATGAGGCCGTTTATCGGGTGAAATGCTTTATTAGGAGGATCCGAAGTTCTTCCAATGCTGGGAGGAGACCTTTAATAAGATACAATACAATACATTATTTTTCATACTGCTTTCATGATCTAGCTGAGGCGGGCATTCCCATGCTCAGCTTTATAAATTCATTTTTCTGTACATAGAATAGACAATCGTCTGATGGTATACTGATGATTTTGATGAAATCATCATCCTTTTGGTAGGATGATTATCTGCTGCAATGCTGTACATGTCAATGTCTTTATTTTTCCTGAATATATATCACAGCCCGGATGGATGAAACTAGATCCGGGGTCTTCAATCTCGTCCGATCTTCACTCTAAGTGCAAGTCGATCCATGTGAGAAATGTTCTGAAGTCGAACATGGAAAGACATCGCTTGATTACCAGTCAATGATGTAAACTGTTAACAAGCGCGAGAGGAATCACCGATAATGATAATGACCCTCGAGGTACTGCAGTACAATTCACATGGTGTGAATAAAGGACTTGGCGTCAAACACCACGCAAAATCTTTCGGTCGAAGGTCATTGATGTATACCTATCGCCGGAAGTGAGAAACTTGCCATTGAGGCATGCAAGCTTCAAAGTACTGAAGGGGGTGTTCCTAGATCAACTTCTTGGATAATGAGCTGATGTCGACAAGAAGCGATCTGTCAAAGGAGGGCCTTAATGTATCCCACATCAGTGACACGGAACAGAGCAAATGATTTTGATGGAGGTGAAAACGATCTGATGATATATGGTTCAGGGTGGCAGTCATGAAAGGATGAAGGATAATGTATGGTAGTGGATGGGACACGGTTGACTTCTCTGGATGAATTCTCTTGAACATATCGGCGACACTTGTGTGATGGATTGGTAGCATTTACCCCAAAGATGGATGGTATTGGCGAGACCATGGTGATGTGACTGGTGAATGAAACAACCCAACCCGACTCAGGCACGGAGTGGAAGTGTCATGTTCAAGAGCGACTTGCTACCAATAAAAGTTCTTTGAGTTTCTTCCCAATTTTTCCCCAGTCATTTCTGACCAGTACCTCTTTATTTTTGTCAAGCTTGAGGAGGATAACATATGCTTGTTCTATAATTTGCCCTTCGGGAAAACCCATCGCTATGTTTTAACGAGCCTAGCGATAGTGAAACTTGTTCTCGTCTAAAGACAAGTTTGTCGCTATTAATGTTTTTAACGAGTTTAACGACAAAGATAACTCGGTCCTTTTCAATTTTAGAGAGTCTGAAAAGGTACGTAAAGATAACTCCAAAGTTCCTTTTTCGTCATCTAATCCCTTAAGTCCAAAAAAGTATAAAACAATACAGAAGGGATGGATTTTCGATAGTTTTAACGAGCCGAACAAAACAAGCGCTCGATCTTTTTGTGCAATAATCCCTCAGGTCCAAAAAGATTAAAATCTAGAGGAGGGATAGCACTTCCGGTCACTTTAACTAGCTGGAAGGCCAAAACTCGGCAATCTTTTCATATTTTACGAGTCAGATGAAAAGAGCTTAAAGAAGACTCGTCTTTTGAGGAACGAGTGATAAAACGGGTAGCAGCTGATTCCAGGTAAGGGTTGGAATTTTCCAATCACGGCAGTGTCACAAGGATGGCTAGTAAAATCACTCTTCGCAGCTGTTCCTCAAAATGGGTAAACAATCAAATGGAGGTGAATGATCGGCCAATGGAAAAGTGGAGGTGACGGTGCAAACACGATCAAGGCTTTAATGGCTGATAAATTTACTTTCGCAGTGGTTATTTACCGGGTATTTCATTTTTTAACGAGCTTAAACGCGGATTGAAACACTTGGTCGATCTTATGTTTATTTTTTAACGAGCATGAACTATGTGCTAAAACTGCTCGATCTTATGTTTATTTTTTAACGAGCATGAACTATGTGCTAAAACTGCTCGATCTTAAGTTTGCATGCCCCCAGCATAATAACGCAAATCGAGGTGCATGCCCCCCAAGCTTCATTGCATTCAACTCGGTGGTTGGAATGAAGGTTTACCTTTGAGATTTGAAAAGGGGATTTGTTTCATTTTTTAATGAGGTTGACACAGTAAAGAACTATCCTCATGACTCCTTGTTTCATTTTTTAACGAGGTTGACACGAGATAAGAACCGTCCTTGGAGTCCAAATCCATTAGATATAGAAGGTTTCATATTCCACTGTGGCCACTTCCGCCAGATTACTCGGAGGCGGTAGGGAAAAAGTACCCATTAAGGCAGGGTCTTTTAGGAGGCCTACTCCGATATTTTGGAGCGAATGATTGCTTCCATGGATCATTGGAATGCTTCCTGTAACTTGTGAACCATTGGGGAGGAAGTTTTGTTGGTCGACGATCGTAATCCCCCCCTGAAAAGGGAATGCGATCTTCCTGAAATAGGTCGACACAACAGCTGCCATGGCATATATCCACGGTCTTCCTAGCAGGATGTTGTAATCAAGATTCCCATTGATGACTTCAACATCTATTTCTACTGTTTTTCCCCCTAGTTCAACCTTCAAGTTATTTAGGATACCATATGGGGTATATGTCCTTCCGTCGAATGCTTTTAATGTTGTCAAGGATCGCGACAAGGTTGGAGATCCTAAATTTTTCCAGCAACTCATCAACATAATACATGTAGATGCCCCCTCATCAATAATTGTTCGATGAACAGTTTTGTTGAGGGCTTTCACTTGGATAAGGAAAGCTAGTTGAGCTGGTAACTGAGGATCGTATCCTTTATGGTCAAAGGATATAAGATTGGAATCCTTGGGATCAACCCCACCAATGGCTGATAACAAAGCCTGCCTTTGGGATGGACAATTTTGTAGTACTTCAAGAGTCGATATAGCGGATGGCGATTGGGCCAAATCTTCCACTATGTTATAATGCTGCGCCGCTCTAGCGCGGGGATTAAATGTCGACTTATGTACTACTCCTTTTGGCGGTTTTATTGTTAATTCAGGAATGATGGGTGGTACAACTTCTGTCGAAGTTTTTGTCGAACTACTTGGTTGATCTTTACCTTTGTCGTTCGACAGCTGCGGATTCTCGTAATCTTTGTTCCTTGTCGAAATAAAAGCATCATTTTGTTGCTTCGAAATTGACAACATTAGCACTTGCGACGGGGAAGCATTTCCACTATCAACCAGATTTGTGCCTGGATTCGGAAACGGATCAGTTAACACAGCTGAGGTTTGCGAACTCTTAAAGAATCTTTTAAGCTCAGCTTTGTATGGACATTTTGAGGTCCAATGATCCTCATCACATATGTGACACCCTGCGGGGGGTGGTTTCCTATTCCCAGGAGGGTTTGAAGAAGTTTTTTCAGGAGATGGCTCACCCTATTTCTTCTTCTTCCCTTTGCTTTGTTTCTTCTTGCTTCCTGGTTGTTTAGTTTCTTTGCCCTTATCTGCTGTTACGGCATTTACTTCCGAAGCAAGAATTTCGTCTTTTTCATTTTGATCTGAAATCTTACGGGCTTTCTTGGAGGCAGCCTTTGTCGATTTCGCGTTTGTCGTGCTAATCACACCATCGCCGGCGTGAGATTCAGTGTTCGATTTAGGAGGAGGAGGAATTGAGAATTCCGGTCTAGGGGCATCAGGTATTTTGTCGTAGAGCGTGCCAGACTGAGTATAGACCAAGCCTAGATATTGCGCACGAGCAATGAATTGCTCTTCCGTTACGACTCCTCCCTTCGCCACATCTTCCGTTATGGCAGGAAGTAATGACTTGATAAACCATTCAGCTAATAGCTGATCGACAACGTACGTTTTCACCATCCTACGATGACGTCGCCACTCATGTATATGATCAGATATGTGAGTGGCCGTTGTCTGTTTGAAGTTGGTTAATATTTCCGTTCCCGTTTCATACCTTATCGGTAATTGAAAATGGGTTAAGAAATTCGTGGCTAAGGTGCTGAAATTGTCGAACGAAGCTCTAGGTAATTCAATATACCATTTTGCCGCTGGACCCGTTAACGTCCTCTGAAAAAGGCGAAGCCTTATCAAATCATCGTTTAGGGTGTTTGATGAACACCACAGATGAAATGTCATCACATGATTCGATGGGTCTTCACCTGGATTTCCATTAAATTTAGGAATGTCCGATGGAAGTTTGTGAGGAATCACTGGCCACCAAGGGGCGTAAGCAATTGGATCGTTTGTTAACCAGTGTAAATCAGGTAACTCTAAAGTTGCCACGAATGGTAACTGTTGATTCAGGTTAGGTGAAACATACCCAGGGTACGATGGAATTGCCTGAGTAGTTGGCCTTTGCATACCAGCATAATGTAATTGATGCTGGTATGACTGATACGGTTGGTGGACTTGAACACTGTAAAGTGGTTGATTTTGACCGTTTTGAATGTACGGTTGTCCACTGTTCGCAAAGATCTGCTGCTCAGAACCTTGGTACACTTGTTGGAATTGTGGTTGTTGGTATTGCACCAGCCACGGTTGTGAAGCCATGTTCTGTTGTGCTATACTAACCGTCGGACCAAGATGTGGGGTAATTGTACCCGTTTGGATTACAAGGGGCTGTTGCATTACAACCTGAGAAATCTGAGGTTGACATACAACAGGCATCGTTTGAACTTGTGACACTGTTATAATAGCTAGTGTTGTCGGGATGTTTGACATAGGTACACATTGTTGCATAGAATACACAACTCTTGGTTGTTGGGGTAGTATAGGTACCCAACCACTTGTTGTAACTCCAGTATAACCTGAATATTGTTGAGAACTCCCGTATGGATATCCTCCCGGAGGGGGTAATGAAAGGGAATACTGCCCCCCATACGGTGGTAATCCGGAACTCAAGGGGACTGTTTGCCCTTGGGGACTGAATGGCCCAAATTGACCTCCAAATGGATCAATTTGTCGAGTCTCAACATAAGAGTTGTCGGATATTATTCCGGATGAACAAACAGGAATGGACCACACTGTCAAAATAGTCCCTGGATGGACTCCTTCTAGCGGTTGTGAGCTAGTCGGGACAGATGGTACGCCGGCAAACATTGTCGGAGTGACGGCATGGAGTTCTGTTGTCGCTGTGTCATTCGACACAGTCCTAGATGTTGACGGTTGTTCAGACATTTTGAGTCTATCCAAAAGATTACCTAGCGATTCTACAGGAACTTCCACTGGTGGTAGACTAACCTCTGATGTCGACGGAAATAGAGTGACCCCGACTCCAAAATGTGTTGGAGTACTTGCTTGCGGATCTTCTACAATTTCCTCTATCGCAATCAAACCAGGTGGAAGGGGAAGACCGTCAGGTCCGTAAAATATTTCTGGTGCCGAAGAAGGGGTTGAATCGATAGCGACAGATGTTTGAGGAGCAAGACTCTCCGAACCGGTTGCAGATGGAACTGGTTCAGTAACGCAAGTGTTTGCTCTCAGACTAGGATCAGTATCACTGTCCCTCTGTGGCCGTTGAACTTCTTCTATAGAGGCAGGGTTTCCAGAAACGTTTGGAGTAACCGGAATCTCAGATGTTGTTGGAACACTTTTTCTAACTTTGATAGGAGATTTCGAACCGGTTAAACGAGTTCGCTTTGTCCGTACTGTTTTCGATTCCGAAGACAAAGACGGTTGACTCGTAAACCTCCGCGAACGACGGGGTTTCAATTGAATTTCTTCCACGATTGCAGATTACTCGATCAACCAAAATACAAAAGGGGAAAGTGTGTTTCCGAATTAAATGAATTTTTAGACGCTTTAGCCACAACTTGCTTTTTCAATTTTAAAGAGTCGAGAAAAAGCTAAAGATGACTCTAGTCTCCTTCGATGTTTTAACGAGCCCGAAGTGACAAATGCTTGGATGGAATTTTTCCGTTATGGAGTCTGAAAAAGGCCAAAAGGAACTGCTCTGGAGTTCTAGGTAGAGGGTGTGCCAAACTTTTCGCAAAACCGCAGAATACTTTTTAGGGTACGGGCGGTCAATCTTCCTGAATGCTGTGTTCAGTGCATTGCGATCAGTAGGGCGACCGACACGGCTTCCTATGGATAAAGGTTATATTCCTATAGGGGTCTCCCAATATATACGCGACAGTACGTGGGAGCACAATCCATACTGGCACTTATCATCTCTCAGGAGGAATCACCCAACCATCAGTGAGGCGACCAGTGACCAGGTTTTACGACGCCGGAACAAGTCTCTAGCCTAGACCTCTATGTTGTGCGTTAGGTTACAAAGCGTTGTTAAGTTCATTCAATTTATTTTAGGTTGATCTTTCTTAGAAGTTTGCCTTTTTGGATCACCACGAGATGTATGATACAATTCCTAAATGCAGTCTAAAGATGATAAGCAAGATTTTATATCTTTTCAACAATGAAAATCCTAGCTACAAGGGGAAAAGAAAGACACCATCTTTTCTCAAAGAGCATAGAGCACACAGTAATGCACTTTTCCCTAAATCAACATACAAACTGTCAAAATGAAAATGCACATATGCATGTATTTGTTTTCACTTTCTTAATATTGATGCCTAAAAAGAAAGCTGTTGTACAAATTTGAATTCGATTTCAAGTGAAAAACACAAACAAGTTCCTTTTTCGAAATCAAAAAGACGATTACGACACTTTATGATTTACTTGTTTCGACACTTGAAATGCATAAATTCAAACCAAAAGACAAAAGTAAAAGCTAAATCAACTGTGAACAGCAAACAAACTCACTCCTAAGATCAAAACGACACTTTCGACAGGTCTAGATCTAGGGGCGACAGTATGACTAGTTTACTTTTGTAATGGGAAACTGCAAATGATGTAACAAATACACAAAGAACAAATACAGTTTCTTTATACAACCGAGGCGGAATTGAGGCAAAGAAAAGGGGTTTCAGATAGGTACACTGACTGATAACAGGCTGCAAAAACAGAGATAAAACTGAGCAAAATGAAGCAGGGAACCACAGCTGCACAAGGCAAACACTGATTAGCGCACTCCCAACACAGAGGATGTGACCTTCAGCACAGGTAGCCTTCACGGGACCTGCGTTGAAATGCAGAACCTCTTCACAGAGTCTGCGCTGAAGCAGAAACGAGAGTTGTTTCTGGGTTCCGGGTTACGGTTTGTAGTTTGATCTACAGTTTTTGGCCGGATAAAAGCTATCAATTAGGTACAATTAGGAGGATGATTTATAGGAGGACTAAGATCTATCACAAAGGGCTGTTAGAGCACTTGTGGATCTGTTGTTCAGATCATAAACAGGCCCAGTGAGTGGACTAGAGTAGCTGATCTCTACTTTGCATTTGTAAATAGCAAATGCAGTTCGATTCGGCACTCTTGAGTTTTTGAAATGAATAGCAATAGAAACACAAATAAACTAACAAGATACTTTCCCCAGTGGAGTCGCCATTTTGTTTTTGGGAAAAGTATCCAATTCGGAATGCCCCTATCCCACTCTAAGAGGTGATAGTGCCTTAGCAACAAACAAGGAAAACTATCTAAGTATTCTTCTTTATGAGATGTAAATAGAGAAAGAAGGATGTAACTAACCGGTGTCTTCCGCTAGTTTGTCGATACAATCACTCTCTCTTTTGTTCACTTCCCGCTGCCTGCTCTTTCACTGGTCCAGCTTCACCCAGTTCCTGCAAGATCACAAGAGAGGGAAACTACACAAAAGACATGGATTTACATTCATAACTATTTTAGGATCAGATATAAACTAAATATGCAAATATAACAAAACATCATTGAGATACAAGCATATAGGAGAAACTCAAGTAGCTTTATTGATATGATAACAAAGTTCAAGAGGAGATACAACCAAGTGAGTCCCGATCCAGCATCTACCTCCCGGCAAAGGAATCCCTTCCTCTCCTCCAACAAAGCATAAATCACCCAATGTACTAATCTCAATCTCAAACCAACAGCAATTCTCTGCAAAGTACAAAATTCCAGGCTCCTGAACCTTTGGGTGAGAGATCCATATACAGATGTAAGCAGAGAGGATGAGTCAGGTTATGTTTTGACTTGTGGCTTCTCTCTGTCAGTTCTTGCTTCCACTTGGAGGTTGAGAACCTCTTACTCATCACTAGTCGAATTCATTGAGGCAAGTGTCATTGGAGAAGATTCTGGAAGCTTCCAGGGTCTTTCCACCTCGTTGAATGAGCTTTCCATTTGTCATTTCCCGCTCAGCGCACCCTGGTAGTGCTTCCACCTGCGTTGCAGTGCACCTAGCCAGTGTAACCTCTGCATTTCAGCGCAGACAGCTAGTGGAGCCTCTGAATTGATCCTGAATTGACTGTTTCTGAGTTGTTTTTCGTGGAGAACTTCTGGGAGAAGCTGTCATTGGTTGACCTTGTTCCTTTAGGGGTAGGAACAACTCTTTTAGGGACTTTGGATCCCTTGGATTATGGACATTTCATGCTCAATGCTGTAAGGCACAAAAATGTCTATAACAAAGACAAATGAACAATCTAGAAGAACTTAAGTGTAAATAGTGGCTAGACCCCCAGTACGGTGTTGGGGATGTGTAGGATCACATTATGTTAAAAATTGTCCATATTGCAAGGGAATGGAACAAGTTGCGCAAATTTAAGAAGCATCAACTGTGGGAGAAGTGGCGAGGAGTATTCCTAAAATCAACACTGCCCTCGAAGATCATCAAGCGGAATACCAACCAACAATGGTGGAATTTGAAGGTAAGATCTTTGACCAAACTATATCTATTTTTCTTGATCCGCAAGTTACTTTGAGTTATATAAATCCAACAGTGATTGAGCAATTTCATTTACAATCTGTTAAATTTAAAAACCCTTGGCTAGTACAAATCGGCATAGGAGAAAAGAGAAGGGTGCTGGATAAAGTCAGCAATTGCCCTCTAAAGCTAGTAGGTTAGCCTATTATGGCAGATATAAATGTCTCGACTTTAGGATCGTATGATGTCCTAATAGGTATGGACTAGCTAGAGAAGTGTTGGTCACTCATTATTGTAAAGACAAAACTATTAGTTACATGGATGAAGAGGGTATGAGACAAGAAATTTAGGGTATACAAATAGCATTGAAAATAAGACCAGTAATAGCTTTTCAATTAGAAAAATATATTCGTAAAGGATGCCAGATTTATGCAATAAAGGTGGGGTTCATCAATTCAACGAAAAAAATCTGGTACTTTAGAAAATACACATGTGGTACAAAATTTCCAGGCGTATTTCCTGAGGAGATTCTGGGACTACCTCCAAAAAGGAATATAGATTTTTACAATTGAGCTGATCCATAGAGCTTCCTGAGTATCCCAAGCCCCTTATCACATGGGTGTACCAGAATTGACCGAATTGAAAATGCAGTTACAGGAACTGCTTGGTAAAAAGTATATACGACTAATTGTCTCACCGTGGGGAGCTCTTGTACTTTTCGTCAAGAAGAAAGTCGAAACCTTACGGATGGGCATGGATTACTAACAGCTAAACAAGTTGACAGCTAAGAATAAACACCCTTTATTTTGTATTAATGAATTGTTTGACCAAGTAAAGGGAGCGACTGTATTTTCGAAGATCGATCTTCGCTCAGGGTATCATCAAACTATAATAAAGGAAGATATATAGCCAAAACATCCTTTAGAACTCTCTATGGGCATTATGAGTTAATTTTGTTACCATTCAAGCTAACTAACGCTCTCGTGACCTTTATGTGTCTAGTGAATAGCGTTTTTCATCAATATTTGGATAAGTTTTTATTGATCTTTATTGATGATATATTGATCTATTCCTATAATATAGAAGAGCATAAAGATCACCTTGATCCGGATTTAAGCAGGAACGCAATAGATTACAGATAACCATAAATACAGAGATGCGATAACCATGAAAATAGAGATGCAGCGGAAATAATACTTCATTTCATTAATGGAGAATACTGAAATATGCTTACAAATAGAAATAACCCAGCTAGGGCGATGGTAACTTATCTCTGAGAAGAGATGTGTCGGCTACATGCCTCTGAACTGTTTCGAAGTCTCTTTACAATGAGGCTCGAAGGCCTATTTATTATTGAGAAACAATGGAAAACCCTTCACATTCCAAAACCTAACCCTAGAAGATGAAACGCCAAATTGTGGGCCCCGTTTTGGGGTGAGTTGGACAGCCAACTTCCCGGGGTCGCGAATTGGTCGTATTATCTCCGTTTGACGCGCATGATAGCCCATTGGAAAGATCTCTCCGAGGACTACGACGGAAAAGATGATTCCTATCATAAAAGTTGCCGGCGGTGGATTTCCCAAAAAACGTCGTTTAGGGCCTCAAAACGGCTCCGGAAGTTTAGGACACGAAAAACTGCTAAAAATAGTAAACCGTGCTATAATTAAGGAAACTGAAAAACTGAAAGAGACAGTTGTGGGGGTCCAAATGGGATAGGTGGGTAGCCACCAACGTCCACCTGGATCATTCCTCCCCCCTTAGGAAGCAATGGTCCCCATTGCGTTGAGTTCCTCCCTGAGATAAGGAAGCTTCTACTGAGATGGGTCTCTAGTGAGTTGTTCTGCAATCTCTGATGTGTCCAGAAATGGTGGGAAGCATGGTCGGCGATGGTCCACATTGAACAATCTGTGCAAGCGAAGGAATGGAGGAATGCTGTGCTTCAAAGCATTGTTTCCCACAGCCTTGTTACTGGTGTAAGGACCATGTCGAAGCGATCTGAGTTTCTGATGGGTTCTAGTAAGGCGATCCCTCTGAAAATGTAACCAAACTTTGTCGCCCACCTGAAACTTGTGTGGTACCCCTCCGGGTAAGGAGAAGTTGTTCATGTGTTCTGCCAAGACTGTATCCCTCTGTTGCTGCTGCTGTGTGGAGGAACCCTTCACGGGGGTCATGGATGTAGAACCAATCTTCCCCTTACTTTGGGAGCGAACCAGACAGAAAATAAATTTCCTAGTCTATGAGATGAGCTTGCTGCCTTTCTTAGCAGTGATCAAAGAGGTGGCGGTAGGTGGGGCTACCTCCGGTATCCTGTATAATGAATTATCCAACGAAATGATGACAGCGTGAGGCCTTGACTCATACACAACATGTCGCCTCCACAAGTATGGCTGGCCTAATAGTACATCACAAACATCCAGAGGTGTAACATCACACAATACCTCGTCTGTGAAGGGCTTGATGCTGTAGGGAAGGCGGCACTGCTGGCGAACTTTGAGATCTCGTCTTTCGTGAAGCCAATCGATACTGTACGGCTGTGGGTGTGGTGTAGTTGGTAGGCCCAACCGCTTCACGACCTTTGTTGAAATGAGGTTCTTTTAGCTGCCACTGTCGACAATGAATTGCAACGGTGAACCCTTCACCCACATCTGTGAGTGGAAAAGACGTTCCCCCTCCTCTAGATCTTCGGGCTCATTTTTCTGGATCTTGGCAGCAGCAACAGTGGCGCTGGGATCCACATCAATGATCTGCTTCCCTTTGTCATTCCCCTTGTCGGGTTCTGACTCAGAGTCAGAACATGCATCTGATTCGGAAGCCTTCAACTCGGCCACCAGCGACTGCTTGGTCCGACACTCACTTGTGTTATGAGTGGGACTCTTGTGGAACTCACACCACTTTCCTGTGTCCTTCTTCGGCTTCGTGGTGTTGTTCTTTTCTTGCAGCGTAGAGGGGTTGTCTTGGGTCACCCCACCTTGGCTTTGTCCTTTGGGTTTCGGATTTGCAGATCCAAAGTCTCGCTTCTTCTGTTTGAACTTTTGCTCGATTTTGACAGCGTATCGGTATGCTGTGCCGAGTGAGGAGATGTTCAAGAACTCCATCTCTTCCTGGATGTATCTGTGTAGGCAGCCGCGGTATTTGAGTACCAGATGCAGCTCAGAATCTTTGATACCCAACTGTGTGCGAAGGGTATGAAAAATGTTTGTGAACTCTGGTACATCTTGGTCTCGTCCCTGCTGCAGTGTGGTCCATTTGATGTATTTGTCCTCATAGCTTTTTACAGGGTAGTACTGCTCCTTGATGGCATCCCGAAAGTCATTCCAAGTGGGGGCGGCTGAAAACAGTGAGCCTGTACTTTCATCCTTCTTCTCGCAGTATGTTTCCCACCAGTCCTTGACGTGGGGGGCTGCTTTGAGAAGAGCGAAAACAATCTTTTCCCGACTTGAAAATTCATGAACAGAAAAATACCCATCTAGAAGATTTAACCATTTATCTACGGCATCTGCGTCTATTTGACCCTCGAAGATGGGGATTTCAAAATTAACTTGTACCTTAAACGGTGTGGTGTTTCCAGAGTAGCTGTTGGAAGCCGATGCATCGCCTCTGGGTAGCCGCTGAAGGATCTGCGCAAAGCTATCCATCATCGCGTTCCTTTGCCGCTTGAGGGCTTCTTCGAGCAAGATTCTGATAGGATCTCCTGCCCCCTCGTCTTTCTTCTCATCCGCCATGGGAGGTCGTCGAGATTTGCGAGGCTGGTCTTGCAAAGGTTCGACCAATTCAAGCCCTAACTCCTTATATCCCGACCTCGTTGGGGACATGCAAAGAAAAACAGAGAAAAAGCAGACCGCTCTGATACCACTGATCCGGATTTAAGCAGGAACGCAATAGATTACAGAGATAACCATAAATACAGAGATGCGATAACCATAAAAATAGAGATGCAGCAGAAATAATACTTCATTTCATTAATGGAGAATACTGAAATATGCTTACAAATAGAAATAACCCAGCTAGGGTGATGGTAGCTTATCTCTGAGAAGAGATGTGTCGGCTACATGCCTCTGAACTGTTTCGAAGTCTCTTTACAATGAGGCTCTAAGGCCTATTTATTATTGAGAAATAATGGAAAACCCTTCACATTCCAAAACCTAACCCTAGAAGATGAAACGCCAAATTGTGGGCCCCGTTTTTGGGTGAGTTGGACAGCCAACTTCCCGGGGTCGCGAATTGGTCGTATTATCTCCGTTTGACGTGCATGATAGCCCAATGGAAAGATCTCTCCGAGGACTCCGGAAGTTTAGGACCTGAAAAACGGCTCCAGAAGTTTAGGACCTGAAAAACTGCTAAAAATAGTAAACTGTGCTATAATTAAGGAAACTGAAAAACTGAAAGAGACAGTTGTGGGGGTCCAAATGGGATAGGTGGGTCGCCACCAACGTCCACCTGGATCACACCTGCGAATTGTCCTACAAACCTTGAGAGAGCATTAGTTGTATGCCAAGTACAAAAAATGTGATTTTTTTAAAACAAATTCAATATTTAGGACATATCATTTCCAAGCATGGGATTGTTGTGGACCCGAAGAAAATAAAAACCATAATGCAATGGCTAGTACCAAATAATGTAGCTGATATAAAATCATTCATGTGTCTGGGCGAATACTATAGGGGATTTGTTGAAGGATTCTCCAGGGTGGCATACCCCATTACCTCTTTGCAAAAGAAAGGGAGAACCTTCACTTGGACGATAGACTGTCAAAAATGTTTTGACCAGTGGAATCACTTGCTTACTACCGCACTTATTTTTAGTATTGCAAACCCAAATAAACAATACATTGTTTGTACAGATTCCAGCAAGGAAGGTGTTGGTGGCATGCTAATGCAAGAGGGAAGAGTTATTGCTTATGAGTTTCGAAAACTTAAAGAGAATGAACAAAAGTATTTAGCTTACGATTTGGAGTTGACAGCAGTGATCCATGCGTTAAAAGTGTGGGGACATTACTTATTGGGTAAGAAGTTATGATTAACGACAGATCATCATAGTTTAACTAACTATTTCAAGCAAACTACCATGAATGCTAGACAAACCCATTAGGTTTACTTCCTGAGTGAATTTAACTTTGACATCAAGCATTTTAAGGGAAAATAAAACCAAGTCGCAGAAGCCTTATGTCGGAAAGTAAACTATATTTATGAAGTCTCTTTTAGTGAAGTACATACCACTTTTAAAGAGAAGATTAAAGGAGAAGCAATACAAGATCTTGAATATAAAATTTTATGGCAGCAAGCTAAAATTCTGAACAGCAACAAACAACAACTGGGATATGAGGTAAATCAAGAAGGTATGTTGATTTACAGAGGGAGAATGTATGTACCAAACTAGAAAAATATTAAACAATTAATTTTAGATGAATACCATAAAATTCCCTCTGTAGGCCATCCTGGATATTAGAAATTAATCACTAGACTTGGAAAGGAATATTTCTGGCCCGGTATGAAGAAAGAGGTGGATGAATACTTGGCTCGCTCTTTGGATTGTCAACAAGTGAAAGAAGAACACCAGCACCCAGCTGGGTTACTCCACCCATTTCCTATTGTGGAATGGAAATGAGCAACCATTTCCATTGAATTTATTACACGACTACCTAAGTCTAAAAAGAAGAATGACTCAATAATGGTGGTAGTAGAAAAGTTGAGCAAGTTTACTCACTTCATACCAATACAGTCTACTTATAAGGCCATTCAAATTGCCAACATATTCATGAAAAATATTTTTAAACTACACGGGATACCAAAGGTTATAATTTCCAACTGTGATGTCAAATTTACATTGGCTTTTTCGAAAGCCTTATTTGGAGGTTTAGGAAAACAACTGAATTTTAGCACTGCCTATCACCCTTAGGTGAGAAAAATGAGTGGGTTAATTAAATAGTGGAAGATATGTTGCAGACTTATATAATGTAGAAGCCTTTTAAATGGGAGGATTATATACATTTGGTGGAGTTTGCTTACAACAACAGTTACCATACATCCTTGAAAATTAGTCTATTCAAAGTATTATATGGACGTAGGTGCAAGAAACCCTCGATTTGGGTGGCCCAGAGGATAAATTAATTTTCGGTTGTGACTTTTTAAAAGAAACAGAAGATATTGTTAAAAAGTGTGCTCAAATTTAAAGACTGCTCAAGATCAACAGAAAAATTTTGCTAATTGGAAGAGAAGTTTTTGGGAGTTTCAAGTCGAAGATCATGTTTACGTTCATGTACCAGACAAGAAGAGTACTCTGCATTGGGGTTGGTGTATGAAATTAGCACCCATATTTTGTGGTCCTTTACAAATCCTTGCCCGAATTGAACCTATGGCTTATCAACTTGCTTTGCCCAAGCACATACATGTGCATAATGTTTTCTTATGTTTCTGTGTATATATATATATATATATATATATATATATATATATATATATATATATATATATATATATATATATATATATATATATATACATACATATTTTCCCAACCATATAATCAATTGGCAGGATATACAAGTAATTAGATTATTCATAAGGGACATAGTGTATTATAAATAACTGTCAAGGCACACTCCCAAAGGAAAGAGTTGACTATTTTTTTTTGTTATGTGTAGGTCGAACCAGAAGGCTAGTTCTTGGTCAAATCCCTTGTTATACTCGATCTTAGAGAAGTAATGCTGTGGAGATGAGTTATCACCCAAGTTAAAGTGCAATGGCAGCACTTTGGGCAAGAGGAGGCCACTTGGGAGGACGCACATGTTGTGAGGGATACTTTTCCAAATCTATTTGCAGTAGAGAAACATTAGGACGATGTTTACTATTAGGGGGGTAAGATGTGATGTCCCCAGTAATTGTAAATATTTAATTACTGCAGTTAAACAAACTGGATATTATTATCAGTATAAGTTTATATCTTTTTTATTTTTATTAAGATATGCATGAAGTGAATGTCTGGATGATGACAATCATGTAACTCTCACATGTTAGGTAGTTAGGATAGGTGGTTACCTATCCCTAACTACTTCCTTGAAGATTTATTCTTAAGGAAGAGATCGAGAGGGTATTTGTACCTGATATCAAGAAAAAAAGAAAGGTGAAATGGAGGATATCGTGCTGATATGTCAGATAGGTTCATAAAGCTAAGTCTGGTTAAGACAAGATAGTTGTAACATGTTAATACCATTAGTCTTAAAGGAAAACATCCTACATGTGAGTAACAGCTCAGGGAAGACGCAACCTTGAAAGCTGGTCTCAAGTTTGGCAGGAAATTTGGTAAGTTATAGTCGCACTGGGACTAAGAAGTCAGTTGACAGAATAGATACATAAATCAAATAAGTACTTACTTATTTTTGAAAATTAAATGAACTGTTGAAATAAAGGCATGTGCTAATACAGTAAAGACCTAATTACTACCAAATAAACTATAAAATCAACATGCTAGTTTTTAAACAGAAATTAGTCTAGCCAAGGAAATTCTAAAAATACAAAGTAAGATCTGTAATCATATTAGCAATCATACTTTAGGAGAATGCATTTGATAAGGCTATACAATACATAACTCATTTATAAGTAGTGAACCAGAAGCAAGAATTCGTCGGAACTGTTTCAAAAACTTTCAAATGAAGAGGGTTACTGTTGTGGAAATGGACAAATACTACTTATAGACAACCTAGGTATAGGAAAAGAAAATGTATATTATGAATCTTTTAATACCACGTTAGCTATGATAAAATGCAAGAATTAAGCATTAAATTAGACTCTAAGGAAAAATCAAGCCTATCGAATTATTCTGAACTGAAAACTGAAAAGAATTTGCCCCTACAGAAAGAGAAAACCAGAATCGATGTTAACATAAAACGAACATGTTTCATTTTAAAGTAAATTCTATTCGAAAAGAAATTGAATCTCGAAGCAAATAATTTAAACCCCAAACGAGAATGGGTATTCTGGATAAAACATAGTAAATAATTTACAGTGAAATTTTTAGAGAATCACAATAAATTAATGAGGACTGTTTATATTTGGGACGTGGGTAGAAACCCCGAAACCACATGAAATTACAAGTACTGGAACAAAATGGTATGAAACCTATAAACACATTCATGATCAAAATAATGGAATATGGGTAAACAACTAATGCTTTCTTAAATAGAGAAGGAAATCCAGCTTTGATGAACATCATAAACCTCTACATAAAGAATAGAACTATGCAAAGGTAGAAACCATTCCATCCAAATGCGCAAACCATATATTTACATAAGGCACAAAAATTATAAAAAATGAATACGAAATCACCATTAATATAAGCCTAAACATGATTTAATGTACAATGGAAGGTTACATAACCAAATTAAAGCTACATGCCAGAATCCTAGAAAGATTGGAAAAATGGCATCGCTAGGTTCTTAACAAAAGGAAAATAAAGTCGTAAGGAATTTTTACATAGAGTCCAAAAAATATATGCCCCAACAAGATATAAGTCCAAAAATAATCTAACTAAAGAATAACTTAAAAAGCTGGCATGACAAATGAAAACCCTTTGTCTCTGAAACTCTTCGATCCCAAGATTTCATGGAACACATCTCCCCTTCACATTACCCGGTGTGAGGACAGAGCAGTAAGTCTGCAACCCTCAAACTTGGGGCAAGGAGATATGAACCCGTCCCTCTCAAGCATGCTCATGCAGTGTGAAACCCTCTGGCAGAACTTAACAATCCAAATGAAACAATTTGCTAAGAAAATGAATAATCTATACATTAAAGTGCAATATACCAAGCATAAGGAAAAACTGTTACCTGGGCGGGACTATTGCGAAAGAGAAACTCCCTTTGAAATGGTAAGTGCCAGAATGCTCTCTACAAATCTAACAACCAAATATACAGTCACGATGGAGATATGAAGGAATCGAAAGAACTTCGTCACCAACAAAGAGAGGCAAAAGAAAATACCTACGTAAAACCATGAATCCATGGACTAGATCTAGAAGGCTCTGCCGGATAGAGAGGAAAATACCAAACCACTCTGCGAAGTAAATGTCAAAGGGGATATGGTTGCAATCTATGTTGTCTGATGGGATTGCCTCCCGGAGAACCATAGATGAGGTGACAATCTCGAGATGATGCCTCACAACTAGATGGAAGTCTCCAGTCCCGCCAACTCTAGGGGAAGGCTAAGTTAAATATATTTTAGTTGTTAGGTATGTTAAACCATGGAATTAGCCATAGACACATAAATAAATGTTGACAGTGAAAACATCGAGGTATATTAAATATTGTATGGGAAAAACTCCAAAGTTATATTTGCCATGTACAGTAAAGCATTTATACCCCACATAAAGGCTTGTAGTTGGTAAATAATCCTTAGAATAAAGGTGTCAGGTATACTCCAAAATTTTTTTATTACAATCATATATGAAATCAATTTTTTATTATTATTACATTGATATACATCATGATATTATCGAGAGATGTGACAATTTTGAAAAAGAAATATAATAATCTTATTTATTATTTTAAATTATTAATATTTAATTGTTGAAATTTAAACTTGTAAATTAATAAGTAAATAATTATTATGAATATTAGAAACATTTTTGGAAGAAATCACATTTGAAAATTTAGGTCTATGCGTTTTGAACCAACTTGTGTGGCTTATCATTAGGAGAAGATGAAAAATCAAATCATAGCAGTAAGTTAAATAAGGAGATAGGATTTCTAACAACTATAGAGAAAATGGTGTCTATATTTGACTAACCTTTATAGTTCATCATCAAGACAAGATGAAGAATCAAATCATAACGGTAAGTTAAATAGGGAGATAGGCCTTCTAACAGTTATAAGGAAAACGACTATAAAAATGCCTATATTTGACTAGGTGAGAAAAACAGAGAAAAAATAATATAAATAAATTGAAAAACTCATTTTTAATTAGTTTAAAATAATTAAATTTTTTAAATTTTTAATTTTTAATTATATGTGTAATTATGTATAAAAATAAAATGACCAAGAATATTTAAATATAAATAAACCAAGAAGAAAATAAATAGTAAACATTATTTTAAGAAAAGTGATTCGTCAAAGGGTGAATATAAATATAATATATTAATAGAAATGATATAAATTAAATAGATTTTATACTAATTATAAATTAAAATAAATAAATCTATATGCAATATGTGTAATTCTTATTACCTATAAGAAAAGTAACTAAAAGCTGAAAGGGGATAAAAACAGTAAAATAAAATCTAAAGGGAGAATGGAGAAAATGGATGATTAATGAACCTCTGGAATGAGACGAAAGAAGAAAGAGACAAGAAAATGAAAAGAAATTAAGAGGAAAGGGCAGGAAAATGCTACAGCTACTAATCTTCCAACCATCATCTCTATTAAGATTACTCGGCCTTTTCTCAATTTCTATGGTTTCCCTAATTTTACGGTGATGGAAATGAGAAATATTCACAATGACCTTAGCCTCCTCAATGAAAATATGATGTTTTGTCTTCTTTACGTGCTCTGCTAATGCTGAAGAGAAAGTCCTCCTGTGCTTAATATCAACAACGTGTTTGTGAATCCTTTGATTAATAGATCTCCCAGTTTCACCAATGTAAGATGTTCCACAAGAACACAGGATGATATACACACTTTTCATGTCCTTATGGTCCATAGGGTCTTTCCTTAATCCTTTGATTAATAGATTTCTCAGTTTCACCAATGTAAAATGTTCCACAAGAACACGGGATGATATAAACACCTTTCGTGTCCTTATAGTCCATAAAGTCTTCTACCGATTTTAAAGAATCTGATGGTATTAAAAGTATGAAAGGAAAACAAACTCCAAAATTATGATAACTACATTCTTTCTAAGACTTTGGCTAGCTTTGAAAAAATCTTTAAAACCTTACTTCCTACTGTAACCATTATTGATTAAATCCTTTAAAAAATAAAATTTCTGCTCAGGAAAATAGTATTCATCAGAAACCCTCTACTAAGCCTTCTAAACGTGAATAGCTAAATAATTATGTCATATCCGTTAATAATACGTAAATATCCATTAAAACAGTGAGCAAAAATTATGCAAAGGTTTAAAATAAACAAATAGGAATTGCTTGCACCTAGATTCTTTTCACGCTTTCCAATTGATCACTTTGGTCAACAAAAGGCCTAAAAGGATATAATAATATAAATAAAATGCCACTCATAGTTTGCTTTTGACAGTTTGTCTATCCTTCACCTTACATGAACCTATTTCATGACGCACACAACCTCGAGTTATTAGGGAATGCAACACCTCCGGCTTTTACTGACATTATCAAATACATAAATAAACAACTATTTATTTACTTACTATGCATTTTTAATAGGAAAAATAGTCTTTCTGATATTTATTTTAAAAAATCTAAACGGAGTGGTTGGGTGAATAAGTATGAATCACACAAAAAAAACATGTTATATGATTCAAATTTTAACATATTATATGATTCGAATATTTAGAAGTTTATTGATTTATTTTTAATATTCATGAAATAATTGTAACTGATGTAATAGTAATAATTTATTTAATTTAACTTTTTATTTTTTAAATTTGATAGTGTAAAAAAATTATAATTTTATTTTTTTATATGAGGTGGGAATTTTTTTTTAATTTAGTTGTCAAATCCTTAGTAAGGACAGTCATTTTTGGCTGCTACTAACACAGGTTGACTGGTGGTTTGTAAATAAGTAGACTTTCACACCTGCTAGATGCTTCAGGATCTTGGACCGTTAACCTATTTCCTTACGTCATAAAAATAAACTCTTAACCAAACAAAAACAATTTTAGAAAACATTCTTATTTTAAAATTCTAAAAATTATATTCCAAATAATGTAAATATTTCACAAAAAAAATCTTCTCTATAAAAATATAAATATCTTTTTTTTTGGGTGGGAAAATTGCATTGGTCATCGAGTTAAACAATGTGTGCTATGTCACATTCTATGGTTGCAAACCATTATGCTGTATTAATTCATATCTTTGGTAGGAGATATGACCGGAGTTAATGGTATATGAAAATTTAACTATTTTAAGCTTTGGCCACATGGTCATTGGCTTGTTCTGATTTCACCACCTTCCATGAAGGTACCTATGCTTCTTGTCAGATCACATATAGAAGAAGAGACTCTATTTAAAATGAACCGTTTCTCTCTTTGAAGAGGGGCAGATAGTAAAAACTCTCTCGTGACACAGTTAAGTGGTAGACTTACGTCGGTGTGATGAATTGATTGAATTATTTCTGTCACATCAGATGGCAGCTTACGGATTTGTTCTTCTTTCTCAGAGGTAATAACTTCCTTTGTTACACTGAATAAATTTTGTTACATAGATTTCTACAATTTCCTGGTAAACTTTTCCATCGTTGATGTTTTCACGAATAGTATAAAAGCCTCACAAAAAGGATTATGTCCTTGCTTCTTTGGTATACGTTTTACATTATAATCACTCTTCAGTTACCGATTCACCCTATGCCTAAAAAAAGTAAATACAAAATATCGCTTCGCTGTGTCGATTGCTGTATAGCCGATTTGTATCACTTGTTGCTGTATATTTAATAGCCGATTGAGAAAGGGGACCTCTGTGCTTTGGTTCTCCTGTTTCATATTCTATCTTTAATCTCCCTTGCACAATCCAATGGAAGTTTTAGTACAAGTTTCTCTTTCCCATTATTCGGCAACGACAACAAAAATCATTTGATATACATGGGAAACGCTTCCTATAATTCTTCAGGTGGTTACATCAATCTCACTCCATCGCCAAATGGTAGATCTATGGATCTATATTCTCAGTTGCAGAACTGCATTGGAAGGGTTCTCTACCATCAACCGATCACCATCTAGCTAGTCACATTTACGACCACCTTCACCATGCTCGTCCGTCGCATCAACAACCTTGCTTGGCAGGGGAATTTCAATGGAGATGGTTTGGCTTTCGTCATTGTCACGAGCAATAAAACATTTGTGCCAGATGAAAGCATAATAGCGATTTTATAATGTGGAATAAACACTTAAAAAATTCGAAAAACTTTAATACCCAAAAAATCATACCTCTGGCCATTAATGTTGCTCACATTTCAAAACGAAAATTTTTGCTATGCTTGAGGCAGTCCCTTCTTTCGTTTGCAAAGACGAAATATTCCTCTAAGAAATTACACTTAAGCCAAATCATCCACTTCCAGGAATACAATAGCTGCGAGGTTCGAAAACTGAACTCTCGGTTGTTGTAAAACGGAAGGTGAAACCGTTGTTTGGTCAAAGGCCGAGACAAGCCGACGGCAAAAGGGGAATCAATGGGTTTAAATGCCCAGGCTTTATACGCATGCCATGGATGGATTTCATGATAGAATATCTCAACCTCTACGTGCAAAAAGAATCCCCTTTGGGGAACTCAGTGAACCTCTACGCACTGCTCTTCGCGACTCTCTTCAACAGTCAACGAGCCCACACTTCTGCTAAACAACGAATACGCTCAGGATATCGAAATCCCACGTTGAAGATTCTGCAGATGCTAAAGCTATCTCTCGACCTCCTGAGGATGAAATTCTGGCATTTGTAATCTTCCAAGCTCTGCACACTCTGATTTGATGGTGTAAGGCTAAAGGGGATTGAGTGAGTGAGCTTGGGGACCAAACAGAAGTATTTATAGTCAAGCTTCCATCAAGCTTTCGTTGGCTATGTGTCAAGCGTTCCACAGAACATGGTAGAGAACTGCAGAGGGAGTAATGGACCACTCCAAGAACTCCCAACAAAAAATTAATTAATTGAAGATAGTTTCTGTAATTGAAGGAAATAATTGTAGTTGGTTTCCGTAATTTAAGGAAATGACTACATTTGATTTCCAGATTATCGACGGCCGTTGGGAGAGGGAGCTTAACATTCTCCTACTTGGTCAATATTTCCAACTTAATGTCTCATCTTAAAAACTATTGATAATCTGTATTAAGTAATAGATACATGAATCATGGCGATAAGTCCTCTAATGACGAGTATTATCTTCCATGTATTGCTATGTATTTATTTCTATTATAATTTATGTGGCAACAATTTCTTAATGAATAAACCTTATGTTTATTCTTGGTATTACACAGATGAATTCTCTCAAATCAAATTAAGGTGCACATAAATATGAGAAAAACATCACAATAATTAAGAATTTTATTAAAATAACATTGTCCATACAATGAGAAACTACATAATGGAACGGAGTCCCATATTCATTACATGATCCTTGAATTTCAACGGTGGCATGCCCTTAGTCAAAGGATTAGCGATCATCAACTCAGTGCTGACGTGCTCAATTACCACTTTATTTTCTTTAACATGTTCCCTTATAGATAAATACTTAATGTCGATGTGTTGATTTCGACTCCCACTTTTGTTGTTTTTAGCCATAAAAACAACACCTAAATTGTCGCAATACATTCTCAATGGCTTAGAGATAGAATCCATAATTCTAAGCCCAAAATGAAACTCTTAAGCCATACACCATGTAAAGTAGCCTCAAAACAGGGGACGAAATTGGCTTCCATAGTGGAAGTGGCAATCAAGGTCTACTTGGCACTCCTCCATGATACAGTGCCACCGGCCATCATAGAAATGTATCTTGATGTTGATTTGCATGAATCAACACATCCAACAAAGTCAGAATCTGAATAGCTAATTACTTCCAAATTGTATGTTCGTCTTTACATAAGCATGTAGTTTTTGGTTCCTTGAAGGTACCTCATTACTTTCTTTGCAACTCTCCAGTGGTCTAAACCTGGATCACTTTGATATCGTCCCAACATTCCCACAACAAATACAATGTCAGGTCTTGTGCAGAACTAAGCATACATTAGGCTTCCGACAACAGAAGCATATGGAATGTCCTTCATTTATTCCTTTTCAAAGTCGTTCTTCGGGCATGGGTTCAAATTGAACCTATCATGCTTCACAATGGGAGCTACACTTGGTGAACAATATTTCATCTGAAATCTCTCTAAAATTTTATTAATATAGGTTTCTTGAGACAGACCCAAGATACCTTGAAATCTGTCTCTATGGATCTTAATGCCAATGAGAAACTACATAATGGAACCGAGTCCCATATTCATTACATGATCCTTGAATTTCAACGGTGGCATGCCCTTAGTCAAAGGATCAGCGATCATCAACTCAGTGCTGACGTGCTCAATTACCACTTTATTTTCTTTAACATGTTCCCTTATAGATAAATACTTAATGTCGATGTGTTGATTTCGACTCCCACTTTTGTTGTTTTTAGCCATAAAAACAGCACCTAAATTGTCGCAATACATTCTCAATGGCTTAGAGATAGAATCCATAATTCTAAGCCCAAAATGAAACTCTTAAGCCATACACCATGTAAAGTAGCCTCAAAACAGGGGACGAACTTGGCTTCCATAGTGGAAGTGGCAATCAAGGTCTGCTTGGCACTCCTCCATGATACAGTGCCACCGGCCATCATAGAAATGTATCTTGATGTTGATTTGCGTGAATCAACACATCCAACAAAGTCAGAATCTGAATAGCTAATTACTTCCAAATTGTATGTCCGTCTTTACATAAGCATGTAGTTTTTGGTTCCTTGAAGGTACCTCATTACTTTCTTTGCAACTCTCCAGTGGTCTAAACCTGGATCACTTTGATATCGTCCCAACATTCCCACAACAAATACAATGTCAGGTCTTGTGCAGAACTAAGCATACATTAGGCTTCCGACAACAGAAGCATATGGAATGTCCTTCATTTATTCCTTTTCAAAGTCGTTCTTCGGGCATGGGTTCAAATTGAACCTATCATGCTTCACAATGGGAGCTACACTTGGTGAACAATATTTCATCTGAAATCTCTCTAAAATTTTATTAATATAGGTTTCTTGAGACAGACCCAAGATACCTTGAAATCTGTCTCTATGGATCTTAATGCCAATGACATAAGATGCCTGACCCATATCCTTCATATCTAGTTTTTTAGAGAGGAATCCTTCAAGTTGTTTCATGTAAACCCCCTCCTCTAGATCTACATTGAGAAATGTCGTTTTCACATCCATTTGTTGAAACTCCAAGTCAAAATGTGCTACTAATGCCATAATAACGTGCAAGGAATATTTCTTAGATACAGGAGAGAAAGTCTCTGTGTAGTCGATTCCTTCTTTCTGAGTGAATCCCTTAGCAACAAGTCTTGCCTTGTATCTCTCAATGTTGCCCAATGAGTCTTTCTTAGTCTTAAAGACCCATTTACATCCAATGGCTTTTGCACCATTAGGCAACTCAACAAGATCCCAAAATTTGTTACTCTTTATAGAATTCATCTCTTCCTTCATGGCATCGTACCATAATTCTGATTCTTTGCAGCTCATGGCTTGTGAAAATGACTGGGGATCATTTTCAGCTCCAATGTTGTAGTCAGATTCTTGTAGATACACAACATAATCATTAGGAATCGTTGATCTCTTTGTTCTAGTAGATATTCCTAATGTTGTAACATCATTTTCCTAAGAAGTATGAGGTTCAACTCGTCGTTCAAAATTTCTTGGCAACTCTTGAACTACCTGATCTACTGGAATGTCGTCAGTAGCTTGTGGAACTTCAACAATTGGTTGTTCAACACCAGCTTGTAATTGAGGGGTGTTGTGAACAATAACCAATCTATCACTTGAGGTGGAAGGTTTAGATTTTGAATGATCTTTCTCAGGAACTATGTCCCTGGTTTGATCGCTCCCACTGATGAAGTCATTTTCAAGAAACTTTGCATTTCTTGATTCCATAATCCTAGTGCTATGAGATGGACAATAAAAGTTGTAACCTTTAGACCTTTCAGCGTATCCAATGAAATACCCACTAATAGTCCTTGGGTCCAACATCTTCTCTTGTGGATTATATATTCTTACTTTAGATGGGCATCCCCAAACGTGCATATGTCGCAAACTCGATTTCCACCCTTTCCATAATTCAAATGGTGTTTTAGGAACAACCTTGGTTGGAACTCAGTTTAATATATACATTGTCATCTTAAGTGCTTTAGTCCACAAGGATTTAGGAAGATTGGAGTTGCTAAGCATACTCCGCACCATGTCCAGTAATATTCGATTTCTTCTTTCTGCTACACAATTCTGGTCAGGTGAACCAGACATGGTGTATTGGGCAACAATCCCATACTCTTGAAGAAATTTTGCAAATGGTCCAAGTTCTTGTCTATCTTCTATGTATCTACCATAATATTCTCCACCTCTATCTGATCTCACGATCTTAATTTGCTTGCCGCATTGTTTCTCTACTTTAGCCTTAAAGATCTTAAAGGCATCTAATGCTTCGTTCTTTTTATGAAGCATGTAGAGATACATATATTGTGAGTAATCATCTATAAAAGAGATGAAGTATCTCTGACCATGTGAGTCCATGTCTGGACTACATATATCAATATGTATGATCTCTAATATGTTTGAACTCCTATTTGCACATTTCTTTGACTTGTTGGTTTGCTTTCCCTTTATGTAGTCCACACAAGTCTCAAAATCAATAAAATCCAGAGTATTAAGTATCCCTTCATTTACTAATCTTTTAATTCTCTCTATGGAGATATGATATCTCCTGTGCCATAACTTAGAGGAATATTCATTAATAACACATCTTTTACTGCTAGTGTGAACATGCATTGAATCATAAGTGACATTGTTTTGTAAATTAATGCAGTAAAGACCATTAGACAAAATACCATTCCCAACAC
Source organism: Pinus tabuliformis (assembly GCA_031772625.1). Lineage (NCBI taxonomy): Eukaryota > Viridiplantae > Streptophyta > Pinopsida > Pinales > Pinaceae > Pinus > Pinus tabuliformis. The sequence goes on from CM062804.1 coordinate 1,229,873,395, forward strand.
AATCAGATTTATAAAATAAATTGAAGGAAGTTTCTGAAAAGTTAAAGGAATATCCAAAAGGTACAAGCCTTGAAACTAAAATCAAGTTTCTAGAAAAACTTGGAACACAAAAGGTATTTTCTAATTCTAAAACAAAGCCACTACTTAAAGTTAAATAGCATGTTCCTATAGCTTCTAGATGCGAGCCCATCTTGTTTCCTGATAAGATGCTTTTCTCACTTCCCACTGGCTTCCTTAGGTTTTGCAAACCCTGCAGGAATTCGAAATGTGAATTGTTGATCCAAAATCAATCCACCAAGTGTTAATATTGACATTAACCATCTTAGATTCATAACAAACAAACGAGATTGGATTACCTTTGTCTCCAAGCCATTTATGAAATTTAGCTCATTCCTTCTTCATGCGCCCCTTCATTTTACAGAAGAAACACTTGGAATCCTTCTTGATATCGGCTTAGGGAGGTACTTTACCTTTCCCTTTCTGATTGGCTTGAGATTTGCCCTTTCCACATGTTGCCAGCATTGCACTTTCTCCCAGTTCCATCACCAGTCTTCCTTCCTGTTGAACACACATGGTCACGAGTTCATTAATTGACCATTTATCCTTATGTGTGTTGTATGAGATTTTGAAGGGTCTGTATTGGTGTGGAAGGGTGTTTAGGATGTAGTGCACTAGGAAGGACTTCGATATTTCAACCTCGAGTTTCTTCAATTGAGACACAATGTCCCTCATTTGCATGATGTGTTCGCATACACTTTTCACACTGGTGAGCCTTAGGGATGAGAACTTTGTGATTAGGGTGCTTGCTAGTGCCTTGTCTGAAGTGACGAATGGATCATCAATGGCTTTCAGCAAGTCTTAGACATTTTCATGCTGATCAACGGAACCACGAATACTAGCAGAAATTTTAGTGTTAATGAACATCATGCTTAGGCGATTAGATCGCTCCCATCATTCATAAAGCATGATTTCTGCTGCAGTGCTGGTATTAGTGAGTGTCGGTGGTTCATCTTTCCTAATAGCATAGTCTATGTCCATCCACCCCAAATGAAGGTGAACTCTCTCCTTCCTGGCCTTATAGTTATCTCCCTTAATTTCAGGGATATCACAACGAATTTCAGAGAAATTTGTAGGTTGTACAACTGCATAAAATTAAAGATCACACGCTTACGTTAAATTTGAGGCCTAAATAAAATTTTATGCTTTACCAATGTAAATCATGCTAAAAATTGAATCTAATGAGATAAAAATTGTATGTGAACTAAATTTTCAATTCAAGCAGTTTCAATTATTCTTTATGATAGAATTTATCAAATTATTCACTTAATCCATAATTCTAAAGGGTATATTATGATTATAATTTGATATAAATTCTATCTTAGATTTGAACTTTCTGATAAAACTATTAATTAATAATTCCAATGGGTAAGTTATGAATAATTTGATATTTTATCCTAATTAATTATATAAATATAATAAAAACTCCAGTGGGATAAAATTTATTATATTTAATATAATTAGTTACAAGTAATGTCTAAATATTCTTTATGTGATCCTAATCAATCATAATATATAAGATTATTTAATTAGAGATGCTATGGCTATTTTCTAATCAATTAAAAATTATATGGATCATTAGACATTATTTCTTTTATGCATAAAAATTAGCTTGATATGAGAATAATGATAGTTTGCATAAATAAAACTATAATAATCATGCATAACATTTACGATCAAAACCAAAATAACATACTCATCCAAAATAACATGTTCTAATTTAGAGGAGAAATAATCAATTCATGCAAATTAAATATGAGCATAGTTAATAAATTTGCACAACAATTATCCAAATTGCATATAGTTAAACCACATAGATATTATAAGCATAAAAATTAAGCAAATATTAGACATATTTCCAAATAAATGCCTTAATTTAGAAAATTCTCAAAATATGACATTTAGCCAAACAAAGAATGTTTATAAACACCAAGGCAGAGATAAAAATGGCTCTAATACCAAATGAAAGCATAACAATGATTCTATAATTTGGAATAAACACTTAAAATAATCGAAAAACTTTAATACCCAAGAAATCATACCTCCGGCCATTGATGCTGCTCACACTTCAAAACCAAACTTTTTGTTACGCTTGAGGTAGTCCCTTCTTTTGTTTGCAAAGACGAAATATTCCTCTAAAAAATTACGCTAAAGCCAAATCATCCACTTGCAGGAATAAAATAGCCGTGAGGTTCGAAAACTGAACTCTCGGTTGTTGCAAAATTGAAGGCGAGACCATTGTCTGGTCAAAGGCTGAGACAAGCCGATGGAAAAAGGGGAATCAATGGGTTTAAATGCCCAGGCTTTATACGCATGACATGGATGGATTTCATGACAGAATAAGTCAATCTCTACATGCAAAAAGAATCCCCTGTGGGGAACTCAGTGAACCTCTACGCATTGCTTTTCGTGACTCTCTTCAATAGTCAATGAGCCCATACTTCTGCTAAACAACGAATACGCTTAGGATATCGAAATCCCACGTTGAAGATTCAGCAAATGCTAAAGCTATCTCTCGACCTCCTGAGGCTCTGCACACTCTAATTTGATGGTGTAAGGCTAAAGGGGATTGAATGAGTGATCTTGGGGACCAAACAGAAGTATTTATAGCCAAGCTTCCATCAAGATTTTGTTGGCTATGTGTCAAGTGTTCCATAGAACATGGTAGAGAACTGCAGAGGGAGTAATGGACCACTCCAGGAACTCCCAACAAGAAATTAATTAACTGAAGATAGTTTCCATAATTGAAGGAAATAAATACAGTTGGTTTTCGTAATTTAAGGAAATGACTGCAGTGGATTTCCAGATTATCGGTAGCTTTTGGGAGAGGGAGCTTAACACTAGACACTATGAGAATAATACTTAGCTTATTTTCCCAATCAGCTTACGAGAATGCAATGAGTCAACTGGCCATTGAATTTGACACCTTCAAGAACAAATCCGATCCAGACGACAATTATGTTGGCATAGATGTCATGAGCATAATATCTGACGTGTCCACTAGTCTGGGAGAACATAGCATCAACATCAAGTCAGGATGGCCAATAAGTGTTCGAATCCATTATGATGGCTGGAACAAAACCCTACAAATATACGTTTCCTATGAAAATCAACCAATTATGTATGAAAACATCCTGAACTGCACAATCGAGCTATCAAGAATCGTTCTACGATTAGCCTATGTTGGATTCTCCACAGCAACGGGGAGTTTTTATGAGATTCAACGTATCTTAGACTGGAATTTCAGTTCGATGATGTTGCCCGAGACCTCTCTGAACATAGCCCCTGTCAGTGCAGTGAGGTTGGCCGAAGGATCGACCAGCAGGTGCCCCAAGCTCAACTTGTTTCTTGGTTCCATTGCCATCGTGAGCATGTTGTTGGGGTTATCGGCATGGTTCGTCTGTAGAACTATGAGAGGGAGAAAAGGTGTCGAGCAGAGCTCAGACTGGTGATCCAACGTGGATCTAATGATCATGGATGGCGAACTGGCGAATTCACCCTACGACCCTCACCGGTTCTCTTACAAACGTCTTACTGGCGAAATAACTTCAGCGCATCGGAACCAATGGGAACCGGTGGCTTTGGGAGCGTTTACAGGGGAACACTAGCAGGGTGACGTGGGACAGCAGTGAATGTTTCAGTGAAGAGATTCTCTGCTAGGTCGCGAGAGGGTAAACGGGAATTCATGTCAGAGATTAACACCATAGGTCGACTTCGACATAGGAACCTGGTGCGGTTTTAGGGGTGGTGTCATGAGCATGACAAGCTTCTGCTCGTCTACGGCTACATGCCCAGTGGGAGCCTTGACAGGTTCATCTTGAGACAACCAGATGAACAACATCAAAATAAGAATCATCACCTTCTAAATTAGGAGTGAAGGCACCGAATCTTATGCGGGCTTACTTTGGAATTGCTTTACCTTCACGAAGAATGGCAGTAGAAAGTTGTCCACTGAGACATTAAGCCTAGCAATGTTATGCTCAACTAGGACTTCAGTGCCTGTCTAGGTGACTTTGGGCTCGCCTGACTTATTGAACACAATGAGATATCTTCGTCTCTGACCACCAAGATGGCGGGGACGCCAGGATATTGGGCACCCGAGTGTGGCTACACAGGCAAGGCCACTGCAGAGTCCGATGTTTTCAGTTTCGGGGTCATAGTGTTAGAAGTGGCCACTGGAAGGGGGGTTTTGGAGCGAAAGTCGCATCTGGTAGAGGAGAGTTTGATGTATTTTATATGGAATCTTTATGGGCATGGAAGAGTTACAGAGGTGTCAGATCCCAAATTGAACGATTGTTTTGAGGAAGAGCAGATGAAACAAGTATTGATTTTGGGGCTTGAATGCTCACATCTGGATCTGCAGCTACGTCCATCAATCCAACAAGCATTACAAGTTCTCATGAATTGTTATAGCTCTAATACCACTTTCTATAGCTCTGATACCACTTGTTATAGATCTGATATGAGAATATAAGACAATGCAAATAAACTCAGAAATAACAAGATTTGAATAGATAGAAAATGATTCTCTTTATTAATATCAAAACCCTTAAGGTAGGGCAACACCATACATTCACTCCTTAAGGAAGGAGAACACTCCACAAGCCATATGCCTATTCATACAATATTCCTTGACATCTCTCAATGTGGAGTCTCTAGCCTCTATATAAGCCTCATACATATAATACCATGGGCCATTACCATGGTTCCATCAATACCATCTATCTAATACCATGGGCTTATTACGTTATTACTAACTACTTGTGGTCCCTTACATGATACAGGTTAACCACCTTATTTATTACTATTGCCCATCCCATTATCATTCCATTGGGTACCTCCCTTTGTGCCCCATATTATTCCCCCTAGGTATACTACATTCCACCCCCCTTAACATGTTTCATCCTCGAAACATGGGAAGAACACAAATAATAAGATCTACTCAAAAGAGTAGTCTAATGGTACCATGCACGTGCATTTATCCATCCAAGAGAAAGTTGAACCCTCGATCCAGTTGGTGCCTCGCTCGCTTGAGATGGAAGTTGACCGTGACGGCTCTTCTGTGTTGATGTGTAGTAGTTGGATCACCGCTCCTCTCTATATATCATATGGAGGTTGTTGTCGTTGTGACTAATTCGTTGCCATCTTCTTGGTTGTTTTCTTGCGGGGTGAGGTGGGTGGTGATATGCTAAAGTTTTAACCAACAGTGGAGCCTGAGTGGTATCTGGTACAAGTGGTGTCTATTTTTGTTTCTTATCTTCCAATATTACTTCAACCACTGAGTCCTCATATGATGTATCAGTACTTGTAACCTTTTCTGTTTCAACCTCTATTTGTGTTTGATTGTCGATCATCAAAGGCTCATCATATGATGTGTAAGTGTCATTAGAGCTTTGTGCTTCTGCCTCCATAGTCTCTGTTTGGGTCTTAATGGAAATATCTTGCAATATAATTTTCTTCTTTTTATACTAGAGCTTTAGGAATTTCTTCAGCACATTAATATTGATAGTACCCACAGATTCCATCCAAGGATATCCCAAAACAACATCCATGTTATCCATATCTGATGTATAAAAGTCACAATGCAACACATATTTATCCATAGAAAGCTTCAAATCTTTATAAACTTGAACATCCTCATTATCAACCTGTATGTTTTCAATGTATTTTGCTGGAACTTGCAATCTTTTTGCCAAATTAACATTGATAAAATTATACTTGCAACTAGGATTTATAGACACAACGATCTTCTCTTTCTGAATCAATCCATGAACCTACAATAAGGAGATACTAGTAGAAAATAACCCTTTAGGTATCTTGGTTTCCTTCTTTCCTGTACCAATAAAATATTTGCTAGGTTGTGTGCTTATCCATCTGAGCTTAGTAAGAGGTCCCAAAAAATTAGATTTAGGGTTAAAGTGGTCCCAAATGGATATTGTAAACATCTGCCAAGTAATTGTCCTTGGATAGCATTTAGAATGCCCCTGCCAACATTGCCATGTTTTTTGTTTCAAGTAAAGGTTTCCCAAACTTAGTTTAGTTCCATCATCTATGATGCACTCCAGAGAGAAATATTCTTCCATTAGTGCTACCCATATTTCTGTATTAGAGCCATCAAATTTGTATATCTTCCTCAAATTCTGATCTAGGCCCGCCATCACAAAAATTTTGCTGAAAAATAGCTAATTTTAAATCAGCGATATATCCCTCATCCAAACTCCAATTCAACTGATTTTTTTTTTTGAAATTGGGTACTTTTTCACAAATAATTCAGATCTGCAATTAGATTCTACTGATTTTACACCAAAATATATAGATCTGTGCCGCAAACTCGTTGCCCCAAAAAATGTCTGCAACAACACTGATTTTTAAATCAACAAGATCTCCTTCATCCGGACTCTGATTTGGCCAATTTTTTTTTTGAACTTTGGTATTTTTTCACAAAGAATCCAGATCTGCAATTAGATTTTACAGATTTTGCTCCAAAGCATGTAGATCTGATCTGCAAATTCACCGCCCCAAAAAATGTCTGCAACACCACTGATTTTTAGATTAGCGATATCTCCTTCAACCAGACTCCAATTTGGCCGAATTTTTTTTTTCAACTTGGGTATCGTTTCACAAAGAATCTAGATATGCAATTAGATTTTGTAGTTTTTTCACTAGAACGTATAGATCTGATCTGCAAACTCGCCGCCCCAAAAAGTTCCTGCAAAAAATTAAAAAAAATCTCCACTTTTGCCCAAGAAAGTGTTCTGATGCCACTTGTTATAGCTATGATACCACTTGTTATAGATCTGATATGAATATATAAGAAAATGCAAATAAACCAAAAAATAACAAGATTTCAAATAGATAAAAAATGCTTCTCTTTATTAATATCAAAAAACTTAAGATAGGGAAACACCATACATTCACTCCTTAAGGAAGGAGAACACTCCACAAGCCATATCCCTATTCATACAATATTCCTTGACATCTCTCAATGTGGATTCTCTAGCCTCTATATAGGCCTCATACATACAATACAATGGGTCATTACCATCGTTCCCTCAATACCATCTATCTAATACCATGGGCTTATTACATTATTACTAACTACTTGTGGTCCCTTACATGATACTGGTTAACCACCTTACTTATTACTATTGTCCATCCCACTATCATTCCATTGGGTACCTCCCTTTGTACCCCATCTTATCCCCCAGGTATACTACATGAACCCCAATGAGGAGATGACAGAGCTTCTTTCATCAAGGCCGTTGGCCATCTATGTAGTTTCTCCAACCAGAGCCGGACTTAATTCTCGCCCTGCTTCTCCCTATTCAAACGAATATCGTGCATGGTCACCTAGCAACTCTTCCGGTAGTGAAGTGTCGCCTATCACAACATCCACTCTACCGGTAGATAGAGTTAAAACCTAAGCACAAAATATTTATGTTGATTTGGGTACAACATTCAAATTTGAATTTTATGGCATTTTAATCACAGTTGCAAAATCTACGATAATTTAATTGTCAAACTTTTAGGAAATACCATTATCTTTGGTTGCTATATATGAATGTTGGTTAATATATTTCCTTTATTTAATGAAAATTGTATCATTTAGATTTATTTAATGTGGTTCATAATGGGTAGGTTTTTACTCTTGCTTAATTTATTTAAATTTTGGGTCATTCCTGTTCAGTTAAGCTTTCTTAAGTGGAACAAAAACAATAAGTTTTAGAACATTGTCAAGCTTAGAATTTTAAGGGCTAATATTCTCAAATAAACTAATTTTCCACGTTTTTTTTCCAAAAAAGAAAATTTCTCAATTTTCAATTTTTATTTTGGTAAGTTGAAATTTTATAGAATAAAATTATTTTATCTCTATACTAAATAAATTGATTTGAAATTTGAATATTTAAAAAAAAAAATACTTCCAAACATTTTTACACATTTCATATTAAGGAGTTATAAGATTAACCAAAATTTCTAAATTTTAAGATAAATTCCTATTATATGTGTTTCAAAAAGATATCATTTATATTTTTATTATATATGTTTCAAAATCTTAAAATACATCCTCATTTATTTTCACTATTAAGGAAAATTTTATGGAAATTTATCTTAAAATTTAGAAACTTTGGCAAATCATACTAGTTTTTAATAAACAAATTTTAAAATGGCTTATGATACTTTTGTTAATGTATTCAAATTTTTAATAATTTTATGTCGTCTTTATAAAGTTTTGGCAATATTCAAGGTAAAATAATTATATATTATAAAAGTATAGAAAATTAAATCACTTGCAAAAATATATAGTAGAGGACATTAAAACCTACAATAGAAAAAGGAGAAGGATGATTGTTTCATAGTATTAAGACCCTTTTAGGTAGCTCTAACATTAGGCATTGTAATTTCAACAATATAATGATTTTCATAATTTATATATATATAAGCATAAGATCTGAAAATATAGTTGTGTATAAGAACACTCTATTTTGATATAAGGATTCCATTATTTAGATAAAGCTACACTAACATAGATATATGCATTATATTTTGCACGAAGAATAATATAACAATAATAGGAAAACTCAAAATTCACTTAGGCACAATTGATATAAATAAAAATTATATATTTGGAAAGCTAATTTATTTGTGTACCTTTCATCTTTTTATACCATCTTCAAATTCATTGATTAGGTACCTCTATTCATCCCTCCAAGTGAACATATTATTGTTTTTCAAAATTTACATAGCCGCTAATATGTAAAAAGAGACCATTAATAATTTATGCACTCATTAATACTATAAGTAAATAATTAAGATTAAAATTATATATAAAATTAATATTTTATATTAAATATAATGCAAATATTTATTATTTTATTCTCTTAGGAGAAGAGATGTTATACATACTAGGTTTCATAATATAATTATGAAGAATGCACATAAGCATTAGAGAGAAGGTAAAGATAATTTAGAATCATATATTTGATATATTTTTTTATTAATTTAACAATACTTGGAATCAATGTAGATGTATCTTAATTTAGATATATTTTTCGTGTTTGGGAGATCAAGAGTTATGATGGATATAGGCTAGTTTAATTTCCTCCTTTAAATAAGCTATATTCCATATGAATACCAAGCGTCAAGACCATGGGTTCTCATACACATGGAGCTCAAAATTCACCAGTAACTTAACCAAATCAAGCTTACATTATTATTTTAGTTTAAAGTTATTTTTATTTTAAACAAGAGTTATTCTTATTTTATTTTTTATTTTTTATGTGTAGTTATATGTATTTTTATTTTATTTTGACCAAGTAAAAATGTTTACAGAATATAAAATTACATTTACCTTGTAACATTTCTCCTATACTAGGTTGGAGAGAGCCTCTCAGCGCAATTATAATATATTAATACTAATTTATATTGAAGATTTTTGTGATGTCCCCAATAATTGTAAATATTTAATTACCGCAGTTAAAAAAACTAGGTATTAAGAAAAGTCTTCCGGTAGAAATCACATAAGAAATTTTTTTGGCCGATTCATTTTGATTAAGTTATGCATGAAGAAAATCTCACATAAGAGAAATTTTTTGCCGATGCATTTTTATTAAGTTATGCACGAAGAAAATGTCTTGATGATGACAATCATGTAGCGAGGTATTTTCGGCTGACACGTTTTGATTAAGTTATGCATGAAGCAAATGTCCTGATGATGACAATCATGTAACTCTCACATGTCACATAGTTAGGATAGGCAGTTACCTATCCCTAACTACTTCCTTGAAGACTTATTCTCAAGGAAGAGATCAAGGGGGTATTTGTACCTGAGATTAAGAAGAAAATAAAGATGAAACAGAGGATACTGTGCTGATATGTCAGACGAGTTCATAAAGCTAAGTTTGGTTAAGACCAGATAATTGTGACATGTTAAGACCATTAGTCTTAAGGGAAAACATCTTGCTCGTGAGTAACATCTCGGGGGCAAACTCGGGCTTGAAAGCTGGTCTCAAGGTTGGGAGGAAATTCGACAAGTTATAGTCGCACTAGGACTAGGCAATGAGTCGACAAAATAGCTATAGAAATCAGATAAGTACTTACTTATTTCTGAAAATTAAACAAACTATTGAAATAAATACATGTGCTAATACAGTGAAGGCCTAATTACTACCAAATAAAGTATATAATTAGCATGTTAATTTTTTAGTAGAAACTAGTCTAGCAAAGGAAATTCTAAAAAGAAAAAGTAAGATTTGTAATCAAATTAGCAGCCATCCTTTAGGAAAATCCATTTCATAAGGCTATACAATACATAACTCCTTTAGAAGTAGTAAACCAAAAACAAGAACTTGTCAGAACTATTTTAGAAACTTTCGAGTGAAGAGGGTTATTGTTATGGAAATGAGCAAATAATGCTTATAGACAACCCAAGTATAGGAAAAGAAAATGTAGATTATGAATCTTTTAATACCACGCTAGCTAGGAGAAAATGCAAGCATTAAGAATTAAATTAAACTCTAAGGCAAAATCAAGACTATCAAATTATTCTGAACTGAACACTGAAAAGAATCGACCCCTAAGGAAAGAGAAAATCAGAATTGATGTTAAGGTAAAACGAACATGTTTCATTTTAAAGAAAATTTCATTCATAAAGCAATTGAATCTCGAACCCAAGAATTTAAATCCCAAACAAGCATGGTTCTTCTAGGTAAAACATAGCAAAGACTTACAGTGAATTTTTTAGAGAATCACACTAAATTAATGAGGACTGTTTATATTTGGGACGTGGGTAGAATCCCCGAAACTGCATGCAATTACAAACACTAGAACAAAATGGTATGAAACCTATAAACAAAATTCAAGATCATAATAATGGAATATGGGTAATCAACTAATTCTTTCTTAAACAGAGAAGGAAATCCAGTTCGGATGAACATCATAAACATCTACATAAAGAACACAATTGTTCAAAGGTAGAAACCATTCCATCTAAATGCACAAACCATATATTTATATAAGGCAAAAAAATTATAAAAAATGAATACGAAATCACCATTAATATAAGATTGACTAAACACGATTTAATGTACAATGGAATGTTACATAACCCAATTCAAATACACACTAGAATCCTAGAAAGATTGGAAAAATGGTGTCATTAGGTTCTTAACAAAAGGAAAATAAAGTTGTAAGGCATTTTTACATAGAGTCCAAAAAATATATGCCTCAGAAAGATATAAGTCTGAAAATATTCTAACTGAAGAATAACTTAAAGAGTTGGCATGAAAAATCAAAACCCTCTATGTCTCTCAAACTCTTCAATCCCAAGATTTCACGGAACAAACCCCCCCTTCACATTACCCAGCTTGAGGATGGACCAATAAGTCTGCAACCCTTGGAATTGGGCGAGGAGGTAGGAACCCATCCCTTTGAGCATACTCGTGTAGTGTGAAACCCTCCAGTGGAACCTAACAATCCAAATGAAAGAATTTATTAACCAAATGAATAATGAATACATTGAAGTGCAATATACTAAGGATAAGGAAAAATCGGTTACCTAGGCAAGACTACTACGACAGAGAAACTCCTTTTGAAGCAGTAAGTGTCAGAATGCTCTCTGCAAACCTAACAGTCGGATATACAATCATGGTAGAGCTATGAAGGAACCGAAAGAACTTCGTAAACAACACAGAGAGGCAGAAGCAAATACCTGCGTAAAACCCTGAAGCCATGGATCGAATTTGGAAGACTCTGCCAGATAGAAAGGAAAATACCAAACTACTCTATGAAGTAAATGTCAAAGGAGATAAGGTTACAATCTACGTCATCAAATGGGATCGCCCCCCAGAGGACCGTGCATGTGGTGACCATCCCAAGATGATACCTAACAACTGGATGGCATTTGGAAGAACCTAGAATCTCTGGTCCCGTAAACTCTAGGGGAAGGCCAAGTTAAATATATATTAGTTGTTAGGTATGTTAAACCATGGACTTAACCATAGAGGCATAACTAAATTATAACAGTGAAAATATCGAAGTGTATTAAATATTGTATGTGAAAAACTCCAAAGTTATATTTGTCATGTACAATAAAGCATTTATACCCTACATAAAGGCTTGTACCTGGTAAATAATCCTTGTAATAAAGGTTTCAGGTATACTCCATAGAATATTTATTACAATCATATATGAAATCAATTTTTTTATTTATTATTATAATGATTTACATAATGATATTATCCAGAGACATGACAAGTGGTATAAGAGCGCTCAGGTTGCAAAACTCCGACCTCTGGAATGAATGGATAATAACATTTGCGATGTGCACATAGAAAGAAGGAAAAACAACCAGCATGAGGAGGACTAGACTTACACCACACAGACCCTTGATAGGAACAAGACCAAAATCCTTTCCAGAAGCCAATCCCGAGGTATGGGAACAATTGGGAGAGGAGTCGCACAATACCAATGCTGCCATTTTTGAAATTGTACCAGAACTAAAGGATGAAATGGCTAGGTTGTGGGTAGACAACGAAAGGCTGATGCAAGAACAAGAGAAAATTATGAAGAATTTTTCTGAGAGACAGAATCAACGGCAACCAATTCCCAGTCCCAAATAGGGAAACATGACTAGAGAATAGGAATTCATAAATGAAAACTCAAAAAGAGAAGGGGGTGAATAAAATCTAGAGGAGGAATCCGATAATGTATCAGATCACAAAAAGAAAAAACGACAGAAAATTGAGTTGTAAGAAGAGTTTCAAAAGATAAAACCTCTCCTCTTTGATGGTGAATAGGAGGAAGCTGCTTAAGCATGGCTTATCAACATGAATAAGTACTTTCAGTTATATGAATATGATCATAATTTAAAGGCTCACTTAGAAATCTATCAAGTGCAAGGAAAATCCACCTTGTGGTGGAAGGAGGTAAAGAAGATACATGGATTTAATGAGAAGAACGTAACTTGGGAAAAGTTTCAAAGATATTTTAAGGAAAAATATTTATCTAAAATATTTTACAATGACAAGGCGAAAGAGTTTCATGACCTTCGACTAAGTCATTTGTCTATAAATGAATTCATAACAAAATTCACATCCTTGTCACGATATGTTACCTACATACGGGAAGAGAAAGAAAAGGTGCATAGATTTATTAGTAGTTTGCCACTATTCATGAAGGAACGTCTCGAATTTGACAATACGAATATTATGGATGAAGTTATATGAAAGGCTCATATATGCTATCAGCAAAATAGACAAAAGGTTGATGGAGGAAAGAGATGGTGTGATAAAAAGGGAATTAAGTTTGCCTTTAGCAGCAAAGGAAATAAGACTGTTGTCAACAAAGGACGTCGTAAAGGTCAACCAATTAGAAATATGAACAGAAATCAACCCAGATTCAAATTTCCAAGTGAGACCAAGACAAATGAACAATATGGAAGAATTGAAGTGGAAACAACATCTAGACCCCCAGTGCAGTGTTGGGGATATGGAGGACCACATTATGTTAAAAATTGTTCATGCCGTAAGGGAACTGAAAAATTTGTGCAGATTCAAGAAGCATCAACTGTGGGATAAGTGGCAAGGAGTATTCCTAAAATCAACGCTGCCCTTGAACATCATCAGGCAGAATACCAACCAAAAACAATGGAATTCAAAGGTAAGATATTCGACCAAACTATATCTATTTTGATTGATCCGGGAGCTACTTTGAGTTATATAAGTCCAAAAGTGGTTGAGAAATGTTATTTACAATCTGTTAAATTTAAAAACCCTTGGCTAGTAAAACTCGCCACAAGAGAAAAGAGAAGGGTGTTGCCTAATTCAGCAATTACCCTCTAAAGCTAGCATGTCATCCTATTATGGAAAATCTGAATGTCTTACCTTTAGGATCGTATGATGTCCTAGTAGGTATGGATTGGTTGGAGAAGTGTTGGTCCCTCATTAATTGTAAAGACAAAACTATTAATTACATGGATGAAGAGGGTATGAGAAAAGAAATTGAAGGTATACAAATACCATTGAAAATAAGACCAGTAACAGCTTCTCAATTAACAAAATGTATTAAAAAAGGATGCCATATTTATGCAATATAGGTGGGGTACATCAATTCAACGAAAAAATATAGTACTTTAGAAAATATACTTGTGGTAAAGAATTTTATAGATGTATTTCTTGAGGAGATTCTCAGACTACCTCCTAAGAGGAATATAGACTTTACAATTGAATTGATCCGTAGAGTTGCCCTGGTATCCCAAGCCCCTTATCGCATGAGCGTACCAGAGTTGACTAAATTGAGAATGCAATTACAAGAACTACTTGATAAAAATTATATACGACCAAGTGTATCACCGTGGGGAGCTCCTGCACTCTTTGTCAAGAAGAAATATGAAACCTTATGGATGTGCATGGATTACCGACAGCTAAACAAGTTGATAGTTAAGAATACATACCCTTTGCCTTGTATTAATGAATTGTTTGACCAAGTAAACAGAGCGACCGTATTTTCAAAGATTGATCTTCGCTCAAGGTATCATCAAATTAGAATAAAGGAAGAAGACATAGCTAAAATAGCCTTTTGAACTCACTATGGGCATTACGAGTTCATTGTGTTACTGTTGGGACTAACAAACGCTCTCGCGACCTTTATGTGTCTAATTAACAACGTTTTTCATAAATATTTGGATAAGTTTTTACTAATATTTATTGATGATATATTGATCTATTCCTGGAATATTGAAGAGCATAAAGAGCACCTACGAATTGTCCTGAAAACCTTGAGGGAGCATCAGTTGTATGCCAAGTACACCAAATTTGATTTCTTTAAAGAACAAATTAAATATCCAGGACATATAATTACCAAGGATGGGATTGTTGTGGACCCGAAGAAAATAAAAAACATAATGGAATGGTCAGTACTAAAGAATGTAGTTGATATAAGATCATTCATGGGTCTGGATGGATACTATAGGAGATTTGTTGAAGGATTCTCCAGGGTGGCATACCCCATTACCTCTTTGCAAAAGAAAGGGAGAACCTTCACTTGGACCACGGACTATAAAAAAAGTTTTGACCAGTTGAAGCACTTGCTTACTACCACACCTATTTTAAGTATTGCAGACCCAAATAAAGAATACATCATTTGTGTAGATGCCAGCAAGGAAGGTGTTGGGGGCGTTTTAATGAAGAGGGCGGAGTTATTACTTATGAGACTCGGAAAATTAAAGAGCATGAAAAAAAGTATCCGGCTTATGATTTGGAGCTGATGGAAGTAATCCATGCATTTAAAAATTTATTGGGTAAGAAGTTATTATTAATGACAGATCATCATAGTGTAACTAACTATTTCAAGCAGCCTACCATGAATGCTAGACAAGCCCATTGGGTCGATTTCCTTAGTGAATTTGGCTTTGAAATCAAGCATTTAAAAGGAAAAGAAAACTAAGTCATGGATGCCTTAAGTCAGAAAGTAAACTATATTTATGAAGTCTCTTTTAGTGAAGTACATACCACTTTTAAAGAGAAGATTAAAGGAGCAACAATACAAGATCTTGAATATAAAATTTCATGGCAACAAGCTAAAATTCTGAACAACAACAAACAACCACTGGGATATGATATAAATAAAGAAGTTATGTTTATTTACAAAGGGAGAATGCATGTACCAAACCAAAAAAATATTAAGCAATTAATTTTAGACGAATATCGTAAAATTCCTTGTGTAGACCATCCCAGATATCAGAAATTAATCACTACATTCAGAAACAAATATTTCTGGCTTAGTATGAAGAAAGAGGTGGTTTACTACTTGGATTGTTGTTTGGATTATCAACAAGTGAAAGCATAACACCAACACCTAGTTGGGCTTCTCCACCCATTTCCTATTCCGGAATGGAAATGGAAAACTATTTCGATTGATTTTTTTACAGGACTACCTAAGTCTAAAAAGAAGAATGACTCAATAATGGTGGTAGTAGACAACTTGACCAGGTATTCTCACTTCATACCAGTACAATGTACTTATAAGTTTGTTCAAATTGCTAACATATTCATGCAAAATATTTTTAGACTACACTGGATACCAAAGGTTATAAATTCCGACCGTGATGTAAAATTTACATCGACTTTTTGGAAATCCTTATTTGGAGGTTTAGGCAAACAACAACATTTTAACACTTCTTATCACCCTTAGATGGATGGGAAAACTGAGCGGGTGAATCAAATAGTGGAAGATAAGCTGCGCACTTATGTAATGCAGCAACCTTCTAAATGAGAGGATTATATACATTTGGTGGATTTTTCTTACAACACCAATTACCATACATCCTTGAAAATGAGTCTGTTTGAAGTATTATACGGATATAGGTGCGTGACACCATTGAGTTGGGGTGGCCAAGAGGAAAAATTAATGCTGGGTCCTGACATGTTAAAAGAAATAGAAGGTATGGTTAAAAAAGTGCACTTAAATTTAAAGACTCCTCAGGATCGATAGAAATTTTTCGTTGACCAGAAGAGAAGTTTTGAGGAGCTTCAATTCAGAAATCATGTTTACGTTCATGTAGAAGCCAAGAAGAGTACTCTAAATTGGGGTGGATGTGCTAAATTAGCACCCTGATTTTGCGGTCCTTTCCAAATCCTGGCCTGAATTGGTCATGTGGCTTATCAGCTTTCTTTGCACAACCACATATGTGTGCATAACTTTTTTCATGTTTCTGTGTTATATATATATATATATATATATATATATATATATATATATATATATATATATATATATATATATATATATATATATATATATCTATATCTATATCTATATCTATATATATATATATATATATGTATATATATATGTATATATATATGATCCCAACCATATAATCAATTGGAAGGATATATAGGTAACTCAATTATTCATAAACGACATAGTGTATTATAAATAATTTCCAAGGCATATTACCAAAGGAAAGAGGTGAGTATTTTTTTGTTATCATGTGTAGGTCCAACCGGAAGGCGAGTTCTTGGTTGAACCCCTAGGTATACTTGATCAGAGAGAAGTAATGTTGCAGAGATGAGTTGTCACCCAAGTTAAAGTGAAATGTTAGCACTTTGGGCCAGAGGAGGCCACCTCGGAGGATGAACAAGTTATGAGGGAGACTTTTCAAAATCTATTTGCAATAGAGAAACATTGGGACACTGTTTAATCTTCGAGGGGGAAGATGTGATGTCCCCAGTAATTGTAAATATTTAATTACTGCAGTCAAACAAACTAGATATTACTATTATAAGTTTATATATTTATTATTTTGATTAAGGTATGGATGAACTGAAGATCTTGATGATGACAATCATGTAACTCTCACATGTCACATAGTTAGGATAGGCAGTTACCTATCCCTAACTACTTCCTTGAAGATTTATTCTCAAGGAAGAGATCAAGAGGGTATTTTTACCTCTGATAAAAATAAAAGGAAGATGAAATACAGGATACCGTGTTGATATGTGAGACTGGTTCATAAAGCTAAGTCTGGTTAAGACCAGATAGCTCTGACATGTTAAGACTGTTAGTCTTAAAGGAAAACATCCTGCATGTGAGTAACAGCTTGGGGAAAGACTCAGGCTTGAAAGTTGGTCTCAAGGTTGGGAGGAAATTCGGAAAGTTATAGTCGCATTGGGACTAAGTAGTCAGTCGACATAATAGCTACAGAAATCAGATAAGTACTTACTTATTTCTGAAAATTAAACCAACTGTTGAAATAAAGACATGCTAATATAGTAAAGGCCTAATCACTGCCAAATAAAGTATATAATCAACATGTTAGTCCTTTAATAGAAATTAATCTAGACAAAGAAATTCTAAAAGGACAAAGTAAGATCTGTAATCATATTAGAAATCATACTTTAGGAGAATCCATTTCATTAGTCTATATAATACATAACTCCTTTAGAAGTAGTAAACCAGAAGCAATAGCTCATCATAACTATTTCAGAAACTTTCAAATGAAGAGGGTCACTGTTATGGAAATGAACAAATACTACTTATAGATAACTTAGGTATAGGAAAAGAAAATGTAGATTATGACTCTTTTAATACCACACTAACTAGGAGAAAATGCAAGCATTAAGCATTAAATTAAAATCTAAGGAAAAATCAAGGCTATCGAATTATTTTGAACTGAAAACTGAAAAGAATTTGTGCCTATGGAAAGAGAAAATTGGAATCGATGTTAAGGTAAAATGAACAAGTTTCATTTTAAAGCAAATTGCATTCGAAAAGCAATTGAATCTTGAACCCAAGAATTTAAACCCCAAACGAGCATGAGTCTTCTAGGTAAAACATAGCAAAGACATTACAGTGAAATTTTTAGAGAATCACAGTAAATTAATGAGGACTGTTTATATTTGGGACGTGGGTATCAACCCCAAAACTGCATCCAATTACAAATACTAGAACAAAATGGTATGAAACCTATAAACAAATTCAAGATCATAATAATGGAATACGGGTAAACAACTAATGCTTTATTAAATAGAGAAGGAAAGTCAGCTCGGATGAACATCATAAACCTCTACATAAAGAATAGAACTGTGCAAAGGTAGAAACCATTCCATCCCAATGCGCAAACCATGTATTAATATAAGGCACAAAAATTATGAAAAATGAATACGAAATCACCATTAATATAATCCTAAACATGATTTAATGTACAATGGAAGATTATAAAACCTAATTCAATCTACATGCCAAAATACTAGAAAGATTAGAAAAATGGCATCACTAAGTTCTTAACAAAACGAAAATAAAGTCGTAAGGCATTTTTACTTAGAGTCCAAAAAATATATCCCTCAGCAAGTTATATGTCCAAAAATAATTTAATTGAAGAATAACTTAAAGAGCTACCATGACAATTCAAAACCCTCTATGTCTTTGAAACTCTTCAATCCCAAGATTTCACATAACACACCCCCCTTCACATTACCCAATGTGAGGAAGGAGCAGTGAGTCTACAACCCTTAGCTTGGGCAAGGAGGTAGGAACCTGTCCCTCTCAGGCATGCTCATGTAGTGTGAAACCCTCCAGCATAACCTAACAATCCAAATGAAACAATTTGTTAAGCAAATGAATAATGAATACATTGAAGTGCAATATACCAAGGAAAAGGAAAAATCAGTTACCTGGGCAGGACTGTTGTGACTAACAAATAAAAAGTCATACTAACTTCAATCCAAATAATCGAACATTGCATATTAATTGAATATCCATCAGATTTCAACTTAATTAATCAGGACATGTTAACCATCACACATCAGAAAATGACGCGTAATGAGAAGACAATGACATTTGTTCTTATATTTTCATCCCTTTACGGAAATTTGTTGAAAAAGAAAAATGTGGGAAAGATAAAATAGCCAAAAGAAATCTAAGGTTGTGACAAAGAAACTCCTTTTGAAGCCGTAAGTGCCAGAATGCTCTCTACAAACCTAACAGCCAGACATACAGTCATGGACGAGATATGAAGGAATTGAAAGAACTTCGCCAACAACACAGAGAGGAAAGAAAGTACCTACGTAAAACCTTGAAGCCATGGACCAGATCTGGAAGGCTCTGTCAGATAGAGAGTAGAATGCCAAACCACTCCATGAATAAATATCAAAGGAGATAAGGTTGCAATCTACGCCGTCCAATGGGATCGCCTCCTGGAGGACCGTAGATGAGGTGACCATCCTGAGATGATGCCTAATAGTTGGATGGCAGTCGGAAGAACCCAAAATCTCTAGTCCCGCCAACTCTAGGGGAAGGCCAAGTTAAATGTATTAGTTGTTAGGTATGTTAAACCATGGAATTAACCATAGAGACATAACTAAATGCTAATAGTGAAAACATCGAAGTATATTAAATATTATATGTGAAAAACTTGAAAGTTATATTTGTCATGTACAATAAAGCATTTATACCCGCATAAAGGCTTGTACCTGGTAAATAATCCTTAGGATAAAGGTGTCAAGTATACTCCATAGAATATTTATTACAGTCATATATGAAATCATTTTTTTATTATTATTATAGTGATTTACATAATGATATTATCCAGAGATGTGATAATTTTGAAAAAGAAATATAATAAATCTTATTTATTATTTTAAATTATTAATATTTAATTGTTGAAATTTAAACTTGTAAATAAATAAATAATTATTATGAATATTAAAACATTTTCAAAAGAAATCACAAGTGAAGATTTAGGTCGACACGTTTCGAACAAACTTGTGTGGTTCATCATCAGGACAACATGAAGAATCGGATCATAAAGAAAGTTAAATAGGGAGATATGCCTTCTAACAGCTATAAGGAAAGCGACTATAAAAACGATATTTGACTGGGCGAGGAAAATAATAATAATAAAAATAATAATAATAATATAAATAAATTTAAAAAATCATTTTAATTAATTTAAAATAATTAAATTACTTTAATTTAAAATTTAAAATTTTATGTGTAATTATGTATAAAAATAAAATGACCAAGAACATTTAAATATAAATAAACCAAGGATAAAATAAATAGTAAACATTATTTTAAGAAAATTCATTGGTAAAAGGGTGAATACAAATATAATATACTAATAGAGTGAATATAAATATAATATACTAATAGAGATGAGATTAATTAAATATATTTTATAACTAATTATAAATTAAAATAAATAAATCTATAATTAAATATATTTTATAACTAATTATAAATTAAAATAAATAAATCTATATGCAATATGTGTAATTCTTATTATTTAAATTTAATTTAATTTAATTTATTATTATTATTTACTTAAGAAGATTAAAATTAAGTCATAAGAATATATATATAATAAAATAATTGAAATATGAGAAAGATTGATTTATAAGAAAAGTAATTAAAAGGCTATAACAGATGAAGGGAATAAAAAGAGTAACATAAAATCTAAAGGGAGAATGGACACAATGGAAAACGAGATAAGAAAAAGAAAAGAAACTAAGAAAAGAGGGCAAGAACCCTGCAATTTCTAATCTTCCATCCAACCATCATCCCTATTAAGATTACTATGCCTTTTCTCAATTTCTATGGCTTCCCTAAATTTACGTTGATGGAAATGAGAAATCTTCACAATGACCTTAGCCTCCTCAATGCAAATATGATGTTTTGTCTTCTTTTCATGCTCTGCTAATGCTGAAGAGCGAGTCTTCCTGTGCTTAATATTGGCAACGTGTTCCTTAATCCTTTAATTAATTGACCTTCCTGTTTCACTAATGTAAGATGTTCCACAAGAACACGAGATGATATAAACATCTTTCATGTCCTTAGAGTCCTCAGGGTCTTCTACCCATTTTAAAGAACTTCTGATGATGTTAATGGGGCTGGAGGGGAGGTGAGCTCCAGAATTACGATCACTAAAATATTTCTTAATTTTAAGACTCTTGGTAACTTTGAAGAGAGCTTTAAAACCTTACTATCTACTGTAACAATTATTGACAAAATCCTAAAAAAAATAATTTTTCCTTAAAAAAATAACCTTCATTAAAAAAAACCCTCTTAACTAAAATAAATAAATAATAATAATAATATCATATTCGTTAATAATAAATCAATATAAGGTTTAAAATAAACCAATAGTAATTGCTTGCACCTTGATTCATTTGACTCTGTTGAATTGATCATATAAATAAAATGTCACTCATAGTTTGCTTTTGACATTTTGTCTATCCTTCACCTTACATGAACCTTACATGAATTGATCATATAAATAAAATGTCACTCGTAGTTTCCTGACGCACACAACCTCGAGTTATTAGGGAATGAAACACCTCCGGCTTTTACGGACATTATCAAATACATGAATAAACCATTATTTATTTACTCACTACGCGTGTCAACCCAAAAAATAATGGTTCTGAAATTTTGAAAAAAATTAGTTGGAGTGGTTTGATGAATAAGTATGAATCACATTAAAAAAACATGTTATATAATTCAAATTTTAACATAGTATATGATCCAAGCATGTTATATAATTCAGATTTTAACATATTATATGATCTAAGCATGTTATATAATTTAAATTTTAAAATATTATATGATCCAAATTTGGTTCAAACTTGAGAAAGATAATGGATTTATTTGTAAAATTTATGAAATGCTCATATTTGATGTAATGTTAATAATTTATTTACAAAATAAATAAATAAATAAATTTGATATTAAGTTAAAAAATTGTATAAATTATTATTTTTATATGGGGTGACAAAATCTATTATAATTTAGTTGTTAAATTAGTAGTGAGGATAGTCATTTTTTATTGCTAATTGTTAATGCAGGCTAACTCATCACCTTTATTCAAGGTATGAATTATTATTTTTATATGGGGTGACAAAATCTATTATAATTTAGTTGTTAAACCAGTAGTGAGGATAATCATTTTTTATTGTTAACTGCTAATGCAGGCTAACTCATCACCTTTATTCAAGGAAAATCACTGCTAACCCGCTAGCAAGCTTTCACTCTTACCAAATACCTCTGGGTCCTAAGCCGTTAACCTATTTTCTTATGTCATGTCCAAAAAAATGAGTTCTTAGCCAAACAAAAACAACATTAAAACATACTAAAGCTCATATAAACCAATCTTATTTTAAAATTCTAAAATTTATATTCCAAATGACATAAATATCTTAATTTTTTTGGTAGGAATATTGCATTGGTCATCGAGATAAACAATGTGTGCGTTGTAGCATTGCATTGCATTATCTTGTAGGGTTGCAGACCATTATGTTGTATTAATTCATATCTTTGGTAGGAGATAGCACCGAAGTTAATGGTATATGAAAATTTAATTATTTTAAGCTTTGGCCACATGGTAATTGATTTGTTCTGATTTCACCACCTTCCCTGAAGGTACATATGCTTGTCGTCAGATCACAAACGGCAGAAGAGACTATTTAAAATGAACCGTTTCTCTCTTTGAAGAGAGGTAGACTGTAAAAACTCTCTCTCGTTACATAGTTGAGTACTCCATTCACTCTGCTTCGTTTCGCAAGTGGCAGACTCAGGTCGATATGATGAATTGATTCAATTATTTCTGTGACATCAGATGGCAGCTTACGGATTTATTCTTCTTTCCCCGAGGTAATAATTTCCTTTATAGCTGTAAGTGGATAAATTTTGTAACACATTTCTACCCTTTATGAAAGTATTTTGTCTGTTGTTGATGTTTTCACGCATAATATAAAAGCCTAACAAAAGGGATTATGTCCTTCCTGCTTTGGCCTGCTTTTTACATTATACTTCAGTAAATACGAAATATCGCTTCGCTGTGTCGATTGCTGTATATTTAATAGCGGATTTGTATCGCCTCCATTTTCTATGTCATCACTTGTTTTAGTATTTAGTATAATTATCATGGTGTGAGAGAAGGGGGACCTCTGTGCTTTGGTTCTCCTGTTTCATATCCTTCCTTTAATCTCCCTTGCACAGTCCAATGGAAGTTATAGTATAGGCTTCTCTTTCGCATCATTCGACAACATAAATCATTTGATATACATGGAAAATGCTTCCTATAGGTGGTTACATCGATCTCCCTCCATCACCAAATAGTAGATCTATGGATCAATATTCTCAGTTGCAGATCTACATCGGAAGGGTTCTCTACCATTAATCGATCACCAGCTGGTCAGCCAGATTTACGACCACCTTCACCATGCTCATCCGCCGCATCAACAGCCCCCTTGGCAGGACAATCTCAATGGCGATGGTCTGGCCTTCGTCATTGTCCCCAGCGATAAAAACTTTCTGTCAGATAGTATGGGAATACTACTTGGCCTATTTTCCCAATCAGCTTACGAAAATACAACGAGTCAACTGGCCATTGAATTTGACACCTTCAAGAACAAATTCGATCCAGATGATCATGTCGGCATAGACGTCAAGAGCATAATATCCAACGTGACCGCCAGTCTGGGAGAACACAACATCAACAGTCAACAGTTGGCTCTTCATTAATGGTGTTGTAGAAGGTCAACCCTCCCACTGTGTTTCGTGGGATGTGCTTAAATCTAGTGATGTGTCTGTCTACTAACATCAGTGGGTTTTGGTGTAACGGCAATCGGTACTCCAACAAATGGTATCAGAGCTAGGGTCGAATATCCGCTGTGAAAGCCACTTAGTGCCATCGCTTTACTGTAGCATCGTTCATTAAAATGTTGGTTGTTAGAGCTGTTGAAGGATCTATCCAGAAAATCGCTGAGGAATGTTGGAACTAAAAGACAGTTGTTACAAGGAAAACAAGGTCGTGGATCTATGTTGAAACATGTTGCTGGAGTTTGAAAGTGGAGATCCATGAAGTTTGGAGTTGAAAAGTTGTGTTCATAAGTTTTTTTCACATCAAGCTTGCACTTATAAGTCAAGTACTTTTTTTTCTCAAACCAACATATGTATGTGTGAAATGTGAAAAGGTTAAAACATTATATATGTTTATATATTTATTATGAAACATATATAATTATATGTTGGAATTTTGAAAAGTATATTTTAAAAAGTAACAAGAATTTTGAAAAGGGGATTTTAAAAGGAGGAAAGTCATTATTACTAAATTTTAAAGAGTAATAATTAAAGTTTTATTTTTAAGTGGAGTTTTTTGTGTGAATTTAGTTGAAAATGGGGACAAAAGTTACGGATATGGAGAAGTTAAGCGGGGCTAATTTTATCCTATGAAAATCACAAATGGAGGATATAGTGATTTTAAATGATCAGTGTTTGCCAATTGAGGGCACAACAAAGAAACCCTCATCGATGACAAATGAAGAGTGGAATAAGCTAGATAGAAAGACGATTGCAACAATCCGCCAATATTTAGCAAAGAATGTTTATTTCAATGTGTCTGGAGAAAAGACAACAGAAAGATTATGGAAGAAGCTCCATGATCTATATGAGAAGAACACGACATCAAACAAAGTGTTCTTGATGAAGAAGCTTTATAATCTCAAAATGAAGGAGGGTGCTTTAGTTACTAAGCACTTGAATGCATTTAATATTATTACTAATCAGTGTGCCTATCTTAAAATCATTTTAGATGATGAAATTAGAGCTATTTTTCTAATGTGTTCTATACCAAACAACTGGGAAAATTTAATTGTAGCTATGAGCACTTCAACAACTACAGGGACTCTAAAGTTTGATGATGTCAACAGCAGTTTAATGAATGACGAATTGTGACGCAAGTCAATTGTGGAAAACCAGGGAGGAGAGGCTTTAGCTTTAGCCGATCGTGGTAGGAGAATGGATCGAGGCCGGCAAGATCAATCAAGATCGAGGGGCCGATCAAAATCTAGCAGAGGTAGAATCATTTGTTTTCATTATGGAAAACCCAGGCACATGAAGAAAGAATGTCAATTCTGGAAGAAAGGAAAAAAGGATTAGAGACCATTCAATACAAATCACAAGTCATCCAAAACAAATGAAAGTGAGACTACTACTGTAGCCACAGATGGCGATGTGTTGTTTATTGTTTCAGTAAAGGATGCATGTGTATATACATCTAGCAATAGCTTTGATTGGATCCTTGACTCTGGGGCATCTCACCATGTAACCCCATGCAAAGATAGTTTTGTTTCATATAATCCTGGTGATTATGGTAGAGTGCATTTGTGGAATAATAATTTTTGCAGTATTGTTGGAGTGGGAGATGTCTAGATCAAGATGAAATATGGACAAGATATATTGTTGAAACAGGTCAGACATGTACCAGAAATGCGCATGAGTTTAATTTCTATGGGACGACTAGATGATGAAGGCTATTCGACAAACTTTGGAAAAGGAGGCTGGAAAATTAGCGAAGGAGCATTGGTCGTGGCCAAGGGACACAAGACAAGAACATTATACACATTGAAGACACTGATAGGAAAATCAGATTTGGCTGCTATCACAAAAGAAGGAAATTCAGCAGATCTGTGGCATAAGCATTTGGGTCACATGAGCGAGAAGGGCTTAAAATTCCTTGTTGGTAAAAATTTATTGCTAGCTTTGAAATCCTACAATCTTGATCTTTGTGAGCATTATATATATGGTAGACAAAGAAGGGTTTCATTCCTTAGAGGTGGCCATGGCAGAAAGAAAAATGTGTTAGAATTGGTACACTCAGATGTGTTTGGGTATGTTAACATCAAATCATTAGGGGGAGCATCATATTTTGTAATATCTATAGACGATGCATCCATGAAGGTTTGGGCATATCCTATGAAAAATAAAAGTGAAGTGTTTGGAATATTTCAAAAATTCCATGTTGCTGTTGAAAGAGAGACTAACAAATTGTTGAAGTGTTTAAGAAAAGATAATGGTTGAGAATATTGCTCAAATACATTTAAAGAATATTGTAACAGGTTTAGCATAAAGCATGAGAAGACTGTGCCTGGTACTCCTCAATAGAATGGTGTCATAGAAAGGATGAATCACACCATTATGGAAAAGGTGCAAAGTATGTTGTCCAATTCTGGTTTGGAGAAGAGTTGTTGGGCTGAAGCAGTCAGGACCACTTTCTACCTCATAAATAGATCTCCAACTAGAGTCTTGGATGGCGGTATCCCTGAAGAAGTTTAGATTGGTAAGAAGTTGAATTATTCTCACTTGAAAATATTTTGATGCGAAGCATTTGTACATATTCCCAAAGAAAATAGAACTAAGCTAGATGATAAATCTATGAAATGCATATTTTTGGGATATGCGGATGAAGATTTTGGTTATCATCTATGGGATCCAGTCAAACATAAAATTATTAGAAGCAGGGACGTCATATTTAATGAGTTAGAAATGTTCAAGATGACTATATTTGAGTTGGAGGTCAAGAAGGTTATTGACAAGTTTGAAGAGCAGCAGGAAAACATCCCACCAATGCAAGAAAATGAACAACAAATTCAGGAGCATGAAGAACAACAAGTGGAAAATGATGAACAACAAGAAGAAGGAATATTTTAGGAGCCTTTACTGGAGATTCAACCTGATAATGCACCACCATAGTTGGTTTGCAGATCTTCTAGGCCTCATAAGCCTTCACAAAGGTATCCTCCTTCAAACTATATTTTGTTGACTGATGAAGGTGAACCTAATTGTTTTCAATAAGCTTGTAAAGTTGAGCACAATAAAGAATGGAAGAAAGCAATGGAAGAAGAAATGAACACTTTGCAGGAAATAAAACTTGGGAGTTGGTAAACCTCCCAAAAGGTGGAAAGGCTCTACAAAACAAATTGGTGTGCATGATTAAGCGTGGAGGTGACGAAAAGAAGGAGAGGTATAAAACAAGGTTGGTGGTGAAAGGTTTTTCCCAAAAAGAAGGTATTGACTTCACTGAAATTTTCTCACCTGTTGCTAAAATGTCATCCATTAGAGTCATTCTTGTTCTAGTTGTTATTTTAGACTTAGAATGTGAATAATTAGATGTAAAAACTGCATTCCTTCATGGTGAATTGGAGGAAGAAATTTATATGGAGTAGCCAAAAGGCTTCATAGAAAAAGGCAAAGAAGGTCTTGTTTGTAGGTTGAAGAAGAGTCTCTATGACATGCACCTCGACAATGGTACAAGAAATTTGATTCATTCATGTTGGAACATCATGGTTTTTAGAGGTTGGAAGCTGACCATTGTGTCTATATCAAGAGGTATGATCAAGAAAAGAATATCATATTATTGTTATATGTGGATGACATGTTGATTGTTGGGCATGATAAGAATAAGATCAATAGGTTGAAGAAAGATTTGGGTAGAAAATTTGCAATGAAGGATTTGGGACCAACACAACAGATATTGGGTATGCAGATTATGCGTGATAGGAAAACCAAAAGGTTGTGGCTGTCACAAGAAAAATATATCAAGAAGGTGCTTGATAGCTTTAATATGAAGGATTCCAAGCCAGTTGGTACACCCCTTGCAACCCACTTCAAGTTGAGTACTAAATTGTGTCCTAGTGATGACAAGGAGAAAGAAGAGATGAGCAAGATTCCTTATGCTTCAACAGTTGGCAGTTTGATGTATGCTATGGTATGCAGACGACCAGACATTGCATATTTAGTGGGAGTAGTGAGTAGGTTCCTTGCCAATCCACGCAAACAACATTGGCAAGCAGTAAAATAGATTTTGAGGCATCTCAAGGGTACTAGTCATTATTGTTTATGTTTTGGTCATGATGAGTCTGTGCTTGAATGATTTACAGATGGAGATATGGCTGGAGATATGGATACCAGAAAGTCCACTACATGTTATTTATATACATTTGCAGGTGCAGCAGTGTCTTAGGTATCAAGGCTACAAAGAATAGTAGCCCTCTCTGCAACAGAAGCTTGTAAAGAGATGTTGTGGATGCAACAATTCCTAGGAGAGATAGGAATAAATCAGGACAAGTATGTGTTATATTGTGATAGTCATAGTGTCATTCACTTGGCGAAAAAACCAGCATTTGATTCAAAAACCAAGCACATTGACTTAAGGTACCATTGGATTTGGCATGTGTTGGAGGAAGAACAATTATCCTTGGAAAAGATCCATACATATAGGAACCCCGTTGATATGCTCACTAAGATTCTACCATGAAATAAACATGAGTTATGTAGAGCATACATAACACACAGTGGATTTACACTCAGAGACATAGATGGAAATAGCAGAGAATACTTCACAGAGATAGACAAATGGAGAAACAACAAGATTACTCAATCAGAAACCGCAAAATAGATAAAACAATCACTGGAGAACAGAAATCACTTAGCATTACATATCAGGCTTGGGCCTTGGCTTTCTTTCTTTGGCCAGAGAAATTACAAATTTATAGAGGCAGAAGAAATATCTAGAATCCTGTATGTGATTTAGATGGATATCTGGAATGATCTAGAAGCTAATGGTAGTGTTAAGATCTAAAAAGATCTAGAAATTAATGACAGTGTGGAGATCTAGAAAGATATGATCTAGAAGGATCTAGAATCCTACGTGAATTTGGCTTCACACTTAACATCAACATCAAGTCAGGGCTACCGATAAGGGTTCGAATCCATTATGATGGCTAGAACAAAACTCTGCAAATACACATTGCGTATGCAGATCGACCAATTACGTATGCAAGAATCTTGAATTGCACAATCAACCTGTCAAGAACCATTCCACAATCAACCTATGTTGGATTCTCCGCGGCAACGGGGAGTTTTTATGAGATTCAATGTATCTTAGACTGGAATTTTAGTTCGATGACATTGCCTGAGACCTCTCTGAACATAGTCCTTGTCAGCGCGCTGAGGTTGGCCGAAGGATCGACCAGCAGGCGCCTCAAGCTCAGCTTGTTTCTTGCTTCCATCGCCATCGTGAGCGTGTTGTTGGGGTTATCGGTTTGGTTCAACCGTAGAACTATAAGAGGGAGAAAATGTGCCAGGCAGAGCTCAGATTGGCGATCCAGTGTGGATATAACGATTATGGACGGAGAAATGGTGAATTCACTCTACAACCCTCACCAGTTCTCTTACAAACATCTTTCGGTCACGACAAAGAACTTCAGCACATTGAAACCGATGGGAACGATGGCTTTGGGAGTGTTTACCAGGGAACATTAGGAGGCTGACGTGGGGCAGCGAAAAATGTGGTGGTGAAGAGAGTCCCTTCCAGGTCACGAAAAGGTAAACAGGAATTCATGTAGGAGATTAACACCATAGGTCGACTTCAACACAGGAACCTGGTGCGGCTTCAGGGGTGGTGCCATGAGCGTGACAAGCTTCAGCTCGTCTACGACTACATGCCCAACGGGAGCCTCAACAGGTTCATCTTCAGACAACCAGAGGAACAACATCAAAATAACAATCATGACCCTTTCAATTGGGCGCGGAGGCATTAAATCTTATGCGAGCTAGCTTTAGCATTACTTTACATGCATGAAGAATGGCAGCCAATAGTTGTCCACCGAGACGTTAAGCCTAGTATTTTTATGCTCGATCAGGACTTCAATGCCTGTCTAGGTGACTTTGGCCTCGCCCAGCTTATTGAACACAATGAGATATCTTCGTCTGTGATCACCAAGCTGGCGGGGATGCAAGGCTATTGCGCGCTCGAGTGTTTGGCTACACAGGAAAGGCCACTTCAAAATCCAATGTTTTTAGTTGCGGGGTTGTGGTGTTAGAAGTGGCCACTGGAAGGTGGGTTTTGGAGTGAAAGCCGCCACTGGCAGACGAGAGTTTGATGGATTTTATATGGAATCTTTATGGGTAGGGAAGAGTTACGGAGGCAATAGATCCCAGATTGAACAGTTGTTTTGAGGAAGAGCAGATGAAACGAGCATTGATTTTGGGGCTTGTGTGCTCACATCCAGATCTGCGGATGTGTCCATCGATCCGAAAAGCACTACAAGTTATCATGAACCCTAATGAGGAGATGATAGAGCTTCCTTGTTCGAGGCCATTGGCCATCTTTGTAGTTTCTCCACCCATAGCCAAACTTAATTCTCGCCCTGCTTCTCCCTATTCAAACATAGATCGTGCACGGTCACCTAACAACTTGGACGGTAGTGAAGTGCTCCCTATTTCAACCTCCATTCTACACTATGGTAGATAGAGTTAAAACCAAAGCACAACGTATTTATGTTGATTTGGGTAGAGCATTCATATTTGAATTTTATGGCATTTTAATCAGAGTAGGAAAACCTAAGATAATTTAATTGTCAAACTAGTAGGCAATACCATTATCTTTGGTTGCTTTGGTTGGTTCTTTTATCTAGTAAAAATTGTATTATCTAGATTTACTTACTGGTAGATTTAGTTATGGGTGGTTTATCATGTAGGTTTTTATTTTTGCTAAATCTATTTAAATTTTGGATCAATTTTGTTTAGTTAAGTTTTTTTAAGTCTTAGGAAGACAATCAGTTTTAGTACATAGTCAAGCTCAGAATTTTAGGGGTTAGTACTTTAATGAACTAATTTTCCATGTTTTTTCAAAAAAGAAAATTCCTCAATTTCCAACTTTTGTTTTGGTAATAGCAATTTTATAGTATAATTTTATTTTATCTCAATACAATATAAAATTATTAGAAATTTGAGTATTTTTAAAAATTATTTCCAAACATTTTTATAGATTTCATATTAAGGAGTAATAATATTAGCCAAAACTTCTAAATTTCTATTATATGTGTTTCAAGAAGATGTCATTTTTATATTTATTTATATGTTTCATAATCTTAAAATACACCCCTAATTTATTTATACTATTAAGGAAAATGCTAAAGATGGAAATTTATCTTAAAATTTAGAAACTTTGGCAAATCATACTAGTTTCTAACAAACAAACTTTAAAATGTCTCGGGATACTTTTGTCAATATATTCGAATTTCTAATAATTTTATGTAGTCTTTATAAAGTTTTGGCAATATTCAACCTAAAATAATTATATATTATAAAAGTACAGGAAATTCACCCATTTGCAAAAACTATATTGTTCAGTAGAGAATATTAAAACTTACAATCGAAAAAGAAGAAGGGTAATTGTTTCATAGTGTTTAGACCCTTTTAAGTAGAACTAACATAAGGAATTATAATTTCAACAATATAATGAAACAGGAAATTAACCCATTTGCAAAAAACTATATTGTTCAGTAGAGAATATTAAAACTTACAATCGAAAAAGAAGAAGGGGAAGAGTTTATGGGCAGGGAAGAGTTACGGAGGCAATAGATCCCAGATTGAACAGTTGTTTTGAGGAAGAGCAGATGAAACGAGCATTGATTTTGGGGCTTGTGTGCTCACATCCAGATCTGCGGATGTGTCCATCGATCCGAAAAGCACTACAAGTTATCATGAACCCTAATGAGGAGATGATAGAGCTTCCTTGTTCGAGGCCATTGGCCATCTTTGTAGTTTCTCCACCCATAGCCAAACTTAATTCTCGCCCTGCTTCTCCCTATTCAAACATAGATCGTGCACGGTCACCTAACAACTTGGACGGTAGTGAAGTGCTACCTATTTCAACCTCCATTCTACACTATGGTAGATAGAGTTAAAACCAAAGCACAACGTATTTATGTTGATTTGGGTAGAGCATTCATATTTGAATTTTATGGCATTTTAATCAGAGTAGGAAAACCTAAGATAATTTAATTGTCAAACTAGTAGGCAATACCATTATCTTTGGTTGCTTTGGTTGGTTCTTTTATCTAGTAAAAATTGTATTATCTAGATTTATTTACTGGTAGATTTAGTTATGGGTGGTTTATCATGTAGGTTTTTATTTTTGCTAAATCTATTTAAATTTTGGATCAATTTTGTTTAGTTAAGTTTTTTTAAGTCTTAGGAAGACAATCAGTTTTAGTACATAGTTAAGCTCAGAATTTTAGGGGTTAGTACTTTAATGAACTAATTTTCCATGTTTTTTCAAAAAAGAAAATTCCTCAATTTCCAACTTTTGTTTTGGTAATAGCAATTTTATAGTATAATTTTATTTTATCTCAATACAATATAAAATTATTAGAAATTTGAGTATTTTTAAAAATTATTTCCAAACATTTTTATAGATTTCATATTAAGGAGTAATAATATTAGCCAAAACTTCTAAATTTCTATTATATGTGTTTCAAAAAGATGTCATTTTTATATTTATTTATATGTTTCATAATCTTAAAATACACCCCTAATTTATTTATACTATTAAGGAAAATGCTAAAGATGGAAATTTATCTTAAAATTTAGAAATTTTGGCAAATCATACTAGTTTCTAACAAACAAACTTTAAAATGTCTAGGGATACTTTTGTCAATATATTCGAATTTCTAATAATTTTATGTAGTCTTTATAAAGTTTTGGCAATATTCAACCTAAAATAATTATATATTATAAAAGTACAGGAAATTAACCCATTTGCAAAAACTATATTGTTCAGTAGAGAATATTAAAACTTACAATCGAAAAAGAAGAAGGGTAATTGTTTCATAGTGTTTAGACCCTTTTAAGTAGAACTAACATAAGGAATTGTAATTTCAACAATATAATGAAACAGGAAATTAACCCATTTGCAAAAAACTATATTGTTCAGTAGAGAATATTAAAACTTACAATCGAAAAAGAAGAAGGGGAAGAGTTTATGGGCAGGGAAGAGTTACGGAGGCAATAGATCCCAGATTGAACAGTTGTTTTGAGGAAGAGCAGATGAAACGAGCATTGATTTTGGGGCTTGTGTGCTCACATCCAGATCTGCGGATGTGTCCATCGATCCGAAAAGCACTACAAGTTATCATGAACCCTAATGAGGAGATGATAGAGCTTCCTTGTTCGAGGCCATTGGCCATCTTTGTAGTTTCTCCACCCATAGCCAAACTTAATTCTCGCCCTGCTTCTCCCTATTCAAACATAGATCGTGCACGGTCACCTAACAACTTGGACGGTAGTGAAGTGCTACCTATTTCAACCTCCATTCTACACTATGGTAGATAGAGTTAAAACCAAAGCACAACGTATTTATGTTGATTTGGGTAGAGCATTCATATTTGAATTTTATGGCATTTTAATCAGAGTAGGAAAACCTAAGATAATTTAATTGTCAAACTAGTAGGCAATACCATTATCTTTGGTTGCTTTGGTTGGTTCTTTTATCTAGTAAAAATTGTATTATCTAGATTTACTTACTGGTAGATTTAGTTATGGGTGGTTTATCATGTAGGTTTTTATTTTTGCTAAATCTATTTAAATTTTGGATCAATTTTGTTTAGTTAAGTTTTTTTAAGTCTTAGGAAGACAATCAGTTTTAGTACATAGTCAAGCTCTGAATTTTAGGGGTTAGTACTTTAATGAACTAATTTTCCATGTTTTTTCAAAAAGAAAATTCCTCAATTTCCAACTTTTGTTTTGGTAATAGCAATTTTATAGTATAATTTTATTTTATCTCAATACAATATAAAATTATTAGAAATTTGAGTATTTTTAAAAATTATTTCCAAACATTTTTATAGATTTCATATTAAGGAGTAATAATATTAGCCAAAACTTCTAAATTTCTATTATATGTGTTTCAAGAAGATGTCATTTTTATATTTATTTATATGTTTCATAATCTTAAAATACACCCCTAATTTATTTATACTATTAAGGAAAATGCTAAAGATGGAAATTTATCTTAAAATTTAGAAACTTTGGCAAATCATACTAGTTTCTAACAAACAAACTTTAAAATGTCTCGGGATACTTTTGTCAATAGATTCGAATTTCTAATAATTTTATGTAGTCTTTATAAAGTTTTGGCAATATTCAACCTAAAATAATTATATATTATAAAAGTACAGGAAATTAACCCATTTGCAAAAACTATATTGTTCAGTAGAGAATATTAAAACTTACAATCGAAAAAGAAGAAGGGTAATTGTTTCATAGTGTTCAGACCCTTTTAAGTAGAACTAACATAAGGAATTGTAATTTCAACAATATAATGAAACAGGAAATTAACCCATTTGCAAAAAACTATATTGTTCAGTAGAGAATATTAAAACTTACAATCGAAATCGAAAAAGAAGAAGGGGAAGAGTTTATGGGCAGGGAAGAGTTACGGAGGCAATAGATCCCAGATTGAACAGTTGTTTTGAGGAAGAGCAGATGAAACGAGCATTGATTTTGGGGCTTGTGTGCTCACATCCAGATCTGCGGATGTGTCCATCGATCCGAAAAGCACTACAAGTTATCATGAACCCTAATGAGGAAAAGCACTACAAGTTATCATGAACCCTAATGAGGAGATGATAGAGCTTCCTTGTTCGAGGCCATTGGCCATCTTTGTAGTTTCTCCACCCATAGCCAAACTTAATTCTCCCCCTGCTTCTCCCTATTCAAACATAGATCGTGCACGGTCACCTAACAACTTGGACGGTAGTGAAGTGCTACCTATTTCAACCTCCATTCTACACTATGGTAGATAGAGTTAAAACCAAAGCACAACGTATTTATGTTGATTTGGGTAGAGCATTCATATTTGAATTTTATGGCATTTTAATCAGAGTAGGAAAATCTAAGATAATTTAATTGTCAAACTAGTAGGCAATACCATTATCTTTGGTTGCTTTGGTTGGTTCTTTTATCTAGTAAAAATTGTATTATCTAGATTTACTTACTGGTAGATTTAGTTATGGGTGGTTTATCATGTAGGTTTTTATTTTTGCTAAATCTATTTAAATTTTGGATCAATTTTGTTTAGTTAAGTTTTTTTAAGTCTTAGGAAGACAATCAGTTTTAGTACATAGTTAAGCTCAGAATTTTAGGGGTTAGTACTTTAATGAACTAATTTTCCATGTTTTTTCAAAAAAGAAAATTCCTCAATTTCCAACTTTTGTTTTGGTAATAGCAATTTTATAGTATAATTTTATTTTATCTCAATACAATATAAAATTATTAGAAATTTGAGTATTTTTAAAAATTATTTCCAAACATTTTTATAGATTTCATATTAAGGAGTAATAATATTAGCCAAAACTTCTAAATTTCTATTATATGTGTTTCAAGAAGATGTCATTTTTATATTTATTTATATGTTTCATAATCTTAAAATACACCCCTAATTTATTTATACTATTAAGGAAAATGCTAAAGATGGAAATTTATCTTAAAATTTAGAAACTTTGGCAAATCATACTAGTTTCTAACAAACAAACTTTAAAATGTCTAGGGATACTTTTGTCAATATATTCGAATTTCTAATAATTTTATGTAGTCTTTATAAAGTTTTGGCAATATTCAACCTAAAATAATTATATATTATAAAAGTACAGGAAATTAACCCATTTGCAAAAACTATATTGTTCAGTAGAGAATATTAAAACTTACAATCGAAAAAGAAGAAGGGTAATTGTTTCATAGTGTTTAGACCCTTTTAAGTAGAACTAACATAAGGAATTGTAATTTCAACAATATAATGAAACAGGAAATTAACCCATTTGCAAAAAACTATATTGTTCAGTGGAGAATATTAAAACTTACAATCGAAAAAGAAGAAGGGGAAGAGTTTATGGGCAGGGAAGAGTTACGAGGCAATAGATCCCAGATTGAACAGTTGTTTTGAGGAAGAGCAGATGAAACGAGCATTGATTTTGGGGCTTGTGTGCTCACATCCAGATCTGCGGATGTGTCCATCGATCCGAAAAGCACTACAAGTTATCATGAACCCTAATGAGGAGATGATAGAGCTTCCTTGTTCGAGGCCATTGGCCATCTTTGTAGTTTCTCCACCCATAGCCAAACTTAATTCTCGCCCTGCTTCTCCCTATTCAAACATAGATCGTGCACGGTCACCTAACAACTTGGACGGTAGTGAAGTGCTACCTATTTCAACCTCCATTCTACACTATGGTAGATAGAGTTAAAACCAAAGCACAACGTATTTATGTTGATTTGGGTAGAGCATTCATATTTGAATTTTATGGCATTTTAATCAGAGTAGGAAAACCTAAGATAATTTAATTGTCAAACTAGTAGGCAATACCATTATCTTTGGTTGCTTTGGTTGGTTCTTCTATTTAGTAAAAATTGTATTATCTAGATTTACTTACTGGTAGATTTAGTTATGGGTGGTTTATCATGTAGGTTTTTATTTTTGCTAAATCTATTTAAATTTTGGATCAATTTTGTTTAGTTAAGTTTTTTTAAGTCTTAGGAAGACAATCAGTTTTAGTACATAGTCAAGCTCAGAATTTTAGGGGTTAGTACTTTAATGAACTAATTTTCCATGTTTTTTCAAAAAAGAAAATTCCTCAATTTCCAACTTTTGTTTTGGTAATAGCAATTTTATAGTATAATTTTATTTTATCTCAATACAATATAAAATTATTAGAAATTTGAGTATTTTTAAAAATTATTTCCAAACATTTTTATAGATTTCATATTAAGGAGTAATAATATTAGCCAAAACTTCTAAATTTCTATTATATGTGTTTCAAGAAGATGTCATTTTTATATTTATTCATATGTTTCATAATCTTAAAATACACCCCTAATTTTTTTATACTATTAAGGAAAATGCTAAAGATGGAAATTTATCTTAAAATTTAGAAACTTTGGCAAATCATACTAGTTTCTAACAAACAAACTTTAAAATGTCTCGGGATACTTTTGTCAATATATTCGAATTTCTAATAATTTTATGTAGTCTTTATAAAGTTTTGGCAATATTCAACCTAAAATAATTATATATTATAAAAGTACAGGAAATTAACCCATTTGCAAAAACTATATTGTTCAGTAGAGAATATTAAAACTTACAATCGAAAAAGAAGAAGGGTGATTGTTTCATAGTGTTTAGACCCTTTTAAGTAGAACTAACATAAGGAATTGTAATTTCAACAATATAATGACTTTCATAATTTAAAATATATATAGCATAAGATTTGAAAAAATATGTAACATACAGTGAGACATCATGAATTGTTTTTACCAGGTTTAATTTCATTTATGTTATTTAACTATTAAAACTATTGGGCTTAAATAGCCAAAAGAAACAATGTTAATTATTAATTAAAAGACTCTGGACTAGATTGTTAAAAGACTGGAAGAAATAGTTGAACAAACCTTTGAAAACAGTTACAACTGTTCCTTTACCTTTTTTCCTTAAGAAAAAAAAAAGCAAAACCTAAAAGTATAAAAAGAAAAAATACTATATTACATTTTTCCTTAAAGATAACATATTATATTTTCGTAATAGCAAAAAAGACATTCTCTACTGATCTTCATCCTTATCCCTTATTGGAAAGATTATATATATATATATATATAATCAATTGAAAATAACCTGATCAAATAAATTAACCTGTTAAAAAAAGTGTAGTCCACTAAAAAAATAAACTATATAAATATATCAAATATATCAATTAGTTTGTTCGTCTTCGAATTAAAAGTAGTTGGAGGTATATATAAATTAATAATTTAATAGACAATAGTGATTAAGAAATTAACATTTTTAATAAATTAATTTTTATTACAATAAAATTTATAACATGCTTATGATTATAAAATTTTATAATAATAAAAAAATTAACATAAATATATTTATAAAAAATTAGTTATTTTTAAGATTTTCGAGTTTTTCTGGGTCATCATATTCGTTCATTCGTCGATATCCATTGACACAGAGAGCGCAAAATACGCAAGTTTTAAAATATAAGAGTAGTTGTTTGGACCCATATTCTTTTGACTCTAACTTTGGCCAACAAAAGGCCTGTAAGGATATAATAATTTAAATAAAATGTCACTCATAATTTGCTTTTGACAGTTTGTCTATCCTTTAGCTTACATGAACCTACTTCCTTACGTGCACCACATCGAGTTATTAGGGAATGCACCACATCGAGTTATTACCGATGTTATAAAATACATAAAAACACAATTGTTTATTTATTTATTTTTGGAAATTTATTTAAGAATTTTAGTTTAAGTGGTTTTGCAAACCATTGGTTAAATATAAATTTCGAAAAACACATGAACAGATTTTTAAATTCCTTATTAAAAAGTAATAAAATTTACCCAAAAAAATTCTACCATAAATATTTTTATTAGAAAGTAGAAAATATTTTATTAAATATTAGGAAATATATTATTTTAGTTTTGCATTCGAACCATATTTGATAAAGCTATTCGTCCACAATAGAATGTCTTTTGTCTCACGTATTTGAAAAAGAAAGTTTACGTTTGACCGTATCCAGGAAAGCCAACGCATCTGCAATTTGTTGAATATCCCTTTGGACAAGATTACTAACGCAGTAAGTTAGTTGGAGAAATTGTTAAGAAAGTTATGGAAATTCTGATCATATTTAGAGAAAATCTGGTAATGATTTTTGTAAATCCAAGTTATAGTTGTTAAACTTTAAAATTTTCGGTGTCTTACATGCTTTTGATGGTGCTGAATCCATTTCCACCATAAAAACACGATTCAAACACTGTCTCTACAAGATTTTTTGAAATTTTTTTGCCCGAATTCCAGCCACTTTTGGCCATCTGGGCAATTCCTCCACCTCAGTAGACTACTCCATTACGAAGTGTTCCATGACAATTTTTTATTTTAACTTTACATAAGGAGTAACCATCCATTATGAATATTTTCTTTAGCTATAGATAGGTTTAATATGAAAATTGAATGTAAATTTTTTTTGATAGGTAAGAGATGTTCTTTTTAATTTTAATATTAAGGAAAATTATATAGTTTGAGTGAGTTGGTTAAGAGTATGTGTTTTTTTTTAAAGAGATTATTGGTTTGAAACTAGAGGTGTAGAGTATATATATTTTTGTAGATTTTAAGAGTCAAATCAATGCTTGAAAATGGATCCCTAGTTCCATAAACAGAGAGGTCTCATATAACAATGTGGTATCCCCTTGTCCCACAAACAAAAGAGTCATACATCAAGATAGTGTCTCGCTTAACAACGACCTTAAAATTAGATATTTATTTCTATTTCTATTTTCTTTCTTAAGTTTTTATTCAATTTATAATAACAATGATTTAATTATAATTACAGTTAAACTAATTTAAAAAATTAATTAATTATTTTTAATTAAATTATATTTATCTATTATTTTTTAATTAAAAATAAATATTTTAAAAAACCTTCCCAAATAAACATATCTAGTGATATAACTAGCACAACCACATTTACCAATGTGGTTGATAGACATCTATAGGCCTATATGAAACATATATACAACCACATTTTCGAATGTGATTGATATACGTCCATATACTTATATCAACGACACTAATAATTATTATCGGTATTTTTTAAACAGCAGCTATTTATCATTATCTATAACTATATAAATATTAACAACTAGATTATTTATATATATTATTATATGCATATTATATTAATATTATAATAATAATATAAACTCATCATAATATAGTAATATTAATTAATTAGATTATCATTATATTATTAAAGAAATAAAATAATATAATAATTATTATATTATAATAATAATAATATAAAATTATAAAATAATAATAACAATTATATTGTATGATGATAATAATAATATTATATTATTATTATATTATAATAATAATAATATAAAAAAAACAATAATAATAATCACATTTATATTGAATTATTATTATAATAATAATAATATTAGCTTATAATAATAATATGATCCAATAATAATTAAAATTATGATAAGTGAATTATTATGTGTAATTTTTTAAAGACCAACTATTTATGGTAATTAAAAACTATATAAATAACAACAACGATATTCTTATTTCTTTATGAGTATTATACTAATATTATTATAATAATGTAAACTCATAATAATATTAGTAATATTAATTTTATTTATTTATTTATTTTTTGTTTAACAAGAATGGTTATGGGATTTCATTAACTGATTGGCTAAGAGCCACAAATCCGGTTACAAAAGGAGGAGAAGATTTCTGCATAACTTTCCAACAAGAGGAATATAACACCTACTCTTATCATATTCCTCTTTTTACATTTAATATAATGCACTTATGCTGCTAATTTCCCGAGCTGAAAGATACAAACAAATTGATGCAAAAGAATGCAATAAGACATGACTCTTTAAGGGATTGGTTCCCAAAGGATTTCCTTATCTCTGGGAATAGTACCAGCATCTAACTAGACTGCCTTGTTTGCCTCAATGTGTGCTTCTTTGTTATTTGTTCTCAAGACATGGAAGTAATTCAAATTTAGGGACTTTGACATGCCTTTAATCCTTGTAATTATCCTTGCTAGTTGTAAGTCTGTTGGATTAGAATTGCTTGCCACTGCTTTGATGATAACCTGGGAGTCTCCAAAGACATTTTCCTCCTCAAGGCCCAACTCTTTGAGGAGTTTGATTCCTTGAAAAAGGGCCATCGCTTCAGCTTGTATGCTTGAGGAATGGCCTAATCCCCAAGCAAATATGTGTGAAGATGTGTCATCTGGGTTAATAATGAGCCCTCCAGCTCCAGCAATTCCTGGACTCCGTTTGGCTGCCCCATCAAAGAAGAGAGAGGGAAGTGGTTGATTGGACAACCAGGACTGAAAATATTCTTCATTTTTCCTGATTTTCCATCCTTTGGGGGTTGGAGGAGAGTTGTTCAAATTTTCAAACTTGAAATTGAGGGCGGTTCCCAAATCTCTGTCCTGCTGGCTTAGATTTGAATCATCTCCTTTGTCTTCCAGCCACTAGACTAGCTGACTTTTACTGAGTTGGCAACTATTCTATAGTCCTATTCCTTGTTTTGGAAAATCCTTCTGTTCCTTTCCAGCCAAACTTGCCAACTGATGAATTTAGGCAGAGCACTCCACATTGTCCTTATTGTTTTATTTTTAGGAAATGGGCCTGGATATCTAGTCATCCAACACGCGAACAGATCCGAAAATGAGGAGGGGAAGATGAACTTGTATTTCCAGGCAGCAAGAAGCTCCTGCCATATGGAGGCTGCGAATTTGCACTCGATCATGAGATGGAAGGCAGATTTTGAGTTTTCCTTGCAAAGCATGCATCTAGAAGGCCCATAGATGCCCCTTTTCTGAAGCTTGTCTTCAGTGAGAATTTTTTGATGGCAGAGAAGCCAACAGAAGTGGTCAACTTTTGGAATTGAAGGGATTTTCCATATGCCTACCCAGGGGGCAGGGTTGGGAGGCACGTGGGGTTGCTCCAGGCATTTAGCGTATCCCTGAGCTACCATGTAGCCTGGCTGATTTGTGCCCCAACCTCTCATGTCCTGCCTGCAC
Organism: Pinus tabuliformis; assembly: GCA_031772625.1. Classification (NCBI taxonomy): domain Eukaryota; kingdom Viridiplantae; phylum Streptophyta; class Pinopsida; order Pinales; family Pinaceae; genus Pinus; species Pinus tabuliformis. The sequence continues at coordinate 1,229,915,181 of CM062804.1, forward strand.
GCATGTATAGGAGCCAGCCTGTGTAAGTTCGTGGTGAGCGTTGCCAGCTCTGAATGCAAGGCGGGAGGAACTGGGAGCTGTTTCCAACCCATCCAAGCATCATCCTTCCAATTCGAAAGGTCCCATAGCATGTTGATACTCGCTTCATACATCCAACGTTTTAGCTCTGTCATGTCTCTAAAATCTGCCAGCGGAGGTCTACTCAGGATACTGTCATTCCATAGATGGATACGTTTTCCATTTCCTGGTATCCAGAAGGAGTGATTTCTTATCAGCGAGCCAATTCTGTTGTTGAACATGCTGAAAGGAGTTCTAAGTTGATTTTTGGGCTGATCCAGGCATCTAAGTCTCGTTCCTCTGAAGTATTTCCTCCGCAATGCAACCTGTAGCCAACTTGGATTAGGGGCTATGATTTTCCAAATCGATTTGGCTGCCATGGCTAGATTATGAGCTTTGAGATCTTTGAAATTTAGTCCTTCCTCATGAATTGGTCTGGTGACTATTTCCCAATTGAATAGGGAAATTATCTTCTCGTTTTGTTTGCCTCCTTTCCAAAAAAATTGTCTGATCAAATCCTCCATATTTTTGATGATTCCCACAAGTTCCAGGAGGAAAGAGAATTTGAATATCGGAAGGCTGTTGAGCATTCATTTAATGAGCATTGATTTTCTGGCAATGTTGAGCCAAGAGGATCCCCAGGCTTGCATTTTCGCTTTGAATCTGTCTAACTGAGGATACCAGTCTTTGCTCAAAGCCCTCTTGTGAAACATGGGCAGACCAAGATATTTAAATGAGGACCAGGAAGTTGAGGCTGCAAATCCGAGGCATATGGCAATGGAGCTTGCAGTTGAAGCACGAATGTTCCGACAGTAGATATGGCATTTGCCACTGTTTAATACGTTGCCTGAGACCTTACAGTAGTCATCCAGAACTTCTTTGAATTTGATAGCTGAATGAGGAGAAGCAGCCCCCAGCAGTAGTGTATCATCAGCAAAGAGGGCATGATTGATGCTTTTTACCCCTCTTGCAATGCACATGCCAACGATGTCTTGATCTTGCTGCTTTTTATCTAGATAAAAGATGAGGACAGAGGCCTGAAGGACGAATAGGAGGGGTGAAAGGGGACACCCCTGCCTCAGCCCTCTAGAGGCTTTGAAAAATTCAGCAGCCCTACCATTCACTAGGGGTGCAATCCAAGGCTCCGAAATACATGCTTTGACCCACTTGATGAAATTATGCTCGAACCCCAATTTTTGCAACAAATCAAACAAAAACCTATCTCTAACACGAGCAAAAGCATTTGCTAGATCTAATTTAATAACCATACCTTTTTCCTTTCGATGTAGGCTAGAATGAATTGCCTCTTGAAGCAGCAAAAAATTCTCCACCAACTGCCTGCCATGAATAAATCCACCTTGATTTGGGATGATTTTGGGGAGAATTCTTTTCAACCTATTAGCTATCACTTTCGTTATCACTTTGTACCCAATATTGCATAAAGAAGTTGGGCAAAATCTGCTAAAACAGTCTTCTCCTTTCTCTTTGGGAATGAGGGCGAGGAAGGCTGAATTTGTGCAGCCTCCAATCTTCTGACAGTCTTGGAACTTCTGGATCATTTTGAAGAACTCCTTCTCAACAGTCTGCCAACAGTTCTGGAGAAATCTAGGTGTAAAATTGTCAGGTCCCGGAGCCTTGTCGGGATCCATTGTGAAAAGGACCTCCTTGACTTCCTTTTGTGAGATTTTGCTTTCAAGTGCCTATTTCATCTTGGAGGTGATAAGGCTAGTCACAACGTCCAAAAAAATGTCATTTTGCTCAACCCCTATATATTCCTTGTACAGCTTCTCAAAGCATTCTAAGGCTGCCTTTTTTATGCTTGTAAAGTCCTTTAGAACTTAGTTTTCTTCTTTTATTTCCATGATAGAGTTACGCCCTTTCCTGGCTTGGGCTTGTTTATGAAAAAAAGAGGAGTTTCTATCGCCAGATTTGAGCCAAAGACTTTTGGACTTGAGCCTCCAATATTCTTCTTCTGCCAGACAGGCCTTATGGAAACTTTGCTGAAGCTTGGCCTCCTTTTCCAACTCATCTTTAGTGATTTCAGCTGCTTCAAGATGGAGATGCTGGCTTTCTAGGGCAATTTGAATTTTTTTCCTTTCCGCAGTAGGGTTGGGCAGGGTCTTAGCCCAATTTTTTAGCATGGCTTTAACCCTTCTGAGTTTTTCCTCCCAAACAAAGAAGGCGGATCCCTTGACTGGGTCTTTCCAACAGTCTCTGACCTTTTCCATGAATTCTGTCTCTTTGATCGAGAGAGAGATGAATCTGAAAGGAATAGGCCCTAGATCCTTGGGAGTCAACAACTCTAGGCTAATGGGCTTGTGATCTAATACGTTTTTGTGAAGAATGTGCATTCTAGATTCTAGTCCAAGAAGTAGGAAGGAGCTTGGCACCAAAAATCTGTCAAGTCTTGCCGCTATGTGACCTAGGCCAACTCTATTGTTTGACCATGTGAACTTACCAGTAGTTGGCTTAATGTCAATAAAATCCCAATCTTACATGAGATCTTCCACTAATTCTCTTGCCGGATCCCTGACGATACTCCCTCCTCTTTTTACTGACAAGAGGAGGGTGAGGTTGAGATCTCCGGCTATGATTATATTCTCCAGATTTTCTAGATCTACCAAGCTTTTGATGGAGTCTGAGCATAATTTTTTCTCACCTGCATTGTTAGGAGCATATACATTGAACAGGAAAATAATTTCCTTAGATCCTAAGTGTTGCATTTTTAACAAAATCCAATGAGTGTTCAGGGACTCAGAGATTAAAGAGAACTTATTTGGATTCCAGAGTGACCCAAGTCCACCCGATGCTCCACGGGCAGGGGTTGCTTGCACTCCGTCTTTCTTCCAAAAAACATTTCTCACCTGGAGGAAGACTGAATCCTCAAATTTAGTCTCCTGGATGAGAAGAATGTCTGGGGCTTCCAATATTATTAAACTATTCATTTCTTCTTCCTTAACTTTGGTTCCCATTCCCCTACAATTCCAAGAGACTATCCTTATCATTTACTTTTGCTGTGGTGAGCTCCTTTGGAGCTCTGGGTTTGGATCCTCTTCATCTTCGGGGTTTTTTCTAGGAGTTTCTCTAGCATTGGCTGGCCGCCCTGAAGCTTGTCTTTGTATGTTTCTTGGTCTCTTTTTTCGTTTGCTAACATGCGCCCTCTTATCGATCTTCTAGGGGTAGACTGTGATTGAACACCTATTTCCCCTTCTTCCTCTGATTCCTCAGACTCTTGGGTTTCCTCGTCTTCTTATGACATCCTCCCTTTGGATCTCTCTGGTACACTTTTTGATTTAGACAAAGAGATCTCCTTTGGGATTTCTATCTCCTGCGTATTCATGATTTCAGATCCAAGGATCTCAAATTTGTTCCCTCGGCTTTCCATGGGTGGTTTCTAAGCAGGGCCCACTTGGGGAGCTCTAGCATTTGCATTATCATTCTTCCTGAGTGAGGTTTTGGGTCGCTTTGCCTGATTCCATCCTTCTTCCTTCCCTTTTTCTTCTACCCCTTTGGACGGGCAGTCTCTAGCGAAGTGTCCGTAGACATGGCACTTCCGGCATTTGAGCGGTAGTTGTTCATAGTCCAATTTATGAACATGCATCCAGGGACCTACAATTATTTTTGATGGCTTATGGTAGCCTGACCTCCAAATCTACCTCCACACAAATTTTGGCGCAATCATACTTACCTTTGATGTTATCCTTGTCTATAAATTTCCCAAGAGTGTTTCCTATATGTTTCAAAGAGTCCCAGTTCCAGCAGTGAATGGGAAGATTGGGGAGTCTTACCCACACCGGGACCGCTGAAGGCACATCCACCGCCGGATCAAAGTCTGGCATCCATTTATTTAGATACAGACCTTGAGGGCCCATGAAGTAGGGGCCATTCCTGAAAATGAGATCCTTGTCCTCTTTTTCAGAAAATTCAAATAAGAAGTATCCTCTTCCGAGGAAGTAAGAGGTTACCTTGTTCTTTATCAGAGGAGCCCAGTTCCTAGCAACTCAGTTCTCCGTTGATTTCAAGAAAGGCCAAAGACCTATAAACTAACTGACCAGAGCATGATCTGCCAGAGATAAGGCTACTTGAATCGAACCTTCAGGCGGAAGGGCGATCTCAGGGATATATTCTAGCTTTTTCACGAACTTAGCAGCTTCCATGCATTTCTTCTTGGGTAGAGAGGCCAGCAAGGATCCGAAGGCCTTAGTGGTGGAAGGTGGAGGAGGGGAGGAAGACCCTTGGGGGGAGTCAGCTCCTCCATGAAGGGCTAGCAGATCCAACCAGATCGGCTGCAGATTGGAGTGAAGCCCTCGGCGGACACGCCTGCAGGGATCAGTATTCGCAGAGAGCGAGCGCGCTCGCAGTCTTCAGATCCCGCGGAATGCGGATCTCACAGGTTGCAGAGCGGGAGCCGAAGGTCATTAGTAATATTAATTATTAATGATGATAATAATAATAATAATAATAATAATAATAATAATAATAATAATAATAATAATAATAATAACAACAACAACAACATTAATAATAATAATAATAATAATAATAATAATAATAATAATAATAATAATAACAACAACAACAACATTAATAATAATAATAATAATAATAACAACAACAACAACAACAACAACAACAACAACAACATTAATAATAATAATAATAATAATAATAATAATAATAATTATTATTATTATTATTATTATTATTAGGATTTATTAATTCAACCATGTTTATTTTAGCATTTTTAATATTTATATTAGGGTTTGTATACATTGGGTTTATAATATTAGTTTCTTTTGTTTATTATTACCCAAGGGATAAATACTAAAAACCAAAGGGCTTATGAAGCAAAGGTAATAATATTAAACATAATAGACTAATATTATAAACCCAAGGAACTAATATTAGACAACCATGGTCAACCGTGGTTGAATGCCACATTGTGACAAGGATTTTCTCATCATGAAAATAAACCATGTTTATTTTAGTCTTCATAATATTTATATTAGGGTTTACCAATGTTGGGTTTATAATATTAGTCCCTTGGGTTTGATATTAAACCCTATGATTAACATTATAAGCCCTAATATCACAAATTATAATGCCAATATTAAAATTTAGTATTATAAACTAAATATTAGAAGGTCCTAATATTATAAACCTTGTCTTAAACCCAAGTTTTGTAATGTAACAATGTGAATACTAAACCCTAGGACGAGTATTAAACTCCATGATTAACAAACCCAAGGGATAAATATTGTAAACACAAGGATTAATATCAAACCCTACGAATATAAATCCTATGATTAATACTACAAACCTGAGGAATTTATATCATAAACCTAATGGATTATGAACCCAAAGAATTTATATAAAACACTCGTAAAAAATTATAAACCCTATCAATAATATTATATGCTAGGAATATGAACCCTTAGATTAATAAACCCAAGGGATTAATAATATAAACCTAAGGAACTAATAACAACAAGGGATTAATACTAAAAACCTAAAAAACCAAAAAGATTAATAGTATAACCCAAGGTATATAAAACCTAAGATAAACAAAAAGGACTAATATTATAAATCCAAGGAACTAATAAACCCAATGGTTTAAAATTATAAACCCAAGGAATTAGTGAACCCAACGGATAAATATTAAAAACCTAAGGGATAAAGAAGCGCAAGGGATTGATATTACAAATACAAGAGATTAATAAAGATGACCATGATTGATATTATAAACCCAATTTAATAATAAACCCAAAGGATTAATACTAAAACTTGAAGGGATTATTGACCCAAGGAAATAATATTAAACCCAAGGGACTAATATTATATACCCAACATTGGTAAACCCTAATATAAATATTAGAAAGACTAAAATAAACATGGTTTATTTTCATGATGAGACAAGCCTTGTCACAATGTGACATTCACCCATGGTTGACCATGGTTGTCTATGATTGATTTTCATATTGATAAAATATTTTTCATAATGAGACGTTGGACCATGCTTGATCATGGTTGACCATGGTCGACGATATTCCTATATATTCTTATATATTCATATTGACACAATCTTTGTCATAAAGTGACTTTTGACCATGATTTGTTTTCATATTGAGACAATATTTGTCATAATGCAATATGGAATAATTTTCATATTGAGACAATCTTTGTCACAATGCAACGTTAAACCATGATTGACAATAATAATATTATGTAATAAAAATATTTAATGTTAAAATTAATATCTATAAATATTAATACTATTACAAGTAATAGTAATATTCACGTTCATATTAATTAATATTATTATTAAAATTAAAATTAATAAATAATATTAAAACTTTATATTAAAATTGTGTACATATTTAATTTTAATAATGTTAATTATATTCATAATAACAATATTAATTAGTCTTAATATTAATATTATTAATAAATTAAAACAACACAAAATTAAAATAATATTATTAATCAATTAAAACATCAAAAAAATTAAAATAATTTAAAATTACCACGTTAAATAAATTAAAATTAAAATAACTTAAATTTATATTATATATTATAATGTATAATGAATTTTCATATTAATATTAATATTAATACTAGTTATAATATTAATATTATTCATAAATATTAATATTAATATTAGTTGTAATATTAATGTTATTAATTAAATATCATTAATATCCATAATTAACCTTAAATTTAATATTAAAAATTCAATATAATCCAATATTATAAGTTCTAATATTGATGAAAACTTTAAATAATTTAATACTAAATTCTAATAATACAAATCTAAAAATTAAAACATAAAATTATAAATTTAATATAATTTCAAACATATTAATACCTAATATAACATAAAAATATATTAATATTAAATTAATTATATTCTAATAAAATTGGATTTTAATTTTTTTTTACTGAATGTAGATATTTATATTAATATCATTATGAATATAATTAAGTAAAAAATTAATAAATAGCAAGTTTATTATCCAATTTAAACAAAAATTAAATTTTGTCAAAACAGAAAATTGTATGTTTTAAGAATATCCTAAATAAAAATATTAATAATATAAATCGAAAATTACTCATTTACTTATGGCCCCTCTCAAATTTAATGTTTTCTTTCATCTACATTTCATGCGATCATTATCTTGGTTTCCCTGTTTATGAAAACAAAAGATTATATATTGTTAAGATTTAGTAAATTAAAAGAAAAAAATAACATTTTCAATTATTATAAACTTATTTTGTTATTAATTACTTGAATATGAATGAACCAAACATTAAGGGGTAATTGTGAATTGTGGTTGTTTAAATAAGTTTTGAAACACAATTTTACATGTTCAAGTTGTAAATTGGTTTAAAATGATTAGTTTTCACAATTTTAAATATTTTTTTTCTATGTAAAACTAGATCTATTAATGGAAACATAATGTACAGTGAGGCCCTGGCCTCTGTAGGTCTAGGTCAGCCATATGACCATTTAAAACAACAAGACTTAAAATCAAGACTGTCCCAGGTGGGGAAACCAATCCGAGAACGAGATAAAGATAGGTACCTTCTGCCCATGCAAGAGCTACAGTTCTAGAACTCAAAATTTACTGCCATAGTAAAATTAAAAAAAAACTGCCAAAATTGACCACTGTAAAAAGAAAAAAAATAAAACTCAAAAGACCGAGCTTGACACGTGACCTGTGGCATGCCACTGCTAGGTGTCTTAGGATGGTGGCTTCTCTTCCATGATCAGACACCACCCATACTCGCATGAATCAGTATCCTCTTCTTGCCAGCCACCTGTAGTGTCCTGTGGCTCTCTGTCTTCAATTTGAATGCCTTTGGCTTTGCTGGTGGCATTGCCTCCTGACGTCTTTGGTCTACAGATGGACGGATGGTCCTTGGTTTTTTGCGGATCGCTTGTGCTTGGCTCCCTCTGAACATTGTCCTGCAGTGGAGGGACTTGATCCTTCGGAGGGTTATGGTCTGGATCAATACACGAGCCAGCTACCTCCTTAAAGTCCACTGAGACGGTAGGAATGATTAACGGTCTGTCCATGGAGAAAAGATAACAAAATTGAGCATATTGGGTAGTAGCAGTAAGATTGGTAGGTTGGGTGGCTTTGTCAGTCCGACGAACCTCATAGGGGCGAGCTCATCCTCTTTTGCTATGCATATCCAAATATCTGCCATGGAAGAAGGAAGAGGAAGGGTTGGGGGGCGGGGAGGCCAAAGTGGAAGTCGAGGTAGAGGGAGGCAACAAAGGGGGGTGGATGGCTCTGCCACAGCTACCACCACGCCTGCATCTCATGTGATGATGACAACGCATATTTCTCTGAGTGGGATGCTGCAGCGGGAAGTGAGCCAAAGTGGCAGGGGGCAGGGCGAGAGAGGCAGAGGAGATACTGTAAATAATAAGGGGAATCAAGTCAAGGCTAGAGGCAGGGGACGAGGCCTCAATTTGCAGGGATCATTGAATAGACTAGGAGAAGTGGTGACCATTGCCCAAGTCGACGGAGAAGAGAAGTCTGTAATGCCTACCTGTTGCAGTTCGAGAGCTTGGATCTACTGTGTCACAGTGGAAAGAGAAATTCAAAGGTCGAATGGAGGATTGCAAAGATCTTCGCTCCATGTTTTTATGCTTACAGGGGATTTCTCGATTCACACAATGGGTTAATGGTGCCAGCTGAGGGGCAGAGGCTTGCCTTAAATTCCCACAGGGGAAAGTACAGCTTACCATGTGGCTCAGCGACATGCAAGGCCAACATCGTATCCACCTTAAATTCTCATCTTCCACCCGCATCCAGGGTTCACCATTTTAAATATTATTATGTATTTGCATTGTTATTTTTTAATTTTACAATTAAGTTTATATATTTGTAAGTTTTCATGAATGAATAGATTAAAACATAATAATATAAATTTCAAATGATTCATTTCATTATCTGGACTATAGATCAAGTTTATATATCCATTTTCAATAAAAATGAAATCAAAGTAACTACAAATTTATAGAAAGATCCAAGCTATTAATCCATTACATGTTTGTTATAGGTTTATAAACATCTAATTTTCTGAGTAATTTAATTTAAAAATATGGAAATTGTATTAGCTCGATATAGTTTCTTCAAAAAAAATACATATTTAACAATAAATAAGTCTGAAAATGAGAGATCCTTTTAATCATCATTTCATTATTTGTATTGTCTACATGTAAACAATTAACAATACTTGTTTTGTATAAATGGTTTTTAGCGTTTTTATTTCTAATTTAAACATGAACATGTCGCTATAATGTGGTTGGAGAGACAGTAACACAAGGTTCTTGGCATTTGTGGTAGATGTTATTGTCTGTGTTATGTTTTTATTAGTTGAATGGTTTGTTGAAGGAAGATTGAGGAAACACAAACAAATAATATATAATAATTAAGATTAAGTTTAGTTGTACAAGAATAAAAGAATTTATATAAGTAATTTGTCCATTCAAGATCATAGTTGTTTATTTTATTTAAAATTTTGGGATGATAAATAAGATGGGCCATTTTTATAATAACAATTTAAGATCAATTATTTCAATTTTAATAATATACAAACCATTGAATATCAATATTAAAAATCTTAAACCTAAACCTACTGACCTAAAACCTAATCATACTACTCTAAAACCATAAAGCTAAACCTAGTTCCTTAAAACAATATTATTAAGATATAAACCTATTGTTGTAAAAACTTAACATCTAAAACCATTTTCAAAATAGTGACTTCTCAACTAAATATTGTTATTACTTTTATGAATGTCTGGTTTAAAAGACCTTGTATTCTCCTCTCCACAAAGAAATAAATAAAACCTAACATAATAATATGGATGAACATTAGATAGAACTCTTATTCTCATCTCCACAGAGAAAGAAACAAAACCTAACATAATAGTATGGATGAACATTTGCTAAATCCCTGGAATTATAAGCCCTACTATCCTGAAGAGCGTCGACAATTTCGTTTCTTTGAAGTCCCTTCCTTTTGTGTATTGCAAGAATAAACTCTGCACCAATTCCCACACAGCATTTATGCTTAGGGGGATGAAATATAATAGCGAGAAATTTCTGTTGGGCTCCTCCACAAGATTCTGTCAAAAAATAAACCATTTAATATGAGTGTGAGGTTGAACAAAATATTGTATCAGAAATGAAATGGGATTTTCTGGTTGAAGAGAATGTGAAGAGTAGTAGTATAAATACCTTCTCTTTGTAGCAGTTGTTGTAGTAAAGGGATACACCAAAGTGCTTGTACTCAAATATTGGATCGTTGAAGGGTAGTCTGGGAACTAGGTCATTGCAGTAGACGATTCTAAAATATGTGGGTACTGTTTCATTTATGTTCTTGTTCATGAACTCTGCAAACTCTTCATCTCCAACTCTTGGTTGTCCGAATGTATAAACACCAACCATTTTCTCCAATAGCGCCTCTTCCATGTGTATAAATAGTATTACTGGAAACAACACAACCAAGGCTTCACCAAGGTTGTGGCCTGTCACAATGAATTTTGCATTTCTTGGTTGTCCGAATGTATAAACACCAACCATTTTCTCCAATAGCGCCTCTTCCATGTGTATAAATAGTATTACTGGAAACAACACAACCAAGGCTTCACCAAGGTTGTGGCCTGTCACAATGAATTTTGCATTTCTGTGAACTTGTAACAATTCTTTCAATTTCTTAATAAGAACATAATAAGCCAAAGGCTTTTCAATATCTTCTTTATCAATACCAACAGTAGGCACAACATTGTCAGAATCACTACGATTATCGAAGATCTAGGAGTTTTGTGAATGATTTGCAAGACCCAAAGCTTCTAGAAATCCGAGATGAACCTTTCCGATTTTGTTGAATTCATACCATGAGAAACCGAGATCTGTTTCCCAGTCATCTGCATTAAATGACTCTGTTCCTCTAAAGGCTATCACTATTATTTGGGCGTCCACCTCCTTATCACAGAATATAAAGGCTTGCATTGATTTCTTTTGCAAGTGATCTGATTATATACAAGTCAATCTTAACATCAATTAATGAACGAAAAATTATTATATATATATATATATTATGACTGAATCATAGATTATTGAAGCCAAAGAGTTGCATATATACCGTTCCAGCAGTCTAAGAACTCCACGAAGTGCATCTGTAGGGTCAATTTGAAATATTTATTAAATCAAATGGAGTTTTGCATGAATAAACAAGTACTAAAATTCATGAAAACTAAACACTACCTCTCAATGTTCTGTGACTTTGTTTCTGATAACAAGTTTGTTTTCATAAGTTACAATTGAAGCCATGGCACAAAGGCCTGCATAGAACTTTTTCTCGGGTTCAATGGTTGAGTCAATAAGTCCCCTACTTCCGCCATGATACAAGTTTACTCGATGCTCAAGAAGGTCGATGACGCTGAGGAATGTGTTAGACCCTCTTCTCGGTATTACAATTCTTTGGCCTGAACAAATCAAAACATTAAGCCAAACCCTAATTAATGATGTTGGCTGAGGGTGAATTCCTTATTCAATTTTTCAATATATTAGGAAGAGATCTATGAGAAATAAACAGACTAATAAAAGTCACCAGTCCCTAAGTCATGATGTTGGCTGAGGATAAAATCCTTAAATTTAATTCTTAATACTTTAAAATTGCGTATAAAATAAAGAAAAAGATGAATAAAATCACCTGTGAGTGGCCTGAAGAGTGTTTTTAGCAATCCACCATTTCTTGAAAGCAAATTTAAATAGAATTCTAATCAGTTCCCCAAGTTGGCTAATGGTACAATAAAAATCTAGATAAGTTTTATCAATATAAGCGAAAGCCTGATTTTCCAAGTCTGATTCACGTCAGATTTGATGGAGTTGGGGCATTCTAAAACATTGGATCTCAATGCCCCCATCAAGAAAGGACTGAACAAAACCTGATCTCAATGCCCCTGAAGAAGAGATAGCAGGAAAACGGAGAAAATGCAAACGCCCAAGAAACTTTATGAGATGCTCGACGAAGAAACTTTACGTTACTTATCCACGTTGCGAGTTATTCTTCCATGTTCTAACAACCATACGTTTAAGAATTTAAATCGACATTAGGTTAGGTTTATGACACACTGGGCAAAGAAACTTTACGTTATTTGTTGAGAGTTATTCCTCCATGTTCCAACAACCATACGTTTAAGAATTTAAATAGACATTCGTTTCACATAGAGAATTTTTAATTATTTTTAATTTAAGTTTTTTAATGTCCATACGTGACCATAAACAAGACTCATCGGAAATACACCTTTTCACTACTATGTCAAGTGTATCACTACTATGCCAAGTGTATGTGTAAGGTGTGTGTTACATTTTGTAGTCTTCCCATTGTGGTTAATCTTGATAGGTGTCAATTAACAAATGACATAGTAAATTTTTAATGGAGCTTTGTAAAAAATTAATTTAAACAAGGTTTAATCATGTGACTTAGATATGCAGGGAAGTTAGTAGTGTGAATTCAATCCATTGATATTGTGGCAACTATGAGAATATGCTAGCATAATTCAATTGAAACCATCCCATCAATTTTTTTGATTAGTAAAATCATTAAAGTGCCCAACTCCAATAGAAAAAATGCCAATAAAAAATAATTATTAAATATAAATATAACATTGTATATTTAAACACATATACATTAAAGCATATATAACATTATTATTGATATATTTTACGGTCCCACAAACCAATATCGGCTAGCACTGCATCATATAATGAGTTTTAAAATTTAAACCACAATCGGCAGCCGCTAAAACTGCACTCTAGTTGACGAACAACTTAAATGCTATTAATTTTGATCGATGGAAGTGTTAAGTTATTATTTTTGTTTTCGGTGAAAAAAATATTTATTTAATCTTTTTCATTTCATTTTTATAAGAATAAAATACGTTCGGAACAAAATACATTCTTCCATGTAATAACATTAATAAGAGATTTGAAGTTCTAAAATTTAATAATAAATCTTTAATTTTAATATAATTTTATTATCACAATTTATTAAAATTTTAATTTAAAATTTTTGGAATTAAAATTAAAAGTGGCTCAAGACAAATGTTTTAGTCAATGTAATATGATTTTCAAATTTTTCTATTATAATGATATTTATTTTTTATTTTGGACTAACTTACATTGTAAAGTTGATCTATCTCTAAATTCTATTGTTTATAAAGATGTTAGAAATCAATGAATTAGAATTATTATTTTAATTTGTTTGATAACTTAGGTGATAAAGGGAATTGTTGATGAAATTAAATAAGTGATTCATTTAATTGATAGGTAGTAATGAGTCATTTTTCGCTTAAGTGTTACATGATAAACCACTGTTAACTAGAGTGAGTAAATATAATATAGTAGTTAACATGCCTAGGTTATTGTGCCTAGTCCACACTTAGTTTTGAGTCTAAAAGAAATGAAACTTTGTTATACAAATAAAAACCCAAACTAACCATCAAATTTAGTCCCTACAAGAATTATCAAAATAGGCCCATGGTCTAGTTTTATTTAGGATTACAACTTTCATTAACCGTGGAGCTTTTAGTATATCTACAAGCATTATCAAAGTAGGCCCATGACTTGCTTAAATTTATTTAGAATCACAATTTTAATTTTATTTAGGATCACATGTTTCCTCAACTTTCGAGATTTTAGTACATCATCTGACACAAAACATATCATTAAAATCTATATTTCATCACCTTTGGAGATTTTAGTATATCTTCTGACAAACAACAAATCATTAAAATCTATATTTAACAAACAATTTTAAAGAAAATATGAAAAATGTCTTTAAACATGATACATTTCTAGCAATCCAAATTCCAATAATACAAGAAAACAAAAACACCTCCATTTCTTCATATTTCTATCTACAAACCACTTTTCCAATTTATATTGTATCATAGATCATGTTCATAAGGAATAATTTTTTGCCAAACCTCAACATAATAAGTACCATGGAGATAAAAAATGAATGAGCTTCAACCAAACCTAAACATAATAAGTACAATGGAGAAAAATGTGCATACATAGTAGACATATTCCTGACTCTATTTTCTTCGTTTGAACATTTAGTTCCAAGTTTGAAATTTAAAAATATTTCACAACCACCATTATATATCCATGGCCCCACCTGTATAAATTCCTTTTACTCCATTCTAACTCCAAATTACAAGTCGTTCTGATGAGAGAATTTGATATGAGCTCTCCATAATTAGCTAATGAAAACTTGTCGTGGAGATGTTCTTTGGTCATAAATAAGTCATCAATAGAGAGCCATTCATGTGACTACTCATTGGTAGCTTTGACCATTGATTAATAACTTTCATAGAAGGGCCTAGATATATGTTCAAATATAAAAATATTTTGATTACACTGATAATGACATATTTTCCCAGCCTTATCACCATTCCATTTCCAATATTCAAAGCTAAAGGTTTCTCTAGAAGTGAAAAGAGAATTTAAAACTTTTCAATAATTAGAATCTTGAATGCTCACTATGAGAGTCTAACACCTATCTCAAGGTAGTGCACTTATCCATAAAAATAAAAAAAATAAAAAATAAAAAAAAAATCCAAAATTTAAAACAATTTTACTCAAACATTTCATCGAGTGACGGTTTTGAGCATGGACCTTGTCATTTAAACCTAAAACTTGTATGATCCTTCTTTATCTATATTATTGTTAGAGATAATGGAGAATACCCTAGAATAGTGAATTGGTTCATCGTACCTCAAGATAAGAATTATTTTATATTTCTTAGGGTATGGTTCTAACTTCCCTAAACCGTGTGTGCTATTTAATGTGTGATGTACATGGACAACGTAAAGCGTTCTACAGAGCCAGACTCTCCGGGTTCAAACTCTCTTTCATAGAGCTGACCAGTCGATGTTTTTTTATTAATTCAAACATCACTTTTTAACATGGTATCATAGCAACAGGGTTGAGAAACCTATTTGTTGAGTGAAGGATTTTCCCGAAGCACTTAAGGCAAAATCATTGTGTTGTTTGGGGGGAAAAATCGTGTTGATCCCATTGTGAAACTTCACGTGATTTTATTTTGGATGACTGTCACGAATCTATGTTCAATAATTGTGCCGACTGTTGTGAATGCATGTTGGCTAATCGCACTGACCATGCAAACAATAAAAGGGGCACTGTGTCTTGGAAGTGGATGCCGAGAGAAGGTTGCGTGGAGGCTGAGGTTTGCCGAGAGAAGGCTTCGACGACCCTATACGTTGTTCCTCAAAGGACTGCTATGGAGAGCACGCAATCTGGTGGAGACTTGCCCGGAGGCCCCGTGGAGAGGCCATGCAGACTGTAAGGGATTAGCCAGTGCTAGAGGCTATTGAAAATACCAAAAATCAGACCTGCAGAGATTAGCAATTTCTGTCTTTGACATAGATCTCGGGTAGATCTAACATATATATATATATATATATATATATATATATATATATATATATATATATATATATATATATATATATATATATATATATATATATATATATATATATTTACCTGTCAAATTTTTTTAATCGCCAAGATGAATAATCAAATGATTGAAGCATACTTGAATGAGCATAACAAGATCGATGGCTCCAATTATGTGACTTTGTTAGAAGTGCAGAGTGCTTGGATGATTGCAAATAGGGATGAGTAGAAGCCGGTAGTTGGATCAGCATTGATCCCAGATTAGGAGAAGCGAGAAGATAAAGCAAGGAAGTTGTTAAAGATGTCAGTGAAAGACTGCATCATAACACATATCAGAGAACATAAATGAGCAAGTGAAATTTGGGGAATATTTAAGGATTTGCATGAGATCAGGAATAAAAATCATCTTTTGTTCCTCAAGAGCGAGATTTTATCCCTGAAGATGGAGGAGAATGAAACAATTGTTGCCTTCATAGCAAGGATCAAAGATCTAAAGAACAAATTGGTAGACATTGGTGAAATAGTTGCAGATACATATCTAGTAACAATTTCCATGAACGATGTGACCGATGACTACCAAATGTTTATCACTAGGATAAATGCGAGAGAGAAAACCCAAAAGTTTGAAGAACTCATAGGAATATTAATGCAAGACAAAGAAAGAAGATTGACTATGAAGCCCCAGAGTGCAGATCTTGCATTGATGGCGAAAAAGAGCTTCTTCAAAGGAAAGGGAAATCCGCAACAACAAAACAGAGGAAACTCACAGAAAATACCAAATCATACTCAAGGTTTGCATCTGAATAGAAGCAAATATGAAAATAAATGATTTTACTGTGGAAAACTTGGTCATGTCACTAGGGAGTGTAGGAAGAAGAAATATCATGAACAACAACAGAAGAAGAAACGACATGCAGGTCATGTAGCAAACGATAATCATGAGCAGAACTTCATATTGTTCATGGTAGACTTTGATGAGAATGTTGATGCAGACATCTGGGACATAGATTCGAGAGCATCAACACATATGAGGGGAACAAGAAATGGTTTGAAGATTTTAAAGAAATCAACTCTTAGCACAAATCTACCTAGGTGATGACAGAAGTCATCAGATCAAAGGTTGTGGAACATTTTCTGTCATTTTACCTAATGGTACTGTAAGAAAAATTCATAATGTCATGTATGTGCTCGGTGTAACAAAGAACTTGATTTTTGTATCCATGATTATAGATCAAGATCTTAAACTTGAATTTTTTAAATCTAATTGTTATATTAAAAATCTATTAGATGGCATGAAGACTATTGCTACATGAATTCAAACAGGAGGTCTGTACAAATTGGATGTAATACCAACACCAGTTCGAGCTTTGACAGAAGCGAGTTTGACTCTAGAAGAGATGTGGCATCATAGATTTGGTCATATCAACTATGGTTATTTTCTGTTACTTCAGAAAAAGGAAATGGTAAGAGATCTTCCTATCTTAAAACAAGTGCATAATGGTTGTGATGCCTGTACATTAGGAAATATGCATAGAGATGAATTCCCTATTCAAGTAGAGAAGAAAGAGAGAGACATACTTGAATTAGTGCACACAAATCTTTGTGGACCCATGCAAGCAAAGTCATTAGGAGGTGCACTGTATTTTTTACTGTTTATTGATGACTGCATAAAGTTTTCTTCGGTATATATTTTTGAGTAAGAAAAGTCACACATTTGAGTACTTTAAACAGTTCAGAAACATGATTGAAAAGAAAATAGGGAAGCATATAAAAATTCTCCGCTCTGAATAAGGGGGAGAATACAGGAAGGATGAACTTATCAAGTATTGTAAAGACCATGGGATATTGCAACAATTCAGAGTACCCCATACTCCTCAGCATAATGGAGCAAAAGAAATAAAGAATAGAACATTAGTGGAATGTGCTAGGAGCATGTTGAAAGGTAAGGATCTTTCGAATGGTTTTTGGGCTGAAGCTTTGAATACTACAATTTATTTGAAAAATAAGAGTCCTACAAAGAGTCTTGAATTTAAAACTCCTTATGAAGCATTATATTGATTTAAGCTTGCAGTAAAACATTTAAGAGTGTTTGGGTCAAAAGCATTTGCCCATATTCTAAAGGAAGCCAGAAGAAAACTAGATTCAAAAGCCATCATATGTACCTTTATAGGGTATTGTTCACAATATAAAGCTTATATATTATTTAATCCCTCTACTCGTAAGATTTTTGTTAGTAAATATGTCACATTCCATGAGCAGGATCATAAAGAATCTGATAAGCACAATGAGGAATGGGATATATTGTTCTTGGTGGAAGAAAGTGAAGAAATAAGAAACAATCAGGATCAGCGGAAAAAGGCAAAAGAAGAGAATTTAGTTGCAGTAATCAAGCCAAGTCCAACAACAGAAACTTAGAATAGGTCAGAAGCTACACCAATGCTTAGAAGATCAGGTAGGCAGACTTCATTTCCTATTAGATATAGGGAAAATGTTTTCATAACTAGTATGATGAATGTAGTTGAACCTTCTAGTGATAAGGAAGCAAATGAATGTAGTGAATGTAAAACAACCATGGAATAGGAATATGAATCGACAATCAGGAACAACATGTGGGAGCTAGTTGAAATTCCTAAAGGGAAACAAACCATAGGTTGCAAATGGTTGTATAAACCAAAGTTTAACGCAAATGGAACCATATACAAACTTCAAGCTAGATTAATAGAAAAGGGGTATTCACAAAAGGAAGGCATTGTCTATGAAGAAACCTTTACCCCTATAGTTAAACTAAATACCATCAGAATTTTGATTACTTTGGGTACTAAGAAACATTGGATGATTCACCAACTAGATGTAAATTCTACATTTTAAATGGAGAATTGAAAGAGGAGGTTTATTTAGAGCAACCTGAGGGGTTTTTCCGAAGAGGGAAAGAAAATTTAGTTTGTAGATTAAAGAAAGCTCTATATGGACTAAAGCAAGCACCCAGGTCTTGGTATGAAAAGATTGATTCATTTTTTCTGCAACTTGGCTACAATAGAAGTAAAAAAGACCTTAATTTGTATACCATGAAAGATGAACAGGGGAACATAGTGTTGATTTCTTTGTATGTAGATGATTTAATTATTTTAGGTGATGTTATTGCTCAAATCAAAGAAATAAAGCAACAAATGTAACATGTGTTCGAAATGAAAGACCTTGGTGAATTAAGATACTGTTTGGGTCTTGAGATCTGAAGAGACTCAAGACAAACTTTTCTGTCCCACGGTAAGTATGTCAAAGGTCTACTGGAAAGATTTAGAATGGATCGATGTAAGGCTACAGAATTACCATTACAATAGAACATTAAACTTCAGAGTGAGGATGGCTCTAAAGTGGCAAATACGACACTTTATAGACAGCTGGTTGGGAGTCTAATCTATCTGACCACTACTAGAACAGATTTGTCTTATGCAGTTAGTGTGCTAAGTCAATACATGTCCAAGCCACTTGAGATTCATTGGAATGCAGCTAATTTTGTTTTGAGGTATCAACAAGGTATTGTAGATTATAGTCTTTTTTATACTGATTCCTCTTATGTTAGATTGACATGATTTACATACTGATATTGGGCTGTAAATGTAGACGACCATGGATCCATAACAAGCTTTGCATTCATCATTGGATTTGGGGTGATTACATGGAGCAGTAAGAAACAAAAAACAATTTCCTTTTCTTCAGCGGAAGCAGGGTAACAAGCTATGTGTGCAGCAACATGTGAGGTAGTTTGATGGTGGAGACTTCTCCAAGATGTTGGGGAAGAACAGAAAGATGCAAAAACAATCAGATGCGACAATCAGAGTTCCATAAAACTTGCTAATAATCCGATGTTTCAAAAGAACATTAAACACATTGATACACAATTCCACTTTGTCAGGGAGAAAGTGCAATCAAAATAAATCCATCCTGTATATTGTAATACATGTGATAATGTTACAGACATTTTCACTAAGCTTCTTGGAAAAATTAAGTTTGAAGTGTTTAGGGAGATGTTAGGCATATTTGTGAAGCGCTTCTCCATTAAGGGGGAGTGTTAGAGATAATGGAGAATATCCTAAAATTGTGAATTGGTTCACGATACCTCAGGATATGAATTAGTTTCTATTTCCTAGGGTATGCTTCTAACTTCCCTAAAACCGTGTGTGCTATTTAATATGTGATGAACATGGACAATGTAGAGCATTCTGTAGAGCCAGAATCTCTTGGTTCAGACTCTCTTTCGTTGAGATCAGTAGTGGATGTTTTTTATTAATTCAAACATCGCTTTTTAACAATTATCATATCCCTATCTTTGTGGTGTTGTTGTTTAATTCGTTAAATTGTAGCTTTTTTTTCATTTTTTTTCCTGGTTTTCAATCATATTAAATAATTAAATTTATTTGATATTTTATTTTCTAGTAATATGTGTGTGTGTTAATTTTATTTTTCTTCCTTTTCTCATTAAAATGAAAATATGGAAAATAATGATGTGTTGTATTACACTTTAGCAGTTTGTGCTATTGCTAAAGAAATATCTTTTCTTGTGTATATTCAAAAAATGTTTGATAGAAAACTTGGATTTTATCCCAATTTTTTTGATGAACATGTCAACATATTGGATAAAATGAAATCAGATGTGAAATACTTATTGCATGTGCACCAAAGAGAATATGGAAGAAAAACTAGAAGAGACTGGTTGGAAAGGGTCAAGGGTCATGATCACTATGTTGTTGATTTGAATTGGTGTTTCTTTTGTCATCGATATGCCTGTGTTTTTGAAGAGGATATTTAATGAATTCCTTTTGATGTAGTATTTAAAGTTTATTTTCGTGGTAGAATTATTTGATGTTAAGACATAAAAAAATATCTCTTAATTTAAATTCTCTTTTTTTTTTTCGATTTCAATATCATTTAAGTCGATCATTTGAAATTGGTGTTATTATGTAAAAAAAATTCTATAATGTTCATCAAATTTTCTATGGTGTTGTTTTTCTTACATTGCAATGTTTGCAATTTAGATGTGATTTTGTTCTTACATCTTGTGACATTATGTTGTGTAGCAATACAAGTAGTTCAATTATCCCAATTGTGTTCCCTTCCTTTAATTACAATCCTTCAATTCAATGTTGTTCTCTTATGTTTGTAATTGATTGGTTTTTTGTATCAATCCCTTTTGTTTATTGATGCATTTGTCATTTATAGTTAGGTTTATAGTATTAAAATTTGGGCTTTATGTTTGTTTGGAGATTTACGATATTTATTTTTTGCTTTATATGCTTTGGGTTTTAAATGTTGATGACATGGGTTTGTGACTATTGTAGAAAAAAAACCATGTTGAGTCGATCTTGATCATGGTCATACATGTTGATAGTCAACCTTAGTCAATGATGGTGAATCATGATGGAGAATGGCCGAGTGTGGATTTTTGATGAAGGTTATTCCAATATGAAATTATGTATGGAAAAACAGTTTTTATCACGATGATTATTTAGAGCTAGCTTGGTTTATAGTTGTGGTGTTGAAAGGTCAACCATGGTCAATAACTATGGTCAAATGTCACCTTCTAATAAGCATTGTCTCAGTGTGAAAATCAACCATGGTCAGATATGTTTGTACTAGGGTTTATAATATTTATCCTTGGGTTTATATACCTTTGGTTCATAATTCCTTGGGGTTTTATTATTAATCCTCTGGTGTTTTCTTCCCTTCGATTTATGATATTAATCCCTTCCATTTGTTAATGGCAGCGTTCAACCATAGTTGGGGATGGTTCAACATTGCATTGTGACAAAGTTGGTATCAAAATGAAAATCAACCTTGGAAAAACATGGACATGCATGTTTATTGGACGATATATAATAATTTTCTTTAGGTTTAAATACACGACCTTTATACAATTCAATTGGGTTTATTGTTTTTTCCTTGGGTTGAATATTTTTTCTTTTGGGTAATAATCCCTTGGGCTTTTAGTATTCATTTCTTGGGTTTATAATATTCATAATGGTTTACCATGGTCTACTATGGCAAACCATGTTTTAGAAATTCAATTGTGGTAAACCATGGCCAATCATGTTCAACGATGGTGCAACATTGCATTATGACAAAGATTGTCTCAATATGAAAACCAACCATGGCCGATCATGGTACTACGTCGCATTGTGACAAAGTTTGTCTCAATATGAAATTCAATCATGGTAAAGCATGGCCAACCATGATCACATGTTACATTGTGACAAACGTTGTCTCAATATGAAAATTAAGCATGATCAACTATTTTTTTCAAGGTTTATAATTTTTATCTTAGGGTTTATATACCTTCAATTTATAATACCAATCCCTTGGGTTTAGCATTATCCCCATGGTTTCACAATCCATTGGGTTTATTATTCACTTAGGATTATAATATCAATTATCGTCGACCATGGTCAATAATGCTGAACCAAGTTCAACGATCAATTCTGCTCAACCATGGTCAATAATCGTCAACCATTTTCTTGAATCACATTATGAAAAAGAATGTCTTCTAATCATACACAATGTAAGGAGGGATGCTCTTGCTCCTTTTAGATATTGACACATTTTATCTATTTTAACTCCTACAAGTATATCAATATTCAATAAAACTAATGTTTATAGGATTTGGAGCACCCACGTGACAACCTTTTTGCTAATCCCTCTTGTAACTACTGCCATGAATCATAATTCATGTAAATAACATATGAAAAATGGTAACGATTTTCTTTGGTTAAATCACATTCTCAGTTTTTGTGGGTTATCCTAAACCATTACAATTCGAAGGTGGTTCATAATTTGCATGAATACAAGTGGTTTTAGAAAATTCCAATGAACCATTAATAACACCAAGTGATTTTCCTTTAGTTGTTGTTACATCTTAATTTTTAACTACATGGTATTACTCCAAATGCTTATTTTATGTTAGTTCTATGGTTTCATTCTCCATTTTTTTCTTGTTTTGAATCATATTTACTAATGCATACAGTATGGAGCACGTAATATGAGAAGTGAGACAACTTGAATTACCTATATTTGCATGAATTTGTTGAATTGCATAATCTTGTTGTTCTCTCAATGCCTGTCATATTTTCTCATTCTTACTTTAGCTTTTTATCGCACTTCCTCTATGCTTGGCACTTTATCTCCTTTTCAAGATCAAAATATCTAATTTCACATGTATTTTGTGAATTCTTGTGTAATTTCCATGTTATGTTATTTTTCTATGAATGAATGTTTGTTTTTATCTTTTTATGCATGCACATTTAGATTTGTTTTGCTTTTTTTGGGGTGGAAGCAAGAACTTGATCGAGCTCTTAGGTCTGTAGCTTTTCCATCAATGGAATTAATATAGATAGTGAGCGGTTGATGGTTGGTTAAGTATGAAATGGCCTAATTGAGCTACAAGATAAATAGCTTGATCAAGCTCATAGCTCGATTGAGCCCCTGATTAACCACACTAATGGATCAATGGAGAGTTTCTTAAACCCTCGATCGAGTTATTTGAAATTTTATTTCAGGTGCTCAATTAAGCATTTTAAGTGCTTGATAGATCTATTGATGTCCTAAAAAACATAGTTTTAACACCCCTTCAGGATATTTCTCTGCAACACCATTTTGTACCCTCGCTGACATCAGGAAAAAAATGTCTTTTAGTGGCGAAGTTGATCATGTTGGATTTGTTAATGCAATGGCATATGAGTTTGAAATTTTTGAATTCATATGACATTTTTCATCTAATTTCTTTTAAACATAATTCTTGAATTTGTTTGGATAGTTTTAATGTGGCCAAATAAAAAATCAATAACATAAAATATATAGAATGAAAACATTTCAAAAAATACCATTATCTTCGTTTACAAGTCCTCTTCAAAAGGGTACCCTTGGTTTTTGAATTTATTTACATAGTTGATTTTTTTTATTTATTTTTATGTGAGCACATGTGTTTGTAAGATGCAATTGAAATATTACTTTTCCAACTTCAAAAAATAATAAAAAATATAAATTTACATGAAAATAAAATTTGTACTATGCATAACTTACACACACACACACACACACATACACACACACACAGACATATATATATATATATATATATATATATATATATATATATATATATATATATATATATATATATACAGAGAGAGAGAGAGACACACACTTTAGACTAAGTTATGCTATGTGAACACACACATACCTTTTAAAATGTGTGGAATTTTACAAAGATAAGCATTTCATTGAATTGAAAGTTGACAAGGACACTAAATTTCTTTTGCAAAAAATATCATTAGGACAACAAGATAATTATCCACAAATTGTGTTTTTACTCCAAATCAAAATTCACAATGCTTATATGCATTTTGAGGGCTTCAATTCGATAAAAATGTAAAATTTTGAAATTTCATTGCCGCAATTGGCTCAAAAGTGTAACCCATCTTCACACATTCCCTTGTATAAATATATATTAAAAATAAAATTATTTAAATAAAAATTAGAAAAAAAAATCACAATCTATAAACATTAATTATTTAACTATTTTTAAAAGTAACCCAACTAAATTATTAACAATAGATTAATTAGTTTCCTAGTCGTCGTATAACAATGGGTAGAGGTATATATAATTTATGAGGTTGTGACGAAAATTGTATATAATTTATTAAATAAAAGTGATTAAAAATTTCAAATTTTCAATAAATGATTAAATATTATAATTCAAAATTCAAAATAATTATATTTATAAAAGTTTATAATAAAATAAAGGCCATAGGTATATATAATTTATGAGGTTGTTGTTAAAGTTTTATATCATTTATTAAATAAAAATGTGTAACATTGCCAAGTAACCTCGCATGAAAATGCATGGAGTTACAAAATATCCAAATCACTACTTGGTCATTAAATATTAGGTAGAATTTTCATCATTACATAGAGTAACTTTAGTAAAGGAATAGTAAGTTACATAACCCCTAACAACCACTATTGTAGCATATTAACATAAACTTTCTGATGTAACCTTGCATCATTTTTATGATTTCTTTAACTATATTAGTTAATCACATATTTGATATTATAAATGCCACATCATGCAAGGAATCAACATCATCAAACTGACACAATAATAAATCACATAATTAAACATAAATATCTCCCAAAAACCCTGTAAGGTGAAAACGAGCAAACATTTGATTTTATTATTAAATGCTTATGAGAGTGTTCACCCCTCACTCAATGGCTTATAAGAGGGTCCATCCCTTAACCATTGTCATAAAATATTACAAGGAAATATCATTTAAATATAAAATATCTAGCTAAAATCTATTACAATGATCATGATATCATTTACCCACAAATATTCAATATTTATATCTTTATGGCCTGATTGTTCCATCAATGGACCATCCTGCAACTTGCACTTATCTGCATGGACCATTAATTCTTTACCTGCATAACCGTAAACATAACCCATCTTTGCCTATGTCGCAACCTCTTCTCGTAACTATTGTCATCAACCTTTGATATCATGATTAGATAAAGTATTAATCAAACCAATTCATAAATATATACTAGTGATGCTTCACCATTTATTCATGTACATTCATGAAATGTAAAAAAAATATTGCAACATGCTTCCTTTAACAACACTACACATGCATTAGTTATAAGCATATAACCATCAAATCATGTCTATAAATAAATACCACATTAACTATTATTCCCCTCACAAAATGACACACTATTGCAATATAAATCATTACAATTGTCAAGACATTCCTTTAAAGGAAACTAACACAACAATTATCATATTCGTGCATGCGAATTACATAAATTTTATTAAAATAACTAGTTGTTCAACTATTACTTTTGGGGCATGAAAATACATAAAGAAATCTAACATAATGGATGGTGTTCCTATGCATGCAAATGAATATACTTTCTAAAACAATCTTACCAAAAAAATAATTAATACAATAGAACATGCAAATACATGTTTCCTTTTCGAGGAAACCTAGCACAATAGGGCATACAAAAACATGTTTTATTTAAAAAAAAACGTAATGCAATAAAGCATACAAATAGATGTCTTCTTTTCCACAAAATTAAACCACCAATACCCATATATATATATATATATATATATATATATATATATATATATATATATATATATATATATATATCTATATATATATATATATATATATATTCTAAAGATACCAACACATTACCATGTTTTTTGTGCATCTAAATTCATCTTATTTTCCAAAGGCTAACACAACATACTATCATTTATCACATGCAAATGTATATTCTTTCTGAAAGAATGCTAACACAAATCTTGCATGAATTCTGATGATCTTATTCCAAAAGAAACTAACATAGCAAATATGATAGCATAAAAATAATCACATATTTTTTTTTCCAAATAAATATAGCTCAATATTTCTTCTATCCATGCAAATGACATATCTCTATAACACAATGAATATTCTTTGTGCATGCAAAAGCTTATCATAATATTCCTTCTTTAATGTGTGCACC
Organism: Pinus tabuliformis; assembly: GCA_031772625.1. Lineage (NCBI taxonomy): Eukaryota > Viridiplantae > Streptophyta > Pinopsida > Pinales > Pinaceae > Pinus > Pinus tabuliformis. The sequence goes on from CM062804.1 coordinate 1,229,941,319, forward strand.
ACATATTTGTTTTTTCTAGAATTCTACCATAATTAGCTATTCTTTTCATGTAAACAAATGCATAACTATTTTTCAAAAGGAAGTTAATATAACAACTAATGTGTCTATTCATAAAGATTCTTATTCTTTTTCACAATAACTATAGTATTTTGAGCATAAATAAATTTACCATAGTCAACCAATCTTTTGTGTATGTAACTACACATTTCTTTTTCCATAGATCTAGGAAAATAGTTATTTTTTGGTTGTGATTTAATTCTTTTCCACAAAAGCCATAAAGACTTTCCGAGAATTGCACAACAAATATTTTTAAGAAAATAAATATATATTTAACCTATGCTCATGAACACAAAAACTCGTGATGGTTTTCTAAGAAAATACTCTTTTTACTGCATGCAAGTATGTATTTCCTATCCCAAGAAAGTATTTGTTTATTGCACGCAAGTAAGTATATTTTCTATTCCTTGAATATATTCTCACTGCATGAAAATTTATATATTTTCTTTTTAAAGAAATTAAAAAATTACTTATTCCTTTATTTCATGCCATATCTATTCTTTTTTTCCCAATAAAATCTAACTCAATAGTAACCATGCATACTAGTTTTTTTTTCATGTACATATTTATTTTTCAAGAAAGGTAATCTAGGTTTCTACACATTAATTCCCTGCAATTTTGTTTCCTATTGAAATGATATACTTTCTTTATCCTTTTTTTTTGTATAGGGAACATGCATTTTACTTCAAGAAAAGATATAATTAGTTCTTTATCCTTTATATGCAACATTCACATGGATTCGTTTTAAAATAATATGATGGTTTTTTATCTTCTAGCTTCAAAGTTCTCATGCATTTTTTTTCAAAGAATAGCCTTATATTTAATGCAAAAGATTCTTAAGTGTCTTCCTCCAAAAAAGCAAAGCTACCTTAACTTTTAGTATACATAGTAAAATTTGACTGGAATAACAAAACTTATATTCTGAATTTTCTGAGTGAACTCTTCTAAAGAAACTCCTCATTCTTTCCTCGAAATACCAATAAAAAAATACAAACAATAGTAAGCTATCATGGACGGAAGACAACAAAAATTCACAAGAAACACATGCAGGAGTAGGGCTTTTACAACTTAGATGCTTGCAAAAATACCAATGTAAATAACTCCATGGCATTGCGATTTCCAAAAACATGGTGGCATTCCCTTCCTTTTTATTCCTTCATCTGTGAGGTCCCTTAGTGGCACATCTCAGAAAGGAAAAATAAAATGTATTTGGATAGTTATAGGAGATTCCATGCAGGAATTTGAGTGAGAGAAACCCCTTCTACACCAAGAATACAACCAACAGGGAAGTGGAATACTCCAACGTTCTCAACAATTGCCTCAAGATTGGCTGTCGGTTGGCACTAAATTCGTTCAACCATTTCCATCCATTTCACCATGTTCCCCATACACTTATGGTTAGCCCTTATCAATATGTAGACCATCACGCGCCACCCACCCCCCCCCCCCCCCCCCTTGAAACACAAAATGTATTTCGACCATTTCCATAGTCATTTCAGTATCAAGAATGATAAAATTAGTTTGCAACAAATGCTTCAACTTTTACACTTATAAGACTAGTAATATTTGTATAAATTCAATGCAAGTTGGCAGAGGATATTACATACCCCCCATTTGAATTAAACATTGTCCTCTATTTTTATCATTAAATTTTACTCACAATATAATAATTAAAAAAATAAAAAGGTTGTCCTTCCCCTTCAAAATGAAGAATTTTATTTCTAATATAAACTCATAAGAGAAAATAATAACATTTTTTCAATAGTCATAATCATTGTAGCTACAAAATTCTGTAATTTCTACCTTACATCATTTATTAATTATTTAAATTCATAGAAACAAAACAAAATCTCTATACCAACTTACCATTACTTACCAATCACTCCTGGAATTCATGATCACTTTTACGCAAGCACTTTAAGAATGGTTGAATAGTCCATCAACATTCCATGGCAAGCACTCTATAATCTATGACTAACAAATCCAACATAATCATGTTAATCACAACATTAATCAAATGAAATATGTTTAACTATGAAATATTTATGCAATGTCAAATAATACTTTAACCACAGTACTTCCATAAGTACTTGAAGAGCTCCAAGTTACCCTCTAATCAACAAAACGATCAATATTTGCACCAAGTGCACACTTTCTTAGTCCCTGCTAAGACATTCACAAGCTTGGTAATACAATAAAGGAATTTACACTCCCAATAATTCCTTACCAAGAACTAAGCTCCTTTCCGATCAAGATGTACATAAAATTTTCACATAATCATATATAAAATTCATTTTTAACATATCACATAACTTGCTAGTTAATTTATTCTACTATGAGAACCACAATAGGCTAAAGAATGCTCATCCCAACTTAGGGGAACTGGTTTCCACAACCTGATCAAGCCATTTTCACATCTAGACAGTTATCTGACAGAGACCATACTAGGTCCAGTCTGGAATTCAATTCGCTAACCAACTCAAGAATTCCAACGACCAAATAGTGTCCAATATGTTGAAATGCAATAAGAAATTCCTAATTCAATTTTCCATTGAACTAAATTAGGAGAAAAATTATAATTCCACATCACAAGACAACTTGTAAGAGTTAGCTAAGTTAATTTCAATTATTTTTCTTATTTAATTAGATTTGAGGGCCTAACTTGAGTCATGTAGAGTGGTTCCTAAATTTTAGGAGCCTAGGCTAAGTTTAATTTGAGTTATAACAATTTAATTCAGATAAACTGAGTTAATGTCAGTTAAATTAGTTCCAATTGTTGGAGGAACTAATAGGACGTCTAGAAGTGGGGTACAACTTTAGTGTTCAACCAGTTAAATGATGAATAAGCCATAATTAACTTATACATGCATGAAACTTGAGATACCCTGTTGAGGTTGGAGTTCAAGGGTAATCTACTATTGGGTTGTAAAAATTTTTGAGTTGTACACATGGTGCATGCAATCAGAGAAGGGCCTACATGGATTGCGAAGTTATGGATGAGGAATTTCCCTAAATAATAGGGGCTAATTCCCAAGGAAATAATGCAAGGAAATAGGAGCATGGAAGGTAGAAAAAATTAGCTAAGTATTGGCCAGAGTCAGCGTGTGAGGCAATGAGATAGATTATACCAGTGTAGAGGTTTGCTTGGGCTTAAGAGAGAATTGTATTTCTTCTCCATTTTCTGATCTAATACAATATATATAGAAATGGGTTTTGAGCAACAAGATTTCCCCTTAGAAAAATGTCTAAGCAAATGTGATTGAATCTTGTATCATGTTTATGTTGTGATTTCTTGATTGATTAGTTGTTTCCTCTTATGAGTAAAGTAAATTAAAGTCCTTTGTTTTAGCATATTACATAAGCAGTTTGACACTACAAGGAATTTCTACATGGTATCATAGTGGGAATCGAAATAAGAGAGAAGAATTTGAGGTTGTCCTCGCAGGTGAATCGAATTTACAGTATCATTCTTCAAAACTAGCAGGATGTCATTCTATGGCCTGAGATCCGAGTATGCCCTTGAGGGTAGATAAAATTACATTTATTGAAAGGAAAGGATGGAAGAAGTGTTGGAAGGTAATTAGCTGAAAGAATTCATAGATCATGATATCCTGAAGCCTCCATCTTATGATGCTAAAGATCTAGTAGAGTGGAAGAAGAGTGTAGCAAGAGCCAAGAGGATCATCCTAGAGGGTGTAAGAGACCACATAGTCTTGAAAATACATGGAAAAGTTTTGGCTTAAGTTGGGATAACCCAAGTTTGATTTTTTAATATGCACAAACAAAACCCTCGATCACTGGCCCTTTTGGTAACGACCTTCAAGTAGATCACAGTCTCACCCAAAGTGACTATGGGAGGATACAAAACCAGGTTTGTGCATCCTTGAGGGATGAAGAAATGTGGTATTTTTGTGTTTTCTTATAATTAAAATTCATAAATTACTTCGCCATATTACATCATCACTTAAAACATATCATATACATCCATAAAACTTTATTGTACTGAAATAAAGTGCAACTGTGATAAACTATTATGATACCATAGATAATAAGCAATTAAACACATGAAGACACATATTTTACCATTGTTCATCCCAATGTGGGACTACATCCACAAGAACTATTGCTTATAATAGAGAATTTGTACAACAAATAGTTCTTGGTTAGCGCACTGAGCTACAGGTAGTTTGCGAACATAGCTACAGACTCAAGGCTCTGCGCACTAAGCTACAGAGTCTCACCTTCTTTCCTAAACCATAATTCACCAAGATACAAACATTCAATACATGATGTGATTTTTCAAGACTATCTCCTTCTTTATTATTCATCCCTATATATACTATTACATCGAGGGATATATCATCGCAATACCATGGTCCATATACTATGGACTCCCCTAATACAAGTTACTATGGTAAAAATCATTCATAGTTTACAACATTACATTATTTTAACAAAATGCAGGGGCTTCGACCCTCCCCTAAGCCCATATACCACACGGTATATCTACTACGCAGTCCATTTTGGCACTCTATTGCTCCACTACACGATCCACTTCGCACTCTGCTGCATCCTTTACTTCACACTCCACTCCAAAAAATGTGGAGTCTTCATCAAAATCTAGGCCAAGTTAGGTTGCACCCAACAAGCCCCCAACACTCACATGTGACTCGTCTCGAGTCACTTAGTTTCTTTGCCTCTAATTTTGACTGTGATGTTGTTATATGTCTGGTTGAATTGTTCTACAGTTTCTGTCACTTGCTTTTCATTGTTGCGTGCTTCCTCTGACAGTGCCTCTGTCACATGTTCTGCAGCCTTCTGCACAAAAATTTCTTCCCTTCGCCAAAGCTCTTAAAGCTTCTTATCCACTGAATGTGATAAATGGAGGGCCTCATTCTGCCAAGGTTGAGTCCTCTCCATCAAAATATGCTCCTCCTTGTTTAGTACCTTAATGTTCTTCTGGAGGGCCTTACTCCCATTGATTTTCACAAGCCTCTACAAGATGGGTAAGATCTTCGAAATTGCCCAAATTTCTTCTAACTATTGTTGTTTCTGCTGCATTTCTTCCTATAGTTTCTATAAATTTGGATCTTCCTACAACAAATTCCAAATTTGCAATATTTCATCAAACAATTTCCCACGATCTTCCAATTCTATAGAGATGTTGTCCATTTGATATCTCACTTCCTGTGGCGTATTTGGCTGCAACTTCATTTACAACTCAGTAATATGCATTTCATACTTAAATTTCACAACAACAATTTTGTCCTTGTACCCGTTCACTGCAAGGCCGAGCTTTGCAAACTTTTCTTTTGTTGTCTCTTTGTCTTGGACATCAAGGTCCAACATTTCTTTACACATTGCTTCCATAGCCTCATTGAGATTTTGGTGTTTCTGTGATACTTGATCCCTTTCTTGGATCACCTACTTGAGATTTTACCACAACACAACTCACTCTTTTTCTACTTGAATATTTAGCTGTGAGGTTGGTTGTTCCTGCAACTTCAGTTTTTTAATTATCTCTATGTGAAGCTTGTGTAGTCTTGGAAATGGTACCTCTACCAGGTTCATATTGACATGATTTCATTCCTTAGTCTTTTTTTATAGTTTTGTGGAGTGAAACTCTAAGTCTCTTGCAAGGCTGAGCTTTGCGACCTTTTCTTCTATTATCTCTTCGTCTTGGACATCAAGGCCCAACATTTCTTTGCACATTGCTTCCACAGCCTCATTGAGATTTTGGTGTTTCTGTGCTACTTGATCCCTTTCTTGGATCACCTACTTGAGCTTTTGCCATAATGCAGCTCACTTTTTTTATACTTGAATATTTAGCTGTGAGGTTGGTTGTTCCTGCAACTTCAGTTATTTAATTATCTTTATGTGAAACTTGTGTAGTCTTGGAAATGGTACCTCTGCAATGTTTGTATTGACATGATTTCATTCCTTAGCCTATTGTTATAGCTTTGTGGAGTCAAACTCTAGGTCTTCTGTAGGTATCTGTGCTAACCTCATTGCAAGCGTAGGCTCTATCTACTTATACTTCAAACATTTCATCTATATCTGCGGGCTTTCTAACTGATAATGCCAAAATATTTAAGTTTGTGATCCTCTCCTGCACACCGGTAAGAAGTGAACCATAGTGATCTTCTACTTTGCTCTAGGATTCAATTATTGCCTCTAAATCCTATCTCTAAGTGGCTACAGGTCCCCATCAGTAAGGACAATTGGTGTGATGCATTTTGTATTATATGTTTTCTACTTATTTTTTATCTTTGTGGAAGCCTCGCCCCTGGGCCTTCCTCTTCTCTGCAATAATTTTTTTTGTTTCTGCTTTTTTGTCTCCTTGGTCTACTCATCTCCCTCAGGAGGATCCTGGTTACCCTTATCATGCTTCTCTTTCTCTTATGACTAATGTTCATCCTGCTCCTTATCTTTTCCACTGGCTTCGCCATGCTGTGAAGTGTCCACCTCTTCTTCTCTCGCACTGTCTCCTACTTCCTCTAGTGGAGTCATCCATTTTGTAGGCCATATCTATATCTGTGCCCCAAGATCGTATTCAGTCACGCTATATGGAAAGGCATGCCATTTATTCTTTGTATCCCTGCAAGCGTATATGTACACTTTGGGAAAGTCTTCTTTGAACTTCTCCACAAAGCTATAGTACTTGTATAAGCTTGACAAGATTCAAGGGTGCTAGTTCACTATCATATGTAAATCCATGTGGTACAATACAAAAAATATTATGTTTTCTTGTGCGTGGGACACCTTGGTGGTAAACCACAACAGAGCATACCTCGCAGCTTCACAGGTATCTATAGGCACCTGAGGGAACTATGAATCCTCTAGTTCTCTCCACGCCAACATATAAATAATTAAGATAAACCAAGCTTAGTGGAAAGTTTTACCTTTCTCCTAGACCTCGTGATAGTCATCTAGGAACTCCTTGGGTAGGTATTCAACCAAGTTATACTAAACCCCGTTGGCACACTATGCAACTAATGACACCATCGACGCAAAAACTTCATTTGTGGGGCATTTCCTCGTAGTCTTTCCAACCAAGATGTGTGTTGTGAAACGAACTACTTGTTCATTGATCGACTTTATATAATAACCTCTCTTTCCTTTTACCAGCCCAAATGTTTTCTTCATACATTCCACTATAGGGAAATCTTGATATTTTTCGACAAACTCCTCCATAGGGTTCTGCCGTTGGTATGGTAGTCTTATGATTCTCCATATCAACATAGGGTCTATGGGGATCTTATTCCCCATCCATAAATTCTCATCATGTACTAACACGACTAATTGATTCACACACACTGTGCTCCCTACACTTTTATCAAAGTGCGTACGTTTAGAATATTTAGCATTCCTCACTGTGCCAACTCATTTTCCCACTGTTATGGGTCTAGCCTTGTCACTCCACTGTCTGGGTAGTTTAATTTCTTCAAATAATGTTTTGGTGTGAACTAAGGGTACTTCTTCATGTCGTTGAAGTAATAATATGTGAACTTGAGCTGCGGAATTTTCCCTAACAATTCTCCTTTAAAGGGTACTACTTTTGGAAACAAGGGTGTAAATGTGCCATACTTCATATCTTTTGATTCTTTTACAGGTTTATAATTTGGTTTCCTCAGCGGGATGTATAGTGGTAGGACTGGTAAAACTATTGCGGCGCCTTCCTCTGTCTGTACTTCCTCAACATCTTCGTCATTGTGCTTGACTTGTTCTGGTTGTTGCTGAGGTTTAGCAGGTTTCTTATCTTGTTTCTTGTTTCTTCTCACTTAGTCAGATTCTTTCTTAGGGATCATTGTTATTTCTGTGGTGATGGCACTGCAGCCGATGCTACTGTGGGTGTATTAGTGGTTGTTGTGGTGGTTGCTTCCATAACTCCTTCTAATCCTTTTCATCCTTCAGTTGATAGGACGTTCATGTGGAAATTCTCTGCACTTCCTTTGCACTATGCATACTTAAGCTCTCAAGTTAGCAAAGTTCTTAATTTGGGCGAGAGGTGGATATTTATAAAAATTTTGAAATTCGAACCCCATTATTAGATTTGTTTTTTCAGATTGCATTCATATTTTCTCATTAATTACATATCTATCCTTAGATCTTTCCAATATGTCCTCATAAATGCAATTTTCCACGTATGTTTCCCTTTAATGGTCATATTTCTATTTTACGACGAACTCTTATGCATTATGCACTGTAGCGCACATCTTGTCTTCAATCATGGCTTGTACAAGCTTCGACATACTCCAGACTATAGTGAATTACTAACTACATTGAAGCTCTCGTTGCAACGTACTTTATAGTCTAGTGCCCACATTCAACTTCAGGTGGCACTAATACTTTTCTCATTTCTTCCTCGTAATGAAGCTATAGAGGTAGGGTTGTCCCTATACAACTTCAAACTACTGCAATTTAATTTCCCCTGAATCATTTCTCAATTTAACTTTGCGAAATGAACTATGCCTCCATCAATATTATACTTCATAACATATGGGCCTAACTAATGCATTTGGAATTTTCCTGGGAACTTCACAAACTTACTATCATAGAGGAGAAGAAGGTCTCTTGCCTGGAACTTCTTTTGCTTAATATGCCTGTCATGCCAGGCCTTTTCTCTTGCTTTTTTTACTTGATTATGGAATTATGTTATAAATTTCTCTTCTTCCAAAGCAATCAACTATGACATTCTTTCCTCCATTATGTAAAGGTCTGCAATATTTGTAAAAGCTACAATCCTTAGGCTAGGCACAATGTATTCCATGGGCATCACAACTTCTTGCCCATAAACCAACCTAAAGGGTGTCTAAATTATCAACTTCTTGCATGTAGTTATATAAGCCCATAATATTTTTGGAATATTAAGGTCCAAGTCATCTCTTTTTACGTTGCATACCTTAGTCAATGCATTCTCCAAAATCTTATTAAATGATTCTACTATTCCATTGGTGTGAGGGTGATAAGGAGTACCCTTCTGATGATAAACTTGGAATTCCTCAGACAATGCTTCAATGGTTTTATTAAGGATGTGGGAACCTTAGTCACTCATTAAAAGATTTGGACATCCGAATCTAGACAATATATACTCGAAAATAAACTTCGTAGCAGTATTTTCATTGCAATCCTTTACTGGTTATGCAACAAAACCATTTGTTCGCTTAGGTTTAGCTGACCTAGGTTTGATCTTTCACTACACACAAAAAAAAACCTCAATCACTGGCCCTTTCAGAAATGACCTGCAAACATATTGCAGTCTCACTCAGAGTGAATATGGGAGGATGCAAGACCAAATTTCTACAACCTTGAGGGATGATGTGATGTGGTACTTTTACTTTCTTCTATTGTTAACATATATAAATTACTTCGTATTCATACATTACTTTTCCACATTACATTCACCACTTAAAACATATAATATACATCCATAATACTTTGCTGTGTTGAAACAATATGCAATTGTAATAAATGACTATGCTACAACAAATAATAAGAAAATAAACACATGAAGACACATATTTTACCATGGTTCATCCCACATAGGACTACACTCACATGAACTCTTGCTTATAAGAGGGAATTTGTACCTAAAATAGCTCTTGGCCTACACACTCAACTATAGGCATATTGCACACTTAGTTGCAGACATAGGCCTCTACGCACTCATTTGCAAAGCCTCGCCTTCTTTCCCAAACCATAATTCACCAAGACAACCATTTAGTACATGATGTGATTTTTAAAGACTTTCTCCTTCTTTATTATTCATCCCTATATATACTATTACATCGATGGATATCATCAAAATACCATTGTCTACATACCATGCACTCCCCTAATACAAGCGACTATGGTCAAAAATCATTTATCATTTACAATATAGTATTATTTTAACAAAAGGGAGGGGCTTTGACCCACGCCTAAACCCATATACTGTGCGGTATATCTACTGCGCAATCTACTTTGGTGCTTTGTTGCTCCACTGTGCAGTCTACTTTGTTCTATGCTACATCCTTTACTTCACACTTTGCTTCACAAATTGTGGAGTCTTCATAAAAATCTAGGCCAAGTTCCCCAGTTCCATTGGCCTGAGGGTGATAAGGAGTACTGTTCTAAGGTAAACTTGAAATTCCTCAGTCAATTCTTCAATAGTCTAATTCAGGAAACATGAACCTTGGTCACTCATCAAGATCTTTGGACACCCAAATCTAGACAACATGTATTCAAAGATAAACTTCGCAACAGCCTTTGTACTGCAATCGCTTACTAGTTGCGTATTGGTTTTTCTTGTCAAATAATTAGTTGCGGTAATTATGTACCTCACACGAGTCCTCTTCCTAGGTGGATTGATAGGTCCAACAAAATAAATAGCCCATTTATCAAAATCCTAAAATGTAACCTATGGTACCAGTGGCATCTCATCTCTTCTTCAAGGCTTTCCTATTCTTTGACATACATAACATGATCTATATTACTCCTTTGCATCTTTGTGTACTATAGGCCACCACAATCCTACTATCAAAATCTTCTGTATGGTATTGTCTCATGCATAATGTCCACCAATTATGCCCTCATGAGCTTCTGTTAGAATGATTTGCCTTTCATGTTCAGGAAAATACCTACAAAGTATCTCATCTATGACAGGGGCATGGAAAGGATCATGTAAGCATGCATCATTCAACTTCCTCAAATCAGCACAAACCGTGATTTTTCCTTGATATTTCTTTTCTTGTACCACCATAGGACTTACCCATTCTAATTCTTCCATAGGTTCAATAACCCCTACTACTATCATTTTATCCAAATCAACTTTTACTTTCTCCTTATACTCCAGATTCAATTTGTAAGGTATTTGCTTGACTGGCTTCGCATCAGGCTTAAGGGGGATCTTCATAACACCTAAATCTCTACTATACCCTTCATTTATGAAAACTTAGTGGGAAACAACTCCTGATACTCATGAAGCCATTCTGTAACCTTGTAGGCTATCTCTTCATCCCAATAATATCCTTTAGTTGCAAAATTTGGTTCCTCTTCTAATCCTATATTTACCTTCCTTGTTTTTACTCGATTTTTTATATCTGGTATCTCTGACTCAGGTCCATTGACTTCAAAGGTGTCCTTCTGATTCTTCTATGTCAATATTGTGAGGATATTCTTCTTCTTATAGAATAAGGTTGTTGCATTCTAATGCATATTCTATCTACATAACCCAACCAAGTTGTTGCCATGTCCTTGGAGCTGAATTCTCAAGGGTCCTCTTCTTAACTATCTGAAAGGCTGAATCTATAAATGGAAAATCATCTTCAAACTAAATGTCAATTTAAACCCATCAACCATATTTTCCCAACTCATAGTACCATGTCAAATCTCTATTTCCAAGTACCAATTTGGAGGAATTGTCTCCAATGTATTAATGAACCCATGTACCCATTCTTGATGTGGAATCTCCTTCCATTCTGTAGTACATAATTGTATATGCTCCCTAGGACTAGTTTCACCATCATATTTCAATTCCATCTCTGTGTTCATCTGACCCAATATTATCCACATCAACCTCCAACATTCCTTCCAAACATCTATATTATTCTTATGTGTACCCCACCATCTAGCAGGAGTAGCTTTTAGGACTATAGCCAAAGCTAATAATATTTGAATTTCTGGAGCCTGTTCCTCATAATTATTAATAAAAATATCCACATCACCCAATCCATGATAATAAGGCAGGTTACATAGTTCATATTTCATGCAGTGAACTGATTCAGTAATTATTACACAACACCTTCTAGATACTTCATGTAGCTATTGGCATTATGGCTCAAGTGTTTTCCTTGATGGAAACTCATACAGATGACAAATCATAGTGCTACATATCAGTAGCAAAGGTTGATGATCAGCCTACAAAGAATGAAGAAAATAAGAAGTTCGCAGGTGCGCCGATCAAAAGATGCGGTCATCGGCAGGGTCCGTAGGCACATCGTTTAGAAGATGCGGACATGTTTGTAGGTTCATGGTTCAAAAGGTGTGGACCCCAGTTCACACACTTTCATGCTGAGAAAAGTGCACGCACGTGGGAAATCTTATGGTTGGTCCATGGTTTGGTCCGTGGTTTTGCATCTAAAGGTTTGAACCCCGGTTTTGGATCCCTAGTATTGGATCTCTATGGTTTTGGTCCATGGTTTGAGAAAGGCCTAGGCTATAAAAGGGGGAATGAGATTATTTGGAGGAGGCTCTCATGTGTTGAATATCTTAAGGAGAGCAAGATCTGAAATTCTAGTGATCGGTTGCTGAGTGATAGCTGGATCTGAATCAAGGAGAAACCTGAGCTTTATAAGGTGGGTCTACTGATGGGTCGAGATCTCCTTGGCGCATGATCACATCTGTAGATCCGATAGTCTGGGGTATGAGTAAAGTCTGAAAAATGATCTATACGTGCAGGACTGTGGGTGCGACATGACTGCAGGTGTGGAGGACCGCAGTCCAGACACAGCTCAGGTGCGGAGGTGCGTAGGCAATTCACAGTAGCAGGTGCGGAGGTGCGTAGGTGATTCTCAGCAGTAGATGCGGAGGTGCACAGGAAAGACACAGCAGCAGGTGTGGTGATCCATAGTTCAGACATAGAGAAAGTGCGGATACCCGCATGCTTCTTATTGGTCAGGTTGCAGACTTCTCAGAAAATATGTTTTAGCTGATTTTACTGTTGTATTCATGGTTCTGAATTAATGTCTGGTTACTGTTATTGTTTTCTGATAACAACATTTTGAGAAGTGATTGATTGATTGATTATGTTTAGCTTCAGTATTGATGGATTAGATCTATAATGGATTAGGTTCATAATGACTTGTCTTTATGAGATCTGATGGACTAGATCTGATTGCTAACACTCATATTATCCTTGTATATGTAATGATCTGGTGATTGGGTGATTCCGAAGATTGATTGACTATGTGATTCAATGATATTGATGGGTCCAGTATGAAAATTGGATGAAATGTGGCCTTTCACATTATGTGTTGTGTTTCAGGAGTATCCAGTCTGAAAATGTATAAAACGTGGTACCCAGAGGAGAGAAGATTGTAGGCTGGCACCTACGTACTAGTATCTTAGTGAGTACAAAAGCAAAGGGGGTGGTAGCTCCCTTCTAGTAGCAGATGGAAAACTTTGGAGCATGTTAGCAGGTTTCAGCTTGCGTACTAGTAAATGGATCAGCTAGTACAAGAGCTAAGGGGGTTGTAGCTTCCTCCTAGGAGAGTCTGGAAAACAAGAGAGGGTTGTAGCTCTCGGCAGGTTGAAGCCTGCGTACTAGTATAAGACTGCACCAGTGCAAAATCATTGTAAAAGAAGTTTCTAATTGAAAAAAGATAGAGACATATTGCAGCTGGTGGTTTTCTTCCACATTGGGTTTCCACCTTACATCATGGTGTTCATTTTACTGCATCTATTTACTGCTCATATGGTTAATGAAGTTGTGTTGCACTAACTAAAGATCGTCATTTAATGGACTAATTGAATCATAAGCACTCTGGTTATTCATGGTTTATGAATCTGAATATGGAAATGAAAAAGTTATATTGATTTGATAATACATTAAGTCGTTCTTGCGGACAATACCGACCTCCATAGTATCTAATGATATCTAGCGACAAGCAAACCAAACAAATTCTATCTTTATCTAAATATGCAATTTATAAATAAAGGAAAACAAGTTTTTTAGGCCGAACTTGAGTCCAATGCAAGTTTGTGAAAGCCTCGCTCTGTTGATCCAAATGAGCTCCTTTGTAAAGAATCTGCAAACACAAACAAGCACACAAATTAAATAGCACCTGAAAAGCCAATATAATAAAGCATATTTATCATGATGATCGAGGAATTAATGAAACAAATCACATAAGACAATTTATTGAGAAAAATGAATCTGATTGTATTAACTTTAATCAAAGAAGAACTTTACAACCTTGGTGCCTTGATGTTGTACAAGCTCCTCCCAGGGTCCAGCAAGAAGTCTCCTCTACTTCGACAAGTTTCACTCTCTTCCCAATGAAGCCAAAAGGTATGTAATCTCTCCTCTCAAGCTTAACTAGGAAGTCTCAATTCCAACAGCATTTACCCTAAAAAATGTTCAGCTTCTAACCTCCCTAGAAACCAGCCTAATGCCTTAATTTGTAGTGCAATGGAGGGAAGTTATTAGGTCCTCCTTCAAAGGGATAAAGCCCTCCTTCAAAGGAATAAGCTCCTCTCATCAAGGGATTAGCTCGTTTAGTTTTCGGATGCATGAACCACCTAGGAGCGAACCATCCACGTCAATATTCCTTCTAGAATCATCCAAAATTAACCACAAGTGAGTTTTTAAGAATAAACTTGTGCCTTTTTTACTTTCATAGGGGTCCGCACCCACTCATTTAGAGACAGAACGGGCAGGTCCGCAGGTAACATGAACAAGGGGTGCGGGACCGCAGGTAACAGTAAGAGAAAGTGTGGAACCAGAACTTTATTGATTTTTAAGGATTTTGTCTCATTTTCAAAGTTTGACATGATGAGTTGAGGTTTGAGACTTGCTAAGGAGGACAGTATGAATGATGATAGACCCATACTAACTGCAAGTAGTCATGGTGACAATCTTTTGTGTAACAAATTGCCCCCTAAAGTGTGAAGTCTGTAGTAGATGAGGATTTCATTTATCATCTAAGAAGAGTGAAGTACTTTATCATTTCGAGGATCATCTTGTGGAGAGCCCGGTTGGAACCTGTAAAAACATTCAATACAAAATATATATATGAGATCATATCGTCCCTGAGGTAGGCATTCCCATACTCAGATCAAAACATACTAGAAAACTAACTACTGCTTTGATATAGGAATGATCTTGTAATACATCACAAGTATAGACACATGTAGACACAGTATGAACGTAGCCATCTGTTTATGAATAGTCCACTATATAATGAATACAAAATTCCTCGCAGCCTGGATGGTGGAAACTAGATCCAGGGCCTTGATTTCTACTTCCCGAAATATTACGATTCTAACCATGTGAATGAATGTGTCGAAGTCGAACATGGTAGAAACCACTTGATTACCAGTCAATGATGTAAATTGTTAACAAGTGTGAGAGAAACCACCAGTAATGTTAATGGATCTCAAAGTACTCAGTACAATCCATGAGATGCGAATAGATGTGTTGATGTCGAACATGTCACGGAATCCTTTGATTGAAGGTCAATGATGCAACCTATCGTCGAAGGTGAGAAACCTGCCATTGAGGCATGCAGATCCCAAGGTACTGACAAATTCTAGATCATCTTTCTAGATAATGAGCTGAAGTCGATATAAAGCGATCCATCATAGGAAAGCCCACAACACGAAATCATAGATCAAGTTTTAAGAAATATAGTTGCAAGGACTAACTCAGGGATGGTCAAGATGGATGCAGATATTTTGCAGATGAATGGTTTATTTGCACTAACCTCTTGAACACATAACGACACAGTAGATGGTTTGGTGACAATTGACCCAAAGTTAATACCCAGAAACCGGCTGAAGATTTTCAATATGGCTTGATCAACTGTTAGGCAAAGGATTTCCCAACCCAGGTGAATAAAAAGTGTCATGTTCAAAAGTGGTTACAAAGTATGACAAGCACGCGCATTTTTCTCTCTTTTCCCCCACCGTTTCTGGCAAGTACCTCTTTATTTTTAACAAGCTTGAGGAGGATAACATTTGCTTGATTATATGCTCATCCTTCGGATGAGTCCCACTTAGTTTAAATTCGAACCCTAAGAAGGAGTGATCCGTTCCTATTTGTAATTGAACAGGTCCTTTACTGTTAAATTTTAACGAGTCCAGTATAGGAGAAACTCGACATTTTTCAATTTTAGAGAGTCTGAAAAAACTTAATAAAACTCCATGGTTGTCCTTTTTCGTAAATTTGGGTCTCCCAAACCCGAAAAAGTATAAAATAATACTTGAGAGAACCGCTTGATCATTACGACCAAGTAGTACTTTTCATAATAAGTGTCCCTGATCCAAAAAAGTAAAAAATTGATCAATGACATGTCATTTTATGACCAATATCGAATTTGAAACGACAAAAATTCAGCAATCGTTTCACGTTTTTACGGTCAGAAAAGGGTTGTAAGTGGACCGTCTTTTTAGTTCTGTTTTAACGAGCTTAAAAAGAAAAACTCAACAATATTTTCATATTTTAGGAGTCAGAAAAGAGCTTAAAGGTGACTCTAATGTTTTTTGTCAAAAATGATCAATTTTACCTAAAAACTCCGTTATCCTGCTCAAAAACACAAACACTACTCATACCTGTTTAAAATGGGTAAAAATGCTTCAAAAGTTACCTCTTTAAAGTGAAAAATAAACAAATTAGAAACTCATTTAATCAAAAAAACTTATAAAAAGGGCTTTTGTAAATTCATTTTTACCGTTTGACTTCAGAGTGAGAAAAGATATCTTTTGGTCAGAAACTTCCTGTGAAGATTGCGGAAAATCCGTCCGTTGGTATCGAACGTCGTTTCCTCCAGGTAATCCACATCATCATACTCTTTCATTTCATCCGTTTAAAAAAAAATTTTAGGGCTTTATTTTGTTTTTAGGAAATTTTTTAGGTTAAAACCCATGCACGCGGGTCTGCAGGCATAGCACAAGAAACTTGCGGACCTCGACTTTTTCGTAAAAGGAAAAAAGTCAGGGGTCCACACCTACCGTGAAGGCAGAGTGCGGACCCACGCACCATCTCTAACAGCGAGGGTGTGGTCCCCGCAACAAAGGCTTTTAAACCTAAATTTTTCAAATTTCACTGAAAATTCTTGATTTTAGATGTTCTAATCCGCCTTTTTACTGAATGTAGGGTGTACATCATGCTTGATTGGCGGGAACGGGAGCACGAGGATGTAGATATCGCCGCGATTAATCATCAACCTTCGATTGATACATTGAAGGCATGCGGTTTATACAAATTATGGGCCATACCTGGCATGAGGGCCTAGGTGGACTTTTTGTAGTGGCTGGTAGACAGGTGGAACATACAGGACCAGCGTTTCTTCATTGGTGGCCACTAGCTTGAAATGGAGCTGGAAGACATTTACCTTTTGACTGGTTTTCCTAAGAGACGTGAACACTTGACTCTATTCGAGACTAGGCCAGGTGGCCAGTTTGTCGATAGCCTCTAGCTAGAGTTTTGCAACAACCAAACTAGAGACAAAGGGATAGATATTAAAACCATCTCCCTTCCTGAACTCAAAGTTATTACATTTACTGTTACTAGGCTCTATATAAGCGCAACACTACATATAGCCACTGGATCCCAAATGCGGATGGCAGTAGACTATAGCAAAGAACGGAAAACTGAAGACCTTTGGATATGGTGCTTTAGTTGTGAGCTTTGGTCTGGAGAGGGTCCCAATGTTGGTCCCACAGCATCTTACTGTTGGAGCTGGACTTCCCCGAGAGCCCAAACTGATGCATTGGGTTGCATTTATGGCCCGTCGTCCTAAGGAGGGAACAAAAGTCGTTCAATTTACTCCTGAGTATTTTCATTGGTTGGAGAGCCAAGTTTTTGCTATTCAGGACTTTCCTTATGCTAGGGTAGATTATCGTGGTGACCCAGGCATGGCTCTTCCACCAGGAGAGTAATGGGATGACTCAGGTAAAATTATTTTCAACATTTTCTAATTAAAATTTTTTTTTGTTTTTATTTCGTCCCCAAAATTGATAGTAAAAAGTTTCAAATGCAGATGTAGGTCACAACAACCAGCTACTCTCTGGCCCTATGAGATGAAACAACCAACTGCAGCAGCACCAACCCCACAGGACGAATCTACAGAGACCTTGGCCGAATGGAGAGTCATCTAGAGCGTTTGACATCAGACATTCCAGAGACCACCATAGATGACATTCCTCTTAGGCTACAGTGCTATGTGATTGGCGTCCCAGGACCTTTCAGGAGGTTCCTTTGTAGGGTGGCCCATACAGTAGTTCCTTATCATGATCATCACCAGTCATAGGATGATCACCTGTTGTAGACTCATATGACATTTTTTGCTTTTTGTACTATCGTTTTTTCCGATCATAAGGTGTTTTTCAACCTATGATCGAAGATGATGTATATTTGACACACTTTTGTGCTATACTATATCACTATTACCAGCTTATCTTGTAAAACATATTATGGAATGTTTTTGAATATACTTGTATGATTATTGCAAATGTCTACTTAACATTCGAGAAGAAATTGCATCTGCTAATGTATTTAAATATTTTGGAATATGCCGATATTCAATATAGTCAAATTCACGTTCCAAGAGACAAAATTTCAAAAATAATCTCAATAACACTGGATTTGTAATGGCATATACTCTATTAAGTTGTAATACAACGAGTTCAAAATCTAACCTCACAATCAAACTCTGAATCCCAAATGAGATGGACTCAGATAATAACTCAATCACTTCACTATACTTTGGAATGTTGTTCGTTGTTTGACCGAGGCTTACCCCATGCATAGATACCAACTTGTTAGAGGGCGAATACATAACCCAAGCTGCGGAAGAAATGTTCCGTGTATTACGACAAGCACCATCATCAAACCCAATGTATGTTTTGAGAGACGTCGACATCTGCAATATCAAGAGTAAAATCAAGATAAGCAGGAATAATGACAAAAAACACTCTCTAAGCTAAGTACACTTTTTAATCTAAAACACACCAGCAAGAAAGAAAACTAACCTAACTAAAAATCTCCACACCCAGATTTTAAGCATAATATCTCTTCAGGTAAAGACCATTTCTGGGTTTACCTAAAGAGACCTCGTCAAAGTCTACCAATTCATAGGCCCCTTTTTCCAGCTTTCGCTTAACAACATAAGGACCATGACACATGGGTACGAATTTTCTAGAGCCTAATTTATCATTTGCTTGATCATACAATAAGACTAGGTCTCCTTATGAAAAATTACGAGGGGTAACATTTCGATCATACTGAGCTTTAATACATTTGGCGTGAGTTTCGATTGCTAATGCAGCATCACGTCGATTCTCATCTAGCTGAGCCAAGTATAACAAACCTTTTTCCTCTTCGGAAGTGGCCGGATGTAATTCGATGGCCATTTGCAAAGACGGGATTTCGCATTCAATGGGTAACACAGCTTCCAGACCATAAACTAGTTGGAAAGGAGTGAAACCGGTTGACGTTTTTACTGAGGTTCGATACACCCAAAGTGCTGAAAATAGAATGTTATGCCAATTCGACCTATGAATCCCAATGATTCGTCGGATCATGATGACTAGAACTTTGTTGATGGCTTCAACCAGACCATTAGCCTGTGGATAATATGGAGTTGAACTATCGTGACGCAAGCCAAGTTGGTCTGTAAGTTTAGTCATCATAATATTTCGAAAATGACGCCCATGATCAGTGATAATCACTTGTGGAACACCAAACCTAGCAATTATATGATTGAACACGAAAATCGCAGCAGTTTTGCCGTCTGCCTCAAATGTAGGCATCGCCTCGGCCCACTTGGTAAAATAATCTACCGCAAGGATGATATATGCATGCCCCCTGGTCGAGTGAGTGTTACATGTAATAAAATAGATACCCCATTTTGCAAAAGGACCGATGGCAATTATAGGGTGGAGAGGAGCAGGTGGAGCGCGCATCTGTCGATAAAAAATTTGGCAGTTGTGGCATTTTCGGACCACGTTAATACAATATTTAAACAAAGACGGACAGAAATAGCCAGCGCGCAATATATTTTGGGCTGTGGAAAACCCAGACATATGACCACCACACACTCCAGAGTGACAGTAATTTAAAACCCTTTCAACTTCCTCATGAGTTAAAAAACGTCGTAAAATAGAGTCTGCCCCACGACGATAAAGTGTATCTCTAATAATTTTGAATTGTTGGGACTGGAATCGTATTTTTTGACGTTCTGATCTTGAAATTTCTGGCTGAAAGGATTGGATTTGGAGATATACTATGATATCTCCATACCATGGATCTAAAGTGTTGATTAGAAACAAAGATTTGTCTATAATAGGCTCCTCCGACACAGTTTCCATATCAGCACGCGGGAAGTCACACATCAACTCCACAAAAACTAAAGATTTCTTTGACTTAGACTTTTCAAATTCTAAGTCAAACTCCTACAGGATCACAATCCATTTGGAGTACTTGCCCCCTAGCAATTGTTTGGTAAAAATATAGATCATAGGGTTGCAATTGGAAATTACTGTAGTTTTGTGTAGTAAAATGTAATGACGAAAACGTTGGACAACTTGAACAACTGCCAATGCCAATTTCTCCACATGTGAATATTTTAGCTCAGTTGGATTTAAAGTGTGACTAAGGTAATATATCACATGTCCACTACCGAATTAATCTTCCTAAACTAACACCATTCCAATGGTGGAATGCGAGGCGGCGAGATATAAGAATTAGTCCTGGTTGTAGTTGGGAGGATGTAGTAACGGTGCATGGGTCAACGCTTGTTTTAGTGCATCAAAAGATTTGTTAGCTATCTCATCCCAAAAGAATGGAGTATTCTGTTTCAACAGCCAGGTAAAACGCTCTGTGATCTCGGCGTAGTTAGGAATGAATCGACGTAAAAAGTTTGCTTTCCCTTGCAAACTTTGGAGTTGGCGAAGACTCGAAGGAGGAGGCAATTTGACAATAGCTTCAACCTTCGAGGGATCAACGTGAATGTCGGATTTCGAAACAACAAACCCCAGTAATCGACCCGTTTCTATACAGAAAACACACTTGTGTGGATTCAACCTAATTCGATAATGCCTACACCTCATAAAAATTGCTCGTAAATGGATGAGATGATCAGCTCGATGTAATGAATGAGCAGGTAAATCATCGAGATAGGTTTGCACAATGTGCTTGATATCATGAAACGCGTAAGACATGGCTCTTTGAAAAGTTTCCCTGGCGTTCTTGAGCCCAAAAGGTAATTTTCAATAAGCAAATGTCCCCCATGGAAAAATGAAAGTTGTTTTTGGTTTATCAGCAGGTAGAATATTTATTTGATTGTATCTGGAAAAACCATCCATGAAGGAGAATATTTCACTGCCGGCACAATCATCAATGATTTGATTGATATAGGGAGTTGGGTAATTGTCTTTTGGACATGCTCGATTAATATCCCTATAATCGATACATATTCTTATTGTTCCTTGCTTTTTGTTAACGGGAACAATGTTCGATATCCAATCCGTTAACGAAATTGGATAAATGAAATCTGCTTTAAGTAATTTTTCAACTTCTGCTTTAATGGCAGCAGTTTTTCGTGGGTGGATCTGACGCAAATGTTGCCGGACGGGTTTAGCATCTGTGTAAGTTTTGATTTCATGAACAACAATTTCTGGGTCAGTTCCTATCATTTCCTCATATGACCAGGCAAACATGTCACGAAATTCCTGAAATATGACCTTATATGTTTGAATTTCATTTTCCGTGCAAGAGGCACCTATATGAATGTTTTCAACAATTCCAGGCTTAACCAAAATGTCAATAGGAATAGTTTGAGAAATATTTCCCAAATTTAACTCAGAATCAGGATTTTTCATTGGATTCTGAGGTTCCTTGACATATTCAGTCGTAAAAATAGATGAAAAATCATTTTCAAAGCGATCAATCTCAGGTAAAAATGAATATCTATGATGAAGATCTTCCCATGGTAAATCATCAACACACAGGATTTCACAAATTTTCTCATTAGTGTGAACAAGTTCGGAAAACATTGTCGAATCTGAGTTTGATGTTGAAAGTGATTCTTCATGGACCACATTCATTAAGTTAATTTCGGTTGAAGAAGGGTCAATAAACGACTGCACGACCTGATACACAATTTCATATGGACTCAAAGGCATAACATCACCAAATGAATCTATCTCAGATTCAGAAGGTACGGTCCAAGGATCATCATAAACAATAGTGTCTGACAAAATCATATGAATGGTTGCAGTAGAAGACGATGCGTTGATAGGAGGAAAAGGAAAAGTTCCTAGTAAACCAAAATCTTTAACTAGTCCTACTCCAACATCCTTATATGGGATAGTTGTTTTGCTGACATGCTGAACACTTTAAGAAGAGGCTGGGTCGGATGAAAAGTAAGTTGGCTGGTCTATAGTTATGATCTTTCCATTATGAGGGAGCTTCATAAGCTGAAAGACCGATGAAACAAAAGTTGTAATAGCATAAGACCAACTACGACACAAGAGAAGGTTGTAATCTAGAGGGGCATCAACCACCTCCACATCTAGATTATCAATTTTGCCTTCAACCCCTATAGGTAAATCCTGTAGAATGCCAAAAGGATGGAACCCACGGCCATCAAAGGCCTTTAGAATCGTCTGGGATTTATTAAGTGTAGGAGAACCAAGGGATCTCCAACACTGGATCGACATAATACACGTTGAGGCTCCCTCATCAATCACAGTCCTATAGCAAGGTCTGTTTTTTACAAACACTGGAATCTGGAAAGCCATTTGATGGCGTAAGTGAGGTGTACTATTTTCTAGATCGAAAATTATAAGGTTCGAGCCCTGAATTTCAACAGCTCCTATAGCCGACAATAGCAATTTACACTGTGCTGGACATGATTGCAGCACCTCCAAAGCCGACATTGCTGAAGGTGAAATAGCCAAATCTTCAACAATGATATAGTTCTGGACCGCTCTCACATGTGGATTGAAAACTGACTTTCGAAGTATACCCTTGGCGGGCGGTTTGATCACTAAGTCTGGGTTAGGTTTCTCGATCTGTAGTGGATCGGAACCGGGAGTTGAAGTTGATGGGTTCGAATTAGAAGATTCTGCTTCCTTACCACCAACAGGACTTTTACTTCCATAATCTTGCGATCGAGTCGCAATCCTAACATGGGACATCATCATTATGGGTTCCTTGGAGGCATTTGAGGAAGAACCTATCATCTTACTATCTTGACTAGGAAAAGGATCCTTCAAAACAACAGGCGTTTGGGAACCTTTGACGATTTTTGCAACCTCAGCGCGATGAGGGCAGTCTCTTGTAAAATGCTCTTTGTCACAAATGAGACAAGGATAACGAGGTTTTTGTTTCTCATCAGTAGATTCTGTTTTTTCTGGTTTCTCTTTCGAATTTTTATCTGTTTTATTTTTCTTCTTCCCTTTCTTTTTACCACTGGATTTTGATTTGGCTGTAGATGACTCTACAACATGAATATCGGCAGAAATTTCCACAGAAGAATCTCCTGTCGGGGAATCTGGTAAAGTTATGATAGGAGAAGAATTCTTGGAAGATTTCTTCTTACTTTTGGTATTAATCGTACCAATCATACCATCAGCGGCATGAGACCCTGAAGGAGCTGCAGATATTTGATTTTGTTTAGGAAGGTCGGGGATTTTCTCATGTAACGTACCTGACTGCGTATAAACTAAGTCAAGGTACTGAGCTTGAGCAATTACTTGCTCTTCAGTAACGACTCCTGCCTTAGCTACATCCTTAGTGATTTTCGGTAATAAAGATTTGACAAACCATTCTGCTAAGATTTGATTCAGGATAAGAACTTTCACTAAACGTCGTCGACATCTCCATTCATGAATGTGATCTGAAATGTAAGTGGACGTTGACTGTTTTAATGAAGTTAATAATTCCGTGCCATTGTCATATCTGACTGGCAACTGAAAATGAGTTAAAAACGAAGTAGCTAACTTACTAAAGTTATAAAAAGTGGCTCGCGGTAACTCAATGTACCACTTGGCCGCAAGACCAATTAGAGTGGATTGGAAAAGCCTTAAACGGATTGAATCATCTGAAGTGGAGTTAGACGCACACCAGAGGTGATAAGTCATCACATGGTTTGACGGGTCCTCTCCTGATTTGCCTTCAAACTTAGGAATATCACTAGGCAACTTATTTGGCATTGGAGGCCAAAACGGGAGATAGTTAATTGGATCGTTCGTAAAGGAGACAAGTCAGGCAAGTCCAAAGTTGCAATGAACGGTAACTGATGATTAGGGTCCCTGAAACCCTAGGTCATGAGACTAGCCCCAGGATGAGGATATCCAGGATAACTAGGAATTGGAATTGCATTTGGGATATTATATTCTCCCGGAAAACCAGGATTAACCGAACCATACTGGGGTTGTTGAGGTTGTTGATATGTATATCTAGGGTACGGTTGATACTGATAGACTGGCTACTACACAGTAGGACCGAATTGGTATTGTCCCTAGTACGGTTGATAAGTAAATTGAGGTTGAATTGTGACAACCATACTTGGACTAGGTTGTCCTACAGGAATTTGAACCGAAGTCTGAATTGTGGATCCAGACTGAGGTAAAGATGCTTGAGGAGTTGATATAGGAATAGTAGAAACCGGAGCTGTTGATACTCCAGAAGTAGGTGGGGTATATTGAACAGATGTTGCAGCAGTCGTTTGAGGTGGAGTACGAGGCGTACTAGGCCCAGGTTGAGAAACTACAGAAGGTGAAGAAGTTTGAATAGTAGACTGGACAGGTTGCTGGGTTGTCCAGATTGAGATGACAACTGCACATTCGGTTGCAAGATTTGTTGTGTTTGAGATGGATCCCACACTAAGTTCATTCCGAGGTATGGACCCATAGCAGGTTGAGAATATTGAGGACCATAACCGGGTTGAGGGTAGGGTTGATAATTCAAAGGTACATTTCCAGCTCCTTGGACAAATGATTGACTAGAAGGTGGTTGGAAAGCTTGGGTTGGGTACTGATCTTGAGGTTGATAACCTTGAGGCACGTACTGCTACTGGGGTTGACCTTGAGGTACATATTGATACTGGGATTGACCTTGAGGTACATACTGAGTCTGGGGTTGACCTTGGGGAATGTACTATCCCGTAGGTATGTACTGTCCTTGAGGTTTCCCCCCAGGCGATAATTGGGTACCTTGAGGTTGCCCCCCAGGCGATAATTGAGGACCTTGAGGTTGCCCCCAGGCGATAACTGGCCACCTTGAGGTTGCGGATTAGGAATAATACCTGATATCATAAGAATATCTTCTACACTCAACGGCTTTGTTCTGTTATTACCAGTTAATAACCCTTGTTCAATAGGTTTAGGAGATGCTCCCGAAAAAGTACCAGTAAGTGACTAATACCTAGAGGGAACAGAAGGACCGTCGTATAAAAAGGTTTCTGGAGATTGAGGAAACATGGACGACTGTCTTGACATATTTAACGGAAGATAATAACCCCTAGGTGTTGGGTGAAAAGGAATGTGAGGTGGTGAAAAACTTAGTCTCGGGTTTTCCAAAAAATTGGTCAATGAAAGATACCAAGCGTCCCTCCTAGGTGGACTGGAAAAGATCGATTCATGCTCCCTAAGTTCTATAGCTGGTTGATTTTCAGGGATAGGGATACCTTCTTCTGGAGTAACAAGTTCTTCAATAGCTATAAGTCCAGAAGGAAGATTTTGGGTAATTACTCTTTCTACCCTGGGTGAACCAGGACTACTGGAAGTTGGAGAGGCAGATCCTGATGTTGGACTAGCAGCAGGTTCAGTATCAGGTTCAGATATTTCAGATTCCTCAGCTAAATCACTAGTAGATGAAAAATTACCAGTAACTTCGGAAAATGAAATAGATTGTGGATTATAATCTGCTACTAGAGCTTGATAATCAGGATGTACAACCAATGAAGACTCTCCTTCTTCAGGTGACCCAACTCTACTGTCACTAGGAGTTACAAGGGCTCGTAGCCCTTCAAGCTGGCTCGGTGAAAACTTAGGAGGTTGGCCCTGAAGTCTACGGGACTTCCTCGGTAATTCATCCACGATTAAATATTTTAACTACTTCACACGTAAACAAAGAAAAATCTCAATGAAAACCATCTAAAGCCTCTAAAGAACCAAACAAATTTGAATCACATGCCTAAATAATCTAGGAGGTCAAACCCCACAGAAACAGTAACTTTCCGTACCGAAAACACTAGTTGGTGATGAAATCCAACGTCGCAGAATTCAATACAGAAATGGCGGTTGGAACAGTTACCCTAACAACCTGCTTAATGAATAGACTGGCACAAGTTTCTCCACTAAACCGTCTCGAGTGAAGAGAACCCCCTAGAAAATCCAAGTGAGTCTAGTTGATGTCTGCTCTAGGTACAGTGGGATCTTCCCTCCACCGTCACCTTAGGAAAGAATCCTATAGAATATGGTCACTATGGTTACCAACGGAAACAAATATACCTGGGGGAACAGTCTACGATCCGATAAGTACGCAAGGGCAAAGTAACAAGCTCAATCCCCTTGAAGGCTCCTTGACATAATCCAAGGTTTACCAACAAGTGACCCCAGGCTCCTCGACAATGGTTAATCCGAGGTTTACCATTTTTAATACGTGAATATATTCTATCATTCCCAATGAGGAAGGATTGATTCCCACACTGGTTCAGATATGATCTCGTGCTTCTCCTTTAAGAGGAGCTTTCCCAGAGCATAGATGTAACAATCAGAATTTATCTCCTACCGCAAGATATAGCTACTTGTTTGTTTTTCTATCTTGGAGAGTTAATTACTCCCTACTCTAAGATACTAGCCTAAGCTATGTTGGTGATAAAGAGCCCTAGAAATAAAAAGATGACTAGATAGATTTTACTTTAAGCGTTATTTTTATTGGTTCTTTCTTAAGTCAAAAGGTGCGGAGATGAAACTTATGGTGTGAAGACTCGACTCCAAATCACTAAAAAAATGCACTTAAGATGAAAAATAATATTTTCCCTTCGATGAATTTCTAGCTAGGAAAGAGTTGAGAATGCAAATACTTGTAAAAACAAATCTTTCCTTAACAATCAAATCTAAAGAAGAGCTTTTTCTCTTTTCCAATACACTCAAAAACGAGACAACTAGTTATGTTCACGAAAATTTCTCTTTTCTTTCAAACACTCAAATACTACAAAACAAACTTTTTCAAAAGCGATTTTTATATTTTTATAAAACGCTCAAAACTATGGAAAAATCTAATCTTGAGATCTATAAATTCTAAAAAACTATTTGAAGTAAAAGCTTACAAGATTTATTTTCAAGGATGTTTTACTTATTTATAAGCAAACTAAGGACCAATTTGTCCAAAATCACAAATCAGTAAAAAAAAACCAATTTTTGTTTTCTTTTCTAAAATGAAATCCAAAACTTTCAACACAAGTCCTTTCGAAGTTTCACAAAGAGAAAAATAAGATGGATTCCTCAACAAAGGCAGATTTTACAAAACGGTCAGACTCATAAGAAGGCCAGCAAAACCAAGGTGATCTGAGGTTTCTAAGGCTTCTAAGCTCTGAGTTACTACAAGACCAAAATGAAAATCAAGCCTGGCAACCAAAACTTCTAGGAATTTCACCTAAAACCCTAATGCCAATGGAATTAACCTAAGAAAATTTCCTGACAAGTCACGTGCAGATCTAGACAAAGGCTAAAAACACATTAACAAATCCTAAGCTGACTGAAAGAGAAAATATTAAGTTTTTAAAAATTTTGATACGGTCTGCAGGCCCCGGGTTCACCTAGGTGCAGTACTACTCTGTGTGTAAACAAAAAGTGTGTGTATGTCCGCACTGTGTTACAAGTAGAGGGTGCGGTCCTCTCCCAAAAGTATGAAAAACAAAAAAAATAATTCAAGATCTATTAAACCTACCCAATCCCACACACATCAAGCCAAAAATAGAAAGAAAGACTCAGTTTCTCAAGTCAAAGTAAAAGCAAACGAAAAATCAAAAATTCAAGTCCCCAGTGGAGTCGCCGTTTTGTCGACTGGATAAGTCGTTCTTGTGGAAAAGACCAACCTCCCTAGTATATAATGATATCTAGCGACAGGAAAAGAAAACAAATTCTATCTTTCTCTAAATATGCAATTTATAGATAAAGGCAAACAAGTGTTTTAGGCCTACATTGGGTCCAGTGCAAGCTTGTAGAAGCCACACTCCATTGATCCAAATGAGCTTCCTTGTAAAGAATCTGCAAACACAAACAAGCACACACATTAAATAGCACCAGAAAAGCCAATATAATAAAGCATATTTATCATGATGATCAAGGAATTCATGAAACGAATCACATAAGACAATTTGTTGAGAAAAATGAATCTGATTGTATTAACTTTAATCAAAGAAGAACTTTACAACCTTAGTGCCTTGATGTTGTACAAGCTCCTCCCAGGATCTAGCAAGAATCGCCTTTGCTTTGACAAGTTTCAATCTCTTCCCAATGAAGCCAAAAAGGTATGTAATCTCTCCTCTCAAGCTTAACTAGGAAGTCTCAATTCCAACAGCATTTACCCTCAAAAATTTTCATCTTCTAACCTCCCTAGCAACTAGCCCAATGCCTTAATTTATAGTGCAATGGAGGGAAGTTACTAGGTCCTCCTTCAAAGGGATAAAGCACTCCTTCAAAGGGATAAGCTCCTCTCATTAAGGGATTAGCTCCTTTAGTTTTGGGATGCATGAACCACCTAGGAGCGAACCATCCACGTCAAGATTCCTTCTAGAATCATCCAGAATTAACCACAAGTGAGTTTTTAAGAATAAATTTGCGCCTTTTTGACTTTCACAGGGGTCCGCACCCACTCCTTTAGAGACAGAGTGGGCAGGTCCGCAAGTAACATGAACAAGGGGTGCGGGACCACAGGCAACAGTAAGAGAAAGTGCAGAACTAGAGCTTTATTGATTTTTAAGGACTTTCTTTCATTTTCAAAGCTTGACATGAAGAGCTGAGGTTTGAGACTTCCTAAGGAGGACAGTGTGAATGATGATAGACACATACTGACTGCAAATAGTCATGGTGACAATATTTTGTGTAACAAATTTCCCCCTAAAGTGCGAAGTCTGTACTAGATGAGGATTTCATTTATCATCTAATAAGAGTGAAGTACTTTATCATTTTGAGGATCATATTGTGGAGAGCCCAATTGGAACCTGTAAAAACATTCAACACAGAATATATATATGAGATCATATCATCGTTGAGGTAGAAATTTGCATACTCGGATCAAAACTGACTAGAAAACTAACTACTGCTTTGATATAGGAATGATCTTGTAATACATCACAAGTATAGACACATGTAGACACAGTATGGATGAAGCCATCTATTTATGAATAGTCCACTGTATAATGAATACAAAATTCCTCGCAACCCGGATGGTGGAAACTACATCTAGGGTCTTGATTTCTACTTCCCGAAATAGTATGATTCTATCCATGTGAATGAATGTGTCAAAGTCAAACATGGTAGAAACCACTCGATTACTAGTCAATGATGTAAAATGTCAACAAGTGTGAGAGAAACCACCAGTAATGTCAATGGCTCTCAAAGTACTTAGTACAATCCATGAAATGTGAATAGATGTGTTGATGTCGAACATGTCAAGGAATCCTTTGATCGAAGGTCAATGATGCAACCTATCGTTGAAGGCGAGAAACCTGCCGTTGAGGCATGTAGATGCCAAGGTACTGACGATTTCTAGATCATCTTTCTAGATAATGAGCTGAAGTCGATAGAAAGTGATCCGTCGTAGGCAAGCCTACAACACGAAATCGTAGATCAAGTTTGAATAAATTTAGTTGCAAGGACTGACTCAGGGATGGTCAAGATGGATGACAGATATTTTGCAGATGAATGGTTTATTTGCACTAACCTCTTGAACACATAACGACACAACAGATGGTTTGGTGACAATTGACCCAAAGTTAATACCCAGAAACCAGTTGAAGACTTTCAATATGGTTTGATAAACTGTTAGGCAAAGGATTTCCCAACCCAGGTGAATAAAAAGTGTCTTGTTCAAGAGTGGTTACAAAGTATGACAAACATTCTCATTTTTCTCTCTTTTCACCCACCATTTCTGGTAAGTACCACTTTATTTTTAACAAGCTTGAGGAGGATAACATTTGCTTGATTATAAGCTCATCCTTTGGATGACTCCAACTTAGTTTAAATTTGAACCCTAAGGAGTGGTCCATTCCTGTTTGTAATTGAACAGGTCATTTACTGTTAAATTTTAACCAGTCCAGTATAGGAGAAAATCGACATTTTCCAATTTTAGAGAGTCTAAAAAAACTTAAGAAGACTCCATGGTTGTCCTTTTTCGTAAATTTGTGTCTCCCAAGCTCGAAAATGTATAAAATAATACTTGAGAGAACCGCTTGATCATTACGACCAAGGAGTACTTTTCATAATTAGTTCCCCTGATCCGGAAAAGTAAAAAAGTGATCAATGACACGTTGTTTTATAACCAATATCGAATTTGAAACAACAAAAATCCGGCAATCTTTTATTTTTTTTTACGGTTAGAAAAGAGTTGTAAGTGGACCGTCTTTTTAGTTCCGTTTTAACGAGCTTAAAAATAAAAACTATGCAATATTTTCATATTTTAGGAGTCAAAAAAGAGCTTGAAGGTGACTCTAACGTTTTTTGTAAAAAATGATCAATTTTGCCTGAAAAATCCATTATCCTGCACAAAAACTCAAATATTACTCATACATGTTTAAAATGGATAAAAATGCTTCAAAAGTTACCTCTTTAAAGTGAAAAATAAACAAATTAAAAATTCATTTATTCAAAAAAGCTTATAAAAAGGGCTTTTTGTAAATTCATTTTTACCGTTTGACTTCAGAGTGAGAAAAGAGAGCTTTTGGTCAGAAACTTCCCGTGAAGGTTGCGGAAAATCCGTCCGTTAGAATCGAACATCGTCTCCTCCAGGTAATCCACATCATCTTACTCTTTCATTTCATCCATTTGAAAATTGTTTTTAGGGCCTTATTTTGTTTTTTAGGAAATTTTTTAGGTTAAAACCTGTGCACGGGGGTCCACAGGCATAGCACAGGAAACCTGCGGACCCCGAATTTTTCGGAAAAGGAAAAAAGTCAGGGTCCGCACCTTCCGTGAAGGTATAGTGCGGACCCACGCACTGTCTCGAACAGCGAGGGTGTGGTCCCCGCAGCAAAGGTTTTTCAACCTAAATTTTTCAAATTTCACCCAAAAATTTTGATTTTATATATTCTAATCCGCCTTTTTATTGAATGTAAGGTATACATCATGCTTGATTGGCGAGAACGGGAGAACGAGAATGTAGATCTTGCCGCGATTAATCATCAACCTTCGATTGATGCATTGAGGGCATGCGATTTATACAAATTCTGGGCCATACCTGGCATGAGGGCCTAGGTGGACATTTTGCAGTGGCTGGTAGACAGGTGGAACATACAAGACCAACGTTTCTTCATTGGTGGCCACCAGCTCGAAATGGAGCCGGAAGACATTTAATTTTTGACTGGTTTGCCTAAGAGAGGTGAACACTTGACTCTATTCGGGACTAGGCCAGGTGGCAGTCTGTCGCTAGCCTCCGGCTAGAGTTTTGCAACGACCAAACTAGAGACAAAGGGATAGATATCAAAACCATATCCCTTCCTGAGCTCAAAGTGATTTCGTTTACTATTACGAGGCTCTATGGAAGCACAGCACTACATATAGCCACTGGATCCCAAATGCAGATGGCAGTAGACTGCTTTCGAGGCACCATCTTCAACTGGTGCGAGGCAGTGTTGGCTAATATAAAAGGCCAATTGACTAGAGCAAAGAACGGACAACTGAAGACCTTTAGATATGGTTCTTTAGTTGTGAGATTTGGTCTAGAGTGGGTCCCAATGTTCGTCCCATAGCATCTTACTGTTGGAGCTGGACTTCCCTGAGAGTCCAAACTGATGCGTTGGGTTGCAGTTATGGCCCGTCATCCTGAGGATGGAATAGAAGTCATTCTATTTACTCCTGAGTATTTTCATTTGTTGGAGAACCAAGTTTTCTCTATTCAGGACTTTCCTTATGCTGGGTTAGATTATCGTGGTGACCCAGACATGACTCTTCCACCAGGAGAGCAATGGGATGACTCAGGTAAAATTATTTTCAACATTTTCTAATTTAACTTTTTTTTTTGTTTTTATCTTGTCCCAAAATTGATAGTAAAAGTTTCAGATGCAGATGTAGGTCCACGGCGACCAGCCACTCTCCGGCCCTATGAGAGGAAACAACTAGCTGCAACAGCACCAGTCCCACAAGACGAATCTACAGAGACCTTGGCCGAATTGGAGAGTCATCTAGAGCGTTTGAAAGCAGACATTCAGGATACCAACATAGATGACATTCCTCTTAGGCTATAGCGCTATGTGATTGGGGTCCCAGGACCTTTCAGAAGGTTCCTTTGTAGGGTGGCCCATACAGTGGTTTCTTATCGTGATCATCGCCAATGATAGGATGATTTCCTGTTGTAGACTCATATGACATTTTCTGCCTTTTTTACTATAATTTTTGTCGATCATAAGGTGTTTTTCAACCTATGATCGAAGACGATGTATATTTGACACACTTCTATGCTATACTATATCACTATTACTGTCTTATCTTGTAAAACATATTATGGAATGTTTTTAAATTTACTTGTATGATTATTGCAAATGTCTACTTAACATTCGAGAAGCCATTGCATCTGCTAATGTATTTAAATATCTTGGAATATGCTGATATTCAATATAGTCAAATTCACGTTCCAAGAGAGGAACTCTCAAAAATAATCTCAATAACACTGGATTTCTAATGGCATATACTCTATTAAGCTGTAATACAACGAGTTCAAAATCTAACCTCACTATCAAAGTCTGAATCCCAAATGAGATAGATTCAGATAATAACTCAATCACTACACTATATTCGGCAATGTTGTTCGTTGTTTGACCGAGGCTTACCCCATGCAGAGATACCAACTCGTCAGAGGGCGAATAGATAACCCAAGCTGCGGAAGAAATGTTCTGTGTATTACGACAAGCACCATCATCAAACCTAATGTATGTTTGGAGCGATGTCGACATCTGAAATATCAAGAGTAAAATCAAGATAAGCAGGAATAATGACAAAAAACACTCTCTAAGCTAAGCACAATTTTTAATGTAAAACACACCAGCTAGAAAGAAAACTAACTTAACTAAAAAATCTCCACACCCAGATTTAAGCATAATATCTCTTCAGGTAAAGACCATTTCTAGGTTTACCTAAAGAGACCCCGTCAAAGTCTACCAATTCATAGGCCCATTTTGCCAGCTTTTTCTTAACAACATAAGGACCATGCCACATGGGTACGAATTTTCTAGCACCTAATTTATCATTTGCTTGATCATACAGTAAGACTAGGTCTCCTTCCGAAAAATTACGAGGGGTAACATTTTGATCATACTGAGCTTTAATACGTTTGGCATGAGTATCGATTGCTAATGCAGCATCACGTCGATTCTCATCTAGCTGAGCCAAGTACAAAAAACGTTTTTCCTCTTCGGATGTGGCTAGAAGTAATTCCTGGCCATTTGCAATGATAGGATTTCGCATTCAATGGGTAACACAGCTTCCAGACCATAAACTAGTTGGAAAGGAGTGAAACCGATTGACGTTTTTACTGAGCTTCGATACGCCCAAAGTGCTAAAAATAGCATGTTATGCCAATTCGACCTATGAATCCCAATGATTCGTCAGATCATGATGACTAGAACTTTGTTGATGGCTTCAACCAGACCATTAGCCTGTGGATAGTATGGAGTTGAACTATCGTGACACAAGCCAAGTTGGTCTGTAAGTTCAGTCATCATAATATTTTGAAAATGATGCCCATGATCAGTGATAATCGCTTGTGGAACACCAAACCTAGCAATTATATTGTTGAACATGAAAATCACAGCAGTTTTACCGTCTGCCTCAAATGTAGGCATCGCCTCGGCCCACCTTGTAAAATAATCTATGGCAAGGATGATATAAGTATGCCCCCCGACCGAGTGAGGGTTACATGTAATAAAATCGATACCCCATTTCGCAAAAGGACCGACGACAATTATAGGGTGGAGAAGAGCAGGTGGAGCGCGCATCTTTCGATCAAAAATTTTGCAGTTGTGGCATTTTCGGACAGCGTTAATACAATCTTTAAACAAAGACGGCCAGAAATAGCCAGCGCGCAATATATTTTGGGTTGTGGCAAACCCAGACATATGACCACCACACACTCCAGAGCAGGGAAAATTTTAAGAACCCCCCCTAAATTTATAAATATAATAAATGGGCGAATCTCCATGGTATATAGGAAAAATGGAAGGCTATTTTATCAATAATATAATATGTATATATAATTTTTTTGCGAATCTCTCACCAGGCATGGCGAATATTTTACTCAATTATAAAATCTTGTAAGATCTTGGCGAGTCTTTCACTAAATAATAAAACTTTGTAAAGTCCTAGTGAATCTTAGCATAGGCTACATGTTGGTTTAATTCCCCCATTTAAATAGGCTACATTCTACGTCAATACCATGGGTCAATACCATGTGCCATTTTGGTGAATACCATGGGTCAATACCATGTGCCATTTTTATTTTTATTAATTCTAATATTAGGGTTAATAATCATTTTTTGCATGGTATTAATAACAATCTAGTCCATGGTATTTGTCCCATAGTATTTTGGCCATAGGTTTCACCTAAATATAACCCATTTTTTTTTAGTGTTCGTAAATATAAGGTGACTTATGGAGTAAATATAAAAAAATGTTTTATTTGTTTACCATACCTCTCGTTTATTTATATTTTTATTATTTTACCATACCTCTTTTACAAATATGGTATTTGGCCCATAGGATTCACTTAAATAAAACCTCTTTCTTGAGCCTTCATAAATAGAACGAGGGTTATGGACTAAATATAAAAAGAGGTTTTATTTATTTACGATACGTCTAGTTTATTTATATTTTTATTTATTTACCATACCTTTTGAGTAAGTATAAAAAGACGTTTTATTTATTTACCATACCTCCACTTTACTTATATTTTTATTTGTTTACACCCTTACATGTATATAAGGTGACTTATGGAGTAAATATAAAAAATGTTTTATTTATTTACCGTACCTCTCATTTATTTATATTTTTATTAATTTACCATACCTCTTTTATAAATATGGTATTTGGCCCATAGGATTCACTTAAGTAAAACCTATTCTTGAAAATGGGCGAATGGATTCACTTAAACAAAACCTATTCTTGAAAATGGGCGAATGGAAGGTTGTAAGTCCTAATTTCAAGGGCTAAATTTACCTTTTTTACCCTCTCCCTTAAAATAAGATGGGCTATTTGAGGTGATTTGTAAAAATGTACTATGATACAAAATATTCGCCCACTAAAAATTTAAAACCCCTTAATTTCGCCAAAGGGCGAACATTCGCCCCTAAAATTATCCTTGCTCCAGAGTGACAGTCATTTAGAACCCTTTCATCTTCCTCATGAGTTAAAAAATGTCGGAAAACGGAGTCTACCCCACGACGATAAAGTGTATCTCCAATAATTTTGAATTGTTGGGACTGGAATCGTATTTTTCGACGTTCTGATCTTGAAATTTATGGCCGAAAGGATTGGGTTTGGAGATAAACTATGATATCTCCATACCATGGATCTAAAGTGTTGATTAGAAACAAGGATTCGTCCACAATGGGCTCCTCTGCCACCGTTTCCGTGTCAGCACGCGGGAAGTCACACATCAACTCCACAAAAACCAAAGATTTCTTTGACTTAGACTTTTCAAATTCCAAGTCGAACTCCTGCAGGATCACAATCCATTTGGAGTACTTTCCCCCTAGCAATTGTTTGGTCAAAATATAGATCATAGGGTTGCAATCGGAAATTACTGTAGTTTTGCATAGTAAAATGTAATGACGAAAACGTTGGACAGCTTGAACAACTGCCAATGCCAATTTCTCCACATGTGAATATTTTAGCTCAGTTGGATTTAAAGTGTGACTAAGGTAATATATCACATGTTCACTACCGAATTCATCTTCCTGAACTAACACCATTCCAATGGTGGAATGCGATTTGGAGGAGGCACTCATGTGTTGAATATCTTAAGGAGAGCAAGATCTGAAACTCTGGTGATCGGTTGGTGAGTGATAGCTGGATTTGAATCAAGGAGAAACCTGAGCTTTATAAGGCGGATCTACTGATGGGTCGATATCTCCTTGGCGCATGATCATATCTGTAGATCTGATAGTCTGGGGTATGAGTAAAGTCTGAAAATTGATCTATACCTACAGGACCGCGAGTGTGACACAGCTGTAGGTGCGGAGGGCCACAGTCCAAACACAACTCAGGTGCGGAGGTGCACATGCAATTCACAGCAGCAGATGTGGAGGTGCGTAGGTGATTCTCAGTAGTAGGTGCGAAGGTGTATAGGAAAGACATAGCAGCAGGTGCGGAGGTGCGCAGGGAAAATGGAGACGCAGGTGCGGTGATCTGCAGGTCAGACACGGAGAAAGTGCGGATACTCGCAGGCTTTCTATTGGTCAAGTTACGGACTTCTCAGAAAATGTGTTTTACCTAATTTTACTACTGTGTTCAGGGTTCTGAATTAATGTTTGGTTACTGTTACTGTTTTCTGATAACGGCATTCTGAGAAGTGATTGATTGATTGATTATGTTTAGCTTCAGTATTGATGGATGAGATCTATAATGGATTAGGTTCATAATGACTTGTCTTTATGAGATTTGATGGACTAGATTTGATTTCTAACACTCATATTATCCTTGTATATGTAATGATCTGGTGATTGGGTGATTCCAAAGATTGATTGACTATGTGCTTCAATGATATTGATGGGTCCAGTATGAAAATTGGATGAAATGTGGCATTTCAGATTATGTGTTGTGTTTCAGGAGTATCCAGTCTGAAAATGTATGAAACGTGGTACCCGGAGGAGAGAAGATTGTAGGTTGGCGCCTACATACTAGTCTCTTAGTGACTACAAAAGAAAAGGGGGTGGTAGCTCCCTTCCAGTAGCAATTGGAAAACTTTGGAGCATGTCAGCTGGTTGCAGCTTGTGTACTAGTAAATGGATCATCTAGTATAAGAGCTAAGTGGGTTGTAGCTCCCTTCCAGGAGAGTCTGGAAAACAAGAGAGGGTTGTAGCTCTCTGCAGGTTGAAGCCTGCGTACTGGTATAAGACTGCGCCAGTACAAAATCATTGTAAAAGAAGTTTCTAATTGAAAGAATATAGAGACATATTGTAGCAGGTGGTTTTCTCCCACATTGGGTTTCCACCTTACATCATGGTGTTCATGTGTGCTTCTTGTGTGTGATGATCTGTTCTATTTTACTGCACCTGTTTACTGCTCATATGGTTAATGAAGTTCTGTTGCACTAACTAAAGATCATCATTTAATGGATTAATTGAATCATAAGTACTCTGGTTATTCACGGTTTATGAATCTGAATATGGAAATGAAAAAGTTATATTGATTTGATAATACTGATTCACCCCCCCTCTCAGTATTATTTCCAACAGTAGCATGTTCTGCCAATTCTACAATTCTTCTTCTGAGTTTGATGTAGAAGAAATATCATGCTCCCAAGTTAACTTTCCCTTTGTAGCAGGGCTAACAAAATCTTATTTCTTTGTTGTCAAGTGATAGGTATTATCTATATCAGTTGGGCAATATTATTCTCTGACTAGATATGTATGCCTTGCTCCCTTTAATGGATCCATGGGAAAAATTACCCTCATATTATTCCTTTTGAATATCATTTGTCTCTTCTCTAGATTAATTATAGCCATGTTATCAAATTCCAATTCAAGTTCAAGAAATTCAGGATAGGAGTTATTGTTAACTACAACTTATATTACTTCAAAGTCACCCATAGTGTGAACTCCTTTGAGGTCTACTATTACACCTGATAGTATTCCTAAGGGGAAAATATTTTGCTGATTTTCCATCCTTAACTGAATAGGTGACCATTGTAGATTCGAATTACCCATTAAATCCCATGTTTCCATGGTCACAACATCAGCTTCGAGTCCCAGATATAAAATAATGTGATCCATTTCATAGTCTCCTATCTGCGCACTAAGCCTCATTTCTTTCCCTGTTCTCTTCTCCTGATTCAAATTGTGAATGAAGTGGAACTCACTTCGTGGTGTTTCTTTAGATGCACATGAATCTATCAGTTCCTGAATTCCTTCTACAACTTTTTCATCTATGAATAACTTCATACAAGTTTGCAGAAAAGACCTTAAAATACATCCTTGATTTGCTGACTCATGGCCTTGTGTCGGAGCTCAATCCCGTGTTGAGGCTTGGTTCTACATCAAAACTTGATTATGTGTCGAAGCTAATGATACATCGCAACTAGTTTTCTTCTTTGGTTGCGCATTGGAGGTCGAAGCTTCAACCTCCATAAAGCTTCACTTTTCTTCCATAAACAATTCTTTTTCCTTCTGAATATAAAAAATAAGAGCTTTCTTAAGATTTTTTCTAATGCATGTACTTTCATATTCTTTCTTCTCATCTTCTTTATCACTTTCGGTCACAGCTCCACTTCTAGTAAGAATAGTAATTTGTGGTTTGCCATTCCTTGTTTTAGTGATCATCATTTGAATATTATCTATCGGCTATTTAGTCATTTTTCTTGAATTTTTTCCTTAAGTATAGGGAATTCTTCAATTACATAGTCAAAATCTTTACAATACTTACATGTCTTAGTGGGATTCCAATGGTCTCTCGCAAAGTGTCCTAGCTAGATACAGTTATAACAAATAATGTTTCCTTTTTCTTGACCAGATCTATTACCTCAACCTCTTCCTTGATAACAACCTCGACCACTACAATGTCCATTGTCCTCATGTACATGTTCTTTTGCTTGCGTTCTATAAGTGTCAGCACCACACTCCATCATTAGTTCATAAGCTCAAAAATGGTTCTCATCATGTCCTACCAATTTACAGAATTTTAAAACAAGTTCCTGGGAGTCGGCACATATTTTTGTAATAAATAATAATATTATGAACGATGTTCACCCCTAGTTATCTCACACATAGGCGGGACCCAACATTCAAAGGATCCAATGCTCCTCTAGCCATGTGATTTCTGAACAGAGGGCATTGTTCTTTAGAGTGGCCTTTTGATTTGCACTTCGTACACCACACTTATTCTTTGACTTCTTTGCTTTTGTTCATAACTTGTAACTACAAATTCAATTTTGCTAGTTTAATCTGAATCTACTGCATTGGTATCTCCTATAGGTGAAGCTTTTAATTTCAACGCCTGCTCTAGAGCTTCGACTTGAGTTCCTATCTTCTGTTGTGTCAAAGGCAATCTAATATGTGGTAGTACTGTAACAATGAACCATTCCTTATGTTGCTTCAGAGCTATGTCGAAGCTCACCTGATCCAATAATACCTTGAATCTATGATTAAATTCTCAAATAGTCTCAGTAGGCCTTTGCTTGATTTCTTTTAACTCTATGATACACTGCGATTCAGACTTCGGTTTCTTAAATTATTTTACCAACGTTGTTTTAATGTCTATGAATGATTTGATTTGATTTATTGAACACTTCATGTACCATGTCAATGCTTGAGCTCAGAATGTTAGGAGGAGATGTGCCTTCTTTACATTTTCATCATGGACCTACTTTGTTGTCCATATTTCTTTGCATAAAAACAAGAATTGTTCTGGATCTTTTGATCTAGTTGCTTTAAAAACACGTAGCCTAATATCATCAACCATACTTTTTCTCAGAGGGGGATGGGTAGGGGGAGGGGAATTCATAAGGGGAGGGGGGTGGGGGGCTTGGTGTGGTAGGGGGAGTAGGGGGATGGGAAAAACCAAGAACACCTTGACTATTACAATATTTCAGCAAACTTTCAGGCTAGAAGGATGAATACTGTGGAGTTACCTCGGGGTTCTAAGGGAGGCTTTCTTCACTTTTAGATTCATTCAAAAGAGGGATATAGTTAGTTTCTATGAAATTCTTTGGATCTGGCCACAATATATATTTCTAGTATCAATTTTATAGCTCTTTCCACTTTGCGTTGTTCCAATCTATTCTTTGGATCTTCTCCCAAGCATAAGTAATATAATAATATGATTGTATTTGTAAAACCCCTTTTCACACAAAAGCATCTTAATCCAGAGTTTCAGAGATCTCAAGTACTTACCTCGTGGTCCTTTGAAATATTTTCATTCTGCTTCATTGTAGGACATAGTTGAGTCTACTCTGAACTCAGTAACGAATCCTCCGAAGATGTTATCAATCCAAAAATCATCAGCTCTTGAAATCATATTTTTGATGTTCTTGACTCGTTGTATCAATTCAAGAGTCCACTCCTTAGGTTCATATCCTTTCAAACATTATTTTGTTTCAGTAAACCTTGATATCCACTCATAAATCTCAACATGAAACGAATCGAAGAAAGTTTTATATGGATCTTCAAAAATATACTTTTGTAACCAACTTTTAGATGATAGACAAGGGCTTATATTCTCTTGATATGCAAATTCTCATTCTTTATGTTCTACCCAATGTTGAATTTCTTTCTTCGAAGGATGCCACATCCACATATCCCTCAAACAGATCCTATTCTCAACAACAAAACCATTTGTTGGCTTAGGTGTTGATCTTTTATTGTGCACCAACAAAACCCTCAATCACTGGCCCTTTTGGCAAAAACCTGCAAGCAGATCATAGTCTCACCGAAAGTGACTATGGGAGGATGCCAAACCATGTTTTTGCAGCCTTGAGGGATGTAAATATGTCGTATTTTTGTGTTTTATTATATTTAGCATTCATGAATTACTTCACAGTCATACATTACATTGCCACATTATATTCATCACTTAAAACATATCATGTACATCCATAAAAATTTATTGTACTGAAATAAAGTGTAACTGTAATAAATTGATATGATACCAGAAATAATAAGAAAATAAACAGATGAAGATACATATTTTACCATGGTTTATAATAGAGAATTTGTACAGCAAATAGTTCTTGGCCTGTGCACTCAGCAATAGGTTATCAGCGCACTCAGCTGCAGACTCAGGCCTCTGCGCACTTAGCTGCAAACCTTAACCTTCTTGCCCAAAGCACAATTCACCAAGATATAACCATTCAATACATGATGTGATTTTTCAAGAATATCTCTTTCTTTATTATTCATCCCTATATATACTATTACATCAAGGGATATATCATCGCAATACCATGGTCCATATACTATGGACTCCCCTAATACAAGCTACTATGGTCAAAAACCATTCATCGTTTACAACATTACATTCTTTTAACAAAAAGGAGGGGCTTCAACCCACCCCTAAGCCCATATACCGCACAGTATATCTACTACGAGTTCCACTTTGGTGCTCCGTTTCTCCACTACGACGTCCACTTCGTGCTCCGCTACATCCTTTACTTCACACTCTGCTCCCAAAAATGTGGAGTTTTCATCAAAATCTATGCCAAGTTAGGTTGTTCCCAACACCAAGAGACTCCCTTTTCTATTTGGGAGACCCTTAATGAGATATTCAGAAATAGCAGTGAAGCCAAGAAACTTGAATTGATGAAGAAATTGAGGATTGAAGACAATGGGTATAAGGTAGTCTTCAAAGATGGGAAGGCCTACCTTAAGCATATTTCTTCATGTCAACTCAAGAAATTTTTGTCAAGGTCAAGAGCCTCTACACATTATAGAAAGAGTCATGCATAACCTTGAGGAGAAAGCCGGGGATTAGAGATGTTGTGGTTGAGATGGAACATGATTTATCTCTCAAGAGGAATCCTTAGCGAGTTGGAAGCTGGCCTAACTAGGATGATGATGAATATGACCATCCATATACCTCTGATAGGAGGATATTTTGAGCCAAGTGGGCAGAAGGAGCACATGAAGCTATACATCCAAGAGTGAGGTGGAGTGATGTAAATCCTTAGTCCCAAAGTTGTAGAGATTTGGGCGGGGTCCATTGAGGTGTTCTCCTCATAGATCATTACCTTGCTATAGGGTCCCATAATATTTAGTATAAGGAGGATCAGTGATAGTCAAATACTAAGGAGTGTATAGGAGTGTTGATAGCGGAGCAGAAAGCTCAATAGAAGGGTCAAGAACAACACAATTTTCTCAGTAGATAGTTACAGACATAATTGATTCAGTTGGTTTTTTCTTGGATTCTCTTGAGTTGCAGATGTTGTAGTAGCAACAACAACATTGAGAAGTATTGCATGCAATACATTCCAAAGGTTCTGGATTGGGGTATATGTGAATCCCTTTCTTGTTGAGAGGGAGCGTTGAGAATGTAAGAAGAAAATCATGATTTAATTTTCCTTTGAATTAAATTAGGAGAAAATTTGTAATTCCACATCATAAGACAACTTGTAAGAGTTAACTAAGTTAATTTCACTTATTTTTCTTAGTTAATTCGAGTTGTGGGCCTAACTTGAGTCATGTAGAGTGGTTCCTAAATTTTAGGAACCTAGGTTGAGTTTAATTTGAGTTGTAATAGTTTAATTCAGTTAAACTGAGTTATTATTAGTGTAACTAGTTCCAACTATTGGAGGAACTAGTATGAGGTCTATCAGTGGGGTACAAATTTAGTGTTCAACCATTTAACTAATATCTCAACCACAATAAACTTATGCATGCATGTAATTCGAGTTACCGAGTTGAGATTGGAGTTCAAGAGGAGTGAACTATCAATTGTACAATTTTCCAAGTTGTACATGTGGTGCATGCAGTCAGAGAAGGGCCTGTAGGGATTGCATAGTTATGGATGAGGAATTTACCTTGATAATATGGGATGATACCGAAGGAAAAAACCTAAGTAAATATGAGCTTGGAAAGCAGCAAAATTGGCTAATTATTGGTTAGAGTTAGCCTGTGAGGCAGTGAGATAGATTATACTAGACCAGAGGTTTCTCATTAGAGGAAATTTCAACCTAAAAGTGCCCATGAAATTTTCATGTCATAGT
Organism: Pinus tabuliformis; assembly: GCA_031772625.1. Lineage (NCBI taxonomy): Eukaryota > Viridiplantae > Streptophyta > Pinopsida > Pinales > Pinaceae > Pinus > Pinus tabuliformis. Next base: position 1,229,984,214 of record CM062804.1, read on the forward strand.
ATGTAAACCGATCAAAATCCTTTAAATTTAAAAAGAGGCCTATGTAAATGTTTTGGCGGGAAAAAAAGAAAAACTATTTTTTTTAATTGTAATTTTGGCTAATCCCCTTATAGGTTTACTGAAATTTCAAGTGTAGACATTTGTTGGATGTAGAATTAATTTCCACATCCAAAAAGTACCCATTATCCATACTTTTGAGAAGAACTACATTGATAAAAATTGAATATACATTAAAAAATCATGTTGAACACAATTTTTGAATGTATCTTCGATTTTTATTAATGTGGGTCTTCTCAAAAGTATGCATAATTGGTACTCATTGGATGCGAAATTAATTCTGCATCCAATGGGTGTCTCCACCGAAAATGAAGTAAAACTATAAGGATATAAGCCATAAATATAATCAAAAATTTTAGTTTTCTTTTCCCTCCTTAATTCATAACCCTTATTTTATTATTTTAACTATTATTTTAATAATTTACCTTAGGACACCACTTTAAGGTTGAAATTTCCTCTAATGTAGGCTTAAGAAAGAATTGTGTTTCTTCTCTATCTTCTTATCTAATGCAATATAGTTAGGAAGGGTTTTTGTGAAGCAAGCTTTCCCCTTATTTAAATCTCTGATCATATGTGATTGAATCTTGTATCGTGTTTATGTTGTGATTTCTCGATCGATTAATTGTTTTTGTTGATGAGTAGAGTAAATTCAAGTCTTTTGTTTTAACATATTACATAAGCAATTTGAATCTACAATGAATTTTACATAATACAATATTCCTCTTGGTAGCATCCTACCTATTCCTCTAAAAACATCCTATCTATGAGGAATTTTTGGCCTCCTTTAACAATATCCAAAATCAATAGAGTTGCATTAGGCTTTTCCACTCTCACCATATTGGCCAACTCTTTTCCATTACTGAGATCATCTATCTCTAGAGAGAGGAAATCTGGGTAGGCAAGTGCCATCAACCCCTTTGGGCAGGCAACAGCCATCAAGCCAAGGCCTCTTGGCCTTTCACAACTATATGGCATGTGAAATTTGCTTTTAGCACTCTTTCCCACAATAATATACATAATAAACCTTATGCACATTATCATTAAAATAAAAGAAACATTTATGTACATGGGTCCACAATATATAGATTGACAGGGAGCATAACTAACATACAAGGGATATACATTTTGATTTTCGAAATAAGACAATCATGCATATCATAACATTATACTTTCTCATTTACGGTTCCAATTCACATTACAACGTTTTACCTTCATAAGTTTTCATGTTGCCATTAAGCTACCCCTTCTTAATCGATGGAGGCATCAACCAATTCATGGTGATCTAATTGATTCCTATGGAAATTATAGGGTCCAAAGATCTCTGCGTGGACTACTTTCACTTGTACAACAACCTTATGTAATTGATATAATATGCAATAGAATGGTATCTAGAAACTAGAGAAATTATGAGGAAGAAGAACACTTGTGGGGGGATATGAGCCTAAGATTGGAAAATCATGGAAGAGGAAGTGATAACTCAAGGAAACATTATTATTTTCCTAGTGAACTAAAGAAGTGGTCGATCTTAGAGAGAGTGACTGAGAAAAGAATGGGTCCAGAACATGCCCTTCATGACAGTGATTGGCATATGCATGGACCCTTGTCTCAAGTGGATAGACATATTTTGAGTGAGAAGGAGAGACAACCTCCTAGAAGGGGAGGCTTCCTTTCTCCCTACTCTCTTTTTTAATCTAATTATTTCGATGAAAAATTAGTACCCATTTGCTTTCCTCATTCTTGCTTTTTTTAGTGATTTCATTAGCATGTAAAAATAAAGGATGTATGACAATGATATTTTTCTTAATGTACGAGCTTGAAGAGAACTAGCCATCTTCTCTTCTGCAATCAGGTATTGTGTCTCGAAATATAAGAGATACTTCCACTGAGACATCATCTTTGTTGCAAAGTAGTCAAGGTGCATTAGAACATCAACCTGTAATGGGTCAACATTGGTTGAGGGGAAAGTACCCCGAGGGTCCTTTGGGTTAAGACTCTACCAGACTGAAAATTGCTTATTCAAAGAAACACACACACAACCATTATCTTTACTGCAAGCAAATTCTAATGTTTAGGGTACGTACCTAAGGTCCTATGTTCGAGAAGGCCTTTAGGGTCCAAACCCTTCTTGGAGTTCCCTTCTTCTCCTTTGACCTGTAAAACAAACAAATCAAAGAAAACAACAGTACATGGACAAATACTTATACACAAACCATCTTCATGCTATAAAGTTAGTTATAAAAATCTTTAAGTAACTACTTGCATAATAATTCAAGACAAGAATCTCATAAGCATAAAGAAATATTGTTTCGAGAACCAAGACGTGTTTCTTTATATAAAGGCAAGTAAAGTACATATAATGGAAAGATTTCACCTGAAACACCTTCAGCAGGCTCCAAGCAAAACTTCCTCCCGGATTCGTTCCAGCCTCAAGCCTCCAACAAGAGCTCCTTCCAAGTCTTACTCAATGGTGATATAAAGGATGAATGAACACCAATACACATGGAAACAAGGGTTTCCTATGCAATATGGGGGAAGTGCAGAAAGCACCAAGGACTTCAGACCTGGTCTAAGGGAAAAATCTCAGCATAATAATCTTGCTCTCTTTTCTCTCTCCCTTGGCCTTCCCTTTGATGTCTTTTTATACCATCTCCAAAGTAGTTTTTTAGTTAGGAGTTGGTTGGGAACAGTTGGGCCATGGGCACTAACAGGTGATCAGCAGGTAAAACTCGTGATCTCCACCCGAAAATGAGGAATTATTTATTTTCTTTAAGTGTTTTAATACATACATGCGGGTTGGGTATACACAGACCCGCGTGTACACGCGTTTAAGTCAGGGCAATGTCACGTATAGGGAATAAAACACTTTTTTTTAAATTTTAGGACCAGGTCTGGAAGGAGGGGTTGCCCTAGGCCATGAGTGCAGCATCACAAACCATAAGAGTGAGATTTGGAGCTATAACAGATGCCCCCTAATGTATGAGGTCAGAAGGGGAACATGATGGCCGAAATATATTATGTAAGTACATGGAAAGGAACTCTATCAAGAAACTGAGGAGGACTTCACCAGAATTCAGCATGCCAAGCCACCAAAAGGAGATCAGAAAGAAACAATGTCTGAGGCGGGCATACCCATGCTCAGAAAAAGTAAAGCATGTCCGCATATCAAGTACAAGTGGATCCACTAAGTACACAAGTATAAATGACTGGGAGATACATAATGGATCATCTGATCATAATGAGTAAGTACATGTCTGAATATCACATATAAGACTGTCAATGATGCTGAAAGATGCAACGGATCACTAATATCAAAGACTGATCCCAAAAATTACCAACTGAACATGATGGAATAGGATGGTACTACACTACAAACTCATGTGCCAGCATATAGAATGTTGCCATGACTGACTGCAACATATAAGGTGGAGTGGTATCAACTAGCAGCAACAGGAGCAACTGTCAAGTGAACCAATGAATGCTGATACAACCTGAGGTCTTCACCGACCGCCGTGGTACATTTCTACACCATGGGAATAAATTATCTGAAGTCGACCATATGAGAAATCATTTGATTACCGGTCATTGGTGTATACCGTTAACAAACGCGAGACTACTCACCGATAATGATAATGAGCGTCAAGGTACCCAGTACAATCTAACAAGTGTGAATAGATGAGCTGAAGTCGAACACCTGTAATAATCTATCGATCAGGAGACAATGATGGTTTCCTACTGTCGATAGCGAGGAATCTGCCACTAATGACTGCAAACCCCAAGGTACTTCCAAATGGACTCTAGATCTTTGCCCCAGAGAAATGAGTCGGAGGTGATAGGGAAAGATCCGCTAGAAGGAAGGCATTAAGGCATCCTCCATCAATCTAGCGCGAGTGTAACCCGTAGGCCAATAATGTGGAAGGTATCGGACGAAAAAGATGTAGTAACGCAACCGAAGTACGTTTCCGGCGTACACAAGATGTGGCTAGCGCATGGCAGAAACCCTCTGAACCAACCAATAATGAAAGCTGACACAGAGGCGAGGTATCCACCAATAGGGTCAAATGGAAACCAAGGTACTGCACAAATCCCAATGTGTGATAATGTATGCTGATGTCGAACACAAGGGAAACCACTCAGTCAAAGACCCATGATACTGATCGATGCTGAGCACAAGGTGACCTATCAATAATGAAAATAGGGCCAGGGTGCGGCTCTAGGCCTATCCTCAGAGCAAGGTGTTGTCGTCCATAAGGACAAGACCCGCCAGCAAGAAGTCAATGGGGACCTTCTCAAACCGGCATGAGTAAAGGACCAATATAGCTGATGTGATGATAGACATGATACTGACAACCAGGGATGGCCGACTGAAAAATGAGTCAAGAGACACCGCAGAGATGCCGACTCAAGCTAACTTCCCTTGAACAAAAGCACGACTCAATGCGACTATGTGGCAGCATATGATGACTTTGTATAAGTTCGCCATGCAGGAGGCACGAACGAACCCTCCATATGATTGGAAGAGATAACCAATCGAGGGAGAACTGACTCAATAACAAGGTTATGGCATACCTAAGTCAAACTAAATCCCACCCATGCGGAGGAGACTTTGTTTTGAGTGCTTTGTTCAAGGGCGACACGACTGACTCTAGCTGCCAACAATAAATGGAAATAATGTCCTTGTTCCCGCTCTTTTTGGAATATTCAATTTTTTTGTCTTTTTCTGTTAAGCCGGAAAAAGAATAAAAGAATGCTATGGTACAGTGGAAAGAACGAGTTTCGGTGAAACAGATGATCTAGTTCCTGGGAAAGGAACGTTCCTATGCTCAATGCAGGGAGGTGAAAACTAGTCAGTGACACTCAGAGGTATGTTCCTTCCATGGATCTGGGTATGTCAAGCTACAGAAGTCAAAGGTATGCAAGGTTGATTTTGCAGACGTCATGGTCAAAAGTTGGCTTAAACACGAGTCCAATTGAAGCCAGCTCTAGGCCAAAAGGTGCAAATGTTCAACATGCAATGCAGAAGTACAACTCGACACACATAGGAGCCTCTAGGGTATAAGGCCAGAACAAAGCAAAGAAGCAAAGAGGAATGAGTCTTCAACGCATAGGTCATGGCGGGACTACAGAGGACTCCCGAGCCTACTCAAAACGAAGCAGCATGGGCAACAAATGTCAGTGAGGTGCTAACTACGATGCCCATGTAAAGGGATGGCTCTACCATCGTGTCATGATTTAAAGAATCAGCGAGTGAAAATGGCTTACGAACCATAACACGATGGGGTGGACCCTACGGCAGATGTATTGGTCATGTGGAGGCTAGTATGCATAATGCAATGGAAAAATGGTGTCCCTAACCTATATGCCAGTGGAAACACAATACCTGCCATGACGGGTCAGCGGTCATGGAACCGTCTCGAACTGTCGAAAAATGTCCAAAATGTCCTAAAAAACAAACCAAACTCGGCATTCCAAGCTCCCAAGTTAAAAGTCACATGAGGTCAAACAAAATAAAATTTTGAAAAAATTTTGCATTTTCAAAACTTATAAAAGGCATTTTTGACTTACCATTATCACCATTTGACTTGGAGAGCAAAAATTGTGGAGCAAAAGGAGCAAACTTCCCTGTGACCAATTCAACCGTTCAAACTTGTCGAAAACTTCCAGGTAAGCCTCAAACTTGTCTTGCAATTAATTGTGAGAGTTTTTAGGAATTTTAGTTGATGTTTTACCGTTGGATTTTTGCAAAAATTCCTTTGCAGCGTACACGCGGGTTGGCTATATAGAACTCGCGTATACGACGGCCCTACATGCGACTGTATATAGAGGAACCCGCGTGTGCGCAACAAACTAATTTTATACACAAAACTAACGGATGAAAATGATTTTTTCTTCCAGGATGACTCTCACATGGCGTGAAAGAGAGCACTGAGCCGTGGATAATGAAGTTATGGGCAATGATGAGGCATTAGAAGCCTTACAGGGATGCGGGTTGCTAAAATTCTTCAAATTGCCAAATATGAAAGCGAACACGCGTCTGCTCGAGAGGCTCATTGACTATTGGGATGTCGATGAGGAAGCATTCATTATTGATCAGATGCCACTCAGGATAGAAGTGGAAGATATACATTTTATCACGGGGCTTTCCCGAAGGGGAGAGGTAGTACATTCCCGGGGCAGGACACGGAATAGCCTCAGTGTAGATGACTATGTACAGATTTACTGCTCGGGTCATCAAAAGGTTGGGAGCCAGATCTCTATCCCACATGTGGCAAGTTTGTCACTCAGGATAATCTTGTTCACCATAGCTCGAGTGAACAGATCATCGTCACTACATCAGGCGTCACGGGTAACCATGAGCGTGGCAGTGGACTGTCTCACCACTGTGTTTGACTGGTGTACTCCTCTTCTTTCCAACTTGAAGGAACAACTCACTTCTATCAGGAGGGGACAGACCAAGAAATTTGGGTTCGGAACCATCTTGTGCACTTTCTTCTTCGAGAAGGTTCCCGCACTCCGCCCCAGGGTAGTAGTTTCCATCAGCAGTCCACGTGATCCACGCATGGGCCGGTGGGCTGACTTGATGAAACGTCTCGGGGGTGGGGAAGTCCCAAGGAATGCATTTGACGATGACTTCTTTGCCTGGTGGGAGCAGCAGATCATCGCCGTAGATGACTACCCCTATGTTGGGCTGGATTTCTGAGGAGATCCTGATCTAGTGTTACCACTGGACGCAGCATGGGGCGAGATTGATAAGAATTTTTTATGATTTTATGATTTTTTTTGGATTTTTCAAATATAATGATAAATTTTGAAAAATATTTTTGGTGAGACTCAAATGACTAATATGATGATCATGTTCCAGACATCGGGCCCATACGACCAGATGGATTCCCGCGGCATGGACGGCGTGGCCGAGGAGCCGAAGAGGCGGTTGCTGATACGGAACGGACCCTGAACAATGTCTAGCGACACTTGGCGAGACTAAGCTGCCGAGTGCCGATGGCCGAGATAGAGGACCTTCCTCCGGATATGCAGCGTCATGTGGTTGGCATGCCTCGTGACTGGGTTCGTGTCTTTCGGCGCGTGGCCAATGCCATAGTTACATATTTAGATGCTCATCCTGAGCTGAGGCGTTAGATATGCCTGACATGATTATCGTCATTTGAGTCCCAATTTTGTATATTTTTGGACACATATGTACACTCGAGGCGCTTTATGATATATATATATATATATATATATATATATATATATACAGTTTGACTTTTTGATGCATGATTTTATGATGATGAATGATTGATATGCCAGTCTAATGCTTGATTAGCGATAGAATCAGCTAACCAATTTTGAGATCTTGGAATGTGCAAATAATTAATGTAAATGAATGATCTTTGCAACAACCTCACCCTTAAATATTGGTGATATAATAATGGATCCCTAACGCAATAAATGTTATTTAATTGAGACACTATCAATTGAGAATCAAGATATACTACAAATGAGTCGATCCCATAAGAGATTGCCTCGGATAATAAATTGATAACAGCTGTATACTCGGCCATATTGTTTGAAGCACGACCGATACGCACGCCTCTCGATGCCATCAATTGACCAGTTGGATAATAAATTACCCAAGCTGCGGAAGCAAGATTCCGAGTGTGCCGACTAGCACCATCGGCGAACCCAAAATAGACCAAATCATCCATCAGCACCTGCCACAGCAGACCAAAAAGCACTGATATCAGAAAACGCTCGACGATATATGTATAGAGATACATAAAGTACAAAGAAGTCATTGCCCAGCCTGAACTAAGCAAAGCACTTCCTGAGGTAGAGCCCGTCAGGGGGCTCCGCCAACTTACTCCTAGGGATGTTTATAGGTACGATGATCGAACCAATCAATATACTCTCTTTGGCAAATGAATGTGTTGGAGCCAAAGGGACCGTACAAACATCACTAGTCGAACTAGAGGACCGAGATTCGACTTCATTCACAGGGGAACAAAAGTGTAACCGACGATGCAAATCTTCCAACGGTCGATCTACAGCCGTCATTGCTTCGAATATCGCTTCGTCTGATGGAAAAACAATATCCGGGCAATCCGATGCAGAGGTGGAATCAAGGGTCCGAAAATGAGCCACATCACCATCTATCTCCTTCCCAGAGGAAGAGGTAGAATGGTTATCTGCAGAGTTATCTATAGATTCACATCTAAGCTCTACTGTAGATATAAGAGATTCTATTCCACCCACCTCGTCGTCACCTGATGTGGTCACAGATGAAGCTAAGGTTCCAGGATTCGAAGAATAAGGAGTTTGGACAAACTCTCTCCGTAAAGGATCCCTGGAGGATGAAATTGTATCTATACCAGATGTAGGAGGGGGAAGATTAAACGTACCCATCAATAAAGAGTACATCCCGAATCCTAAACTCTCAATAGGTGAACGGGGGTTACCCACGAAAGGAATAGTAGAGTCAGAGCTTGCTTGAGGATCAACTCGACAATAGTCCAATTGGTCAGCCTTAACGATTTTCCCCTCATGAGGAAAGCAAATGACACGAAACAGAGTTGATACAATGGCTTCCATTTCGTATACCAAGTTCCTTCCTAATAGGAGATTATAGTCTAGGTTAGCGTCTATGACCTCTACTTCAATATTAACAACCTTTCCTCCAACACATACAGGAAAAGCTGGGATAATCCCGTATGGCCTATGAGAATGACCATCAAATGCTGTCAATAGGGTGGGTGAAGGAACAACTGACGGTGATCCAATGGCCTTCCAGCATGACATAGACATGACACACGTGGAAGCTCCCTCATCTACAACTGTCCGAAAAATATTCGTTTTCTGGTAGGTAAAATTTATCTGGAAAGCCATATGATGAGGAAGTCTCTTTTTGACATTATTCATATCAAAAGTGAGAGCTAAGGAATTACTTGGATCTACTGCCCCCATTGCCGATAGCAAGGCACTTCGTTGAGCAGGACATGACTGGAGAACCTCTAACGCGGACATAGCACATGGACTCTGGGCCAGATCCTCAAAAATGGAGTAATTCTTGGCTGCCCTAATATTAGGGTTGATAGTCGCGCATTTTGCGGGACCTTTCGGTACCCGCGGTACAGTCTCAACAGAAGGTCGCTCAATATGAAGCGGGTTGTTAGTTTTGGGAACTGATTTACCCTTGGAATTTTCACCTTCACCATAATCGTGTGACCGTGTGGTCACATTAGCGTGAGCACCCATCATGAAAAAATTTGACGACTTTTCCCCTTCCTGGTTGCCCCCTGCGGAGGTACCAGGGTTTGAACTTGCGCCAGCAAGAAGTTGCTGCCCTTGGGGGAAAGGGTTGGTTAACACAACTTGAGAACTAGAAGTTCCTTGCTGCCCTAACAAGCGCTGAGCATCTTGAATCTTGGGGCAGAGATGAGTTAGATGGTCTCCATTGCACAACTTGCATGGAAACTTGACTTTCTTTCTTGACTCATTTCTACCACTACCAGCGTTGTTGCCGGATTTATTTGCATTAGGCTTCCCATCCTGGTTCTTTTTGTTACCACGTCCTTTCTTTTTCCCATTGGAACTTTGATTTCCTTTGGGTTTATCGGATTGGACGGCATTGATTGAAGAAGTTTGGGAAGCGGGAGGATTAGACAATGTGACTTGGTTGTTAGAAGCAGTTTGCAAAGACAACTGTTGCAATTGATTCAACAAGTTCACTGTAGTTGTGTCTACTGACCCAACGATACCGTCCGCGTGTGGACCTAGCTTCGGCTTAGCTAAATCAACCTTAGATCTAGGAGCATCTAGCAAGTACTTTTGTAGGATCCTAGACTGAGAGTAGATCAATTCTAATTGCTGGGCCCTAAAAATGGCTTGCTCCTCAGAATAGACCCCAGACATGGAGACATCCTTGGAGATCTCAGGTTGTAAAGACTTCAAAAACCACTCGAGACGGTACTCCGGAGGAATTTCGGCTTTAATGAGCCTCTTTCTCCGTCTCCATTCCTGAATATGATCAGAAATGTGGGTTGCCTTATCCTGACGAAAGGTGGCCAGAAGTTCAGTTCCGACATCATAGCGGACAGGCAACTGAAAGTGATTTAAGAAGATGTTGGCCAAGTGAGCGAACGATGTAAAGCTGCCCCCTGGCAACTCTATATACCATTTAGCCGCATTACCAGTCAAGGTGCGCTGAAAGAGTCTCAACCTAATCGAGTCATCGATAAGGGAGTTGGACGAGCACCACAGATGGAATGTGGTTACGTGGTCGCCCAGGTCCTCACCACTTTTCCCTTCGAATTTTGGAATGTCCGAAGGGAGTTTGGTTGGGACTGGAGGCCAGGCCGGATTATACCTGATTGGGTCATTCGTTAACTTAGTGAGATCTGGCAAGTTTAACGTTGCCAGAAACGGAAGCCTAGGAGGACCTAGGGGATTCCACCCAGACTGGGCAGAACTCCCTAAGCTCTGAAAAGATTGTCCTGGAATTTGGGAGGCACCAGGCTGCCTGAAGTGACCAGTAGAACCGGCTGAACCAAAAGGCAAGCCTTGTGGTCCAGCAAAATTCGGAGTTTGACCAACTCCTGCCGTATAACCTCCATAACCTGCAAAGTTTCCTCCTAAAGAATGGTAAGGAGTTGATAACCCCTGATATGGATTCCAAGCCGAAGCAAGGGGAGGAATACTTTGAAACATGCTAACCGTGGAGTACGGCCTATTCCCTTGTTGGCCGCTAAACGAATTCCCAGTTCCTGCGCTACTAACCCCAGGGTTATTCCAACCTTGGAAAGGATTGCTGCTTTGTCCTATAGAAGAAAAAGGCATGGATCCTACCGTTGGGTTGGAATGTGGTATATGACCACTTTCGAAAGGAAAACCTTGGAATGAAGCCGATCCACCCATCATGGACGTAGCGGCACTAAACGGAACCGATGGAATACCCTGTGATTGGGTGCCAAAAGGGAAGAGTCCAGTACCAAAAGCATTGGTTTGGGCATTTCCACTCGTGGACGGAATGGAGGTAGATCCCACTAATGATGTGCTAGCAAAAGATCCGAACAAGGAAGCGGAGCGGATGGAAATGGTTCCTCCCCCTTGCACCGATGTAGGGGTTTGCATAGTCGTAGCACTCGTAGAAGCCATGCTTCCAGTAGTGGTCATGAATGGTAAGCGCGTAGCGTAACCTCGACTTGATGGTCTATGTGACAGAGTCCCAACGTATTGCAATACGTCTGGATGACTAGATGGTAGTGGATAATTTGGAGCCACTAATGACTCTGAAAGTTCTTCTACCTCTACGTTACTCTCCGCTTGAAAGCGAAGTCGAGAAAGGACTGGAGTGTGTCCCTCTTGCTCAGAAATGCCAGGCCTTGCTTGGCCGCTAATGTCCCCGAAAGGAGGATCAATCCCCGATGCGTCAACCGGCGTGGGACGGACCCCACCGGTAGTATTGCCTCTGCGCCTTCTATGAGAAGGCTCTAAACTTGGTGGCGAGAGACCACGAAGTCTTTGAGACCGTCTTGGAGATCGGTCAGCCACTTTGAATTTTTTTGTTATGATCTAACTAAAGACTCAAAAAATTAAAAGCTAGGCCAACCAGGAGCACAGAGCACACACTATAAAGTCCCTAAAGATACAGCCAGTCAAACAACTTCCAAGTATTTCCGCTTCGGGTGATTAGGACCGGACACCAACATACGAGAAAGTGAATCAAGGGGCCTCCCGAAGATAGTCTGGGATGATGAGGGCCAAGTCCTATCAGCGAAGGTATCAGAGGAAGTTACGCTGACCTCCTAACAACAGCCTGCGCCGGTGCAAGCCCCCAAGCTTCGCAAGGGTGCCCTCCAGTAGTACTGTTGAGAGTGATACAACGTCAACCTCAGGTGCTACGGGATTCCCCTCCGCAGCCGCCTGTGTAGATCCCTAGGAGAGGCAACTATGGGTACCAACTCGTCGCAGAAGCCAGGCGGAACAGTCGTGAGGTAAGTTCGGACAAGTAGGAGAGGGGGTATCTCTCTTCCCTGTCTTCACAGACCCTCGTGCTTAACTCCCAGATCCGGAGCTTTCCTGGTCTTCCTAACGCTATTGGATTTACTCTCGTTAATCAGACTCTTATGTTTGACGTTTTATGTGGCCTTGGAGAGTTAACTCTCCACTCGCCTAATCCAAGGCCCTAAAATCCTGAACTTGTTGGTGTAACTGACTAAAACAAAAAATTCTAAAGGATTTTAATTAGCGCTTGATTTTATTAGGCTATTCTTTAAGTCACAAGGTAATGGAGATGAAACTTGTAGTGTTTTTATGGACGCAAAAGAAATTAATAAAACTTAGCTACATGAACATGCACTTTTTGTTTTCGATGAAGAGCAATTTCTATGAGGTTTAGAAGGTACTTCTAATATAACCAAATTTTACTTTTCTTTTCAGACTCCACACTCACAAAAGCTAACAAAACTATATATGCCTAAAAAGAGATGCAAATCTATCCTAATGCAAGAACTATATGTGGATGCAAGATTCAAAGACTACTCTAAAAACAAAGAAGGAAAGTTGCTCACTTATCAAATTTGTCTTGCCACTAAAATGCTTAGATAGAAGATGATGTGTTACCAATCATTTCGTCCAAACAATAAAAACAAGTTCTAAGATAAACACAAAGCACTTTCACTACGCAAAAAAGGAAATCAAATGAAAAGCAAGTTTAAGAAAGCGAAACTCAAAACTTTCAAAAGATTTTCTTTCAATCAAACTAAAAAGTCTTTTTCAAAGAATGCTCTCAAAAATACTGACACCAATGATTGATGAATAGGCAACCAAACACTTTTGTGAATTGACACCTTTCAAATGATGAAAACCCAACAAAAATAAATGTGTTTGAAATCGCTCATGACAATCAAAAGCAGCAATGAAAGTCCAAAATATCAAAAGACAAGTTTCAAGAAAATGGTAACAAACAACTTTCCCGAAACGAAGGAGCAAATGGTCACAAAAATGGTTTCATCAAGCAAACAAAAGAGTCATCAAAACAAAATGAACACAAAGATTGAATCCAATCTTCCTACTCTGCCAAAACAGAGCAGTCAAGACTCTTAACCAGAAATCTTGTGTGTCAAAAAACAATGACGCTTGCAATCAACGAAAACAAGACTGATACTCCTTATAACTAGAGAGAGTTCAAAACAAGATGCCCCCTATTAAACATAGGAATGTTACTGGAAAATGACTGCTTCAAACTGACCCAAACCACCAGACAAACATTCAGCAAAAAGAAAATTTATAAATCTTGAAAATTATATAATATACGCGCCTGCAGTGGTGTGCAGAATGCGTGTACACGTGACTGTAACTGAGGAAACTCGCGTATACGCGGGTTCACTTAGTACAACTTGCATATATACGCTTCTGTAATCCAGAAAAATAGCGTATCTGAAGATTTTCAAGAAAAATAAAAAATACAGACTGAAAAACTGGAAAAGCTTAGAGTTCAAGAACAGATCAGACAGTCAGAGCCAACAAACAGAGGGGCTGAGCCTTGATTGGCTTGAAGACTACCCAAACTAGGAACAACAAGAGTGTTGTTCCCCAGCGGAGTCGCCAATTCTGGTTGAGGGGAAATTACCCCAACGGTCCTTTGGGTTAAGACTCTACCAGACTGAAAATTGCTTATTCAAAGAAACACACACACAGCCATTATCTTTACTGTAAGCAAATTCTAATGTTTAGGGTACGTACCTAAGGTCCTACGTTCGAGAAGGCCTTTAGGGTCCAAACCCTTCTTGGAGTTCCCTTCTTATCCTTTGACCTGTAAAACAAACAAATCAAAGAACACAACAGTACATGGACAACTACTTATACATAAACCATCTTCATGCTATAAAGTTAGTTATAAAAATCTTTAAGTAACTACTTGCATAATAATTCAAGACAAGAATCTCATAAGCATAAAGAAATATTGCTTCAGGAACCAAGACGTGTTTCTTTATATAAAGGCAAGTAAAGTACAGATAACAGAAAGATTTCACCTGAAACACCTTCAGCAAGCTCCAAGCAAAACTTCCTCCCGGATTCGTTCCAGCCTCAAGCCTCCAACAAGAACTCCTTCCAAGTCTTACTCAATGGTGATATAAAGGATGAATGATCACCAATACACATGGAAACAAGGGTTTCCTATGCAATATGGGGGAAGTGCAGAAAGCACTAAGGACTTCAGACCTGGTCTAAGGGAAAAATCTCAGCATAATAATCTTGCTCTCTTTTCTCTCTCCCTTGGCCTTCCCTTTGATGTCTTTTTATACCATCTCCAAAGTAGTTTTTTAGTTAGGAGTTGGTTGGGAACAGTTGGGCCACAGGCACTAACAGGTGATCAGCAGGTAAAACCCACGATCTCCGCCCGAAAATGAGGAATTATTTATTTTTTTTAAGTGTTTTAATACATACACGCGGGTTGGGTATACACAGACCCGCGTGTACATGCGTTTAACTTAGGGCAATGTCGCGTATAGGGAATAAAACACTGTTTTTTAAATTTTAGGACCAGGTCTGGAAGGAGGGGTTGCCCTAGGCCATGAGTGCAGCATCACAAACCATAAGAGTGATATTTGGAGCTATAAAAAACATCCTCACCAGTCACATCAAAATAATATCCCAACTTCATAATCAAGGTTTAGACCACTCATTTTTTTGTTAATGGTGACAACAATTCAAGTTCTAGCTTGGCATCTCCATTCAATTTAACATATTTTGTGGGTCACCCTATGGCTCCAATGAATGAGGTTGATAACACTTCAATTTTTTGTTCCTGGTAACAACAATTCAAGTTCTAGCTTGGCATCTTCATCCAATTTAACATATTTCACTGGTCACCCTATGGCTTCAGTGAATGAATCTAAGTTAGTAGGTATAGAAATACCATTACGAATGGTACCAAAATCTTAGGAAAATGTTGGATTTTCTTGGCTCTGATACCTTGAGATTTGAATTCTTGTCGCCTATGACACCATCATTGAGCAACATTCCTTTCTCACAAAGGAAACAATCACAAAGAGTTATTTCTCTATCTCCTATCACAAAATATGTATGGCCTTCTATGCAAACTTTTCCATATCTACCTCCATTTGCACCACCCCTTCAGCATCAATAGTTTCAAATACTAAACCATTAAAATTAGACTAATTTCATGAAGCCTAGTCAATTACAAGTTCAACTTCCTTCTCTTTATTCCCAAGGTCATTCTTCACAATCCTTTCAAAAATATCCATTTAAATCAAAGCTCGTTCAACAAATTCCTCAATAGCTACAAAATTTACACGAAGTGACACAATCCCAAGGTGCTCCAGAGGTTTTGAACCAATTACCACACAATCTTTCACAAAGTAACCAAATTCCACAACAGTTACCAATACCTGAGAAAGTACAACCAATTCTCCTTTCTCCATTTCAACAGATTATTTTGTCTCAGGAATTGACACAATCTCAACATCCACAACAATCACATTTAAGTTATGGAGCATCATAAATAATGGGACCTGTTATGAGTAGTAACATGACAAGTCTTAATTCAGGTTTAGCATCAAGGTCCACTTTACATCTTGTAGTTCCTAATAACTTGTCTTTACAAGTTTTAGGGGGAGTAAAAACTCCTCTTCCTTTTGGCCCACCACCAGCTCCATTATTGGTAGCATCAACGTCATAGACATCATAGTTGACAACTTGAAACATCACATGACCATCTTAGATAGGTACTGTGTCATATCTTTTAAGGTCGTTGATGGAACAAGGTGTAGTATGTGAAGAAAATTCAGTCGCCTCTTCTTTTTATCCATATATACAAGTTTCTTGGCTACAATACCAAATCAATCCCAGATAACAATGCAACTATACCGACAATTTCTACTACAACATCCTTGTTTCTAGCACCATCTTTGAATGCAACACCTCCAAACTTTGCTCCAGCTGAAGCAATAGATGTTTCTCTTGATATCATTGGAACTCAATTCAGTTCATATATACTCAAAATCTTAATGAATTTTTTCTTAGTGCATTGTTTGAGGATTTTCCAAGACATTCCACAACATGTGGTTCGCACTTCGAGTTTCAAGAAGAGCACAATAATCACTTAGCATGTGTCTCGAAATCAAACTATATCTAAGAGTTGTAATAAAAAAGCACCAAAATCAATGACTCGAAAATGGTTTGTGAGTGCCAAGGAATGGCTCAGCGGAATAGAGGCATCAACATTTGAGGTTGTTCCTACCTTTTCCCTTGTGGAAACAATTTTGGATAAAAAGACAGTGAGGAAGTGGTAGTGTTTTTTGATGACAAACAAAGTGTTTGTGTTCTACGTGGCAAACTCTTTGATAATTTCTATAGTACTTAAATAGAAAAATGGATGTATAAAGGATTATTTTATATGCAGGCTCCCAATGGTATCATTGAATGCGTAGACAGGTCTAAGTTGGGGCCTATCATCCATGGTAAGTGATGAACCCTAGTATTG
Organism: Pinus tabuliformis; assembly: GCA_031772625.1. Lineage (NCBI taxonomy): Eukaryota > Viridiplantae > Streptophyta > Pinopsida > Pinales > Pinaceae > Pinus > Pinus tabuliformis. Next base: position 1,230,000,772 of record CM062804.1, read on the forward strand.
TAGCAAGAATGTTGTAACTCCCACGACTACCAACTTTTCTTTATCAACCCAGGGTTTCAAACGAACTTGGAGGTGATAATACCATACACACAATAGATGCATCATTCTACTCATGTCACTTCTCAACTACAACACTTGATCATTAGGGTTCCATACCATTCCTCTATTGAAATAAAAGGAGTCTAACTACTGAAAGCATAATGTAAAGGCTAGTTCTAGTGTAGAGAAATTAAATGGTTGTCTATTCAGGAAATGAAAGCTACCAACTTGTAAATGCTATTAAATGACATAAATCATCTAGCTATGAAATGAAAAAAATCACTTGGAGAAAGGAAACTATGCTAATCTTGCACTTGATCATCTAGTTGCCAAGGTTTCTTGAAAATAGAAGGTTATTCTATCATTTCAGAATTCAAACATGCACGCATTTGATATCTCATTCACACTTGCGGAAAATATAAAAGTGCTAATTTCTAAATGCAGAAATATAAAAGCTAATGCTATATGATCTTACAGCATTGAAAGGAGTGAAAGGACTTGTCTAGGTTTTTATTTTTTGCCATGAAGTCCAAGCTGAGGGGTTAACCTACTCCTACACTATGCTTTGTTATCATTTCAGGTCAATATAAGGTCAAAAGAGGCTACTACATGTTTTCTACAAGATGTTGCCTCAAGATACCCTGAACTACTACAGGAAGTTTGCTAAGAGGTTATAGAGTGAAAGAATGGTGAGATGAAGTGTTGGAAGGGTGCACGACAGTGGTGAAAGTGCGGGGAAGTTGAACATCACCCTTGGCCAAGCCCAACATTCCAAGAAGGTTGGATTTGACTAAGACAACTTTTTCATGGTGACTGAAAGACAAAGGTTCGGAATATGGGGTAGCATGCATCATCAAAATGTGGAGAAGCCCTAGATGGAGTTGGTTGGAGGAGTCCCTTCCTGCAGATCAACAACCCTGCAGTTACACATGTTTCTCTTTTCAATCGCAAATCGTTTCTTGAAAATGTGGAAAAGATGAATTGAATTTGAAAATTTTGATCTAACTATTGCTAAGAACTGGATATATGAAAGGAACTACATTCTAAGCTACATCAATCTTAAGAAGCATATTAATAATTGTGAATCTTTCCAATAAATCATAAACAACTATCTAAATAAGAATGAAACTTAATCTATGCAATGAACAAAATAGAAACTTTGTTTTTGGGCTATGAGAATATCATCCTCTAATCATGATCCCATGAGGGAGATGAGATAGGTGTCACTACCAACAACTTAATAAATACCATAACCTAAAAGAGACATGAATAAAATGCATCAACTAATAAACATTATAACCTAATAATGTAAATATAAAAGAGGAACTTCAACTGTTAGGGTTGGACCCTAACCCAAGAGCTTCAACCCTCTGAGTCAACTCAGTTCTGGGTCAAAACATAATTTCTCATTATCAATAAAAAAGTTTCAAATACATCATAAAAATAACAATCAAATGTCCTTTAGCTTAATGGCCTCTTGTCTACAATAAAAGTTCTGATCCTAATGAGTCCCCTAGCTTGCTTATTTATACAAAAATCGAGCTACCTGATGAGCCTCGAATTGGGTAACTTATTGGGCTCATTTTGCCTAATTGTCCTTGTTCAATCCTCCATTTTTCATAGGTTATGCATGTTTCTTTTAGTATTTTTATGTTATTTGAACAAATAATAGTGGTCACTCTACCAAGGAGGCTAATACGTGGTTATTTCAGGTTTTTTGGACAAATTTTGGAGCAAAACCAAGCAATTATGGGCCAGGTGACAACCAAGCTTGAGGTGAGGATTCGTAGGGAGGTTTTCTCTGACATTAAATGGCCCTTCCTCGAAATCTCCACCCTCAACTCCGAGCTCAACAGGCCACCAAAATGAATCGTAAAGGCAACCGAGCAGCTTTGGGAAGAGTGACTGTTTACTAGCATTTGGAATAGTCGAGTCCCTTGAATTTAGGAGGGCTACTAGGCCCCTCGTAGTGTATAAATAGGAAGGCCCCAGCCTTCGTAGTTTACTTTTCAAACTGTTGGTATTTGCACTATAGTGCTATCATTTTCTCAGCTTCTTTTCTTGTAGCTACTGTTGTATAACTTTCTTGTGATGATTATTTTTGAGTAATGAGGAGCAGCTTTACTTGGCATCAGATCCGAGTCCTTTATAGGAGCCTGAAGCTCTTGGGGTTGGGCCCAACCCAAGTGCCAAGGCCTCCTTTATGTATTGTTATTTGTTCTTTATGTCTTTGCAAAATCATTTCTGTCAAGTAGATTAAATCTTGCTAATTAACTAGGTCACTGTTGATGATTAGAAAGACTTTTGATGTTCAGATTGAGTTGACAGGTTATTGACAGGGAAACGCTCCAGAAAAAGGCCATCAAGCACCTCTGATTTCACCTCTCCCTTAGTGCGATCAGGAGCTGGGATCAAGGTGACCTTGCTGCCAACAAAAACACTGATTTTGCTTTGCCATGCAATCATTAGTGTTTGATTTTCATTTGCAGAAGTTGGTTACATGTTCAGATTCTTGAATGCTTCGTTGGTATACATGGTTTCATCGCAATTAAAACTTCTGTTCATTCTCTTTACTCTTAGCTAGATCAGATTAGGTCAACGTAACTAGGTCTCTGATTTTACAAGTCTTCATTGGTTCAGTTGGAAAGATAACTTGCAGAGCACCTGTACCACTTCTCTATCTGCACATACTCCATCTAACCCATCTTCTCCATCCCCTAACTCGGATTCTTGCCTCACATTTGCCATTTTCTCACATAACCCTAATTTTTGTGCAACATTGCTTCAGTCCTCCTTGAACAAATCCAGCCATCTACATCTTTCCTCAACTCCATCCACCAATTCCTGGACCACGTCAAACCCTTATCCTACCTCCACACTCACTCCTTCACCTTTCTCTCTCATCCTCCAAAATCCCATTTCTGAACAACCTATAGAAAATTACAGACGTCCTGTAGAAAATTACAGACATCCTGTAGAACCCCTGCAGACTTCTTGTAGAGGCTCACGAATGAGGTTTCTTGATAGCCAAACTCTGTTAAACTCTCTGGAAGGGTGTTAGGGACCTCTTAGGCCCTCTCTAAACCTTCCCGACCTCCTCCAATAATTTCCTCTCGCCAATCCACCTCTGCACAGTCAAAAACAGTTAAATCGCATGCATGATAATTCTGGCAACTTATTCAAAAATACAAAAAGATGTTTTTTTTTCTGATGTTACTGTAGAAGTAGCTTAAATACATGTATTTTACATTCCTAGAGGTCAATGGCATCTCTTTCAGTAGCTTGCATCCTCTTTCTTGCATCAGTAGGGCTAGTTGGTAAAATTAGGGTTTGCTAGGGTTTATGTTTCCTTTCAGCTTTCCAGTTTCTTTCTGCATGTAGATCAACCTTATTTGAGTTAGCTTTCATCCATCAGTTAAAAAGCTTCTTCTCCGAGCTCATAGAAGTTGGCTTAAGCTCCTAGCGGACTTGTGCCAGCTGACCAAGTGACAGCTACGGCAAGAGCTATTACTTGTGCATACAGCACTGACGCTTCCTAGTTTGTTACGAACTACCGGGTTGATAAAAGTAAAGAAGGGAGTCCCAGGAGTTGTAGCAGTATTGCTGCAATACTGGAACCCACACTACCAACAACTCCCTACAAAATAGGGATACTTGGCTCCCTAAATTGAGTATAGTTGGGTCTAACTCTTCCTTATAATCCCTTATAAAAGTTACCCCATTAAAATGTGATCCGTGAAAGAGAATTCTTAAAATTATTGTAACCTTATTGCATTTCAGTTTCAAACCATGTGGCGCTATCTGATAAAGAATAAGAAGATATTGCAAAATGTGATGGCATCTCCCATATCGCATCAACTCACATGGTGGTAGGTCTTAACGAAAACAAGTTTTGCGATATAGCGATCTGCGATTTTGCACAGCAAATTGCCAAATCGCTTTAATCATGATTAAAGGTCTCACGATTCTAGGAGGGTACTTCCCCACTTTCGATGTGAAGTTGTGAGCATTAAGTCAAGCATAATGGTTCATTAATGGAAATTTATTAAAAAATGATTACAATTAGTTGTGAAAGGTCATTTAACGTAAGTTGATATCTTTTGAAGTGATTTAGAATTAAAGATCCTTTGTCACCTTATTTTTGTACTCTCTATTGATTATTTCTGCATTACCTATCATTTTTATCCTATTATTCTTTCTGCTTGTAACTTTCAGGAAGAACACACAAAGCAGAACATCCAAAGAAATGGTAAAGAAAGGAAAGGCACCCGCTTCTGAAAAGTAAAAAATGACCCCATTATTCACAGACACTACCTGTAATCGAGATGCAGGGACATCTATGTGGGAAACCATGTATCAGTTATTGGAGGAAGAACAACCGAGGATTATGAAAATAACTATTACAACGGATGGATGTGGCTCTTCTGATGCTTCTTTGACTCGACTTGCATGCTCATTCTTGCACCGCATTGCTGCAAGGCCAAAGATACTCCCTTACACCGACATGGTTAAATGGATTATAGATGATGCAGACATATCTGACAGAGAATTCAAGATGGCAAGCTAGGAAGTCATGGGGTCCTTTACTCCAGACAACCTAAGGCTCGTGTACCATTTACCAGAACTCCAAGCCATCTACAATAAGCACTTTATCGAGAAGTTCACCAAGGAGAATGAATATTTGGCAGAATGCATGAAGAATTGGTCAAACAATGAGGAAAGACTCAAAAAAGATAAAAATGGTATGTACGCAACCATTTCTCTTTGTTCCCCTTATTGTTTTGCTACTTCTATGTTATGTGGACGATTTGGTAAATCATGCAGCAACAAATTTTCATCTGAATGGTTACCCCTAGTAGATGCAGCTATCAATGCTACAATAATGAATTTGGCTCAAATCCTATCAGATAATTTAGCCACTGCAATTTTAGAGTACAGAAGAAAAAGAAGCATTGCTTCGAGGGTTTACCCTCCATCTTTCATGAGTGCCTATGTTATGGGTGCTATTTTTTTTGGTTCCAAATTTCCTATTATGGAATGGAAGTGGACGGTTCAAAATCCACTTCCCATTCAAATTTATCACAAATTCATGTAGGAATCAAATTTCGCGCCATATTTCTTCAAAAATTGTCACAGAGTTATACTCTCAATTCATAAAAATATCTACAACAGAGAAGCCCCAAGGTTTTCCCAAGAAGCTGAGGAAGAAATTCTCCCCATAGCAAGATGGTTTGGGGAAGAATTATTCACGTATATCAGACTATTTGGCAGTACTGCCTCACCCCATGTGCTACCTTTTTACATCCCAGAGAAACTAATGGCTAGGGAGATAGCCTATCAGACATGAAGCAAGGGGGGGATGAGCAAAGTACTGAAAGATTCCAAAAATACAATTTGGCCTGAATTTCTTGTAACATGCGGAGCATTTGCATTGCATGGCTTAGGACGTGCTTTCAAAGAAGTTAATAATGTATTATCTTTACAACTACCCAAGTTCCAGGGAAGGCTATATGATCCCTTTGGTATTGTAAAATATTTTACCACAATGGTTAAAATAAAAGTATTTTCCCATGAAAAATATTCCTTTGATGATTTTTTCCTGTAGAAAAACACCTTCAAAGAAATTCAGCATACAACACAAATTATTTTTGACCAAGAAGGTCTCCAAATTTTCGATAATTATAGAAAACAAAGGTTTTCTAAGGTCCCATTGGACCAATTACTTATCGAACCAATAAGAGATCCTACTCCCAGCGTAAGCATAAGTGAAGATTCAAAAGAGAAATCCAAAACAAGTTCTGAAAAAGAGTCGCCAGGAAAGTCTGGCAATCAATCTGAAAAAACATCTAAAAATCAACATAGTAACAGCGAGGAGTCAATAAAAGACACAACCCAATCCACAAAAAAGTCTGATTAGGAAACTTTGTTTGTAAAACAAGTTGATGCCTTCACTCCCCTTACAAAGCAAGAAAATCCGCTCATAATTGATCTAAAAGGAGAATGGGAAAATTTTAATAAGATACTAAACACAGAGGAACAAAATGCAGAGCCACCAACAAACACACAAGAGATGACTGTAAAAATGGTAATAGAAAGGGTTGTTAGCACTCAAGAAACATAGCATATTCCCATTTATCCCACATTTGAGATTGTATTGAGAATAGAGGAAATTCCTCCTCTAGATGTATTCTACAGCCCTCAACATAAGGTCGTCGTTAGAAGACAAAGAAAGAAAAGAAAGTTTGATTTTGTGCTTGCTCCTGAGGATGAACCTTTGGATGTTCTTTGGAAAGACCCATCTATAGATCCATCGAAAAATCTCACTAGGCTCTCACAGGTCGCAGGTGCATACACTTTAGCAACCATTGACAAAACAATAGAGGTACAATTGCTGCTAAAAGAAAAATAAGATAAAATTTTGTTTTTGGAAAAATAGTTACAGTAGGTCAGCATCAACCAACAAGCAGAAACACAGTTGGTAAAACTTTAGCAATACTTTCAGCAAATGCAATTGGCACATCAAAGCAGTTTAACTAGTAAAGAAGAATAGTTATAGAGTATAATATAACTGCATAAAGATGATCCCAAAATAGAACAGTTTGTCAAAGAGGCACTTGGTCTCAATTCCGAGCTTCTACAATAGAAAGAACTATTATGCTTAAATCACATGATCTTACATTTGTTGATGTGTTTCGAACCTGTTAGTGTCGGTCTTGAGCCCTCCATCGGTGATCAAAAGCTCTTTGCATATGCATAGGTAGGTGTCTCATCAGTGTCAGTTTTGCATCCCGTTAGGCATGCCATAAAACTGATGGAGGAGCTGGTCCTTGTCCCCTTCTTGGCTTTGCTGGATCAGGTCATGTCAGGTATTAAGCTTGTGTCATATTTGTTTTGTTTTGTCTTGAAGTCCCAAGTCTTAGGTCTAGGGTTTTGGTCAAAAATCACTGCAAGGTCATGAGTCAAAGGTCCATGAGTGCCCAGCAAGCCAGAAGGAGGTATGTACATATGTTCCATTGATATTTTTCATCAGGTACAGCTCATTTATACCTTGGATTTAAAAACCCTGTTTTTAAACCCAAGGTCATGTAATATTTGTAAAAAATAAGGAAAATTTCAAAAGTCTTCAAAATGCCGGCAATAACCCTGGTCTCCTCGCCAGAGTCCATCAGATGGTCAACCTGCAAAAAGAACGGAGTTAAAGTGCCTCAAAAGCTAAATTCAGGACAAAACAACTCAAGAAACAGTGTTAAAGTGAATGCCAAAATAGAACATTAGAGAGTGGGTTTTGTGATTTAATTTTTTCAAATTCAACCTACAAGAGCTAAATTTCCCTCTAAACATTTCATTATGCCTCTATGAGCTAACAAAGAGGAGCAAGAGGGCGAAAATAGTGAAGGAGGTCGAATTGCAGTGAAATTGGAGAGTTTCTGTGGTGCGCGACCACTCGGGCAGGGTGTGCGACCACCTGGGCGGTGCGCGACCACTCGAGCCCTCCTCCGCAGTGAAAATTTTACACTGGCGCGACCACTCGAGCTGCACGCGACCACTCCAACCCTGCACGCCACCACTCGAGCTGTAATTTGCAGAACCGGCCCAAACTCACTCAAATTGCCTTGTAACTTGTAAATTGCTCGAGGTAGGCCTCTCAAATGTTTTGAATATTGAAAACATGGATGATGAGCTTGTGTTCATGCATTTTTACCATCAAAAATATGAAGAGAAATAGGTTTAGTGATTGTTTGTTCATGTAGGCAATTTTGCTAAGGTTGGTGTTTGCTTTCAAGGTTTTTAATTCCTCTTTATTCCCTCCATTACTCCTATTAGATTTACAATTGTCATAATGTGTCTCTATCTCATCACATTTGCAATGAATATCAATTCCCCATTCCCTATACCTAAAACCCTAATCCCTCTCATATGCATCCCTTAAGCCCTAATTCCTTCCCCACAGCAATATTATAAATATATATATATATATATATATATATATATATATATATATATAGATATATATATATATATATATATATATATATATATATATAGATATATATATATATATATATATATATATATATATATATAGATATATATATATATATATATATATATATATATATATATATATATATATATATATATATATATATATATATATATAAACACAGCAAGAATCAAAATAGTGATGTGTAAAAGGAAAGAGCAATTGCAATGGTAAAAATAATAAAACAAAAAGACAAAAAACAGAGAAAAAGATTACTATGTGTAGCCAAGTTATTGCAAAGACAAAAGAAACTTATTGCTGTGTATAGTCCTCATAAAAACAGTGAAAAGGAGGCTGTTATTCATAACAAAAACAAAGTAAATACAGCTATACCTATTTGTTAAAGGACATGTTTCCTTGAAATACTGTTTGTAAAGGAAAATTGCTGTGTTTTCAGACCCAAACCTATGTATCTTTTTTCCTTCTATTCCCCTAGATGCAATACATTTCCTTTCTCTTTGAATATGTCAAATAAAGCCTTTCCCCTCCCCTTATGACAAATGCAAATTAATCCCTTATTGCCCCTTAGCATCAAAAGCATATCAGTCCCTTGGAAAAATAGAGTATGCTTCAAAATGTACAGTCAAAGGACATAATTAAAAAGCAAGTTGTTGATGCTAGTTATCATTGTTGCCCTATACCCCTGTATCATGCTATCCTTTACCCCCTGTTGAAAATTGTATTGTCCTTTCCCTTGGTGACCCTATTACATGTCTTCCCTAATAAAGATATTTCTTTGCAAATGATTTCCCGATGATGAGAGATGAGATAACATGTTTGACATTTTGTGAATTATTCCTTAAAAGTTCCCTGTTTTTATATATTTTCCCATTCCTTATGAAAAAGTCCTTCCCCTAACATTTCCCTCATGATTTTTTCCCCTTGAAAACAACATACTTCTCAGCATTTTGCAGGCAGGGCAGCAGTCAACTTTGTCTATTTTCTCCACCTTGCTCAATAACACCATGTCAACCACTGAAACTAATGAGCAAGGTGATGACCGGTCTTCTTCTACGGAGGTTGAGGCACAGCAGAGGCCTCGTAGGGGTGGCAAAGGTGGTCATCATAGGAGAGAAGAGCCCACATCTTTAGCAGAATTACAGGCTTGCCCATTGGCAGTGACTTGTTTCCAGTACATGTCATGTTTCCAGTTTTGCGAGAGGCTTGCCCAGATTCAGCACCACAGGGAGTTGGCCCGGCTATTTGTTTTGCGCCTTCATGATGGGCAGGTTACTCTTGCAGGGGTGAATTTTGTGTTTTCTCCTGAGATGATTTCAGAGGCTACCGGGATACCCAATGTGGGTGAGGTGTGGCCAAAGCACAAATGGCTGGATTTTGTTTATTTTAAGCCATATGTCAGGCCAGCATTCATACATCACTTTTCAGGGAACTTTCCTTTCAGATTCCTCCGAGAGGAGTATGCTCCGATCATGCGGCTTATCATGCATTACTTCACATGTGAGGGAAGGTTTTCACGAGTCTTTGCTTGTCACATTCGCCTGTTGATGCACTTTACCCGAGTGAGGATGATGAACATCCCGGTTTACTTCTTCCAGGATATTCAGAGGATGGTGTCCGTGTTTCAGAGGCAGTCCCCAGCTCAGCAGTACAGGAGTTTGTGCCATCATGGTCTCATTCAGCTCATTGTTTCCCATCAGTTGAGTCAGCAGGGCATTCCATGGGCAGACTTCATTTCTCATGAGGTTTTTACAGTGCCACCACAGCCACAGCCAGAGCCAGAGGTCATTCATGAGGCGGGAGGTCCATCACACCAGCCCGAGATTATTGTTCCGAGACATGTGGCTTCTTCACCTCGGGTCACCTATCAGAGAGGTCCTAGGACCTTATTTGCAGCAGCTCGACGAGTATTTTCTCCACAGCAGGTGGAAGGGGTCTCGTCATCTTCTTCAGATCAGCGAGTGTTATCTCCACACCAGGTGGAAGGGGCCTCGCATTCTTCATCAGCAGAGGCAGTACGGGAGGGCAAGCAGCCCATGATTGAGGATGAGAGAGCTGGTGATACACATGATGATTTCATTGGTCGTGATGCCCGCTCTCCTTCTTTAGATTTTTATGAGATTATCAGGCAGAGAGAGGAGGAGAACCTCGTGTTGCAGCAAAAGCTCCAAATGGCTCAATGGACCATCGCTTATCTAGAACAGCGCACCAAACAATTAGAAGAAGAAAAAGAACTTGATGAGCTATGGAGGATCCGCAGTGATCGAACTTTGAACCGTAGGAGGCCCGAGGACCCATTGCCTGTTGACCGGGAGTCTTTGCTCATTCAGGAAAATGCTCGCTTGGAGAAACTGTTGGGGAAAGCCAAACAAGACAAAAGGTTGCTACGGAACATGAAAACTCATTATTGGGCGAGAATGCATGTTTGTAAAGCAAAGTTGAAAATAGTCCAAAGAAGGTTGACCGAGGCCCTTGGGAGGAAGAAGAAGGCCAACCCACTCCGCATCTTGGCTGAGGCTTCTCTCACCCATCATGACACTCATTAGCCTCATCACAGCATCAAGCAAAAAAAAATTTGGAAGTTTTGGCCCATTTTTGGCATTTTTGAGAATTTTACAGGTTTTGGCCATTGGAGTGGTCTCACCCCGCGTGCGACCGCTCGTGGGGACAGCTCAGAATGGGGAAAACTCTACATTTTTGGAATTTTCATGCAAAAATACACTTGCCTATGGATGGACTTAAAATTTTATGGAGATTTGGACTTCCAAAAGCTCAAAATACATGCAAATTTTGACTTTCTGCCCCTTTTTTGAGTTGCAGAAAGCTGCCTTGGGAGAAATGACTTTGGAGGGGTCAAATCAACTCCAAATTCAGAAATTCCAGTGGGGTTGGAAAGTAGACTCATAGAACTTTCCAACAAGCTATCTTGCACCTGATTTGGACACCAGGAAGGCCTTAAAACACAGCTGCCAATGTGCGCGACCACTCCAAGGGAGGGGCGCGACCACTCAGGGAAATTTCACCATTTTGACTATTTCGGCCTGCAAAACACTGTTTTTACTTTGGTTGACTTTTGATGTATGTAAATGATGGATTGTTGGGTAATTTTCATGGCACATGGATACATTTACTCTCCTTTAACACTTCTAGAAGTTTCCTTGATGTAAATAGTGAATATTAAATGCATGGATGGGTTACCTAAGTTTTAGAGGCAAGTTGTTTTGACTGCCTATTATCTAGTGCTCAGTTTAGAATTAGTTCAAACTGCTCCTAGGAAGCTGAGCTCGACCCCTAGAGGTGGGGAAAGGAGTTAGATGATCTATATTATGCCTTCTCTTGCTCATTTTCATGGTTGGACTCTTGAGGGAGAAGCTCTATTGTATATTTTACTTGTATCTCTGCAATTTGAGGAAAAGGAAGGCCAGGGTTTTGCAGACATCATTGTGGATTCTTGTGGATTATTGTGTTGATGGTGTGTTTCCTACTTGTCATTGTAAGTGTGTTTATGTGTTCCATCTCTTATTCTATTGCTGCTAATTAAACAAAAGAAGTGATAAAGTTTGAATTCATGCATGCCATGCTCAGCTTTCAATTTTGTTTAATATTTATGTTTTCCACTGTCTAAAGAGGATTCAAAGTCATTGTTTGCCCTCTTCAGCTCCCTCTCTTTCTTCCTTGATCATCCATCTCAGCTTAAGGCATCATCACAAACTCCTTCCTTGCCCCAAAGACCCACCTGCAAAAACTGAGCTCAATCCCCACACCCTGAATTGCACTCCCTCCAATTTGCCACCAAAAAACCCCAAAAACCCCCAAATCAACCTTTTAATCAATTTACTAGCCTAATATCAGTGTTACCTTTAATTGGTCATCTCGCCCCATTGAAAATTTGTCGAGATAGACCGGAGAGAGCCTTCTCATACCCCGTAGGGCTAGCTACGAGGTGAAATGGTTTGATGTTGCCTTGAAGGTTTACCTTCCTCAGCCTAGGGTGAAATCTCAAGCGCTAACAGAACCAACCAGTGTGGTTCATCGTTAGGACAAGTTGAAGAATTAGATCTAGGCTGCATGTTAAATAGTTAGAGCAGGACCTCCAGTGGCTATATTTGACCAGGCAACAGCTCAATTGACCAACTAACGCCTAATCTTGACTTGGAAATGGCTAGCCAGACAGGACCAAGGGAAAGGAGAGAAATTTAATTAAAAATTAAAATAAGTTAAAGTTAAATTAACTATTTCAAATTTGTTTTAATTTTTGAGTTTAATAAAAAGAAAATCATATTGTTAGGATTGTTATAAATAAATTTAAGTTTAATATAATAAGAATTTATAATTTGTTTTATTTTATTGTTTATTTATTCATTAATTTGTTTAAAAAATAAAGAATAAATAAAAAAAATAAAAAATAAAAATAAAAAATAAACAATAAAGAATAAAAATATACATAAATAAATAAAATAGAATAAAATAAAATAAAATACAATCCTATTGTTAGAATTGCTATTTTAAAGTTTAATATAATGAGACTTTATATTTTAATATTATATTAACAAAAAAAAAATATACTCTTAGAATTGTTATTTTAGGGTTTAATATAAGAATTATATTTTAATTTTATTTAATTAAAAAAAAAAAACTATTTGAATATATATAAAGAAACATTCAAAGAGGAACTAAGAACTATGGTAAAAGAGCTAAGGCTAAAGGATAACAAGGGGAACCTAACAAATAAGAAACCAAAACCAAGCAATAAAAAACGGGTCGGGAGGAAGGGAAGAACACGACTAGGAAGCCAGGGCTGGGACCCAACAGCTACTGATCTTCCAGTCGTCCTCTCTATTAAGATTGCTTGGGATTTTTTCAATTTCAAGGGCTTCCCTACATTTTCAGTGATGGAGCTGCGAAACCCTAACAATAACACTGGCCTCCTCGATACAAACATGATGCTTGATTTTCTCCGCATGCTTTGCAAGTGCAGAAGACTTGGTTCTCTTATGTTTAAGGCTAGTTGCATGCTCACTAATCCTCTGATTAATAGAGCACCCAGTTTCACCAATATAGGGGGTCCCATAGGAGCAAGGAATAATATAGACCCCCTTCATATCCTTGGGTTCAATAGGATCCTTCACTGATTGGAGGGAATTACGAATGGTGTTAAGGGGTCTAAAGGTCAAGGGAACATTATGTTTCCTAAGAATCCTTGCTATCTTATCAGTGGTCCCTTGCACAAATGGTAGGTGGACCCCTGGGACCCGTTCACATAAGCCTCAACTCAAGAACTATTATGCCAGAATATTTCGCAGTGGAATGCCCATTGCGAAATGAGTGATAACATAACAAATCAAGTTGTGGAATTACGACTTGAATATGATTCAATTTTTAAGAAAGTCTCAGACTTCTTAAACTGGCAGAAATCCGAAGAAGGGAAAAGAGCAGACATGCCCAAAATTGATGAATCGCACAAAGAAATTTTATTTGCAAAATGGGATTCTCAGCTAAGGGAGGCAGAACAGGCAATGGAGGATGCGATGGAAGTAGAAAATAGTGTCATCAAATGCGTAAATGAAAATATACACAAGGCTAATTCGGTAGTAGAAACCACCCCTGGCTTTCTTCCAAAAGCACAACAACTTCAAGAAGTATGGAAACAAGTAGCGAAGGAAAGGGAAAAGGCAATTAAACAGGTAAACAGATTGAACTAGGAAGCCTACTGGTAGTACCTAGTGAAACCACATATCCAATGGATGGCCCTAAAATTCCTTATGACTTCCACCGAGAAAATAGTGCCAGCGCTCACCAATGTCGTGTTCGCAGGACAACTTAAAGCTGAAGTTGGCCAACTAAAACTCTTAAAACTGATGCTAGATATTTGTGATCTCAAGGATCAGATGCAGGATTAGTCATATAGTTATTTTATTTATTTTGTTTATTTTTTCTTAAAATGAGGCACATTGTTTAAACCTCCTCATATAATTTTGTAATATCTATTTTTAAGTTTTATAGATTAGTATTTAAACCCCTCTCATGCATTTAGAGAAGGGTCTAGAAATTTTATTAAAAACATTCTTCAGAACATGCACTTATACCCCCCACTGAGGAGGTTTTGGTAAAATTAATGGAATGAGATTTATTTTCTACTTGAGTTTAGCATCTTCTACTGAAATTGCATTTTTTTACTCTTAGTTGATGTTAAGTGATTTGAAGATAGATCCATATTGCTGGAGCATATGAGTAGGACGTATTACAAATGGTACTTCTATCTCTTAATACCTTTTACTTGTGTATCAAGCAATAAATCATTTTCAGTTATTGATGTATGAAAGTTTAAATCCTTAGTTATCATTATTTCACTTTTGTATGATGATGATTTATTCTTTTTGTTGAATACGTGAATGACTCTTTATGCGATATATATTTGATATTGTTTCAGCTAACTTTTTATACGAAATGATCATTATCAAGTGGATTATTTTCTTGTTGTGATTGAATGATCTTCATTATCAATTACTTTCATAAATTATTTTAGATCGCATATAAAACGTTACTCCCGATATATTTTAAAGTTATATGTTTTCTCTAATTATGATAGATTTCATATGATAGTTAGAAGATAGATTAAGATTAGAATAAGTATTCACCCCATAAAACCCCGAAAAGAAAAAAAATATCCCGTTAGCACAAACATCATAAATAGATTGGGAAACTGGTCCCATCATCCCCAATCGGATCTACTATTCCAAACGGAAAAGGAGTTGTCCTAAGGTCCAGACTAGGTGGTTATCCCCCTTGTTGGAGTCCCAATTTTTCGAGCCTTCAACATATTTGGTGCTTGAAGGAGGGCCTCACTATGAATGGAAAGTAAATCTACATCTTCATGCCATTCTAGTTGTAAAACTCCCTCACCATCATCCTTAACTTCTCGTTCACATTCCAAATCTCCTATCTCTGAACCAGAAGTTGAAAAGAAAAATAAAGAGTACATTACAGAAATCCAAAAAAAGCTAGATCATTCTTCTTCAGATCGCCCTGAGTTACATACGTTAATTCATAAGTTACAGGGGATTTCTATATCTCAAGAAGAATATGAGTTATCCCAAGGCAGTGTCACATCTCGTCTGACCCCATCTCAACAACTCAGTAGAGAATAGAGCAGAAAATTAGGAATCCCACCAGTTGAGTTTCCTCTCCCAAGTTGTAAGAAAGCTAGGAAAACACCAGCAGAATTTCACAGTGAGGTTTTATCATCATTTTTGTCTACCATCCCATCCATATCATCACAAGGTCATTCATCCATCCCTCAACTCCATATCATTGTTCATATAGGTACAGGAGAAACATCCTCCTCTACCCAATCACCTTCAACTAGTGCCACACCTCCTCCTACTCATACTCCGACGATGGTCGGAAATCCACCACCAAGGCCATGGGCCAATACACAGGCTGTAAGAATGCCTGCACCTTTATCTTAATTACCAACTCATCGTGAGAAATGATTGCCCAAATTCAATCCTAAAATTGGCCAACTAGCTGAGGAACACATAAATAATTTCATGCTATCCGTTAATTTGAATGGAGGAACAAAAAAGGACACATTTGTAAGATTATTCCCCTATACTTTACAAGGAGCAGTAGGATCCTGGTATTTTTCTTTACTAGCAAGATTTGTTAATAACTGGCATACATTTCAAGATCAGTTTTTAACAAAATTTGGGAATGATAGGTTAGCAACAATCTTAATAAATGACCTCTCCAATTTAAAACCCGAACCAAAGGAACCAATTAAGGATTTCAACTCTCACTTCAATTAATTATTGAAAAAAATACCAACAACGTCTAAGCCTAGCGATGAAGTCCAAAATGAATGGCATATTTCTGTTTAACTTCAAATTCAGCTATCTTTGTAGATAGAGTTGCCAAGCCAACATTAGTAGAAAACACGAAAGATACAATAGCTATATAAAATATATCCTAGTCGTCAAAAAGGAAAATGCTTTAGATGAAAGAAATTCTAAAAAAATGTCCTTCAGAGATGATTCTAAGAAAAAACAACCAAAGGACCCATTCAACCTGGAAGGGTTACAGAAAGTCTTAAAGACCATTTCCAATGAAATGGTTGATATAGAGAAACAAGTAGCATAAACATCTTCCAAGAAACCTTTTAAACCCTTTGAAAGAAATCCTCCAACCAATCCTAAACCTCCAAATGTTATAACAAACGCAAAATCAAAAGGGGAAGAGGAAGAAATTTCAAATGAGGAACAAACCGATGATGTTGTAGTCATATAACTACAAGGAATGTGGGACTTCATTCTTCCAGATGAGGAAGATCAAGATGTATTACCTGTTGCCACTAGAAGTAGAAATCAACCCGATCCTCTACAATCCAGCGCTAACTAGAAAAAACCAATTCTGAAACCCAAGAATAAAATCGTAGGTAAAACATCCTCACCAAAGTCTACTCAGACAAACCTAATCCAATCTCATTCAACACCTTCATCCAAAACTCTTATCATCTCAGATGAAATGGAGTACAACATTGTTGAAGATATGAAGAAAACCACGGCAAAAATTACTCTTCACGAGCTCAGTAAATTAAAACATCAACAAGAAATAATTTTGAAAGAGGTGAATGCAGTACCTACTATGCCTCTTCCTTTCGTTGTAATTTCATAAGCTACTCATGAAATGGGAAGACCTTAGACTAACATTTCAAATAAATTTGATCCAATTGAAATTGCTTTAATTGGTGCAAGATCAAAATCCCATACTCCGCCATTTCTCCTTACTTTTGAAGTTTTCAATAAAAATTTTCATAACTGTCTAGTGGATTCTGGTGCATCATCTAACATTTTACCTAAAACATTTTGTGCTAAACTAAACGTCTAACCTTAGAAATCTGCAGTACGAATAGTATAGCTAGATCAGTCTCAAGTCGAGGTCATCGGTGAACTTAATCAAGTAACCATAAGGCTTTCATCAAATCCAAAGGTATTTCAAGTTATCAATATACTTGTAGCTAACATTCCTAATTCCATGGACTGATCCTCAGTAGAGATTTGTTAGAAAGGCTTTACGGTTAGTTTGTGACTGACTAGTCTCATATGTGGCTCCCCTACAATGGAAAACCAAATTAAAACAAGGTTGAACGAGAAAGACATCAAAAGTATATAGTGGCAGAGTTAGAAGGATAAAATGAGCATGTAGTGTATAGAAACAATATAATCGAAAGCTATTATATTGATTCGTTCTTAGGGAATTTCAACGCTCATACTTCACTTTTTTTGGAAAATTCCATTTTATCTCAAATAGAAAATTTCTCTCAAACTAACAATTCTAGATGCATAAATTTTGTAGATAAAATTATAAATAAAACCTTGTTTTGGAAATTATTTTTTGATGGTTCTAAATCCAAAGATGGAGAAGGAGCAGGTTGCATATTAGTTAGTCCAAAAGGAGAAAAAACCATGTTAGCATGTAGACTTGAATTCAGTTGCACAAACAACACCACTGAATATGAAGCATTGGTTCAAGGGTTATGCAAAGCAATCGGTCTTAATATCAAACACCTGCAAGTATTTGGAGACTCTGAGATTGTCATTAGACAAGTAAGAAATACTATACATTGTCTGTCGGGACACTTGAAACACTAACAATCTTTACTACAAGACCTGACCTCATACTTTACAGCGTCTAATATTTCATCTATTCCAAGACTCCAAAACACTAGTGTTGATCTCCTCACTAACATAGCTTCCAAGATTATTCCATCAGAGGACTATAGCCCAAACAGATTCTCAATTGAATTAATCTTTAGACCCTCTATTCCTGATAACATTACCAACTAGAGAGTTTTCAACGATGACCCTGATATCATAAGTTCTAACTTAAGAAGGCTCTTATAATAATTAGATTAGTGATGAAGACCAACATGACAAACAAATAGAACAAGGAAACAACAATAACTATACCAAAATCCGTAGTCAAGTTAGAGGACCTATATGACTTGAAGGACAGATTTAAATGATCCACCAGTTCAAAACTCCAGAGTTCAACTCTGAGATATGAATTAGTAAATCTGGGGATAGACATGAAACCATAGAACATCAACCTAGGTCTTGGCCTAATATCTGAAGAAAAATCAGCTTTTTATCCATTGTTGAAGTAGTACAAGAGTGTCTTCGCTTGGAATTACGATGATCTTAAAACCTATGACACTTCTATTATCCAGCATACAATTCCTATCATTTCCAATGAAAAACCTGTTCAGCAAAAATTGAGGAAAATACATCCTAATTTGGAAAGCCAAATTAAATCTGAGTTAAACAAATTACTAAAAGCCAAGATTATTTTTCCTTTTAGGCATTCTAGATGGGTCTCTAATCTCATCCCAATCAGAAAGAAAAATGGTGATATTCAGATTTGTATAGACTTTCGTAATCTCAATAAAGCTTGCCAAAAGGATAATTTTCCACTGCCCCCCATGGAACAGATATTACAATCAATCGCAAGGTCAGAGTTAATTTCCTTTTTAGATGGATTTTCAGGGTATAATCAAATCTTTGTCTATCCCGATGATCAATTAAAAACTACGTTTAGAACAAAATGGGGCACTTATGCTTATCAAAAGATGCCATTTGGGCTAATCAATGCTGGTGCGACGTTTCAGAGAGCCATGGACATTGCATTTAAGGGATTAGTAAACTAGTTAGTGGTAATCTACTTAGACGACATAACAGTATATTCTAGAAAAGGTAGTAATCATCTCAGAGACTTAAAACAAATCTTCCAACGTTGCTAAAAATATGGAATATTGCTTAACCCCAAAAAATCTTTTTTTGTGTTGAGTGAAGGAAAATTTATTGGGTTTATAGTATCCAAATCAGGAATCCATATTGACCTAGATAGGATCAAGGAAATTTGTGAGATATCTTTACGCCATAATATAAAAGCAATGCAGTATTTCCTTGGTCATATCAATTTCGTTAAGAGGTCTATCCTTGACTTCTCAAGAATTGTGTCACCTCTCCAATCCATGATAAAGAAAAATTCTTTCTCTCTTCAAATGGGGTCATTCAGAACATGAAGCATTTAGCTTGATAAAACAAGAAATTATAAATGGCCCATCTCTAGCGACACCATTTTTTTTCCAATCCCTTCACCCTATATACATTTGCCTTCGAGAAATCATATGCTGCCATACTCACCCAAGCGAATCAAGATAAAGCCAAAGCCCCAATTGCTTTCTTCAGTTCAAATTTGCAAGGACCTGAATTAAATTACTTTGATGTTTAGAAACAACCTTATCCTGTGTTCAAAGAAATTAAACACTTCAAACCTTTCCTTCTCAACACTCATACCAAAATAATAGTACCATTTCCAGCAGTAAGAAACCTTCTAGTACAAAGGGATGTGGGCGAAAAAAGGGCAAATCGGGTCACAACCCTTGTTACACAGTAATTTGTCACCATTGGTCACCGTCCCTGTTACCCCTTTCCCGTACTTTGGAGGACTCATTCCGGGACCTGTGAGCAGTGACATAACTTAAAAACACTTGCATTATGTTCCCCTAAGTATGGAATTCATGTGCCCTGAAGACACCTCCTGCAAAATATCCCTGAAAAGTGCCCTTTTTCCATTAGCGCGGGTCCACAATGTACTACCCGTGCCAATGAACGAGATCCTCAAAAGAAGGTGCGCCCATTGGCGCTCTATCTTAGAGTAACACCCGCGCCAACCAAGTTTGGGAAAGATTTTTAACAAACGCGCGCCCGGATGTTTTTTCCTTTCAAGTCATGAAGTCTTTTGAGGATAAAGCTAATCTTCTAGATGTCGAGATTCATCATCTATCCCTTACATCTATCCACAGTGACTTTTTGGAGATAATGCCAATCCATAATGGGTGTCTTGATGCATTGTATCTTCCTCCCCTTCTCCATCTATAAAAGTTTGTCCTCATGCATTTGACAAGCTAGTTTTTGAGTAGTGGTGATAGTGCTAGTAGTGATAACGCTTGTCTTGAGTGATAGTAAGAGTCTTGGAGCATAGGGAGGTTATGCTGCCAGAAGTCTGAGCTGTGTATTCATCATCAAAGAGAGAGAAAGGTCTATTGCAAGACATATGTAGCTGCTCGCCCAGCCAGAGGAGAGATTCAACATCAGAACTTTGGTTGTATTTTTCTCTATTGACTATTCATTAATAAACGACTATCATTATGGTTCTGATCTTATTGTTCGTTATGATAATGTTTGATCTATATCTTTTCTGACTGATATATAGTTGTATTTAGTGTATTTTATGCTTGTATTCGCTTCGTTCTTTGCATGTGCAGGTATCCATTCGCGGAGATCGTGAGGATCATGACCTGTTGGAGCAAGGGAACGGGAGTATCAACTCTTCTACGACACTAGCATTGGACTCCAGGTTGGTTCTCATAATCCACTTTCAATTTGCAACTAGGAACTTGCATGATAGCGTTGATTGATTGTTGCTAGACCCATTTTGGGCTAGTGGGATCGCCTCTGTCCGCAGAGGGGATTTACCTCTCCAACAATTTGGCGACTCCGCTGGGGATAGCTATTTGTTGTTTGATTCATAAACCTTGGACGGAGCCTGAAGTACGGCCAGGCAACCTTCGAAACGCTATTGCTTTGCATTAGCGAAGTAGATCAACGCCACTTCAGTCAATCTCCGGTTTGGTTTACGAACCGAACAGCTTGGAGTTTGTCTTGCATTTTGGTTCTCTCTTGCTTGCTTGCGTAAATAAGCTTTCTGGGTTAGTTTTTAAGTTGTTTCTTGCTATTTGATCTGTCTGAATACTGTCGACCAGACCCTGGACTGCTTGATTTATTTTTTAGGCCAGCAAACTGTATTAGCGCATTTTTCTACCTGACAGTCGCGCCAGTTGGTGCAGGTTGCACAAAAGCAACTCGCGCTAATTCCTTAATAGCGCGAGTTACAGGCTGACAGTCGCGCCAGTCCTGTGAACTTTGCCAATTTGTTTGTTGGAAGCTTTTTAAACTCAGATTTCTATATTTTTACATCCTTTTCAGCTACTGGAGTGTGTCAGAACTCTGTTTGACTGGTTTTTTACCTTTATCCTTTGGGTGTTTGCCTATTTCCATCGATCTTATATCCCAGCCCTGGAACCTCTAGTGGCTTTGTATATCGAGCCTTCCGTGGGAGTTTTTGGTTCTTTGATTGTCCAGTCGACTTTTTGGTTATTTTTTGCACTTGTCTAGTGGTTGTCAAAACTTATTATTCTGTGCTTCGAGCAATTCACCTCTAGCTCGTTTGGATCTTGCTTGACTTCGTTCGAGCTTAGATCACATAACTCATTGAGGTCTTTGTGATTCTCCTTGTTTTGAAAGTTTGTCTGGTGTTTCAGACTTGTTTCTATTTGCATTGAGTGAAATTTTCCTGTTTACGCTTGTTAACATCTCTCGAGATTTGTTTAAGTGCATTATGCCATTCTAAAAGAAAAAACAAACGATCTTTTTGCATTATATTAGTTAGCATTCTTCATTGTTATTGGCAATTAGTCACTTAAAAAAAAAAGAAAAAAAAAAAAGGAAAAGTTTCATTTATTGCTATTAGCTGCATTAGGATCTTTGTTGATTGTTTGATGATCATTTTGTTTGTTTGAAAGATCTCAGATCTTCTGTAGTTAGCATTCATTGAACAGAATGATATATTTTGGCATAAAGTTTGCATTTAGGAAATTCTGAGAGATCACATACGGTAGGACCTAAAAACTGAAACCTAATTGAAGATCAACTGTAAAATATACCAAATGAATCTAACAATGCATTGGAACCTAATGCATACATTCTAGAGGTCTAGGCTAGAGACGTGTTCTGGCGTCGTTAAACCTAGTCACTGTTGTTTCACATTACGGTTGGGTGATTCCTCCTTTTGTGACTCGATAGTGGTCTAGCACGGATTTGTGCTCCCACGTACCGTCGAGTATATGTGGAGACCCCACTAGGTTATCATCCTTTATCCACAGGAAGCCGTGTCTGCCGCCTTACAAGCCGTAATGCACTGAACACAGCATTCGGGAAGATTGACTGTCGTACGGGAAGTCCTTGGTTTTCATCTGATTGCCAAGGTGTATAAGCAGTTTTATGGATTGTTTGGTAAACCCTTTGCCTAGAGTCTCCAGAGTAGTCACTTTTGATCCTTTTCAGACTCCTTAAAAGAAAAGGTACCAGTGAGCGTCTTGTCACTTCGTGCTCATTAAACATTCGAAGGATACTAGAGTCATATTTCTTTCCTTTTCTCGAATCTTTAAACATGAAAAGGTCAAGTTCAGTTCCTTTGTCTTAAAATTTATTCAGCCACGATACACATTTACCCGGTTAGATTTTGTTTGCGTTAGTTTGAGTAGGGTTTTGTCTCGTTAGATTCCCTAGGATTTTGTGAAGTTTCATCCTGGCGGAATTACCAATTTCGTCTTCTTCCTTTGCCGAGATACCGGTTGTGAGTGAAATCCTTCCTGTTGTTCCGAGTATACAACCGATTAATTCTCGTGCTCCAGGCGACGAGACTTACGAGTTTCATTGGAACCCTGTTTGGGAACCTTCTGAGGACGGTATCCCTTTTTGGGAATACACTTCTCCTCATGTTTCAGTCCCACCTTTTTCCTCTGACATGGAGGACGTATCCCCTACTTCGACTGAAGAATCCGTTGCGACGAGCGGTGAAATTCCCACCGCAACGGAACCTACACTTGTTAGTAGCACTCCTACTACTGGGAGACTACCTCCAGGCTATAAAGCATTAAAGGATGTTATGTCCTCTGGAACTCCTTTCACGAGTTCTATTTGGTCACAACTCGCTTTTCCCACCACGGAGCCTTTTACTCCACAAAGTCGCAGTACGTCTGTTACCTCAATCACAACCGCTCCAACGGTATGTGTAGCTTCTTTGACTCCTATTTTCAGTCATCCTTCGGCTTCTTTATTCGGAGTCTTTGATCCTACGTCAAACGTCCCATCAGAGGGGCCATACGATCAGTATTTACCACATCTTGGTAGGCCTTTGTCATCTCAACCGATTGTTGAGATTTATGTTCCACTGTCAATTGATTGGGGCTCCACCTCTTTTCATGGCGGTCAAGTATCGTCTACGCAATCCCAAAGACCACCTCATCAAGACCAACAAGGGCAATCCTTCCAGGGAAACCCTTTTTCCTCTGGTGGTCTGTTTTTCCCCTCTTATGTTCAACCTTATGGTAACTCAGGTCAATCTTTTGTTCAACAAGCCCAACCTGGTATCCTGCAAGGTTATCCTACTGGACAAATTGGTCAATCATATGTTAAGCCAAACCAACCCAATGTCCAGTATGGTCCAATATCTGGACAAGCTACTCAACCACATGGTCAGCCCACCGTCCAGTATAGTCAACCTCCTGGGCAAGTCAGTCAGCCTCAAACCCAGGTAGGCCAACCAACTGCCCAGCCCACTCAGCCATCTGGTCCGTTAGGACAACCTTCAGCTGTGCAATGACAACTCCACTTCCAGTAGGTACAATCTTCTGGGCAGGGAGGCCAACCTCAATATCAACAAGGTCATCCTTCCGGCCAGATAGCCCAACCTACAGGACATCCTTCTAGCACTGCTCAACCCGGTTTTTTGCCCCAGGCTGGACCCCAGACCCCATCCGGTCTTCAAATGCAAGTTGGAGTTCAAACCCAACCAGTCTATCAAACTCAGCCTGTTTCTGAAACTTAGTTTGGAGTCCAGCCACCGTATGGTTACCAGCAACCTCAAGGGCAACCTTCGTTTGCCCCATATCAAAATTATCAACAACTACAGGCGAATCCTTATCAGAATTATCTGCAACCATATGGTGCTCCTGCAGGACCGTTTGGTAATCCATGGAACACTGGGGGACATAACCCAAATCCCTATGGACAAAACCCTATAGGGCCAAATCCGTCCGGACCAAGCCCTTGGGGGAAACCGCCAGTTGGTTGGAACCCTGGTGTTCCATCCCACCAGCAGCCCCAGATGTCCTTCAATCCTCAGTTACCTTTCTTAGCGACTTTAGAATTACCGGATGTGTCCAAACTGACCAATGATCCTATTCTACATAATCCATATTGGCCTCCGGTTCCAACGAAAATTCCTGGTGATTGTCCAAAATTTGATGGTAAAGCTAATGAACATCCACAAGCCCATGTCATGACTTATCACTTATGGTGTTCATCTAATTCATGGCTTGATGATTCGATTCGACTTCGCCTTTTTCAAAGGACTCTCACTGGCTCTGCAGCTAAGTGGTATATTGAGCTCAATCGCGGATCCTTTCAGGATTTCAACTCGTTGGCTATGGAATTTCTCACTCATTTTCAGTTGCCCATTCTATATGAAACGGGTACACACCTCCTCACATCCTTAAGACAGACAACGGCTACGCATATCTCTGATCATATCCATGAATGGAGATGGCGTAGATGTATGATCAAATTTTTGATTCCCGACCAACTTCTTACCGATTGGTTTACGACTTCGTTCATTCCTCCAATAGCTCGGGACATTGCCATGGCGGCGTGTGTCACTAAAGAGCAAGCTATCGCGCGCGCTCAGTACCTTGACTTGGTTTATTCTCAGTTAGGTACAATGTATGATTATCTACCTGACGCCTTAAGACCAGGAACATCCAAAGCCCCGCCAACACCAACTGTTCACGGTATTATTGGTTCTGTTAATTCGTCCTCGAAGAAAAATCCCGCGAACCCTGGGAAGCAAAAATCAAGTGCTTCGAATGAACCCACTTCTCAGGTAACACCCACTTCGAATGTTACTTCTGAGGTCAATGTCGTCCAGTCCACCACGGCAGACAAAACCTCGAAAGGAAAGAAGAAAGGGAAAGCGAAGAATAAGCCAGATCAACCTAAACAGGACTCCCCTAAACCCCCGCCCGAGGACGGTGCCAAGCGCAAACCCAAGTATCCTTGTCTTATCTGTGATGGAGATCACTATACCAAAGACTGCCCTAGGTGGTCCGAAGTTAGTCATTTGCTGAAAGGCGCTCCCGGGACTCCTACGGTGCTCAAAGAACCCTTTCCCTCACAACAAACTCAAATGGTGGCTGACCCCTCTCAGCCTCCCTCTTCCTTCGGTTCTCAAGTGTTTATGGCTGGAACGATACCTGTCAATATCAGTACTTGAACAAAAGATTATCTGTCATCTGCCGGGAAAGAGCCTGAGGTCTCATCTAGTGCTCCTCCGTTCAGTTCAGACCCGCTCCACATCGAGAGACCTAGTACTGAGACGCCTATTCGACCCCTCCAAAAGGAGTACTCCGGAAATCTTCTTACAACCCAAATGCTCGTGCTGCATAGCACTAAAATATCATTGAGGACTTAGCTCAGACTCCATCGGCTATGTCCACTTTAGAAGTTCTCCAGAGCTGCCCTTGTCAAAGGAAGTCCTTGCTATCCGCTATCGGTGGCATAGACCCGGCCGACTCAGATTTAATTACTTTTGACTTGGAACGCCATACGCAGAGACTGCCTCCCCAAATCGCATTCCTTATACAAGTTATTATTGATTCCAAAACGATTCATCGTACAGTCATTGATGAAGG
The DNA here is from genome assembly GCA_031772625.1 of Pinus tabuliformis. Lineage (NCBI taxonomy): Eukaryota > Viridiplantae > Streptophyta > Pinopsida > Pinales > Pinaceae > Pinus > Pinus tabuliformis. The sequence continues at coordinate 1,230,026,406 of CM062804.1, forward strand.
TGCTTCTACTTGCATCATGTCTGTTGCCTGTTGGAAAGCTATTGGATCTCCGACGCTGAGCCAGTCTCCCACAACCTTGGAAGCTTTTGATGGAAGAGCATCCCGTCCTTATGGTATACTCCAATGTTTGCCCATCTCTTTGGAAGGGAAGATGGTCGAAATGGAAGTTGAAGTTGTTGATGCTACTCTTACCTACAACCTCCTTCTCGTACGTAGCTGGATATACGCGATGCAAGTTGTAGCTTCATCTTTGTTTTGTATCATCCGTTTCCCTCATCAAGGGAAGATCGTTACCGTAGACCAGCTATCATTCTTCGCTTCCTCTTCTGAAGGCAACATCCCTTTTTTGGAGCATACCTCGAAATCATCTGAGACTCTGGGAGCCGGAATTTTCAAAGATCCCGCCCTTATGGGTGTTTTTCCGCTCCCACCTCCTAACGTCGCTTCTGTTAATATGATTACTACTTGTTCTGATTCGTGGATTCTCCCTCCCACCGACCAAGTAGATTCTTGGGGCGACCAGATGCCGTTGAGTCCTGTCGAGCTCAACTATGTCGAAATCATTGCTGCATCGGCTCCCTCTTCTGAACTTGCTCCTTCGAGCAAGGTTCTCCACTCGTTCGCTCCATCCTCAGGGCTTGTAGATGAGACTTCTTCGGACCCTTTAAAAGAAACATTCCCTTCCAACGAAGCCATTATTGAGACTATGTCTCTCAAGGAACCTCCTTGGCATGATTCTCACCATCGTTCCTCGTTTCTCCCTGCCCATCAGGATATGTTGACTTGCCTTGAGCGGTTTGCTCCTTGTCTCCCATTTCAAATCCTTCAAACACCTATCCAAGTTTATCAAGTGTCCTCTGAAGGAAATATGGCGAACATTACGCAAACCCAACCCATCGACATCTCTGTGAAACCAGGGATTGTCGAACATCTTCACATTGGAGTCACTTGTACTCCGGAGGAGATTCAACTTTATTCGAATCTTTTTCGCGAATTTCGTGACATCTTTGCATGGTCCTATGAAGAAATGCCTGACATTGATCCTAGCATAGTGGTGCATGAGATAATCACGTACCCAGGTGCTAAGCCTGTTCGTCAACGTTTACGCCCTGTACACCCCCGAAAGGCTGCAGCTATTAAGGCCGAAGTAGAGAAGCTTCTTAAAGCCGGTTTTATTTATCCTATTCCGCTAACAGATTGGGTTTCCAATATCGTACCTGTGAATAAAAAACAGGGTACAATCCGTGTTTGTGTCGATTATCATGATATAAATCGGGCCTGTCCTAAAGATAATTTTCCCACACCATTCATTGATCAAATTATTGACGAGTGTGCCGGAAGTGAAAAGTACTCTTTTATGGATGGTTTTTCTGGATATAACCAGATCAATATTGCTCCCGCTGATCAACACAAGACCGCCTTTATCTGCCCATGGGGCACTTTTGCCTATAAGAAGCTCCCTTTTGGTCTTAAAAATTCTGGTGCTACCTTCCAACGTGCAATGTCCTATGCGTTTCATGACATTCGACACATTGTACAACCATACCTGGATGATCTCGCTACTCATTCAGCCAAACGTCAGGACCACCCTAATCACCTTCGCGAGATCTTTCTTCGCTGTCGATACTACCAAATTAGACTTAATCCTCACAAATGTGTCTTCTGCGTTGAATCCGGCCAACTTCTCGGGTTTTTCATCTCCCGAGAGGGCATCCGTTTGGATCCCCTTAAGGTCGAGGCTATAGTGAATCTTCCTCCCCCTGCTTCTTTACAGTAATTGCAAAGCTTGCAGGGTAAAGCAAATTTTCTACGACGTTTCGTTCCAAACTATGCCGAGGTGGCTAAAGGTTTCACACGATTACTAAAGCGCGATGTTCCTTTTCATTGGGATACCATTGCTCAGGAATCTTTTGAGCGTCTCAAGGGTCTCCTTGTTTCTGCTCCATTGCTCCGTCCTCCGAACTATTATCGTGACTACACTTTGTATTTGGTTTCCGCCGACACCACTATCATCATGGTTCTTGTTCAAACTGACGATGATGACACTGAGCATGTTATCTATTATCTCAGCCGTAACCTTTTAGACACGGAATCTCGATATGCTTATGTTGAGAAGTTGGCTTTAGCCATCGTTTGTGCTGTCCAACGCTTCCGTCACTACATTCTGCTGCGCACTACCACTGTGATTTCTGATTGCAACCCCATGACGTATATTTTGTCACGCCAGTTGCTAGGGGGCAAGTACTCAAAGTGGATTTTCATCCTCCAAGAGTTCGACTTGGAATTTACCACTGCCAAGTCCAAGAAATCCCTTGTATTTGCTGAGTTACTTTGCTGTTTGCCATCTTCTTCCCCGACCTCTCACGTAGAGGATCAAACTCCGGATGAGACTTTATTTCTCATTAGCACCCTCGACCCCTAGTATGGGGATATCATTATATATCTGCAAACGTCCTGCTTTCGCCCTGGCATGTCCAAAGACGCTCAGCGAAGGATTCATCATCAGTCTCAATCATACCGTATCATTAGTGACACACTCTATTGCCTCGGCGCCGACTCTGTTCTCCGCCGATGTTTAACTCTCGAGGAAGCTGAGCGTGTCTTGAATCACTGCCACTCTGGTGCCTGTGGTGGTCACATGTCCGGATATGCTACTGCCCAAAGAATCCTCCGTGCTGGCTACTTTTGGCCCTCTATCTTCAAGGTTTGCATTCTTGCCGTCCGCTCTTGTCATGAGTGCCAGATATACCAGCCGAAGATGCGAGCGCCTCCCACTCCATTGCACCCTGTTGTCACCGTCGGCCCTTTTGCAAAATGGGGCATTGATTATATGACCTGTAACCCTCGCTCGGCCGGGGGGCATGGGTTTATTATCGTTGCCGTCGATTACTTTACTAAATGGGCCGAGGCGATGCTTACATTAACTGAAGACGGTCACACAGCGGCGCAATTTTTATTCAACCATGTTATCTTGTGATTCGGCATCCCTCAAGCCATCGTCACTGATCACGGGAATCATTTCCGTAATCACATGATGACGGAACTAACAACCCAGCTAGGCTTACAACATGATAGTTTGACTCCATACTACTCTCAGTCCAATGGCCAAGTTGAAGCTATCAATAAGGTTTTGGTTACAATGCTTCAGCGTACCGTTGGCATGCATAAGTCTAACAGGCATTTGATGTTGTTCCCTGCCTTGTGGGCCTACCGAACCTCCGTGAAGGATGCCACTGGTTTCACTCCATTTCAACTAGTTTATGGACTAGAGGCTACCCTTCCAATCAAATGTGAAATCCCTTCATTAAAATTGGTTGTCAAGCTACTTCCCAACAATACTCCGTTAGAAGAATGCCTTCTTTACCTGGAACGGCTAGATGAGACCCGTCGCCTGGCCTCTTTGGCCATCGAAACACAAAAGAAGTGAGTCAAGACTCACTTCGATCAGACTGTACATCCACGTTCTTTTGTTGAAGGAGATTTAGTCCTGCCATACGATCAGGCAAATGATAAGCTAGGAGCAGGAAAGCTCGAGCCTATGTGGCTAGGCCCTTACATTGTCAAGAAAGTTTTGCAAAAAGGGGCCTACGAGCTAATTGATTATGAAGGGAACCCTCTCGGGAAGCCCCGAAACGGGCTGTATTTGAAAAATTACTATGCATGATGCTTGTACACTTTAATTTGTACATACATGTACTCTAGCAAGTGTGTTGTGTGTATGAGTCTCAGTTTTAAAGGCATAACTGCCACTTATTGTGTCTTTCGCTTCTTGTGCAGATGTCCGATGCACCTTATGTTGGTTTCGCTGATGGTGCCTGCCGCAGTACTCGCAACTTGTCCTCTGCGGCGTGGGTGATCTATGATCCTCATGGCGAGCTGATAGATTTTCAACGTGTGTGTTTGGGTCATACCACTAACAATGTCGTTGAATATTGTGCTGTAATCGAGCTACTTGCTGAAGCAATTAATCTCGGCATTCGTGCATTGGTAGTGAACCTGGACTCTCAACTTGTCATCCACCAGCTCAACGGGCAATATTCCGTCAGAGACCATCGCATTCTAAGGTTGTATTTACGTGTGAGATTGTTAAAAAGGAACTTTGATTTTATCACATATCAGCATATTCCACAACAATTAAACACATTATCTGATGCATTGGCTAATCATGTATTAGATAGACATTTGCGTAATTTGTAATCAAAACATTATACAAGCAAGCACATGAAAGCACAATAATAAACCATAGGCATATGTATATATATACGTGTGTGTCATAATGTTTGCGCCGTGCGCGTTACATAGTCCAAAAAATTAATACATGTTCGAATCTCATATGGTCGGAGACAACATGTCTCTCAAAAATATGCAAAAAAGAAACCTAGGTGTCTAATCACGGTGATGCTCATGATAGCATGTCACCGCTCGCACCAAATGTCTTAGCAGACGGTGGACACGAGTCGGTACTCCCACTGTGTGCCTCTGGTACGCGAAGGGCACATCCGCCAATCTGGCATAGTCTGGAATCCCTCGAGTGAGTCCCTTAAGGTTCTGTACTAGCTCTTCACCCACACCACCCTCTACCTAAGGGTCGGCTGCGGGTTGTACCCTCCGTGCTATGTGAGACAAACCAGCTGGTCGCTCTGCACCAACAACTGCATACATATATATATTTGTTGTCAGAGACATGCATGTGTTACAAAAAAATTATTAAATACATAAAAAAACATCAAAAACAGAAAGAGTTCTTACCAAGCTCCTCATCCCAGTCTTCTCCCGCAGGCAATGGGAGATCTGGATCTCAAGTAAAATTGGTGCCCGCATAGGGCCAATCCTCTATAACAATCATCTGGTGACGAAGCCATATGAAGAACTCGGGCCTGCAGGCCATCTGCTGCCCCCCTCCTCCTCTGGGCATGAGTGTTGCCCATCGAGTCATCCTCGGTTCCTGTGGCACTAGATCTGCCACTATACCTCCCTGAATCCAGAAAATCGGCAGTCGCTCCAAGAAGAAGGATACCACAATGGATCCATACCCGAACTGTTTGTTGCCCCCACGCTTACACTTCATAAGTTGTCTCTTGATGTTAAGGGTCATAGCTGTGGCCCAGTCAAACAGAGTAGGGGTGAGACACTCGGTTGCCAGCAGTAAATGATTCTTGCTGGCCTCATGGGGCGCCTGTACCCCAGCCGTCCGTGTAATAGTGAATAGTATCACCCGTAGCACTAGGTCTGGAACTGTGACGATATCTACCTTGGCACTGTTCGATCCAAACCCCGGACAAACCCGTTCCATCACCTCCCCCATCTTTTCTCCGGAAGGCCTACTTCCAGTCAAAATGGGTCGTGCACCTCTCCGTGATAACCCAGTGATAAAATAGACATCGGAAACATCCAGCTCCAATGTCTGATCTCGCAAGCGGAATACCTGATCCTCTATGTCCCAAGCATCCACGATAAATCATAGTAGCTCCAGTTGTGCAAGCAAATAGGAGGTGAGGAAAAACTTCTTTAAGCCGCAATCCCTCAAAGCATCCATGCAGGCTTCATCCTCTAGTGCTAGAGCATCTATAGCATCATGCTCTCTTTCTCTCCATTCTACAACCATTTTGACGAATCCCTGCAACCATAAAGTTGAAAATACCATCACTAGATCACTCGTGAAACCATAATTCAAGGAAATTTGCAAAATTAACGGTAAAATCCACGGAAAAATTAGGTTGCACGGGTGGCGCACCCCCTTTTGGAAAATAATCCCATTGGCGCGGTCCCGAGTGGGAAACCCGCGCTAATGGCGCAACCCTAAATTTTGCAAATCCCCTTGCAGGGGATCCGTTTATCGATGAAAAACTGAAAAAATGGAACGAAAATGAAGCTAAGGACAAGACCTCTTACCTGCTCCAGACGGCGGCTCGATTGCTTTCATGGATTGATCATGATCGACAGTTGAAGTTTGCACCCAAAACCCTCCAATGGTAAACTCACAAGGTGAAAAGTAAAAAGTGAATTTGTTTTTACCATTTCGCTATTTTATAGCATTTTTTGACCGAAAATACATTAAAAATATTATTTTTGGGGTATTTTTTGAATATATTTATATCAAAATGGGTTTTACGTTGTTTTTGGTATGATGACAGGTGTTGGTGCAACTCAAGCGACGAAACGAGCTCCTTTTTTCTACTTTTTCAAGCTCGGTAAAACATGTGAAAAGGTTACTTTGAGGTCAGCTTTCAGCTCTTTTCTGACCGTTTAAAGATGAAAATATTGCCGAGTTACTCCTCTTGACTCATTAAACGTTAATAAGGGGTGGTCGCTTTAAGTTCTTTTTGTCGACCGTTAAAACATAAAAATATTACCGGGTTTTTGTCGTTTCAAACTCGTTAATGGTTACGAAACGACGTGGTTTTGATCGCTTTTTTACTTTTTCAGGTCAAAATCACTATTTATGAAAAGTACTCCTCGATCGTAATGGTCGGGCGGTTCTTTCGAGCATTGTTTTATACTCTTTCGGGCTCGAGAGACACAACTTTACGAAAAAGGACACCCTTGGAGTTTCCTTTTCTGCTGTCTTTTCAAACTCTCTAAACATGAAAAGACGCCGAGTTCTTCCTTTGTCAGACTCGTTAAAACCTGATGACATCGGATTCTGTCGAAATGACGCACCACAAGCATATGCTATCCCCATCAAGCTTGTTAAAAATAATTGGGGTACTCTCCAGATATGGCGGGGGGAAAATGGAACCATAATTATTGTCGTGTCAGCAGTATGTCGCTCTTGAACATGGCACTTGTCTGCTTTCCTGTCTGGGTGGGGATATCTCATCTCATTTTTCACTTGCCTCCGTGGATTTGGGTAATCCTGTTTGACCTCTCATCTGCTCATTGCCTCGTCACCATGACCTCTGATCCATTGATGTCAAATACTGCCAATTCCACTATCGTGTCGCCGATATGTTCAAGAGAAGTTGACCTTTGCAGAAAAACAACCTCCCTCTGATAGCTCACATAATCCTGATTCACAACATCATGGCCCACCTTCGATCAAGGTCACTTCCTGTCGACTTCAGCTCATTATCCAGGAAGCTGATCTAGAGACTCCCTTCCGGTGCCTTGGAGCCTGCATGCCTCAACGGCAAGTTCTTCGTGTTCGACGTGAGGTTTTCATCATTGGCCTCCGATCGAATGATTCTATGGGTGTTCGACGCCAGATCACTAATTCGCACGCCGTAGATTGTACCTATAGTACCTTGAGGGCCATTGTCATTATTGGTGGTACCTCTCGCGTCTATTAACAGTTTTCAATATTGACTGGTAATCAGACGGTGTTCATGCATGTTCGACTTCAGTTCATATATTCGCATGCTTGAACTTATACTTTTGTTCGGGTCGAGATGGAGCGCAAGACCCTGGATTTTGTCTGTTGTAATCCAGGCGTGATTCTTGTTACATGACTCATTCACTGGATGGCTGCGACCATACCTGAGTCGATTCATTGATCCTAACCAGATGGTTGTGCCCATACTATGGATCTAGATTATTATGTACTCTCTTATGGATGGCTGCGACCATACCACATATATCATGTACTTGAGGTATCAGTTGTATCTCTCAATGCAGATTCTCGGCAGTAGCTACATGTGTTCTTGTAAAGCATTTCACCCCTCTCTCTCTCTCTCGGGCCTCATGCTTTAGGGGGCCTCTGGTACACAATAATTTGTCACCATTGGTCACCGTCCCTGTTACCCCTTTCCCGTACTTTGGAGTACTCGTTCCGGGACCTCTGAGCAGTGACATAACTTAAAAACACTTGCATTATGTTCCCCTAAGTATGGACTTCATGTGCCCTGAAAAGTGCCCTTTTTCCATTAGCGCAGGTCCACAATGTACTACCCGCGCCAATGAACGAGATCCTCAAAAGAAGGTGCGCCCATTAGCGCTCTGTCTTAGAGTAACACCCACGCCAACCAAGTTTGGAAAAGATTTTTAACAAACGCGCGCCCGGATGTTTTTTCCTTTCAAGTCATGAAGTCTTTTGAGGATAAAGCTAATCTTCTAGATGTCGAGATTCATCATCTATCCCTTACATCTATCCACAGCGGCTTTTTGGAGATAATGCCAATCCATAATGGGTGTCTTGATGCATTGTATCTTCCTTCCCTTCTCCATCTATAAAAGTTTGTCCTCATGCATTTGACAAGCTATTTTTTGAGTAGTGGTGATAGTGCTAGTAGTGATAACGCTTGTCTTGAGTGATAGTAAGAGTCTTGGAGCATAAGGAGGTTATGCTGCCAGAATTCTGAGTTGTGTATTCATCATCAAAGAGAGAGAAAGGTCTATTGTAAGACATATGTAGCTGCTCGCCCAGCCAGAGGAGAGATTCAACGTCAGAACTTTGGTTGTATTTTTCTCTGTTGATTATTCATTAATAAACGACTATCATTATGGTTCCGATCTTATTGTTCGTTATGATAATGTTTGATCTATATCTTTTCTGACTGATATATAGTTGTATTTAGTGGATTTTATGCTTGTATTCGCTTCATTCTTTGCATGTGCAGGTATCCATTCGCGGAGATCGTGAGGATCGTGACCTGCTGGAGCAAGGGAACGAGAGTATCAACTCTTCTACGACACTAGCGTTGGACTCCAGGTTGGTTCTCATAATCCATTTTCAATTTGCAACTAGGAACTTGCATGATAGCGTTGATTGATTGTTGCTAGACCCATTTTGGGCTAGTGGGATCGCCTCTGTCCGTAGAGGGGATTTACCTCTCCAACAACCCTAGAAGAATATGACGTTGAAACTAAACCAGCAAATATCGTAAAAGGTCAAGTTTTTTGTAGGATGTTGGCAAGAGTGTCGAACATTTCAAAATCACGGTCTCCAGGTAGTAAAGTACAAATTTATGAGGTAAGCCTAAACGACTATGAATCAAGATATGCTGATATCATTTTCTACCTTAGAAAGGGATATGCCCCTCCAAATTTGAGTTACATAAAGAAAAGAGATCTGAGGCTAAAAGCTAAACAATATCAAATCATAAATGATGTACTATTTAGAATGAATTATGTTTCTATTCTCCTTAGATGCCTTGAGAAATCTGAAGCAGAAAAAGTATTGCAGGAACTCCATGATGGACCAGTAGGCGGAAACTATGCAGGAGATGCAACTGCACACAAAATCCTGTGTGTTGGCTACTACAGATCAACTCTATTTAAAGATGCACATAGTTATGTAAGGAGATGTAAGATTTTCCAAAATGTTGTTGGAAGATAGAAGAATCCATCGTTTCCATTATAGTCGGTCAACATTTATCAACCATTTGAATAATGGGGATTATATATAATAAGTGATATTGTTCCTCATTCTTCTAAATAGCATAAATACATCCTTACAGATACCAACTACTATACCAAATGGGTAGAAGCAGTTCCACTCAAGACAACAAACTCTGAGAGTATCATCAAATTTATAGATCAATTCATAATCACTAGTTTTGGCGTACCTTCTTCTTTAATGTTTGATAGTGCAAACCGAATAACTCAGAAAACCTTCATTGGCGCTTCTCCTTTTAATTTAGTTTATGGGAGAGAAGTTGGCTTACCAACAAATCTAGATATTCCTTCATTGGCCTTAACGCAAATCATTGAAGAACTCCTTCCTCATCCATCCAGTTAATACAATTACAAATCCTTAAGCTTGAAGAGGAATGAGAAAAGGCCAGAATTACTCATGCACATCATCAACAATTAGTGAAAGCCTCTTCTGATTCAAACTCAGTTTCTAGAAAAGATTTTCAACTCGGAGACTTAGTATTAAAGTGGGATAAAGCCCATGAAGAGAAAGGCAATCATACTAAATTCCAACGGATGTGGCTTGGACCATTCCAAAATGTCGAACTCATTGGCCCATCAACTTTCATGTTACAAGACTTAGCAGGGAAGAGGGAATCTTTACCTGTTGATGGACAAATCCTAAAAGAAATATTTTCCATAGAATATGATCTCTTCCATTTTTCTGTAGATCATAGTTTTAGTTGAGTTTTCTTTAGATAATAAAACAGGTTGAGAAAGCTCACTTTTGGTTTTACGAAAAGAATAGTCTCTCTTTTTCAATTTTATTTTTTCACTTGTATAAGTAGGAGTGGTTATGAAAATTAATCTCCATTTTTGAAACATATGGTTAAGTGCTATTATTTTGAAAAAAAATTCTTGTTCTTCTATTTCAACTATCTAAGTTTTGATGAGAATCAACCTTAGGAGGAAATTTTCCTTACATTAGTCACAAAAGGTATCAATAACAAAGCAAAGACTCTCTGCCAAAAAGCTATTTTTAAACTCTACAATTGTCGTCCAGGAGAATTCTTAAGTAACCAATGACTTCCCCCCCCCCACTCGAGGAATTTGCGAGATTCAAGTAGTAATCCAATTACACACTTTAAACTTAAAGAATAAGAGGTCTCATCAAGAGCCAACTTATCATGATCATAAATATTATAACTAACTGACATTGCCATACTGAATATCAAAATAAGGTAATGGCTCAAGATTGTTTCAATCAAAATACAAGGGGTCTCATCAAGAGCTAGCTTGTTCAATTAAGTTGTAAATCAAGTGAATGGCACTATCAATTTTGGCCACCAAACCAAGACATTGTTATTTAAGAAATAAAAGGAGAAAAAAAGAAAAGAAAAGAAAAAAGAAGAAGCAATAAGTATATATGAGGATTTATCTTTGAAAATTGTGTTTTTCTCAAGTGGGACACTGGATCATTGATGGGTAATAGGTAACCCTGTTGAGACTATGAACGTCTGCCAGCAGCAGAGGCTCTACCTATGACAAATGAGTACACCAAAGTTGATCTAACGAGATACTTTTTTTTATCTTTACAGACCAAGTAATGACTGATGTGAGTAAAATAATTGACTCTGAGAAGAAGATAATCAGAATAAAGATAGTTAGAACATGATGTTGTTATTAATAAATAGTATTGTTTACCATATATTTCATACAATGAAGTTTCATTTTCAAAACCATCTCTATTTTTGGAAGTTTTAGAAAATTCAAAAAACCCTGAGAGATAACCGGTTCTTCTAAGTGAATCACCAATTATTGTGCTTATCAACAACCCCCCATTTATTAGTATTAGTAATAACATTAATAAATGGGAACCCTTTAAAAAAAAATCAAATCTTAGCATCTAATCATGCCTTATGTTTTTAGAATAAAATAATATATCAAAATGAAATTTGCTAAAACATGGAAAAATGACCTTTTCATACTTTAGGCTCATAAAAATTCATAAACATTAAGTTTCCTAAATAAGCGCCACATGATCAAAAAGCCTAAGAATAACTTTATATCTGGGAAGTTGTGAATATTAAATTAAATCTTGAAAAAAACCCACTTTAAAGAAGATTATTCTTGCATCACAAAAACAATTACAGCAGACCTCCCTTATAAAAGTTACCCCATTAAAATGCAATCCGTGAAATGTGAAATCTTAAAATTCTCGTAACCTTATCGCATCACAGTTTCAAACCACGCGGCGCTATTTGATAAAGCATAATAAGATATTGTGAAATGTGATGGCATCTCGCATATCGCATGTCGCATCAACTCACATGGCAGTAGGTCTTAACGAAAACAAGTTTTGCAATATAGCAGTCTGTGATATTGCGTAGAAAAACGCAGAATTCCTTTAATCGCAACTTAAAGGGCTCACGATTCTAGGTGGGTACTTCCTGAATTTCAATGTGAGGTTTTGAACATTAAGTCAAGCATGAAGCATAACAGTTCATTATTGGACATTTATTAAAATACGATTACGATCAGTTGTGAAAGGTCATTTAATGTAAATTGATATCATTTGAAGTGATTTAGAATTAAATATCCTCCATCACCTTATTTTCATACTCTCTATTGATTATTTCTGCATTTACTATCATTTTTATCCTATTATGCTTTCTGCTTGTAACTTTAAGGAAGAACAAATAGAGCAGAACATCCGAAGAAATGGTGAAGAAAGGAAAGGCACCCGCTTCTGAAAAGTCAGAAATGACCCCATTATTCACAAACACTACCTGTAATCAAGATGCAGGGACACATACATGCGAGAATATGTATCAATTATTGGAGGAAGAACAATCGAGGATTATGAAAATAATTGTTACAACAGATAGACACAGCTCTTATAATGCTTCTTTGACTGAACTTGCATGCTCATTCTTGCACTGCATTGCTGCAAGGCCGAAGATACTCCCTTACACTGACATGGTAAAATGGATTATAGATGATGTCTACATATCTGATAGAGAATTCAAGACGGCAAGCTAAGAAGTCATGGGGTCCTTTAATCCAGACAACCTGAGGCTCATGTACCATTTACCAAAACCCCTGGCCATCTACAACAAGTATTTTATCGAGAATTTCACCAAGGAGAATGAAGATTTGGCAGAGCGCACGAAGCATTATTCAAACAATGAGGAGAGACTCAAAAAAGATAAAAATAGTATGCATGCCACTGGTTCTCTTTGTTCCCCTTACTATTTTGTTGTCTCTATGTTATGTAGACTGTTTGGTAAACTAGACAGCAACAAATTTTCATCAGAATGGTTACCCCTAGTAGATGCAGCTATTAATGGTACAATAATGAATTGGGCTCAAATCCTGTCATATAATTAAGCCACTGCAATTTTAGAATACAGAAGAAAAAGAAACATTGCTTCGAGGGTTTACCCTCCATTTTTCTTGAGCGCCTATGTTATGGATGCTATTTGTTTTGGTTCCAAATTTCCTATTATGGGATGGAAGTGGATGGTTAAAAATCCACTTCCCATTCAAATTTATCACAAATTCATGTAGGAATCAAATTTTTTGCCACATTTCTTCAAAATTTGTCACGAAGTTATACTGTTGATTCATAAAAAGATCTACAACAAAGATACCACAAGGTTTTCCCAAGAAGATGAGGTAGATATTCTCCCCATAGCGAGATAGTTTGAGGAAGAATTATTCACGTATATCAGAGTATTTGGCAATATTACTTCACCCCATGTGCTACCTTTTTACATCCCAAACAAACTGATGGCTAGGGAGATAGCCTACGAAACATGTTGCAAGGGGGGGATGAGTAAAGTACTGAAAGATTCCAAAAAGGCCATTTGCCCTCAATTTCTTGTAACATGCAGAACATTTACATTGCATGACTTAAGACATGCTTTCAAAGAAGTTAATAATGTATTATCTTTACAACTACCCAAGTTCCCGGGAAGGCAATATGATCCCTTTGGTATTGTAAAATATTTTACCACAATGGTTAAAATAAAAGTATTTTCCCATGAAAAATATACCTTTGATGATGTTTTCTTGCGGAAAAACACCTTCAAAGAAGTTCAGAATATGGCACAAATTCATTTTGACCAAGAAGGTCTCCAAACTTTGGATAATTATAGAAAACAGAGGTTGTCTAAGGTCCCACTGCAGCAATTACTCATCGAACTAGTAAGAGATCCTACTCCCAACGTAAGCATAAGTGAAGATTCAAAAGAGAAGTCGAAAACAAGTTTTGAAAAAGAATCGCCAGGAAAGTCTGGCAATCAATCTGAAAAAACATCTGAAAATCAGCACAGTAAGAGCGAGGAGTCAATAAAAGACACAACCCAGTCTACATCAAAGTCTAATTAGTAGACTTCGTTTGTAAGACAAGCTGAAGCTTCCACTCCCCTTACAAAGCAAGCAAAGCCACTCATAATTGACCTAAAAGGAGAATGGGAAAATTTTAATAAGATACTAAGCACAGAGGAACAAAATGCAGAGCCACCAACAAACACACAAGAGATGACCGCAAAAATGGTAATAGAAAGGGTTGTTAGCACTTAGGAAATAGACCATATTCCCATTGCTCCCACATTTGAGATTGTATTGAGAATAGATGAAATTTCTCCTCTACATGTATTCTACAGCCCTCAACATAAGGTCGTCATTAGAAGACAAAGAAATAAAAAAAGTTGGATTCTGTGCTTGCTCCTGAGGATGAACCTCTGGATGTTCTTTGGAAAGATCCATCTACAAATCCATCAACAAATCTCACTAAGCTCTCACAATGCAGAGGTGCATACGTTTCAGCAACCATTGACAAAGCAGCAGAGGTACAACTTTTGCTAAAAGAAAAATAAGATAGGATTTTGTTTTTGGAACAACAGTTACAGCATGTAAGCATCAACCAACAAGCAGAAACACAGTTGGCAAAACTTCAGCAAGACTTTCAACAAATACAGTTGACACATTAAAGTAGTTTAACTATTAAAGAAGAACTGTTACAGAGTATAATAGAACTGCATAAAGATGATCCCAAAATAGAATAGTTTTTCACAAGGGCACTTGGTCTCAATTCCAAGCTTCTACAATAGAGAGAACTATTATGCCAGAAGATTTTGCAGTGGAATGCCCACTGAGAAATGAGCGATAACATAATAGAACAAGTTGTGGAATTATGACTTGAATATGATTCAATTTTTAAGAAAGTCTCATACTTCTTAAACTGGCAGAAATCCGAAGAAGGGAAAAGAGCAGACATGCCAAAAATTGAAGAATCGCAAAAAGAAATTTTATTTGCGAAATGAGATTCTCGGCTAAGGGAGGCAGAACAAGAAATGGAAGATGTGGTGGTAGCAGCGAACAGTGTCATCGAATGCGTAAATGAAAATCTAGACAAGGCTAATTTGGTAACAGAAACCACCCCTAGCATTCTTCCAAAAGCACAACAGCTTCAAGCAGTATGGAAACAAGCAGCGGAGGAAAGGGCAGAGGCAATTAAACCAGTAAATGGGTTGAACTGGATAGCCTACTAGCAGTACCTAGTGAAACCACACAGCCAATGGATGACCCTGAAATACCTGATGACTTCCACTGAGAAAATAGTGCCAGCGCTGACCAATGTCGTATTCGTAGGACAACTGAAAGCTGAAGTCAGAAAACCGACACTCTTAAAACTAATGGTGGATATTTGCGATCTCAAGGGTCATATGCAGGATTAGTCATAGACATATTCTATTTTTATTTTTGTTTATTTTTTCTTAAAATGAGGCAGGTCATTTAAACCTCCTCATCTATTTTCGTAATATCTATTTTTAAGTTTCATAGATTAGTATTTAAACCCCTCTCATGCATTTAGAGAAGGGTCTACAAATTTTATCAAAAACATTCTTCAGAATGTGCACTTATGCCCCCCACTGAGGAGGTTTTGGTAAAATTAATGGAACGAGGTTTATTTTCTACTTGAGTTCAGCATCTTCTACTGAATTTTCATTTTTGTACCCTTAGTTGATGTTAAGTGATTTGAAGATAGATCCATATTGTTGGAGCATATGAGTAGGACGTATTACAAATGGTACTTCTATCTCTTAATACCTTTTACTTGTGTATCAAGTAATAAATCATTTTCAGTTATTGATGTATGAAAGTTTAAATTCTTAGTTATCATTATTGCACTTTTGTATGATGATGATTTGTTCTTTATGCTAAATACGTGAATGACTCTTTATGAGATATATCTTTCATATCGTTTCGGCTAACTTTTTATATGAAATGATCATTATCAAATGGATTCTTTTCTTATTGTAATTGAATAATATTTATTATCAATTACTTTCAGAAATCATTTTAGATTTCATATAAAGACGTTACTCACGGGATAGTTTTAAAGCTAGATGTTTTGTTTTATTATGATAGATTGCATATGATAGTTAGAAGATAAATTAAGATTAGAAAAAGTATTCACCCCATAAAACCCCGAAAAGAAAAACAACATCCCGTTAGCACAAACATCATAAATAGATTGGGAAACTAGTCCCATCATCCCCAGTCAGAGCCACTATTCCAAACGGAAAGAAGTTGTCCTAAGGTATGAACTGGGTGGTTATCCCCCTTGTTGGAGTCCCAATTTTTTGAGCCTTCAACACTTCCATGCCACTTTTGTCCCACAACTCAATGAAATGTTTATAGTCCTCGGATGATGTGGAACCATGCTCTACTAGTGTCTTGATCTGAAATTGCATCCATTGATATTTTAGGAAACGTTCATAGGATTTGGATGGTGGTCTGCATTGAAGTGCCTCCATGGAGAGGCTTGCCATTGTGCCCAATTGAGTCTCCTAATTTCTCCCTCAACTATTTTTTTTCTTGTTGCAGCTTTGTTCTCATGTTGTATTCTTTATCCGTCCACTCACTCAACTCCTTACCCATTTCTTTGAGTATTTCTTCCATAAGGCCCACATCTTCCACTTTCTTAGATTTGGTAATTTGTATCCATCTATGTGTCCTTCCTCTGTCTTCTTCAATCTCAAATAAGAGAGGGCGTGCAAATTTTTGTGGGGCCACTCTGCCTCCTTCAATGAACTTGTAATATGAGCTCATATTTGGTTGTTGGCTAGGCTCTTGAAGTTCTGGAAAATCTCTCTCCTCATGTACTAGTGTGTTGCTTCCTTGCCTTCTTTCTACCCCTTTTTCTCCTCCTATAGAATTTTTTGTCTTTAATGTAGCACTGCCTGTGTTTCCTGTAACATTGCATGTGTTCCCTGTAGTAGGCCTTTGCATTTTTATTGGAGTGTGACAAGTGCCTTGCGTTGTTTAGGGGAGGTTGCCTTGGTGATAAAGTTCCTTACATATGTTATGGGAGTCTTTGAGATGGCTCCAGGAGATGTGGTTTCCCCAACCTTCCTTTCAATATGTTCCATCTCCTCTGTCTTGTTGGGGAATTCTTCAATTAGAATAGGGGTCCTTGGGGGTTTTTTAGGCTTCCCCTGTCTAATCCTAGTGATTTTCCTTATTTTGAAATACAGGGGAGTTTGCCTCTTCCTTTTCTTCTTGGATTTGATGGGTGTTCTCAAGGGAGTCAGGGAAACAACTGCCTCCTTTTTAGTGGGTTAAAGAGACAACATTTCTTTCTCTAGAGACATGTCCCTTTATTCTTCCTTTCGTTCTTTTTCCACCTCTTCCTCTTTTTGTGGTTCTCCCTTTGTTTTCTTTGCCTCTTCCTTTCCTCCATATTCTACATTTGCCTCTTCTTTTTCTTATTCTTCCTCTTCTTCTCCCGCCTCTTCTTCTCCTTCTTCTTCTTCACACTTAAGGTTGGGTTCTCACCAAGTGAAAGGTCTCAAGGAAGGCTTCTCTGTTCATAACTCTGAATGTGGACCAAAGGACAAGAACTCCTAATTTACTCAAATCATCCTCCATTATTAGCTTGATGAGACCATGGTGTGCTAAATGTTGTTTCTTTCCCTCTTTCACCTTTTGTCTCATGTCTATGATGGATTGTAGGAGAAAATAAGGAACATTGAGTCTTTGGGCTATGGACAATTTGGCTCGAAATCTGAATTCATGGAGCAACCTGAACTAACAGCCATAAACTACACTCAGTCTTCCTTCACAAGAAATGAATTTAAGGATGTGGTAGGCTATCTCATCCGAGAGATAGGGAAGGCTCTCCCTTATGATCCCATTTTTTTTTTCTATTGGTTTCTCATCTCTGGTGGAGAATTTTTTCTTATCGAGGGTATTTCTAGCCTTCTCTTCCTTTTTCCATTGGACCCCTAGAGGAAGTGTTTTCACGTTGTTGATCACCCCAAGATTGATGGTAATGGATAGCCATACCACCACAACGGTAATTCTTGTTCTTGCTTGAGGGTTTAGAGCCATGGAAAAATCATAAGTTATATCATCATCATATCCTTTTATAAACTAAAAGAAGCTAACTAGTGAAGCCAACTAGTGGCTTCTTTGAGTTGAAGTTGAATTCTCAATGTATCTCTATGCTCTCTCCTATTGAATCCTCCCAATTCCTTCTCTATTTTCAGCTAGATGTAGGAGGTTTTATGGGATAGCTTCAGTATGAATTCAAGAGTAGCTAAAAGCTAAACTTTAGTTTATTACTGTAATTACTACAACTCCTTATAGCCACAAAATTGTTTACTCTTTTAGCCCCAAAATCTTTTTAATTCACGGGATGACTATAATTACTAAGACAATTTAGAGTGTACCAGTATGAAAATCATGGAAATAGGAGAGATATACCACTTACTTCTCATTGTAGTGCCTGGTATCATGACAATTGAGGACCAAGTTGACCCTAGGCACCATTCTTGCGCCCTTGCAAGCTTCTTGTGGAATTTCATTGTTTCTTGTAGCTTCCTATATCTTTCTGCACTTCCTGTAATTATTTCTTGTAGCTGCCTCCTGTAGGATTTCCATAGTAGGGTTTGACTTTTTTGATGGCTTTCCAAGCTTGTCCCTATCTCCTTGATTTCGAAATGAGTGAAAAATGTATAAAAATTTGGGTTTTATGCAATTTTTGGTCAAGGCTTGGAGCGTTGTGATAGTTGTTGATGGTACGAGTTTTCCTCATTTAGACCATTGGCGCACCTCGGGTGATCATTCTCTTCTTCCTCATAATTATCACCTATTCCCTCTTGACTAATTTTGACTAATGTGAGACTTTTACGTGTCATGCAGACTGATGATTACTTTTTGTTCATGAGTTGAGGGTGTCCAAGTTAACTGGTCACATCCAACTTATAAAAAAGACCTTTCCTTGACATTTACACATTTTTCATTATTTTGTACCTATGAAAGAGCTCAAAGGTTACCATACATTTTCTTACCTAGTGCTTGATTAGTGTATGCTAGAGTGTTGGACTTTTGTGCTACTACTTAGGGAAGTGCTTCCTTTCCTTTTTGTATGTGTATTTCTTTTTGCTCCTGTATAGATGATTGTTTGCTTCTATTCATGTGTGTAGGTGCATGATATCTCAGATGTTGTTGCTTCTACTGTTGTGGAGATTTTCTAGGAAGAGAAAGGTGCCCATGGATTATGGTACCCTCTCCTCCCCTTGGATAGGAAGAAAAATAAATTTAAGGCTTGATGCAATTGTGGCACAAGCTACTACAGGAGATCTTATAACAACCCTTTTTTTCTTTTCAAAGGTTTTTTCTTTAGGGGGATGATGGGAAGTAGTGTAGGGGTTGGAGGATGATAGTAGAGCCCCGATGGATTAGTGAAGGAATGTGGTAATGGAGTACATGTCCTCTTTCTTTATTTTTTTTAAATTTCCCTTTCTTTTTTTAATGAGACAAAGCTTAGGTATGGGGATATGGTGATTTTTGTTTTGTTAATCAGGGATGCATGGATGATGGGTGAGTGATTGGATCAAGTGAAGAGACCATAATCAACATAGGATAGGCTAGGCATAAATATTTTTCTATCAGATCCCTTTTCCTGTAGCATTTTACGACATCTTGTAGTGCTACATGATCTTCCTCTGGCAGCGATAGGACATCCTGTAGCAAACTAGAGAATGCCAAAAGGTTGATTTTTGAGCCCGAAGGATGGATGAGAGTGGTAGGGACATGGTTGAAATGAATGGTATGGAGTGGATGGTGGGGGAAATGGAATGAAACTTGAGCATCTTGTCCTTGTAGCTCTGCATTTTCCATTGTCTTCAAAACTTGCAAAATCACATAACATATTAATGGACAGGTTGGAGTTCCCTGTCATGGCTTTTTTTTAGGGACAAACAGGTTGCCTTAGGAGAGGTTTTCAACCTGCCTACTTTCCCTAGGCATCTCAAGGGAGGTTTTCAATATGCCTACTTGCCCCGGGTGCCTCAAGGGAGGTTTTCAACCAAGGATCTTTTATTTTTTATTTTTATTTTTTTTTCACTCCTGGGCTACCTCAAGGAGGTATTCAACCCAATAGTTCTCCTCAAATGCCTCATGGAGGTTTTCTTCCAGGCTTGTTACTATTTTTTTTTCTCTTTTTTCTTTTTCCACAAATAAAAATAGTTTTCAAGAATTTTGTGACTTAGAAGCTAGGAAACTTCCAATCACATTTACCTCCTTACTAATGGTGTTGATGAACTCTTTGGACATAGGTCTTTTGTAAGCCTTCAATATGCATCCATTAACAAGCAAGGGAATACCTTAATCATCAATGGTCTTGATTTAAACAACTCCATTCTCATGGAACTTCTCTATTAGGTTGGGCCTAACCACCTTGTCATTAATTTTCCGTTAAATTCCTTGAACATGAAGTCATATAGCATAACCCAATCCCATTCTTGGAAAACCTTGTCCTTGATGTTCTTTTCATGCCAAACCTTTCTTTTTACCTTGATAAATTTAGTGTGTAGGAGGGCCTGTATTCTAAATTCATCCAGAACATTAAGCTAGAACAACCTCTCTTGTTGTGCCTTTGCAACATCCAAATCCAACTGTGCTTCTATTCTCAAGGTGTTGTATTCAAATTCAATGGAAACCAGAGCCTTCTTTCCATAGACCAAGTCATAAGGAGTGAAACCAGTAGTTGTCTTCCAAGTTGTATTGTAGGCCCAAGTGGCCTCCACTAATCTGTCTATCCAATATTTTCTATTTTTTCTCAGAACCTGGGTGAGGATGCCTTCTAATGCTCTATTGGAGACCCCTACTTGTCTATTGGCCTGAGGATGATAGGAATTAAATCTTTTTTGCTTTATCCCATGCTGCCTTAGCAAATTTTCGATCAGATGTGATGTAAATTGAGCTCCCTAATCAGTGACTAGTTCTCTAGGGTACCCAAATTTGTATAATACATTCTCCCTTATGAACTAAACCACTTTCTCCTTTGTTTCTACCTTGACAACCTTGGTCTTAGCCCACTTTGTCAAACAATCAGTGCATACAATTATGTCCTTTTTCTGCCCTAATGGTGGATCAATTGGCCCAGTGAAATCCATCCCCCACTTGTCAAATGGCTCTAAAGCCACCTGATTTTGTAAGGGAATTTCATCCTTGGGAAAAGGTTCCCCATCCTCTAGCACTAATCACATCGACTAGTGTATCTTATTGCATCTTGGTGGAGAGTGGGCCAGTAGTAGCCAATTTGCAAAACCTTGAAAGTTGTCCTCTTGGAAAAGACGTGACCTCCACAAGGCCTATCATGGCAGGCTGAGAGGATGTCAAAGACTTCCTCTTCCCTAACACATCTCCTCAAAATTTTATTTGGTCCTAGTTTGAAGAGATTTCCCTTAATCCAAGTGAAAGGGGCACTCTTCCTCACAATTCTTCTCTTCTCCCTGGGTGACATATTTGGAGGGAATTATATAGCAACTAGGTAGTTGGCTATGTCAGCAAACCATGGAGAGAGAACTGAAATAGAAAATAGGTGTTCATCTGGTAGTGGTCATCAACCATACCTTCTTCACCTGTAGGCAAAGCATGTCTAGACAAAAGATCTGAAACTACATTTTCTTTACCTTGCTTATCAATGATAGTTAAATCAAACTGTTGTAATAGAAGAAAACATCTAATAATTCTAGAATTCACATTGGGCTTGTTCATTAAGTACTTGATAGAAACATGGTTAGTATGCATAAAGGTTTGATAACTAGTGATGTAGTGCCTGAATTTTTTCAAGGAATAGACAACATCTAGAAGTTCCTTTTTAGTCACAGTGTAACTCAATTCATCCTTGGACAATTTTTTGCTAATGAAGTAAATGACATAAGGCAAATTGTCATCTATCTGTCCTATAGATTCTCCTATAGATTTGTTAGATGCATCATGATGGATGTGGAAAGGAAGAGCCCAATTGGGGCCTCCAAGTATGGGTGCAGTGGTCAATTTGTCCTTCAATATTTCAAGGGCCTCTTGGCAACTATCTCACTAGCAAAATTCAGGATCCTTGGCCAGCATTCCAAATAATGGTGAGATTAATTGCTGAAGACCTTGATAAATCTCCTTTAATATCTATATAATCCCAGGAAACTCATGAAATCCCTCTAATTTTGAGGAGTAGGGACCCTTTTTATGATGGAAATTATATTTGGGTCCACTTATATTCCTTCTTGGGATATTGAACGACCTAGTACAATCCCTTCATTCATCAAGAATTCACTCTTCTTAGGACTAAGTGAGAGGTTCATTTAAATTCACTTCCTTAGGAACTTCCCCAAGTTATAGAGAGCCTCTAGGAAGTCACACCCATAGGGAGTGAAAACATCCATGTAGATCTCTACAACGTCATGAACTAGCTCAACAAAGATGCTAAAAACTGTCATTTGAAAAGTGGCAGGGTGTTGTCTTAGTGGTTCCTAACCCAAGTTGAGAGTTAGGTTTGCCAAAAAAATTCCTAAACTACTGGCCCTTTCGGCATCAACCTACAAAATGCGTACTAAAGTCTCACCCGAAGAAATATGGGGGGATGCTGGAACCAAGTTTCCGCACCCAGAGATGATTTGGATGTTGTTTTATGCCCTTATCCTACCTTCACACAGGTCGATAATCCTTTAAGGCTTATCGATATCACTTCCTCTTTCCAACCTCTAGACCTTCATGAAGGTCTATGACTTTCTTTTATGAACCCTAAACAGGCGAATCAACTACGTACATGCCTCTGTACTTACCCTTAGTTATGTATTTACCCAAATCTACCTAGTTATCTGATATCTTTAACATGCATCAAGATATTCTTCGTGTAAACAAATATTAGTACTTGCATTTGTATAACAGTGTAAACCATGTAGAATCGCGCATCAATATAGTGTTAAATCATAAGGCCATCATTCATCATAACATAAACGCATTCATTCATAACAGAATTAAATGGTCAAAACATAGATATTTTCAGAATAATCTCTTTATTGATTCTTCAGTTCTGCTTATAGAGTCGAGACTACCCTACACACTCAGCTGTAGGGTTTCGTGCACTCAGCTATGGACTCTACTTTAGGCCTTTGCTCACATAGATGCAGATCCTCTCTTCTACTCTAAGACTCTTCACTCTTTACTTCTAATGACCTATTACATTCATCAATGAACTCAACTGCATTGCCTTAGACTCTCTAAGACTCTCCTTTTTATACAATCCCATGATCTGTGGACCATGGGTAGATACACTAAAGCTGACACAACATACATAAAATAAAGGAAAATCCCTTTATGGGAGTTACTATCTACATGCTCTGCGACCACAACTTGCGGATACTTTACACTTTACTTAAAAAAAAACTTGGCCTTTTTCCCCAAAACATGGGATTTTGCCCCAAAACTGACTACAAGAGATCTTTTCCCAACAAGCCCGCAACACAAATATCATGATTCACCCCTAAGTCACTCTGCTGGTGTGGAGATCTTACTGGAGATACCTCCCATCTCAACTTTTGCCACTGCTACCTCAACCATGCTCTACGTGGCTGCCTACTTGATATGTTCCACTAGTTTCTTTGTTGTTGGTCCTGCACTATATTTCATTTACCTTCTGTTGTGTCCTCTTTAGGACTGCTAGATTCCCTTCACTGGTGGCAAAGATAGCATAGGGCTCGTCCAACCAAGGCCCTAATCTTGCCTTGAGGACCACCTCGTTCCATTGTGCTGCCTCCACCTATTTGAGCAACTGCTTTGCCTCATGTAGCTTTGCCAATCGCTTTGATATAGATATGGTGCACACCATCGCTTTTGCTTTGTCATACTATTGCTGCAATTTGTGGGCTTCTATGTTCAAACTCTACAGGTTAGGATGTTCTTGCATAGTGGTAACGGCCTCCATAGATTGCTCAAAGAGCGAGGTGTAATATACCAATGTGGCATCGACTGTTGCAACTGCATCCTTCCCAATAGCTTCGTGGTGTGCTCTAACCTCTGGCGGAGTTGAAAGTGGTGACTTCAACTCAAGCTTTGTGATTTTAAGGTTCATCTCAAACTGAACCTTGGCCATTTTTTTTTTCACATCGCGCACACCTGCAGACAGTTTCTTAATCTTAGCCTCCAATGATGCTTCTTCAGGTATGTAAAGTTCTAGAACGATTATGCATGCTTTGGATACCATGGTTGTGGTTTGCTCATTCTTCTCCTGAACCTTCTTCCATGCTTCTAGCACTGTTGTCTTCTCAACGAACATCTGTTCGTTGTTGACTTTCTGCTCACTGATCATGCTCAGTGTGTGTTGCTCCCAGGCCCTGATCTCTGCAATCACACTTTCTTGCAGTGTGTGAAGTAATTCACTAGGGAGCATGACCAAGTTAAGGCCAACATTCCTCAAATCACTGAGAGTAGCCTTGTCATCTTTTGCCTCCACACTTAGAGCTCCATCCGGTAGCGTGACTGCCTGGAGATCCAAGGATTGAACCAAATCTATTGCTTGAGTGGTCCCCAATGCAAAAACTAGTCGATGCCACACTGATCTTCCCTGCACCTAGCTGAAGTATAGTTGTTTGGCTCTACAGCTTGTGCAGGCCCGTCTGTATAGTGACCATTGCTTTCTTCTGCCATTGCTCAAACTGTTGCAACAGTTCTACTGTTGTGCCCCTTATCTTGTCACCAATGTCATCCAAGTCACCCTCCATCAAGGTGATTGGGTTGAGTGAAGACTTAGAGGCTTTGGTCTTCTTTCACTTCCCCTCCTTTTCCTATTCTCTACGTTGCTTTACGTGGAAAGAAATGATCCCCAGATCTCCACTGCCATTTTCTAACTGTTGTTTGTCCTCCATTCGGGGGAAAGTTGATTTTTGACTTCTGTCAGTGCCACACTCTTCCTGTTCTTCTTGTTCCTTTGTTAATTTCTCTGCTTCTTCATGGGCCTTCTCCTCAGTTTCCTTCTTCCTCTTTTCTGCCAACTACTAAACCTTAAGTCGGGTTGCTTCCTTTTTATGCTTCTGCACAGACTTGTTAGTCTCGGTGACCAAATCTGATGCTGTGTGCCAATATTTTAGCCATTGCTTAAGGACTTCAGTAATGGAATCATCTATAGATAAGCAGGGAAGATCATACCACTTTTAATCCACATCCTTTAGCACCCGGATGTAAACACAATGGAAGTCTGCCTTGAACTCCACGTACCTAGATAACTGCTCAAAGATGGTTGGTGGAAACCGCAACTTTCGGTTGAAGGTTGCGCAGATGCTTGCCTCCATCGGCACCCAAAAGATTTTTCTTTCGCGAACTTGCACAACATCCTTGATAGCCTAAAGAGAATAAAAATTGGCTGCTTCTAGTAAATATTTCTTGATTGGAGGAAATTGGGTGTCCTCCGGCAACTCCCACTCGACCAGAACAATTGATAATAACAACCATGAATAATGGAAAGTCTTCCTTTCGTTCTATGTTCGGTTGTGTTATATTATTTCCACGTAGTTAATAGGGGGTTTGAAGGGCACCCATAACCCCACTTTATGGGGTCCGGGGCAGCGCCCCGGAAAATTTTGGTTTTGGACCATATGTTAGGTTGGGCGGACCCACCTATGGTTTTGTGCATGATTTTCACACATGTTGGATCGCGGTAGATCCGGGTACTAAACCATCGGGAGTGACTGATGAAGAATGGAAGAAGTTGGATCAGAAGGCAAAGAGCACAATACGATTGTGTGTCTCAGATTCAGTATTGTTGAATGTATCAGGGGAAGCTACGACAAAGGCTTTGTGGGTCAAGTTAGGGAATTTGTACCAACCTAAGTCTCTGGTGAATAAACTGTTCTTGCGGAAAAAGTTGTATCACCTAAGGATGAAAGATGGAGACTCGGTGATAGAGCATCTGAATGCGTTTAATACTGTGGTAAGTCAGTTATTATCTATTGATATTAAAATTTTAGATGAAGATAAGTGCATCAGTCTGTTGTGTTCTCTACCAGATTCGTGGGATAGTCTGGTTATTGTAATAGGTAGCAATGCAATTGCTTTGCAGTTTGATGAAATAGTCTCAGCCTTGCTGACGGAGGAAATGAGACGGAAAAATATGGACAACCAAAATGGTGATGCCTTGTCTGTACGAGGACGGTCCCAGAACAGAAATAAAAATAAGTCATCGAGTGGGAGATCTAAATCTAGAGGGAGATCTAAATCTCCAGGAAAACCTACAAAGGTGGTGTGCTGGAAATGTGGAAAGGAAGGGCACTTCAGAAGGGATTGTAAATCTAAAGCTCCTGATAAAGGAAAGGGATCTGATGATGCTCCTTCTGTAGAGGCGAAAACCACCTCAGATGAAGGTGGGGATGTGTACCTGGCTTCTTCAAGTACACATGTAGATCATGAGGCATGTGGTGGGCTCCAGTATTGTAGCAATAATGCTACAACTCCTGGAACTTCCTTCTTTAATTTTATCAACCTGGTAGTTCGTAACAAACTTGGAAGCGACAACGCTGTATGCACAAGTACTAGCTCTTGCCGCAGTTGTCACTTGGTCAGCTGGCACAAGTCCGCTAGGGGTTTAAGCCAATTTCTATGAGCTCTTAGAAGAAGCTTTTTAACTGATGGACGAAAGCTAACTCAAAGGAAGCTAATCTACTTGCGGAAAGAAACTGAAAGCCAAAAAGAAACGCAAACCCTAGCAAACCATAATTCTACCAACTAGTCCTACTGATGCAAAGATGGGAATGCAAACTAATGAAAGAGATGCCATTACTTCTATGAAGGTAAGATGAATGTGTCTAGACTACTTCTACCTGAAGAAAACATCTTTTTGTATTTTTGAATAAGTTATTTAGAATTATCATGCATGTGCTTTCAACTATTGTGACTGTGCAGAGGTGGATCAAGGAGGGAAAAGGCTTGGAAAAGGTTGGGAAGGTTTAGAGGGGGTCTAAGGAGACCCTAACACCCTTCCAGAGAGTTTCACAAAGTTTGGATATCAAGAAACCTCATTTGTGAGCTTCTACAGGAAGTCTGCAGGGGTTCTACAGGATGTTTCAGAATTTCTACAGGATGTTCAGCAATTCCTACAAGATGTTCTACGATTGGATTTTGGATGATGGGTGAGTGGAAGAGGCTGCATGGGTGGATAGGGAGGTAGGAGAGGGGTTTGTAATGACTTAGTGACAGAGAGATGAGGTGATGAGAGGGTGTAGAAAGCTAGCTTTTCTTAAAGAGGGCAGAGGAAATGGAAGGCCAAGAAGGTAGGGTGACGTGGGCAGAAGAGTAGTTGTGAGACGAGGGGTCTAATTTGGAGATGAGCAGTTGGCCTGGACGAAGCTTAGATTAATGAGAGAGTGATGGAGATGCACTGCACATTGTAAACTGAACCAAATCATCCACGTCCTTCACATAATCAAAATATTACTAATCTATCCTAACTATTAATGAAACCAATGAACAACAACGTTATTTCTAAAGAGAACCATGTATGGTACTGAAGCAAAGAAACATTCCAAGAGGTCTGAGCACATGGGTGACTTTTACAAATGAAAACATTGCACCAAAGATTGCATGAGTACGCAAACTAGTGTTTTTGTTGGGTAACATTGTCTGCAATTCCAGCCCCTAGAAAGAGGTGAAAATGAGAGTGCAGGCAACCCTTTTCTGGGACTCTTATCAATTCTTATCTCTTTACTCTATTCTATACATCTGAAGCAACTCTATCTTCTAACAATGACCTACATAACCACACCACGAAATCTAACTCAACAAACTGCGTTTCACATGCATGTAAAGAAAATCATAATGCTGAAAGGAAAGATATCAATACAAAGAAGGAGGCCCTAGGCTCTCAGGTTGGGCCCAACCCCAAGAGCTATGGCTCCTCTAGAAACTCAGAGCTGAGATCAAATCTGAGTGCTTCTCATTAAAAAATAATAATCATAAGTCAAGAGGTATGCCAATGATGGCTACAAAAGAGCGAAAACAGAGCTGGTAGCTCGTAGTGCAGAATGTGCAACAGTTTTTCAAAAAGTCCTTTTCGAAGGCTGAAGCCTTATCATTTATACATCACGAGGCCCCAAGCTGGCCTCCTAAATCTATGGGACTTGGCTGACCAAACTGGGAGTGAACAGCTGCTTCCAAAAAATCTGTTTTGCTGCCTTCTAGATCCGGTTGTGGTGGCTTTTGGAGCTCAAAGTTGGGGGTGAAGATCCCGAGGAAGGCTATTTAATGCCGTGGAAAACCTCCCTATGAATCCTCAACCCCATCTTGGCTGTCTCCTAGCCCTTATCTGCTCAGTTTTGCTCCAACATGTGTCAAAAAAAGTGAAATGAGCACGTGTTAGCCACCTAGGAATAGTGACTGCCATTATTCGTACAAATGACATAAACATACTAAAAAATGATGCATAAGTTATGAAAAATGAAGGATTGAGCAAGGGTAGTTAGGCCAAATGAGCCCAAAATGTTACCAAATTTGGGGCTCATCATCACCCCCCAGCTAAAATGATTGCTCATCCCTGAGCAACTAATCCAGCTCCTCGTCCTTCATTGCTTTCACCGCCACTCTCACATCCCAGGCTTCTAAAGTAGTATCCTCCTCACTGGCATGGAACCCAGCCTTCCTTTCCACCTCTTCCCACTGCTTATGCTCTTCTTTTTCTGTGTTGCCTTCCATCAATCCTAAAAGCAAAGGTGGGCTTAGCTTGAGGCCAATCCAGCTGGCTTGGAGGTTCTGTATGGACTTCTTGTAGAGGGTCACCCGTACTAGAGCTTCCCTCTTTTGAGTTGGAGTGTGATATTCCCTGATTTTGAGGCTGTGGGACAATGTGTTCCATCGGCGGGTGCAAGCATGAACACAGTTGTCCCCTAATTGTCGCTCCATATCCTCGAAATGTGCTATATCCTGAGCCTGTTGATCCATATATTTCAATAAAGCTTGAGAGTTGGTGGCTAAGTGTTGGTGGGCCGATATCAATGCAGTGGGGTCCCCTGGCTCTGCTCTAATCAGCAGTGGCTCATGTAACTCTCGGTTCATGACCTCTTTGACCTCTGCTGCTCTCTTTTCTTCATAGTTCAACCATGAGGCAAATGGCATCAACTGCATATCTCCTACGACTGTGTTGGGATCCCATGAAGTGACATTAGGAAGGGCCAAATTATGGAGATAGAACTCCGATAGCTTGGCCTTGTCCTCTGATGAACTTCTATTGCATAACTCTGTGAACTGTTGGGGGCCTTGGATTTGGGAGATACCCCTCTGTGCCAATGCATTAATTTGGAATTGCAGCCACTGGTCCCGTAGGTATAGGCCATAAGATTTGGCCGGTTGTCTACATTGTAGAGCATCCATGGCCCAACTGGCCATGCAGGCCAGTTGTGCCTCTTTTTGCTGCAACTGTTGTTTGAGAGCTTGTATCTCGATTTGTGCTTGCAGTTCCTTTTCCTGTAGATGCGAGGTTAGCTCCCCAAGACCAACTTGCAGTCCTTCTTTACCTTGAGGTTCTACTGTAGTGTCCCCTAATGATGTGCCCCTTTCTTTCCTCTATTCCTGTAGCTGCAGTTTGAGTTTCTCATTCTCTTCCTGTAGGAATACCCGCTGGCAGTTTCCCACGTGTTTGGCCATAGCCAATTCTATTCATGCCTCCTTGAGTTGTTCCTCCAAGGGGCCTATATCTACCACTCCTTTAGATTTAGTTATCTTCATCCACGTGTGGGTTCTCACTCTTTCTTCCTCTAACGCAAAGAAAAGCAGCACTGTGAATTTCTGTGGAATAATTTTTCCAGCCTCCAAAAAGTTATAATACGAGCTCAAGCTTGGCTGGGGACTAGGTTCCGATATATGCTCTACCTCTTCTTCCCTCGGTGGCTCTACTCCGTCTTCCCTAAGTGGTGATGTGGCTGCCTCTCCCTCCATTCTTTCGGCCTCCTTGAGCCTGGCCAATGTTTCCCGTAGAACGGCCTCAGCATCCTGTAGCGGGGTTTTTGAAGCCAACTTGTCCATTCTCTCCTTCCAGGCAGTTGTCTTCAGGCTCCCCTGCTCATAAGTGACTGATATTTTTGAGGGGGACATCTCCCTTGGGGAGGTAGGGGTGTCTTCTATGGTAATTGGGCTGCGGGATGGAGGTTGGGGCCTACCTGTTTTGATTCTCACACTTCTCCTGGCTTTGAAATACAGAGGGATCTCCCTCTTTCATTTTTCCTTCGGCTTGGGAGGGGTACTAAGGGTGGGCAGCATAGCTGTTGCCTCCCTTGCAAGGGTTTTGACTTTCTTCTCCTTCTATTTTCCTTTCTCAGGACTTCCTATAGAAATCCCTGTAGCGGCTGATTTCTGGCTTCCTGTAGAAGTTGTTTTTGCTTTTCCTGTAGAGACAAGTGGCACCGTTTTAGCCGGTTTGGCTGAGGGTGCTTTGTCTTTTGACTTTGTTGAGGCTGCCTTCGAGGTGCCTTCACTGACGTGGACTTGTTTAGTCCTTTCCACCCTGATCTGTAACCTTTTCTCCCTGGGTGTCAATGTGGGTTTGTCATCCTCTATTTCGGCAACTTGGTGTTTCTCTTGTTTCCCCTTTTGTTCTTTCTTTGGTGCTTTGGCCATGGTTTCTTGGCCTTTTCCTTTCTTCTCTGTTCGTATTGGTTCCTTCTCCTCGCTGCTGGAGGAGGTGAGCTCCTCGGCCAACATTTTGATGTCGCCATCCTTAGTCAAATTTCGAAAGGCTTCCCATGAGAGAGGGACGGTGTATGTGTGGAGTGCATCCTCCACGAGGAGCTTAATGAGCCCATGATGGGCTACCTGGTCTGGCGTGCCCTCTCGTAATTTGGTGGCACACTCAGTCATGGACTGCAGGAGGAAGTAAGGAATACTTAGCTTGTTTTCTGAAGGTCGGTCCATTTGGTGCCTAAGTTCTGTGAGCAGGCGGAAATGGTACCCATATACGATGTTGAATCGTCCTTCGCACGTGATATATTTCATAATTTGGAGGCTGACCTCACTCGAGAGAGGCTGTAGGCTAGCTTTGCGAACCCTGTTCTTATCCTCTGAGAATTGCTCCTCCGACAGAAAGAACTCCTTCTTAGCCTTCTGGCCTAGTTTTCTCTCCTCCTTATCCCACGGTACCCCCATCGGGAGATCAGTGACTCTGCTGATGAACTGTGGGGTGAGTCTGAGATTCAAACCTCTGAAATTGACAACGGCCAACGTTTTTGATTTTGGCTTCAAAGCTCGCAGGAATTCCTCTGCCACCTTGTCATCGTAACCTTGAAGTTTGTCACAGAACGACATACATCGTGCACGAGAAAATAGGTCTACCACCTTAGGGTTTTCTCGTAGCTTCTTTGAGTCTGTCGGTTCTTTCCTAATGAACCCACCCGGCATGGTGAAAGCTTGCTGTGTTAGCCGGAGGTGGCTGGCGCATATCAAAAGATAAGCCTTTGGGATTTCCTTAGACAGAGCGTAGAATTACGCCTCTGTCAAGCACACAGTTCGTGAATTCTCGGCTATTTACAGGTGAGCCTTGACAGGGGCTCAATTACGAAGCAAATCCTATAGAAAACCCCACATATACACTACGACGACAATTCTCATGCAGAAGGAAGACGACGCTTGCAAATTCATGCGCAAAATGTAGTTCTACTTTTTTACGACGTCGAATTCGCCACCCTTCAAACCAATTGCATGGGAGGACCAGGTTCAGGCTTACCTCATTCCAATTCGCCACCTTTGACGTGAACAGATTGATTTCCTCCCTAGCGGTGAGCTTCCTGTAGTGCAGCTTCCTGTAGAAGTCGCGCACGGGTTCTGGAGAGCGCGTCAGTGGTTTTGGGCCTTCTGTGCAGCCACTAGATGTTTGAACAAGCCGAGGACTCGGAGTAACAGGCTTCAGGGAATTTCGGATGCTTACTCGACTGCAAAGCGGTTGATGATAAATGAGTGGAGTGCCATACACGATCTAACCGGTGGATTTGAATCCCTGCGGAACTCGTGGCGCGGGGGTGAGCTGTCCCTACCAGACCGTTGGACGACCTCACCTATTGTCATTCCACTGTAAGTCTGCCTGATTGCCGCATCATTCCCTGCATATCTACCGCCGCCATTTCTGTTAGATCGCCGCTTCTTCCCCCGACTGGACGCTTCCCACGTGTCCATTTCCTGTCTTTCTTGACACAACCAACACTTTCCAAATCAGATGAGACCATCGGACTGGTCGTGGTGGCCAGTTGAATGGCTACCCGACTGGCTCAACCCATTCATTTTCATACTCCCACACATTTTAAAGCATTGTTCATGTAATTTGACAAAAAAGGGTGAGGCACTTACCTGTGCGGCCGCGACGTTATTTTCAGGCTTCAAGACAAGGGTGATGGATCCGCTTGCTGCTGCTTCATGCATAGGCACGGGGGTTCCTTCTTGTCGACTGCTGCTGGTTACGAGACTTGTTACCTGGCTGCGGATGGTGCATGTGCCTGCTCTATGTGTTGCAGGTGCCTTCATGGTGTATGCTCTAGCCGAATCAACTGCTACAGGATTCCTGTAGGATATCCTGTAGCTGTTTCTCCTCCTCGGGTACATGCCGGAACAGTGGAAATGGTGGCACCACGGTCACGGTCGCAGGGTCCTCGGATGGCTTTGATAAGTAGTGCATGGGGCCTCTGCATACTTCATTCCATTTGAGAATTGTTTCTTTTGAGAATCCAACGTTCCGATTTGACTGTGCAGGTATTTCCATTGCATGGCAACAGGGGTGGTAGAAGGAGGTGACAGTAGTGGGTGATGGAGAAAAACATTGGCTTGCATGCCTCCGTATTGGACTTCGGGCTTCAGATTCCCCCACACAATTGGTCCTGGGCCGTCCAAAGATTCTACAGGAAGTTTCCTGTAGAAATACATAACTTCCTGTAGAAAGTCCTGTAGCTTCGTGTAGAAGGCTAAACTGTGATCAAATCATGCCCATACCTTGGAAGAGATGAGTGTTTCTGGAGGGAGTGCTGGTAAGGTCACCTGGTAGCATAGTAGGGACGCTTGTCCTTGAGTTGAGGGACCTCTTTTTCTGCATGGAATACCTGCAACCTGCATGAATTGTCAAATCTTGAACCTGTTTTCCTGTTTCTTTGTTCGTTTTTCTCCTTTTTTTTTTTCCTTTTTTTTTTTTTGAAAGACAGCAGGGGCACCTCCGTGAGGTTTTCACCCTTACCATTTTCCTTGAGCACCTCAGAGAGGTTTTCACCCTTACCATTTGCCTTGAGCGCCTCAGAGAGGTTTTCACCCAAGGGTCTTTTTTTTTTTTTTTTTTAACAATTTTCAGAAAGACAGCAGGGATGCGTCAATGAGGTTTTCACCCCTACCATCTGCCTTGGGAGCCTCAGAAAGGTTTTCACCCAAGGATCTTTATTATATACATTTTTTTTTTCTTTTTTTTTTTTTAATGTTCAGGGTATGCCCAAAACAGAGGCAGAACCCTTCTGTATGACCAACACTGATTTGTCCACAGTTTTGATGAATTCTTGCCTTGAAAGAGGTTTTTTGTAGATCTTTAGTCGATTCCCATTGACGAGCATGGGGAATGACTGCCTCATCAATGGTTTGAATAAGAACAGACCCATTGTCATTACACTTTTCCACTGCATATGGTCCTAGCCATCTAGTTCTCAGCTTCCCCTTGAAATCCTTATGTGTACAACAACGCCCAATCTCCCGGCTGGAATTGCTTGTCATTGAGGTGTTGGTCATGCCATACCTTCCTATGAAGTTGAACCACTTCTGAGTGGAGAAGGGCTTGCATTCGGTGCTCGTCCAACCCATTCAGCTGCAATAACCTTTCTTGTTGAGCATGGCTGAGATAAAGGTCCAGTTGAGCTGCCATCCTCAATGTGTTGTACTCGAACTCAATTGAAAGCAAAGCTCTCTTCCCATAGACCAGCTCATAAGGTGTGAAGCCGGTTGTGGTCTTCCAAGTGGTGTTGTAAGCCCAAGTGGCCTCGACCAGGCGATCTGCCCAATATTTTCTACCGCTGCTCACCACCTTAGTCAAGATCCCTTCTAATGCTCTATTGGTGACTTCCACCTGCCCATTTGCTTGAGGATGATAGGGGATGGAAGTCCTATTCTTGATTTTGTGATGAGCGAGTAGGTCATCAATTAAGTTGGAGGTGAACTGGCTTCCTTGATCGGTGACTAGCTCTCTTGGGTAGCCAAATTTGTAGAAGATGTTTTCTCTTAAGAACTCGGCCACCTTTTCTTCTGTCGCTGCTTTGATTTCCTTGGTTTCTGCCCACTTTGTCAGGCAATCTGTGCACCCAATGATGTAAGACCTTTGCCTCGAAGGAGGATTGATTGGACCCACAAAATCCATACCCCACTTCTCAAATGGCTCAAGAGTCACTTGAGGTTGGAGAGGCATTTCGTCCCTTGGAGTCGGTTTCCCCATCCTTTGGCATCGGTCACATTGGCTGATATACCTTCTGACATCTTGATGAAGCGTGGGCCAATAGTAGCCTGCCTGTAGGATTTTGAAGGCAGTCCTTTTGGCTACAAAATGTCCTCCACAAGGCCCGTCATGACAAGTTAGGAGGATATCAAAGACTTCCTCCTCCCTTACACAACGCCTTAAGATCTGATCAGGGCCAAGCTTGAACAGGTTGCCCCCGATCCAAGTGAATGAGGCACTCTTCCTTACGATTCTGCTCTTCTCTCTTGAGGATAGGTGCAGAGGGAACTGTGCTGAGACAAGGTAGTTTTCTATATTAGCAAACCATGGAGAGAGTACTAAGATAGCAAACAGATGTTCATCCGGCATCTGGTCATCCACTGTTCCATCCTCACCTGCAGGTAAATCCAATCTAGACAAAAAGTCAGCAACAACATTTTCTTTACCTGGTTTGTCAACGATAGTCAAATCAAACTGCTGCAACAAAAGTAACCATCTAATAATACAAGCATTCACATCTGGTTTATTCATTAAATATCTAATTGCAGCATGATCCGTATGTACAAATGTTTGATAGCCAGTGATATAATGTTGGAACTTGTTCAGTGCATGGACCACGGCCAAGAATTATTTCTCAGTTAAAGTATAATTCAGTTCTGCCTTGGATAAGTTTTTTCTGACAAAGTATATGGCGTATGGAAGTTTTTGTTCAACTTGTCCTAAGGCTGCCCCTATGGCTTTGTTCGAGGCATAAGTGTGGATGTGGAAAGGTAGGGCCCAATTTGGACCTCTCAAGATTGGGGCAGACACCAACTTATCCGTTAATTCATCCAGAGCCTTCTGACAATCGTCAGTCCAATTAAACTCAACATCTTTTTCCAAGAGGCCAAATAATGGCGAGGCTAGCTTACTGAAGTCTTTAATGAATCTCCTATAATACCCTGCTAAACCTAAGAAACTTCGAACATCTCTTACCTTCTGAGGAGGTGGAACCTTCTTGATGAGAGCAATTTTGTTAGGATCCACCTGTAACCCTTGGCGAGAAATGGTATGTCCTAGCACGGTCCCTTCAGTCATCAAGAATTCACACTTTTCAGGAATAAGGGACAGGTTCATCTCAATGCACTTGGTTAAGACTTTTCCCAGATTGGACAATGCTTCCTGGAAGTTGGACCCATAAGGAGTGAAGTCATCCATATAGATTTCCACCGAATCATGGACCAGCTCAGAAAATATGCTCAAGACGGCTCTCTGGAGTGGCAGGAGCGTTGCATAGTCCAAAGGGAAGAACTCGGTAAGAAAAGGTACCCCAAGGACAAGTGAAGGTGGTCTTATCTTGGTCTTCCAGGCTAATTTGGATCTGGTTATACCCGCTAAACCCATCTAGGAAAGAGAAAAACTTCTTTCCCGCCAGTCCATCCAACACTTGATCTATTAAGGGTAGAGGAAAGTGGTCTTTCTTCGTGGCTTTGTTCAGTTCTCGATAGTCCACATAGATTCTCCACTTCCCGTTTTTCTTGGGAACCAACACCAGAGGGGACACCCATTCGCTATCCGAGATGGGGTAAATGAATCCGGCATCCAACAGTTTTTGCAATTCTTCCTTGACGATGTCCTTAAGGGCTGGATTCATTCTCCTTTGGGGTTGCCTAACCGGTTTAAAATATTCTTTGATGTAGATGTGATGGGTACAGACTGAAGGATGGACTCCTTTCATCTCCTTATAGCTCCAAGCAAAAGCATCTAGATGATTGGCCAACAGACTACACAACTCCTTTTCCTGGGAAGGAGATAGGGAGGAGTTGATCTTTAACATTCTCTCGAGGCCGAACTCCACATTTTTTACTCTGGAAGTGACTGGGTTGGTCACGCAAAGGTCCACTAAGGTGCTGGCTTGGGCATCCTCCACCAATTCCTCTAAGGACAATGCACTGGGAGGTGGATTCTGAATCAGGGTCTCAACCAAATCATCCTCGGTTGGGGAGCCTCCCCTAGTGGTGTCTAGGGTGCACAAGGGTGCAGAGTACACCTCATCCTCTTCTCCTTCCTCCAACCAAAGTGGTAAGTCATGTTCTAATAAGGGTTGTGTAGGAGGGTACAGGACTAGCTGCTTGGACGTAGGACCATTTTTGATGGTCATGTTTCCTGCACGGCAGCTTATGTAAGCATCTGCAGTGGCTAACCAAGGCCTTCCCAAAATAAGGGGGTATCCAGTAAGCTTTGCCTTTGGTTGCAGAACCAAGAAGTGTGCAGGGTACTCCCAAGAGTCAACAGAGACCAAGACATCCTCTACAATCCCTTCGGGAGTCACGGTGGGGCGATCTACTAGTTGCAGGACTGTCGAGGTCTTTCTCAAGGAACCCTGAAGGTTGAGTTTGAGCATGATATCTCCGGTCATCACATTAATGGCAACCCCCAGATCAATCAATGTGTGTGGTATGATGGTGCCATTGATGTGGACATCAACTACAGGACTCCCAAGATCCAAACACTTTGGGCAGATTACTTGCCCCAACATAAGATCAGACAGTTGTCCTATGACATTGATGGTTGAAGCGTCTCTTTTTTGCCTGCCTGGGTGTCTGAAACACT
Organism: Pinus tabuliformis; assembly: GCA_031772625.1. Taxonomy (NCBI): domain Eukaryota; kingdom Viridiplantae; phylum Streptophyta; class Pinopsida; order Pinales; family Pinaceae; genus Pinus; species Pinus tabuliformis. The sequence goes on from CM062804.1 coordinate 1,230,063,070, forward strand.
TTTCCTTAACCAGCTTGTTGTATATCGGTACATCTTTGATGGCTTGGAGAAGTGGTATTCTCACACACAACTATTTGAGTTCTCCTAGAAGCTCATCCTCCTCTGGGTTGGGTTGTGTGGTTGCTGCTAGTCTCTCAGGAAAGGGTGGAATTGATCTAGGTGGATATTGGTGGCCACCTGCCAAGTCCACCTGGACCCCCACTATTGTTCTTCTCAGCATTTTCAGTTTCCTTAATTGTAGCACAACCTACTATTTTTAGCAGTTTTTCGGGTCCTGAACTTCCGGAGCCGTTTTGAGGCCCTAAACGACGTTTTTTGGGGAATCCGGGGGCAACATCGGTCCATGGAATGGACCGATGTTTCCCATTCCAACAATGATAGTGCTCGAATAGATATTTCTAACGAGCTATTGTATGCGTCAAATGGAGATCATATGCCAAAGTTACGACCCCGGGAAGTTGATGTACCAACTTACCCCAAACGGGGCCCCATAGTTTGGCGTTTCATCTTCTAGGGTTAGGTTTTGGAATGTGAAGGGTTTTTCCATTGTTTCTCAACAATAAATAGGCCTTCGAGCCTCATTGTAAGACAGTTCAGAGGCATGTAGCCATCACATCTCTTCTCAGAGATAAGCTACCATTGCCCTAGCTGGTTTATTTCCATTTCTGGTTGTAAGCATATTTCAGTATTTTCCATTAATGAAATGAAGTATTATTTCCGCTGCATCTTTGTGTATATGGTTATCTCTGTAATTTGTTGCGTTCCTGTTTAAATCCGGATCAGTGGTATCAGAGCGGTCTGTTTTTTCTCTGTTTTTCTTTGCATGTCCCCAACAAGGTCGGGATATAAGGAGTTAGGGCTTGAACTGGTTGAACCTTTGCAAGACCAGCCTCGCAAATCCCGATGGCCTCCCATGGCGGATGAGAAGAAAGACGAGGGGGCATGAGATCCCATCAAAATCTTGCTCGAAGAAGCCCTCGAGCGACAATGGAACGCGATGATGGACAACTTTTCCCAGATCCTTCAGCGGCTACCCAGAAGCAACGCATCGGCTTCCAGCAGCTACTCTGGAAACGCCACACCCTTTAAGGTACAAGTTAATTTTGAAATCCCCATATTCGAGGGTCAGATAGACGCAGATGCCGTAGATAAATGGTTAAATCTGCTAGAGGGTTATTTTTCTGTTCATGAATTTTCGAGTCGGGAAAAGATTGTTTTTGCTCTTCTCAAAGCAGCCCCCCACGTCAAGGACTAGTGGGAAACCTACTGCGAGCAGAAGGATGAAAGTACTGGCTCACTATTTTCAGCCGCACCCACCTGGGATTCGTTCCGGGATGCCATCAAGGAGCAGTACTACCCTGTTGGAAGCTATGAGGATGAATACATAAAGTGGACCACGCTGCGGCAGGGAAGGGACCAAGACGTGCCAGAGTTCACCAATCTTTTCCATACCCTTCGCACAAAGTTGGGTATCAAGGATTCGGAGCAAAATTTGATACTCAAATACTGTGGCTGCCTGCACAAGTACATCTAGGAAGAAATACAATTCCTAAACATCTCTCTCGGCGCAGCATACCGATATGCCGTCAAGGTCGAGCAGAAGTTTAAACAAAAGAAGTGAGACTTTGGATCTGCGAATCCAAAGCAGGGGAAAGGTGCCCCTAAACCACAAAACAAAGGACGAAGCCAAGGCGGGACAGCCCAAGACAACCAGCCGAAGCTGCAAGCAAAGAACAGCGCCGCGAAGCCGAGGAAGGACACTGGAAAATGGTGCGAGTTCCATAAGAGCTCCACTCACAACACAAGTGAGTGTCGGGCCAAGCAGTCACTGGTGGCTGAGCTAAAGGTTTCAGAATCAGATGCATGTTCCGACTCTGAGTCAGAACCCGATAAGGGGAATGAAAAAGGGAAGCAGATCATTGATGCGGATCCCAGCGCCACTGTTGCGACCGCAAAGATCCAGAAAAATGAACCCGAAGATCCAGAGGAGGAGGAGCGTCTCTTCCACTCCCAGATGTGGGTAAAGGGCTCCCCGATACAGTTCATTGTTGATAGCGTTAGTCAAAAGAACCTCATTTCGGCAGAGGTCGTGAAGCGGTTGGGCTTACCGACCACAGCACATCCACAACCATACACCATTGTGTGGCTTCACCAAGGACGAGATCTTCGCGTGAGCCAACAGTGTCACCTTCCATACAACATCAAGCCCTTCACGGATGAGGTATTGTGTGACATTGCTCCCCTTGAAGTTTGTGATGTATTACTAGGACAACCATACTTGTGGAAGTGACATGTTGTGTATGAATCAAGGCCCCGTGCTGTTATTATTATATTGGAAAATAATTTGTACAGGATACCAGAGGTAGCACCACCTACCACCATCTCTTTGATTACTGCAAAACAATGCAGTAAGATCATTTCCAAAACCAGGAAATTTGTTTTCCTGATGATGCGCCCTCAAGGAAAGAAGAAGATAGTGGCCGCGGCCTCCAGACGGGGTCCCTCTGCACGACAACTACAGATGGAAAAGGTTGTGGAGGAGTACGAGGACATCTTCACCTCCCCGGCAGGGGTTCCTCTACACTGTCAAGTCAAGCACTCCATCGATCTGACCCCAGGTGCGCCGCTACCCAATGGACCAATTTATCGACGCTCCGTTCTGGAGAACGATGAAATCAAGAGGCAGATTCAGAAGCTCCTGTAGAAAGGTCACATCCATCCGAGTTCATCACCCTGTGGGAGCCCGATCGTGTTGGTACAGAAGAAGGATGGGACGTGGAGACTCAGTATTGACTATCAGGCGCTGAACAAGATCACTGTCCGTAATAGGTACCCGATCCCTCGAATTGATGACCTCCTAGACCAACTAAAGGGGGTGAAATATTTCAGCAAGATCGATCTGAAGTCAGGATATCACTAGGTACCAATCGAACCCTCTGATGTGTGGAAGACTGCCTTCAAATCCAAGGAGGGCCTCTTCGAATGGTTGGTTATGCCTTTCGGATTGAAAAATGCTCCTACAACCTTCATGAGGCTAATGGATGACATCTTGCGGCCATTCACCAACTCCTTTGTAGTAGTATGCTTGGATGACATTCTGATCTTCAGCCAGAGTTGGGAAGAGCACCTCCACCACATCCGACAGGTTCTCCAAACACTGCGGCAACACAAGCTATGTGCCAATTTGGAGAAATGCACTTTTGGCATGACCCAGGTTCAGTATCTGGGATACATCATTGATGAATAGGGGGTGCATGTCAATCCAACCAAGATCCAAGTCATTTGGGATTGGCCCTCTCCAACCACTCTAACAGAGCTCCGCAGCTTTCTAGGTCTTGCCAACTTCTACCGCAGGTTTGTGTTGGGGTTTTCTCATATTTCTTGGCCCTTGAGTCGAGTCACCAAGGGAGGGGCGAAAGCAAAATTCTTTTGGTCTGAATCTCAATAGAAGGCGTTCATGGAGTTGAAGGATTGCCTCTGCACGGCACCAGTGCTCGCGTTACCAGATTTACAACAACCATTTGAGGTCGAGACAGATGCCTCTGACTATGCTATTGGGGCAGTCCTTACTCAACATGGACATCCAGTGGCATATCATAGTGAAACACTTTCAGACACAGTCCGGAAGTACCCCACTTATGATAAAGAGATGTATTCCATTGTACAGGCCTGCCGACATTGGAAGCATTACATTTTGGGGAAGGAAACGGTCATCCACATAGACCACCGACCCCTGCAGTTCATACAGACCCAAGGGATATTGCAGAATGATCACCATCAGAAGTGGTCTACATACCTGCAACAGTTCCACTTGAATATCAAGTATAAGAAGGGCATCACCAATAATGTTGTAGATTGCCTCAGTCGACCACCGATCATGGCGTTAACCACCGTGCTCAACTCTTGTGGGCACGAGACTTCTAATTGGCCACTTCTCTACAAAAGTGACCCAGAATTCGGCCACACATACCAGACACTCTTGGAGGGTCGGCATATTCCATATTTTCACCTTCAGGATGCCCTATTATGCCACCTCGGTCACCTTTGTGTCCCTTCAAGCGAGCGTGCCAATATGATTTGTGAAGCCCACTACAGTCGGGTTGCTGGGCATTTCGGGGTCGAGAAAACAATGGCAGTTCTGCAAAATTATTTCTATTGGCCGAATCTTCGACAGGATGTTGGAAAGTACATCAGATCATGTACTGCCTGTGCCATTGCCAAACCGACCATTAAGAAGCACGGCCTCTATACCCCATTGCCTACCCCAAGTTAACCTTGGGAATCCATCTCCATGGATTACATGTCAGGCCTTCCTTCCACCAAGCATGGAAATGACTGCGTTTTTGTGGTCGTCGACAGGTTCTCGAAGAGGGCCATTATGGTGGCCTGCAAGAAGAATATCACAACAGAAGCCACTGCTAAACTCTTCTTTGAACGAGTGTGGGTGCACTTTGGGATCCCACAGTCTATCATCTCAGATCGGGACAGTCGGTTTGTCAGCACATTTTGGTCCAGTCTCTGGTCAATGCTGGACACCAAACTCACGAAGTCCACAGCCTTCCATCCTCAAACTGATGGCCAGAGAGAGGTTGTCAATAGGATGATTGTGCACATTCTGTGCATGTATAACTCAAAGCATCCACGCACATGGGACGAGAGCCTCCCCTATGTTCAGCACAGTTACAACCGAGCTCTTCACAGCTCCACTGGCCATAGCCCTTTTTAGGTGGGTTTGGGATTCCAGCCACTATGCCCCATTGATGTGGCCATGCCACTTGCAGCTACTCACATAAATTCAGCTCATGTCTAGTCCGAAATAGATAAGGCCACCAGCTTCATTGAGCGCATCCAACACATTCGCCAGCAGGTCCATGACATTCTTGAGAAATCAAATGCCAAGTACAAGCAGCGACATGATCAACATCGGGTGCCACACAAGTTTCAGGTGGGCGACAAAGTCTGGTTGCATTTGCAAAAGGAACTCCTTACTGGAGCCTATTGGAAATTGAGACCACTCCAATATGGTCCTTACACCATTACTAAGGCTATGGGAGACAATGCATTTGAGCTCAGCATTCCCCCATTCCTTGGCCTGCACCCAGTGTTCAATGTGGATCGCCTTCGGCCATACTTTCCACCATTGCTAGACACATCCGACATTCCAGAACAGCTCAAACCCACAGAATTAAATCCAGATTGCATGGAACAAGCTGCAACTGATCGGATCATGGACACACAAATCAAGAACACTCGCCAACAGAATATCCAACTGTATCGAGTTGTCAAAGCAGGCCAACTCCTTCAGCAGGGCAGGTGGCTCACTAGGGAACAAGTTCAGCAAAAGTTTCCTCATCTCATGGAGGAGCTCAACGCAATGGGGACCATTTCTTCCTAAGGGGGGAAGAATGATCCAGGTGGATATTGGTGGCCACCTACCAAGTCCACCTAGACCCCCACCATTGTTCTTCTCAGCATTTTCAGTTTCCTTAATTGTAGCACAACCTACTATTTTTAGCAGTTTTTCGGGTCCTGAACTTCCGAAGCCGTTTTGAGGCCCTAAACGACGTTTTTTGGGGAATCCGAGGTCAACATGGGTCCATGGAATGGACCAACATTGCCCATTCCAACAATGATAGTGCTCGGATAAATCTTTCTAACGAGCTATTGTATGCGTCAAACGGAGATCGTATGCCAAAGTTACGACCTAGGGAAGTTGATGTACCAACTTACCCCAAACGGGGCCCCATAGTTTGGCGTTTCATCTTCTAGGGTTAGGTTTTGGAATGTGAAGGGTTTTTCCACTGTTTCTCAACAATAAATAGGCCTTCGAGCCTCATTGTAAGACAGTTCAGAGGCATGTAGCCATCACATCTCTTCTCAGAGATAAGCTACCATCGCCCTAGCTGGTTTATTTCCATTTCTGGTTGTAAGCATATTTCAGTATTTTCCATTAATGAAATGAAGTATTATTTCCGCTGCATCTTTGTGTATATGGTTATCTCTGTAATTTGTTGCGTTCCTGTTTAAATCCAGATCAAGAATGGCTTTTGGTTCACTTTCCTGTTCATCTTCCTCGTCCTCTAGGGGAGGAGGTTGTCGATCCGGAAGAGTCTTTCCAGATCGCAGGTTGATCTCCTGGATCTCCACAGCATAGGTAGGGCATGATGTTTCCCTAGTATATACCTGCAGGACCTGTTGGTTGTTGGGGTTCGAGTTCAGTTGAGTAGGAATTTGGGGTTGCCTTGGAGGAGCAGGAGGTAATGGTTGTGGTTGAGCTGGTGGTGGAGGCAAAATGGCGGGAGGAGTATTGTACTGGGGCCTCCACCCCGGTTGAGGTGCATTCCACTGAGGCTATGGCTGGGCATGTGAGTGAAACGAATGAGTAGTGGGCTGAGTATGGTACTGAGGCATGTAAGACCATGGAGGAGGCACAAACCAGGAAGGATGAGCAGGGGGACCCCAGGAAGGCATAGGAGCAGATTGGTTGGGGCTATAATATGCATGGGATGTCCCTTGCATCCCCTGTTGGTAAGGTCTAGGTCCATGTGGTCTCCTTTGGTTGAGGGAATAGAGAGGTTCAGTGGGCGCTTCCATCCCTTGGTACATGGCTTTAAGCCCAGGTAAGGTTGGACATTGGTTTGTGGGGTGGTCCTCCTCACAAACGAAACATACCTCAACCGAATATAATGGGCACTCGTTCTTAGGGTGCTTCCTTGTACACCTAGGGTAGAAGATGTCCAAAGCCCTCTCATCTTCCTCTTTCTTCTACTGGATTCAGAATGTATCAAGTTGCATGGCAATGGTCTGTCTCACCTCACTCTTGAGGTCCTCTAATTGATTTGCAAACTCATGTTTGGAGAAAGGAATACTAGCTGAGAGGAGGTTTCCTCTACCTCTTTTCCGGGCTGCCCTAGAGTGGTTTCTAAACACAGTCTTTATATCCTCATAAGGTAGTTGGTAAATATCTCCTCCAGCTAGCATGTGAAGGGTATCTAAGAGGTCTTCAGGGACTCCTCGGAGCAAGACCAACTTGAGAGATTCAGAGTCAAGTGTGCACCTGGCCCGTTTATAGCTAAGTTGGAACCTTTCCTCGTAATCTTCTAAGGACTCATCATTCCCCATGGTCATCCGAAAGATTTCTCCCTTGGCTTCCACCTACAGTAGTCCCGGTATTTGGTGTTGAAAGCTTGCTGCATCTGGGCCCAAGTGGTGATACTGTTCCCAGGTAAGCCCATGAACCAGCGTAATGCTGCATCCTTAAGGGTAGAGGGGAAGAGTTTCAGTTTTTTCTCATCTTCGATATAGTCATAGGTTTGACAAAGGACGACAAACTCAAACAGGAAGGTATCAGGGTCTTCAGTAGTCAGTCCATGGAAGTGAGGTAAAGCGGAGGGGCTTATGTTTTTCATTTTCATGTCTCCATTGGTCTCTCGGATGGGGAAGGCACCTTCTATTCTCTCATCTTCTCTCCCATTGTCAGCCATGGCTTCAGATGGAGTGTTCTCTAACTCTTCTTCTGTTATAAGATCTTCGTATATCTTAGGAGGCTCGCCTATAGGTTCTTCTGGATCACTGTCACCAAAGAAGAGAGAAGGGTGACTCAGTGATGTGGTGGGGGTGTTGGGTAATAATTTGCTTGTTTTATCTCGATTTCTACGAGGCATGAAATGGAAAGACTTTTGATTGCTTTTGTTCTTTTTTCTGGTACCTCCAAAACTAAAATAGATTGAACTGCAACTAACTATCTTACTGAAATGGAAATGCGGAATTGAAATGAAAGCATGAAAGAACTAATCTATTTTTCTCAAATGAAATTGTAGGAATGAAATGCTAGGCTACGCTTGCAGAATTGAAATGCTAATCTACGCTTCCAGAAATGAAATTGCGGAATTGAAATGCTAATCTATGAAAGCAGGAAATGTCTATGCTACTTTTGCGGAAAGGAAATTGCAGAATGGAAATGAAATAAACTACTTAGCAGAAGGTGAGAGTAGGAAAATAGAAGAAAAGCAACAATCACCAATACTTTGACCCTTCCCCGGCAACGGCGCAAAAAAGATGGTGGGCTCCAATATTGTAGCAATAATGCTACAACTCCTGGAACTTCCTTCTTTAATTTTATCAACTCGGTAGTTCGTAACAAACTTGGAAGCGACGGTGTTGTATGCACAAGTACTAGCTCTTGCCGCCGCTGTCACTTGGTCAGCTGGCACAAGTTCGCTAGGGGCTTAAGCTAACTTCTATGAGCTCTTAGAAGAATCTTTTTAACTGATGGATGAAAGCTAACTCAAAGGAAGCTAATCTACTTGCGGAAAGAAACTAAAAGCCAAAAAGAAACACAAACCCTAGCAAACCCTAATTCTACCAGCTAGTACTACTGATGCAAAGATGGGAATGTAAACTACTGAAAGAGATGCCATTACTTCTATGAAGGTAAGATGCATGTTTCTAGACTACTTCTACCTGAAGAAAACATCCTTTTGTATTTCTGAATAATTTATTTAGAATTATCATGCATGTGATTTCAACTATTTTGACTGTGCAGAGGTGGATCAAGGAGGAAAAAGGCTTGGAAAAGGTTGGGAAGGTTCAGAGGGGGTCTAAGGAGTCCCTAACACCTTTCCAGAGAGTTTCACAAAGTTTGGATATCAAGAAACCTCATTTGTGAGCTTCTACAGGAAGTCTGCAGGGGTTCTACAAGATGTTTAAGAATTTCTACAGGATGTTCAGCAATTCCTACAGGATGTTCTACGATTGGATTTTGGATGATGGGTGAGTGGAAGAGGCTGCATGGGTGGATAGGGAGGTAGGAGATGGGTTTGTAATGACTTAGTGACAGAGAGATGAGGTGATGAGAGGGTGTGGAAAGCTAGCTTGTCTTAAAGAGGGCAGAGGAAACGGAAGGCCAAGAAGGTAGGGTGACGTGGGCAGAAGAGTAGTTGTGAGACGAGGGGTCTAATTTGGAGATGAGCAGTTGGCCTGGACGAAGCTTAGATGGACGAGAGAGTGATGGAGATGCACTGCACAGTGTAAACTGAACCAAATCATCCACGTCCTTCACATAATCAAAATATTACTAATCTATCCTAACTGTTAATGAAACCAATGAACAGCAACATTATTTCTAAAGAGAACCATGTATGGTACTGAAGAAAAGAAACATTCCAAGAGGTCTGAGCGCATGGGTAACTTTTACAAATGAAAACATTGCACCAAAGATTGCATGAGTATGCAAACTAGTGTTTTTGTTGGGTAACACTGTCTGCAATTCTAGCCCCTAGAAAGAGGTGAAAATGAGAGTGCAGGCAACCCTTTTCTGGGACTCTTATCAATTCTTATCTCTTTACTCTATTCTAGACATCTGAAGCAACTCTATCTTCTAACAATGACCTACTTAACCACACCACGAAATCTAACTCAACAAACTGCGTTTCACATGCATGTAAAGAAAATCATAATGCTGAAAGGAAAGATATCAATACAAAGAACGAGGCCCTAGGCTCTCAGGTTGGGCCCAACCCCGAGAGCTATGGCTCCTCTAGAAACTCAGAGCTGAGATCATATCTGACTGCTTCTCATTAAAAAATAATAATCATAAGTCAAGAGGTATGCCAATGATGGCTACAAAAGAGCGAAAATAGAGCTGGCAGCTCGTAGTGCAAAATGTTCAACAATTTTTCAAAAAGTCCTTTTCGAAGGCTGAAGCCTTATTATTTATACATCACGAGGCCCCAAGCTGGCCTCCTAAATCTATGGGACTTGGCTGACCAAACTGGGAGTGAACAGCTGCTTCCACAAAATCTGTTTGGCTGCCTTCTAGATCCGGTTGTGGTGGCTTTTGGAGCTCGGAGTTGGGGGTGAAGATCCCGAGGAAGGCTATTTAATGCCGTGGACAACCTTCCTACGAATCCTCAACCCCATCTTGGCTGTCTCCTAGCCCTTATCTGCTCGGTTTTGCTCCAACATGTGTCAAAAAATCTGAAATGAGCACGTGTTAGCCACCTAGGAATAGTGACTGCCCTTATTCGTACAAATGACATAAACATACTAAAAAATGATGCATAAGTTATGAAAAATGAAGGATTGAGCAAGGGTAGTTAGGCCAAATGAGCCCAAAATGTTACCAAATTTGGGGCTCATCAGCATGGTTGATTGACTCAGGTGCATCCTTTCACTTCACTCCCCATAGAGAGTGGTTCTGCGAGTATGAGAAATACGATGGTGGTGATGTCTTCTTAGGAGATGATAGGAAGGCTAGAATCATTGGTCGGGGAAAAGTAAAGTTTATGTTGCAAGGTGGAAGGGTTAGAACACTTCCGGGTGTTCTACATATTCCTGCATTGGCCAAAAATCTGATTTATGTAAGAAAGTTGGATGACGCAGGTGTAAAGACGGTGTTCGAGAATGATACTTGCAAGATGGTTCGAGGAGCACTGATATTAATGCGGGGAGTTTGGATTGGAACTTTGTACAAGCTGCAAGGTAGCACTGTTGTTGATGGGTGCAATAGTTCTATGGTTCCTGAAAATGGAGTAGAGAATCTAGTGGTCTCTGGAGAGAAGACCATGTTGTGGCATCAAAGGCTTGGACATATTGGAGAGAAGGGCCTTCGAATACTTCATGGTAAAGGTATGGCAGAAGGTATGAATAATAGCTCTCTAGATTTTGATTTCTGTGAAAATTGTGTATATGGGAAGCAGAATCGGGTGAGTTTCCCCTCTGGTGGTAAGAGGACGAAACAGATATTAGAGCTTGTGCACAGTGATGTGTTTGGACCTGTGAAGGTTCCATCACTGGGTAAGTCTGTGTACTATGTATCATTCATAGATGACTTCTCAAGGAATACATGGATATATTTTCTTAAGAAGAAATCTGAAGTCTTTGACAGGTTTAAAGAATTTAAGGCTCTGGTGGAAAATCAGACAGAGAAGAAGATAAAGGTGCTGAGGACAGATAATGGTGGAGAATTTTGCAGCAAGGAATTTGAAGAATTTTGTAAGAATTGTGGTATAGCACGGCAGAAGACTACTCCATATACACCTAAGCAAAATGGAGTCAAAGAAAGAATGAACAAGACGTTGATGGAAAGGGCAAGAAGCATGCTCAGTGGTGCCGGGTTAGGACAGGAATTCTGGGTAGAGGCGGTGGATACTGCATGTTACCTGATCAACAGATCACCTTCATCAGCGTTGGAGGATAAGACTCCACAAGAAGTATGGACTGGTAAGAAACCCTCTCTTTCACATCTAAGGGTATTTGGATGTGATGCATATGTACATGTTCCAAAGGAGAAACGAACCAAGTTGGATAGTAAATCTGAAAAGTGCATCTTTATTGGGTATAAGGATGGTTTAAAGGGTTATAGGCTTTGGAACCCAGTCACATTGAAGGTTTTGTACAGCCGAGAAGTGTTGTTCAGAGAGGTAAAAGATGTTAAACAACATGAAGTCCAACCAAAGGAACCTGAGAAGATAGAGTTTGAACCAAAGAAGGAAGAATCAGACTATGCAGCAGAGGAGGAATCAGAAAATGAAGAGCCACAAACTCCGGCTGTGAGAAGATCAGTTCGAGAAAGAAGGCAGCCAGAAAGGTATACTCCATCTGCTTTCAGTTCAAGTTTTGCTTTGTCTGTTACTAATAATCATCCCAGAACTGTGAAGGAAGCAGTGGATTCAGAGGATGGAAAACGCTAGAAAGAGGCCATGGTCGATGAAATGGCATCTTTGCACAAAAATGAGGCTTGGGATCTAGTGGAGTTGCCAGCTGGAAGGAAATTCATTGGCAGCAAATGGGTGTTCAAGAAGAAGACAAATGCAGAAGGAAAGGTGGAGAAATACAAAGCTCGGTTGGTAGCAAAAGGTTATTCCCAGGTGCCGGGAATTGATTTTGGTGATATTTTTTCTCTTGTTGCCAAGGTAACTTCTATTAGATTACTTTTATCTGTTGCTGCTGCTTTTGATTTTGAGGTAGAACAGATGGATGTGAAGACAACATTTCTTCACGGGGATTTGGAAGAGGAAATCTACATGAAGCAACCTGAAGGCTTTATGGTGAAGGGTAAGAAAGAACTGGTATGCAAGTTAAAGAAGACTCTGTATGGGTTAAAACAGTCACCAAGGATGTGGTATCAGAAATTTGATACATTTATACGGGGACTTGGCTTCACCAGAAGCAAAGCAGATCATTGTGTGTATTTTAAATTAATTGATGACCGTATTATTTATGTGGTCTTGTATGTGGATGATATGTTGCTGGTTGGAAATGACAAAGAAATTATCCAAGATTTGAAGACCTAATTGTCCTCCAAATTCGACATGAAAGATCTTGGTGCTGCAAACTATATTTTGGGCATGGAAATTAAAAGAGATCGGTCAAAGAGGAAACTCTGGTTAAACCAGAGGAAGTATGTCGAGAAAATACTCCAGAGGTTTAATATGCAGGATAGTAAACCGATGAAGGTTCCTATTCCTGTAGGTGTGAGGTTATCTGCTGAACAGTGTCCCAAGACACAAGAAGAGGAAGAGGGCATGTCCCGTGCTCCATATGCAAGTGCAGTGGGTAGCCTAATGTATGCAATGGTCTATACTAGACCAGACATTGCACATGCAGTGGGAGTATTGAGCAGGTTTATATCAAAACCTGGGAAGGAGCACTGGAAAACAATGAAGCGGGTTTTCAGGTATTTGCGTGGCACTAGTGATTATGGTTTGTGCTACCAAGGAAGACTAGGATTGGACAGAGTGTTGGATATTCATGGCTTTGTTGATGCAGACTGGGCTGGAGATCTGGATCATAGAATATCTACAAGTGGGTATGTGTTTAACCTATTTGGAGGTGCAGTCAGTTGGATGAGTAAGAAACAATCTGTAGTGGCACTATCAACTACAGAGGTAGAATACATGGCAGCCACTCATGCAAGCAAGGAAGCAATTTGGTTGCAGAGACTGTGTTCAAGTATGGGGTTAGTACAGGGAGCTATAGGAATAGACTGTGACAGCCAAAGTGCAATTTTCTTGGCAAAGAACCCTGCTTATCATTGAAAGACAAAGCACATTGATGTTCAGTATCATTTTGTGAGGGATATGATAGAAGACAGAAAGGTGCTGCTGGTAAAGGTGGACACTTTGAAGAATACTACAGATGCATTGACAAAATCTGTGAGCTCTGAGAAGTTCTCTTGGTGTAGAGAATCAATGGGAATCTCAGGGTTGAAAAAATGACTAAGCTCTCCTGTGGCCCCCTGTGGAAAGAAAACAACAAGTGGGAGATTGTTGGGTTGTGTTATATTCTTTCCACGTAGTTAATAGGGGGTTTGAAGGGCACCCGTAACCCCACTTTATGCGTCAATTGCATAGCAGTGGGGGGGAGGTCACAGGGGGTTTGAGTGGTACCCATAACCCCACTCTATGGGGTCCGGGGTAGTGCCACAGAAAATTTTGGTTTTGGACCATATGTTAGGTTGGGCGGTCCCACCTATGGTTTTGTGCATGATTTTCGCACATATTTTTTGGATGCGATGGTTTTCGGTCCATGGTATTGGACGCGATGGATTTTGGTCCATGTTATTGGATGCTTCGGCATGTATAAATATGTATTGTAACATTGAAAGGAAAATAATGAAAAATCAAGCTGGTAGTCCTGGTTTTGGGATCCAGGGAAAAATATCTGTGCATATGTGTTTTATGGGTTATGCTCTCGCATTGTTTATTTTCTTTGTTTAAGAATTCGTATGCAGGGAATTTCTTTAAAGGGTTAAAACCTACATTCTATGCCTCTCTGTAGTTCGCAAGGAACTTGCTACATAGGTAGCACACCCAGTTAAATTGTACGCCCTTCGCACACTGAACCACTAATGAAACCATTGGTGTCAACACCTCGTCTATGCAACACTTTCTCATCACTTTGCGATCCAAAATTTGGATGGCCACCTTCACCGTGGGATCGGTAATACTAGAAATAGAATACCCACATGTTTTCTTGATAAGTTGGAACTTGTCCTTCATCTTCTCGGTGAGGTCGCACTCGCCTGTCTTTCCACCAAATGCCTTTGTAGGATTCAGTCCAGAGTGAGATAGCAATGTGATCCAATGGATCATCATATCAGTGATTGGTATCGGCTTGCTCAACCACAAGCACTAGTCGTGCACAAGGCATAGCAACTACTTAATTACTGTCAAATTTATGGGGACGAGGTGGTAGTGAGGCACCCATAGGAGGTTCAACGACCCTACCTTTTCTACCCCATGAATCCATTCCACCAACTCTAGCACGGTGACACCAGACTCCTTGTAGAACACTCGCTTCATGAAGGTATCGGTAGCTAGGTGGGGGAACTGCTCAACGCCCCCAAATCCCAATCTTCAAGCTTCAGATGTGGGATGTGTGCCAAGAACGAACCTTCAAAAGTTATGTTTTCTAGTAGCAGGGGTGTGTTCAGGAGGAACTGTCCCTCATCTAGGTCCTTCGGGACCTTCACCTTTCCTTGGCGTGGTGGGATGTGCTCTGGCAACTTCGAAATAGGGTTTACCCCGTCAATATCAATGTCTTCCGCACCTTCCTCGGCCTCTGGATCTACCACTTTGCCTTTCTCTTGTGCAATTGGCTTTTCTTTTATCTAAGCCTATGTAGCTGGATGTTTCCTTCGTGAGTCACCCACTAGAAACATCTTCTTTTGTTTATCCTTCTTTGGCTTCAGAACCTCTCTCGTCAGCATAAGATTTGACCTAGGAAACCTCGACGCCTTAGGCATTGCTACAGGAACATCCATACTTACGACCTTAGGGGAAGCTCCCTCAGAGGCGACAGAGCCCCCCATACTAGCAGTCTCAACTGGTGTAGACATGAAGCTGTAAGTGAGGTTCTAATTGGACTCAAATACAGGGCTTACAAGCAAATTCTTAAAGAGCTCACGCAACATACAAGACAACTCAGAAATTCTCAGAATGCAAAGTGTTTCTCACTAGATGGCCACCTGTAATTTATAGGAAAATTCAAATTCAAATTCAACTTTTCCCACCAAAATCCATCCATAAATGAAAGATTGGCGGTAGATTTCCAAATATTTCCCACTTGATTTCAGCCTCAAATGCCTTAAATGTCGACCGCCCGCTCCTCTTAACCATATTCTGGCAGTCAAATCATGAACAATGATAGTAACAGTAACTTTTTGGCTGCGCTACGTGGTATCCACCCGTATAGCACAGCTACCTTCACGCTTTTGTTGGTATTGTGACATCCTCTTGTTCTGCACAGACCCTTCATTGCGCAGCCCTACAATCTGGGCAGTGTAGATTAAAGTCTCGTGCCTCCTTGCAGCTGCCTGGAGCGCTAAGACTATGCTATTGTCATATAGTAATTTGGTCGGATCCCTAGTGTATGGCTTCAATCGGCTGCCATTTACCTTTCCCAGAAATGGATCTCCATTCAATTTCACAAGTTGAATTGCTCCACCATTGGTAATCTCCTTGATCACATATGGCCCCAGCCAATGCATTTGAAATTTCCCTGGAAATTTATCAAACTTGTTGTCATATAATAAACCTAAATCGTTTACCTTGAAGGTGTGCAGTTTGATGTGTCGATTGTGCCATGCCTTTTCATGCTTCTTATGAACTTGTTGATGGAATCCAACCAAGAATCTATCATCCTCCAGCTCCATCAGCGGCGCGATCCGCTCTTATAAGGCTCTGCAGTCTACCATTCCTGTGAATTTTTCTATGCATAGACTAGGCACATTATATTCCATCAACATCATAGCTTCTATGCCATATATCAGCCTGAAAGGTGTCTATCCAGTCAGCTTCTTCCAGGTACTCATATATGCCCATAATATAGCGGGTACGCACACGTCCCAATCATTCCTCTATGCATTGCAAACCTTTGTCAGCACATTCTCCAATACCTTGTTAAATGCATCCACCATTCCATTGGCCTGAAGATGATATGGCCTTCTCTTTTGATGATAAACTTGGAACTCTTCCATCAGTGTTTTGATCATTTGATTAAGGAAGTGCGTACGGTGATCACTCATCAAAATCTTTGGGCAACCGAACCTAGTCAGCACATATTCAAATAGGAACGTCACTGTTTTTTCCCCTCTACAATCCTTCACAAGTTGCGCCTTCACCCATCTAGTCAAATACGAGGTTGCGTGATGATGTACTACGTACTTGTCTTCTTTCCTAAGGTTGAATCAGTCGTACAAAATCAATGTCCCATTTTCCAAATGGCTACAATGACACTTGTAGATTCAGAGGTAGCTCATCCCTATGTGATTGCCTATGGGTTCTTTGACATGCATTGCACACCTTACAATATGCTTTTGAATCCTTATGCAATATTGGCCACCACAACCCAGCATGTAAAATCTTTTGCATTGTTTCCTTTCTTGCATAATGGCTTCCCATAACCCCTCCATGAGTTTCATCTAGGATGTTGCTTCATTCAAAATCAGGCACATAAAATTGCAATATCTCATCCGATCCCATTTTATATAAGTGACCTGCAATCACCAAAAAAATTGTCGTGCACACCATAAATTCCTTCTTCTATTGACTACTGTACCTATCTGGAGCCATTCCCATAGTCAGGAAGTGGATGATGTCTACAAAATTATTGTTTTCCATGGACACCACAAAGAGTTGCACGTCAGGAAGTCCTTCCTACAAATTAGTAGGCTCCTCTCCTGTTTCAATGCGCGACAGATGATCTGGCCCTTCATTCAAGCACCCTAGCTTCACAATTACTTTTAAATCATACTCTTGAAATAACAGCAACCATCTGCATATTCGCCCCCCCCCCCCCCCCCCCCCCCCACAACACAGGCTTGTTGACCAGGTACTTTAATGGAGAATGGTTTGTATACATCTTAAAGTGTTTGCCTAGTAAGTAATGCTTGAACTTCTGGAGCACATACACCATAGCCAATGCTTCATGTTCTATCATCCAATAGTTATTTTTAGCCTTAGGTAGCTTCCTGCTCACAAATGTTATCGGGTGATCCAGTTCTCCTTCACTGGCCTGTCCCACATGCACATGGATTTCCGTCTTCCAATTCAGGAAGACTAGCATCGACGTGGTGACCATATTCTCCTTCAATACATCTAGGCTCTGTTGACATTCCTCATTCGATCATAATGTAGTGTCCTTCTTTTCCATCGGTGTGGTAATCTGGGCATAGCTCTTGATGAGCTTCCTATAGTATCCAGTATGACCCAGTGTTGCGCGCAATTGTTTATCACTCCTTGGAACCTCCAAATTGATTATAAATTTGATCTTAGTTGGGTGTTGTTAGCCTTATTGGCATTTGGCCCAAAAACTGGATCCAAAACACTCCTGAAGTCTTCAAGAGTTGATTAATATCCTCCCAAGATTGAAACAATCATATGTCAAAAACCCTCAGAAGGGCGGAAATATGCTATTGGGAGGCTGAAATACTCCAAAACAGTGAAAAAAATAGAATATTACAGGCGCGAAAAGAGTAATGCACAACTGTCGTTAGATCTGTCCGATCAACGGCCTAGATCTAACCAGCTAAATCACAATCGGCCAAGCTGAAGTGACAGTTAATCGGCAAGTCACATCGACAGTCGCAGCGATGGAGAGCATAATCTATAAAGCCTTGGCGTTGAGTGATCAGTTATTGTGATCGCATCGCATCGCAACATCGCAGTGGAAAATTACCAAGGGTCGGGGGGGCCACATCACATCACAGGTTCAAAATCGGCAGGAACATATGCCATGTTATATGAAGACCGTTGGTTGGAGCGATATGCGATTGCGATCAGATCGCATCGCAAGGTCACATTAGAATATTGTGAAGAAGCAGGGCCTCTATATAGGTGGTAAAGCCAATTGGGATGAGTCCCGGACCCAAAAGGTTTCAGAAATGAAATCCATAAGATTTGAAGTCCAAGGGAAGCTAATTTTCACGTATTTATGGTGTTTTTAAGTATTTCAATATACAAGGGGAACAAAGGGTCCAGGCCGGTTGCAATAGATGACAGTGACCCAGGGGGAAGAACCGATGAGAGAATAGACCATGTTTAAGGAATTTTGAGGTCCAAAAAAAAACAGAGAAGGGTAGGATTTACACAATTGCATCGTTTTATGTATGAAATAGAAAACATTTATGGTTATCATTTGAAAGGGATTGTTGTAGGGATTTCATAGGTCTGATAGCCACTCCATTTTCAAGATCAGGTTTCCAACCATCCTTAGAAGCGTTGTGCAGAAATGTTTACATGCCAGCAGAGAGATTCGGTCGGGATATAGCGGCCAGCGGATAGATCCCGGAAAGGGAAAGAGAGGGGCCACATCACGCTGCAACCCGAATCAAAAGAGATCATGGAGCATCGACGGTCCAGCCAGTGCAATAGCCACCTTAGCAAACATTATAGGGCATCTTTGGCACGAGAGAGCTCCTAGGCATCACAACAAGCTTCCTAAAGTATCTGAATATGTTTAGTCTTCTGTCAGAAGACGAAACCTACAAATCATGCTGCCTATTGATGGAATCAAATGGTTAAATAAGACAGAGGGATAGATTAAGACACCTGAAGCCTCAAAAGACTCAGGACCATTGTAAACGAACTATAAATATTTGAAAACAAGATGAAATAAGGGTTCAACTTTTGGAGATTATTGCTCCTCTGTTCATTCAAGCTTCTCATATTCATTCCAACAATATAAGCTTCTTTTGCCATTATATGTTCAATGTCAATTCTCTTTGCTATTCTATGCTTGCACTTGAACATTTTGTTTATGTTTTCTATGTGTCTGAGGCCAAATTACTGTCATATTATCTCTACTTTGATATATTAGAGTTGCAAGCTTCTTTTCTGCTTGTAGCTAGCCATTTATATGTGTTATTATATATGCGTCTACCAGTACAGTCAGTAAGCTCATTTGCTGCCTGTAGCTAGCCATTCACATATGTTCATGTATGCAATCTACTGGTATAGTCATTATTCTCCATCTATCCATTAAATCTATAAACTATTGAGCATTAGTGGTCTAAAGCCTTGTGTTGTTGGGGGTGTTCATGCATGTCTTGAGTGAGAATAAAGCTGAAATGGTTATCTGACTTGATCTAAACCATCATCCATTCCAGCAGTTCAGAGAACAATACTGAAGATTATATGTTACTAGGCATCTCTGCGCTGCAACCTAGGAGAGTTTCCTAGAGTGATAACATAAATTGGTGTTGTTTCCAGGGAGAGGAAACTGAATCTCAACTTCCCTGGGAAATGACACAGACCCAACTTTGATGATAGACAAAGTTCGGGCACTTTTTTTGTTGTAATCATCTATCTGGAAACTCTACTAGAGTCCAAGCCTCTTGGAAACTCTACTCCAGAGTTCTGGCTCAGTTTGTGAGGCACACTCAGAGAAACCCTCAAAAATCACAAGTTGATCCAATATCTAACCTTGGAAATACCTTCAAAGAAAGAAATACATTGAAGAAAGGAGCATCAGGTTTAGGTAAACGTAAGCAATGTTCTATATCTCTTCAAGAAAATCCTGCAATAGAACAAATACATGTTGAGAGTACATATTCTAATACTAGAAGTGAAGAAAAACTCTCAGAAATTCATAAAGCTCCTTATTATTTAGGTTCTCCTTTTTCTTTAAGCCCAAAGGAAACCTCACCTCCTATCCATCATACTCCTTTAGTCCTATCAGTCACTCCTCAGCCCTCTATCATTCAAACTTCCAGTACTCTTTTAGCTACCACAACTATGGTAGGTCGACAAGCACCTACCAAAATGGAAATAATCATAGTTGCTAGGTATGGACCTCTAATACTCCCCACTCCTTTGAATGCCATGCCTATTGGAGAATATCATAAATATAGGCATAAGTTAACTAGGACCGAAGGTGTTACTACAGAAGAATATCTTGAGTCATTCTATGGCTATGTCGATAATATGGACATTAGTGAAGATGATGTGTGGATGAGAGTCTTTGTCCAAAGCTCAGATGGAGAGGCTAGAAAATAGTTCAGAGAACTAGCCCCAAGATCTATAATAGATATTGAAGCCTTAGATGATGCATTCCTAAAACATTGGGGGGATAAGAAGGATCTCCTCTACTACCACACTGAGTTTGGGAACTTGAAGAGAGAAAATGGTGAATTGCTATTCGATTTTAATAAGATATTTAACCGCATGTACAACAAGATACCAACTGAAGTAAAGCTCACTACTACCTCTGCTAAACTCACCTATGCTAATGCTTTTGATTATGACTTCTACCTATTGTTGAGAGAGAGGCGATATGCTACTTTAGCTGACATGCAACATGCAGCCTTGGAAGTAGAATCAAACATCATGGCGGCAGAGAAGCTCAAGGGAAATGTTGATAGAAGAAGACAGAGGGGAGAGTCTTCATCATCCTCCGATCCTAAGATAGAGAAAATGACCAAAATTATCGAGTCATTAGCCTCTGAAATATCTAAATTGAAGGTTGATCAGCAACTGGGGAAAGGAAGAATACCCAATACCTTTGCCCCAAGAAACACAAATCCAAATCCGTATAGAAGAACGAATGAGCAGTTGTAGATTTTGCAAAGAAAAAAAATGTAAATGAAGACCAAAGCGTGAAGGCTCCTTTTCAGAATGCAGACATGGAAAGAGAGCAGTTTGAAGGAGATGATGAGACTCATTGTCTAGAAGACAAAGGCAATGCTTCCCTTTTGACCTCAGCTGCATATAAAAATTCATTATGCAATGACCGGATCAGCCAAGAATGAGATGATGAAGCTATCCTACAAACTGAAGATCAGTGCAGATATAATATGCGGTCAAAGATGAATAATGCCAAGGAAACTCTTTTTCAAAGAACTACCACCCCTGTATTACAACAAGCTAATAAGCAGAAACAGCCGACAGTTGATCCCATCATCCTCAAAGCTCTAGCTCATGAGGTAAGAGGCCTCGACAAGTCCCATTCTCCTTTCAGTTTTCAATCAGAAATTCAAAAGCTAAGAATATCCATGCCTCTGATTGAACTAGTGAAGAATGAGTCCTCCAAAAGATCCATCCTCGAGGTCTTTGAACCTAAAGCCATCCAAGCCTCCACTGACTATGTAAATCTGCAAGATGACAAGCCAACTATTATCGTCAGCCCAATGATTGAAAATTGTGAAGGCAACTCCCCATCATTCTATGTCTCTCTGACTATTCATGATAAAATCCTTCACAACTACCTTTTGGACACTGGAGCCAGCCATAATCTAAGGCCTAAGGTTTTCATGGATGATTTGGGTCTTGACATCACTAAACCTTATCATGACTTGTTTTCTTTTGCTCCAGAAAAGTGAAATGTCTAGGGTTAATCAAGGACCTAGCCATCACTTTGTCTTAGCTGCCCATGAAAAGAATGATGATGGATATTATGGTAGCAGATGTACCACCCAAGTTTGGCATGTTACTTTCCAGAGGATGGATCAAGAGACTAGGTGGATCATTACAAAATGATCTGTCCTATGCTACTATCCCAGTTTTTGAAGGTGAAAGCAATAGATTATATAAAGAGGGGCAATTGGATTATGTCATTAGTGATGAGAAGAACCCCGAGAATCATCCCATCTATGCTGTGGATACTGATTTTGGAGCATTTATTCTTCACATTAAAGAATCTCAGTTGGCCTCCATGCAGCTCAAGAAACCAAGTTTCCATATCACAGAGGATGGAAACCCACAGATTTGGGATATGTTCTTTGATGGGGCTTGCTCTAAAGAAGCTGCATGTGGTCCTTGTGTCCCTAACACAGGAATACATTCATTTGTCTTTCAAATTAACCTTTCAGGTCACAAACAACATAGCAGAGTATGAAGCTTTGATTCTGGGCTTAAGTGCCGCTAAAGAAATGGGTATCAAAGGCCTGCAAGTGTTTGGAGATGCAGGCCTCATCATTCAGCAGGTAAATAAAATGTTCCAAGCAAATCATCCAAGGCTAAAGGCATATCGGGATGAGTTATGGACGCTCAAGGACTCTTTTGATAATTTCAACATTTCTTACATTCCAAGAATGAAGAATCATCTTGCCGACTCCCTTGTTGTGTCTGCTAGCACGTTTATTCCTCCCTTGCCTCCTAAATTAATGTATGAAGTTCAAGTAAAATACATACCATCTCTGCCTGACAATGTCAAATATTGGAAAGTTTTTGAAGATGATGAGGAAATTAACAGGTTTTTGTAAGTCGTGGAGGAATTCACCGAAACACACATCAACCAAGAAAATGAAATGCAAGAAGAAGGCACCCAGTCCAATATAAAAAAATGAGATCAATCGAGAAAGCATCGTCTAGCTGCCTAGTAATCACATACCAAAAGGATTGGTGCCTCTAGAGAAGCCTTTTGACCAAAACGATGTGCCATATAAGCCCACTAAAATAGAAAATGAATCTGTTGTTCGTAAACATAATATAGGGAGCCCAGCCCACTTAAAATTCATTACCCTATCCTCTCTTTTATCCTCTACCCAGTATTCCAAGTATTGCACCCTTATGAGGCAATTCATCGACATTTTTTCCTGGGAATATAGTGATCTTAAAACCTATGACGCAGACATCATTCAGCATAAGATCTCATTGGAAAAAAATACCACCCTTTTTAAGCAGAAGCTAAAACCTATCAACCCTCTCTTATTTCCTTTGATTAAGAAAGAGATGAAGAAGCTATTGGATGCAAAAATTATAGTGCCCCTAAGGTATTCAAAATAGATAGCTAACCTTGTGGAAGTAAGAAAGAAAAATGGAGAAATCGGGCTTTTTGTTGACTTCATAAATTTGAACAAGTGCTCTAAAAAATAAAACTATCCCCTGCCCAAGATGGAGCACTTGCTACAAAGAGTTTCATGGGCTAGAGTCATGTCTTTCTTAGATTGATTTTTAGGTTACAATCAGATTGTTGTACATCCTGAAGATTAGGAAAATACTACCTTCACTACTCCTTGGGGTACTTTCATGTACTCCAAGATGCCTTTCAGACTAATGAATGTTGGGGCCACATTTCAGAGGGCCTGTTATCACTCAGGTTGTCCCTTTAACTCCTTGAGGGATACGGCCGAGGTAACCACAAACCAATCTTTGGACTGCAGGTGCTAGCCCACCAGCAGTCAGAGAGGGCTCTCTCTTTACGATTTAGCTTTGTTGATGATGATTTTAGGCTAGTTATTGAGTACAAGGGGTTTTGTTTTAGTTTTTGGTGGGATGGATGATGCTTTCAAGTAAAGAGGCAGGGATAGCATGAAAGTTTTAGAACCATTGGGCGTGGAGTCAAAGAGCAGGACTTCTGGTGCGTTTTCTTGGTCACAAGAGGGAATATGGAGCAAGCTAGCTGCACATGAAACAATGATTCAAGCTAAAGGATGGAATGAAGGCTAGGAATGAAAGGCAGTTAAGAATCTCTCGTTCAGCTTAGCAGAGGGAAGGTGAATGAGCTCTATCTAGGAGCAGTGAAGAATCCCTAGATAACTATAAAACTTGAGTGAATTAGGGGAAATATGAGCCACAGGGAATTCATATTCATTACTAATTCAGATGAAAACATAGAGAAACAGCAGAAATTGAGCATAGAGTGCAGTTTAAACAAGTTCTAAGCTAACCTTTCCTTCTGCTGTTTAGATGGTACATCAATGGAAAACAAAGGTAAGAAACACTTATTGAGTCATGTTGCGACACAAGAATTCCACATTCAATTCTTCAAAACATTCATACACAGTACACAATGATTCCTCCAAGCTTTTCAGCAGTCTTTGATTAAGTAAAACATCAGGTATACAGAGCAAGTCTCTCTTGGAGCTATACAACCAACCAACCCTTTCAATAGTGAATTGGGGTGGTTTTTATAAGTAAAATATCTATAAAGATCAGATCTCGGACAAATATGCTATAATAAGTGTCTTTAACCTAACACATGTCTGAAATAAATGCGGGAAAATATCCTCGAGCTGCGCTGGATGCAGGTGTACCAAAAAGGAGTTTAATGTGTTGTCTTTATGGCTCTGTGCTGATCACTTAGCCATAACTGCGTTTTGGGTTTTGATCCATGCTCTTGAGTGGTTCTGAAGTGCATTAACTGTGATGGGAGAGCCTTGATTGACTTTCACTGCTTTCTTTGACTTTGATGGAGGTCATTCAATGTTCACTTGCATTGGGAATAAAGTCTTTCATTTAAAACATTCGACTGATACTCTTTGTCGCTTCCTTGATATGCTTTGGCACTAAATGTGCGCCTTTCTCCCTTCTGATACTCTTTAAACTGTTGCATTAACCCTTCATGGCTGCTTTTCAGCCCTTTGCTTGCTTTTAAAACTATGTTTGCCCCTTTCTGAATGCTGCACGAAGAAATTCATGTCATTTTGCGCCTTTCAGGCCTACTAGAGGCCGAGCCACAAAAGGGCTTTCCATTTTGGCCTATTTCCCGTAGCGATGTGCAATTAGCACTAGGCGCTAATCGCGCATCAAAAATTGCCTCAGATTTTGATTTCTGGCTTCCTAGGCTGCGATTTGCACCTTTCGCACTTTTTAACGTTGATGTCAGCATGACATCATGCAGTGGGTCCCCGTACGGCAGGTGACGTGGCAGGGTGACGTCAGCAGGGTGATTTCAGCAGTACGGCGGGTGACATGGCGGTGCAGTGGAGGAGGTGACATGGCAGTGACATGGCAAGGACATGGTGGCAGGAGGCCGACGCAGGATGATGACATCAACATGACGTGGCGCTGACGCAGGAGGAGGAAAGGCGGTATCCAGTTTCAGGCGCACCGCTTTTATGCGCAGGCGGTTTCGGAGGAGGGGGCTCTGCCACAGCTGAGAGGGTGACACGTGGCGGGAGTACAATGGGAAAACCGCCCATCTCCTGGGCATTAACCCTCGGCACGTCGGGGCACAAAAAGGCCCGCCCACCGTAGATCTTGGGCGCACCAGATCTAACGGTCGGCGGCATGAGTAAGGCGGCGAATGGTTAGGGACAGGGCCCACACACATTTTGTTGTGTGTTTTTATATGGCGGGGGGGGAGGGGGGAACTTTAATGATGTGGGTTTTTATGGGTTAATGCGGCATGGGTGTGATTCGAACCAACTTTATCACAAAATATGAATGCGGATGGGTTAAATATAGGTCCCAGATGGACTTAATATTTCCCCAGACTTGATAAATGTGGCTAAAATGCCAAGGGGTGGGAATATGTAAATAGGGGAGTTATTAACATATTTTTAGTAGGGGAAGGGGAGATAGATAGGGAGCTACATAGTAAAATTAGTAGTTAATATGACAAAAAAATAAGAAAGCGCTAAGTATGTGAATATTAGGCTATTAGGGGGGGAAATGATTCATAGAGGAAGTATGAACATTCCTTGAGCAAAGCAGATCTTTACCAAGGCAAATGATATGGAAAATGATGAAACTAAGAGGTATCAAGCATAACTTGACCCTTTCAGGGAAGTTAGTGAGTGATTTGGGAAATGAGAAGAAGGGGGAGTTACACATGCCTCGCTTGAGCTCCTCCAAATGGAAAACTGCATCATAACAGTGATCTGTGAAGATATAACACTTGAAATCATGAAATGGACCACACACCTTGATTCTGCAACACAAAACTACCTACCCAGCCTACTTACCTAACATTTTCTTCTTCTTTTTGCGTGGGTGCACTTGGACTTGCAGACCCTGATTGCTTTTTCTTTTTGCTGTCCTCCTATCTAAATGTACACTTATTTCTTCCAAGGGCCTAGATTAAGCAGTTGGGCTCCTTTTTTCTCTCCCTATCTACAAATCTTCCAAGATTAAACTGTTTGAATAGATAATGATTCTCTATATTCTAAAACAAGAAATTGAAACCTAGGGAAGCCAAGATTAAGCTGTTTGGCCTTCCCTTAATAGAAAATTCTTCAAAAATGGATAACTCATCAAAATTGGGATACAGTAGTGGCATTTAGACTGGCACACTTTCATGGCCTCTCCTAGAAAATATGGAGCATTGCAGCATTCAAAGTATGACATATTTGGCATGTAAAAAATGTCAATCATGAAAGATGAACACCTGTTGCAACAGGAGGCTAACAGAGCCATGGACATAGCCTTCATGGGAGAGAAGGAAAAGTTTATCCTTATTTATCTTAATGACATAAAAGTCTTATCCAACAGCCACAAAGACCATTTACAACATTTGAAGAAGGTCTTCCTAAAGTGCAGACAATTTGGAATCTCAGTAAACCCAAAGAAGTCACAGTTTGCTCTAGAAGAAGGAAAACTTCTACGACATATTGTTTCCACTGAAGGTGTGTAGATTGATCTAGCAAGGGTTCAAGACATTCAAACATTGTCCATCCCAATGTCGAAAAGGGGCATCCAATCTTTCCTGGGTAAGATCAACTTTGTAAGGAGGTTCATTCCAAACTTTTCAGAGTTAGTAAATCACATCACTTCCATGCTGAAGGAAGGATCGGAGTTAAAATTGACAGCCACTTCAAGAAGCTCTTTTGAAGCCATCAAGCAAGCTATCATGGAAGCTCCCACTCTAATCAGCCCATATTACACTAAGGAGTTTTGTATCTTCTCTTTTGCCTCTTATGATACACTAGCAACAGTTTTGTTGCAGAAAAATGATGAAGGCATAGAGCACCCCGTGGCCTTTTTCAGCAAAACTCTAAGGGATGCTGAACTAAGGTATGACCTTATTGAGAAGAAAGCTTATGCTCTCATAAAATCTTTGAAAGCATTTAGGATTTATATTATAAATTCCAAAGTAATTGCATATGTTCCCTCAGCCTTAGTGAAATATGTCTTAGCTCAGCCAGATATTGATGTAAAGAGGGAAAAATGGATTGCAAAATTCATAGAATTCGACATAGAGGTGAAGCCCACTAAGTTTGTCAAAGGCCAAGGCTTGGCTAAGCTCATGGATGAAGAAAATTGCAGCTTGTTAGACATAAATTTCATGGGTCTAAATTCAGACAATGAGCAAACAAAGGGAGCATCAGAAGAGAAAAAGCAGAATCAATCCTTGGTTGAAAATCTTGCCACATGCGAATGGTATTCCAGCATAGTTCAATTCTTGTAGAAGTTCGAAGTTCCTCCAGGGCTTAGTTCAAGTCAAGCTCATACCACTAGACTCAGATCAGCCAATTTCTACATTTACAAAAATCTGCTTTACTGGAAACACCCATCAGGAATCCTCTTAAGGTGTCTAGATAAAGAACAATTTGTATAGGTCATACACCAATTCCATTCTAGCATCTATGGTGGGCATCATTATTGGAAAACCCAACTAAAAAAGTCTTGAGGGTTGGGTATTATTGGCCTATGTTGTTCTTTTATGTGTTTTCTTTTGTAAAAGCTTGTGACAAGTGCCAGAGGTTTGCAGGAAGACAACAACTAAAATATTTGCCTTTGAAGCCAATACAGGTCAGTGGTCCCTTCCAATAGTGGGGCTTGGACTTTATAGGTGATGTTAACCCACATTCTGGTGGCCAACACAAATGGATCTTAGTAGCCACTAATTATTTCACCAAGTGGATTAAGGCTATACCCACTAAGAATGCCAATCATCAAGTTGTCATAAAGTTCTTGAAAGAGAATATTTTCACTAGATTCGGTTGCCCAACTAAACTAGTCACTGATAATGCAACAACTTTTAAAGAAAAAGAATTGGTGGACATGGCTGAATCCATGGGCATTCAAGTGGTGCATTCTACCTCATATTATCTTCAAGGCAATGGCCTGGTAGAATCATATAACAAGAGTTTGGTAAGGATAATCAAAAAATTGTTAGAAGACAACAAAAAGAGCTGGGATTCCAAGTTGAAGTTTGCACTATGGGCTAAGAGAGTTTCCATCAAAAAGTCCATAGGGAACTCTTCATTAAACTAGTTTATGGCATCGATGTTGTTTTCCCTATCCAAATGATCCTCCCTATGGCTAAGTTCTTGCAAGAAGAAAAAGATGAAGAAAATGACATGGTAAGAAGAATGGATAACCTAGTTGAATTATAGCAGATCAGAGAGCAGCTGGTTGAGAAGTCACAAGTCCATCAAAATAAAATCAAAGAAACCTTTGATAGGAAGTCAAAAGTGGAAAATTTCCAAGTTGGTGATTGGGTGCTCAAATGGGATGCATTGAAGGAAAAGAAAGGTAATCATAGCAAGTTTGACTCCCTATGGAAGGTCCTTTTGTCATCGCTCAAGTTCAGCACAACAATACATTCATCCTGCACAGTCTGGCAGGAGGAGACACTTTTGGTAGCCCAGTAAATGGGTGGTTCCTGAAACTCTCCTTTGTTTAAGGCCTTAAAACCTTATTATTATACATATGTTTTTCTTTCAATTTTTATGTTTATGCTAAAAATACTCCATGCCCAATGGAACACTAGGGGAAAGAATTAATTTTGTTTTAGGGGAAAGGAATTACTTTGTGATTCTTAAAACCTCACAGGGAGGATTTCATCCCCAGAAGGAGCCAGTGTTAGCCTTGTTGGCATTTGACCCAAAAAAATGGATCCAAAACACTCCCGAAGTCTTCAAGAGTTGATTAAGATCCTCCCAAGATCAAAACAATCATATGCCAAAAGCCCTCAAAAGGGTGGAAATATGCTATCGGGAGGCTAAAATACTCCTAAACAGTGAAAAACTAGAATATCGCAGGCGTGAACAGAGCAACGCACAACTGTGGTTAGATCTGGCCTGTTACTGCCGTTAGATATGGCCGATCAACAACCCAGATCTAACCAGCTAAATCACAATCAGCCAAGCTGAAGGGACAGTTAATTGGTGAGTCACATCGGTAGTCGCGGAAGTGGAGAGCATAATCTATAAAGCCTCGGCATTGAGCGATCAGTGATTGCGATCGGATCACATCTCTACATCACAGTAGAGCATTACCAAGGGTCGGGGGGCCCACATCGCCTTGCAGGTTCGAAATCGGCAGGAACATACGCCATGTTATATGAAGACCGTTGGCTGGAGCGATATGCGATTGCGATCATATCACGTCGGAATATTATGAAGGAGTGGGGCCTCTATACAGGTGGTTAAGCTGATTGCGATGAGTCCCATACCCAAAAGGTTTTAGGAATGAAATCCATAAGATTTTAAATCTGGAGGGAGGCCAATTTTCACGTATTTCACGTGTTTTTAAGTATTTCAAAATATAAGGGGAACAAAGGGACCAAGTTGGCTACGATAGAAAACAGTGACCCAAGGGGGCAAAACTGATGAGAGAATATACCATGTTTAAGGAATTTTGAGGTCCAAAAAATAAACAGAGAAGGGCGGGATTTACACAGGTGTAGTGTTTTATGTATGAAATAGAAAACATTTATGGTTATCATTTGAAAGGGACTATTGCAGGGGTTTCATAGGCCCGATAGCCACTCCATTTGCAAGATCAGGTGGCCAACCATCCTTATAAGCACTGTGCATAAATGTTTACATGCTAGCAGAGGGATTTGGTGGGGATACAACAACCGACGGATAGATCCCGGAAAGGGAAAGAGAAGGGCCACAACATGCTACAACCTGAATCAAACTAGATCATGGAGCATCGACTATCCAGCCAGCACAACGGACATCTTAACAAACATTATGGGGCATCTCTAGCATGAGAGAGCTCCCAAGTGTCACAAAAAGCTACCCAGAATATCTGAATATGGTTAGTCCTCTATCAGAAGATGAAACCTACGAATCATGCTGCCTATTGAGGGAATCAAATAGTTAAACAAGACAGAGGGATAGATTAAGACACCTAAAGCCTCAAAAGGCTCAGGACCATTGTAAACGACCTATAGATAGTTGAAAACAAGATGAAATAACGGTTCAACTTTTGGAGATTATTGCTCCTTTGCTCATTCAATATTCTCATATTCATTCCAGAAATATAAGCTTCTTTTACCATTATATGTTCAATGTCCATTCTCTTTGTTGTTCTATGATTGTACTTGAACATTTTGTTCATGTTTTCTATCTTTCTGAGGCTAGATAACTGTCATCTTACCTCTGCTTCGATATATTAGAGTTGCAAGTTTCTTTGCTCCCTGTAGCTAGCCATTTATATGTGTTATTGTATATGCATCTGCCAGTATAGTCAGTAAGCTAATTTGCTACCTGTAGCTAGCCATTCACATATGTTCATGTATGCAATCCGCTGCTATAGTCACTATTTTCCATCTATCCATTAAATCTACAAACTATTGAGCATTAGTGGTCTAAAGCCTTGTGTTGTTTGGGGTGTTCATGCATGTCTTGAGTGAGAATCGAATTGAAATGTTTATCTGACTTGATCCAAACCATCATCCATTGAAGTATTTCAGAGAACAATATTGAAGATTATATGTTACCGGGCATCTCCGAGCTGCAACCTAGGAGAGTTTCCGTGAGTGATAATAGGTCCACCATTAATCCTTGTCTGCAGACTACATGACCCAACAAGATTCCAAAAGGGACGCAAAATAAACACCTCTTCAAGTTTAGTGCAATTTGATACCTCTAGCACCTATCTAGCATCAAGCACAAACTAGCTACATGGCGTTTGACCAGTGCAAACACCGCCCAATCATCAAAGTATACCTACAAAAACTTGTGAATAAAATCTTTGAACGTCACAATGGGCTATGCACGAAAATATAGCCAGCGCATTCTTCAATCCTAAAGGCATTACAATATACTGAAAGCATCCCCACTCGTTCACGAAATTCATCTTACTCCAATCCTTTGGTGCGATCTTCATCAGATGATATCCAAAGAACCCATCAGTAATTGAATATGCTTCTTGTCTGCCAACATTATCCAATACGTCATCTTTGAACGGAGTTGGAAAGGGATCACGAATGCAAGCATCATTCAGTTTTCTGAGATCTATAAAGATCCTTATCTCATCCTTCTGCTTCTTTTCCTTAACTACCAGAGGACTTACGCAATTGGACTCCTCCACTGGTTCAATGATTCCTGCTACCAACATTTTCTCCAACTCCAAGATGACCTTTTCCTTGTACTTAGGATTAAGGCAATATGGCCTTTGTTTCATAGGATTTGCATCTGGCTTCAACGTTATTTTCATAGCTGCTAAATCACTTATTATCCCCTTCAAGTTTGAAAACTTTGTAGGGGAAAAATCTTGGTACTCGTTGAGGAAATCAGCGACCTTATCCATCGTTGCATCATCCGAGTAGTCCCCTATCTTCGTAAACTTTGGCTCCACCTCTGTTCTAATGTTCACTTGTCTTGTTTTTAGCGGTTCAGTGATATCTGGGTTCTCTATATATGGCCCCTCAACTTCATGGTGAGCTTCTACCTCTGGGATTTTAATGTTCCTTGGATCCTCGTCTTCTTCTTTGGCAGTCACATTGTAGCACTTCAGCGTATGGTACAGCTAGGTGGTCCAATCTATTTGAATCAAATCCAAGGGATCTTGCGGGATTCTCAAGATCCCTGCCTTGACCTCCTGCAACGCTTCATCGATGCACTTGAGTCCATCCTCAAAGCTGAATGTCATCAAGGATCCATGTCTCAAAATATCCCATTCGTCTGTGCCATGGCGGAGCTTTGTCTCCAAGTACCATTTCATTGGTATTACATCTAAGGTATGACATAACAGATGTAGCCACTCCGGTTGCACTTATGTTCCATAAGCATCAGTCGATTTTGCTAAGTGATCACGTGGATCACTCCTCCCATTATATTTTTCTGTCAATCGCACCTTCGGGAAACCAAACTGCACCCTCATCATTATTCTATATTCGCGCCATCCATCAAAATTGTCTTTATACATACACCACCATATTGCAGGCATAGCGCACAGTGCCAAGTCCAGGGCTTGGAAGCGATGCTTTTCTCGCACTTCCCTTTCAAATGCATCCAAAAAATTATCGATGTTAGTTAAACAATCATAATAAGGAAACATTCTTACCTCTGATGATACATAGTGCAACAATTTAGTCATCATGTTACAACACAGTGTAGAAACTTCATGCAGCCTATTCTGCCAGTGTTCCAACTCCTCATCCGAATCTGATGTACAGGAACTTTTTCAGTCGCATGCAATGTATCCATCTACTATCTGATTCACCCAATCTTGATATCCTGTAGTTATTTTGTAGATTTGGTCCAAATCATCATCACTTTCATAATCACGTACCGGTTCATTATAGCGCGGTTCTTCTGCAGGGTCCAAAGGTACTACTACATGGAGCGATTTTCTTTCAAAGGACATTGTCCGCTTCTTCAAGTTGATCACCCCATTCATGTCAATAGCCTAGTCAATCCTAAGGAGTGTGGGGTAGGGATTTCTATCATCGACAATCTCTATCACTTTGAAATGCGCCAACACGCCTGCAACTTCAATATCTACTATCACTCCCTACAATCGTCCCATGGGGATGACCTTTTGCGGATTCGCCATCCTCAATTGAATTGGAGACCACTGCAGCATAGATCTCCCCATTCTCTCCCATGTTTTCTTAGGAAAAGCATACGCATCTGACCCAAGATCTATGATAACTTGGTCCATTTCATATTCTAATATTTATGCAGTGAGCCTCATCTCACACCTTGTTCTTGCTTTATGCTTACTAATTTTCCTGAGCGTGCGCAGTCCCTCAGGAGTATTTTCTTTACTAGCACATTTATTGATCAACTCCAACAATCCATTTATGGCATTGCTATCACGTAGCATCTTCATACAGGTCTCCAAAATGGTAGTAAGCATGGATGGGTCCATTTCTTTGCACTGCTTATCTGACTTCCTGAGGTAGAAGCCTCAATGAAGCTTTTGTTCACTTCCATGAAGGTTTATTTTACATCTTCTAGATCAAAGCCAACCACATTCTTTGGAGCTTTGCAGACCCATTCACTTTCTTCAGGATTCTTTCCCTTATCTTCACTAGTCATCATTCCACTTCGTAGCACAATATTCAAACTATGATCCTCTTCGCAGGGTTCAGCCTTCATCATCTGTAGGTTTTAGGTAGGTTGTTGAGGCTGCGTCCCCTTTTTGCACATCTTAACTATTAATATAGGGTATTCTTTTGTTGTGTAGTCAAACTGAGTACAGTATCAGCACGACAGGTGCATTGGGTTCATACATTCTCATGCGTAGTGTCCTAGCCCTCCACAATTGTAGTAAATAACTTACCCCCAACCTCTTGCCAGTCCTCCTCTTCCTTGGCCTCATCCACACCACTGATATCCTCCTCGCACTACCCTAGTGTCTTGATCCAGATGTCGATTTTCGATCTGCATCTGATATGTGGGTGTTCTTTCCATCATTAACTCATAACTATGAAAATTGTGCTCGTCATGACCTACTGATTTGTAGAAGTTGCAGAAGAGTTGTTGCGGTGTCTATACAAATTTTTGCAACAAATGACAATTATCTGTCACATGTTTTCTAGCTACCTAACAAATAGCACACTAGAGCGTGGGCCCTATAATTGGCTCTGCTTGAGCTTCCGACCTCAGAGGCATCGACCCTCCTCCTAGAACATAATTTGCGGAGACAGGGAAATGATCTTTATCATGCCACTGACTCTTACATTTCAAACACCAAACTTCTTCGCGCACCTCTAGCCAAGCCACTCTATCCTTCTTCGGACTTTGGAATTCTAGGCAAAGATTCTACAACTCTACATGGATCTGCTGAACTCTCAAAGAAACATATTAAATCAGTGTCTCATGCAATCTCATCTCAATATCCAAGGCTTCAGCTTGGGTCCCAATATTTTGTTGTGATAAGGCAACCCTTAAATGTGGCAAGAGTGTAGCCACAAACCATTTGCGGTGTTGCCCATCTGTAAGATTCATGTTAGCTTCACGGATCTTGCAATTCAATCTTTGATCTAGCTCCCAGGGTGTCTCGCCAGGCTTCATCATGATTTCCTTGAATCCCATGATTGATTGCACTTCAAACTTGGGCCTACTGAATTCCTTATTCAGCAAAGTATGAATGTATACTAATGTAGATGTTGGGTTATCGGTGTAGTAATTAATGTACCACATTAGCACGTGATTCTGTAAATCAGTAACCAACATTTCTTTCTTCATATGATCATCTTTAATATTTTGCGCTTGCCATACAACCTTCATAATGAACCAAAATTGGTCTAGGTCCTCATTTCCCAAGCCCTTGAAAATGAGAAACTTCACTATATTCACCATATTGAATGGTGGTGGAGGTGGTGGCGGTGTGGGCGAAGGTGTATGTGGCGGAGGTGAAGATGGAGGTGGTATTGGTGGATGGCGTATTCATAGGAACCCTTGCCTTATTAGCTAGACAACGCTCTGCAGAGAAACATGGATTGCTCCTTCATTGTCACTTAGAGGAGTCTCAATCAGTGGGCTATATTCAAGACATGTTCTCCTTCTATCCCTGAATAACTTTCCACTTTGAGTAGCTCCAAACATCAATATAATTTCATAACCCACTTTTCACACAAGAGAATTTTAATCCAAGTATTCAAAGATCTTTAATACTTACCTCAAGGCCCTTGAAAAGTGTCGCTCTGCTTTGTTGTAGCTGACTGATGTATCGACTACGAACTCTGTCACAAACTGTCTGATGACATGATCAAGCCAGTGATCGATAGCGCATCCGATCTTATATTTAGAGTCTTCCAATATTCGCACTAAATCTGGGGTCAACACTATTGGACCATCAAGCCTCCACCTTCCCTGGCCGTTTGCAAATTTAGCGATCCACTCGTATAGCTCAATCGGGAAGGAACAAAAGAAAATTTTGTGTATCTCTTTGTACAGATACTTGTCCAACCACTATTATTTCGTCAATCGCAGATTCCTGTTTTCTTGTGCTCCGAATTCGTGGATCTTCCTATCCAACCAATCTTCAATTTATTTCTTTGTCATATTCCAGTGATGCAACATCACACATCTATTTATGTAGATCCAGGTCCTGGAAACAAAACCATTTATTAGCTTAGCAGGTCCTGACCCAGGTTCAAAGTTAATTTTTCCAAACAAACCCCTACACTACTAGCCCTTTCGACATCAACCCACAGATCCCGAACTGAAGAAGCAGTATGGGGGGATGCTGGAACCAAGTTTTCACACCCAAAGATGATTGGGATGTCATTTTATGCCCCTAACCTTCCTTCGCGCAGGTTAATAAGCCTTTAAGTCTTATCATATAACTTCCTCTTACCAGCCTCTAGACCTTCGCAAAGGTATACGACTGCCTTTCGCAGACCCTAAACAGGTGAATCAAATACTTGCATGCCTATGTAATTACCCTTAGTTCTGTATTTACCTAGATCTACCTAATTATATGATATCATTAACATGCACTAAGATATTCTTCACGTAAACAAATATTAGTACTTGCATTCATATAACAATGTAAACCATGCAGAATCGCGCATCAATACAGTGTTAAATCCTAAACCCATCATTTATGATAACATAAATGCGTTCATTCATAACATAAGTAAATAGTCAAAACACAGATATTTCAAGAATAATCTCTTTATTGATACTTCAATTCTTCTTACAGACTCGAGATTTCCTTATGCAATCAGCTGCAGGGGTCCATGCACTCAGTTGCAGACTCTACTGTAGGCCTCTATGAAAATAGCTATAGAGTCTCTCTTATACTCTAAGACTATTCACCATTTACTTCTAATGACCCATTACATCCATCAATGAGCTTAATTGCATTGCCTTAGACTCTCTAAGACTCTCCTTTTTATACAATCCCATAGCCCGTGGACCATGGGTAGATCTACTAAAGCAAACAAAATTTACATAAAATAATGGAAAATCCCTTTATGACACTTACTATCTATGCGCTTTACATTTTACATAACAAAAACGTGGGCTTTCTGCCCCAAAACTTGGGCTTTTTCCCCAAAACTAACGTAGGGGACCATGTCCCAACACAAGAGAATTACATAGTCCAAAAGGAAGGACCCTATAAGCAAAGGTACCCAAAGGGATGTGATTGTAGCTTTATCTTAGTCCTTTTGGTTGATCTGGATCTGATTATAACCACTAAATCCATCCATAAAAGAAAACAATTTCTTCCCTGCAAGACCATCCACGACTTGATCAATTAAATGTAAAAGGAAATGGTCTTTTTAGTGGCATTTTTCAGCTCTCTATAATCCACATAGATTCTCAACTTTCCATTCTTCTTTGGGACCAACACTAGAGGGCACACCTACCCATTTGAGATGGGGTAAATGAACCCTGCATCCACCAATTTATGCAACTCTTCCTTTACTATGTCTTTGAGGGATGGGTTCATTCTCCTTTGAGGTTGGCACACTAGTTTCCATCCTTCCTTGATGTCGTTGTGTTGAGTACACACCAAAGGATGCACTCCCTTGACATCTAAGTGTTCTCTCAACATGTTACACAAATTTTCTTCTTGGTTGGCTAAGATAGAGGGGTTGATCTTCAAATTTTTCGATGGACCAAATTCTACCATTTTGACATGTGCAAGACTTGGGTCCACTAGGCATAACTCAGTGCAAGGATTACCCTCAGATTCCTTAACAAGCCCATCAAGGGGTATGGTGTTGGGGGCTTGGTTCTAGGGGATTTGGTCAATGGGGTCATATTCATCAGGTTCCCCCCTCCTATGAAAACATCTAAGGTACAGATTGTATGCGACGTAGTATGATACAGTTCATCTTACTCCTTCTCTTCCAACCATAGGAGCAAGCCATGCTCAAGGGATTGTTGAGAAGGAGGGTACAATACCAATTGTTTGGACAAATTTCCATTCGTAATGGTCGTGTTCCCAACTCTATAACTTATGTAAGAATCAACAGTGGCTAGCCATGGTTTTCCAAGGATGAGGGGGTAGCCATTGAATTTGGTCTTGGGATGGAGAACTAGGAAGTCAGTAGGATACTTTGAGGAATCAATAGAGACCATTACATCCTGAACAACCGCCTCAGGAGCCACTATGGACCTGTCTGCAAGTTGCAACATTTTTGCGGTCTTTCTTAAAGATCCTTGGAGGTTTATTTTGAGCACGATTTCCCTAGTCATCACATTGATGGCATCCCCAATATCAATCAAGGTGTGAGGGACAATGATACCATCAATGTGTAAATCTACCACAAAAACTCCAAGATCTAGATACTTTGGGCAAATCACTCTCCCTAGCATTAGATGAAACAATTAACTAATAAAATTGATGGGGGTGTCCTTCATTATTCACCCGGGATGTTTGAAGCATTTCTCTTTTATAAGATTATTGTATATGGGACCATCCTTGATAGGTTGGAGGAGTGGGATTTTCACACACAAGTTTTTCAATGGTCCTAGAATTTCAGCCTCTTCTGGGGTGTGATGGTTTGGATGGATCAATATTTGAGGAAGAGCAGGTGGATTGGCTTGAGGAACACTCTCTTCCTTTTCATCTTCAAGCTTCTGAGGTGGAGATGGAGCTTGGTTATCTAGTAGCAATCTTCCAAACCTAAGGTTAATTTCTTGAATCTCCTCATCATAGGTAGGGTAATATGTCTCTCCACTATAGACTTGATGTGTTTGCTTGTTGTTTGGATTCGGATTTGGTTGAGCAGTAATATGAGGTTGCTTGGGTGGAGCAGGATGAATGAGTTGTGGTTGAGATGGAGGTGGAGGAATTAAAGCAAGAGGTTCATTGAATTGAGGCCTCCAACCTTCTGATAGGGTATTCCACTGAGGATGTGGATAAGCATATGGATGAAATGTTGATTGGCTAGTTAGAGAGTATATTGAGGTGCATAAGACCAAGGAGAAGGTGTGGACCATGAAGGTGTTGTGGTCACCAACACCCCCCCTCTTTGTTTCATATTAGTAATAACATCAAGCAAAGGGGGACCCTTAACCAAAAAAATATTTTGTTTAAAAAATCTTTTGTATTAACTCCCTAAGAGCTATATCGCGTCACAAAGGTAGAGAGAAGCGTTTTCCCAAAGCGCATAAATACACTGAAAAAGAGCAACGCGAGAACCCATTGAATCACGTGCATTAAAAGCGCTCAAAAAGGGAAAACCTAAGGAATCACCGACGGCCGATATGTGACGTCGCACATCGCAATGTCGCATAAGCAGCACAGAGTGATAAAGCGAAAATCTTGCGATCTTGCGATCTTGCGATCTGCGATCATACAAAACTGCGATCTGCGATATTGGCAATTTGCGATAACACTTAATGACGTCGCAGTCCTCGATACTGCGATTCCAATTTCAGAAAGGACTCATCGCAAGAATTCTCTGACATAAACGGTAAACCCAAAATTGAGCGTGCACCTTAAGGGAAATTAATGATCGCATGCTTGAGTTTCCAAGAATTATTGTATCGCGTTTTTCGAAGAGTCAAATCATGATGAGTGTCAGAATTACGCATTCATTAGAACTTAATGCTTTCATGTCAATCTTTTCGTCATTTCTCTTCTTCTTTGCGTAAAATGCAAGACATGTAACTGATATAAATCTATATGCAGGAAACATCTAAGGAAAAGAGGAAAGCGCCAATGAGGTAATAGAGAGAAGATGCCTCCGCAAATGGATGCCGCATGCAGTAGGACCGCGGATTCCAGAGTATCACCCAACAGGCGTTAATGAAAATAGACTATCTAAGACTCAGAGTCAAAGGCACACAAAAGCAGCGTGTTTGCAAAAGATCTTGAAGCTCAGACTGGGTAAAGCAAAAAGAGAAACGCAAAAGAAGGAGGACGCTCTAGAAAAGCCTGGAACAAAGAACGAAAGCAATTCTCGATACAGGGGATTGTCCATACAACGTGACTCCTAACTTATTGAGTCATTCGCACGACCGGAAATCGAAATAGCAACAGCAAAATCAGTTCGAAAGGAACCTGGGTTGTACTAAGTGTACGCATAGCGAATACACCCAACTAGAGAAAGGTTTTCGAAAATATCTTCTAGTCTGTCAGAAAGAGGTGCCAGCTCTTGTTATTTCTAATTTTCAAGCTCGAACAAAAGGAAAGGACAACCAGCCGACTCTTTCACGGCGAACAACACATTTCTTACAGCACTAAGGAGCAGATACAGAAATGGTTAGAAATTAGATTTGATTTTTAGAAATAAATTTGCTTTTAGTAAAAGGGCGGTCATTTGAAGCCGTTCCCTAAATTTGTGTAATTAAGATTAATTAGTTAGTAGTATTTAACCCTTCTCATGGAATTTCGAGAAGGGTCCGAAAATCTGTCAAAAAACGTGTCCTCAGAACATGCACTTTTGCACCCTCGGAGGGGGTTTTTGATGAAAGGATGGATCGAGATTTATTTATGTGTCTGTTACTGATGTTGCACTTCTGTACTCTTAGCAGATATTAGAACAAGTAGAAATAAATCGTTATTGCTTGAAGTTTATTAGTGAAATCAGTCATAAATGGTACTTTTATCTCTTGATTAATTTATGCTTATATTCCTAAAGTGATATGCAGCTGAGTTCTTTATATGTTAATGTACGAATGTGTGTATTACCATTTGGCACTTCTGTATGGTGGAGTCATTTATTTGTGCTTGACATATGAATAACTAATTATGCGATATGTTGTTCATAACTATTTTGCCTAACTTTTTATGCAGAATGGTTTATCTTAATGGATTTCTATTCTTATGATAGCTGAATGATCTTTATTACCAGCTATTGTTCGAAATCTTTTTAGATCGCATAATAGAAGAAAAATACCCCGGGTTAGCGTAGATTAGATATATTGTTTTTCATTAGATTACAATAGCATAGAGTTAGTTTAGAAGTTAGAATTAAATTAGCTTAAAATACCCCTAGATCAATACCATCAAACTCTACACACACACACCCCTCACATTGGGAAACTGGTCCCATTAGCCCCAGTCGGACCCGCTACTCCAAACGGGCAAGGAGCCGCCAATCAGGTTCCGGACCGGGTGGGTATCCCCCTTGTTGTTGACCCGATTTCGGGGCCCTCAACATATTTGGCGCTAGAAGGAGGGCATGAGCTATGAATGGCGCATAAATCAAAATCTAAATACCATTCTGAGAGCAAATCACCCTCACCAACTCCCCCGACTTCTCTGGTACGATTAAACTCGGAGCTAGAAGTCGCTCAGGCATCCACCGCTGCTACACACCCTAATATATCAGACCAACTTATCATTGATCCCCCTGAACTTCAAACTTTGATTCGTAAACTCCAGGTATTCTCTATTTTTACTCAGAGGTATGATAAATCTAAAGGCAGCGCGACTTCGCAGTACAATCCTGCTCATCCCCTGACCAGATTGAAGAGTGAAAAGTTTGGCATCCAGCCAACTGAAATCCCTCTCCCCACTAGGAAAAGAGCAAGGAAAGCACTTCCAGAGTTTGACAGAGAGACTCTTTCATCTACCTCGTCCATTTCAACTCCCTCACCACGAAGTCAGCCACCCACATCTTCACCCCAGATCACTCATCCATCTTCCACAACCCTTCCTCCGCGATCATCGAAGATCATAATATCTCCATCTTCTCAGCATCAGAGATCATCTTCTACACTTCCATTGACTAGCAGCTCAACGATGGCCCAGTCTCCATGGAACAACCCTGGGGCGGTTTTAATGCCTCCACCCCTAAGCCCTATACCGGCCCATCCTGAGAAATGGCTACCTAAATTCAATCTAGAAGCAGGCATGCTAGCCGAAGAACATATCAATAATTTCATGATTTATGTTAATCTCAACGGAGTTACTAATGAAGACGTTGTTGTCCGGCTTTTCC
This sequence comes from Pinus tabuliformis, assembly GCA_031772625.1. Classification (NCBI taxonomy): domain Eukaryota; kingdom Viridiplantae; phylum Streptophyta; class Pinopsida; order Pinales; family Pinaceae; genus Pinus; species Pinus tabuliformis. The sequence goes on from CM062804.1 coordinate 1,230,103,777, forward strand.
CTTATACAATGCAAGGAACAACCGGGTCGTGGTACTTTTTGTTACCTTCCGGATCCATCACAAGCTGGGACATTTTTCAAAGTCAGTTCCTCACCAAGTTTGGTGATGAAAGATCCACGACAACATTGATCAATGACCTATCTAATCTTAAGGCTGAGGCTAGAGAACCCATTAAAGATTTTAACTTACGGTTCAATAAGATCCTCAACAAAATCCCCACTGCTTCACAACCCAGCGAGGAAGTAAGATGTGAATGGTACATCACGGCCTTACCATCTAACTTGGCTATCTTCGTAGATAGGGCAAGCAAGACAACCTTAGTTGAAAACTTAACAGAGGCGTTAGCAGTTGAAAAATGCGTAGTAGCCCTTGAAAAGAGATCTGCAATTGAAGAACGTAAATCTAAGAAGATCTCTTTCAAAGAAGACACCAAGAAGAAGCAAACGAAAGATCCTTTCGATATGGAAGGATTACAAAAAGTATTAAAGGCCATGTCCAATGAGATGATTGATATAAGAAAACGAGTAGCAGAAACGTCTTCAAGAAAGCCTTTCAGGACTTTTAAAAGAAACCCTCCCATGGAGACGAAGCCACCCAACGCTGTCTCAAACGTTGAATCTGAAGAAGAAGAAGAAGAGAATACCATCGAAGCACAAAACGACGATGAAGAAGTGGTGGAACTACAAGGAATGTGGGATTTCATCCTCTCACAAGAAGAGGATCAAGAAGCATTTCCGGTTAGCACACGAAGCAAAAATCAACTTGATCCTCCCCAAATTACCCCTAAACAGAAGGGCGCAAGCCCTGCAGCAAAAGATAAGGTCGCAACAAAGAAAACAACTGCTAAAGCGACCCAGTTTAGGCCAGTCCAATCTGATCAAGCACCTCCATCAAGAACACTGATAGTGTCGGATGAAATGGAGTATAACATCATTGATGACATGAAGAAGACTACGGATAACATCACTCTTTATGAATTGAGTAAATTGAAACACCAGCAGAAAATAATGATGAAAGAATTACATGCTGTGCCTACTACATCTTTACCTATAGCTGTAGCTTCCCACAATCTGGGAAGGCCTCCAACCAACGCGATCAATAAGATTGATCCAAATGACATCGCCTTGATTGGAGGAAGATCAAGATCCCATACTCCTCCTTTTCTTCTCACATATGAAATCTTCAATAAAAACATGCACAATTGCTTGGTCGATTCTGGTGCTTCAACGAATATTTTACCCAGGTCAATATGTGCCAAATTGAATGTGCAACCTCAAAAATCCGCAGTACGTATAGTTCAACTTGATCGATCCCAAGTCGAAGTGATTGGTGAACTTAATCAGGTGACCATAAGATTGTCGTCTAACCCAAAAGTGTGTCAGGTTATCGACATTCTAGTAGCTGATATCCCTGAGTTCTATGGTATGATTCTTAGCAGGGATTGGTCGGAGAAACTCCACGGATATTTCTCAACCGACTGGTCGCACATGTGGTTACCATACAATGGTAAACCAAATCAGATAAAGGTTGAACGAGAGTTGCACCAAAAATACATAGTGACAAAACTGGAAGGAGAAAATGAAGCCATAACATACAATAGCAGCATTGCAGGCAATTACGCAGTAGATTCTTTCCTCGGCAATTTCAATGCTCATATTTCACCTTACTTAGAGAATTCAGTTTTATCCCAAGTTGAAAATTTCTCCCAAACTGATGACTCAAAATGTTTTAGTTTTTTAGATAATTCTATAAATACATCTTTATTTTGACGGGTCTAAATCCAATGAGGGAGCAGGAGCAGGATGCGTTCTGATTAGCCCGGACGGGAACAAGATTATGCTCACATGCAGACTTGAGTTCGATTGCACGAACAACACAACGGAGTACGAAGCCTTGGTTCAAGGCCTATACAAAGCAATCGGATTGAACGTTAAGTATCTTCAAGTCTTTGGAGATTCTGAGATCGTCGTAAAACAGGTACATAACACCATACATTGTCTGTCAAGTCATTTAAAGCACTATCAATCGTTAGTTCAAGATCTCACTGCACATTTCATAGCATTCAACATCTCGTCAATTCCAAGAATTCAAAACGCAAGCGCAGACCTGTTAGCTAACGTAGCCTCTAGACTTATTCCTTCCGAAGATTTTAGTCCTGATAGGTTTTCAATAGAATTAATATTTAGACCATCCATCCTTGACAACATCACCAATTGGAGAGTATTCAACGACGATCCTGACATCGTAAATTTCCTTACTTCTGAAGGATCCTACTCAAACCAGATAATCGACGAAGACTGTCATGATCACCAAATACAACAAAGTAGCACTGACAATGCTTTACCGAAATCAGTGGTCAAGTTAGAAGATTTATATGATTTGAAAAGTAGGTTTAAAAGGTCCACCAATGCTAAACTTTACAGTTCTACCCTGAATTATGAATTAGTAAACCTAGGGACCGATCAGAAGCCACAAAACGTTAACCTAGGCCTAGCCCCTGAAGAGAAATCAACATATATCCGTCTTCTGAGACAATACAAAAAAGTTTTTCCCTGGAATTACGATGAGCTGAAGACTTACAACACTTCTATCATCTAGCACACTATCCCTATGATTGACAATGAAAAACCTATCCAGCAGAAGCTCAGAAAAATACACCCTAACTTAGAAAATTAGATAAAAACTGAGCTTAATAAGTTGTTGAGAGCCAGAACAATTTTCCCCGTCAGGAATTCCAAATGGGTATCCAATATGGTACCCGTTAGGAAGAAAAACGGAGACATTAGAATCTGTATCGATTTCCGAAATCTCAACAAATCCTGTCAGAAAGATAACTTTCCCCTCCCACCTATGGAACAAATATTACAGGCAGTAGCAGGCTCAGAATTAATGTCTTTCCTGGATGGATTTTCAGGATACAATCAAGTACTGGTGCATCCCGATGATCAGTTAAAGACTACGTTCCAAACCAAATGGGGCACTTATGCATATCGGAAGATGCCATTTGGTCTGATCAATGCGGAGCTACCTTTCAGAGAGCCATGGACATCGCGTTTAAAGGGTTAGTCAATAAATAGGTAGTGATTTACCTGGACGATATAACAATGTACTCCAAGAATCGAAGCGACCACCTCAAAGATTTGAAGCAAATCTTTCAAAGATGTTTGAGGTATGGGATCTCACTTAACCCGAAGAAATCTTTTTTCGCATTAAGTGAAGGGAAATTGCTAGGATTCATAGTGTCAAAATCTGGTATTCACATTGAACCTGACAGAATCAAAGAAATTTCCGAGATATCCATGCCCCATAACAAAAATACCATGCAATCCTTTCTTGGACAGATCAATTTTGTCAAAAGATTTGTCCCGGATTTTTCACGTATTATTTCTCCCTTACAAAATATGATAAAAAAGAATTCAAATTTCAAATAGGGTCTAGACGAGCATGAAGCATTCAACTTAATCAAACAAGCCATCATCAACGCTCCATCTTTAGCAACCCCAAATTTTTCAGAACCTTTTATCTTATACACGTTTGCCTCAGAGAAATCTTATGCTGCGATTTTAACTCAAGCGAATCAAGAAAAGGCAGAAGCTCCAATCGCATTCTTTAGCTCGAACTTACAAGGTGCTGAAGTTAATTACTCAGACGTAGAGAAATAGGCATATGTCGTTTTCAAAGCGATCAAATATTTCAGACCTTTCTTGCTAAAAGCCCATACCAAAGTCATAGTACCGTTCCCAGCGGTAAGAAACCTCCTGATACAGAAGGACGTGGGCGAAAAGAGAGCGAATTGGATCACCGCCTTACAAGAGTACGATCTTGAGATCAAGCCAGCACACATCGTGAGAGGTCAAGGCTTCTACAAGATGTTATTTGGAGCATCACAAATTCCTGAGAACTCGTCTGAAGAGGTACACGCGTATGAGGTAATCCTAAACGACGCAGAATCATTATATGCTGACACCATTTATTTTCTTAAGAACGGGTATGCTCCATTTCACCTAGATCACACCAAGAAGAGAGCCCTGAGATTGAAAGTTAAACAATACCAGCTCATAAATGATGTTCTGTTTAAAAGAAATTACGATTCTGTGCTTCTTAGATGTCTTGAGAAAACTGAAGCCGAAAAGGTTTTGCAGGAACTTCACGATGGACCAGCAGGTGGACACTATGCTGGAGAAGCCACCGCACATAAAATCTTGCGTGCAGGATATTACTGGCCCACGCTGTTCAAAGACTCATACAATTACGTAAGGAAATGCCAATTCTGCCAGACTGCTGCAGGGAAACAAAAGAAGTCATCCATGCCACTGCAGCCGGTTAACATTGAGAAACCGTTCAGTCAATGGGGCCTGGATATAATAGGTGAGATCGTTCCTCACTCTTCTAAACAGCATAGGCATATCCTCACGGCAACTGACTATTTTACCAAATGGGTAGAAGCAGTTCCTCTCAAGACAGCTAATTCTGAAAACATTATTGAATTCATAGATCACTTTATCATCACTAGGTTTGGATTGCCAACGGCCTTAATGTTTGATAATGCATCATATTTTTCTGGAAATGCAATGACTGAGTTTGCGCTCAAAAGAGGGTTCAAACTGAAGTATTCTGCCAACTACTATCCGCAAGGTAACAGGTTGGCCGAATCAACAAACAAGAACCTAATCAGGATTATTAAAAAGACAGTCGACCAAAACCAAAAGAATTGGCACAAAGCACTCGTAAATGCCTTATGGGCAGATAGAATTACAAAGAAAGCTTCTATCGGCACTTCTCCCTTTAATTTAGTTTATGGGAGAGAAGCGGTTCTTCCTACTCACTTAGTCATCCCCTCTTTGTCCTTAGTTCAATACATCGATGAAGTACCTACTTCTTCCTTACAATTAAGACAAATGGAAATAATGAAACTAGAAGAGCAAAGAGAACAAGCTAGGAAAACCCATGCTCATCACCAAGCGCTAATAAAATCTTCTTTTGACTCAAGCATCATGACCAGAAAAAACTTTCAGATGGGTGATTTAGTTTTAAAATGGGATAAGGCTCATGAATAAAAGGGCAAACATACGAAATTCCAGAAGTTGTGGCTTGGTCCTTTTCAGATTGTAGAGGTCATAGGCCCATCGACTTTTGTGTTGCAGGATTTAACAGGCAGGAGAGATTCTCTGCCTGTGAATGGACAAATTCTCAAAATGTATTTTCCATAGAAGAGAATTCTTCTAATTTTTGTAGGATAGATTTAATTTTTAGTTTTTATTTTGTTTTGTTTTTCTCTTTTTATGAATAAAACCCGTTGTAAATGATCATTTAAAAAGGATTCATGAAAGAGCATGCCAATTCTCTATCAGATTTTGATTTCGCTTGTACAAATAGCAAAATTTTTGAAAATCTAAATTTTATTATTGACAAATAGAGTTAACTTCACCTTGATTACGATGCTAGTTTCAACCTCTAAAAAACTTTGACAAAAGCAACCTTTGGTAAAGAATTGTTTTGTATCAACACAATGAAAGGTATCATCAATAATAAAATAAGTATTCTCTGCAAAACTGTTGTTTTCAAAAACTCTATTATTGTCGTCCAGAGCTTTCTTAAGGAAAAACAATGACTTCCTCCCTGCTAAAAGGAAATTGCAGCATTCAGAGAAACAATCCAAGGAAAACACTATATCTCAAAGAATAAGAGGTCTCATCACGAGCCGGCTTATCATGATCACATATATTATAACTTGCTGACTTTGCCAATACTATCTATCAAAACAGGGAAACAACTTAAGATTGTTGCAATCAAAAGACAAGAGGTCTCATCACGAGCCAGCTTGTTCAGCAAAAGTGTAAATCAAGTGAATGACTGTGTCATAATTTGGCCACCAAACCAAGACATTGTTCTTTAGAGAATTAAAAAAGGAAAAGTGTGTCAAAAAAGGATTTTTTTTCTCTGGAATGTTGCGAGTAACCTCAAGCAGGAAAAAGGATCATTGCTGGATAACATGGTAACCCTGTCGAGGCTATGGACGCTTGCGGGCAGCAGAGGCTCTACCTACGACAAATGAGCATACTTTTAAGCCAGTATGCAGAGAAGACCTTATTTTATCTTTAATCAAGACCAAGTAATGTCTGGTGCGAATGCAAGAAAAAGCCTGAGGAAGCAAGCAATCGGGATATAAAAAAGGTTGAGACAAAGTATCGTTGACGAGGTGAGGGGTAATCTACTCTATCTTTCCATAACAAAATTTAGACATATAAAAATTTTGTTGTTTCGGAAGTGAACGGTCAATAGAAAAGCAGAGATAAATGGTTCTTCACAGTGAATCGCCATTGTTGTGGTCACCAACACCACCCCTCTTTGTTTGATATTAGTAATAACATCAAGCAAAGGGGGACCCTTAACCAAAAATCCAAAAAAATATTTTGTTTAAAAAATCTTTTGTATTAACTCCCTAAGAGCTATATCGCGTCACAAAGGTAGAGAGAAGCGTTTTCCCAAAGCGCATAAATACACTAAAAAAGAGCGACGCGAGAACCCATCGCATCGCGTGCATTAAAAGCGCTCAAAAAGGGAAAACCTAAGGAATTGCTGACGGCCGATATGCGACGTCGCATGTCGCAATGTCGCATAAGCAGCACAGAGTGATAAAGCGAAAATCTTGTGATCTTGCGATCTTGCGATCTGCGATCTGCGATCATACAAAACTGCGATCTGCGATATTGGCAATTTGTGATAACACTTAATGATGTCGCAGTCCTCGATACTGCGATTCCAATCGCAGAAAGGACTCATCGCAATAATTCTCCGACATAAACGGTAAACCCAAAATTGAGCGCGCACCTTAAGGGAAATTAATGATCGCATGCTTGAGTATCCAAGAATGATTGTATCGCGTTTTTTGAAGAGTCAAATCATGATGAGTGTCAGAATTACGCATTCATTAGAACTTAATGCTTTCATGTCAATCTTTTCGTCATTTCTCTTCTTCTTTGCGTAAACTGCAAGACATGTAACTGATATAAATCTATATGTAGGAAACATCTAAGGAAAAGAGGAAAGTGCTAATGGGGTAACAGAGAGAAGATGCCTCCGCAAATGGATGCCGCATGCAGCAGGACCACGGATTCCAGAGTATCACCCAACAGGCGCTAATGAAAATAGACTATCTAAGACTCAGAGTCAAAGGCACACAAAAGCAGCGTGTTTGCAAAAGATCTTGAAGCTCAGACTGGGTAAAGCAAAAAGAGAAACGCAAAAGAAGGAGGACGCTCTAGAAAAGCCTGGAACAAAGAACGGAAGCAATTCTCGATACAGGGGATTGTCCATACAACGCGACTCCTAACTCATTGAGTCATTCGCACGACCGGAAACCGAAATAGCAACAGCAAAATCAGTTCGAAAGGAACCTGGGTTGTACTAAGTGTACGCACAGTGAATACACCCAGCTAGAGAAAGGTTTTCGAAAATATCTTCTAGTCTGTCAGAAGGAGGTGCCAGCTCTTGTTATTTCTAATTTTTGAGCTCGAACAAAAGGAAAGGACAACTAGCCGACTCTTTCACGGCGAACAGCACATTGCTTACAGCACTAAGGAGCAGATACATAAACGGTTAGAAATTAGATTTGATTTTTAGAAATAAATTTGCTTTTAGTAAAAGGGCGGTCATTTGAAGTCGTTCCCTAAATTTGTGTAATTAAGATTAATTAGTTAGTAGTATTTAACCCTTCTCATGGCATTTGGAGAAGGGTCCGGAAATCTGTCAAAAAACTTGTCCTCAGAACATGCACTTTTGCACCCTCGGAGGGGGTTTTTGATGAATGGATGGATCGAGATTTATTTATGTTTGCATTTTAATGTCTTTTACTGATGTTGCACTTCTGTGCTCTTAGCAGATATTAGAACAAGTAGAAATAAATCGTTATTGCTTGAAGTTTATTAGTGAAATCAGTCATAAATGGTACTTTTATCTCTTGATTAATTTTTGCTTATATTTCTAAAGTGATATGCAGCTGATTTCTTTATATTTTAATGTACGAATGTGTGTATTACCATTTGGCACTTCTGTACGGTGGAGTCATTTATTTGTGCTTGACATATGAATAACTAATTATGCGATATGCTGTTCACAACTGTTTTGCCTAACTTTTTATGCAGAATGGTTTATCTTAATGGATTTCTATTCTTATGATAGCTGAATGATCTTTATTACCAGCTATTGTTCAAAATCTTTTTAGATCGCATAATAGAAGAAAAATACCCCGGGTTAGCGTAGATTAGATGTATTGTTTTTCATTAGATTACAATAGCATAGAGTTAGTTTAGAAGTTAGAATTAAATTAGCTTAAAATACCCCTAGATCAATACCATCAAACTCTACACACACACACACCCCTCACATTGGGAAACTGGTCCCATTACCCCCAGTCGGACCCGCTACTCCAAACGGGAAAGGAGCCGCCAACCAGGTTCCGGACCGGGTGGGTATCCCCCTTGTTGTTGACCCGATTTCGGGGCCCTCAACAGAAGGGTGAGTAGGATAACACTAAGGGGAAGGGATGCATTCTGATTGGTATGGTTATAGGAATAAGATGTACCCTACATGCCTTGTGTTGGGTTGTGTTATATTCTTTCCATGACTAGCACTCATAGTTAACTGAGGGGGTTAGAGGGGGGCATATCCCCCCATTTGTTGTGTCGATTGCGTAGCGGCGAGGGGGAGGTCACAGGGGGTTTGAGGGGTACTCGTAACCCCACTCTATCAGGTCCAGGGTAGAGCCCCATAAAATTTTGGTTTTGGACCCTATGTTAGGTTGGGCGGACCCGCCTATGGTTTTGTGCATGAGTTTCGCACATGGTTTTGAGCGTGATGGTTTTCGGTCCATGGTTTTGAATGTGATGGTTTTCCGGTCCATGGTATTGGATGCTTCGGCACGTATAAATATGTATTGTAACATTAAAAGGAATATAATGAAAAATCAAGCTGGTAGTCCCAGTTTTGGGATCCAAGGGAAGATCTCTGTGTATATATGTTTTATGTGTTATTCTCTCACATTGTTTTTTTATGTGTTTTAGAATTCGTATGTACGTAGTTTCTGTATGGGGATAAAACCTACATTTGGTATCAGAGTTGTTTTGGCTTCAAGGGGACACCTTTGTTGCTGAGGGGTTTTGCTCGGGCCTGTGGTAGACCCTGTTCAGTGGGAGATCTATGAGATCGATTATGTTGGTGAAAGAAGATGGCGAGCAGTGGAAAGATAAAGATCGAGAAATTTAATTTTCAATGTTTTTAGTTGTGGAAACTCAAGATGGAGGATATATAGGTGGATAAAGATCAGTGGATCGTGGTAGATCCAGGTACTAAACCAACAAGAGTGTCCGATGAAGAATGGAAGAAGTTGGATCATAAGGCAAAGAGCACAATATGATTGTGTGTCTCAGATTCAGTATTGCTGAATGTATCAAGGGAATCTACAGTGAAGGCTTTATGGGACAAGTTAGGGACTTTGTACCAATCTATGTCTCTGGTGAATAAACTATTCCTGCAAAAAAATATGTATACCTTGAGGACGAAAGATGGAGAATCACTGACAGAACATCTAAATGCATTTAATACTGTGGTAAGTCAGTTATTATCTATTGATATTAAAATTTTAGATGAAGATAAGTGCATTAGTTTGTTGTGTTCTCTACCAGATCCGTGGGATAGGCTGCTTATTGCAATAGGTAGTAATGCAACTTCCTTGAAGTTTGATGAAATAGTCTCATCCTTGCTAATGGAGGAGATGAGATGGAAAACTATGGAGAGCTAGAATGGTGATGCCTTGTCTGTATGAGGATGGTCCTGGAATAGAAACAAAATTAAGTCATTAAGTGGGAGATCTAAATCTCCAGGAAAACCTGTAAAGGTGGTGTGCTAGAAATGCGGAAAGGAAGGGCACTACAAAATGGACTGTAAATCTAAAGCTCTTGATAAAGGAAAGGGATCTGATGATGCTCCTTCTACAGAGGTGAAAACCACCTCAGATGAAGGTGGGGATGTGTACTTGGCTTCTTCAAGTACACTTCTAGATCATGAGGCATGGTTGATTGACTTAGGTGCATCATTTCACTTCGCTGCCCAAAGAGAGTGGTCCTGTGAGTATGAGAAATATGATGGTGGTGATGTCTTCTTGGGGGATGATAGGAAGGCTAGAATTGTTGGTCGCGGAAAAGTAAAGTTGAAATTGCAAGGTGGAAGGGTTAGAGCACTTCTAGATGTTTTGCATATTCCTGCATTGGCAAGAAATATGATTTCTATAAGCAAGCAGGATGATGCAGGTGTAAAAACAATGTTCCAGAACGATACCTGCAAGATGGTTCGGGGAGCACTGGAATTGATGCAGGGAGTTCGGATTCGAACTCTGTACAAGATGCAAGGTAGCACTATTATTGATGGGTGCAACAATTCTGTGGTTTTTGAAAGTGGAGCAGAAAAGCTAGTGGTCTCTGGATAGAAAAAAATGTTGTGGCATTAAAGGCTTGGACATATTGGAGAGAAGGGCCTTCGAATACTTCATGGTAAAGGTATGGTATAAGGTATGAGTAATACCTCTCTGGATTTTGATTTATGAAAATTGTGTATATGGGAAGTAGAATTGGGTGAGTTTCCCCTCTCGTAGTAAGAGGGCGAAACAAATATTAGAGCTTGTGCACAGTGATGTGTTTGGACCAGTGAAGGTTCCATCATTGGGTAAATCTATGTACTATCTATCATTTATAGATGACTTCTCAAGGAATACATGGATATATTTCCTTAAGAAGAAACCTCAAGCCTTTGACAGGTTTAAATAATTTAAGGCTCTCATCGAAAATCAGACAGAGAAGAAGATAAAGGTGCTGAGGATAGATGATGGTTGAGATTTTTGCAGCAAGGAATTTGAAGAATTCTGTAAGAAGTGTGGTATAGCAGAAGACTACTCCATATACACCTGAGTAAAACGCAGTTGCAGAAAGAATGAACAAGACGTTGATGGAAAGGGCAAGAAGCATGCTCAGTGGTGCCAAGTTAGGACAACAATTCTGGGCAGAGGTGGCAGACACCACATTTTACCTAGTCAACAGGTCACCTTCATTAGCGTTGGAGGATAAGACTCCACAAGAGGTATGGACTGGTAAGAACCCTCTCTTTCACATCTGAGGGTATTTGGATGTGATGCATATGTACATGTTCCAAAGGAGAAACGAACCAAGTTGGATAGTAAATATGAAAAGCACATCTTTATTGGGTATAAGGATTGTTTAAAGGGTTATAAGCTTTGGAACCCAGTAACAAGGAAGGTTGTGTACATCAAAAGATGTGGTGTTCAAAGAGGTAAAAGATGTTATTAAACATGAAGTCCAACCAAAGGAACTTGAGAAGATAGAGTTTGAGCTAAAGGAGGAAGATTCAAACTCTACAGTAGAGGAGGAATCAAAAGATGAAGAGCCACAAACTCCAGGTGTGAGAAGATCAATTCAAGAAATAAGGAAACTAGAAAGGTATAGTCCATATAATTTCTATTCAAATTTTTCTTTATCTATTACTGATGATGATCCTAGAACTGTGAAGGAAGCAATAGATTCAGTGGATGTAAAACTCTGGAAAGAGGCCATGGTTGATGAAATGGCATCTTTGCACAAAAATGAGGCTTGGGATCTGGTGGAGTTGCCAGCTAGAAGGAAATCCATTGGCAGCAAATGGGTGTTCAAGAAGAAGACAAATGCAGAAGGAAAAGTGGAGAAATACAAAGCTCGGTTGATAGAAAAAGGTTATTCCCAGGTGATGAGAATTGATTTTAGTGATATTTTATCTCTCGTTGCCAAATTAACTTCTATTAGATTACTTTTATTTGTTGTTGTTGCTTTTGATTATGAGGTAGAACAAATGGACATGAAGACAACATTTCTTCACTGGGATCTAGAAGACGAGATCTACATGAAGCAACCTGAAGGCTTTGCAGTGAAGTGTAAGAAGGAACTAGTATGCAAGTTGAAGAAGTCTTTGTATGGGTTAAAATAGTCACAAGGATGTGGTATCAGAAATTTGATACATTTATATGGGGACTTGGCTTCACCAAAAGCAAGGAAGATCACTGTGTGTATTTTAAATTAATTTGTGATCGTGTTATTTATCTGGTCTTGTATGTGGATGATATGTTGCTCGTTGGAAATGACAAAGAAATTATCTAGGATTTGAAGACCCAGTTGTCCTCCAAATTTGACATGAAAGATCTTGGTGCTGCAAACTGTATATTGGGCATGGAAATTAAAAAGATTGGACAAAGAGGAAGCTCTGGTTAAACCAGAGAAAGTATGTTGAGACAATATTGCAGAGGTTTAATCTGAAGGATAGTAAACCAGTGAAGGTTCCTATTCATGTAGGTGTGAAGTTATCTGCTAAACAGTGTCCTAAGACATAAGACGAGGAAGAGGGCATGTCCCATGTTCCATATGCAAGTGCAGTCGGTAGTCTAATGTATGCAATGGTTTGTACTAGACCAGTCATTACACATGTTATGGGAGTATTGAGTAGATTTATGTAAAAACCAGGGAAGGAGCACTGGAGAGTAGTGAAGCGGGTTTTTAGGTATTTGCATGGCACTAGTGATTATGGTTTGTGCTACCAAGGAAGACCATGATTGGATAGGATGTTGGATATTCATGGCGTTGTTGATGTAGACTGTGTTGGAGATCTGGATCAGAGAAGATCTACAAGTGGGTATGTGTTTAACCTATTTGGAGGTGCAGTCAGTTGGATGAGTAAGAAACAATCTATATTGGCACTATCAACTAAAGAGGAAAAATACATGGCAGCCACTCATGCAAGCAAGGAAGTAGTTTGGCTGTAGAGATTGTGTTCAAGTATGGGGTTAGTATAGGAAGGTATAAGGATAGACTGTGACAGCCAAGTGCAATTTTCTTGGCAAAGAACCCTGCATATCATTCAAAGACAAAGCACATTGATGTTCGGTATCACTTTGTGAGGGATATGATAGAAGACAAAAAGGTGTTGCTTGTAAAGGTGGACACCTTTAAGAATACTGCAGATGCATTGACAAAATCTATGATCTCTGAGAAGTTCTCTTGGTGTAGAGAAACAATGGGCATTGCAGGGCTAGATGAATGACTAAGCTCTCTTGTGGCCCCTTACAAAAAGAGAACAACAAGTGGGAGAATGTTGGGTTGTGTTATATTCTTTCCATGACTAGCCCACGTAGTTAGCCGAGGGGTTAGAGGGGGGACCAAGCCCCCCCTTCATTGCATCAATTGCATAGCAGTGGGGGGGAGGTCACAGGGGGTTTGAGTGGTACCCATAACCCCACTCTATGGGGTCCGGGGTAGTGCCACAGAAAATTTTGGTTTTGGACCCTATGTTAGGTTGGGCGGACCCACCTATGGTTTTGTGCATGATTTTTTCACATGTATTAGACGCGGTGGTTTTCGGTCCATGGTTTTGGACGAGATGATTTTTTAGTCCATGGTATTGGATGGTTCGGCATGTATAAATATGTATTGTAGCATTGAAAGGAATATAATGAAAAATCAAGTTGGTAGTCCCGGTTTTGGCATCCAAGGGGAAATCTCTGTGTATATGTGTTTTATGTGTTATGCATTCGCATTGTTTATTTTATGGGTTTTAGAATTTGTATGCAGGTAATTTCTATACGGGGTTAAAACCTACATTCTGATTGGGATGGTAATAGGAACAAGATGTACCCAACATGCCTTGCTGGTATGGCCTAGATCCTTGAGGCCTACTTTTGTTGATATAATAGATTTCTTAAGCCCCACCTTTAGTCCCTTGCTATACAACTTTCAATCCAAGCAGAAAAGGACGCTTGTATACGGAATGTTTCTCCTCATAGACTGAATATACCTCTATAACATTCAATGGACATTCATTTTTGGGATGCCTCCTAGTGCATTTAGGAAAAAAGATAGCTAAGGTTGTCTCTTCTTCCTCTTGTTTCCTCTTGATCTGCATGGTGTCCATTTGCATAGGAAAGGTGTGCAAAATTTCACTTTTAAAGTCCTCCAACATGTTTCCAATTTCATTTTTGATAGATGTGGTGGAGGAAGAGGAACTAGCCAAAGCTTGACTAGCCCTACCGTTCTTTCTAGTAGCCCTGAATTTGTTTTTCAATACTTTCTTGACATCATTATAGGGTAGCTGATAAATGTCCCCTCTAGACGACATGTTTAGGGTTTCCAGTATGTTGTCCCTGATTCCTCTAAGAAGGAATAAATTAAGTGATTTAGGATCAAGGGCGCATCTGGTCCTTTTGTAATTGTGTTGGAACCTTTCCTCATAATCTTCCAAGGATTCATCAGGTCCTAGGGTCATTCTAAAGAGTTCCTCTTTGGTGTTTTTGGACCTACAATAATCCTTGTACTTGTTAAAGGATTGTTGCATTTGAGCCCATGTGGTGATGTTATCACTAGGTAGACACATGAACTAGCACAAAGCTACATCCTTAAGGGTGGATGGGAACAACTTTAACTTCTGGTCAGAGGCATAATAATAATTTATGAAGATGACAACAAACTCAAATAAGAAGGCATCAGGGTCCTCTACAGTTAAGCCATGGAAGTGAGGAAGGGTAGAGGGGCTTATATTTTTCATCCTAGTATCTCCATTAGTCTCTCTACTACTCCAAAAAACATCCTCATTTATGTTTTTAGCCATGGTGTAAGTGTGTGGAATGGTCTCTTCTTCTTCTTCCCCATTAGGCTCTCCAAATATTTCAAGTTCTTCACCTAAGGGGTCCTTTAACTCTCCTATAGTCAGATATGGAAGAAGACAGTCACTAAAGAGGAGGGAAGGTTGACTATTTGATGGTGTGTGGGTATTTGGCAAGAATTTCCCTAAAGTGTCTCTATTCCAATGAGGCATGAAAGAAATATATTTCTTCTTTTATAATTTTTTCAAACCAAATGCAAGACAGAAAGGAAAGCACGAATAACATCTATCTAGTAAATGAAAAATAGAAAGAAAATAAGAAATTACATCTACCTACACACCTCCCCCGCAATGGCTCCAAAAAGTGATGAGCCCTAGTATTGCAGCAAGAATACCACAACTCTCAAGACTACCAACTTTACTTTATCAACCTAAGGTTCGTACAAACTTGGAGGTGACGTTTCCATATACACAACAGATGCATCATTCTACTCATGTCACTTCTCAACTGGGGAACTTGACCATTAGGGTTCCAGACCATTCCTCTATTGAATTAAAAGGAGTCTGATTACTGAAAGTAAAATGTAAAGCCTAGTTCTAGTGTAGAGAAAGTAAATGATTGTCTATTTGGGAAGTGAAAGTTGCCAACTTGTAAATGCTATGAAATGACATAAATCATCGAGCTATGAAATGACACAAATCACTTGCAGAAAGGAAACTATGCTAATCTTGCACTTGATCATATAGCTACTCGGGTTGCTTTAAAATTCAAGGTTATTCTATCATTTCAGAATTCAAACATGCATGCATTAACTATCTCATTCACACTTGCAAAATAGATAAAAGTGCTAATTTCTGAATGTGGAAATATAAAATTTAATGTTATCTGATCTTATAGGAGGGAAAGGAGTGAAAGGACTGGTCGAGGTGGCACTTCTAGTCATGGAGTCTAAGGTGAGGGGTTAACCTACTCCTACACTAGGCTTTGATATCATTTCATGTCAAAACAGTGTCAAAACAGGTTGCTACAGGTTTGCTACAAAATGTTGCTAAAATGTACCCTGAACTACTACATGAAGTTGGTTTAAAAGTTCTGGAGTGAAAGAATGGTGAGATGAAGTGTTGGAATGGTGCATGAAAATGTTGAAAGTGTGGGGAAGGTGACCATCACCCTTGGCCAATCCCAACATTCCAAGAAGGCCAAATTTGACTAAGGAAAAATTCTCATGGTGACTAGAAGACAAAGGTTCAGAATAGGGATTGGCATGCATCAACATATGGTGGAGAAGCCCTAGATTGAGTTGTTTGGAGGAGTCCCTTCCTCCAGATCAACAACCCTCTAGTTACACTTGTTTCTCTTTTCATTTGCAATCATTTCCTGTCAATGTGGAAAGATGAATTCAATTTGGAAACTCTGATCTAACTATTGCTAAGAACTAGACCTGTGAAAGGAACTGCATTATAAGCTACAACAATATTAAGAATCATATTAACAACTGTGAATATTTCCAAGAAAACATAAAAAACTATATAACTAAGACCAAAACTTAATCTATGTAATGAACAAAAGACAAACTCTATTTTTGGGCTGTGAGGATGGGGTCATCTAATCATTATCCCATGAGGGAGATGAAATAGGGGTTAGTTCCACAGGTTTTTGGGTGTATTTTACTCTATTTCATTGCAAAAACTAATTTATCCTTTAAGATAATTGAAGCATCAATAAACCAGCAACTTAATAAATCTTTTAAGAAAAAAGAGACATGAATAAAATGCAACAACTAATCAACGTTCTAACCGAAGAATATAAATAAAAAAGAGGATCTTATGCTACTAGGGTTAGGCCCTAACCCAAGAGCTTCAACCCTCCGAGTCAACTCAGTGCTGGATCAAAACATAATTTCTCATTATCAATCAAAAAGTGTCGAATACATCTTAACAATAACAATCAAATTTCCTTCAGTTTAATGGCCTCTTGGCTACAATAAAACTTTGAATCCTAATGAATCCCCTAGCTTGCATATTTATACAAAAATGGAACTATCAACAACTCCCTATAAAATAGGGATACTCGGCTCCCTAACACGAGTATAGGTGGGTCTAACTCTTCCTTCACTTGAATTGGCTTGGTTGCTAATTAACTTGAGCTGATGAGTTAGATAAGGATATATTCAACTTATTTGAGGAGTTAAGGAGGGAGATCACATCCTAGAATCTCTCTTTCTTGTCTACTCCAAGTTCTCGCACCAAAATGAACTCAAACTTTCTCCAATTCCTGTATGTAACACACATTAGGACACATGACATAGTAAAACATCTTTACTACTCTCATTAAGCATAATATAACAAAATCTGTGGATAAATGTGAGAAAAGAAAATTTAATAAACTAGAGAATGGCATTGTGACCCTTATAGTTTACCTATTGATGAACCTCATCACTAAGTGCAGGTCAAAAACTATGGGAGCTTCTTTTGTAGATTCTAAAGAGGATGAACTTGTAAGAAGTTTTGAAGGAAATATAAGTTTATAAGTTTTCTTTTCATTTCCTTTTTTATATTTACTATTTGTGATGTTTATTACAACATGTATTCAGAGTATATAAGTAGTAGCATGCAATGTTATTCTAAATATATTTTGGGCAATGAGATCACATAAATTCTATGCTTAAAAGTATAATTTTGTGATTTAATTTCCTGCTCTTCTTAGTCCTTCTATCCATAATTATTTGAGTTGTTGTTCTATGTCTTCCTATGCATTATATTGGATTGGCAAGGCTTGTTTTTGGTCTTGTGATCTGAGAAGATATTTTACATATTATAGCCTTGTACATTCTGGTCACTTCTTGCTTTTGCAAACAGTGTAATAATGTTTCTTTTATGATTTATTGATTTTTTTCACTTGGATCACGAGGTTTTGATGCTAGTTGGTATTCTACGATATTTTTCTTGTAAATTTTGACAAAGCCTAGCAATAACATATATATTCATTTATTTCTTTCATTTTCTTCTAAAGTGTGCTTAGATCATGAAGAAACTAGTTGTCCATGGGAATTAATATATTTATGGCGCTGAAGATTTCTGGTCTAGAATCTTGTCTTTTGTGAGCTATTTTGACTTATACAAATATATTTATGCTTTATTTCAATATATTATACCCCCAAATGTATTTGAAATTACATAAGATGTCTAACAACATATAATGTTATTGGTAAGAGTCATCATTAACATGGAGGATTCGAGTTAGGATTTATTTTTCTTTGGAACTGACATCAACTTTTCAAGAAACTTGACATCCGCCATATATCCTTCATTTCCATCAAAAATGTGGCTAACACCATTTATGATTACATCTGGACATACATATTCTAACATTTTGGTTCCTTCAACAACATAAACTTTCCTTGACCAGCATATGTATACTAGATTACCAAAGTACCACTTCCTTCACCGACATAAAAATAGTATTGCCTTCACAATGGGGCATGTTCTCAAATATAGTTATTTAATAAGAATACATCCTCATGTGTCACATTTGGGAAAAGAGTTGTAGGGAATCTCCACAATTTCTTCACTGCCCATGTCTTTCCTTGTATCAAATCACTAACATTCGTGCATAGCCTTTACTAGATAACAGAGCCTTTCTCTCTTCAACATATCATAATTATAATAAAAAGTTACCTCAAGATGTTTTTTTATCAAAAAAATTTGCATCATGAGAAGGTTTCTCATCTCGAGGACCAGTTTTCTCATCAGCAGACCATTTTGAGGGAATTTGTAAAGAGGAAGATATAATAAATTTCAGAGAGATAGTTAAATATAACTTCATATTTCCCCAGTTTTTTAGGTGATATGGGTAATGAGGCACTAATGGATCCAATATCAGTGGAAGAATTGAAACAACAATTCAGTCTTTCCAAAAGGATAAGAACCCTCAACCACTTAACAAGATAATAAAATTATTCTATGGGTTCTATGACTTTATTCAAACATACCAACTAAGAATTGCGGACAAATTAAAATACGCGGGCAGGATTTTGGAGCTTTCAATTCAACATTTCAAGCTTTAATCCCAAAAATTAGACGAGAATGAAACTTTTGATGTTTTCAGACCCATATCACTATGTAATTGCATCTACAAAATCATTGCAAAAATTATTACATGTAGGGTCAAAAGCCACTAAGTTTAATCCATGTCATTAGAACAATTTGGGATCCTTCCTAGGAAAAGACCCATTACAGAATAGGAGTACCCCAAGAAGGAATTTATAACTTCAAACCAAGGAATTACAGGCAATGTTAGTGAGTTTGTCGTTCCAAGGGCTATTCATCCATATAGGGTTCAATGTGCAATTGGTTAACTAGATAATGAATTGTCTTTCCTCAATACCTTTGCAATTATAATGAATGGCTCAACCTATTCTTCTATCATGGCTACAAGAGACCATAGGTAGGTATGACTAATGGCTCCTATGCTATTTTTTACTATAGAGTAGGTGGTCTCAAAAGAACTATAACAAAGTAAAAAAGAACTATAAGCTTGGCAACTATACAAATAGGAAGAGCCCTAAACCCAACATATTTACTCTTTGTTGATTATGTCTTGCTTTTGGGTGATAGGACCAAGGTATATACAATTAAGCTAAAGGAACCTACCCTTGAAGAACCAAAATTCCTACCTTAAAAACTACTAGCAACTGAGGAGCGACCAGAATCAACACCATCTTTAATTTGAACCTAAATATTCTTATTATCTTTGAGTATTTCCCTAATCACAATGACCAATAGATGCTCCTTATGGATTATTTTTCTTCTATCTATTAGTAAAATCCATAAAATGTATCCCTACATTTGAATCTTGGGAAAACACATATGATGTTTATCATTTAAATTATCCATATCTCTTGGAGCACAAAAATCCATTTGATTTGGATAAGCTTTATTTATAACCTCAAAATCAACCCTATTATAAGTTGAAGGACCATTATGTCCTCTTGAGTCTTGAAAAAGTATGATGAAATGAAACTAGGTGAGGAAAACATCTAGGTTTACCATGTCATAACCTAGGTTCATTAGGATGACGACATTGGTTTGAAAATATCAACCATACAAACTAGGACCACCCATACTTATCGTTTCCATCTCTCTTTCATCATCAAGACCAACATAGAGAGGAATTTTAACCCATGGAGACCCATGGTAGTCATTGCAATGCAATTTATTAGAATGCATGCAATGTCCACAAGTTTTATATTTAATATTTACATCCAATGTGGCCATTTCCTATTATGATATTTACCACAACTGAAATGGAATCATTCACATCTTTTTGAAGAAGTTTATAAAAGTCAACATAATTTTTTTCACATTTAAAACTTCCCTCACATTTTTTGGTTCTTGAAGCTTGAGCACTTTCATAACAAAAAATAACAAAGTCAAGCAGCAAAAATGGTCCATTCTCTTTTCATATGTTGATATTAGAATGAAGTTTTATTAGAGGCATTGTTTGTTTGCTTGTTTTGGTTAGAAAAGGGTTTGCTCTTGGTTGTATGTTAATTTAAATTTATTATATGTATCATGTTGGGAAATGGGAAAGAACAATGTGTGACATTTATCTTGAAGAAAATAATGCTAAATGAAGGGATACTACTTTAACCAAGCTACAGTTCACTTTGGTAAAGGCAGAGGAACATCTTAAAAAGTTTCATAAGAATACACCATATACATAGTTTGAACATATGTAATATATGAATTTTTCTTGTGTAGATATGTTCTTTTTTCTACCCAAGATATCACGACAAGAAAAATATTGATATTGTAGAAATTGTTTGAGGAGCTCATTGAGGTAGATTTTTCTAATGTCCTACTTGATTGATACCTTCTCATATGTAAGGAAGGCTTTAATATGAATTAATATGTTTCTCAAAACAAATCAGATTCAAATTTTATAGATATAAATATAAAAACAAATGTAAATGCCTTCATTTGATTGTTATTTGACTTTGTTGTGGGCAGGTTACAGGAAATGTGATTGGAAAAAGGACGTGGAGACAATGTAGAGCATATTTTGGATATGATTCATTTTTTGTTAGAAATCCTTCAGGCACATGAGCCATCGACGTTGGAAATGTTTCTAGTAGGGACTCTTATGGATATTAATGTTGTGATTCTTTCATCTCAAGGTTATTTTGGGCAAACAAATGTTTTAGGAATGCTAGAAAAGACATCGGTGGAGTGGTAAATAGATTTTTTATAATTGAAATTTCCATTCCATGATATCCTCTCTTTATTGTTTGATTGTATTTTGGACCTTTTTTTTTATTTTGTTTTTTCTTTTAACTATGAAATTAAAAATACTTGGTATCATGTCCATTTAAGCAACAACCAAATCTTAAAGATGAAATAAGTACTACACGATATTGATTGGAATCCTTATAACTATTTTGTGTGAAAAGATTTTCATGACTATCATAAAAGTTTACTTTCATATTGTTATTTGAGCACATGTTGTTTATATACTTCATTAAGTTTATGCATTAGAAAATGAAATGTTGAATTACAAGGATTAAACATCACATCTTAGATTATTTGTTTTCACAAGTTTTCTACAGCTTGAGCTTTGTAGCATGTAATTTAGTTGACATGATTGTTCTTAAGATTTCCCTGAAGGTTGAATACTAAGTTAATAAGGTGTTCCATTTTATGGTGACATTTTATTTTCTTTATTTATACATGTCATCTAGTCACATTATAGTGGCCACTATCACCCAACTGAAGAAAACTTGTTCAAGTTTCTTACTTGTATGGGGAAAATGCCTTTGAAATTGTTGATGATAAGGAATATGTCATATAAACTTGTTAGGTCCCTATAATACTAGTGATTACCCCATTACTATTGTAGTTGTACCCCTTATCAATATTGTTGTGCTCCTATTGTCACCATATTTTTATTCTTGTGGCCCATAGAAACCGTTTATTGTTATTTTTGTGGCTTTATATTATTATTGTTAGGTTGGCTGGGTTATATTGTGACTCCTTAGACTCCTATATATAGAAAGGAGGTTTTGTCATTTGTATCATCAAAGAATTGTTAATTTATGTAATGTAAAGGAGGTTTCCCCCTCAAAGAGGTTGAATTCTAATGCGTTGATATATCTTTTCTATCTTTTTGTGAGTTGATTTCATAACATTTGGTATCAGAGCAATTTATCATTCCTCCGTTTGCAACCATCACTAGACACTTTGGTGCTGGATATATGAAGCAATTCAATTCTTTTGCTGAATAAAATTGTGGGTACATCCTGAATCAATCAACACTATTACCTTTTTCTTCTTGATTTGTCCTTCTATCTTGATGGTTTGAGGAGTGCTAATTCCAGCCAATGCATTACAAGATATGGTTGGATTCATTTCTTATTTATCTAGGCTTTGTTCCTAGAGTATATCCTCTTCTTTTGACATTTCTTGCTCCTTTTCTTCTTCCTCTTCACAATCTATGTAGAATAATTTCTTCTCAACACACTTATGACCTTTAGTGTATTTGCTATCACAACTGTAACAAAGCCCTTTTGCTCTTTTTTCTTCCAATTGTTGTGGTGTCAACCTTATAGGTTGTGGAAGACTAGGGGTAACAACACTTCCATCTTTATAGTTGTAAGTGGTATGCTTCCTGGTTGCCATAATTTTGCTTTCCATTTTTCTTGCTAACTTGAATGCCTTCTCTAATGAATCAGGTTCCCAAAGGCAAACAACATGTTGGATATTATCCTTTAAAGTCCCTATGAACACATCAATCCTATTCTCCTCTGGAATATTTTTTACCCTTATGTTCAATTTTTGGAACTCCTCAATGTGCTCCATTATTGAACCCTTTTGTTTGAGACTTATCAATTGGCTAAAAAAAGTGTTTCTTTTTGTATCATTCCAATGTATTTGAGACTCCCAAAGGTCTCCCACCTATTCATGGTCATGATCATGCTATTCATCTAATTCCAGGAAGTGTTCCTCCAAACATCAGGCCGTACAGATATCCATATGCCCAAAAGAGTGAAATTGAACGTATGGTTGCAGAAATGCTAGAGGCTGGTATAATTCAACCTAGTCAAAGTTCTTTCTCTGCTCCAGTAGTATTGGTGCACAAGAAGGATGGATCATGGTGCATGTGTCTAGATTATAGGGAGCTCAACAAGCTCACTATTAAAGATAATTTTCCCATTCCTGTCATTGATGAATTACTGGATGAATTGCATGGATCAATTTACTTCACCAAGTTGGATATTTGTTCAGGATATCATCAAATCCGAATGAAGACTGAAGACATTCCGAAAACAACATTTATAACTCATGAGGGTCATTATGAATTTTTTGTCATGCCTTTTGGCCTTACCAATGCACCTTCTGCATTTCAAGGTTTGATGAATTCCATTTTCAAAGCCTTCCTTAGAAAATTTTTGTTAGTATTTTTTGATGATATACTAATCTATAGAAAGTCTTGGAAGGATCATGTTGAACATGTTGACAGGGTGCTACAACTATTGGAGGAGAAACAATTATATGCAGAAAGATCCAAATGTTTCTTTGAAGTACAAGAGGTGGAATATCTAGGTCATATTGTATCTCATGAAGGAGTTAAGGTAGACCCTAGCAAAATTAAAGCCATTAAGGAATGGAAAATCCGCACATCCATAAAGCATCTCCGAGGATTTCTCGGGTTGACAGGGTATTATCACAAGTTTGTTAAGAATTATGGGAGAATAGCAGCACCTCTGACAACATTATTGAAGAAAGATGCATTTTCATGGACTCCAGAAGCAACAAAGGCCTTCGAACATCTTAAAGAGGCAATGTGCCAAGCACCGGTCTTAGCTACACCGGACTTCACAGAAACCTTTATTATGGAATGTGATGCTTCAGGAAATGGAATTAGTGTTGTTTTAATGTAATATGAAAGACCCATTACTTTTGAAAGTCATCCAACCAAGGGAAAGTTTTTACATAAAGCTATTTATGAGAAGGAAATGTTGGCAATACTACATGCACTTAAGAAATGGCGACCCTACCTAATGGGAAGACACTTCAAGGTAAAAACAGGTCATGATAGCCTTAAATAATTTTTAGAACAAAGATTATCCTCTGAAGAGCAACAAAAGTGGGTCACAAAGATGTTGGGTTATGACTTTGAAATCATCTACAAAAAAGGGAAGCAAAAAGTGGTGGCAGATGCACTCTCAAGAAAGGATGAGGATGTGGAAGCATTGTTGTGCGCCATTTCTATTATCCAACTAGATTGGATAAACGAAGCAAGGGAGGAATGGAAGAATGATGAAGAAGTGTGGGCACTTATTCGAAAGTTACAACAATATTCCAGTACATCTGATACATTTAGCTGGAAAAATGATTCGTTGTGGTACAAAGATCACTTATACCTCTGTAAGAATTCCCAACTCAAACAAAATATTCTTATGGAATTGCACACTTCTCCCTTAGGAGGGCACTCATGATTTTTAAAAACTTACCACATGGCTCAGAAGGAATTTTTTTGGGATGGCTTTAAATCAGATATTCAAAAGTTTGTGCCGGAATGTTTGGTTTGCCAACAAAATAAAGTTGAAACAATTAAGACCCTAAGTCTATTATAACCTTTATCCATTCCAAGCCAACGCTTGGAGGAGGTTTCAATGGATTTTATCACAATTTTACCCAAGTTTGAGGGAAATAGTGTCATCATGGCGGTAGTTTACAAACTTACCAAGTATGCACACTTTTGTGCATTATCACATCAATTTAAAGCCAATACGGTTTCTACTGCATTTATGGAAACAATTCAAAAGCTACATGGAAATCCAAAGATTATTGTAAGTAACAGAGATCCCATCTTCACTGGAAATTTTTGGACAGAATTATTTTCTTGTCTTGGTACTCTGTTAGCTCATAGCTCATCTAATCATCCTCAATCTGACGGGCAAACTGAGATAGTAAACAAATGTTTGGAAGGATATCTTCATTGCTTTGTCTCTGATAAACAGACATAATGGGTTAAATGGTTGCCTTTGGCTGAATGGTGGTATAACACATCCTTCCATACAACAAAATGACCCCATTTATGGCACTTTATGGATATCAACCACCATCCATCACATCATATTTAAGAGAAAATTCTAAGGTTCAAGTAGTGGAACATCACATCAAACATCAACAAGAAGTCCTCCAACTCTGAAAGGATAACCTCGTCTTGGCACATAATAGAATGAAACAACAGGCAGATCAACATCGCAACGAAATAAATTTTGATGTAGGTGATTGGGTATTCCTACGGCTACAACCATATAAGAAAATTTCCCTGAAGCAAGCTAAGAAGGATAATAAATTATCACCAAAGTATTATGGTACGTACAAGGTGTTGCAAAATATTGGTACTATGGCATACAAATTGGAGCTTCCTGCAGCTTCTCGAGTGCACCGAGTTTTCCATGTTTCATGTCTAAAGAAGGTTATAGGCGACAAGCTCCCAGTTCAAACAATATTTCCAGAACTTGATGAAGAAGGAAAAATTATATTGGAACCAGAAGCAATCACAGAGACAAGAACTTGACAGCTATGAAATCGATCAATTTTGGAGTATCTCGTCAAGTGGAAGAACTTATCCGCTAAAGATTCCACATGGGAGGATGTGAATTTTATATAGAGGCATCCAGAACTACTCAAGCATTGAGGACAACACATTTTCGAAAGAGAGGGGCATGTTAGGTCCCTATAATACTAGTGATTACCCCATTACTATTGTAGTTGTACCCCTTATTAATATTTTTGTGTGCTTATTGTCCCCATATTGTTATTCTTATGCCCCATAGAAACCCTCTATTTTTATTTTTGTGGCTTTATATTATTATTGTTAGGTCGACTGGGTTATATTGTGACTCCTTAGACTCCTATATATAGAAAGGAGGTTTTGTCATTTGTATCATCGAAGAATTGTTCATTTATTTAATGTAAAGGAGGTTTCCCCCTCGAAGAGGTTGAATTCTAAGGCGTTGATCTATCTTTTATATCTTTTTGTGAGTTGGTTTCATAACAAAACTCTTTATAATCTAATTTAGTTTATATTCTAGTGTTCATTGTCTTTCACGTCCTACACTCTGCATTGTATCTTCTTTTGTTTTAAAAAAAGGAACTCGATATTGATGGTAAGAAGAAGGAATTGAAGAAATAGGAGAGTAATGACACTAAAGCGACAAATGCCAAGCAAGAGAGAGAGAGAGAGAGA
Organism: Pinus tabuliformis; assembly: GCA_031772625.1. Classification (NCBI taxonomy): domain Eukaryota; kingdom Viridiplantae; phylum Streptophyta; class Pinopsida; order Pinales; family Pinaceae; genus Pinus; species Pinus tabuliformis. Next base: position 1,230,129,725 of record CM062804.1, read on the forward strand.
GAGAGAGAGAACTAGTTCAGTGATACCCTTAGAGTGAATACCCCGCATAAGACAAACACATAGAGGCTGATGGTCAAGTCTTCAGAGTTGGTGAATTCACCTGCAATGCCTTGGCAACAAAATGATAATGTTTTGAAGTGATGAAACACCATTTCATATGTAAATTGTAGTCCAACCAATATTAAGCTGGAAATTCATATTGTAATACTTTAACATTTCATATAATATAATTTATGTGGTTGAAATTACTTATAGTTCCACTTGATATTGTTTAGTATTGTAATTAACATATGCAACTTTGCATTTTGCATATTAGATGAACATGCACATTGTATGATATTTTTAAAATAATACTAGTTAATTTAGGTTGATTAATAATGAACACGTAAAATCAATTTAAAACTATTAAATTAATAGTCTATATTGATTAATGATGAACACAAATAAAATGAATATACGACTAACTTAGTCATTTATAATGATTATTAATGAAAGTAAATGAAATGAATATAAAGTACTAAGTTATTCGTTTATATAATGAATATGAAACTATCAAAAAAGATAAATGACTACTGCAAATGATAAATTTGTGATTACAAATGACAACTAAATTTTGCATATAGACGCCTATTAGTAGCTAGTTTGCAGTATCTTATAACACGACCAAAATTTAGTCATATTTCTTTGGTCATTAATTGGTTTCAAACGATGACTAAAATTTGCATATATATGACTATTAGTAGACAATTTACAATATCTTATAACACGACCAACATTCTGGTCATATTTCTTTGATCATTAATTGGTTTTCTTGGGTGATCATATAGTAATATATTATTTTGTAAAGTTGGTCATTAATTGTGGCAATTAATGACTAAATATACTACTAGATGATAAAATTGAGACACCAATTAATGACTAAGCCGAAAATGACTAAATATTGGTTGCATTATAAGATATTAAAAATTAGCTATAACTGGTCACCAACTGAAAAATGGTCATTTATATGCAAATTTTAGTCTTTTTTTAGTAATTAATTAGTGATTTTGTACTAATGATCCCATAAACAATGTTAGTCATAAATATGCATTGTTTAAACAAGTATTAACTTTCAAAACCATTGAAGTTTCATGCATAAACATATATACAAATATTCATTATTGTGTAAATGTCAATAACAATTAGGGTAATGATCCAAACATTTCCCATTCCCACAGTGTATTGTCACGAACAGACCGGTACATGAAGTAACTACCATAATCAATTGTTTACAACTTGCAATAAGATTAAATAAAATCCAATTCGCACATATAAGTTTTAATAGTTAGTAATGAAACACTAACTAATCAGTACTACCAACCATCTTAATGCAACCATGACAAGACTCAATCAACAACTAGCTATTACAGTCAAGTCTCACTACTCAACTCATTGTTTATTTTTAACATATAAAGGGGTTCTTTCAATTCCCTTTCACAACACTCTATCGTCCTCTTCAAGAAAATTCCCCATATTTTATATTCATGCATTCACTCAATATAAGTAGTGCATTGTAAATTTAGTCATGTTCATTACATGTATAATTATTATTTTTATATTTGAAAAGGTTGTAGTTGATTCTCACTTTCCATAGTGAGTGTTCAAGATTGTTCATAGATGTAACAGAGGTTTTACTATCTTTTTTCCTCATCCGGATTCAAATTTCATAATCATAGTTTTGTAGCAGACTTTATTTCATCTGGATCTCTCAACTACCAAAATTAACCAATATCTTTTACTTCTGTGATGTTAGCAGAATTATGTACGAAAGAGTATGAAAAAACAAATGTGAAAACTTTAAATAAGAGTAAAAATAAGGACAACCATCAAATCAAAGCATAGAAACAAGTTAATAATGAAGTTCTCCGAGCATGGGTTATGTCTTCGAGGCCGATGTCAAGAGGGGTGGCCGCTTCATTAATTGTTGCAAGATGATGTTCAGTACATGATGCATTATTTCTCAAATATAAGGGTGAAAATCCATAACTAGAGTGGAAAGCCTCTCCATGACACCTTCTTCTGTAAGATATATCACTCATATAATATTTCCTTCAACATGAAAAAGTATCAAATTGTCACATGAAGTGGTAAACAAGGATCTCAACATCAAAACTTCATCTTAGAAAAAATAAAAAGAAGACATTGAATCAATGCATCTTATACCTCCATTTATGGGGATGGACTAAAAATGCACCCCTCTGCTGAGTAAATAGATTGCACAGCTGAATTCTTGTTGAAAAATCATGAAATATGACTATAAACTCGACTCCCTTTTTACTCTGTCAAATTTGGGCTCCTTGGGAATCTCAAAGATTCTCTTTTGTAGGTTGACTGAAATTTGTATACTCATATGAAAAGTTGATCACGACATTGTGTTCCTCGCAAGAAACTGAGAAAAATGAGTATAAAGTTGGCATAATTCTAACACCTTGCCCCCAGGGAATCTTAAGGAGTCCCCCTAGAGAATATTCTTTGAAATATTCCCTAACATATGCTCTAACAATATTCCTAGAATCTTCTCGAGATTCTTGTTTTCATTTGTCTGCTTATTTCCTCATCTCTCATGTATTCTCCATGGTTCAATGGTTAGCATAGTCATATTAAGTTACTTTTTGTTGGGGAAGTTTTGTGTTCAAAACCCATGGATTCCAAATTTTGCTTTAATATGATTATAAAGCCCAATTTTGGCTTTAATATAGTTTTCAAACCATATAATATATGAAAATCGTACGTCCATATTGTAACAACTCCCAAAATCATGATAATAAGATAAAAATGGGGGTTGCACCATGAAAAGGCCACTTGTGCCTAATTTGAGGTGCCATGTGGCACCAAAAGATTTCTCTATATGGTAGGTTCTCATTGGTCCACATCATATGCCACTTTTGTCACCTGCCTTACATGTGTCGACTTATGGTGTTGCCACATCACCCACTTATGGGTCCACTTGACTTACTGATTGGGTTACTACATCAGCGCTATGGGTCCCACTAGGCCTTATGACTTTGCTGCCATGTGTCAGATGTATGACCTACCACGTGGAAGAAAGTTGGATTTGAATTTGTTTTTTTTTTTTGTTTGGTACAAACTTCAAACTAAAATAACTTTGTCATTAAAACTCATATTGAGGCGTTGTTTGCGTCATTAGAAAGATATCACTAAGCTCTAAGACTTCGTACTGGTTTCATAAAAGTTTGAACACTTCTATTTTCTAGGTTTGCTGGAGCCACCTTGATAATTCCTCCCCACTGAGGAGATTTTGGTCCTTCAAAAGCATAACACTATCTGCAATAATTTGTACTCCATCTTTACCACAAGTGCCCTGACATGTCACACTTCCTTCTCCTTCACCTTTGTACTTCAGAGCCATAAGTGATGAACCAACACCTATATCCCATGCAAATATGTAGTACAGTTTGTAGAATACATGTTCTTTTACAATACTTATCATGACCGAAGAAAAAACCCATACATTGCAAGAGTTTATAACACACTCTTTGGTCAATTTTACATCATAGTCATAATAGAAACAAATACCCCAACTATAAAAAAAAGGCCAAAACATCGTCATGCTGCTTTCATAAGTGGTGGAAAAAAGTTCATCACTTATACAATCATATTGTAACATATGATTTAAAAATGTGGCCATGCTCAACTACTTAAAAATGTTACCAAGATCTTACCCAACCACACTGATGGAATCTCTTCGTGTAGCTGATTTTCTCATTGATCAACTTCATTGATTGCGTTGGGTTATGTTATATTCTTTCCACAGCTAGCCCATGTAGTTAACCCGGGGGTTAGAGGGGTGTGAAGCCCCCCTTTTCTGCACCAATTGCACAGCAAGGTGTCACAGGGGGGTTTGAGGGGGGCGGGTAGCCCCCTCTACGGGGTCTAGGGTAGCGCCCTAGGAATTTTTTTTTTGGACCCTATATTAGGTTGGGCAGACCTACCTATGGTTTTGTGCATGGTTTTCCCACATGGTTTTGGACGTGATGGTTTTCGGTCCATGTTCTTGGACACGATAGTTTTCGGTCCATGGTATTGGATGCTTCGACATGTAAAAATATGTATTGTAACATTGAAAGGAATATAATGAAAAATCAATCTTGTAGTCCTGGTTTTGGGATCCATGGGAAAATCTCCATGTATATGTGTTTTATGTGTTATGCTCTCACATTGTTTATTTTTTGTCTTTTCAAATTCATATGCAGGTAATTTCTGTATGGGGTTAAAACCTACATTTGGTATCAGAGCTATTTTGGCTTCAAGGGGATGCTTTTTTTGCTGAGGGATTTCGCTCAGGCCTATGGTAGACCATATTCAGTGGGAGATCTACAAGATCAATTCTGGTGGTGAAAGAAGATGGTGAGAAGTGGAAAGATAGAGATCGAGAAATTTAATGGTTAGAGGTTTGAGTTGTGGAAACTCAAGATGGAGGATCTGTTGGTGGATAAAGATCGTGGTAGATTCGGGTACTAAATGTTGGAAATAATACTGAGAGGGGGGGTGAATCAGTATTATCAAATTCTTTTCAATATATCTTCCTTATTTATACTTTGAATAATTCTTCAAATATTGATCATTACTTTGTATGTCAGTATCATAAAATAATGAGCAGGAACAAGAAAATAGTCACACAAAAGAACACCAGATATAAGGTGGAAACCCAATGTGGGTGAAAACCACCTGCTGCAATATGTCTCTATCTTATTTCAATTAGAAACTCCTTTTACAATGATTTTGTACTGGTGCAGTCCTTTACCAGTACGCAGGCTACAACCTGCAAAGAGCTACAACTCTCTCTCTCGATTTCCAGTCTCTCCTGGAAGGGAGCTACAACCCTCTACTTCTTTTCTTTCAAGGACCACTTTTCATTAATTTTCAGACTGGATCCAAGAACGTCAAATAAACATCAAGTACATGTGAATCAACCAATCTCCTTATACAATCAATCCAATGAGCCACCCAAAACTTCTTAGAATGCTGTAAACAGAAAAATACCAGTAACCTAAACCCAGAACACAGCAGCAAATAGAAAACAGGCAGCCAACAAATATTTCAAAACAGGTCCGCAACTTCACCAATATACACCTCCGGATCCCGCACTTCACCTTCAGCTGCGCTGCGTATACCCGGACTGCGCCTTCTTCTGTACTGCGTACCCCGCACTGTGCCTTCAGCTGAGCTGCGTATACCCGCACTGTGCCTTCCTCTGTACTGCGTACCCCGCACTGCGCCTTCAGCTGCGCTGTGTATACCCGCACTGTGCCTTCGTCTGTACTGCGTACCCCCACATTGCGCCTTCAGATCGCCTGTGAACCTCTGATTAGGGCCAAATTAACAGTCCTCCAAGGTACCACAAACAGTCAGATCCACAGATCTGATCATGCGCCTGAGAGATCACGACTTAGCAATAGATTCACCTTTAAATTTTTACCTTGATTTAGATCTAGCTTTTAAAACTAATAACCCAAAATTAAGATCTTAAGATATTCAACTTTCAAAGATGTGTCAGCCAAGTGATCTCCTTCCCTATTTATAGTCAAGCCCTTATTCACACCATGGGACAAAACCATAAATAATCAATACAAGGGATCCAAACCGGGGCTAAAATAGATCCTATACCACGGGCCAAAACCATAGGATCCTAAAATATGTCAATTCTCCAAGCAAGGACATTTCAAATTCTTTCTGCATCACCAAGGCAAAGCTTTGACTCATAGATTCTTCATTGCTACCAAAGATAATGTCATCTACATACACAACAAGTATTAACAATTTGTCATTTTCAATTTTTATATAAATATTGCTATCTGTTGATCCTTTTGAAAAACCTTGTTGATGAAGATATTTGTCCAAACGATAGTACCAAGCCCTTAGAGCTTGTTTAAGACCATAGAGAGCCTTTTTCAGTCTGCATACAAGATTTGGATCATTTCCAAGAATGAAACCATTTGGTTGCTCAATGTATACTTCTTCTTCTAAGTCTCCATTCAGAAAGGCTGATTTCATGTCCATTTGAAATACTTTGAACTTTTGAAAGCTTGAGAGAGCAAGGAACATTCAGATGGCCTCAAGTCTTGCAACAAGAGCAAAAGTTTCCTCAAAATCTATTCCTTCTTGCTGCGCATACCCTTTACAAACAAGTCTTGCCTTGTTTCTAATTACTTCCCCATTTTCATTCAACTTATTTTTGAAGATCCATTTTGTCCCTATAACATTCTTATCCTTTGGTCTAGGAACCAACTCCCAAGTGTTTTTCTTTTCGATATGTTCAAGTTCTTCATCCATTGCTTTGACCCAACATTCATCTTTGCATGCCTCTTTTACATTTTGTGGTTCAGTGGAGGAGAGTAATGCCAAATATCTTGAAGCTTCTGCAATTGTTCTTCTTGTTTGTACACCTGCTTCTTTCTGCCCCAAAATCTGAGATTCTGGATGATTCTTCTGAACGTACCAGGATGGAGTCTTCTCTTCTATCCTTATCTGTTCCTCTGGTGCTTCTTGAGCTTCTTCTTCTTCATCATTCTGTCTTTGAGGGTAGTCTTCATCTTCTTCGATATTTTCATGATTTACTTGCCTAGGAATGTATCCCTTTTCATCAACCACTACATCAATGTTGTCAACAATTCTTCCAAGTCTTTTATTGTAGCACTTATATGCTTTGCTGTGTGGAGAATAACCAAGAAGAATGCCTTCATCTACTCTAGGTTCAAGTTTGCCAAGTTGCTCATTTGTATTCTTAATATAGCATTTGCTCCCAAATATTTTGAAGTGCTTTACCGAAGGAGTCTCACCATACCAGAGCTCATGAGGAGTTTGAGTGTTGTTCACTCGGACATTTGTTTTGTTGAGAATAACAACTGAAACATATGTGGCTTCACCCCAGAAAGTTTTGGGAGTTCCAGACTCATCTAGCATAGCACGAGCCATTTGTTGGATTGTTCTGTTCATCCTTTCCACCACTCCATTTTGCTGAGGAGTTCTAGCTGTAGAGAATTCTCTTCTTATCCCATGTTCTTCACAGAAATGGAAAAATTCATTTGAGGTAAACTCCCCACCTCTGTCAGACCTGAGGCACTTAATTTTGTAACCTGATTCATTTTCAACCAACGCTTTGAAGGATTTGAATTTCTCGAATGCTTCGTCTTTGTGGTTCATAAGTCCTAACCAAACAAACTTGGAGAAATCGTCAATGAATAATATCAAGTATTCTTCTCCTCGAGGTGTCCTTTTCCTAAATGGACCACATACATCTGTATGGACTAGCTCAAGAGGCATGCTAGATGATCCTTCCTTCTCTGGAAAGTTAGTTCTGGTTTGCTTTCCAAACTGACATGATTTGCATATGGTGTTGTCTGGAATTTTGATATCTAGAAGACCACGAACTGCCAGATATTTGCATGCTTTCCTTATTTGTGAAAAGCTTAGATGCCCCAACCTCCGGTGCCATAACCAGTGTTCATCATCCTTGCTTAAATAACATTTTTTTTGTCCTTCTTCAAATATGTATAGATTATTTGTAGTTCTTCTACCTTTGATCACTGTTTCACCTGTATCAAGATCACGAACACGACATCCGTTTGATCTAAATATCACCTCCGTCCCTTGATCACACATCTGGCTGACACTTAGAAGATTATGCTTCAATCCATCAACATACAAAACATTTCCAGCTTTGACCTTTTCTTTTAACTGAGCAGTGCCTTTTCCTTTTATAGCTGCAGGAGTATCATTTCCAAAAGAAACTTTCTTTCCCTTTTCTAAAGCAGAATATGATTCAAGTTTTTCTTTATCACCTGTCATATGTTTTGAACATCCACTGTCAATGTACCATAGATTTTCTTGTCCTTCTGCATAAAATGCTATCCCACATCTTTCTATTTTTGGTTCCTTTATTCTCCATGTTCTCGTGCTTGAGGCTTGTTCCTTTGTCTGCTGAAACCTGCTCCTCCATTCAGAATCTTAATGACCAAAGATGTTGCAAATAGAACATTCAACTTCATTTTCAAGAGCCGAAAAGTTGTTATAGGTCCTTTTTGTAATCCCGATCATAGTTCTTTGTTTTTGAGCTTCTCTAGTCATGATTGTTTTATATGCAACAAATTGAGCTGCTTTGTGACCAAAGTTATGGCAAGAGAAACATTGCCCATTGAAGAAACTTCTGCGATTATCAAATCTACCAGCCAAATGATTGTAATTTCTATTGTCATCCATTCTTGAAGCAAATTGTGGCTGGTTGTAGCTTTTGTTCATCCTTAAGACAGATTGCCCCTGGTTTACCTGATATTCTTTGTTCGTTCTTGATGTAATTCGTCCCTGCTTTACCTGGTGATCTCCATTGTGATTTTTCTCATTTCTTCTTGATGCATCAAGATAACTCTTTGAGGTGGATGCTTGAGATGTTTCTCCATTATATCCCAGACCTGTCTTGTTTAGCGGAGAACGTTGTACATTGATGATCTCATCCAGAGTTTCAGATCCTTTGACAAACTTAAGATTAATAGCCTTTGTTTTCTCAATTTCTTTTCTAAGGCCAACAATTTCACCTTCTAACTTTTCAAGATATTTTTCTTTTTCATCAATTTGAAATTGTAGAGTATCAATGATCATATTTTTTTCTTCTATACATGTCTTAAGTCTAGAAATCTTCATAAAAACTATCCACATCTATAGCATCCATGTAATCATCATCTTCAAATTCCATTAAAATTTTATAGTCATTACCTCGTTCATCTTCATCACTATTTGATAGACCATCACTGTCTTCATGAGTGTAGTAGCTTTTCTTATTTGCATTTTGTTTCTTGTTCCATCTGGCAGGTTCCTTTCCTTTATCAATCTTATCCTTATGAGGACATTTGGCAGCATAATGACCTACTCTTCCACAAGCAAAACGTTTAAAAGGTAGCTTACCTCTCAACCTTCCAGTACCCCATTGAAGATTTCTGACAAAATTTGATTCTTCTTCTTCTTCTGGCACGTGACTTGATTCATAGTAGTCTCCTTTGCCTGAAGCCTTAAAATCAACTTCTCTCGTGTCTGATGGACCTCTTTTTCTCATTTCATAAGCAGTTAGAATTCCGTTTAGCTCAGACATAGTAAGAGTTCGTAAATTTTCCTTTTCTTCTATTGCAGACACTTCAGATTCAAACTTGGGGGACAATGATCTTAGGACTTTTTCAACCACAACAGCCTCTTTTATTTCTTCACCCAAGTTTTTCATACAATTAACAATCTCATCTACCTGAAGGAAATAGTTAGCCACCCTTCCATCATTATACATTATGAGATTCTCATACTGAATCCTGAGGATTTGAAGTTTTGCACGCTTTACCTGTTCATCTCCTTCGTAGCTCAAAAAAATCTTGTCCCATATTTCTTTTGCGGATTTATATTGCATAACCTTCATGAATTCAGATTGAGATAGACATCCTAGAAGAGTATTAACCGCCTTTGCATTTGTTTCATATTTCTTCTTCTCAGCTGAATCTGTAGGAGTAGTTGATGGAAAAGTATACCCTGTTTCTATAATGTCCCATACTTCTGTACCCAAAGATTGAAGATAGGCAGTAACTCTTACCTTCCAATATACGAAGTTTGTCCCATCAAAAATCGGTGGCCTGATTGATGCTTCCCTCTCGTAGTTGCTCATGATGTTAGATCTTCCTTCAAGCGATCAAGCTTCTTCAGAAGAACCTGGCTCTGATACCAATTGTTGGAAATAATACTGAGAGGGGGGATTAATTAGTATTATCAAATTTTTTTCAATATATCTTCCTTATTTATACTTTGAATAGTTTTTCAAATATTGATCATTACTTTGTATGTCAGTATCATAAAATAATGAGCAGGAACAAGAAAATAGTCACACAAAAGAACACCAGATATAAGGTGGAAACCCAATGTGGGTGAAAACCACCTGCTGCAATATGTCTCTATCTTCTTTCAATTAGAAACTCCTTTTACAATGATTTTGTACTGGTGCAGTCCTTTACCAGTACGCAGGCTACAGCCTGCAGAGAGCTACATCTCTCTCTCTCTATTTCCAGTCTCTCCTGGAAGGGAGCTACAACCCCCTACTTCTTTTCTTTCAAGGACCACTTTTCATTAATTTTCAGACTGGATCCAAGAACATCAAATAAACATCAAGTACATGTGAATCAACCAATCTCCTTATACAATAAATCCAATGAGCCACCCAAAACTTCTCAGAATGCTGTAAACAGAAAAACACCAGTAACCTAAACCCAGAACACATCAGCAAATAGAAAACAGGCAGCCAACAAATATTTCAAAACAGGTCCGCAACTTCACCAATATACACCTGCAGATACCCGCACTTCACCTTCAGCTGCGCTGCGTATACCCGCACTACGCCTTCTTCTGTACTGCGTACCCCGCACTACGCCTTCAGCTGAGCTGCGCATACCTGCACTGTGCCTTCCTCTGTACTGCGTACCCCGCACTGCGCCTTCAGCTGCGCTGCGTATACCCGCACTGTGCCTTCGTCTGTACTGCGTACCCCCGCACTGCGCCTTCAGATCGCCTGCGAACCTCTAATTAGGGCCAAATTAACAGTCCTCCAAGGTACCACAAACAGTCAGATCCACAAATCTGATCATGCGCCCGAGAGATCACGACTTAGCAATAGATTCACCTTTAAATTTTTACCTTGATTTAGATCTAGCTTTTAAAACTGATAACCCAAAATTCAGATCTTAAGATATTCAACTTTCAAAGATGTCTCAGCCAAGTGATCTCTTTCCCTATTTATAGTCAAGCCCTTATTCACACCATGGGACAAAACCATCAATAATCAATACAAGGGATCCAAACCGGGGCTAAAATAGATCCTATACCACGGGCAAAAACCATAGGATCATGAACGACAGGCTAAATACCACGGGCCAAACATAAGAAACCCCACAAGAGCGTACTTCTCTGCCTTGAAGTGAGTGAACTGGGGGACCGCACTTTCTGAACAGGTAACCTGCGAGTATGATCGCACTTCATGAACGACGTGCCTGCGGGTCCGCACCTTTTGAACCATTCACCTGCGGACCTCTTAATTTCCAACATTTTGAGAGTTTGAACAAAACATTTCCACTAGAGTGAGTTGCCATCAAGTACAACACCTGTAACATAGAGCCATACCAGAATCATAATGCCAACACTAAACCAACGGGGGCGTTCAATGGAGAATGGAAGAAGTTGGATCGGAAGGCTAAGAGCACAATACGATTGTGTGTCTCAGATTTATTATTATTGAATATATCAGGGGAAGCTACGGCAAAGGCTTTATGGGACAATTTAGGGACTTTGTACCAATCTAAATCTTTAGTGAATAAATTTTTCCTACGGAAAAATCTATATAACTTGAGGATGAAAGATGGAGACTTGGTGACAAAATATCTGAACACTTTTGATACTGTGGTAAGTCAGTCATTATTTATTGCTAAAAATTTCAGATGAAGATAAGTGCATCAGTTTGTTGTGTTCTCTACAAGATTCGTGGGATAGTCTTGTTATTGCTATAGGTAGTAATGCAACTGCCTTGCAGTTTGTTGAAATAGTCTCATCCTTTCTAACGGAGGAGATGAGACAAAAAAATATGGAGAGCCAGAATGGTGATGCCTTGTCTGTATGAGGATGGTCCATGAAGAGAAACAAAAATAAGTAATCGAGTGGGATATCTAAATCTAGAGGGAGATCTAAATCTCCAGTAAAACCTGTAAAGGTGGTTTGCTAGAAATGCAAAAAGGAAGGGCACTACAAAGGGGACTGTAAATCTAAAGCTCATAACAAAGGAAAGGGATTTGATGATGCTCCTTTTGCAGAAGCGAAAACCACCTCAGATGAAGGTGGGGATGTGTACTTAGCCTCTTCAAGTACACATGTAGATCATGAGGCATAGTTGATTGACTTAGGTGCATCCTTTCACTTCACTCCCCATAGAGAGTGGTTCTACGAGTATGAGAAATATGATGGTGTTGATGTCTTCTTCGGGGGTGACAAGAAGGCTAGAATCATTGGTCACGGAAAAGTAAAGTTGAAGTTACAAGGTGGAAGGGTTAGAACACTTCCGAGTGTTCTGCATATTCCTGCATTAGCTAGAAATCTAAATTTTGTAAGCAAGTTAGCTGATGTAGGTGTAAAAACAATGTTCGAGAAGGATACCTGCAAGATGGTTCGGGGAGTACTGGTATTGATGCCAGAGCTCAAATTGGAACTCTGTACAAGCTGCAAGGTAGCACTATTGTTGATGGTTGCAACAGTTCTGTGGTTCCTAAAAGTGGAGCAAAAAATCTAGTGGTATCTGGAGAGAAGACCATGATGTGGCATCAAAGGCTTGGATGTTAGGGTCCCACCCTAACCCCCTTATTTATGTAATGGGATCACGTCATAGTCAAGAGTCAATAAAGCCCATATTAATAATTGTAAGTGTTTAATCCACAATTAATGACGAAACTACATTTAGTTGCAAATGGGTCGTAGTATTAGATAGATGGTATTAATAAAACCCACGGTATTGGCCCGTGGTATTGCATGTATGAGTCATATATAAAGGATAGAGACTCCCTGTGAGGAGCATCGTGTCTTATTTTGTAATTGAGCTCTTCTCTATTGGAGGTTGCCCCCTCAAATAGGCAAGTGAACATTACTCTCTGAATAATAAAATCATTGCTATTCTGTGTTCTGGGTATCTTTTCTTCACATATTCTGTATTTGGGTGTCATTTTGCAGGTTAAGAGCATAACAAGTGGTATCAGAGAACTTTGCAGGTCCGGTGGGATCTCCATTTCTTAGCAAAAAAATTTTTTGGCTAGAGACGTGTTCCGGCGTCTTTAAACCACGGGATCTGTCGTTGAGCGCATAAACCTACGGATTTGGGGAGGCATGCACGCAGGAAATACAAGAGGTGGTCACGTCTATTGGACTCCCTTGTAACCCCTGTGGGTCCCCTTCGAGTAGTAGCGCATTAGACAGAACCGCACATGGACTGTCTTCCACGTACCCTCTGGGTATATTGGAAGCCCCCTAGGCTCCCTTGAAACCTCTCCATAGATAAACCATCGGCTGTCTTGCGGCTACAGTACACCGAGAACAACACTCGGAGAGATTACTCGCCCGTACGATAGGGTAGTCGGGTTGTATGGCTAAGGGTACGGTCGATCCTCCTTAGTTAGAGCCCTGAAACATTGGGCCAAGTACTACTGCCAGACCCTTATGTATATTGCGATCTATAGCACCTGACACTCCTCAAGACCATAGTTCCCTTTTCTATCTGGGGATAACACATCATCTCTTCCAGATCCACTTGTGCAAAGTGGTGCAGCAGCAGTAGACATCAGTCTCGAGTTCGGAGATCAGCCATTCCGATCTATTAGATCCATCAGATCTGCAGAAGCAGTCTGCTCCGCCGCCCAGAGCTATCAGATCCACCATTCAGATCTCTCAGATCCACCAGATTGGAGTCTTTGTGAAGGGTTCCTATACCGGGGTATAATTTTCGCAGGAATTTTGGCCGCATTGACATTTTGAGGATTTGGCCATTGTAGTATTGATAAGGAAGGACTAAAACCCCATTAGGAGTTTTCAGGAAAAAAGAAAAAAAGAAAAAAAGAAAAAAAAAAGTCTGAGATCTTTTGGGGCGCTTATTGGTGATCTAGCGCATTAGAATCAGGACGACGAGCTGAGCACGGTGGTACCATTCACTTCTTAGTGAAATTTTTTTTTAGGCAGTCCTAATTTTCAAAAAATTAGGTTGGTGTATGGTAGAAACTAGAGCTCAAGCGATGGCTAATGAAAGGATGGACAAACTAGAAGAATCAGTGCAAAACCTCCACATTCAGCTTACCGAACTATGTAGCATGGTCGAGAAAATAGTCCCAAAGGGAAAGGAGCAAGCCCACGAGGAGGCGTATAATGGTAATGAACACAATGAGGGTGAGTCTAGCCACTCTCCTCACGTCTGACACACCCACCAACAACCCAGTCAGCAACCTCCCAAGTTGGATATGCATAAATTTGACGGTTCTCACCCGTCGGCATGGATAGCACAAATGGAGCAGTATTTCAAACTGAATCACATCTTCGATGATGAGACTCAGCTTATGTTGGGGAGCATGTACTTGGACAATGAAAGGTGGCAATGGTGGGAATGACATCAATGTTGCACTGGACCTTTTAGGACTTGGACCAAATTCACCAAAGCTTTTCAAGACCGCTTTGACCAGGAATCATCTTTTTTGGGTCGTCTTACTAAGCTCCGACAGACTGGTACGGTGGATGAATATATTACAGCTTTTCAGGCCTTAGCCTTCCACACTTGGGGTCTCTCAGATGTGTTCTACACGGAATGTTTTATCAGCGGTCTTAAAGAAGCTATCAAAGCCCAAGTCCTACTGCACCACCCTCCCACATGGACGGAGGCTTTCAAGGTAGCTCGTAACGTGGAACATGCATTAGCAGCCCAATACAGTCGCCCAAATTTCTCCGCTAAAGGACGCCCCCCACAGGCTCACAACACGACTCAAACACTTAAGGTCCAAAAGGTGTCACCTGCGGAAATGGCCGAAAGAAGAAAGCAAGGCCTATGTTACTACTATGATGAAAAATACTCCCCAGGTCATAAATGCAAGGAGCCCAATTTTTTTCAAATTGATGCCACTGACTACAACTCAACAGAGGAAGATCCACCACTGGAGGAACATGAGCCGCTAGAAGAAGACACCCAAAAGGACAATGTCTCTGACGAACCAGTTATTTTGTTGCATGCTTTGGCATGAATTTCTTCCCCTGAAACTCTCAAACTCTCAAAATCAGAGGTTTTATCAAGGATAATTTTAGGGGCGAATGTTCGCCCTTTGGCGAAATTAAGGGGTTTTAAATTTTTAGTGGGCGAATATTTTGTATCATAGTACATTTTTACAAATCACCTCAAATATCCCACCTTATTTTAAGGGAGAGGGTAAAAAAGGTAAATTTAGCCCTTGAAATTAGGACTTACAACCTTCCGTTCGCCCATTTTCAAAAATAGGTTTTATTTAAGTGAATCCATTCGCCCATTTTCAAGAATAGGTTTTATTTAAGTGAATCCTATGGGCCAAATACCATATTTATAAAAGAGGTATGGTAAATTAATAAAAATATAAATAAATGAGAGGTATGGTAAATAAATAAAACATTTTTTATATTTACTCCATAAGTCACCTTATATACATATAAGGGTGTAAACAAATAAAAATATAAGTAAAGTGGAGGTATGGTAAATAAATAAAACGTCTTTTTATACTTACTCAAAAGGTATAGTAAATAAATAAAAATATAAATAAACTAGACGTATCGTAAATAAATAAAACCTCTTTTTATATTTAGTCCATAACCCTCGTTCTATTTATGAAGGCTCAAGAAAGAGGTTTTATTTAAGTGAATCCTATGGGCCAAATACCATATTTGTAAAAGAGGTATGGTAAATTAATAAAAATATAAATAAACGAGAGGTATGGTAAAAAAATAAAACATTTTTTTATATTTACTCCATAAGTCACCTTATATTTACGAACACTCAAAAAATGGGTTATGAAACCTATGGCCAAAATATTATGGGACAAATACCATGGACTAGATTGTTATTAATACCATGCAAAAAACCATTATTAACCCTAATATTAGAATTAATAAAAATAAAAATGGCACATGGTATTGACCCATGGTATTCACCAAAATGGCACATGGTATTGACCCATGGTATTCACCTGGAATGTAGCCTATTTAAATGGGGGAATTAAACCAGCATGTAGCCTATGCTAAGATTCACTAGGAATTTACAAAGTTTTATTATTTAGTGAAAGACTGGCCAAGATCTTACAAGATTTTATAATTGAGTAAAATATTTGCCATGCCTGGTGAGAGATTCGCCAAAAAATTATATATACATATTATATTATTGATAAAATCGCCTTCCACTTTTCCTATATACCATGGAGATTTGCCCATTTATTATATTTATAAATTTAGGAGGGGTTCTTAAAATTTTCCTTGGGTTTTATTAAACATCGCCCAGTAGTAGTCTTGATTGATAGTGGAAGTACACATAATTTCATCCATCAAAAAGTCGCAGAAGCAGTGCATTGTTTTGTACGAGCAGTTTCTAACTTCCAAGTTCAAATTACGGATGGAGGCACAATGAATTGTGAAGGCCGCTGTGAAAATGTCAAACTTCAAATGGGGGATTATCAGTTGAAAACCCACATGTTTGCCATACACATGGGGGGTTGCGACATTGTCCTCGGCGCTGAATGGCTCCGCACTCTTGGGCCAATCACAATGGATTTCCAGGAGTTATATATGAGTTTTAAGCAGAACAACTACACACATACCCTCCATGGACTCCAGGCGGGAGCCCCCTCTATCATCAGCTCGCATAGGATGGAAAAATTGTTAAAAAGGGGCAATCATGGAGTTGTATCTCAATTTAATGCCATCCAGGCAGTCGAAACCAAGCCTCTGCCAATTCATCCTGAGATGCAACAGATTTTAAATAACCATTTGTCGGTCTTTCACAAGCCTCATGAGTTTCCACCCTCGCGAGGGGAACATGATCATAGCATCACCTTGGTTCCAGGGGCCCAACCCCCAAATGTGCGCCCATATAGATATCCATTCACCCAAAATAATGAAATAGAAAATATCATCAAGGAACTTTTGGAAGCAGGTATCATTCGTCCCAGCATTAGTCCTTATTCATCCCCAGTGGCCATGGTGCTCAAGAAAGATGGGGAGTGGCGGATGTGTCCCGACTTCAGGGCTCTCAATAAGTTGACAGTCAAAGATAAATTTCCCATCCCGGTGGTTGATGATTTGCTGGATGAACTCAATGGGGCTCAATTATTCACTAAGCTGGATCTTCGCTCAGGCTACCACCAAATTTGCATGAAGAAATTCGACATTCCCAAGACTGCATTCAGAACTCATGAAGGCCATTATGAATTCCTGGTCATGCCATTTGGTCTTTGTAATGCCCCCTATACTTTTCAAAGCCTTATGAACCACATTCTCAAACCATATCTCAAGAAATTTGTCCTTGTTTTCTTCGATGACATCCTCATCTATAGTTGCACTTGGGCCGCACATCTTCAGCATGTAGATCTACTCTTGCAACTGCTCTGCAAGCATAAATTATTTGTCAAGATGTCCAAGTGTTCGTTTGGCATGGCAGAAGTAGAGTATTTGGGCCACATTGTGGGGCGTGAAGGTGTCAAGGTGGACCCCAAAAAGATCCAGGCAATGCAGGAATGGCCTCAACCTACGACCTTGAAGAACTTGAGAGGATTTTTGGGTCTCACAGGCTATTATCTTAAATTTGTCCGCAACTATGGTCTCATAGAGAAGCCCCTCACCCAACTCCTAAAGGAAAATTCATTCTTCTGGAATGAGGAAGCACAACAGGCCTTTACAGCTCTAAAAAATTCCATGTGTTCCACTCTAGTCTTAGCACTACCTGACTTCACCAAATCTTTTGTCATTGAATGTGATGCTTCAGGTATAGGTATTGGGGCGGTCTTAATGCAGGAAGGGCGACCGTTGGCCTTCACAAGCCAACAGCTGAATGGGAGGAATATGGGCCAATCTACCTATGAGAAGGAAATGATGGCCATCTTACATGCCGTCGAGACCTAGCGACCTTACTTATTGGGGCGACGCTTCCAAATCCACACAGATCATCACAGTCTTAAATATTTTTTCGAGCAACGCCTATCCTCCCCACAACAAAATAAATGGCTCACCAAAATGCTTGGATATGAATATGAGATCATTTACAAGAAAGGGAAAGACAATAGTGTAGCAGATGCATTATCTCGCCAATTTGAGGAGGAAAGTACTCTGCTAGCAATTTCCCTCCCCATTCCAGAATGGATTGAAGAGGCTCGCAGGGAATGGTTTTCACACCCCACGCTCTCCCAACTCATTTCTCAATTGCAGGTAGATCCAAATTCCACCAAGGGCTACTCGTGGCAGGATAATATTCTTCACTACAAGGACAGAGTCGTAATATCACCAACATCCACCCTCAAAAGTCGCATTTTGCCAGAATTGCACTCATCTCCCATTGCAGGACATTCGGGCTTTCAGAAGACATATGCTCGCACCAAAAGATCATTTTTTTGGACAGGCATGAAAAAGGACATCCTTACTTTCGTAGCAGAATGCAATGTCTGTCAACACCACAAAGGGGAAACCGTCAACAGACCAGGCACATTACAACCATTGCCCATTCCGACATCAATTTGGATGGAGGTTTCTATGGATTTCATTACAGGTCTTCCAAAGTCAAGGAAAAAGTCAGTCATCATGGTCGTTGTGGACCGACTGTCGAAGTATGCTCATTTCTGCGCCCTACCCCACCCGTTTACACCAACTTTGGTTGCTCAATCTTTCATGGATCAGATCTTCAAATTGCATGGCATGCCCACTTCTATTGTGTCCGACCGCGACCCGATCTTCACCAGTAATTTTTGGCAGGAACTCTTTAGAATACAAGGCACTCAACTAAAACTCAGTACTTCCTATCATCCGCAAACAGATGGTCAAACCGAAGTCGTCAAAAAATGTCTAGAAACCTACCTTAGGTGTTTCACTTCATAAAAGCAACACCTTTGGGTATAGTGGTTACCTCTGGCTGAATGGTGGTATAACACCAACTATCATGCCACCACCAAAATGACTCCCTATGAAGTAGTATATGGTCAACTCCCACCTTCACCTACTTCGTATCTCAAGGGATGCTCAAAAGTACAAGCAGTGGATCAACTCCTACAACACCGCGCAACCATGCTCGCCCATCTTCGAGAGAATCTTCATCAAGCTCAAAACCGCATGAAGCAACAGGTAGACCAGCATCGCTCAGAGCACCAATTTCAAGAAGGGTATCAGGTCTTTTTACGGCTACAACCATATAATCAAACATCACTCAAAGACAAGGGGTGTCAGAAACTCTCTCCCACATTCTACGGACCATATCAAGTACTTCAGCGCATTGGAGAAGTGGCCTACAAGTTGGCCTTGCCACCTACTGCAAAAATCCATCCAGTTTTCCATGTCTCATGCCTCAAGAAAGTGATTGGGAACAATTACAGAATTCAGACCCGTCTACCTGAATTGGACGAAGAAGGGTCCATCTGGCTTCAACCCGAACAGGTCCTAGACACATGAGACAAGCAACTGCGCGGCCGTATGATTAAGGAAGTCCTCGTCAAATGGAAAGACACAGCTCCGGAAGATGCAACTTGGGAACCAACCACTATTCTTCAGCAGTTTCCACAGCTTCAGACTTGAGGACAAGGCTAGTCTTAAGGGGGAGGGCATGTTAGGGTCCCACCCTAACCCCCTTATTTATGTAATTGGATCACGTCATAGCCAAGATTAAATAAAGCCCATATTAGTCATTGTAAGTGGTTAATCCGCAATTAATGACGGAACCACAGTTAGTTGCAAATGGGTTGTAGTATTAGATAGATGGTATTATAAAACCCACGGTATTGGCCCGTGGTATTGCATGTATGAGTCATATATAAAGGATAGAGACTCCCTGTGAGGAGCATCGTGTCTTATTTTGTAATCGAGCTCTGCTCTATTGGAGGTTGCCCCCTCGAAGAAGCAAGTGAACATTACTCTCTGAATAATAAAATCATTGCTATTCTGTGTTTTGGGTATCTTTTCTTCGCATATTCTGTATTTGGGTGTCATTTTGCAGGTTTAGAGCATAACATTGGAAATATTGGAGAGAAGGGCCTTCAAATACTTCATGGTAAAGGTATGGTAGAAGGTATGAGTAATAGCTCTCTGGATTTTGATTTTTGTGAAAATTGTGTATATGGGAAGCAGAATTGGGTGAGTTTCCCCTCTAGTGGTAAGAGGGCGAAACAGAGATTAGAGCTTGTGCAAAGTGATGCTTTTGGACCTGTGAAGGTTCCATCACTGGGTAAGTCTATGTAATATGTACCATTTATAGATGAATTATCAAGGAATACATTGATATATTTCCTTAAGGAGAAATCTGAAGTCTTTGACAAGTTTAAAGAATTTAAGGCTCTGGTGGAAAACTAGATAGTGAAGAAGATGAAGGTGTTGAGGATAGATAACGTGGAGAGTTTTGCAGTAAGAAATTTGAAGAATTCTATAAGAAGTGTGGTATAGCTCGGCAGAAGACTACTCGATATACACCTAAGCAAAATGGAGTTACAGAAAGAATGAACAAGATGTTGATGGAAAGGGTAGGAAGCATGCTCAGTGGTGCCGGGTTAGGACAAGAATTCTGGGCAGAGGCAGTGGAGATAGTATGCTACTTGGTCAACAGATCACCTTCGTCAGCTTTGGAGGATATGACTCCACAAGAGGAATGGACTGGTAAGAAACCCTCTCTTTCACATCTGATGGTATTTGGATGTGATGCATATATACATGTTCCAAAGGAGAAAAGAACCAATTTGGATAGTAAATCTGAAAAGTGCATCTTTATTGGGTATAAGGATGGTTTAAAGGGTTATAAGATTTGGAACCCGATAACAAGGAAGGTTGTGTACAGCCAAGATGTGGTGTTCAAAGAGGTGAAAGATGTTATTAAACATAAAGTCCCATCAAAGGAACCTAAGAAGATAGAGTTTGAGCTAAAGGAGGAATAATCAGACTCTACAGCAGAGGAGGAATCAGAAGATGAAGAGCCACAAACTCTGGGTGTGAGAAGATCAGTTCAAGAAAGAAGGCAACTAGAAAGGTATAGTCCATCTACTTTCTATTCAAATTTTTCTTTATCTATTACTGATGATGATCCCAGAACTATGAAGGAAGCAGTAGATTCAGAGGATGGAAAACTCTGGAAAGAGGCCATGGTTGATGAAATGGCATCTTTGCACAAAAATGAGGCTTGGGATCTAGTGGAGTTGTTGGATGGAAGGAAACCCATTGGCAGCAAATGGGTGCTCAAGAAGAAGACAGATGTAGAAGGAAAGGTGGAGAAATACAAAGCTTGATTGTTAGCAAAAGGTTATTCCTAGGTGCTGGGAATTGATTTTGGTGATATTTTTTCTCCTGTTTCCAAGGTAGCTTCTATTAGATTACTTTATCTGTTGTTCTTTCTTTTCATTTTGAGGTAGAACAGATGGATGTGAAGACAACATTTCTTCACAGGGATCTGGAAGAGGAGATCTACATGAAGCAACCTTAAGGTTTTGCGGTGAAGGGTAAGAAAGCACTGGAATACAAGTTAAAGAAGTCTTTGTATGGGTTAAAATAGTCACGAAGGTTGTGGCATCAGAAATTTGATACATTTATATAGGGACTTGACTTCACCAAAAGCAAAGCAGATCACCATGTGTATTTTAAATTAATTGGTGACCGTGTTATTTATCTGGTCTTGTATGTGGATGCTATGTTGCTAGTTGGAAATGACAAAGCAATTATCAAGGATTTGAAGACCTAATTGTCCTCCAAATTCGACATGAAATATCTTGGTGCTGCAAACTATATTTTGGGCATGGAAATTAAAAGAGATCGGGCAAAGAGGAAGCTCTAGTTAAACCAAAGGAAGTATGTCGAGACAATACTGCAGAGGTTTAATATGCAGGATAGTAAACCGGTGAAGGTTCCTATACCTATAGGTGTAAAGTTATCTGTCAAACAATGTGCCAAGGCACAATAAGAGGAAGAGGACATGTTTCATGTTCCATATGGAAGTGCAGTCAGTAGTTTGATGTATGTGATGGTCTGTACTAGACTAGAAATTGCACATCCTGTGGGATTATTGAGTAGATTTATGTCAAAACCAGGGAAGGAGCATTGGACATTAGTGAAGTGATTTTTCACAAATTTGCATGGCACTAATGATTATGGCTTGTGCTACCAAGGAAGACCAGGATTGGACAGAGTGTTGGATATTCATGGATTTGTTGATGCAGACTGGGATGGAGATCTGGATCAAAGAAGATCTACAAGTGGATATGTGTTTAACCTATTTGGAGGTGCATTCAGTTGGATGATTAAGAAACAATCTGTAGCGACACTATCAACTACAGAGGCGGAATACATGGCAGCCACTCATGCAAGCAAGGAAGCATTTTGGTTGCAAATATTGTGTTCAAGTATGGGGTTAGTATAGGGAGCTATAAGGATAGACTGTGATAGCCAAAGTGAAATTTTCTTGGCAAAGAACCCTTCTTACCAATCAAAGACAAAGAAAATTGATGTCCAGTATCACTTTTTGAGGGATATGATAGAAGAAAAAAAGTTGTTGCTGGTAAAGGTGGACATTTTGAAAAATACTGCAGATGCATTGACAAAATATGTGATCTCTAAGAATTTCTCTTCGTGTAGAGAAACAGTGGGTGTTGCCAAGTTGGATAAATGACTAAGCTCTCCTGTGGCTCCCTGTGGAAAGAAAACAACAAGTGGGAGAATGTTGGGTTGCGTTATATTTTTTCCATGACTAGCCAACGTAGTTAATCGAGGGGTTAGAGGGGGGACAAAGCCCCCCCTTCGTTGCGCCGATTGCACAGCGGGGGTTTGATGGGGGTGGGTATCCCCCCTCTACGGGGTTTGGGCAGCGCCCCAAGAAATTTTTTTTGGACCCTATATTAGGTTGGGTGGACCTACCTATGGTTTTGTGCATGGTTTTTGCACATGATTTTGGATGCCATGTTTTTTGGTCCGTGGTTTTGGACACAATGGTTTTTGTTCCATGGTATTGGATGCTTTGGCATGTATAAATATGTACTATAACATTGAAAGGAATATAATAAAAAATCAATCTAGTTGTCCTTGTTTTGGGATTCAGGGGAAAATCTTTGTGTATATGTGTTTTATGTGTTATGCTCTTACATTGTTTATTTTCTATGTTTTAGAAATCGTATGCAGGTAATTTTTGGATTGATCCTTCTTCCTTCACAGATTCTTTCTGGTCCTTCTTTGGTCGTTGCTCCGGATGGACATCCCAACATGTATCTATCTGATGTGCGTGCTTATTACAATTGCTGCAAAAATTCTTCTTCCTCTAGACCTCTTTGACCTTCCTACCTGATGTGGAGAAGGGTTTACATGTCTTTTTTTTCCTTACTTCCATTCTCTTCTAGCACTCAGAAACCATATGTTATACAAGCCATAAAAACTACATGTTTTTCTATGCCACAAGTTTTGTTCACTATTACCAATTTTCTTGTAATCAAAATGAACTTTAGAATACGAAGACTTTTTATACCACCTGTAATTTATAGGAAAATTCAAATTCAAATTCAAACGTTACCCCCAAAATCCATCCATAAATGCAAGATTGGCGACAGATTTCCAAATATTTCCCACTTGATTTCAACCTCAAATGCCTTAAATGTCGATCGCCCGCTTCTCTTAACCATCTTCTAGCAGTGAAATCATGAACAGTGACAGTAATGGTCACTTTTTGGCTATGCTACACGATCTCCACCCCTATAGTGCAACTGCCTTGGCGATTTTGTTGGTACCATGACATCCTACTATTCCGCATAGACCCTTTGTCACGCAACCCTACAATCCGAGTAGTGTAGTTTAAAATCCCGCGCCTCCTTGCAGCTACCTGGAGCACTAAGACTATGCTACTGTCATATAATCATCTCGTCGAATCCCTAGTGTATGGCTTCAATCAACTGCCATTTACCTTTCCCATAAATGAATCTCCATTCAATTTCACAAGTTGAACTGCTCCACCATCGGTAATATCCTTGATCACATATGGCCCCAGCCAATGCACCTAAATTTCGCTTGAAATTTATCAAACTTGCTATCATATAATAAACCTAAATTGTTTACCTTGAAGGTGCACAGTTTGATGTGTTGATTGTGCCATGCCTTTTCGTGCTCCTTTTGAACTTGTTGATGGAATCCAACCAAGAATCTATCATCCTTCAGCTCTATTAGTTTTATGAGCCACTCTTCTAAGGCTCTGTGGTTTACTATTCCTATGAATTCTACTATGCATAGACTAGGCAAAATATATTCCATAGGCATCATAGCGTATATGCCATATACCAGCCTGAAAGGTGTCTATCTAGTTAGCTTCTTATAGGTAGTCCTATATGCCCATAATACAGCAGGTACGCACATGTCCCAATCATTCCTCTGTGCATTGCAAACCTTTATTAGCACATTATCCAATATCTTATTAAACGCTTCCACCATCCCATTGGCCTAAGGATGATATGGCCTTCTCTTTTGATGATAAACTTGGAACTCTTCTGTCAACACGCTGATCGTTTGATTAAGGAAGTGTGTACCGCGATCACTCATCAAAATATTTGGGAAATCAAACCTTGTTAGCACATATTCAAATAGGAACTTCATTGTTTTTTCCCCTGTACAATCCTTCACAAGATGCACCTTCACCCATCTGGTCAAATACAAGGTCATGTGATGATGTACCGCGTACTTGTATTCTTTCTTGAGGCTAAATTGGTCGTGCAAAATCAATTGCCTATTTTCCAAATGGCTACAATGACACTTGGAGATTCAGAGGCAACTCATCCCTACACAATGGCCTTCCAGTTCTTTGATATGCATTGCATGCCTTACAATATGCTTTTGAATCCTTATGAAATATTGGCCACCATAACCCAGTGTGTAAAATCTTCTACGTTGTTTCCTTTCTTGCATAATGGCCTCCCACAACCCCTCCATGAGTTTCATCTAGGATGTTGCTTCATTCAAAATCAGGCACATAACCTTGCAGTATCTCATCTGATCCCATTTTATATAAGTGACCTGCAATCACCAAAAAGATTGTCGCACGCACCATTAATTCCTTCCTCTGTTGACTAGTGTACCTATCTGGATCCATTCCCGTAGTCAAGAAGTGGATGATGTCTACAAAATTATTGTTTTCCACGCACATCAAAAAGAGTTGTGCATCAGGAAGTCCTTCCTCCAAATTAGTAGGATCCTCTCCTATTTCAATGCACGACAGATGATCTGGACCTTCATTCAAGCACCTTGGCTTCATAATTACTTTTAAATCATACTCTTGAAATAACAGCAACCATCTACATATTCCCCCCCCAACACAGGATTGTTGACCAGGTACTTTAATGCAGAATGGTTTGTATACATCTTAAAGTGTCTGCCTAGTAAGTAATACCTGAACTTCTTGAGCGCATACACCATAGCCAATGCTTTGTGTCCCATCGTCGAATAGTTATCTTCAGCCTTAGATAGCTTTCTACTCACAAATGTTAGCGGGTGATCCAATTATCCTTCACCAGCCTACGTCAGCACTCCTAGCGCAACAGATGACACATCCATATGCACATGGAATTCCATCTTCCAATTCAGGAAGACTAGGATCGATGCGGTGACCATCTTCTCCTTCAATACATCGAGGCTCCGCTGACATTCCTCATTCCGTCAGAATGTAGTGTCCTTCTTCAACAACTTTTCCATTGGCGTGGTAATCTAGGCATAGCTCTTGACGAACTTTCGATAGTGTCCAGTATGACCCAGTGTTGCGTGCAACTATTTAACACTCCTTGGTGCCTCCAAATTGATTATAACTGTGATCTTAGCTGGGTCCACCATTAATCCTTGTTTGCACACTACATGACCCAACAAGATTCCAAAAGGGATGCAAAATAAACACTTCTTCAAGTTTAGCGCAATCTGATACCTTTGGCACATATCCAGCATCAAGCGCAAACTAGCTACATGGCATTTGACTAGTCCAAACACTGTCCAATCATCAAAGTATACCTCCAAAAACTTGTGAATAAACTCTTTGAATGCCGCAATGACTACGCGCAAAAATATCGCCAACAAACTTCTTCAGTCCAAAAGGCATTACAGTATACTGAAATCATCCCCACTCATTCGCGAACGTCATCTTACCCCTATCTTTTGGCGCGATCTTTATCATATGATATCCAGAGAACCCATCAGTAAATGAATATGCTTCCTGTCCGCTAACATTATCTAATACCTCATCCATGAATGGAGTTGGAAAGGGATCATGAACACAAGAATCATTCAGTTTCCTGAGATCTATGCAGATCCTTATCTCATCCTTCTGCTTCTTTTCCTTAACTACCATAGGACTTACCCAATTGGACTCCTCCACTGGTTCAATGATTCTTACTGCCAACATTTTCTCCAACTCCAATATGAATTTTTCCTTGTACTTAGGATTAAGGCAATATGGCCTTTGTTTCATAGAATTCACATCCGGTTTCAATGCTATTTTCATCGCTACTAAATCACTTATTATCCCCTTCAAGTCTGAAAACTTTGTAGGGAAAAAAATATTGGTACTCGTGGAGCAACTCAGCAACCTTATCCACCATAGCATCATCTCAGTAGTCCCATATATGTGAAAACTTCAGCTTCACCTTTGTTCCAATGTTCTCTTGTCTCGTTTTCAACATCACATTGGTATCTGGGTTCTCTATCTATGGCCCCTCAACTTTGTGGTGACCTTCTACCTCTGGGATTTTAATGTTCCTTGGATACTCGTCTTCTTCTTCAGCAGTCACATTGTAGCACTTCAACACATGGTACAATTGGGTGGTCAAATCTGGTTTAATCAAATCTAAGGGATCCTGTAGGATTCTCAAGATCGATGCCTTGACCTCCTGCAGTGCTCCATCGATGCAATCGAGTAAATCCTCAAAGCTGAATGTCATCAAGGATCCGTGTCTCAAAATATCCCATTCTCTGTGCCATGGCGGAGCTCTGTCTCCAAGTACCAATTCATTGGTATTACATCTAAGGTATGACAGAAAAAATGCACCCACTCTGGTTGTAGTTTTGCTCCATAAGCATCAGTAAATTTTGATAATCGATCACGTGGATCACTCCACTCATCATATTTCTCTATCAATCACACCTTTTGGTGACCAAAATACACCCTTATCAATATTATGTATTCACACCATCCATCAAAATTGTCTTTACATGTACCCTACCATCTTACGGGCGTAGTGAGCATCACCAACTGCAGGGCTTCGAAGTGATGCTTCTCTGGCACATTCCTTTCAAATGCATCCAAAAAATTATCAACGTCAGTTAAACCATCATAATAAGGAAAACTTCTTACCTCCAATGATATACAACACAACGGTTTAGTCATCATGTTACAACACAGTGTAGAAACTTCATGCAACCTATTCTGCAGTGTTCCAACTCTTCATCCAAATCTGATGTATAGGAACTTTTGCAGTCACATGAAATGCATCCATCTACTATCGGATTCACCCAATCTTGATCTCTTGTGGTTATTTTGTATATTTGGTCCAAATCATCATCACTTTCATAATCGCGGACTAGTTCAGTATAGCACGGTCCTTCTACAAGGTCCAAAGGTACTACTACATGGAGCGATTTTCTTTCAAAGGACATTGTTTGCTTCTTCAAGTTAATCACCTCATTCATGTCAATATCCTAGTCAATCCCAAGGAGTGCGGGGTAGGGATTTTTATCATCAACAATCTCTATCACTTCAAAATCTGCCAACGTGCTCACGCCTTCAATATCTACTATCACTCCCTGCAATCGTCCCATGGGGATAACCTTTTGTTGATTCACCATCCTCAATTGAATTGGAGACCACTGTAGCATAGGTCACCCCATTGTCTCCCATGTTTTCTTAGGAAAAACATTCACATCTGACCCAATATCTAAGATAACTTGGTCCATTTCATATTCGTCTATTTATGCGGTGAGCCTCATCTCACACCCTGTTCTTGCCTTATGCTTACCAATTTTCCTGAGCATGCACGGTCCCTCAGGAGTATTTTCTTTACCAGCACATTTATTGATCAACTCCTGCAATCCCTTTATTGCCTCGCTATTGCGTAGCAGCTTCATACAAGTCCCCAAAAAGGTAGTAAGCATGCATGGGTCCATTTCTTTGCACTACTTATCCTGACTTCCTGACGAAGAAGCCTCAACGAAGTTTTTCTTCACTTCCATGAAGGTTTCTTTTGCGCATTCTAGATCAAAGAGAATCGCCTTCTCTGGAGCTTTGCAGACCCATTCACATTCTTTAGGATTCTTTCCCTTATCTTCGCCAGTGATCATTCCACTTCGTAGTACAATATTCACATTACGATCCTCTTTGCAGGGTTCAGCCCTCATCATCTGCAAGTTTTATGTAGGTTGTTGAGGTTGTGTCCCCTTTTCGCGCATCTTAGCTATTAATATAGGGCAATGTTTTGTTGTGTGGTCAAACTGAGTATAGTATTGGCACAACAGGCATGTCGGGTTCATACATTCTCGTGCGTAGTGTCCTGGCCCTCCAAAATTGTAGTAAATAACTTGTCCCCAACCTCTCACTGGTCCTCCTCTGCCTTGGCCTCATCAACACCCCTGATATTCTCCTCGCACTCCCCCAGTGCCTTGATCTGGATGTTGAGTTTCTATTTGCATCTAATACGTGGGTGTTCTTTCCATCATTAACTCATAACTACGACAATTCTGCTCATCGTGAACTACTGATTTGTAGAAGTTGCAGAAGAGTTGTTACGATGTCTATACAAATTTTTGCAGCAAGTGACAATTATCTGTCACATGTTTTCCAACTACCTGATAGATAGCACACCACAGTGTGGACCCTATACTTGGCCCTTCTTGAACTTCCAACCTCAGAGGCATCGACCCTCCTCCTAGAACATAATTCGTGAAGACAGGAAATGATATTTATCATGCCATAGAATCTTACATTTAAAACAACAAACTTCTTCGCGCCCCTCTAGCCGAGCTGCTCTATCCTTCTTCAGACTTTGGAATTCTAGGCAAAGATTCTACAACTCCACTTGGATCTATTGAACTCCCAAAGCAACATCTTAAATCAGTGTCTCATGCTATTTCATCGCAATCTCCAGGGCTTCCGCCTGGGTCACAATATTTTGTTGTGATAAAGCAACCCTTAAATGAGGCAAGAGCGAAGCCACAAACCATTCTAGTTGTTGCCCATCCGTAAGATTCATGTTAGCTTCACAGATCTTGCAATTCAATCTCTAATCTAGCTCCCAGGGTGTCTCTCCAGGCTTCATCATGATTTCCTTGAATCCTACAATTGATTGTGCTACAGACTTGTGCTTAATGAATTCCTTATTCACTGGAGTCTAAATGTCTGCTAACGTAGCTGTCGGGTTATTGGTGCAATACATAATGTACCACGTTAGCGCGTGATTCTGTAAATTAGTAACCAACATTGCTTTCTTCATCTAATCATCTGTAATATTTTGGGCTTGCTATAAAACCTTCGTAGCGAACCAAAATTGGTCTTGATCCTCATTTCCCAAGCCCTTGAAAATAGGAAACTTCACTTTATTCGCCATATTGAATAGTGGTGGAGGTGGTGGCGGTGTGGGAGAAGGTGTATGTGGCGAAGGTGAAGATGGAAGTGGTGTGGGTGGGTGGGGTATTCACGGGAACCCTTGCCTTATTTGTTGGACAACACACTGTGGAGAAGCTTGTGCTGCTCCTTCGTTGCCACTTAGAGGAGGCTCAATGAGCAGGCTATATTCAAGACCTATTCTCCTTCTATCCCTGAATAACTTTCCACTTCAGGTAGCTCCAAACAGCAAGATAATTTCATAACCCACTTTTCACACAAGAGAATTTTAATCCAAGTATTCAAAGATAATTAATACCTACCTCATGGCCCTTGAAGAAGCATCGCTCTGCTTTGTTGTAGTTAACCAATGTATCAACCGCAAACTCTGTCACAAACCCTCCAATGACACGATCAGGCTAGTGATCAACAACACATGCGATCTTATCTTTGTAGTCTTCCAATCTTCGCACCAACTCTGCGGTCCACACTATTGGACCATCAAGCCTCCACCTTCCCTGGCCATCTGCAAATTTAGCGATCCACTCGTATAGCTCGATCAGGAAGGAACAAAAGAAAATTTCATGTATCTCTTTGTATAGATACTTGTCAAACCACTGTTATTTCATCAATTGCATATTCATGTTTTCTTATGCCGCGAATTCGTGGATCTTCCTATCCAACCAATCTTCAATTTCTTTCTTTGTTGTATTCTATTGATGCGACATCACACATCTATTTATGCAGATCCAGGTCCCAGCAAAAGAACCATTTGTTGGATTAGAGGGTCTTGACCCAGGTTCAAAGTCAATTTTTCCAAACAAACCCCTACACTACTGGCCCTTTCAGTATAAACCCGTGGAGCGCGAACTGAAGTCTCACCCGAAGCAGTATGGGGGGATGTTGGAACACCCAAAGATGATTGGGATGTCATTTTATGCTCTTAACCTTCCTTCGCATGGGTCAATAAGCCTTTAAGTCTTATCGATATAACTTCCTCTTACCAGCCTCTAGACCTTCGCAAAGGTCTATGACTTCCTTTCGCAGACCCTGAACAAATGAATCAAATACTTACGCACCTTTGTAATTACCCTTAGTTCTATATTTACCTAGATCTACCTAATTATATGATATCTTTAACATGCATTAAGATATTCTTCACGTAAAGAAATATTAGTATTTGCATTCATATAACAATGTAAACCATGTAGAATCACACATCAATAAAGTGTTAAATACTAAACCCACCATTCATGATAACATAAACGCATTCATTCATAACTGAAGTAAATGGTCAAAACATAGATATTTCTATAGCAATCTCTTTATTGATACTTCAGTTCTTCTTACAGACCAATACTACCCTATACAATTAGCTGCAGGGGTCCATACACTCAGCTATGGACTCTACTATAGGCCTCTATGCACAGAGTTATAGAGCCTCTCTTCTACTCTAAGACTATTCACTCTTTACTTCTAATGACCCATTACATTCATCAATGAACTTAATTTCATTGTCGTAGACTCTCTAAGACTCTCCTTTTTATACAATCCCATAGCATGTGGACCATGGGTAGATCTACTAAAGCCAACAAAATTTACATAAAATAAGGGAAAATCCCTTTATGACACTTACTATATATGCATTCTACATTTTACATAACAAAAACTTGGCCTTTCTGCCCCAAAATTGACTACAGGGGACCTTGTCCTAACACAGGGGCATTACATAATCTAAAAGGAAGTACCCTATAAGAAAAGGTACCCCAAGGGAGGTGAATGTATTTTTATCATGGTCCTTTTGACTGATCTAGATCTGATTATAACCGCTGA
This sequence comes from Pinus tabuliformis, assembly GCA_031772625.1. Classification (NCBI taxonomy): domain Eukaryota; kingdom Viridiplantae; phylum Streptophyta; class Pinopsida; order Pinales; family Pinaceae; genus Pinus; species Pinus tabuliformis. The sequence goes on from CM062804.1 coordinate 1,230,160,947, forward strand.
ATCCATCCAGAAAATAAAACAATTTCTTCTTTGCGAGACCATCCAAGACTTAATCAATTAAATGTAAAGGGAAATGGTCTTTTTAGTGGCCTTTTTCAGCTCTCTATAATCCACACATATCCTCAACTTTCCATTATTCTTTGGGACCAACACTAGAGGGCACACCTACTCACTATTTGAGATGGGGTAAATGAACCCTGCATCAACCAATTTCTGCAACTCTTCCTTTACTATGTCTTTGAGGGATGGGTTCATTCTACTTTGAGTTTGGTGTAATGCTTTCCATCCTTCCTTCATGTATATGTGGTGAGTACACACCAAAGGATGCACTCCCTTGACATCTAAGTGTTCTCTCAACATGTTACTGAGAGAGAGGGGCTGATATTCAAATTTTTTCATGGACCAACTTCTACCATTTTGAAATGTGCAGGACTTGGGTCCACTAGGCATAACTCGGTCCAAGGATTACCCTCAGATTCCTTCACAAGCCCATCAAGGGGTATGGTTTTGGGGGCTTGGTTCTAGAGGATTTGGTCAATGAGGTCATATTCATCAGGTTTCCCCCCTCCTATGACAACATCTAAGGTGCAGATTGGATGCGATGTAGTATGATAAACTTCATCTTACTCCTCCTCTTCCAACCATAGGAGCAAGTCATGCTCAAGGGATGGATGAGAAGGAGGGTACAATACCAATTGTTTGGAAAAAATCCCATTCATAATGGTGATGTTCCCAACTCTACAACTTATGTAAACATCAAGAGTGGCTAGCCATGGTTTTCCAAGGATGATGGGGTAGCCATTGAATTTTTTCTTGGGATGGAGAACTAGGGAGTCATCAAGATACTTCGAGGAATCAATAGAGGCCATTACATCCTGAACAACCCCCTGAGGAGCCACTTTGGACCTGTTAGCAAGTTGCAACATTGTTGTGGTATTTCTTAAAGATCCTTGGAGGTTTATTTTGAGCACGGTTTCCTTAGTCATCACATTGATGGAATCCCCAACATCAATCAAGGTGTGAGGGAAAATGATGCCATCAATGTGTAAATCTACCACAAAACTTCCAGATCTAGATACTTTGGGCAAATCACTCTCCCCAGCATCAAATGAAACACTTAACTAATAAAATTGATGGTAGGGGTGTCTTTCTTTCTCCACCTAGGATGTTTGAAACATTTCTCTTTTATAAGATTATTTTATATGGGACCATCCTTGATAGCTTGGAGGAGTGAGATTTTCACACACAAGTTTTTCAATGTTCCCAAAATTTCAGCCTCTTGTGGGGTGTGTTGGTTAGGATGGATCAATCTTTGAGGAAAAGGAGGTGGATTGGCTTGAGGAACAATCTCTTCCTTTTCATCTTCAAGCTCCTGAGGTGGAGATGGAGGTTGCTTATCTAGTAGCACTCTTCCAAACCTGAGGTTAATTTCTTGAATCTCCACAACATAGGCAGGGTAATATGTCTCTCCACAATAGACTTGTTGTGTCTACTTGTTGTTTGGATTCAGATTTGGTTGAGAAGGAATATGAGGTTGCTTGGGTGGAGCAGGATGAATGAGTTGTGGTTGAGATGGAGGTGGGGGAAGTAAAGCAAGAGGTTGGTTGAATTGAGTTCTCCAACCTTGTGATGGGGTATTCCACTAAGGATATGGATAAGCATATGGATGAAATGGTTGATTGGATGGTTAGGGACGATATTGAGGTGCATAAGACCAAGGAGAAGGTGTGGACCATGCAGGGTGAGTAGGATAACACTAAGGGGAAGGGATGCATTCTGATTGGGATGGTAATAGGAATAAGATGTACCCTACATGCCCTGCCAGTATGGCATAGATCCTTGAGGCCTACTTTGGTTGATATAACAGATTTTATAAGCCCAACCTTCAACCCCTTGGTATACAACTTTCAACCCAAGCAAAAAAGGACACTTTTATATGGAATGTTTCTCCTCACATACCAAATATACCTCTATAACATTCAATAGACATTCATTTTTGGGATGCCACCTAGTGCATTTAGGAAGAAAGATAACTAAGACCCTCTCTTCTTCCTCTTGTTTCCTCTGGATATGCATGGTGTCCATTTGCATAGAAAAGGTGTGCAACTTTTCACTTTTAAAGTCCTCCAACATGTTTCCAATTTCATTTTTGATATATGTGGTGGAGGAAGAGGAATTGGCCAAAGCTTGACTATCCCTATCGTTCTTTCTAGTATCCCTGAATTGGTTTTTGAATACTTTCTTGACATCATTATAGGGTAGTTGATAAATATCCCCTCTAGACAACATGCTTAGGGTTTCCAGTATGTTGTCCCTCATTCCTCTAAGAAGGAATAAATTAAATGATTCAGGATCAAGGGTGCATCTGGTCCTTTTGTAACTATGTTGGAACCTTTCCTCATAATCTTCCAAGGATTCATCAGGTCCTAGGGTCATTCTAAATATTTCCTCTTTGGTGTTTTTGGACCTACAATAATCCCTATACTTGTTAAAGGATTGTTGCATTTGAGCCCAAGTGGTGATGTTATCGCTAGGTAGACAAATGAACCAACACAAAGTTGCATCCTTAAGGGTGGATGGGAACAACTTCAACTTCTGGTCATCAGAGGTATAATCATAAGTTATGAAGATGCCAACAAACTCAAATAAGAAGGTATCAGAGTCCTCTACAGTTAAGCCATGGAAGTGAGGAAGGGCAAAGGGGCTTATATTTTTCATCCTAGTATCTACATTAGTCTCTCTACTTGGAAAAACATCCTCATTTATGTTTTCATCCTCATTTATGTTTTCAACCATGGTGTAAGTGTGTGGAATGATATCTTCTTCTTTTTCCCCATTAGGCTCTCCAAATATTTCAAGTTGTTCACCTAAGGGGTCCTCTAACTCTCTTGCAATCAGATATGGAAGAAGATAGTCACTGAAGAGGAGGGAAGGTTTTCTGTTTGATGGTGTGTGGGTATTTGGCAAGAATTTCCCTAAAGTGTCTCTATTCCTATGAGGAATGAAAGAAATATATTTTTTCTTTTATAATTTTTTTCAAAACAAATGCAAGATAGAAGGAAAGCATGAGTAACATCTATCCAGTAAATGCAAAATAGAAAGAAAAATAAGAAATTACATCTACCTACACAGCTACCCCATAATGGCTCCAAAAAGTGATGTGCCCTAGTATTGTAGCAAGAATACTACAACTCTCAAGACTACCAACTTTGCTTTATCAACTCAGGGTTTCATACAAACTTGGAGGTGACATTTCCATATACACAACAGATACATCATTCTACTCATGTCACTTCTCAACTGGGGCACTTGACCATTAGGGTTCCAGAGCATTCCTCTATTGAATTAAAAGGAGTACAACTACTGAAAGCAAAATGTAAAGCCTAGTTCTAGTGTAGAGAAAGTAAATGCATGTCTATTCAGGAAGTGAAATTTGCCAACTTGTAAATGCTATGAAATGCCATAAATCAGCAAGCTATGAAATGACACAAATCACTTGCAGAAAGGAAACTATGTTAACCTCGCACTTGATCATATAGCTACCCGGGTTGCTTTAAAATACAAGGTTATTCTATCATTTCAGAATTCAAATATGCATGCATTAACTATCTCATTCACACTTGCAAAATAGATAAAAGTGTTAATTTCTAAATGCAAAAATATAAAATCTAATGTTATCTAATCTTGTAGGAGGAAAATAGTGAAAGGACTGGTCTAGGTGGCACTTCTAGTCATGGAGTCTAAGGTTAGGGGTTAACCTACTCCTACACTAGGCTTTGCTATCATTTCAGGTCAAAATAGTGTCAAAACATGTTGCTATAGGTTTGCTACAAAATTTTACTATAGGATACCCCCACATGAAGTTGGTTGAAAATTTCTGGAGTGAAATAATGGTGAGATGAAGTGTTGGAATGGTTCATGAAAATGTTGAAAGTGTGGGGAAGGTGACCATCATCCTTGGCTAATCCCAACTTTCCAAGAAGGCCAAATTTGACTAAGGAAAATTTCTCATGATGACTAGAAGACAAAGGTTTAGAATATGAATTAGCATGCATCAACATATGTTGGACAAGCCTTAGATTGAGTTGGTTGGAAGAGTCCCTTCCTGCAGATCAACAACCCTCCAGTTACACTTGTTTCTATTTTCATTTGCAAATCATTTCCTGTCAATGTGGAAAAGATGAATTGAATTTGGAAAATCTGATCTAACTATTGCTAAGAACTAGACATGTGAAAGGAACTGCATTATAAGCTACAACAATATTAAGAATCATATTAACAACTATGAATATTTCCAAGAAAACATAAACAACTATATAACTAAGACCGAAACTTAATCTATATAATGAACAAAAGACGAACTATGTTTTTGGGTTGTGAGAATGGGGTCATCTAATCATTATCCCATGAGGGAGATGAGATAGGGGTTACTGCCACATGTTTTTGGATGTATTTTACTCTATTTCACTACAACACCTAATTTATCCTTTAAGATAATGGAAGCATCAATAAACCAACAACTTAATCAATCTTTTAAGTGAAAAGAGACATGAGTAAAATGCAACAACTAATCAACATTCTAACCAAAGAATATAAATAAAAGAGAGGAACTTATGATGGTAGGGTTAGGCCCTAACCCAAGAGCTTCAACCCTTTGAGTCAACTCAGCGCTGGATCAAAACATAATTTCTCATTATCAATAAAAAAGTGTCAAATACATCATAACAATAACAATCAAATTTCCTTCAGCTTAATGGCGTCTTGGCTACAATAAAACTTCGAATCCTAATGAGTCCCTATTGAAGCCCCGAAAATCGGGTCTACAACAAGGGGGATACCCACCCGGTCTGGACCTTGAAAGCAACTCCTTTTCCATTTGGGATGGTGGGTCTGATTGGCGATAATGGGACCAGTTTCCCAATTTGTTTGTGATGATGATCAGAATTGATGTTTCCCTTTCTAAAAGATTTCTAACTAGAATGCTTTTAATCTAAATCTAATCTAAAACATGAAATTTTACTCTACTAAATGGAAATATATAATTCTAAACTAACCCGAGATTTATCTTTTCAATTATGTGATCTAAAATAATTTCTAACAGCAATTGGTAATAAAGATCATTCAATTGCTACAAGAAAATAATTTATTAAAAATGAATTGTTTCATATAAGAAATTAGCCGAAACAATTGTGAGAAGCATATCGCATAATAAGTTATTTATACATTTAAGCATAAACAAAATAGCCACCACCATACAAAAGTGCGAAATGATAAGTCAAACATTCAAGCTTTCATATATAAACAACTGAACATAAAATATTACTTGACACATAAGAAAAAATCATTAAGAGATAATAGTACCATTGATAACAAGTCCTACTCATGAGCTTCAACAATATAGATTTATCTTCTCCTAATTCAATATCTACTAAGAGTATAGAAATGCATTTCAGTAGCAAACATTAAACACAGATATCAATAAATCTCGTTCCATTCATTCATCAAAACCTCCTCCGAGGGTGCAGAAGTGCATGTTCTGAGGAAATGCTTTTGACAAATTTTTGGACCCCTCTCTAAATGCATGAGAGGGGTTAAAATACTACTAACTAAGGACTAAAAATAGTTTATTACAAAAATATAGGAGGAGGTTTAAATGACTATCCTCATCTAAGGAAAAAATAAATAAAAAATAAAACTAAAATTGTATCTGAAATTAAATATCTATGCATCTTTTCTCTGAGATTGCAAGCATTCAGCATCAGCTTCAAGAGCATCGGTTGGCCGACCTCTGATTTTAGTTGTCCTGTGAAAACATAACCGATAAGTGTTGGTGTTAATTTTTTAAGCAGAATTTGTAAGGAATTTTAGAGTCATGCATTGACTATACGGTTAAACCAATTATTGCCAATAAGTGTCCCAATTCAACTTGGTTAACTTCTTGATGGACTCTACCTTTTCTTCAGCTTTCTGTCTCCAACTTGTCTGCAGTTGTTGTGCCTTTGGGAGGAATCTCAGAGCGGTTTCTGATATCAAGTTTTCTCTATGCATATTTTCATTGACCCAGTCAATAACATTGCTCGCTGCTGTTGCTACTTCTTCCACTGCCTGTTCTACCTTTTTTATCCGTGCATCCCACTTATTGAATAACATTTCTTTGTGGGCTTCATTGATTTTGAGCAGGCCTGTTTTCTTCCCTTCTTCCAATTCCTGCCAAACCAAATAATCAGAAATTTTCTTATCAATTAAATCATAATCGAGTCACAAACCCATGACTTGACTTGTAATTTTATCGCTCATCTCACAATGGGAGCTCTATTGCGATATTCTTTGGAAGAGTGCCTCTTGTTGTTGCAAGACTTGGTCATTCAAGGCAAGGGTTTCTGAGACAAACTCTGTGATTTTGGAGTCATCTTTGTGAATTTCTAGCATAGCCTGTAATTGATGTTACTTTTTGGCCAAATTGCTCTGATACCTCAGCTACATCTGTTGAAAGTCCTTTTGTAATTTTTCTAATTTTTCTTCTGCTTCTCAGTTGGCACTGGCTTGTTGTAACTATTGTTGCAAAACTAGGATTTTTTCCTCTTTATCCTGAAGTAATAACTGTACTTCGGACGCTTTACCAATGGTCGCAGAAGCATAGGCTCTTGCGTTCTAAGATAACTTAGTCAAATTTTCAATAGGGTCAGTGGTAGGGTCTCCCCAAAGGACATTTATCTGCTCCGCCTCAAGTGAGAGCACGCTATCTAATTTTTGTTTCTTTCTTTTTCTTCTTACCACTACTTTATGCTATGGACTATAAAATACATCTAGAGGAGGAATCTCCTCTATCTTCAGCATGATTTCAGGTGATGGAGTTATGGGAATATGCTTTGTTTCTGGAGCATAGCTGACTATTTCAATGACCATATTTGTCATGGTCTTCACTATATTCTCAGGTGTCTTCATGTTTTTCTCTTCAGTTTTTATCAATTTATTAAATGTTTCCCACTCTTTATCCAGCTTAGTTCTCACTAGCTTTGGTGGTGGGATGATGGGAGCAGGAACCTTCACCTGTGGTGTCGAAAAAACTTGTTTCTCTGGGTGCTCTTTAGATTGGGCAGTATCCCTTACTGACCCTTCACTTTAATTATGGTCACTCTCAGAACGTTTAGAGAATTCTAGTGATTCTTTCCCAGACTTAGACCTAGATTCATTTGTACCTGAGATTCCACTTAAACTGATACTGGGAGTTGGCTCCCTTATGGGTTCTAAGCGCAACTTATCCAAGGGGATGTTTGCTAATCTCCTATCTTTGTAAAGTTTGAATTCTTGGAATTCTACTGGGCCAAATTGAATTTGAGCCATATGCAAAATATATTTCAGTGTGTTCTTCTACTAGAAGATGTCATCAAAGAGGTCATCTTCTTTGGTGAATACCTTAATTTTGACAGCCGTAGTAAAATTCTTAATTACATCAAAGGGATCAAATTGTCTTCCTGGAAATTTAAACAGTCGTAGACTTAGCATGTTTTCTACTTCTCTAAAGGCATGGCCTAAATCAAACAGTGAAAAGGCCCCACAGGCCACATGGAATTGTGGCCAGACGACCTTCTTCTTGTCTTTCAATTCTTTGCTCATTCCTCCAATCCCGCAGGTCTGGTAGGCAATTTCACAAGCCAATAACTTATCAGGAACATACAAAGGTAGCACATGAGGGGAATAAATGCTTCCAAATACTTTGATGTAAGTGAAAAACTCTTCTCCAAACCATCTTCTGACAAGGAGAATATCAACTTTCGCTTCAAGGGAAAATATTGGGGCATCCTTATTATACAACATTCTGTGAAGAGGTAACATAACTCCATGACAAATTCTGTAAAAAAATACCTGATAAATTTAGAATATCACAATTCCTTATGATAGACGTGAATGGGCAAGGGATTTTGTATAGTCCACTTCCAACCCATTAAAGGAAATCTAGAAACAGAACAGATTGCATCCATAACATAAGCAGCTAAAAAGAAAGGAGGATAAATCCTCTCAGAGGGAGTTCTTTTAGACCGGTAGTTCCAAATAGCCAAGGCTAAATTATCAGACAATATTTAGGCCCAATCCATAATAGTGGCATTAGTGGCTACATCTAATAGGGGTAGCCACTCGAATGAAAACTTGTTGATGTTGGGCCTTCCAAATAGCCTACATAGCATAGCAGCAGCAAAACAATACGGGGAGGATAGGGAACCAATATTGTACATACCATGTTTTTCCTCTTTCAATGGTTCTCCCTTTGCCAACTAGTTCTTGGTGCATTCCACCAAATCTTCGTTTTCTTTGGCAAACTTCTCCACGAACTACTTGTTGTAGCTTACCTGCAGCTCTAGTAGATGATACATAAGCTTTAAATCCTATGGGGTAAATGACCCAATGAGCTCCTGGCTTCGAGACTTGAATTGTCTGACATTTATATCAGCACTATCTAATACCCACTTGAGCATGTCTATATATGGAAGTATCTTAGGCCTTGCTGCTATGCGGTGTAGAAATGAGCATGCAAGTTCAGTAAGTAATGCCTCAAATGACCCGCCTGTGTCTGTTGTTACTGTAACTTCCATAACTCTGGGTTTTTCTTCTTCTAATAGACTATACATGCCTTCCAAAGTGGATATGCTAGCTTCTCTGGTATAGGTGGTGTCTGTGAATAAGGGCGTCATCTCTGTTTTCTCAGCAACCGGAGCTTTTCCCTTCTTTCCCATTACGTTCTGCACACTACTGTGTATATTATTCTGCTTGCCGCTCCTGCAAGTTTACAAGTAAGGAAAGAATAATGGTAAGTGATAAGGTGACAGGAAATCTCTTAACTCCAAAATCATATCAAATATATCACCCTACGTGAAACAACCTTTCGATCAGATCTAAATCTTATCTCATAAATGACCATCAGTAAACCACTAAGTTGACATTAATGCCCATAACTTGGTATCAGATTACAAGAAATACTTTATTGAACCATGAGCCCTACTGATCTCTGATATAACAATTTTGTGATTTGCTTCACAATATCGCAAATCGCAATATTGCTAATCATTTTCGTTAACAATCATTTATTTCTCTATGCGACTGCGAGATGCGATTTTCGAGATGCTTTATCGCATATTGCAAGATCAGGATGTTTTCTCTTAGGTGATGGTTGCAGCATATGAAAGATGTGATGTGTGATGAGTCTGTAAGGCGTGCGATCTCGCATCATTGTGTTTTCACAATTTCAAACTTTTGTTTATATGATTTCCTCCATTACTCTTTTTTTGATGCGATGTTGTATCCTTGAGAGAACAATTTTATCCGAAACTTATCATAAAGCTTAAGTTTTTGGGTTTTGCGGATGTTTTTCCTAAGTTTATGATAGTGTGTTTTATTCAAAGGGAATTATAAGTGCTAGTTTTTCGTTTTTAGAAGCATCCCCATTTATTTAGTTTTATTACTAATACTAAATAACAACGGGGGTTGTTGCTGGCCACAACAGTCCCCTAGCTTGTGTATTTATACAAAAATGGAGCTACCAACAACTCCCTATAAAATAGGGATACTCGGCTCCCTAACATGAGTATAGGTGGGTCTAACTCTTCCTTCACTTGAATTGGCTTGGTTTCTAGTGAACTTGAGCTGATGAGATAGAGTGGGAGACATTCGACTGATTTTAGGAGTCGAGGAGGGAGATCACATCCTAGAATCTCTCTTGCTTGTCTACACCAAGTTCTCACACCCAAATGAACTCAAACTTGCTCCAATTTCTATATGTAACACACATTAGGACACATGACATAGTAACGCAACTTTACTCCTCTCATTAAGCATAATATAACAAAGTTTGTGGATAAATGTGAGAAAAGACAATTTAATAAGCTAGAGAATGGCATTGTGACCCTTATAGTTTACCTATTGATGAGCCTTATCACTAAGTGCAGGTCAAAAACTATGGGAGCTTCTTTTGTAGATTCTAAAGAGGATGAACTTGTAAGAAGTTTTGAAGGAAATACAATTTTTATTTTAATTTCATTTTTTCTATTTATAGTTTGTGATGTTTATTATAACACGTATTAAGAATATATTTAGAATAAAATTATACTTCCAAGCATAGAATTTATGCAATGAGATCACATAAATTCTATGCTTGGAAGTATAATTTTGTGCTTTAACTTCGAGCTCTTCTTAGTCCTTCTGTCCATAATGATTTGGGTTGTTGTTCTATGTCTTCCTATGCATTATCTTAGATTGGCAAGGCTTGGTATTGGTCTTGTGATCTGAGATGATATTTTACCTATTATAGCCTTCTACATTCTAGTCACTCGTTGCTTTTGCAAATAGCGTATTAATGTTTCTTTTATGATTTATTGATTTTTTTTTACTTGGATCATGAGGTTTTGATGCCAATTGGTATTCTATGATATTGTTCTTGTAAATTTTGACAAAGCCTAGCAATACCATATATATGTTTTTATTTTTCGCATTTTCTTCTAAAGTGTGCTTAGATCATGAAGAAACTAGTTGTCCATGGGAATTAATATATTTCTGGTGCTGAAGATTTTCGGTCTAGAATCTTGTCTTTCATATGGAATCTTGTCTTCCATGAGCTATTTTGACTTATACAAATATATTTATGCTTTCTTTCAGTATATTATACCTTCAAATGTATTTGAAATTACATAAGATGTCTAACAACATATAATGTTATTGGTAAGAGTCATCATTAACATGGAGGATTCGAGTTAGGATTTATTTTTCTTTGGAATTGACATCAACTTTTCAAGAAACATGAAATTCTCCATATATCCTTCATTTCCATCAACAATGTGGCTAACACCATTTATTATTACATGTGGACATACATATTCTAACATTTTGGTTCCTTCAACAACATAAACTTTCCTTGCACCAGCTTATGTATATTAGATTACCAAAGTACAACTTCCTTCACCGACATAAAAAATAGTCTTGCCTTCAAAGTGGTGCATGTTCTCAAATATAGTTGTTTAATAAGAATACATCTTCATGTGTCACATTTGGGTAAAGAGTTGTAGGGAATCTCCATAGTTTCTTCACTACCCATGTCTTTCCTTGTATCAAATCACTAACATTCGTGCGTAGCCTTTACTAAATAGCAGAGACTTTCTCTCTTCAACATATCATAATTATAATGAAAATTTGCCTCAAGATGTTTTTTATCAAAAAAAATTGCATCATGAGAAGGTGTCTCATCTCAAGGACCACTTTTCTCATCAGCAGACCATTTTGAGGGAATTTGTAAAGAGGATGATATAATAAATTTCTGAGAGATAGTTAAAGATAACTTCATATTTCCCTAGTTTTTTAGGTGAGATGGGTAATGAGGCACTAATAGATCCAATATCAATGGAAGAATTGAAACAACTATTCAGTCTTTCCAAAAGGATAAGAACCCTCAACCACTTAACAAGAAAATAAAATTATTCTATGCGTTCTATGACTTCCTTCAAACATACCAACTAAGAATAGCTGACAAATTAAAATACAAGGGCATGATTTGGGAGCTTTCAATTCAACATTTCAAGCTTTAATCCCAAAAATTAGACAAGAATGAAACTTTTGATGATTTCAGACCCATATCACTATGTAATTGCATCTACAAATCATTGCAAAAATTATTACATGTAGGGTCAAAATCCACTAAATTGATTCCACATCATTAGAACAATTTGGGATCCTTCCTGGGAAATAAATCCATTATAGAATAGGGGTATCCCAAGAAGGAATTTATAACTTCAAACCAAGGAATTACAAGCAATGTTAGTGAGTTTGTCTTTCCAAGGGCTACTCATCCATATAGGGTTCAATCTGAAATTGGTTAACTAGATAATGAATTGTCTTTCCTCAATGCCTTTGCAATTATAATTAATGGCTCAACCTATTCTTCTATCATGGCTACAAGAGACCATAGGTAGGTATGAATACTGACTCCTATGCTATTTTTTACTGTAGAGTAGGTGGTCTTAAGAGAACTATAACAGAGTCAAAAAGGACTATAAGCTTGGAAACTATACAAATAGGAAGAGCCCTAAACAGAACATATTTGCTCTTTGTTGATTATGTCTTGCTTTTGGGTGACAGGACCAAGGCATATACAATAAAGCTAAAGGAACCTACCCTTGAAGAACCAAAATTCCTACCTTAAAAACTACCAGCAACTGAGGAGCGACCAGAATCAACACCATCTTTAATTTGAACCTAAATATTCTTATTATATTTGAGTATTTCCCTAATCACAATGACCAATAGATGCTCCTTATGGACTATTTCTCTTCTATCTATTAGTAAAATCCATAAAATGTATCCCTACATTTGAATCTTGGGAAAAAACATATGATTTTTATCATTTGAATTATCCATATCTCTTGGAGCCCAAAAATACATTTGATTTGGATAAGCTTTATTTATAACCTCAAAATCAACCCTATTATAAGCTTAAGTACCATTATGTCCTCTTGAGTCTTGAAAAAGTATGATGAAATGAAACTAGGTGAGGACAACATCTAGGTTTACCATGTCATAACCTAGGTTCATTAGGATGACGACATTGATTTGAAAATATCCACCATACAAACTAGGACCACCCATACTTATCATTTCCATCTCTCTTTTATCATCAAGACCAACATAGAGAGGAATTTTAACCCATGGTAGTCATTGCAATGCAATTTATTAGAATGCATGCAGTGACCATAGGTTTATATTTAATATTTGCATCCAATGTGGCCATTTCCTATTATGATATTTACCACATCTGAAAATGGAATCATTCACATCATTTTGAAAAAGTGTAAAAAGGTCAACATAATTTTTTTCACATTTACAACTTCCCTCACATTTGTTGGTTCTTGAAGCTTGAGCACTTTCATAACAAAAAACAACAAAGTCAGGCAACACAAATGGCTCGCTCTCTTTCATCTACTGATATTAGAATGAAGTTTTATTAGAGGCACTATTTGTTTTCTTGTTTTGGTTAGAAAAGGGTTTTCTCTTGGTTTTATGTTAATTTCAATTTATCATATGTAGCATGTTTGGAAATGGGAAAGAATAATGTGTGACATTTATCTTGAAGAAAATAATGCTGAATGAAGGGATACATAGTTTAACCAAGCAATAGTTCTCTTTGGTAAAGGCAGAGGAACATCTTAAAAGGTTTCATAAGAATACACCATATTCATAGTTTGAACATATGTAATATATGGATTTTTCTTTTGTAGATATGTTCTTTTTTCTACCCAAGATATCACAACAGGAAAAATATTGATATTGTAGAAATTGTTTTCAGGACCTCATCAAGGTAGATTTTTCTAATGTCCTACTTGATTGATACCTTCTCATATGTCAGGAAGGCTTTAATATGAATTAATATGTTCTCAAAACAAACCAAATTCAAATTTTATAAATATAAATATAAAAACAAATGTAAATTCCTTCGTTTGATTGTTACTTGACTTTGTTGTGGGCGGGTTACAGGAAATGTGATTGGAGAAAGGACGGGGAGACAATGTAGAGCATGTTTTGAATATGATTCATTTGTTTTTAGAGATCCTTCAGGGACTTGAGCTATCGACCTTGGAAATGTTTCTAGTAGGGATTCCTATGGATTTTAATGTTGTGATTCTTTCATCTCAGGGTTATTTTGGGCAAACAAATGTTTTAGGAATGGTAGACAAGACATCGGTCGACTGTTAAATAGATTTTTTGTAATTGCAATTTTCATTCCATGATATCCTCTCTTTATTGTTTGATTTTATTTTGGACATTTTTTTTATTTTGATTTTTCTTTTAACTATGAAATTAAAATTACTTGGTATCATGTCCATTTAAGAAACAACCAAATCTTGAAGATGAAATAAGTATTAAACGATATTGATTGGAATCCTTATAACTATTTTGTGTGAAAAGATTTTCATGACTATCATAAAAGTTTACTTTCATGTTTTTTTTTGAGCACATGTTGTTTATATACTTCACTAAGTTAATGCGATAGAAAATGAAATGTTGTTGAGAATAAAACGACAAGGATTAAACATCACACCTCAAATTATTTGTTTTCACAAGTTATCTACAACTTGAGCTTTGTAGCATGTAACTTAGTTGACATGATTGTGCTTAAGATTTCCCTGAAGGCTGAATACTAAGTTACTAAGGTGTTCCTTTTTATGGTGACATTTTATTTGCTTTATTTATACAGGTCATCTGGTCACATTATAGTGGCCACTATCACCCAACTGAAGAAAACTTGTTCAAGTTTCTTACTCGTATGGTGAAAAATGCTTTTGAAATTGTTGATGATAAGGAATATGTCATATAAACTCTTTATAATCTAATTTAGTTTATATTCTAGTGTTCATTGTCTTTCATGTCTTACAATCTGCATTGTATCTTCTTTTGTTTTAAAAAAAGGAACTCGGTATTGATGGTAAGAAGAAGGAATTGAAGAAACAGGAGAGTAGTGACATTGAAGCGATAAATGCCAAGAGAGAGCCAGAGAGAGAGAGAGAGAGAACTGGTTCAGTGATAGCCTTAAAACGAATATCCCGCATAAGGCACACACATAGAGGTTAATGGTCAAGTCTTCAGAGTCGATGAATTCACCTGCAATGCCTTGTCAACAAAATGATAATGTTTTGAAGTGATGAAACATCATTTCATATGTAAATTGTAGTCCAACCAATATTAAGCTGGAAATTCATATTGTAGTACTTTATCATTTCATATAATATGATTTATGTGGTTGAAATTATTTATAGTTCCACTTGATATTGTTTAGTATAGTAATTAACATATGAAACTTTGCATTTTCATATTAGATGAACATGCATATTGTATGATATTTTTTAAATCATACTAATTACTTTATGTTGATTAATAATGAACACATAAAATCAATTTAAAACTATTAAATTAATAGTTTATATTGATTAATGATGAACAAAAGTAAAATGAATATACAACTAACTTAGTCATTTATAATGATTATTAATGAAAGTAAATGAAATGAATATAAAGTACTAAGTTGTTTATATAATGAATATGAAACTACCAAAAAAGATAAATGACTACTGCAAATGATAAATTTGTGATTACAAATGACAACTAAATTTTACATATATAAGCCTATTATCAGCTAATTTACAGTATCTTCTAAACACCACCAAAATTTAGTCATATTTTTTTGGTCATTAATTGGTTACAAACGATGACTAAAATTTTCATATATATGACTATTAGTAGATAATTTACAATATCTTATAACACGACCAACATTTTGGTCATATTTCTTTGATCATTAATTGGTTTTCTTGAGTGATCATATAGTAATATATTATTTTGTATAATTGGTCATTAATTGTGCCAATTAATGACTAAATATACTACTAGACGATAAAATTGAGACAACGAATTAATGACGAAATATTGGTTGCATTATAAGATACTCTAAATTAGCTATGATAATAAGATAAAAATGGAGGTTGCACCATGAAAAGGCCACTTGTGCCTAATTTGAGGTGCCACGTGGCACCAAAAGATTTCTCTAGATGGTAGGTTCTCATTGGGCCACATCATATGCCACTTTTGTCACCTACCTTCCATGTGTCAACTTATGATGTTGCAACATCACCCACTTATGGGTCCACCTGACTTACTAACTGGGTTACCACATCAACTCTATGGGTCCCACTAGGCCTTATGACTTTGCTACCATGTGTCAGATGTATGACCTACCACGTGGAAGAAAGTTGGATTTGAATTTGTCTTTTTCTTTGTTTGGTACAAACTTCAAACTGAAATAACTTTGTCATAAAAACTCATATTGAGGCATTGTTTGCGTCATTGGAAATATATCACTAAGCTCTAAGACTTAGTACTGGTTTCATAAAATTTTTAACACTTATATTTTTTAGGTTTGTTGGAGCCACCTTGATCATTCCTCCCCACTGAGGAGATTTTGGTCCTTCAAAATCATAACACTATCTGCAATATTTTGTACTCCATCATCTTTACCACAAGTTCCCTGACATGTCACACTTCCTTCTCCTTCACATTTGTACTTCAAAGCCATAAGTGATGAACCAACACCTATATCCCATGCAAATATGTGTCCAATTTTCAGAATGCATGTTCTTTTCTGATACCTATCATAAACCAAGAAAAAACTCATACTTTGCAAGAGTTTATAATGCACTCTTTGGTCAATTTTACATCATAATCATAATAGAAACAAATACCCCAACTATAAAAAAAGGGCAAAACATCATCATGTTGCTTTCATAAGTGGCGGAAAAAGCTTCATCACTTTTACAATCATATTGTAACATGTGATTTAAAAATGTGGCCATGCTCAACTACTTAAAAATGTTACCCAACCACATTGATGGAATCTGTTCGTGTAGCTGATTTTCTCATTCATCAACTTCATTGATTGTGTTGGGTTGTGTTATATTCTTTCCACGACTAGCCCATGTAGTTAATTGGGGGGTTAGAGGGGGTGCGAAGCTCCCCCTTTTTTGTGCCAATTGCACAACAGGGGGGTAATAGGGGGGTTTGAGGGGGGCGAGTAGCTCCCCTCTGTGGGGTCCAGGGCAGTGCCTTGGGAATAATTTTTTTGGACACTATATTAGGTTGAGAAGACCTGCCTATGGTTTTGTGAATGGTTTTCGCACATGATTTTAGACGCAATGGTTTTCGATCCACGGTTTGGATGCAATAGTTTTCGGTCCATGGTATTGGATGCTTCAACATGTATAAATATGTGTTGTAATATTGAAAGGAATATAATGAAAAATTAATCTGGTAGTCCCAATTTTGGGATCCAAGGGAAAATCTTCATGTATATGTGTTTTATGTGTTATGCTCTCACATTTTTTATTTTCTGTGTTTTAGAATTCGTATGCAGGTAATTTTTGTACGGGGTTAAAACCTACATTTGGTATCAGAGTTATTTTGGTTTCAAGGGGACGCCTTTGATGCTAATGGATTTTTCTCCGGCCTATGGTAGACCCT
Source organism: Pinus tabuliformis (assembly GCA_031772625.1). Lineage (NCBI taxonomy): Eukaryota > Viridiplantae > Streptophyta > Pinopsida > Pinales > Pinaceae > Pinus > Pinus tabuliformis. The sequence continues at coordinate 1,230,177,993 of CM062804.1, forward strand.
ATTCAGTGGGAGATGTGCGAGATCAATTCTGGTGGTGAAAGAAGATGGCGAGCAGTGGAAATATAGAGATCGAGAAATTTAATGGTCAGAGGTTTGAGTTGTGGAAATTCAAGATGGAGGATCTGTTGGTGGATAAAGATCATGGTAAATCTGAGTACTAAACCAACGGGAGTGTCCGATGAATAATGGAAGAAGTTGGATCAAAAGGCTAAGATCACAATATGCTTGTGTGTCTCAGATTCAGTATTGTTGAATGTATCAGGGGAAGCTACGGCAAAGGATTTGTGAGACAATCTAGGGACTTTGTACCAATCTAAATCTCTGGTGAATAAATTGTTCCTACAAAAAAAGCTATATAACCTGAGGATGAAAGACGAAGACTCGGTAAAGTTTGAACGCATTTAATATTGTGGTAAGTCAGTTATTATTTATGGATATTAAAATTTCATATGAAGATAAGTGCATCAGTTTGTTGTGTTGTCTACCAGATTCATGGGATAGTCTAGTTATTGCAGTAGGTAGCAATGCAACTGCCTTGCAGTTTGATGAAATAGTCTCATCCTTTCTAACAGAGGAGATGAGATGGAAAAATATGGAGAGCCAGAATGGTGATGCCTTGTCTGTATGAGAACAGTCCAAGAATAGAATAAATAAATAAAAAGTCATCGAATGGGAGATCTAAATCTAGAGGGAGATCTAAATCTCCGGGAAAACCTATAAAGGTGGTTTGCAGGAAATGGGAAAGGAAGGGCACTAGAAAAGGGACTGTAAACCTAAAGCTCCTAACAAAGGAAAGGGATCTGATGATGCTCCTTTTGTAGAGGTGAAAACCACCTCAGATGAAGGTGGGGATGTGTACTTAGCCTCTTCAAGTACACATGTAGATCTTAGGCATGGTTGATTGACTCAGGTGCGCCCTTTCACTTCACTCTCCATAGAGAGTGGTTTTGCAAGTATGAGAAATATGATGGTGGTGATGTCTTCTTGGGTGATGGCAGGAAGGCTAGAATCATTGTTCGTGGAAAATTAAAGTTGAAGTTGCAAGGTGGAAGGGTTAGAACACTTCCAGGTGTTCTGCATATTTCTGCATTAGCTAGAAATCTGATTTCTATAAGCAAGTTAGATGATGCAAGTGTAAAAATAGTGTTTGAGAAGGATACCTGCAAGATGGTTTGGGGAGCACTGGTATTGATGCGTAGAGTTCAAATTGGAACTATGTGCAAGCTGCAAGGTAGCATTGTTGTTGATGGGTGCAACAATTCTGTGGTTCCTAAAAGTGGAGTAGAAAATCTAGTGGTATCTGGAGAGAAGACCATGATGTGGTATCAAAGGCTTGGACATATTGGAGAGAAGGGTCTTCAAATACTTCATGGTAAAGGTATGGTAGAAGGTATGAGTAATAGCTCTCTAGATTTTGATTTCTGTGAAAATTGTGTATATGGGAAGTAGAATCGGGTGAGTTTCCCCTATGGTGGTAAGAGGGTGAAATAGATATTAGAGCTTGTGCACAATGATGTGGTTGGACCTGTGAAGGTTCCATAACTGGGTAATTTTGTGTACTATGTATCATTTCTAGATGACTTCTCAAGGAACACATGGATATATTTCCTTAAGAAGAAATCTGAAGTCTTTGACAAGTTTAAAGAATTTAAGGCTCTAGTGGAAAACTAGACAGAGAAGAATATGGAGGTGCTGAGTACAGATAATGTGGAGAGTTTTGCAGTAAGGAATTTGAAGAATTCTGTAAGAAGTGTGGTATAGCACAGCAGAAGACTACACCATATACACTTGAGCAATATGGAGTTACAGAAAGAATGAACAATATGTTGATGGAAAGGGAAAGAAACATGCTCAGTGGTGCCGAGTTAGGACAAGAATTATGGGCAAAGGCAGTGGAGATAGCATGTTACCTGGTCAATAGATCACCTTCATCAGTGTTGGACGATAAGACTCCATAAGAGAAATCGACTGGTAAGAAACCCTCTCTTTCACATTCGAGGGTATTTGGATGTGATGCATATGTACATTTTCCAAAGGAGAAAAGAACAAAGTTGGATAGTAAATCTGAAAAGTGCATCTTTATTGGGTAAAAGGATGGTTTAAAGGGTTATAAGATTTGGAACCCAGTAACAAGGAAGGTTGTGTACAGCTGAGACGTGGTGTTCAGAGAGGTGAAATATGTTATTAAATATAAAGTCCCATCAAAGGAACCTAAGAAGATAGAGTTTGAGCTAAAGGAGGAATAATCAGACTCTACAGCTGTGGAGGAATCAAAAGATGAAGAGCCACAAACTCTAGGTGTGAGAAGATCAGTTCGAGAAAGAAGGAAACCAGAAAGGTATAGTCCATCTACTTTCTGTTCAAATTTTTCTTTATCTATTACTGATGATGATCCCAGAACTGTGAAGGAAACAGTAGATTCAGAGGATGGAAAACTCTAGAAAGAGGCCATGGTTGATGACATGGCATCTTTGCACAAAAATGAGGCTTGGGATCTGGTGGAGTTGCCGGCTAGAAGGAAACCCATTGGTAGCAAATGTGTGTTCAAGAAGAAGACAAATGCAGAAGGAAAGGTGGAGAAATACAAAGCTCGATTGGTAGCAAAAGGTTATTCCTAGGTACTGGAAATTGATTTTGGTGATATTTTTTCTCCTATTTCCAAGGTAGCTTCTATTAGATTACTTTTATCTATTGCTGCTACTTTTGATTTTGAGGTAGAACAGATGGATGTGAAGACAACATTTTTTCACGGATCTAGAAGAGGAGATCTACATGAAGCAACTTGAAGGTTTTGCGACGAAGGGTAAGAAAGAACTGGTATGCAAGTTAAAGAAGTCTCTGTATGGGTTAAAACAGTCACCAAGTATGTGGCATCAGAAATTTGATACATTTATACGGGACTTGGCTTCACTAGAAGAAAAGCAGATCACTGTGTGTATTTTAAATTAATTGGTGACTGTGTTATTTATCTGGTCTTGTATGTGGATAATATGTTGCTGGTTGGAAATGACAAAAAAATTATCTAGGATTTGAAGGCCCAATTGTGCTCCAAATTTGACGTGAAATATCTTGGTGCTGCAAACTATATTTTGGGCATGGAAATTGAAAGAGGTCGGGCAAAGAGGAATCTCTGGTTAAACCCGAGGAAGCATGTTGAGATAATACTACAGAGATTTAATATGCAGGATAGTAAACTAGTGAAGGTTTCTATACCTGTAGGTGTAAAGTTATCTATCGAACAATGTCCCAAGACACAAGAAGATGAAAAGGACATGTCATGTGTTCCATATATAAGTGCAGTCGTAGTCTGATGTATGCAATGGTCTGTACTAAACCAGAAATTGCGCTTGCAGTGGGAGTATTGAGTAGATTTATGTCAAAACGAGGGAAGGATCATTGGACTTCAGTGAAGTGCTTTTTCATGTATATGCGTGGCACTAATGATTATGGCTTGTACTACAAAGGAAGGCAATGATTAGACAAAGTGTTGGATATTCATAGATTTGTTGATGCAGACTGGGCTGGAGATCAGGATCAGAAAAGATCTACAAGTGGGTATGTGTTTAACCTATTTGGAGGTGCAGTCAGTTGGATGAGTAAGAAACAATCTTTAGTGGCACTATCAACTATAGAGGCAGAATACATGGCAGCCACTCATGCAAGCAAGGAAGCAGTTTGATTGCAGAGATTGTGTTCAAGTATGGGGTTAGTATAGGGAGCTATAAGGATAGACTGTGATAGCCAAAGTGCAATTTTCTTGGCAAAGAACCCTACTTACCATTCAAAGAGAAACCACATTGATATTTAGTATCACTTTGTGAGGGATATGATAGAAGACAAAAAGGTGTTGCTGGTAAAGGTGGACACTTTGAAGAATAATGCAGATGCATTGACAAAATATGTGAGCTCTGAGAAGTTCTCTTGGTGTAGAGAAACAATGGGTGTCATCCAGTTAGCTAAATGACTAAGCTCTCTTGTGGCTCCCTGTCGAAAGAAAACAACAAGTGGGAGAATGTTGGGTTGTGTTATATTCGTTCCATGACTAGCCCACGTAGTTAACCAGGGGGTTAGATGGGGGGCATAGCCCCCTCTTCATTGTGTTGATTGCACATTGGGGGGGGGGGGGGGGTTGAGGGGGGCAGTTAGCCCCCCTCTACGATGTTTTGGGTAGTGGCCCAAGAAATTTTTTTGGACCCTATATTAGGTTGGGAAGACGTACTTGTGGTTTTGTGCATGGTTTCCACACATGGTTTTGGATGCAATGGTTTTTGGTCCATGGTTTTGGATGCGATGGTTTTGGGTCGATGGTATTGGATGCTTCGGCATGTATAAATATGTATTGTAACATTGAAAGGAATATAATGAAAAATCAATCTGGTAGTCCCTGTTTTGGGATTAAAGGGATACCTTACTTTAACCCTTTCATTGGAAAGCTCACTTCCATTTGGAAACGACATACAATCATGATCATTGGAGGATTGTGATGCATTCTTAGCATCCTTCATTGTATTGGACCTCTTGCCTAAAAATTCTCTTGTCTTTTCTTTTTAGACATAGCCCAATATTGCATGTCGTGGTAATTCCACCAGTTGGATGGGATTCACAATGCCTTGCCCATTAGCTCCTAGGCCATTTCCCTCATCTCCCATCTTCTTCATCAATATTGAACCAATGCCTATAATGTGCTTTTAAAAAGCACCCAAATCATCATCATCATTTGAAAATGAAATTGAAGAATTACTAACATTATTTACCTTTGAAGCATGTGGTGATGGCTTCATTAAGGCCTTATTTCATTTGAACCTCTCCAAGGCCTCTTTTGTGGCTTGTATTTGAAGCTACAATCTCTACTTATCCTCTTCGTCTTCTTGTATAAGTCTCCTCAATTCGACATTCTATGAAGGTTCTATTTGATATATTCATTTGAATGATGAGAAGAAGATGAAGAAGTATACTCACTCTAAGATGGTGATAGAGTATCGTCCTATTCTCTATCTTTCTCCTATTCCTCCTTTCTCATTTTATCTTCATAATCTGCATACATTATATCTACCATGCTTGCCATCCTGTAGAAGACCTTGTAGAGATCTTTTTGATCCTCCATTTTCTTTTGTTTTTGAACATTCAATTGCTGGTTATCTTTCACACTCCCAATTCACATCAGTAAGAAGACAACTCTGATATCTAACTTGATCCAGATCTCTCAACTATCGACATTAACCAAGATCTTTTAGTTTTGTGATGTTAGCATAATTGCATGTGAAAGAGTATGGAAAAACACATTTTCATACTTTAAAGAAGAGGAAACATAAAGGAAACCATCAAATCAAAGTTCATAAACAAGTTGATAATGGAGTGAACCATTGTGGGTTACACCACCAGGCCCAATGTCAGGAGTGGGGAGGTCACTTCATTAATTGTTGCAGGATGATGATAAGTACATGATGCACTCTTTGTCAAATACAAGGATGAAATTCCTTAACTAGAGTGGCATGTCTCTCCATGAGACATTCTTTTATAAGATCTCTCACTCACATAAAATTTCCTTCCACATGAAAAAGTTTCAAACTCTCACATGAAGTGGCATACAAAGATCCTCCAACAAAGTGGGAAACAAGGATCTCAGCATCAAAACATCATCTCAGCAAAAATCAAAAGAAGATATGGAACCAATGCACCTTGTATCTCCATTTTCGGGGATGGCTTGGAAATGTACCCCTCTGCAAAATAAATAGAAATCATGGTTGAATTCTTGGCGAAAAATCATGAAATTTAACTCTAAACTCAACCCCCCTCTGACTCGGTCAAATTTGGGCTCCTTGAGAATTCAAAATATTCTCTTTTGCATGCTGACTGAAATTTGGCTGCTCAGACGAAGAAACCGATCACAAAAATGTGTTTTGCAATAAACTAAGAAAAATGAATATAACTTCCACATAATTCCGACAACTTCAAAATTTTTCTCTTAGGGAATCTTAAATGTTTCTCATAGAGAATATTATATGAAATATCCCTAACATATGCTCTAACAATATTCCTAGAATATTCTTGAGATCCATGTCTTCATTGACCTTCCTATGCACTCATCTCTCATGTATTCTCCATGGTTCCCTTTCCACCATTTGAATGGAATTTTATAACAAAGTGTGAGGGTAAATAAGACAAAGTGTGTGGTTGGAAGAATGTTTTACATAGTCATATTAAGTTATTTTTTGTTGGAGATGTTTTTTGTTCAAAACCCATGGATTCTATTGTCGAGGCTACAACCACCCTCCAAAATTTTTCCTTAACCTATTTTGGAGCCTCCCTACCAACCTTCACAGCAGCTTTCCTTACTTTTTCAAGTCCTCAAGCTTGAGTGTATTTCTTGCTCAAAGGCAGTTTGTCGATCACAGTTGATCCATTTCCCTCATAGGATTCTCATCTGGACTTGGTCTAGCTGTAGGTTGAGCATCTTCCTAGTGGAATTTTTGCGTTTATGGATGGAAACCAACCTTCCCTCCAAGAATTGCGCAATTTCCTCTGACAACCTGCTAGGTTCCAGGATTGTGCAATCTTGCCAGTAGGATTTGCGCAGTTTTTCCCATCAACAGGCTGTTCAACCTAGGATTTGCATAAATATGGGCAGAGGTCAACTACTGGGCCCAGAAATTGTGCAATCCCCTTGGGAAGTCAACCCAAATTACAGTCAAAATTACACATTTTTCTCTAGCAGTCGCTTGCATGTGCAGCTGAGTTGACCAATTCCCTCTAGGACCGAGCAAAACAGAATTCCATGCATAGGATGCTTCTCCCAAGGTAGCATGAAAATTCATCCCTTCTTTTTGGGGATCTATGTTTATCGGTTGGAGGTTACATGCAAGGAGTAATTCAGAAACCTCCCTCCAAGTGTCACTTCCCCTAGATTTGTGGCATGCGTGTCACAACCTCAATGTTATCAAAACTCATCAACTGGATGTTGCAGATCTCATTCCTCACATTAATCTTGTAGCTCTAACATCCCACATCACATCTAGGATCAATCAACACATTAAGCTCAGCTGTTTTGGGGCAAGATCACTTCCCATGCCTTGTGCTACATTTCTGTCGCTTTTTGGGTTTTCTCTTGTATGAGTAATGTTTGCTTGATTTCTTTGATCGCTTACTGTCATTTACATGTACAATATCTTTTCCTAGCTCTGTTTCAATTTCTATTGCTATCTCACTACTGTCACATGCATGAAACTGTTTTGCGCAGATGTTCACCCAACTGACGAACAAACTCACCCACATGCATGTTAATCTCCTTGCTCAATCCTCCATTCATGTTGCATGCACTATTTATCACTTATGATATCACTTAGTGCCGTCATGCATTTCATCGACTTACTTGCTTTCAGATGCCCATCGACGAATCGGTCCAACCTCAGCCGTTCTCTACCTTCACGAAGGATGCATTGCGCAATCTGGAGAAGGAAGTCCAGATTTGTGTATTCTAGCCCAACACTAGCCTCCTAGACTGAATTTTGCATTTTTGGAGGTTAGTGACTAGTTGACCCAAAAATTTGTGCAAATTTGTCCGTGGGCCAACAATCTTTCCCTACTGGAATCACGCATTACACAATCACAACAGCCAACTGCCCAACTGGATTGCACATTTTGTAGTTCCAACAGTCAGTCAATCTCGCAGCAGCCCGGACTATGCCTTGGGAAGTCTTGGCAGTCGGTCTCTCAACCTCTCGGTTGAAATTGTGCAACCTTCATGATCATTCAACCAGGTATGTTGCAAGTCATTTCTCATGTTCATTTTGATTTTTGACTAATAGTTTGCTTGCTATGAGTATTTCCATGTCTCCAAGTATCATAGGTGTTCATCTGCCTCTCAACAGTACAGGTACAATGGTTTCCAAGAGATAAGAGATGAAGACACCGTTTAGAGCATGCTTTGGGATGCAATCGATGAAGTTTCCATGGGCTTACCTAGTCAGGAAGACATCAAGTTGTTCGTGGACAAGGATATCAAGTAGCAACATCACAGCAAGCAGCATCATGAATAGCAGCTGAAGGCAGCATACCAAATGCAGCGAACACAACAAATGAAGTGAATGGAGCGAATGCAAGAGGAAGGTTGTTGACAACATAGAGGCGGAGCAAAGTTGCAAGATCAAGCAGATTCAATGATAATGAAAACAACTTTGGAGACTCAAGTTATGAAGTGACAACACGGCATGAAGATTGGGTGAAGGTAGAAGATGGAACAAAGAAGGAGTTGCATGTGCTAAAGCAGCAAATCAGGAAGAACATGAAGCTACACAGATATTCCAGTGAGTTGCAGCAGGAATACGAACAACAGTGGGTGTAACATGCACTCATGGATGAAACTGAGCCAGTACAAGTTAAGGATCCATCCCTACAGCTGACACAAAGCAAAAATGGTGAGAAGTGTTGTTGATTGCATGCAAATGATCCAATAGCATGCATGTCAGTGAGCACACACATGCAATCCAACCTATTCAACACACTCACCAAGGCGAAGACAAGAAGCAAGTCCAACTGGGGTTGAACATGTACTTCGGCAAGTTGATGTGCATGACCACCACCACACACTTGGGGGTTAGCGCAGACACTATGAATCACTATGTTGCAAATTCAACCATACCCAAGAAGACCATGCGCATGTTAGAAGACGAGTTGGATGAAGGGTCCAAAATAATGCAGTAGTTGCAATAGAGGCAATAGTTCGCTTCAGCAAGATGTCACCATGAGGTGCACGCACATCATCATGGACGACCAAGCTTGGCATCATCTCACCACCTTCATCATCAAAAGCATGTCAAAGAGTTGGTCTCATCATAGCGAACCAAGTCTCAGTGATGTCTTGCAAGGATTACTCAAGCCGTGTGTCTCACATGAGTACATGTGCATTGTAATGTTGAGTCATGTCAAGTGCAAGTCAAGTGTTAGCAGTTGGATGTAACAGTCATAGAGTAGGTGAAGAGTCATGAGGCTAGTTGAACTGTCACAAACGGGAATGTCAAGGGTCACCCCACCCTTTGCTATAAATAGTCCCTCATAACTCATTGGAAGGGATTCTGGTCAGCCAAGCTTCTACTAAGACTATCTTGGAGAAGGCTTGGATAGTATTGTAACACGCCTTGGCTTCTCCACTGCACGGAGCTAGTAAATCTCTTTGGAGGAGCAAGCAGATGTGGCTATAACAATCCACTGCTGGGGATAGCAAGTTTACATGGTGTATTGTATGATTGTGACTTACACTTATTTAATAATAAGATGTAGCACATTTCCATCCATATGTTGTTATTGTAGTTGGATTATTTGAGTTTCCTTAATGATATATGTTGTTTAACTTACGTACTTGTCTATCAATTGATTTGTATGCAATTATATGAATCTTGTTGTCAATGTGTTGCATATGTTGTTAATGTTGTCATTGTCCGTGTTGACTGCTCTACTAGAAATCAAACAAACCTTTCTTTAAACCTTGTTATATCAACCATCACACTCATCTCGGACTAATCTGTGAGTGTCATTCATGTTATCTTACCTTTCATGTTTTGATTGTTTCATCCGTGTCGATTGCTCTGCCGAAAGTTGTGCATGTTCCTAGCCGAGTTGGAATTGATCTCTTTCAACCTGGAATTCACCTTCACCTTCCTCTCCCTTTTCAGTGTTGGAACTTCTCATACTCATTCCTTGACTCACTGCATCAGTCACACCCTTGATAATGACAGAGTTATCTTACTTGCCTCTGTGAAACATCATGGTCAAGGCATTACCTTACGACCCACTATTGGGACTCTTACAACAAATGGTCTGGTGTCTAATTGGGACTTACTATTGGGGATATCCCCCTGACATGTTGGTGGGTCCATCATCGTCAAAATTTCTGGTGCTAGAAGGAGGGCCTAAAGACAAGCAGTGTCCTCTCATCCACTTTTGAACCTTTGCATATCTTTCATGGAGTCTTGCATTATTCTCCCCCTAGGTGTTTTACAAATCATGAACATGTCTCTATATTGGGGAATCTTTTCAATCTCTTGTGCACTCACACATATGATGGTGAAGGCGAAGTGACCTGGCCTGAGCACTTAATAACTTTATTTCCATGATTTATGAGGAAGATAAGTTTACGGACAAACAGGCTGGTCTCCTACTTGCATTAACACTTCACGAATCCCCATTTTGTTGGGTGCTCAGCCTACCAGCTGACACCATGCACTCATGTGAGAACTTCTGTGATCTTATTTAAGACATATTCCATCATTTTGATCCAGACCATATTGACTGTAAACTGTTACAACAACAGAGGGCTCCACACAAATCTATTATTAATTTTTGGCAGCGCTTCTGTGACTTACAGTTTCAATCTCTGAGGAGGGAGATAATTTTGCTTATCTCTTGGACCGGTTCGAGTACTGTCTTAAGAAATCAACCTATCCCAAGAGGAAGCTTTATATCAAGCCTCGCTCAACATTATTCATTGATAGAACTGCACAATCTCATGTGGGAGCAAGCACTGTCTCAACGAACTATCTACCTCTCTCTAATTCAACAGTTCCACCATCACCCTATGATGTTGAGGGTAATTTTCACACACCTGTTCAACCTTCACACCCTCCCAACATCACTCCACACAATTTTCACGCAGATTTGGTTGTGAGTCCTTTAAGTTCTCATATGCATTCCTTTTTTTACCTCTGTCTTCACACCCAGGTGTTCCTCCGGATGATGTTGTCTTGTGTTCATCCACTCTAGACTCTTCACTTGTTGTGAATGAGGAACAACCCACTGACAGAGTTGGTGTTGCACAACCAACATGTGTTGTCATTCATGAAGAGTATGAGTGGGAGCTTGAGCATCAACACTCGACGAAGGATGACTCCCTTCCATTCGAGCCCCCTCCATTCTGTCCTAACGTCATTGGTGAACTTGCCATCCATGATTTTGCATGTGTGTCTTCATCTACAGATGCACCCATTATTGACCTTTTGTGGGACACACGGTATGTTATCCCATCATCTAACAATGGAGAGGACCAATCATTCATTGAAAATCCACTTGATCTTTCATCTGCTCTTTCCGAAAACGTAGAGGGTGAACATCATTCCTTCTCATCTACCCCTCTATGTGATTCGTCAAATCATGAGGATGTCGACCAACATCCTAAATTTTCTGATCTTGGTTGTTGAGATCTCTTCACCTCATCATCCGATCAGGATGTTGACTCACTTGTTGTTAATTTTTCTAAGCCACTAGTCTACGAAGATCCATTTTTCAATGAAGTTGAAACCCCATAGACCGTCGAGGCACTTTAGCCCGAGCTGATGGTTATATCAGGCCCTCGCTGTCCTGAGATTGGTTTCACTTACAATCAGGAAATTGTTAAAACACTCAAGGCTCCTCATCACTCATCTGTATGCACTCAAGATCAATCTAACACTTAGATCACACTTCCTCCACTCGAACTGCATGATCCCATTGCTCATGCATTGGAGGAGTCCTATATTGCAAGCACTCGCACGCGACACAAGTTAACTTTATTTCTTTCATTTTCTTGCACGTCAAAGTCAAGAGTGTGCTTGTCTTCAATGTTATACCTTTCTTGTATGTTGGTCCATAGAACTGGGTTACTCACGGATCAAGCCTTCACCCACATGAGTCTATTAATGAGTCGGTGGCTGCATTGGAAGTATCACTTCACGTGATCAAACCCTTGCACCATTAGTGTAGAAGTAGGAGTAAGGTTTGCTTTCAGTTGTTTGGTGGCATGTTTGTTTGCTTACATGCTTTTCTTGCTTGTTTATTTGCTTGCTTGTCTATTTACTTGTTTCCCTTTAATTTTTATTTTTGCTCTTGCTTTTATTTGTTGATTGTTAGTTCGTTCACTTGTTTCGTTCATAGGTTAGTTTGCATGAAACCATGTGTGACTCATGGAACAAGCTAGGTAAAGTACAAGAGGTTTTGTACAACTATCACTACTTGGTTATCTATCATCTTGCCTATGTATGATGAACTTGTTACTCTTAGTCCATGATACATTGAAGGAAAATACATACTCTTTGAGGTGAACCTTGGTGTAAACACAACGCTTGTGTGCTAACTAGTGTCACCTTCTTTAGTCGATTTTTTTTTGTTTAACCGTTGTCAGCTCAGTCAAGTAGAGTAAGGTGAGGGGAAAACCTTAACAGGCATTTCAGAGATAGATTAAACTACTTCTCTGCTAGAACAACCTCTTCTTCTCTCAATTAGTCGGGATCCCTCTTCTGCCTCTAAAATGAATAAATGCTATGTACAGTAAAAATGAAAAGTAAAAAAATATTCAAAATGAAAAATGAATAAGGCAAAAGAAGAGAAAGGCTGGATAATTTTATACTACTTGTAACATCCCTTGGTAATCTCACATGAAAATGCATAGTTTTAGAATTTTTTTACACAGTTTACCCACGAGAAACTATCCAAAGTACTACTCCAGATTCCTCATTAGCCATTCAATTAAATCTTCATCGTTACATAGAGTAACCTCAGTAAGGGAATAGTAAGTTACATAACCCTTAACAACCACTATTGTAGGATATTAACATAAAATTTATGATGTAATCTTGCATCATTTTCATGATTCTTTTAACTGGATTAATAAATCACAATTTGATATTATAAACGTCACATCATGCAAGGAATCGATGTTATCAAATTGACACAATAAGAAATCACATCATTAGACACCGATATACCTTCGAAAAACCATAGGGTGAAAACCAACAAACGTTTAATTTTATTATTAAACACTCGTGAGGGTGTTCACACTTCACTCAATGACTTATAAGGGATTCCATCCCTTTACCATTGTCATAAAATATTACAAGGAAATATCATTTCAATACAAAATATCTAGCTAAAAGTTATTTCAATCATCATGATATCATTTACCCACAAATCTTCAATCTGTATATCTTTGTGGCCTGGTTGTTCCATCAACGAACCATCCTGCAACTTGCACTTATCTGCATGGATAATTAATTCTTTACCCACTATAATGGTAAACATAACCCATATTTGCCAATGTCACGACCTCTTCCTATAGCTACTATCATCAACCTTTGATATCATGATTAGATCAAGTTTTAATTAAACTAATTCATTAATCTGTACTAGTGATGCTTCACCATCTATTTATGTGCATTCATGAAATGTAAACAAAATATCACAACATGCTTCCTTTAGCAACATTGCATATGCATTAATTATAACTATATAACTATCAAATCATGTCTATAAATAAATACCACATTAACCATTATTCCCCACACAAGCACACGTTCTTTCAAGACAAATCATTACAATTATCTAGATATTCCTTTAAAGGGAACTAACACATTTGTTATGATCTTAGTGCATGAAAATATATAAACTTTATTAAAAGAACTAGTCGTTCAACTATTACTTTTGGTGCACGCAAATATGTAAAGAAAGCTGGCACAACGGATGTTTTTCTTATCCATGCAAATTCATATACTTTCCAAAATAATCTTCCCAAAAGAAAGCTTAATACAATAGAGCATGCAAATACATGTTTCCTTTTCAAGGAAATCTAGCACAATGGGGCCTGCAAAACAAGTTTTATTTTCCAAAAAAAAAAACTAATGCAATAAAGCATACAAATAAATGTCTTCTTTTCCAAAAAATTAAACCACCACTATATATATATATATATATATATATATATATATATATATATATATATATATATATTCTAAATATATCAACCCACTAACATAATTTTTGTGCATTTAAATTCATCTTCTTTCGCAAAATAATATTTTCCAATGTAGGCTAACACAACATGTTATCATTTCCCGCATGCAAATGTATATTTTTTCAAAAAAAATGCTAACAGAAATCTTGCATTCATTTACAAGATCTTATTGTAAAAGAAATAGCATATAACTCAATAGTTATTATATACATGCAAAGGACGGATCTCTATAACACAATGACTATTCTTTGTGCATGCAAGAGCTTATCATAATAACCCTTCTTTAATGTATGCAACACATATTTTTTATCTAGAATTCTACCATAATTAACTAATATCTTACATGCATAGTTCTTTTTCAAAGGAAGTAAATATAACAATTAATGTCTCTATGCATAAATATTCTTATTCTTTTTCACAATAACTACAATATTTTGTGCATAAAGAAATTTACCACAATCAACTAACATTTTGTGTATGTAAAAACATATTTCCTTTTTCATAGATCTATGAAATAATAATAATAATAATTTGATTGTGATTTAATTCTTTTCCACAAAATCCATAAAGACTTTCCAAAAACTACACAACAAATACTTTTAACAAAATAAATATATAATTAAGCTATGCTCATATACACAAAGGTTGTGGTAGTTTTATAAAAAACGACTCTTTTACTACATGCAAGTATATACTTCCTATCCCAATAAAGTATTTGTTTACCGCACGCAAGTGAGTATATTTTCTATTAAGAAAATATTCTTTCACTGCATGAAAATATATAGATTTTCTTTTCAAAGAAATTACAAAATTACTTATTCCTTTCTTGTATGCAATATTTGTTTTTTCCAAAAAAATCTAATTTAATGCATAGTAGTTGTTATTTCATGTACATATTTCTTTTCAAGAAAATTAATCTAGGTTTTTGCACATTAATTTTCTAATTTTGTTTCCTATTAAAATAATATAGGATCTTTTATCTTTTTTGTGCAGGGTTTCCATGGATTTTACTTTAAGAAAATATATCATTGCTTCTTTATCCCTTATATGTAATGTTTATATGGATTATTTTTAAAAGAATATGATTGTTTTTTAATCTTATTCTCGTACATTTTTTTCAAATATTAAACTTATTTTTAATGTATTCTTAAATGTCTTCCTCCAAAATAGTAAAGTTAACTTAACTTTTACTTATCTTCTAAAATAGCAAAGTTAACTTAACTTTTACTTATATTCTAAATTTGAAGAGAGTGTCTTCCTCCAAATAGCAAAGCTAACTTAACTTTTACTCATCTTCTAAATTTGTTAAGAGACCTCTTCTAGAGCAACTCTTCATTCTTTCCTCCAAATAGCAAATATCTTCTAAAATAACAAAACTAACTTAACTTTTACTTATCTTTTAAATTTGTTGAGAGACCTCTTCTAGAGCTCCAAATATCAATTGAAAACCATAAACAATAGCAAGCTATCATGGATAGAAGACAACACAAATTTACAAGACACACATGCAGGAGTAGGGGTTTTACTACTCGGATGTTTATAAAACCGCCAATGCACATAACTCCATGACATTGCGATTTCCCAAAACATGGTGGCATTCCCTTTATTTTTATTCCTTCATCTCGAGGTCTCTTAGTGGCACATCTGAAAAAGGTAAAATAAATTGCATTTGGATAGTTGTTGGATATGCAAGAAGTTGAGAGATAGACCCCTTCTACACCTGGAATACATCCAAGCAACAGCAGGGAAGGAGAGGACTTAAAGAGCCTCAACAATTGACTCAAGATTGGTGGTCGGTTGGCACTGGATTCATTCAACTAACTCCCTCCATTTCATTATGTTCCTCGTACACTTATGATGAGTCGTCACCAATATGCAGACCATCAACTGTCTCTCGGTAATTCCCAAAGCCATTTCAGTTCCAAGAATGATAAAATAGTTTGCAACGAATTTTAGTGCAACGTAGGTTGGCAGGTGATATTATAAGAAATTAATTTTTTTAATAAATGAATAAATATTATAATAAGAAAATTAAAATAATTATAATTATAAAATTTTATAATAAATATAGAAATATTTATCTTTATTGTTTTTTATAATATATAAATGATAATATTATATTGGGTGATATATCAATATCCATTAAAATATAAAGCTCAAAATATGTATAGGTTTAAAATAATGTGTTAAGAAAGATGGAATCCCGTTTTTCAAATTATTAAATTTAATAATATTAATATTATAAAATATTAATATTAAAATTATTATTTCATTTAATGATATTTTTTTATATGGTATGATAATAAAATTATGTTAAAATAATATTTTCAAATATTACAATTTTGAAGTGTAGATATTTGACTTTAAATATTTTAATATATCCATATTTTATTTATTTTATAAATATTTAATTAAAAAAAATTAGAAGGAAATTATTTTTATTTTTGTTTTAGATATTCATTATTTATTTTTATTATTATTTTATTAAAAACCTAATATACTTATACATCTCCTCATATTAAAAACAAATATGCATTAAAAAAAAATCCACTGGAAAAATCGTAATCTTTCATTAATATGGTGAAAAATTACATGTAGTATATGTTATTCAGCATATGCAGTTTGTGTCTCATATATCTATAATATCTACAAATCATTCATGTATATGGTTGTGTCAGTATCAAAAAATCATCACGCAGGATGATGCTGTGTCAAAAAAAAAAAAATCATCACACAGTGTTGACACCTAATCCGAAATGGATGGGTGAACTGGACAGTCATCTAGAAGATGAACTGATCCGTCATATGAATGTATATAAATAAATAGTTGGCTAATGAATAATATATCAGTTCTTTTCTCCCGCTCATCCTGGAGTTACCCTGGCCTGACATGGTATCAAAGCACAGGTCCCAAAATAGCTGTAACTCTTGCCTTTGTCCTGATACTGAGCCCTCTGTCCTGACACTGCACCCTCTGCGATGTTGAATGTGCGTTTCAGTTACACTTGAGACTGCGTGCCTCTGCGCTGCTGAATGTGTGTTCTTGATATTCAATATCCCTTAGCGTTGATGCATTTTTTATATTGAATATTGAGGGCATAGATGCTGTATAGCACAAACCTATGCAGTAATTCCTTCTATCCAAGCGTTGGCCTGGATTTTCCATTGGTAGAGGATTACAGTCCACCCTTCAACAGTCCTCCATGCGCTCTCCCATACGCATATAAATTGTGCCTCCATTAATATTACAGTTAATACCTTGCCCATCCGAAAACATCTTGAGTGACGCTGTGGGTAGCGCGGCGCAAGTGAGTTGAGTAGTATCGGTTTCTTGAGTGTGGACTCGGTTTTGAGGGTGTGCATTAGCACCATAATTCTCTACACCACCACATTCTAAAGCAGCAGTGGCCGCCGTGAATACATCTTGAGTACGCTGCTCTTGCTATCTAAAAGGGGTTAGGGTGTTTTTTTTGGTCCCTTCTTCGTAGCTGTTATACAATCCTGTAAAACGCAATCGCCCTCGAACAAGACAAGTCTGTCGTGCAACGTATGTACAGTGGAGAACAAATCAGCCGGAGAAATTTCCTTTTGAGGATGCATAATGCAAAGCTGTGCCAAATACGTGTAACCCCTCTGGCTATTCAATATTTTGGCCCCCCGACTTCATCATTTTCCGTGTCTTGCTGCGCCCCTTGAGCCGTGCGGTGCTTGGAACTTCTGCGGTGTTTGGATCTGGTCATTGGTGTTTAAAAATTGGGCCAAAGACACTCCTGTATACTTCAGCGCCACAGAAAACTTTTTGGCTGCGGCCTCTTAATGATCCCTTCTTTTTTTTCAGATATGTCATTGCTGTAACTTGGTTGGTATTGTAAACTGGTGTCAGAGCAGAGTATTGTCATCAGAGTATTGTAAACAAAGTTTTTTTTATGAGTTGCTGATTTGGCAGTGCGAGCCTTTTAAATATTCCACAGCCTCGTTTTGGTTGAGCAGTTTTATGTGATGGTATGATAGCAGTTTTGATTGAGCAGTTTTATGTGATGATAGCATTTTTTGGTTGAGCAGTTTTGGGTCTAAAGCATCTGTAGTATTACATGATATATATTGATATATTGAAGTGATATATTAATACATTGAAGTGATGCCTTGCGCATTTTTTTTTTCAAAACAGTAGTATTGCAGTGATATGTACAATGAAATGCTGATGTTTTTTTTTACCAAATATTAGAGGGATTTGAAGGCTGTAACGTAAGGATTTTTTATCAGCAGAAGTAATTTTTTTTACAGAATGCATTCAATCATTTCTATGGTAGGAATAGTTCTCACTGGCAAGGAGAACTATTTTGAATGGTCCCGAATGGTAAACACACCCTCATCTACAATGAGTTGTGGAAAGGAGTGTGTGTCGGAGAAGAAGACAAAGACCCAGTGCAGCCTACATCAGACAAAGAACTCGCCATTTGGGAAAACAAGAACAGCAAAGCCTATGCATTGATTGCAGCATCTGTAAACGAAGAAGTAAGTCGTCATATTTCATCCTATTCCACTGCCTTTGAAGCTCTACAAAAGCTGAAATAACTCTATGATACACATTCTGCACTTGAAGTTGTTCAGCTCATGATTAAACTCTTCACTCTTGAACTGAAAAATAATGATCCTCTTGCTCTTGCATCTGTAATAAAGTCTATAATGCATGATATTAAATCCACTAAGGTTGAGTTGGATATCTCTCTTATTGCCTTTCTCAAAGCACTCTATCCTACCTACTCCAATTATCTTGAGTCTTTACAAGCAAATGGAAATCTTAAAGATATAACCTTTGACTCTCTTGTGAAAAAGTTTGTTGAAAGAGAGAAAGCCTTTGGAAAGAAAACAGTCCGTGAATCTTCTGAAGAGACGGTTTGCCTTGCTCACAAAGAAAATCATCCTGCTCAAGATTCTACAAGAGGAAGAGGTGGACGAAGGGGAAGAGGAAGATACTTCAGAGGCAGGGGGGGCAAACATTCTCAAGCAGAAAAGGCAGATCTGCATTGCATTCACTGCAAACGAAATGGATCACATGATGCTTCTACATGCAAGCTACCATGGGACAAAGTTGAGCAGAGAAGAAATCAGCAGAAAGGTAAAACTGATGACACAGACAAAGGTAAAGCACTTGAATCCGCTCACTATATTGAGGCACAATGTAACATTAGAGTAAATGAAGGTTTGTTTAATGCTTCACTTGCTTCTTCGAAAAATGACTGGTTTCTTGATTCAGGAGCAACCTGTCATATGACTCATAGGAAAGATTTCTTTGAAGATTTCACTGACAATGTTGATGGAGCAGCATACTTTGCAGATCAGTCAAAAATCAAGCCATCAGGGCTTGGCACAATCAGGCTTAAACTGCCTGGTCTTCCAGACTTTCTTCTGGATCATGTTCTATATCTTCCACAGCTCAAGAGAAACTTGTTGTCCCTGGTCCACATCCGCCAGCAAGGTCACTCCATTCACATGTTTGATCGCAAGCTTGAGGTAAGAAAGGCATCTGACCACTCACTTGTCATGAGGGGTATAGAAGAAGAAAGACTTCTTAAACTGCAAGGAACCTCTGCTCATGTACAAAATTTCTCATATATTTCTCATCATGAAGAAGGTGCACTTCCATCAAGTTTATTATGGCATGCTAGATTTGGACATTTAGACTATGATAGTCTCCGCTTGTTGAAGAAAAATGGTGTTGCTGGTTTGCCTACAATTCCTAGAAAACATAAACAATGTGATGCTTGCATTCTAGGAAAGCATAGCAAACAGTCTTTTCATGATTCACATTCAAGAGCACATAGGAAGCTTGAACTTATTCATTCAGATTTATGTGGTCCAATGCCTGTTCCTTCTGCAAATGGAAATAAATATATCATGACATTTATTGATGATTACACCAGAATGTGTTGGGTTTATTTATTGAAGAACAAATCTGATGCTTTTCAAACATTCAAGAATTTTCATAAGTGGATTGAAAATGATGCACAATCTCATATTGGGTCTATTCGCACTGATAATGGAAAAGAATATACATCAAATGAATTTGAACACTATCTTCGCCAACATGGGATTAAACATCAAACAACTGTGCCTTATAATCCTCAACAGAATGGTGTAGCTGAAAGAATGAAAAAAACAATTTTGAATATGGTACGATCTATGCTCTTCTTCAAAAATCTAAAGACAATGTTTTGGGCTGATGCTGTTCTATGTGCTGCATATATAAAGAATAGATGTCCATCTAATGCTATAAGAAACAAGACTCCTTATGAATTGTGGTATGGACATGTTCCTTCGGTAAAACATCTCAGGATATTTGGTTCCACCTGTTATGCTTTAATACCAAAGGTACATAGAAACATACCTTGTGCTAGAAGTCGTAAGTGTATCTTCCTGGGGTATTCAAACACATCTAAAGCATACCACCTCTATGATGAAGTAAATAAAAAGTTTGTTTTATCTAGAGATGTCATTTTTCTTGAATCATCCAAATCTGACAGTGTTGTTGAGCAGCAACTTGATCGCTTGGATAGATTCACAAAACCGAAATCATTCCAGGAGTTTGATAATCAGATTCCACATCTTGAAGGGGGGATTCCTATATTAGATCAACATGTGGAATCTCCTTCTGAAGAACAATCTCCCCTGCATGACACTCCAACAACGGATGATGCTTTAAGTGATGTAATTGATAGAATTGGGAGACTTAATCTTGATTCAGTCCCAACTCAATCAACAGAACAGCCTGGACCATCTCAGAAAGGTCCCCCAAAGTGGCTGACAAAGACACTTGAAAGTGTTCATCCTGATGAAATTGGAAAAACAGGAACCAGAAATACAAACCGACAAGATGGAGGTGATGTAGATAACTCTAATTCACCTGTTGATATGGATGTTACTTATGATTGTGAATTGAACTTGTCTACAGATTTTGAACCAACTTCCTTCAAAGAAGCTACTTCTCATGATGAATGGAAAGAAGTGATGCAGGAGTATGATGCCCTCATAAAGAATGGCACTTGGAAGCTGGTTGATCCTCCATTTGGAACCAAACCAATTGGCTGCAAGTGGGTCTACAAGAACAAGTACAAAGCTAATGGCTCGCTTGACAAGCACAAAGCTAGGCTTGTGGCAAAAGGTTTTGCACAGAAAGAAGGGGTCGATTATGAGGAAACTTTTGCTCCCACAGCAAAATGGGCCACCATCCGGACACTCTTTGCACTAGCTGCTCAGAACAGTTGGAAAGTCCATCAAATGGATGTAAAAACTGCATTCTTGAATGGAGATCTAAAAGAGAATGTTTTTATGTCCCAGCCTGAAGGATTTGCTGTGAAAGGACATGAACACAAAGTATGCAAACTTGTGTAGTCCTTGTATGGCCTCAAACAAGCACCACGAGCCTGGTATGAAAAACTAACTGAGCATCTTCTGAAACTCAACTTCAAACATTTTGATCTTGATGATGCAACTTTATTTGTCAAGAAAGTTGGCAAAACAGTTGTATATCTTGTGGTATATGTAGATGATCTTTTAATGACAGGGAACAATGAAAGCTATATTGCATCCATAAAGAAAGAATTAGGAAAAAAATTTGAAATGACTGATTTGGGCTATGTTCATTACTATCTTGGCATTGAAGTAACCCAACATCCAAAGTCCATATTTCTTTCTCAAAAGAAATACATTGGATATTTTTTAAACAGATTTGGCATGACAGAGTGCAATCCCCTTTGTGCTCCAATGGAACAAAACTTGAAGCTCACATCTATTGAAGGAAAGGAATTTGAGGATGCAACAAAGTATAGACAGCTTGTAGGAAGTCTCATCTACCTCACTACTACCAGACCAGACATTTCATTTGCTATTGTAATCCTCTCCAGGTTCATGAAAAATCCTTGTGAGGGACATTGGTCTGCTGCAAAAAGAGTTATAAGGTACTTGAAGGGAACTCAAGACCTTGGAATCAAGTATACACAGGTGGACGACTTCAACTTGATTGGATACTCTGATTCAGACTTTGATGGAGACAAAGAAACTGGGGTATCTACTTCGGGATATGCTATGAGTCTTGGATCAGGAGCTGTCTCCTGGAGATCACGCAAACAATCAGTACCAGTAGATTCCACAACAGAAGCAGAATATGTGGCAGCAGCTGAAGCAACGAAAGAAATTGTGTGGCTCAGGAAAAGTATTGAAGATTTGCAAGTAAAACAAATACAATCAACTCCATTCATGATTGATAACACATCTGCAATAAAGTTGGCCAAGAACCCAAAGTTCCATGATCGTACTAAGCACATCAATACTAAATATCATCTCATCTGACATCATGTTGAGGCAAAAACAATCCATCTCCGTCATTGTTCCACAAACGAGCAAATTGCAGACATCTTCACCAAAGCGCTTGGAAGAGAAAAGCTTGAAAGATTCAGAACGATGCTTGGACTCACCAACATCCCTTCAGATTAAGGGGGGGAATGTTGACACCTAATCCGAAACGGATGGGTGAACTGGATAGTCATCTAGAAGATGAACTGATCCGTCATATGAATGTATATATATAAATAGTTGGCTAATGAATAATATATCAGTTCTTTTCTCCCGCTCATCCTGGAGTTACCCTGGCCTGACACACAGGATGATGCTGTGTCAAAAATAAAAAAAAATCATCACACAGGATGATGTTGTAATAGTGTTCTATATAAACATATGTACACCTCGCAGGGTGTTGATCATAAATAAAACTAAAATATCTACATTATCATTATATGATCGATAATCCTTCAAAAAATTAGTGACCATCCACCTGATGGTAGATTTGATCTATATAAGGCCTGTGGTAGTACTGGTACTATGAGGTGCCCCTCTATTCTTGGATTATCCACTGTCCTCTTGGCAGGTGCGTGGCTTCCATCAGCACTGTGGTTATGCTCCCTGTAGATATGACGAACAAGTATGGAGTTAAATTGTGCTTTGAGATGAAATACTTTGTCCAGCAAATTTATGAGTGTGTGAGCGTGACATCTAGTATTCTGATTGATCCAATTTATGATAATATTTGAGTCACCATATATCTGTATCTTTATGCAATCATGATTTAAAGCAAAATGCATAAGATGACGAAGAGATATGAGTTCTGCATAGTTGTTCGTTCCTACTCCTAGGCCCATCTTGACTTTGTAATAATGTTGTTCTGATATATATAGAATGAAACCACCCCCACATCCATGTTGTTGAGCAGCTCCATCGAAAAATGCCCATGGAGTGGAGTGGTCTATGGGATCAGGGGCTATTGGTCTGCGGGTACGAGGAGGAGTATATTCAGGCAATTCATGATAAGAAGCAATGATTTTGGTAATAATCGATTGCCAGCAGATCGAGCCATTTTCAAAGATCAATTTGTTCCTTGCTAGCCAAATTGCCCAGCAAATGATGAGAGGAAGACACGGGAGGTTAGATCCAGCATGTGTTCGGCTCCAGACTTCCCAAGCTGATGTGATATTTTCTCCTTCCCATGTTCCCGTAAATCTGATTTCATTGGCCACGCCATTCCATATATGTTTTGTGATGTTGCAGAAGAGAAAAAGATGATCTGATGATTTGGATTGTTGTTTGCATAGAATGCACCAGGTGGGACCATACACGGATCTGTGCATAAGCGAGTCCCCTGTAGGAACCTTATGACGAAGTATGCACCAGAAAAAGAGTCTGGTCCGAGGAGGAGTCTTTAAGTGCCAAATGTGCTTCCACCAGCTCTGAATGCTTTCTGGTTGTTTGTTTATAATCAGGCACAAGTATCCTTCTTTGGGAGTGTAGAACCTAGATTCGGCCTTGCTCCACATTAGCTCATCTAGGCCATCCTTGATGCGAATGTGGGATTCACTCAATGTGCTAGTGTATTCCTCCCAACTGTGGTGCTAGATAGGTGGCAAATTTAACTGCGCGGCTGTTTTCCATGCTTGGGAGAAAATGGTTGAATTTTCTTGGTCCGCAATGTGGGAAATTACTTTAATGTTCTGTTGTTCAAGTATTTGAATAAGCTCCCGAGGAAGATAACATCTCCCCCCTCCACCAATCCAAGGGTCCATTCCAATGCGGGCCCTGGTTCCATCATTTATTCTCCAAGTAAGATGGCTCCAAATGAGGGGGAGTGAGCATAGTAGAGCCTTCCATACCGATGAGATGCCTGTTCTATTCCAGCCTGGCATTCGAATCCAATCCATGATCTATAGAGGCCAGATGTATTTGTGGAACGAGATAGATGTCCAGAGATTTTTCTTGGTAAGTAAAGTTCATCCCATTTTTGCGGCCAGTGCATGTGCAAAAGATGATAGCTCTTTAAGACCCCATCCTCCCCACCTTTTAGGCAGAGCAATATTATCCCATTTAATCAATGCAAAAATTCGTTTATCCTGCCCTCCATTCCAAAGATATTTGCAACAAATTTGTTTAAGGGGGGCTAGAATACCTCTAGGTATCCAGGCTAAAGCCATCCAACATACAGGGGTAGCCTCTAGCACGGATTTAATGAGCAACAACCTTCCTACTCTAGATAGAAAGTGATGGCTCTAGTGAGATATCCTCTTCTCAAATTTGGATATCAGCCAGGTCCAATCCGCTATCTTGTGTCCCAAGGGCTTGATCCAAAAACCCAAATATTTGAATCCCTGATCCAGAGGTCGAGGGCTGTATGGGAATCGTTGCAAGGCAAGATTGGATTCTTGTGCAGATGTGTATGCCAGTGATATAGATGATTTTGAGTGATTTGCCATCATACCCGTGGATCTGTAAAAAATGGCTAGGATCTTATCCAGAGTGGTCGAATCACGAATGCTTCCATCCAAGAAAATGAGAACGTCATCCACAAACAGGAGGTGAGTTAGGTAACACTGATCAGTAATCTTTAAACCTGACAATCTGCCATTCTGCTTCTCGTGGTAAATGAGTCTGCTTAGGCATTCCATGACAAGCAGAAAGAGGAGAGGTGAAAGTGGGTAGCCCTGCCTGAGTCCTCTTTCAGCATGGAAAAAAGGAGAGGTAGAGCCATTGATGAGCAAGCTATAAGAAGGGGTTGATATGCAGGCCATTATCCAGTTGGTAAATAAGAGGGGGAATCCCAAGTGGATGAGAAGCATTTTGATATAAAGCCAGTTTACACGATCAAAAGCCTTGGCCAGGTCAATTTTGAGGATGATACCCTTTAGTCTGCGGGTTCGAATGGAATGGATGGCTTCTTGAGCAGAGCCAATAGCTTCATGAATCTGGCGGTCTTCAAGGAATGCAAATTGTTCAGGGAGGATATGCTGAGATAGGATGGGCCTGATGTGATTCACAATGATTTTGGAGATGATCTTATATAGGCAGTTGCAGAGGGAGATGGGCCGGAACTCATCAAAGGAGGCAGGGGAATCCGATTTCGGGATGAGGGCTATGAAGGTAGAGTTGATGGCATTGTACAATCTACCTGTAGATCGGCATTCCTCCACAACCTAAAGAAGATCCGTGGCCAATATATCATAAAAATCCAAATAGAACTCGATAGTCCACCCGTCCGGGCCCGGGATTTTGTCCTTTTTGAACCACTTTAAAACCCCCTCAAGTTCCTCCAGAGTGACAGGTGCACTTAATTCAATTGCTTCTTCCTCCCCTACCATCCGAGGGAATAGTCCTGCCACTTGTATGATATCTGCAAGATTTTCCTCCTGGGGCGACCTGAACAAAGTCCGAAAGTGGGAGGTGCCCAATCTGGAGAGCTTTCAGAAATTATCAGCTTGCTCTCCATCAGGAAGGGGAATTTTCCAAATCGTGTTTGAAATCTTCCTTCCCTTGGCAAAATTTTGGTAGAATTTGGTGTTCTCATCTCCAGCCTTTAACCATATGGCCCTGCTCTTCAGTCTCCAAGATTCTTCCCTCTCCTTGAGAATCTGGTCTTTCTACATCTCTAGCTCAATTACCTTGGTCTTCTCAGTAGCTGAGGTAAAGCCGAGATTCTTGTCATCCAATAGTAATTCCAACTCTGCTTCAATGGCCGAAATCTTCTGATCTTCCTTAATCTTCTTCTCCTTTGCCCAGGCCATGGTTAATTGTTTTAGCTGAGAAAGGTTGTGGCAGAAACCTTCTGCCACTGTTCTGTGATTTGTAATAGGGTGGGTGGCCCAATAGTCCTTGACAAGTCTTATATATCCCTCATCTTGGAGCCAAACATGATTGAATTTGAAAGGTGCCTTTGGCTTGGCATCAGGTCCAAGAATCTCCAGGTAAATAGGGGAATGATTAGATTTTCCTCCTGACCCCACCCATTGTCTGTATCTGGTCAGTCTTTGAAGCAAGGGGATTTTGATTAGAAATCTGTCAAGTCTTCTAGCCAGGGCAGCATCCCCTACTCTCTGGTTCCTCCAAGTAGGCATAGGCTTATTCATGGGGATGTCTGCAAGTTGATGCTGATCCATAATGTCCTTAAAGAAATCAGACAGGGGGTCAACTTGGGCATGAGATCCCCAGGATTCCCCATATCCAATGGAGTAATTTAGGTCACCCCCTATGATGACCTAGTCCATATTTGTCAAATTTAATCCAAGAAAAAACTGCCAGAATTGCTCTCTCCTCTGGCAAGGGCCATAAACATTGATGATCCTCAAGGTCTCCCCTAGCTCCGCTGAGAAGAGATCCATACCTATAAAGCCCATTCCTCCCCAAGTGGCAGATACTTTTATGGTCCGAGGATTGTATCCGATGGCTAAGCCCCCAGCTCTGCCAATGGCATCTAGTGCATGGAATTTCCATCCGGGCCTGATGGTCAATAGGGATTGTTCAATAGAATCAACATTACCCAAAGTCTCTTGCAGCATAATGATATCAACCGGATCGTTCTCAATCAACCTCTGCATGGCTAGTTTTTTGGAGGTACTAGCCAGACCTCTGCAATTAAAGGAGAGGCATTTCATGGTGGAACCCCATCTGGGGTTTGCAATGCTCTAAGAACCCCTTCCATGGTAGATTGTCTGCCAGATGCTACCTCGGCACCGGCTTTCTGAATGGCCTTTTTCAGGTAAGATTTATGTCCACGAGAGGACTGAGCAGAAGGACTAGGGAAGGTTAGCCCCAGCCCAGATTGTGAGTCTGAACCCGAAGTGTGTCTAGAGCGGAGGTTGTTGGAATGAGGTAATGCTGGGTGAATGGAGGCCGAAACCCTAGATGCAGATGGGGTCGGATGGACAGTAAGGGAGGAGGGTGCTATGACGGGCAGGGGGATGGATATCACACAAGTAATAACAGGAGCCATAGGTGCAATAAATTCCAATGGTGAAACAATGGAAAGTGATAATGAAGATGATTGAGAGGATAGGGGAGAGAAAGGAGAAGTACCTGAAATACATGCCATCTCCACAACAGCAGCGGCTCTTGCCCGAGTCAGTGGGGGCGAGGGCGGCTTGTAGACTTCTTCTGCAACCTTAGAGGATTCACCCAAGTTAAATTTTGGAGCCGAGATGTTGATTCGAGTTGCCGACATAGGAGATCAAGGTGCCGACACTGGTGCTTTTCCATTTTGTGTTTGTGGCTCAGTTATCTTCGCAAGTAGAGGACATTCCTTGTAAACATGTCCTACCTTATGACACCTTCGGCAGCGGAAAGGTACCCCCTCGTAATCCAAGATCTAAATTCTGGTGTAGTGCCTCCACTTTAGGGTAATCTTCTCTTCCAGTGCCTCCCTTGTGTCCAAGTGAACTAGAATTCTAGCCAGTGCACAGTTTTTTGTCTGAACATAGGTCTTATCATATTTCGGATGTGTCCCAAGGGCATTTCTAATCCTTATAAACACCACTTCAGACCAAAATTTTAGAGGTAGTCCAGGTCATCGCACCCAAATAGGTCCTGCTCTGATTTGTTCCCGTTTCGAATCAAATAGCGGTGACCATCGCTTGAGGAGGACCGATGCCATCTCTATGTGCCAGTATTTGGTGAGAATCAGATCAGTGTAGTCTGCCTTTGAGAAATGTAGGGCAAACCGTCCCCGAGCCAGGCTCTGAACCTCAAGAAGTTCCCGAAGAATTCCACCCCAGATTTCTTTCATCCAATTCATGAGCCTAGTTGTAGAGTATGCACTTCCTATCACATGTCAAACAAGTACCCTGTTAGTCTTGTCCACAACCTCGCCCATAGGTATGTCTTCGCCAAAAGTGATTGTGAGGGTCTTTGCAGAAGTCTTTACATACTTTACCTTTCTTTTCCCTGTCCTCAGCACCGATGGGTGTTCCGTTAATGGGTCTAATCCTACATCCTTCAAGGGAATCGCTACTTTAGTTTTTATGACCGGTGAATCGAAACATCAAGAAGGGAGGGAATTATGGTTTGTAGAAACCACAGGAGGCGAGCGCTGAGGGGGTTCCAAGTTATGGAGGGGGAGAAAATCGAATGCAGGTGAGGGAGGCGAGATGGCGGAGAGGAGGTTGAGAGTGCGAGGGGATAGCGGGGGGTAATCAAGTCCCGAGGTTTCCAAAGAGAGTGATCCAAATCACAGCGAAGAGGCTGGGTGTCACACCCCCAGGCTGGCGGTAGTCTTTCAACCGAGCTTCGCGAGGTGCGACACCACCAAACACTTTCTTTTCACCAATAATTATGTTCGTGGACTACGCCTAACCACTTATCCTACTTAGTTTTTGTTTCGCAACCAAGTATTATTAATGTTTCCTTTATACCAATGAACACCCATACACATTTATTAACATCAGCAATTATAAATGAAGAACACAATTGCACAGTATAAAGGGAGGGGAAACTCCCTAAACAATGAGTCTGCCCAACAATATATTATACAGTCTTTCAATATTACAAGCTTTTACAAGTATACTTGGAAACTTCAACTTTCATACTTAGCTAATTTTACAATCTTCGGAAAACTCAATTGCCTAGCTCGTCAGCACCTCCACACGGTCGTTGAACAACTCACCAACCCTTCGTTCACCATGTCACACGATCGTGTTGTTTTCCCAACTTGGGCGTGCCTCCAAATCGCCACACACAAGCGCCGCTCCTCGAGACACACCTCTGTTCACAATCTCAACACTTCACCAAAAGTCACACCGTGCACACTTGCACGATGGGCAGGCGCTCACCTGAGTCACCCAAGAACCCGTGCCAAGTCATCACACAAACTAGGTGCCCATGCCTTCGTTTCACCGTCGGACGCTCCTTTCCACAACCCGGGCACCACACACCCATGCACGCCCTACTCCAACCGGCAGGCGACCTCTACCTGCGCCCTTCACCCAAATCCAAGAGACGACACTTAACTTCGTGTGGCCTTGCCCAAGAACGGGTGCATCACAAACTGAGCCTTTACCTCTTGCTGTGTCCACCCCTTAGTTCTGCGCCTTCCTCTTCTTCATGAGCGAAGTTGCTTTATGTGTTGAGTGAAGATGTGATGGTTGAATGAGCTCCAACACACCTCCAATATATATGAGCATAGGGCGAGGTCGCTGCTACCCAGCCGACCTACCCATGCCCTCAAGACCATTGCAATATGCTTCTAAACTTCATGTCGTCCATCCCCCAAATGCTCCAAGTAAGCTCAGCCTTACTTCATTTGTTGGTCGGCTCGTGGGTGTTCCCTTACGCTCCCACGCATATAAATCGTTCACCCAACCTTCCACGCACTCATAACACCTTCGCATGTTTTATGTTGAGCTTGCACTTCAAGCTGGAATGCGACCAAGGGCTGCAGGTCCTTACATCCTCCTCCACCTGAAGTCGTTGTCGTCCTCGACAAAATACCATCCTATTAGCCATCCACCAAGATCAACATCAATATCTGTCTCGTCCTTGGTCCATGATGTCAACTCCTCCACATACTGAAAATATCTCTGCAACATATGTAGAACTTCCATCTCCATCATGTGTCGTCCTCATCCTATGAACTATCATCCTCGTCTGCCTGATGCCAGCATCTCTCCGTGTACTTCCGGACCTTATGTTTGAACTAGTTGGGTAGCTAATCCAACTTTCACACTCGAGTCATGAGAGTGAACATCCTTATGCCTTCACTAGTCTATCTCAGATTCTGCCACATCCTGGACTCACCAAGAATCTCACCCATGCTCAGGTCCATGGAAACTCCATCCCATCTACAACATGTCATGATGCTTGATGTCGAACCATCCCTGCACCATTTTCCATACCTGCTCAACTTGTTTTAAGGACTCACTGCCATGAGCAGCTAACAATGAGCCCCATCTTTTATGTCATCTAAGAAGATGTAGAGGGAGTAGAGCCTGAAGGCTCACCCTCACTAATAAGCTCAATCCATCTGTCAGGATTCTCTATCTCCATCCTTTGTAGATATGCAACTCGATCCTCCTCTCGAACATTCGGCCTCACATAAGCCTCCTCCTCCTCATCATCATCCTCAACCACTTCTAGCCTTCTTGACAAATCCAAGGTACTATCAGAAAGTGTCTTGATAACCAATGACTGCACGGTAATCTTTGTATCAACGGCATACAACCGCTTACTCATGTCTTCCATGCACTTCTCATCCTTCATTTGCATCACTGCTAGTTTACAATCAGGCTTTGTCACACCAATGGTTGGAAGACCAATGGGTACATCTTCCCTTCCATCATAAATGTACAGCTTCTTCAAATTTGGAACAATCATAGCATCAAATTGTTTCAAGAATTCCATCCCCAACACAACTTCATATTCATCAATCCGCACTATAGTGAAGTCGACTTTCCCGATCCACTCACCTAGTGTTGTGTCCACTCTTTCAGCTACACCAAGAATACAATCAGGAGGAGAATTCATTTTCTTCATTTGTGCCTTCATCGGTACAAACTTCAGCCCAATCCTTCTCACAGTATCTTCACTCATGAAGTTGTGAGTAGCCCCACTATCCACCATAGTGAGTATATCAGCACTCCCAATCTTCATCCAAACATACTCCAAACTGTTCCTCTTAGGATCCCTCCAAGATACCACCTTTGTAGGAGAAGCAGCTCCAAGAATCTGCATCATCCCCACATAAGCTTCTTCATTCTTCGTATTAGATTGTGCAATAGCAGCCACTTTCGGTCTTGAAGGACAATTCTTCACCGTATTTGGTTCAACACATATCCAACACTTCAAGGATTTCTTCGTTTTCGACTTATCATCTGATTTCAAAGCATCATCCTTCTTCTTCTCTTTCGGCTTATCGGACTTCTTCCTCCTATCATCAGAAGTCTCATCATAATGTTCCACCAACCTGTCCACAGCAGCAAAAGCTTCCTCAAGTGTTTTAATCTTCTGCCTCTTCACTTCATTGTGTGCCCAAGGTTTCAATCCAATAATGAAGTTGACCACCTTGTCCCTCTCCGCCATGTCCAAAAGTTCCAGAACCACACTTGCAAACTCCCGTTGATATGTCTGTAGGTTCCCTGTCTGCTTTATGAACTTAATCTTCATCCTTGCCTCCCATGTTTCATCCTGAGGACTGAAATGGGTCTACAAGGCCTTATTCATCTCATCCCACGAAGTGATGTCACCAGCACTGCCATTGGAAATCTGATCCATCCTTCTTCACCACCACATCTTAGCATCCTTTGTCAAGAACTGAGCAGCTACCTTCACCTGTGTCTCATCATCGAATAGACCCAAGCGTTCCAAGTATTGCTCCATATCCCAGAGAAAGTTTCCAAGAGTTTTTTCACTCCTTGTACCATCATAAGATTCACGTTCCTTGACTTTCACATGAGGCACTCCTCCACCTGAGTTATACCTCATGGCCTTCTTCAACACCGCGATCTCATCTCTGGCTTCATCAAGAGATTTCTACAAGTTCACAATCTCTGCCAAACCCCGATCTCCTGCCTCTTTAACCTCCTTGACCCTTACTTCAATTTGTGTACACATAATATTAGTGTACTTATGTTGAGTCCGGAGTTCATCGAGCTCTTCCTTCATCTTCGAATTGGCCTCTTGATCTCTCTTGACCAAGTCCATCTTCTTAGTCCAGAAAGCTTCCAAGTCCTCCATTTTCTCCAACACTTTTTCAATGAATGCCATAGTAGCATCTTTCGCACCGTGACTAGACCCAACCTGAGATTCACCTGCCATAGCTAACAATTTCCTTCTTTGTGATCTAGTTTCAACCATCCAACAGCTTCACTAAGTTGCCTGCAACCTGAACCAGCCCTTGCTCCACTTGTATGTGAAACAACGTCCTTCACCTGCAAGTACCTGCTTCACTGTCATCAACAGGGAAAATTTTAAGAACCCTCCCTAAATTTACATGTATAATAAATGGGTGAATCTCCATGGTATATAGGAAAAATGGAAGGCGATTTTATCAATAATATGATATGTATATATAAATTTTTAGCTAATCTCTCACCAGCCATGGTGAATATTTTACTCAATTATAAAATCTTTTGTTTATTGAATACACAAATGAAATCATTGCATTTCTTTAAAATATCTTTTGAAATCAAAATTACCGAAATTACATATTGATAACCTAGTGGGTGTAGGATAAAATTCACTCGTGCCATTCACAGAAAGCATGAGAAAAAACCTAATACTATATATAAAACCAAGAAAATTTCAAATTCATCACTTCTAGGGACCTCGTAACCACCCTGCCAATACACAAGTATGTTCCTGTTTGCAATTAGAAAAATTACCCAAATTACAATCTATTTACTCCAGCATATGTTGGAAAGTTATAGAAGGATGACTAGTGCAATCAATCCATTCCTTTTTAGCCCTGGATTTGTTTCAATTTAAAACAGAAGTATACAAATATACTTGTCCAATGTCTATGCTTTAACCATTCACATTAAGATGTTTTTACAATTTAATTTCCTAAGTCTATTTAATATCTTCATTACCATAAAAACCAACCTATATCCATCTTAACACCATATCTACCACTCTTAGGGGGATGAAATCTATTTATCCCTCTGAGCACTTGGTAGACCCAGAATTAAGATGGATCTAAGATGATAGAATTTCCCCTTTAAATAGTCTATGTTCACATGAATACCATGGTATTACCATGGGTCAATACCATGGGTTATCATAAACCTGGAGCTTAAAAATTACTATTAGTAATTTATAAAAATTAATAAAATTAATAGTTGATTTTTTTTTTTTTTTTTAACCAAGCTAAAATGTTTAACATACATTAGATTACAACATCCATTTTTACTCTTGATCGGATCAAATATTTTTTCACTCTATGCTAGTTTTCATATCACGATATTTGATATTTTTTCACTCTATGCTAGTTTTCATATCACGATATTTGATACCTCTCGGGGTTAGTAGATCTAGAGTAAATATGGATCTCTGCTGGTTTAATTCCCCCATTTAAATAGGCTACATTCGAGGTGAATACCATGGGTCAATACCATGTGCCATTTTTGTTTTTATTAATACTAATATTAGGGTTAATAATGTTTTTTTGCATGGTATTAATAACAATTTAGTCCATGGTATTTGTCCATAGTATTTTGCCCATAGGTTTCACATAAATATAACGCATTTTTGAGTGTTCGTAAATATAAGGTGACTTATGGAGTAAATATAAAAAAATATTTTATTTGTTTACCATACCTCTTGCTTATTTATATTTTTATTAAGTTACCATACCTCTTTTACAAATATGGTATTTGGCCCATAGGATTCACTTAAATAAAACCTCTTTCTTGAGGACTAAATATAAAAAGAGGTTTTATTTATTTACCATGCATCTAGTTTATTTATATTTTTATTTATTTACCATACCTTTTGAATAAGTATAAAAAGACGTTTTATTTATTTACCATACCTCCACTTTACTTATATTTTTATTTGTTTACACCCTTGCATGTATATAAGGTGACTTATGGAGTAAATATAAAAAATGTTTTATTTATTTACCATACGTCTCATTTATTTATATTTTTTATTAATTTACCATACCTCTTTTATAAATATGGTATTTGGGCCTTTGGCCCATAGGATTCACTTAAATAAAACCTATTCTTGAAAATGGTCGAATGGAAGGTTGTAACTCCTAATTTCAAGGGCTAGATTTACCTTTTTACCCTCTCCCTTAAAATAAGGTGGGCTATTTGAGGTGATTTGTAAAAATGTACTATGATACAAAATATTCGCCCACTAAAAATTTAAAACCCCTTAATTTTGCCAAAGGGCGAACATTCGCCCCTAAAATTTTCTATGGTCACCAACTGTCAAGTGTATGCACACTTGCTTCACCCAGTTTCATGCACGACTCCTCCAAGTCTTCATACTAGCTCTGATACCAACTGTCACGCCCCCAGGCCGACAGTAGTCTTTCAACCGCACTTAGCGAGGTGCGGCACCATCGAACACTTTCTTTTCACCAGTACTTATGTTTTTGGACTACGCCTAACCACTTATCCTACTTAGTTTGTGTTTCGCAACCAAGTATTATTAATGTTTCCTTTATACCAATGAACACCCATACACATTCATTAACATCAGCAATTATAAATGAAGAACACAATTGCATAGTATAAAGGGAGGGGCAACTCCCTGAACAATGAGTCTGCCCAACAATATATTATATAGTCTTTCAATATTACAAGCTTTTACAAGTATACTCGGAAACACCAAGTTTCATACTTAGCTAATTTTACAAACTTCGGCAAACTCGGTTGCCTAGCTCATCGGCACCTCCACACAGTCGCCGCACGACTCACCAACCCTTCTTTCACCTCGTCACACGATCGTGTTGTTTTCCCAACTTGGGCGTGCCTCCAAGTCGCCACACACGGGCGCCTCTCCCCGAGACACACCTCCATTCACAATCTCAACACTTCACCAAAAGTCACACCGTGCACACTTGCACGACGGGCGGGCACTCACCTGAGTCACCCAAGAACCCGTGCCAAGTCGTCACACAAACCGGGCGCCCACGCCTTTGTTTCACTGTCAGACGCTCCTTCACACAACCTGGGCGCCACACACTCGTGCACGCCCTACTCCAACTGGCGGGCGACCTCTACCCGCGCCCTTCACCCAAATCCAAAAGACGACACTTAACTTCGTGCAGCCTTTCCCAAGAACGGGCACATCACAAACTGCGCCTTTACCTCTTGTTGTGTCCACCCCTTAGTTCTGCGCCTTCCTCTTCTTCATGAGCGAATTTGCTTTATGTGTTGAGCGAAGATGCGATGGTTGAATGAGCTCCAATGCACCTCCAATATATATGAGAATAGGGCGAGGTCGCAGCTACCCAGCCGACCTGCCCATGCCCTCAATACCATCGCAATATGCTTCTAAACTTCATGTCGGCCATCCCTCAAACGCTCCAAGTAAGGTCAACCTTACTTCATTCGCTGGTCGGCCCGTGGGTGTTCCCTTACGCTCCCACGCATATAGATCGTTCACCCAACCTTCCACACACTCATAACACCTTCACACGTTTTATGTTGAGCTCGCACTTCAAGCTGGAATGCGACCAAGGACTTTAGGTCCTTACACTGGGGGTCCCGGAAGCAAGACAATCGGCGAAGAACCCGGGATGGAGAAGCAGTTCTGTCAAAGCTAGGGTTAGGGCTTTGACTACCAAAGATGGTCTATCCCTCGAACGGATCCTAGGAATAATCAAGGGCCTCCTCTTCAATATCCATCTCTTCCATTAACCAAAACTGCCACGAAAACCGCCAAGGGAGAGGTTGACCATGAGCACAATAAGACGGATGTTGACAGGGCGCAGTGGTAGGGCTACAGCTATTGCAGTTACCCGAATTTACTAAGTGTAATATTGTGTTTTGTCACTATGCAAGTGCAGGGATGCGTTCGCGCCACTTGCCCGCCTACGGCCATGTCAATGACGATAACACCTTCGATTTCTTCCCTGTATTAAAAATAAGTGCAAAAATGCAAAAAATTCAAAATATAAAATAACAATTAATTGGACCTATATTCTTTTGGCCGTACTCAAGTAATAAATTTGGTGAACAAAAAGCCATATAATAATAATTTAAATAAAATGTCACTCACAATGTGCATTTGAGAGTTTCTCTTTTCTTTTACATTACCTGAAGCTCTTTCGCGACCTTTTTCGTGACGTGCACCGCCTCCAGTTATGAGTGCATGCACCACCTCTGGTTAGAAGTTCGTTCATTTAAGGAAAAATTATATTTTAGTGTTGTTTGCTTTTGTTTTTAATTAAAGTGAGTCTAGGGTAAGGTGCTTATTTATTTATTTTTTTAAATGAAATATTATTATTATTATTAAATGTAGGTAAACTTATTTATTACGTCAAAGAAGATGAGTCTAGGTTAAGGTCAATTAGTTGAAAGAAGATGATGGTCGGATATATTAAGTAGAATTTCGGCGTAAATCACATGAAGAAAACCTTTGTCAACGTGTTTCGAACCAACTAGTGTGGTTCATCGTCAGGATAAGTTGAATGAACAGATCACACTTTTCCTTTTAAATAGATAGTAGAACATTCTAGACCAAGTAATGATTATAATGACAGTGGCTAAAATTAACCAGGAAATGGCTAGTTGACTTCGATGAGAGTTAAAAACTTTATTAAATAAGTTAATATTCTTATTAAAATACGAAATGGATCATTTTATAATTATAAATATATATTAGATAAAGTAAATTTCAATAAGTAAAAAATAAATTAATCCAAAATTGTTAGTTATCACAGTTATTATAAATATTAGTTAGTTATAGAGTAATATATAAATAGTTAAATTATATTTTTAATTAAAATATAAGTTAGAAAGACGTATATTTATAAATATATATTGAAAAAATAAATTAATTAATCAATTAATTAATTAATTAATTTAAATTAATATATATTAAAATAAAATAAAATAATTAATATATATTAAAATAAAATAAAATAATTAAATTAAATTAATCTAAAATGGTTAGTTATAAAGTTATAAATATTAGTTAGTTGAATATAATCTATAAATAGTTAAATTATATTTTAATCAAAATATAAGTTACCTATATTTATAAATATATATCGAAATAAATTAATTTTAAATTAATAAATATTAAATTAAAAATGAAATAATTTTAAATAAACAAAGTTATAATATATAAAAATTATTTAGTGATAAAAGAAACCTAAGAATAGTTGAATATATTTTGATCAAATTATAAGTTAAAGGGACATATAAATATATATTAACAATCAATTTTCCAATTAATAGATAGAAAGTTTTTAATATTAGAGAATTCAAGGGTTAGAAAAATTAATAATTTTAAATAGTTATTTATTTATTTATTATTTTTCAATTAAAATCCTTATGGATAATTAAAGGGGGTTTTTAGAAAGTTTTTCTTTGGTTATTAATTTATTTAATTCCATAGGGATAAGAATGCTATTCTATTTTATTTTTATTAAATATTATTCTATGGTTGTTAAATTAACTAACAATATTTTAAAAGACAGGAAGGTCAAGAACGGGACCATTAGAGAAACACTGAGTCAAAGGAGAAACCCTAGGAGGAAAGAAAAGATAAGGCTCAAACAAGAAGGATAAGGGAAATAAGGGGCAACTTCGAAAGCTATAAAAGGTTAAAAGGGGGGGACAGAGGTAAAGGAAAGCAAGATTAAGAAGAAAGGGCAGGGATCTAGCAGCTACTGATCTTCCAGCCGTCATCTCTATTGAGATTGTTAGGTATTCTTTCAATTTCAATAGCTTCCCTGAATTTACGGTGATGGAACTGTGCAACCTTGGCAATAACCTTGGCCTCCTCTATAAAAACATGATGCTTGGTCTTTTCCGCATGCTCTGCTAATGTTGAGGACTTGGTGTCAATCTTCCCTATGTCCAGAGAACCACAGACAAGATTGCTCAAATCCTTAGAAAGTATGGCATTCCATCAACCTTTAGGCCCCTCAACACCATTCGTAAATCCCTCCGGTCGATGAAAGATCCCATTGACCCTGAAGTCATGAAGGGAGTCTACTTGATCCCTTGTTCTTGTGGGACCCCCTATATTGGGGAAACACAGCGCTCCATGCACCAGAGGATCAACGAACATGCAGCTCACCTAAGACATGGGAGAACCAAGTCCTCAGCGTTAGCAGAGCATGCGGAAAAGACCAAGCATCATGTTTGTATAGAGGAGGCCAAGGTTATTGCCAAAGTTGTGCAGTTCCATCACCATAAATTCAGGGAAGCTATTGAAATTGAAAGAAGGCCTAACAATCTCAATAGAGATGACGGCTGGAAGATCAGTAGCTGCTAAATCCCTGCCCTTTCTTCTTAATCTTGCTTTCGTTTCCCTCCCTCCTCCCCCCTCCCCTTTTTGACCTTTTATAACTTTTGAAGTTCCCCATTATTTCCCTTATCCTTCTCGTTTGAGCCTTATCTTCTCTTTCCTTCTAGGGTTTCTCCTTTGGCACAATGTTTCTCTAATGATCCTATTCTTGACCTTCCTGTTTTTTAAAATATCGTCAGTTAATTTAACAACCATAGAATAATATTTAATAAAAATAAAATAGAATAGCATGCTTTTCCCTATGGAATTAAATAAATTATTAACCAAGGAAAAACTTTCTAAAAGCCCCCCTCTAATTCTCCCTGAGAATTTTAATTGAAAAAATAAAAAACAAAATAAAACAAATAAATAAATAACTACTTAAAATTATTAATTTTTCTAACCCTTAAATTCTCTAATATTAAAAACTTTCTAACTATTAATTGAAAATTGATTATTAATACATATTTATATGTCCTTTTAACTTATAATTTGATGAAAATATATTTAACTATTCTTAGATTTCTTTTATCACTAACTAATTTTTATATATTATAACTTTATTTATTTAAAATTATTTTATTTTTAATTTAATATTTATTAATTTAAAAATAATTTAAATTAATTTATTTCAAAATATAGGTCCTTTTAATTTATATTGTGATTAAAATATAATTTAATTATTTATAGATTATATTTAATTAACTAATATTTATAACTTTATAACTAACCATTTTAGATTAATTTAATTAAAATTATTTTATTTTATTTTAATATATATTAATTTAAAATTAATTTAATTAATTAATTAATTTATCTATTTATTAATTTTTTTTTAATATATGTCTTTTTAACTTATATTTTAATTAAAAGTATAATTTACCTATTTATAGATTACTCTATAACTAACTAATATTTATAATAACTGTGATAACTAACAATTTTGGATTAATTTATTTTTTACTTATTCAAATTTACTTTTTCTAATATATATTTATAATTATAAAATGATCCATTTCGTATTTTAATAAGAATATTAACTTATTTAATAAAGTTTTTAACCCTTATCTAAGTCAACTAGCCGTTTCTTGGT
The DNA here is from genome assembly GCA_031772625.1 of Pinus tabuliformis. NCBI lineage: Eukaryota > Viridiplantae > Streptophyta > Pinopsida > Pinales > Pinaceae > Pinus > Pinus tabuliformis. Next base: position 1,230,217,115 of record CM062804.1, read on the forward strand.
CAATTCTAGCCGTTGTCATTATAGCCGTTGTATTTTAATAAGAATATTAACTTATTTTATAGCCGTTGTATTTTAATAAGAATATTAACTTATTTAATAAAGTTTTTAACCCTTATCTAAGTCAACTAGCCGTTTCTTGGTCAATTCTAGCCGTTGTCATTATAGCCATTACCTGGTCTAGAATGTTCTGCTATCTATTTAAGATGAAAAGTGTGATCTGTTCATTCAATTTGTCATCTATTTAAGATGAAAAGTGTGATCTGTTCATTCAATTTGTCGTGACGATGAACCACACTAATTGGTTTGAAACGGGTCTAAAAAGGTTTTCTTCATGTGATTTACACCGAAATTCTTCAATGCTTAAAACTATATAAATTTATTTTTGTTATTTATTAATGATTAAATTAATTATTATTTTTTTTAAATTTATATATTAATATTAAATATTCTATTATTTCATGAAAAAAAAATAGTTTTAAAAGAATATAAATTATAAAAATCAAATACTTAATAACTTGCTAAGCTTGTTGCATTGCTTAATCCAGTTATAGACTTGTGTGCATTGCACTGCATTATCTTGTAATGTTGTAGTGTGTCATGTTGTATAGATTCATATATTTGGTGGTAGATAGGACCGGAGTTAATGGTATATGATAACTTAATTATTTAAACCTCAGTGACTCGATGATGAGTGGCTTGCTCTGATTTCAGTACCTTCCCTCAACGTTATCGGTTGATGAGATAGAGCAGAACACTCACTATGTATTAGATAGAAGCGTTTTTGTCTGTGAAGAGGTGTAGATCACAACAACCATCTACCACATATACGTTCATCGATACTTCATCGCAATGCATTATTTTGTATTGTTTTATTTATTTATTTTAAATTACTTCATCGCAATGCATTATTTTGTATTGTTTTATTTATTTATTTTAAATTACTTCATCACAATGCATTATTTTGTATTGTTTTATTTATTTATTTTTAATAATTATTCACATTATTAAAGATAATTATTCACATCATTAGCATTTTCAGTAGTTCTAATAGCAGAATGCACTACCTAAAACCACAACAACACTTAAATGTTATTTTTAAAATATATATTTTTTTCAAAATTTTAATGTAAATCTTTCAATGTTCAGATTTTATAGAAATTTTTTTTAGTAATTAATATGTAATCTTTGTTATATTTTGTTTAGTATTTAGTATAGAAGCTTTGAAATTGTATGGGAACTTTTATTTTTCAACAGGAGTTGCAATACACATAGGGACAGTTATGGGAGTTTTGGAGTGTTTTTTTGGAGTTCCCGTATTCTGTGGGGTTGGGGAATACAAAGCTTGTAGAGAAATATGCTAAACTGCCCACAAAACATGAGCCTATGTTGAAACCTTAGCAGGAAGAAAGGCCAAAGACAACCTTAACAGGGATATAAGAGTGATATTTGGATAGAGCAATCTCTTTAATAGTTAAGGAACTGTGTGGCACCTAGATATAAGAGTGATATTTGGATGTCATGCTCATAGGTATTTCTTTTGTTATTTATGTAAATATTTTATTTTGGTGTTTATGTATATATATTGCATAAGATTGTGTGTGCATATTGTATGTGAGTCAATGCTTAAACATTAGAGTTGTTTTACTTTTTCTCTTAAGAATAACTAGAGAGAAACATATGTAAAATTCTTCCCTTTTATTTTTGAGCCACATTGTTTCAAAGACTAGTTATGTGTTTTATAATTGATAATGAACTTGTCATTTAAATATATATATATATATATATATATAAGAGATTCCGGAAGAAAGACACCAAAAAAATATATTTATATATAAAAGAGATTATATATTTATTATTTATATATTTAAATTAATTTAAATATATAAATATTTTGATTCAATATTAATTTTAATTATTATATAATTAAAAAATATTTTTTATTTTTATAATTTTAATTCTTTTATTATGTAATATTATTATTATTATTTTGATTAGCTTGTAAAATTTGGAGAAATCTCCCATACCCAAGTTCCCACTTTTCTTACTTTTCAAAAACTCATACAACATAGTATATTATTAAAACTTACATATTCAAAACTCAAAAGTACATCTCACTTTAATCTGATCTAATATTTTTTCTTGATTAATATATATTTAAAAATTAAACTATATTTATCTTTAATTTCTGATTTCATTTAAAATCTTTTGTAATTAATATGTATTTAAAAGTTAAATATTGAAATTTTATATTTAAAATCTTTTTAAATTAATATATATTTAAAAATTAAATATTCAAAACTTTTATATATATATATATAATTAAAAAATAATTACCTTTATAAAATTTTATTTTTTACTTTCCTTATTATCTCAACTTTTCAAATAATTAAAAATCACACTAAAATTAAAAACTAAAAAAAAATCCACTCACCATTAGTTTCCATCTCACCTGTTATCTAGCCATCTACATTTATTTGTGTTTAAAATCATGACATTTACCATTCCAAATATGGAAATTAAGAAATCCCTATCCTAAACTATAAACTATGAATTTTCATTTATCCATTCCAGATATACAAAATAACAAATCTTTAACCTAAACTATAAGCCATCAATTTTTATCGAATTATTAGATATACGAATCAAACTCTCGGATTTTCGTAATTTATTTCTCTAATTCGGGCAAATTTGGTAACCGGGTTCCAGACGCAGCGGACAGAAAGCTTTCCACGGTGGCCTCTTATCAAACCCTCAAAATGCAAAGGCCCCTCTCTCTTCAAAGCTTTGAAATCGCAGGCACGTTCCACACACTCTTCGCCAGACTCGGCCTCGCACCTCGCCAGGGCTGTCAGATTCAATTGAGCCAGTCTTCAATACACAGCATGCCAACCGCTCCACAAAACCAGCGGCACGGCGCAGCGCAACTCGATTCCTCTCGATGCCAATATAATATAGAAAATTGCAGAATACACACAATACATTTCTCTGGATAAAGATGAAGAGAAGTGTTTTTCTAAAGAAAGAAAAACTAATAGGGAAACATATTTATTTGGCTGAGTTAATATCGTAACCACACTCATATAACTCTAATATAAAATTGCTAGTTAGAGAAAATCTCTCAACTAACTAATCAATTACTCAAATCTAAACCAACTCCTAAATAATGGAAACAAACTCACACATTAAGAAAATTAAGGATTACACCTTGTAACCCAAAAAAATCGCTCATTTCATGGTCGAGCGCGCTCTCTCTCGTTCCATGGTTGAGTGCACCGATGCAACGTATGTTTCATTAACTTTTCTTTGTTTCGCCACTGCCAGAGGTACACTGAATAAATTTTGCTCGACAGATTTCTGGAGTTTCTATGAAAATTTGCCCGAAAGAATTTCGTCCACCGTTTACGTTGATGTTTTGACAATTAGTATCAAAGGCTTCACAAAACGAATTATGTCCCTCGTGCTTTGGGATGTGTTTTACATGAAAAAGAATAGTAGTTCAGTGAGTACAAAAATATCGCTTCACTGTGTCGATTGCTGATTATTTGATAGGCAATTTATAGGGCTTCCTCCATTTTCTGGGTCAATAATTATTTTAGTATGATTATCATGGTGGGTGAGAAAGGGGACCTCTATGCTTTGGTTCTCCTGTTTCCCGTCCTGCCTATAATCTTCCTTGCACAGTCCCCTGGCAGTTATAGCACAGGTTTCTCTTTCACATCATTTGGCAACAACAACAGCAATCAGTTGATATTCATGGGAAACGCTTCATTTTCTCCTTCATTTGGTTATATCGATCTCACTCCATCGCCAAATCGTACATCTACAGATCCATATTTTCAGTTTCAGAACTGCGTCGGAAGGGTTCTCTACCGTCAACCAGTCAGCATCTGGCCAGCCACATTTACGACCACCTTCACCATGCTCGTCCGCCGTGTCAACAGACGCGGCGGGCTGAACAATTACAGTGGCGACGGCCTGGCGTTCATCATAGTCGCCAGCAATAAAACCTTTTTACCAGACAGTGTGGGAAACCTTCTTGGCTTATTTTCTCAATCTCAATCACCTGTCGAAAGTATGAGTCAAGTGGCCGTTGAATTCGACACCCACAAGAACGAATACGATCCGGACGACAATCATGTCGGCATAGACATCGAGAGCATCAAATCCGACGTGACCGCCAATATGGGACAACACAACATCAACATCATGTCAGGGCGGCCGATCAGTGTTCGAATCCATTATGATGGCTGGAACAAAACCCTGCAAATATACGCCGCCTATGTAGACCGACCGATTCTCTACGCGAGCATCTTGAACAGCACAATCGAGCTGTCAAGAACCGTTCCGCGATCAGCCTTTGTTGGATTCTCGGCAACTGGTGGTTCTTTCCAGGTTCATCGTATTTTGGACTGGAATTTCAGTTGCACGAGCTTGCCCAAGACCTCTCTGAAAATAATCCCCGTCGGTGCGCCGAGGCCGGCCCAAGTATGGACCATCGGGCAACTCAATCTCGGCCCGTTTGTCGCTTCCATTGCCGGCGGGACTGTGTCGGTGGTGTTATCGGCGTGGTTCGTCAATAGAATCATGAGAGGGAGAAAAGGTGCAGAGCAGATCACAGACGGGTGGTCCAGCGGGGATCTAACGATCATGGACGGCGAAGCGGTGACTTCGCCATACGGCCCTCAACGGTTCTCTTACGAAAGTCTTTTGGTCGCGACGAAGGCCTTCGGCGCGTCGGAACTGGTGGGAACCGGCGGCTTTGGGAGCGTTTACAAGGGAACACTAGGATGGCGAGGTGGGGCTGCAAATGTGGCAGTGAAGAGAATCTCTGCCGGGTCACGACAGGGTAAACGAGAATTCATGTCAGAGATCAGCACCATAGGCCAACTTCGACACAGGAACCTGGTGCCGCTCCGGGGGTGGTGCCACGAGCGTGACGAGCTGCTGCTCGTCTACGACTACATGCCCAACGGCAGCCTCGACAGGTTCATCTTCAGACAACCAGAGGAACAGCCTCAGAATCAGAATCATCACAGTCTGAATTGGGGGCGGAGGCACCGAGTCTTATGCGGGCTGGCTTCGGCATTGCTTTACCTTCACGAAGAATGGAAGCAGAAAGTGATCCACCGAGACGTTAAGCCTAGCAACGTTATGCTCGACGAGGACTTCAATGCCCGTCTGGGTGACTTCGGTCTCGCTCGGCTTCTTGAACACGATGAGACATCTTCGTCTGTGACCACAAAGCTGGCGGGGACGCCAGGCTATTGGGCGCCGGAGTGTGGCTACACAGGCAAGGCCACAACAGAGTCCGACGTTTTCAGTTTCGGGGTCGTTGTGTTAGAAGTGGCTGCTGGCAGGCGGGTTTTGGAGCGAAAGCCGCCACTGGCAGACGAGAATTTGATGGATTTTATATGGAATCTTTATGGGCAGGGAAGAGTTACGGAGGCGTCGGATCCGAGATTGAAAGGCGATTTTGAGGAAGAAGAGATGAAACGAACATTGATATTGGGGCTTGCCTGCACACATCCGGATCCGCGGCTGCGTCCATCGATCCGCCGAGCACTGCAGGTACTCATGAACCCCAATGAGGAGATGATGGAGCTTCCTTCTTCGAGGCCGTTGGCCATCTATGTAGTTTGTCCATCCATAGCCGGATTTAATTGTATCAATGCTTCTCCCCATTCAAATGTAGATCGCGCACAGTCACCTAGCAGCTCGGCCGGTAGTGAAGTGCCGTCCATTACAGCCTCCAGTCTCAATTATGGTAGATAGAGATCGCGCACAGTCACCTAGCAGGTCCGCTGGTGGTGAACTACTGTCCATTACAAGCTCCACGCGACATTATGGTAGATAGAGGTAAGAAGGCGGCAAAACAAATGTAAGTTGAGTTTTGAAAGCATTCAACTTTGAATTTTATGGCATTTTATTAAACAAAAGCATGAGTTTTAATTGAATCGTGAAGTTTTCCCCAAATGCATCCGCAATTTGATGTATATCCGCAAGGTTCGATATGAATTTTTTGTTTTAGTGAATACTAATCCGTCAAGATCATGAAGGGTTCGATGCGAATTTTTTATTTTAACCTTCCATTGTGGGTAACCGTTCATTATGAATACTCAGATAAGTTTAATATTATTAGATTTGTTGCAATTTACGATTACCGTTTATTTTAAACTTCCATTCTGGTTAACCATCCATTATGCTATTCAGATAACTTTAATATTATTAGAATTATTGCAATTTACGATTACGAACGGTGTAAACACTTTCTATTTTGAAATAAGTTTCTAATTTTAAGAAATTTGATCTTTCTTGATATCACAAATAGATTTATGTTCAGTTATTATTGATTAATTATAATTATAAATATAAATATAATTATGAATTTTGTTTTTGGTTATTTTATTTTAAAAGTGTTTAATCAATATTTAAATATATATAACAGCTCATTTTTAAGTGAATTGCAGATTTCCTAAATATGCTGGAATCTGAGAGATATGGGCGGTCAATTTTTTGACCTTGCCCATGTCTATTGTATTCTCAAATATTTGAAAAATTTGCAATCAACTAAACTCACTAATATATAACATTATTTTTTTTAAAAAATACAACAATACTTATAAATACATAATCATTATATCATTATTTCTTATCATCATCTTACTAAAAAGAAATTACTAAAAGGAAATTGAATCAGTATTAAAAAAATAATAAACATTCTATTTAACTACATAAAATAACCTCAATTAACATATATAACATAATTATATAATACTAAAAATTAGTTATGAATGATTTTCCACTGGTAAAACAACTACATTTTGATTTTACTAACTTCTGCCTGCTTGACAATAACCTGAAAACATACAAATTCAAATATTTATATAGCCATAAATCGACAAACAATCAAAGTTCACCAGACGTGTTCCTAGTTGAAAAAATAACCCAACACTCAACTAAGTCGAAAGTAGACGCACTGATCCACCAACCAATGTCAGCAAGCACTCAAGCGTCAGAATATGAGTTTGAAATTTAAACCATTTATTGTATTTGGCTTTAAGAATAATACAGACCAAGAGCCCCGTCCTCGAACGCTTCAAGCTGCTGCCCAAAGTGTAAGGTATTTTTTTTTAATTGATTTGGAGAATAGTTCAAGACTGCTATCAAGAGTGTAAGTTGATTTTTTTACTTGTTATAATTATTGTTACATAACTATTGTTACATATTTAACTTATTTGAAATCAATAGATGTGTATTTTAAGATCATAATCAAATCATATCTTATTAAACAAGTTGTTATATAAATATTTTTGGATACATTTTTTTAGATGATAATTGGCAGGCAATGTATATGAGTTCAATTATTTATTTGTGTTTCCTATGCATACAGATTAACAAGAGTTTTGACAAAACTAATAAGAAGATTAAAAGAAACTTGATATTGAATTAACTCAATATAAATAACAAATAAGGAAAAATAGATTTGGCTTTGTCCAAGAGGCTATCAAAATATGATACTATGTGCATAATCACAATTATTTTGATACTGTGTGCACAATCACAATTATTTTCAAATACTGTGTGCACAATCACAATTATTTTCTTGAGTCTGAGGAAGAATAGATTTGGCTTTGTCCAAGAGGCTATCAAAATATGATACTATGTGCACAATCACAATTATTTTCTTGAGTCTGAGGTCAATTATTAATATCACGAGTCTATACGTTATCCGATACTATAAAGTATTTATGGAATTTCAGTGGCTGATTCTCAAAGTCCATATTTCATGTATGTTTGTCTCTATACCCCTACCTAGCAATCCATTTCTCTGTTTTTTTCTTTGATATCAAAGCGGCTAAATAATAAGAGTTCTCTAGTTGCAACTATATTCACTGCTAAATAATTGACACGGAGGAATACAAGGACATAGTGAATGGAAGACAATTTTTTAATGAAATAGGCAAATATTAATGGAACTTCTTGTACTAGTTCTGTGTATAATAACTCTTTCCCTGGAACTTTGGTCACACCCAGTGTCGAACGTAGGCTTAACATGAAATTAGGTGTAACCCTCTGCTCCATCTCATAGGAATATATGTTTGCATGGACATAATGACACATGCATTAGAAGTAACAATACTGCAACAAAGACTAATGGAATGTACCCGTGGGGGAAAGTTATACAACATCGCTGAAAAGAATACCAACTCCATTGCACCATATACAATGACAAACATTACAACAAGAAACAGATGAGTCTACTATATCATAAAAATTACCAATTTGAAGTCATAATCATGACTCCATTACATCCATTTTTCATAAGGAATTGTTGACAAGTGGAAAAATTCCTTTTGCAATGAGTAAGTATTTTCCCAATCAAAGGTCCAATTATACTTTTTTTTTCTTTTGGTATGGACGTATACTCTCTGGAACAAAGGCCCAGTTTCCTATCTAAAATTAAAATAAAACTAAGAAAAACTATAATTAATCTAAGAATGTAATATATTCTAATAATTTATAGAATATGAACTTAGTCTGCTACAATGATTTAACTAATATAAGCAACAACAATTAAAGGATTTAAATGAGCATAATACCACATGAAATATAATGTGATTTAAAATCCTAACTGGAATTGAATCCAGAAAACTAAATAGATAAGTTTTGGTTGAATATTTAGATAAAAACTTCGAATTTTTTTTTAGGTTTTTATCCTATTCAAACATTTTTTTTTGGTATTTTTTGAAATATGTATACATGCACAATCTAAAGTAAATAAATAAAAATTTCTATCTCATAAACAAGAGAAAATATGTCGATATTTGAATATTAAATTCTAGTGATCAACCAGTAATGAATAAATTAACAATTTTTTAATTCATGATGATAAAAGGATGTAAACTTGATCATTTTCATAAGAAGTCTTAAACCAAATTATCAAATATTCATTCAGAATCAAATAGCATAAGTCATAGAGTAATATCATAGGCATTCATTAAGTAATTAAAGTAATATCCAGACATAAATCTCATAGCTCATCACACATTAGCACTGAAAATGGTCTTAAAAAAAGCCAGTACTTCAAAATTGATTAAGAAAATACAATTATGTAGTCTTCATTGATTCTTGACCCTTTGCACCAACACACAATGGTCTATAAATACTAAAAAATAATAAGATAAGTCTTGAAACAAGAAAATCAATAGATTTTTTAAAAGTAAATACTTAATTCTAAAAAAAAAAATCTATTTTTGTTTAATTGATATATGGCAGAGAAGTAGGCATCATTTCCTCATATTCGAATCTTCATAATTGAGACTAAGCAACAAGTGAGGTGCATGTACTTCAATATGGGTTTCCCATTATGAATATATTTGGTATACTACAGAGAAATAAATGGAAGGAAATCAATTGATATTGATCTGACAGCTGGTAATCAATCCTTCAACCTTTTTCTTCTTCTTTTGATATTTGACCTCAAAGTTGGCAATAAACTTGATTTCTTCAAAAAGGAAATTGCAAATATTTTTGGAATGTTTGTTGTTTCCAAACTTTAATATTTTTTATTTCTACCTATTCCTTGGCAACCAGATCTTCCGTAGACTATTTTAATTCTCCTGGAACTGCTTCCTTTACTGACTTGGAACCTGATAAGTCAAATTCTTCTATAAAGTTTGTTCATGCTCTGATTTCTTTTTCCTCTTTTGCCCTGTGACTTAAGGATCCAAGCATCAATCTTTTATGTGTCTTACTAACTTTTCGAATTTCATTAGATTGAAATTCATTTTTGTTATGAAACCAACTCACAAAAAAGATAAAAAAAGGTAGATCAATGACTTCAAAATCAACCTCTTCGAGGGGGAAAACTCCTTTACGATACACAAATGAACAATAATTGGATGATACAAATGGAAAGACCTCCTTTCTATATATAGGATTCTAAGGGGTCATGATATAATCAAAGCCAACATAACAATAATAATGTAAGGGCACAACAATAACAATAGTGGAATTCTATGGGGCACCATAATAACAATATGGGGACTACATGGGCACAACAATATAATAAGTGGGTTTCATTAATAACAATAAGGGGTTACACTAGTACTATATGGACCTAGCATGGCCCTCTCCTTCAAAATGTGTTGTCCTCAATGCTTGAGTAGTTCTGGATGCTTCTGTATAAAATTCTCATCCTCCCATGTGGAATATTCAGCGGGTAAGTTCTTCCACTTGCTGAGATACTCTAAAATTGATTGATTTTGTAGCTGTCAGTTATGTTTCTGTAACTGCTTCAGGTTCCAATATAATTTTTCGTTCCTCGTCAAGTTTTGACAACATTATTTGAACAGGGAGCTTGTCACCTATAACCTTCTTTAAGCATGAAACATGGAAAATTAGGGGTACTCGAGAGATGCAGGAAGCTCCAATTTGTATGCCATAGTACCAATCTTTTGCAACACTTTGTAAGGACCAGAGTACATTGGTGATAATTTAGTATCCTTCTTAGCTTTCTTGAGGGACACTTGTTTGTATGGTTGTATTCATAAAAATAACCAATCTCCTATATGAAAACTTTTTTTGTTGTGATGTTGATTTTCTTGTTGTTTCATTCAATTCTACGAGAAAGTGAGGTTATCCTTTTTCTTCTTGATATGTCCTTCTATCTTGAGAGTTTGAGGAGTGGTAATTCCTGCCAATGGATTACAATATATATTTGATTCATTTCTTCTTTCTCTAGGGTTGGTTCCTGGTGTATATCCTCATCTTTTGACATTTCTTGATCATTTTCTTCCTCCTCTTCACAATCAATGTAAAATAATTTCTTCTCAGCACACTTGTGACCTTTAGTGTATTTGCCATCACAACTATAAAAAAGGTCATTTTCTCATTTTTCTTCCAATTGTTGTGGTGTTAACCTTGTAGGTTGTGGAAGTCTAGGAGCAACAACACTTCCATCTTTATAATTGTGAGTGGTAGGATTTGTTGTTGCCATAGTTTTGTTTTCAATTTTTCTTGCCAACCTGAATTCCTTCTCCAATGAATTAGGTTTCCAAAGACGAACCTTATGTTGAATGTTATCCTTTAAAGTCCCTATGAAGACGTTAATCCTCTGCTTCTCTGGAATATAATTTACCCTTATATTAGATTTTTGAAAGTCCTCAATGTGCTCTGCCAGCTCTCCCATTGAACCCTTTTGTTTGAGATTTATCAATTGGCTAAAGAAGGTGTTGCTCTTTGTATCCTCATAATGTGCTATCATTTCCACCATGAAAATTGACCAGGAGACAAGTGGTTTACGAGAACAAAGCCATTTATACCATAAAAATTGATTCGGTTCTAGATATAAAGATGCAATACGTAACTTTGGTAACAGTTGCACATCATGTAGATGAAAATATTTCTCCATCTATAGCATCGATGTTATGGGATCCTTTCCATCAAAGTGCCTCATATCGATCTTTGGAATATCACGGGTCTTCAATCTAATGTTAGATTCTATGAAATCATGATTAACATACATTTTTTCTCATCATGAGTTTCTTTTACTACCTTTTCTTCATTAGGATGCCTTTCTCATAGCAGCTTTGTACCACCTTCCTTTAAACCTTCCATGTCTTTCTTCAAATCTTCCATGTCTTTCTTCAAATATGCTTCCCTACCATCGATATTAGCTTCCATGGAAAATATAAAACTATTTATCTTAGCTTTGATCCAATTCTTCAAATCATCCATGCATTTTTGCTTACTAGGTGTTTCTATTTTCTTCATTCGAGTAATTTTTTTTCTTTATTTTAGCTTTAGATCTTGAATTTGTTGTATCTCTGAAATTTCGGATCTCCAAGGTCTGAATTTGTGACTTGCAGTATCCCTCTCTATTCTCTTTCCAATGCCACCAGTCTGATCAAAATTGGATTCTCCAAGAAATATTTATGCCCAATCTCCCACGATGATCTGATTATATACTTTTTGAATAGAGCGAAATTGTACGAAGTGCCACATCTCACTGTTTCGACCCTCGGAATTGAACACAATACAAACGAAAGTACAATCCATCCTCTTTTTGTAACTTCTTACTAAATTTAGATCTTGTTCTCAAGAGAAAGTTATGATGATTTTCCCAAGGTCACATGTTTGGGATGTAATTTGGGAGTCTGCAGAAGCCCTAATTGTCTTGGACCATATCTCCAAAAATATAGTGAAACAAGATCTTAAATTCGGACCCGAGGTTCATCGAGATTTAGGCTCAAATGGGTATTAATTTATACTTCTAAACGTCATAGAAAAAAATTTAAAGAGACAATTCCACAATGACATGTTTGGAGCAGTGAAAGCCTAGAATCCAAAACTCTAATACCAAATGTTATGTAACCAACTCACAAAAGGATAGAAAAGATAGATCAACGACTTCAAAATCAGCCTCTTCAAGGGGGAAAATTCCTTTATAATACACAAATGAACAATTCTTAGATGATACGAATGACAAGACCTCCTTTCTATATATAGGAGTCTAAGGGGTCATAATATAATCAAAGCTGACATAACAATAATAATGTAAGGGCACAAAAATAACAATAGTGGGATTCTATGGGGCACAATAATAACAATATGCGGACTACATGGGCACAACAATATAATAAGGGGGTTGCACTAATAACAATAAGGGGTTACACTAGTAGTATAGGGACCTAACACTTTTCCTAGTCAAGAATAGTAAAAAAAATATTTTTAAAGGATTTATCTTCTTCTACTAATGAATCAATCCTTTCATTTAAATTTGTAATTTCTTGATAAAATTTTATCCATCTTTGTATAGAAGTTTGATTTATTTTTCCTTAAAATTAGACGAATTTGTAAAGCTTGTTCCTTAAAAATTTCCAGACTCTGTGTTGCTTATTGATTCTGATTGAGTTGTTTCTCAAGAGATTCAATTTTCTTTTTCAAGGTTGTGACCATAATCTCAAAATTGTTTTCTGCTTCTTGCTTCTACATGCGGGTTTGATCTTCATGTGATTTTCTCAGTTCCTGAATTTCTTGTTCATGTTTTGCATTTGATTCTTTGAATTCTTTCTAAATTTTTTCTGTAGATTTTTCCTTTCTACAACAAATCCTTGAACTAAAATTGTAGAATTCCTCTGCTAGTTTTCTTCATTGAACAATTCATTTTTCTTCAACTTTTCCTTCAAAAAAATAATTTTTTGCAAACTATTATCATATGAAGATGCAAGATCATTCAAATGATATTGATTGTAATTAACAAAATCTCCTAAAGATTGAGAAGATTCTTGAGCTTTTTCTTTCACATCTCCCTGAAACTGCCAGCCAAATTCAAAAATAGTTTCTAGAGTATCATGTTTCCTTTCACTTGTTCTTCTGACAACTAATTTTGTTTTAGTATTAAAATAATAACCTATCAAAGAAGGGATTGTATCTGGAACTTCCTCTAACTTAGAAATCGGTTTAAACAAAAATGATTACCAAGAAATCTTAGTAGAAATGGGTATTGATGTTTAAGAAGATGTGGTAGATACAATATCCATTTTGTTATATGATTTAATTTTTTCCTCATTTTCTTTGGTGGTGGTTTCACTCGATACTTGTTTTTATTTTGCCTTAGCTACTTCCATTTCTTTGACTTCTATAGTTCCTGATTTCTTTTTCTCTGTTTCCTCAAGAGAATTAATCACAATAAGCTTATGTTCAATTTTTATTTTTATTTTTCTGGAGTCTTTACTATTCATGCACTTTCCCACTTCTCTTTTAGACTTTTTATTGTCGTGACTTTAACTTCTTTACATGTGACAACAAAATCTTATGTTTTCTCAATTTCTACCCTTTGCTCCTTTTGAGAAACAATAGAAGGATTTGAAGTGATTTGGCTGAAATTAAATTGGAAGAATTCAGTAGACTTTAACTGTTCAAATGAAATGTTGAGATTGAGACCCTTTTTGGAGGAAATTTTCCAATAGATTTTCCCTAAACTCTTGCAATTGTTGTCTTGTTTCACTATTTAAGAGTTTCCTCTTTCAAGAGCCTACTGAAAATCATCAATATTTATAAAAAATCCTGAAAAGAGGGTTTCTGATGATATATATATATATATATATATATATATATATATATATATATATATAATTAACTATTATATAATGAATGCTAATGATTCCACTAGGATCATAGTCATAATCAGGAAAAAAATAACCAAAATTCTTGAACCTCTTCTACTTCTTTGAATCTGTGCCCTTTGTCTCGGATACTACTGTCACCAAGTTTGATTGGAAAATTAGGTCATATTTTCCTTTTTAGCTTACTCAAATTTTTGGCTTCGTCATTCAAAATAACTTGATTAGCCAAAAAAATTCACTTCCAAAAACTCTGACATAGGAAGATAATTCCTCAACAAACGAGTCACCTATGGATTCTAGGTCGCCTTCTCTCAAACTTTGACTTATTCTAATAGGTATTGTTCGAAACGAGATTTCATGGAAAGGAAACAAAACATAATGGAAAATATCATAAAAATAGTATTTAAAATTAGATTCCCATAGAATAGGAGCATAATTTTGAATGGGTAGTTGTTGATCAGACGAGTAATTCCATTTTATGGGTGGGAATGGAACTGAGTAAATAACAATATCTATCAAATAGACATAGATACAAAAAATATGTTTGAACCCAGGGGGAAATGATAATGAGTTTAATCAATATGTGATATTCTAGGACAATATCTCATCCCAGTTTAGGTGTTTACCCTCATTAAAAATGCTATGGATTATTGGGATCCATTTAATTTTTCAATACTCAGGATCTTGTTCCCCATACAATCCGGTTAGCACTTTATTAATAAGAAATCTAATAGGCTTCTTAAAAATAGCTATGGGTATTCCTTTTTTGCTTTGAGCTTGAAACCTTGCTCTTCTTCTCTCAAACAACCTTCACTTATTATATCATACATCACCCTACATTTCTTCAAGACAGTACTTTAAAACTTATTAAGGAAGAGAGCATTAAGGTGAATTTTCGGGGGATTGAGCTTGTATATGGTTGATCAGACTTCGTATTTCTAGAATTCTATGACACTCTATTGATGGTCTGATATTTTTTGGGTTTTAATATCAATGTGAGAGAAAATCTATGAAACCATGTCATAATTGGGAAAAAATCTGGCCCTAACTACTACTTTATGTAACTCTGTTGCTTTGATTCATTGAAATTGATTGTTCTTTCTTTTAGTAGCTCTTATGTCTTTTAACTATTCTCTCTCCTCAAAGAAATGAAATATCTCCTCCCAGCTCATCATACCTACATTTTGTGTTTTGTAAGTTGAATCTAAGATGAGGAATGCATTAAAGTTGACTTGCTCTCATAGCAAATAATCCATCTCCTTAATATTTTCCCTAATTTGCTTCATTTTTTTTATTTTGCTGCTCGAGATTTTCCCTTTTTTCCCATTTTATGACATGTGAATAGTAATAGATCATATATAAGTTTTCCTTGTTTAAAATTTGAAATTGAATTCAGGAATTTGTAAAAAAACATCCTGCTTACACATAATTTTTTGAAACTCTTACTTTGTTGGACCTTAATTCAATTTTTCTTTGAACAATACTTAAGAAAAGAGCATGTAGGTAGAACACTCTAAAATATTAAAATTTTGTTTAGAAATATGAGAAAATCACAATTAAACGTGTTCATTAATTTCCCGTAGGTAGGCCAAGTGTTTTTATTTCCGTGAATTGAGAAAGAATTAGAAAATTTATTATTGATTTAATAAATAATCAATTGAATGTGAAATGAAAAAAAAATGAAAATCTATATAAAAAGGCAGACTGCACGTAAATCAAGAAAAATATTATTTTATTCAGATGATCGTATAGTTAAGAGGTCAGACATTTTTTAATTTTATGATTGAATTTTTCTATCCCAACCTTGACTATACCATAGTCGAGTCTTGACTTTAGGCCAGGTCGTCTTGCAGTCAGTCAATTGGGCAGTCGAGTGAATTAGTTATACAAATTTTGGTAGTCAGTATGACTTGTTAGTTGGGTGGTCAGCGAATCGAGAGGTTCTAATTTTATTTACAACATCTTTATGAATTTTACCTTCGACTTAAGCCTTCAAAAACAAAAATTATTTAGAGCCTTTTGATTTTATTCATTTTCCTATGTACAAAAAAAAGAGGGTTGTTGTAAACCTGACAACAAATGGTGACACACTGGAAGAAGCGCTTATCTCTATTAAGTTTAAATTCATAAGTTAAAATAAAATGAAGTTTTCAGAAATTTCTTCTAAATGATGATCTATCACCGAGATACTTGATAAAGTGTCAATGGTACCAACAATTAGATGAGAAGTACTAATGAAGAGAATGAAAATTCTACGCAATAAGGGTTAAATAATAAATTAATTTGTATTTATTAGAATCTTTTAATTCAATCATCATCTGAAATTATAAACACTGTGTTTAAGATTGTAATATTAGTTAAAGTTTTTTTTGCTTTGTGTTATAATCATCTCTCTTCGAAACTTTAAATTGCTTCACTTTTGGTGAATGCGAATATTCCCTTTAGTTGAATTAGAAACATCGGCTTCCAGCGAGCGTTCATAGCTCTGATGGGTTTGTTTGTTTCTCTTTTAGCGTAAAATTTCATGTTCTCACTTTTTAGCTTATGATTGATTTTGACATTTATCAAATATAGTGAAGTGGTAGAAGTGGGGTTTTTTAAGAGACTTGATTTGATAGAAAATACTTTGATGTATTAAAATAAACTCAAATTTAGTATTATATTATTCATGTTTTTTTAGAGAATTCGGTTTATTTCTTTAAATTATTTGAAGATGATGGAACTTTTATAACATAAAATAGCCAATCTATCATTTTCCATAGTATCCAAAGTTTAAGCAAGAGTTAAAATAACATTAAGTATTTTTAGATTTGTGATATTTTAAGAATACTTTGTTCTTTAACTTTAGTTTATTTTCAAATATAAGATAATATGTGGTAAAAATGTGCTTCTTTAAGTACGTAATCATAGTTGTAATATTTACAACATCTTTTTTAAAATGGAATATTTACGTGTGTTGTTGCAAGATTTTCATTTATGAAAGTTATATTTTCAATTTTCCCATATAATGGAAAATTTTCTACTTGGCCTTATAATGTTTGAAGAATATAAGTTGATAGATCAAGATTTGAAAACATTTGAAAATGACCAATCCAAATATTTTGAAACTTAGAATGGTTACCTTTCTCTTCATGGATTTTATCCCTTTTGAGAACTAGGTCACCAACAAAAAATTATCTATGGGTTGAAGCTTACCTTCTCTCATATTGAATCATCCATCTCCTTAATCTTTTACCTAATTTGCTCGATTTGTTGCCTTGCTACTAGAGATTTTTCATTTTTTCCCATTTTATGATCTGTGAATAGTAACAGATCATATATAAGTTTTCATTATTTAAAATTTGAAATTGAATTCAGGAATTTGTAAAATAACATTTTGCTTACACATTTTTTTGTAAACTGGTACTATATTCCCTTAATTCAATCTTTCTTCAAACCGTAATTAAGAAAACAAAATGCAGATAGAACACTCTAAAATCTTATTTTTTTTTAGAAATATGAGAAAATCACAATTAAACATGTTCATTAATTTGGAGTAAGCTAACAGACTACTTTTATTTTCGTGAATCGATAAAGCATGAGGAAAATTATTATTGATTTAACAAACAATCAATTCAACGTGAAACAAAAAAATTGAAAATAAGTGGATTGTACACAAATTAAGAAAAAAATATTTTATTGGGATAATTGTACAATCAGGAGGTCGGACAATCATGCATTTTTTCTTTTATGATTGATTTATTCTATACCAACCCTGAATATACCATAGTCGGGTGTTTTCTTTAGGTCAAGCAGTCTCGCAGTCCAGTGATGGAGTGGATTATTTATAAAAAAAATTGTAGTTGGCCTGACTTGCTAGTTGGGTGGTTGGAAGTTCAGGTAGTCAGGAGGTTATAATTTTATTTAAAAAACCTTTATGGATCCAATCACCAACTTAAGTTTTCTATATATATATATATATATGGCCTTTTGTTTTTATTAATTTTGCTATGTACAAAACAAAAGAGGTTTCTTGTAAACCGAAGAACAGTTATGCAAATTATTACATGAATTTTTAAATTAAATGTTTCATATCACAAAATTACACAACATGAGGCATCCTATTTACGAAGTGTTTAAAGAGTAAAATACTCAATAATATTGATTACAACCTTTAAGCTAATTCTTTGGTTTTTTAGGTGTTAAAATTAATTTAATAGATATGATTTGCATTGCCAATTTTGGTTGTATTATTCAAGGAAGCAGTGATCAGAACACCTGCAATCATGAGATGAATTTAATTTCTCTTATATAGGCCTGACATCCATATTTAGATAAATTGTGGATAACTACAACACAGTGAAAGCAATTCAGGTCCATGGATTGCTTTATGATAGAAAGTGGTAAAAATCATAATCTAGCTTTCCATAACCAAAACAATAATAACAACCACAAACATCATCTAATACACAACATTTGAAAGATATAAAATTTCAGTTTTCCAACTTTCAAAATTTTGTCGACATAACATACTAGAACTAATTAGATATTTAGAAATGCAAACAAATGGAAATAAATCTTAACTAAGTCCTCTCGGTAAATGGAATTAATTAAATTTTAATTAAAAAACAAATCCAAATAAACCTTTCCAACGAGCATTGGATTTTGATTTAGAAACAGAAACAACACTAGCACTAACACAGATCCCTTTTATCCCTCTCGCGCTCAATTAATTTATGCTAATTACTTAAGTATGTATGAGAATGAAAAATGACCTAGACGTGCAATCATAGCTTCAGTTCTTGCATGCTACGCACTTAAAATTATCAATAAACACTGGGTTTGTTAATGTCTAAATAAATTTTTGCTTGCTACTTACTTGAAGCTAGGAATGAAGACTGGGTTTGGTAATTTCTAAACAATTGTTTTCATGTGACATAGTTAACATTACCAATAAAGACTGGGTTTGATAATCTTTAAACTAATTCTTGAGGCAATTGGACACATACTACATACATGTTATGCATAGAACTATTCCTCCAAGTAAAATCCAAGTTTGTTTTGATATCTTCTGAAGTAACCAAAGATATTTTTGGGATAGAAAGATTTGAAGACGCTTGTATAATTCCTGGCGATGTTCTGTATTCCAGTGAAGGAAATAAATAAGAGCCATATCAAAATAGTAGGGGAAAATGAGTAACCAAGTTTTTGGATTATGAATCTCTGAACAGAGAAGATTATAACTAAGTTGACCACAAATATCATAGTCATCACGTTTCCATTGTTTTTTCTCCGATGGGAGAGATTTTAGGATATCCTGCGCAATGCATAATTTTAAAGTCGGCAAGAGGAAATTTATGAACATCGACCAGGTACATGAAAGGAAATAGCATCGATAAGACTTTCCTCTATTCCAATCAAAACTATGGAAAACAAGTAGGAAAACACAGTGTTTCCCAATGATCAGAATATATACCCTATCTTCTTTTCTGGCAAAAGTTTAACAATAAGTACTCCACTTAGGGTTGCATACATATGCTTTATACCTACAAGGATCCTTAGATTGACTTCATGTTAGTGAAAGCACTTCTCATTCATAGTTAAATCAGAAAATACCATCCCTATAGTTGTAGTTAAATTGGATGAGAAAATACAAAGAGAGATATGAAAAAGAAGACAAACCTGCAATTTTTGTTATGCTAAGACCGAGCCCTATAGAAGAGTATGTAAAAGACAACAGCTAAAAATTGGCACACCTTCAATGGGTTTAGACTCATTCAACTTCAATATCAATTATAATCCCTATTTGCACAAAGAGCACAGTTTCCAAGGAACTAATCAAATTCTTCTATTTGAAATGCTAAATATCTTCCTATCAGAGAGCTTGAATCCAAATTTGTGATGGTTAGGTTTTGGCATTAGACTGGATGTGCCCAAAAAACATGGGAAATAATATTGTCACATATTTCCACTGTGAATTCATTGAATGCTCAGAGGAATCATAAAAAGTCTAGTTTTATTTATGGTTATCTTCCTCTAGTAAATACAAAATTTAGTGAAAACAATGTCAAGGAACCTATTTCACACTACAACAAAAAAGGTCATTGGTGAGGGTCACGCCTGTGATAGACCTTTAAGGTCCGTCACCAATGTCGCATATGGTGTAGGTCCTTAAAAAAGTGTTGTTGTAAGTGCATATAGTGATGGGCCTTTAAGGTTTGTCACCAAAGCCATTTTTAGTAACACTTTTGGTGAGGGTTGTTAAAGGCTCATCACTAATTCTTTCTTTGGTGACACTTCTAGTGATGATCTTTTATTGACCCTCACCAATTCTCTTGGTGGTTACTTTTAGTGACGATAAAAAAATGTTCGTCATCGTTGATTATTCCAATGATTT
The DNA here is from genome assembly GCA_031772625.1 of Pinus tabuliformis. Taxonomy (NCBI): domain Eukaryota; kingdom Viridiplantae; phylum Streptophyta; class Pinopsida; order Pinales; family Pinaceae; genus Pinus; species Pinus tabuliformis. The sequence continues at coordinate 1,230,237,620 of CM062804.1, forward strand.
TTTGATGATGCTATGTGCATGCCACTATATTTTTTGTCAAAAGATAATGATTTAAGACCATTGTTGTGGAGTCTTTTTATTATGTGCCCATGGCCACAGTGGTTAGAGTCAGCCAATTTTTTAAGAAGTAATTAGAGTGTATAATTTCCATTAACTAATGAGAATATAGACTTCTTATGAGTCAACACATGATTCAACTCTAATAGGTTTATTATCTAACAAATTCCCTTTAGATAAATTTCCACTAGTGTGCATAGGAACTATAGTATTTAATACATAATCAAGCTATGTTAATTGTGTTAATGAGAGAGACCTATCACTCCTCATCACTCTTGGCACACCTTAACATTCTTTGGTAGACATTAACGTTCCTCGGCACCTCGCATGTCTTGGAACATATTTCCATGACTAGGACACCCAAGAACATGTTGTCAGGCCCTAACATAACAGAACACTCTCCTAGCATGTGTTAGCATGCCCTGTAGCCCCTAACATGCCCTGGAACACTTTGGAATGCATTATCATACATTAGCACTTGGCACACATTGGCATTTGACATGTATTTGAACCTACTATTAGTGTGCCTAGAATTCCCCTTTTGAAAAAGATAAAGTCCTGACTTATTAACCCTCTTATGTGTTCATTTCCTTGCATTTTAGCTTGGTTCTTCCCTTTGTTTCCTTGATGCTCCTTGATACATATTGGAATATCATGAAACCTTGCACATCCTATCATGCCTTAGCATCTGGCATGTCTTGGCATGCCTTGGCACTATTTGGCACATGCTAACACACACTAGAACTCCCTAGCATACTCTAGTACTTCTTGACATGCCCTGATATTCCCTAGCATGCCTTCAATGCTTAGCATACCTTGTCACTCTCGCCTTGACATGCCAACTGTCACTCGTTGACACTCCTTGGCACACCCTCACATTCATTCACTTTCATGCATTTTGACCTAATGGTCCCTTGTGTTTCCCTAGTACTCCCTAACACTTCTTCACATGCATTAGCACTCTCTAGCACACCTTAGCACTCTTTGACATTCCCTGCCACTTCATAACATGTGTATCACTCCCTGACATGCATTGGCACATGGAACATGTTGGTGCTTGGCAAGTCTTAGCATGTCTAACATTCATTGAGATAACTTGGCATGCTTTGGCATGGTTGAATATTAAAGTTATTTGACATCAATTATTGGAAAGTAGATGAGAAGTAATAGAGGAATATTTAGCACTTAGAATGCACTAACATTGGGCACTTGGAACCTATTGGCACCTTGTGCTGGCGTGCCTAGCATTCCCCTCTTAGAAAAGGTAAATTGATGACTCATTAACGCTCTTATGTGTTCATTTCCTTGTAGTTTAACTTGTTTCTCCTTTTTGTTTCCTTGACAATTCCTGGCACGTATTGTCACACCCTTCCACATGTTGGCATGCCTTAGAACTTGGAACATATTAACATATTTTACATGCCTTTGCACTATTTGGAACATGTTAGCATTCCCTAGCACACCATGACACTCATGCCCTCACAACCAGCCTTACTTTGTTTCACAAATTGGGAACCCAATCAAGTCCTTAGCTGTAGTAGTTCATGTGACATTGACCTGCTTCAACTACAACAACTTAACCAAATGTTTGTATTATAAGTAGATTGTGCCTTATTCACCTAAAAATTTCCTATAACTCATCTTAGGCCACTCATTCCTAAGCTCAACTTGACCCACTTAAGAACTTACCAAGACAAGGATCACATCTAGTCATGGCCATAAAACAACTAAGCAACATAGCTTACATATGAGATATTTCACAGGTATGTCTAGTTTATATAAAAAGTAGAGAATTACTGAGATTTTAAAAGAACCACAAGACACACAAGATATTAAATAGTTTAAAACATGAGCATTTAGCCCAAGTGTGCCACATGTCATATAAAAATAATAGCTAAATGAAATACGGTGTTATGCCCAGCACAAAGTCTCCCTTTGTCTAAAATTGCTTTGTCGAGCCCCTTATCACAACTATAGGCTTGCCTCCTACAAATCATAATATGAACTTATCCTAACATGCTTCGTCTTTGGCACACTTGAATTCACTAAAACTTCCTAACACGCTCTTATTTGTTGATTTTTATGCATTTTGACCTAGTTCTCCCTTGTGATGCCTCGACACTCCCTAACACTCCTCATCATGCATTGACATTGTTTGACATGTGTTAGCACACCTTTTCATTCCTTGGCATGCCCTAACCCTCCATAGTTATCATTCCCTTACAACTGCGCTTACTTAATTTGCAACTTGGGAACCCAACCAATAAGAGATTGACCAAGTTACAGTTACTACAACTAGACTATGTTGTTGAATTTTGTAGCTTAGGAAGTACTCCACAAGCCTAGTGAGATGGGTTTCTGTGAGTTTGGTCACAAAAGGATTTGTGGGAAAAAAACTTAAGAGAAAGGTTTTTGGACCCAATATGGGGTTTAAAATATAAAAGAAAAATTAAAGCTACGAAGTTGGATGGCATATTGTTGGTTCTATTATGGAAGATCAGGCTCAAGCGAGGTAGCTCATAGAATTTGGGCATGTGATGAGCCTCATAAATGGGTAATTATATGGGCTCATTTAACCTCCTAACCTAGTCAAATCAACCATTCTCTTACCTTATTGTATGATTTTCTAATTATATTTATGCTTATAGAATGAGTTGAGTTAGTTATGATGCCATGTGGTCTAACATGTGTTTAATGCAGATTATTGATGATTTTTGAGGTCAAAGTCAAGGATCCAGTGGAAAAATGGCAGCAATAGCTCGAAGTGGACAAAGGAGAGGACTTGTAGGAGGGAATCCCCCTCATTTATTACTCCTCACTTCAAATTATCCTTCATTGAGGTCAGAGTACAAGCAGCCAAGTCATCCACTAGAAGGCAGCCGAGCAAGTGGAGGATGACAGATGATTATCTCAAGTTTTGGGAGCCAAGCCTCCATGATTTTAAGGAATTTTTTGGTAGCTTCATTTTTATAAGTAGAGAGGCCTAGGGCCTCACCAGGGTCAGATTTTTGTTGGATTTTTGTTGTACTTTTTCTTATGTAAACTCTGCTCAACTTCAAGCTTATTATTTTGATAGTTCCATGTAATCTTGTTATTGTTTTGGAAATAGAGATGGAATCCTTTTTGAGTTAACACTGAGTTACCTCAAAGGGCTGAAGCTCTTGGGTTACAGCCCAATCCAAGCAGCCAAGCTCTTCTTTACTTGTATTTGTATGTTTTATTTCAGTTTGTAGATTAGGTTGTTGTTATATGAATTTCTTTTATGGTCAAGAATAGGTTGCTTTTGATGATTCAATAGTTTGTTTCCATTTGTGCTTTCTATAACAGGTTAAGCAGTGATAAAAAAAAGACCCAAAAGGCTACCAATTGTGCCTTGGCCTCTTTTCCTCCCTTTGGGACCATGATTTGAGGCAAAGACCCTCTTGCTGCCCCAAAAACACAGATTTTCCTCATTCATAGGACTTCTAGTGTTTGCATCTTTTTAGTTGGTTAATAGTCTAGTGTGCTTTGCTTCAGAACTTCTTCATCATGCTCACTTCTTTATTTACCATAGTCTACTTAGATGCTTTCCTTTCTTGCAGCAGCTATCAACATTTCCTTTCATAGATCACAGTTTAGATTAGTTTGATCCAAAACTCTATTTTTCTAGATGCACATATTTCATTGCTTGCCTAATCTCATTGGTTGACTATCTGTTGTTTATGCAGCAGATATCTTCTAGCAGTAGGCTAACCTATCATCCATCCCATCCAGCATATGATCCATGCCCTACAAGTCGCCTAAGTCTCCCCTCAATTCTGCCTTAGTTTCCTACATTTTCCATAGAATTTCTTCCTCTCTCCTTGAGAAAATCCAATCATATTTCTCTCTCCTAATGATTCTTGGTAGACCCCAGGTGCCCTAACACTCCATTCTAATCTTCATCCACCTTTTCCACGCACTCTGACACCCTCAAAATAGCCAAAACTGCTCTCGGCCTCCTATAGAACAGTGTTTTTCCTCCTGTAGATTTCCTGTGTCCTCTTGTAGATTTTCCTGTAGGCTTTCTTTTGAAGGCCGAGTGTGGGAAAAGCCTCGAAAAGGCCACTTGAAACCTCCTAGGACCCAACCACACCATCCTACATCCCCTCAAGTCCCAAATCCGCTTTTCAAGACCACCTATTCGCTCCCACATTCGCAAACAATAAATCACATACATGTCAAATTCACATAAAAATACATAAAAATCCAAAAAGATGTTTTTTGCTCATTTACTTCCAGAAATAACTTAGTTAGATGTTGTTTACTTCTTTGAATATATAAATGGCATTTTTTTCATGGTTTTCATAGTGATTTCTACAAAAGTAGGATTAGTTGGTTAAGTAGGATTTACCTGGTTTGCTTTACATTTCTGTCTTTCTCCTTTTTGCAGTTAGAGTAGTATCTATAGAGTAGTCTTTCTCTCCTTTCATCACATATAGAGCTTCTTATGGAATCCATTGAAGTTGGCTTGAGCTCATAGTGATCTTCCGCCGGCTGACCAAGTGACAACCTACAGTAAGAATTAGTACTTGTGCATACAACATCATCGCTTCCAAGTTTGTTATGAACTACCGGGTTGATAAGAGTAAAGAAGGCAGCCCAAGAGTTGCAGCATTATTGCTGCAATATTGGTGTTCACCATATTTTTGGCACCGTTTCCGGGAAAGCGTCAGAGTATTCTGTGATTACTACTTTCTTCTATTTTCTATTACAACATTTTGCTAATAGCTTATTTAAGCAAAAGTAGACTAGTCCTTTCTTTTCCTTCAAGTTCTGCATTTCTTTACTTTCCTTTTCAATTCTGCAAATTTCATTTCAGCAAGAGTAGACTAGTCATTCTTTTCTTTCAAGTTCTGCATTTCCTTGCTTTCCTCTTCAATTCTGCAAATTTCAGCAAGTTTAAGCTAGTTGCAATTTGTTTTGTTCAATCAATTTCAGTGTTGCAGGTACTATCAGTGTGGGGAAAAGGAAACAAAAACCAACCAAAAATATTTCCTTTCATGCCTCATAGGAATAGCGATAACTCAGGAAAAAATTTCCCAACACCCCCACTGCTTCACACAGCCAACCTTCTCTCTTGTTCGGTGGCTGTGATCAAGAAGAACCCTTAGGTGAACAACCAGAAATATTTGAAGAACCTATAAGGGAAGAATAAGAATAAAATATTCCTTTGGAGCCAATGGCTGAACACAGAAATGCTAGGGGGAATGGAGAGAGAATAGAGGGTACCTTTCCCATTCGAGAGACCAATGGGGACACCAAAATGAAGAATATAAGCCTATCCACCCTACCTCATTTCCATGGTTTGACTACAGAAGATCTTGACACCTTTTCGTTTGAGTTTGTTGTTATCTGTTGAACCTATGACTATGCAGAAGATGAGAAAAAGTTGAAACTATTCCCTTCTACTCTCAAGGATGTGGCACTGCACTGGCTCATGGGTTTACCTGGCAATAGCATCACAACTTGGGCTCAGATGCAGCAAGCCTTTAACAACAAGTATCGAGACTATTGTAGGTCAAAAGATACTAAAGAAGAAATTTTCCGAATGACCATAGGAAATGATGAGTCCCTAGAGGACTATGAAGAGAGGTTCCATCTCAGTTAAAAAGGGGTTGGGTGTACACTTGACCCTGAGTCTCCGAAGCTGGTCCTGCTTAGGGGAATTCGGGAAGATCTTTTAGACACCCTCCATTTACTGGCCGAGGGAGACATCTACCAACTATCCTATGAGGACATAAATATTGTTTTTAGGAACCATTCTAGAGCAGCCAGAAAGAAAGTTAGGGGGAGTCAACCCATAGCCAGTACCTCTTCCTCTAGCTCATCCATTAAAGGAGAAATTGGAAACATGCTGGAAGACTTCAACAATGAGATGCTGTAGACTCTTGCCATGCAAATGGATACCTTACATATCAAAAGGAAACAAGAGGAAGAAGAGAGGGCTTTGGCCATTTTTTCCCTAGATGTACTAGGAGGCATCCTAGGAATGAATGCCCATTGAACTCTATAGAAGTTTGTTTAGTCTGTGAAGAAAATCATTCTACAGACAAGTGCCCTTCCTTACCCAGACTTAAAGTTGTATATGAAGGGGCTAAGGGAGTCACTGAATAGCTCTATTACATAAACCAAAGGAGGTCGCAGGGACCTAGACCATATCAGTAGGGGATGCAAGGGACATCTCAGGCATACTACAACCCTAACCAAGTCACATCCATACCTTCTTGGGCCCCCCTACTCATCTTTCCTAGTCCACGCCTCCTCCTTGGTCCTTCACATCTTAATATCATCCCCAACTAGCCAGCCATTCAATACAATCCTCTGCTCAGCCACCACCTCTGTGGAATGCACCTCATCAGGGGTGGAGGCCCCAATACAACTCTCCTCCTTCTCTTTTGCCTCCACCATGTGCCCAACCACAAATATTGCCTCTTGCTCCACCAAAGCAACCCCAAATGCCTGCCCAGCAAAATTTGAATGTGAAAAACAGACAGGGTCAGCAAGTGTGTAATGGGGAACCATCATCCCCGACTTATGTTGTGGAGATTCAGGAAATTAACTTGCGATTTGGGAAATTTCTCCCAGATATCTAGCCTCCACCCAGGTAGGTTGAGGAAGATAAAGAGGAAAGCGATCCTAAAGCAAATCCACCCCTTCCTAAGAGACTATCCGTGACAGTCCAGCCTACCCCAGAAGAAACTAAACTACTAGGAAAATTGAAACATTTATGTGTGAAGATACCACTTCTCCAAGCCATAAAAGATATGCTTATCTACAATAGATTTATCAAAGAGAAGTGCTTTAGGCATCCAGGAAGGCACAAGAGAGATGCCCCAACCATGAGTGTCATAGGGCAACTTTCCAACCTGATGTTAGGGTAGGTAATCTATCCAAAATATCTGGACCGTGGAAGCCCAGTAGTTGATGTCCACATCAATGGCACCATGATCCCACACACCTTGATTGATCTGGGAGATTCCATTAATGTGATGACAAAGGACACGATGCTCAAACTCAACCTCCAGGGCTCCTTTACGAAAACCATGACCGTGCTACATCTTGCAGATCGCTCCACCGTGACCCCTGAAGGGATTGTGGAAGAAATGATGGTCTCCATTGATTCTTGGGAGTACCCTGTTGATTTCTTAGTTCTACAGCCAAAGACAAAGCTCACTGGGTATCCTCTCATTCTGGGAAGACCCTAGTTGGATACCGCCAATGCCTACATCAGCTATCGAGCTGGGAACATGAACGGGCATATGTCCAAGCAGTTAATCCTATATCCTCCTGCCCAACCCTTGCTAGAACATGATCTACCTCTCTAGTTGGAGGAGGAAGATGAGGATGAAGTCTATTCTACACTGCTTTGTGCATTAGAAATCACCATGGGGGGAAAACTGCAAGATGAGGATGATATGATTGAAAATCTGATTCAGAATCCACCTCCCAGTGTATCACCATTAGAGGACATAGTAAGAGAAACCCAAAAAAACCCCTCAACTAATCTCTGTGCGGCCGACTCCACTCCTCTCCATGTTAAGAATATAGAGTTCAGCCCAGAAAGAACCTTGAAAATCAATCCATCCCTATCCACTTCCCAGGAGAAAGAACTATGTAGCTTGCCAAGAAAACACCTAGATCCCTTCGCCTGGAGTTATAAGGAGATGAAGGGAGTGCACCCTTCAGTATGTACTCATCGTATATACATCAAGGAGGATTGCAAACCAGTCAGGTAGTCTCAAAGGAGGATGAATCCGGCACTTAAAGATATTGTTAAGGAAGAATTGCAGAAATTTCTTGATGGAGGATTCATCTATCCCATATCTGATAGTGAATGGGTCTCTCCTTTGGTGCTAGTGCTAAAGAAAAATGGTAAGTGGAGAATATGTGTCGACTATCGGGAATTGAACAAAGCCACTAGAAAGGACCATTTTCCTTTACCTTTCATAGATCAAGTGTTAGACACTCTGGAAGGGAAAAAAATTTCTCTTTCCTAGATGGGTTTAGCGAGTACAATTAGATGCAAATCAGCCTAGAAGACCAAGATAAGACCACTTTCACTTGTCCTTAGGGTACCTTTGCATACCGAGTCCTTCCTTTTGGTTTGTGTAATGCTCCCACCACTTTCTAAAGAGCGGTATTGAGTATATTCTCTGAATTATTTCATGATGTTGTAAAGATATACATGGATGACTTTACTCCTTATGGCTTTGACTTTCAGGAAGCTTTATCTAACCTAGGAAAAGTTCTAGACAAGTGTATTGAGATGAACCTGCCCTTAGTCTGGCAAAATGTGAATTTCTGATCACTGAAGGGACCATGCTAGGTCATGCAATATCTCAACAAGGACTACAGGTGGACCCCAATAAAATTGCCATCATACAAAGGGTCCCACCTCCTCAAAAGGTGAGAGATGTCAGAAGTTTCCTAGGCTTAGCTGGGTATTACTAGAGATTCATTAAAGATTTCAGCAAGTTACCCTTTCCTTTTTTTGGCCTCTAAGGTAAAGATGTCAAGTTCATATGGTCGAAAAACTATCAAGAGGCCCTAGATACCTTGAAGAGCAAGTTTGTGACTGCCCCAATTCTGAGAGGCCCAAACTGGGCCCTACCTTTCCACATTCACACAGATTCCTCAAACAAAGCAATACGAGCAGCCTTGGGACAAATTAATGAAAAGTTACGCAGAGTTAAACTATATAGTGACCAAGAAGGAACTCCTAGTTGTCATGCATTCCTTAAACAAATTCAAACATTATATCACAAGCTATCAAACTTTTGTGCACATTGATCATGCTGCAATTAGATACTTAATGAACAAACCGGATGTAAATTCTCACATTATTAGATGGTTGCTTTTACTGCAGCAGTTTGACTTAACCATTATTGATAAGTTTGGTAAAGAAAATGTTTTGCCTTTGATGTTTCTGCGAGTTACATCATTGTGTAGATTATCTTCCGGATACATCGCATTAGGTTTATTTTTGATCGACATTTCAAACCAGCAACGATGGTTCATCTTCAGGATGTGAAATATTTCGCATCCTGAAGATGAACCATCGTTGTTGGTTCGAAATGTCAATCGAAAAGAAACCTAATGCGATGTATCCGGAAGATAATCTACACAAAGAAAATGTTGTCGCTGACTTTTTGTCTAGAGTAAATTTGCCTACAGGTGAAGAAGGAATGGTGGATGGCCAAATTCCAGATGAACATCTGTTTGCTATCTCAGTACTCTCTCCATGGTTTGCTGATATAGCAAACTACTTGGTTTCAACACAGTTTCCACCACACATGTCCTCAAAAGAGAAGAGCAAGATAGTAAGGAAAAGTGCCCCTTTCACCTAGATTAGGGGCAATCTCTTCAAACTTGGTCCAGATTAGATCTTGAGAAGATGTGTCAGGGAGGAGGAAGTCTTTGACATCCTCCTGACCTGTCATGATGGGCCTTGTGGAGGTCAGTTTGCAGCAAAAAGAACTGCTTTCAAGATACTGCAAGCAGGCTACTACTGGCCCACTCTTCATCAGGATTTGAGGAGATATACCAGCCAATGTGATCAGTGTTAGAGGATGGGGAAACCTACTCCAAAGGATGAAATTCCCATGCAACTTCAAGTGACCTTTGAGCCATTTGAGAAGTGGGCATGGACATTGTGGGTCCTATCAGCCCTCTTTCAAAGTAGAAATAATACATCATTATGTGCACCGATTACCTGAAAAAGTGGGCAGGGACAAAAGCAATCAAAGCAATGACAGAAGAAAAAGTAGCTAAATTTTTGAGAGAAAACATATTCTACAAGTTTGGGTATCCAAGAGAGTTGGTCACAGATCAAGGTAGTCAGTTTACTTCCAATTTGATTGAAGACCTAATCACAAATCATAGAATCAAGCATAGGACTTCCACCCCTTACAATCCACAAGCCAATGGGTAGGTGGAGGTCACTAACAGAGCATTGGAAGGGATCCTGACAAAGGTAGTGAGTAGCAGCAGAAAAGACTGGGCAGACAGATTCGTTGAGGCCACTTGGGCCTACAATACAACATGTAAGACCACTATAGGGTTCACACTTTATGAGCTAGTCTATGGGAAGAAGGCTTTGTTGTTAATAGAATTTGAATTCAATACCCTGATGATGGCAACTCAGCTAGACCTAGACCTCATCCATGCACATAAAGAAATATTACTTCAGCTCAATGGCTTGGATGAACACAGAATGCAGGCCCTTCTCCATACAAAGGTAGTTCAGCTTCAGAGAAAGATATGGCATGACAAAAATATCAAGGAGAAGAAATTCAAAGAAGGAGATTGAGCACTACTCTATTATTCAAGATATAAAGATTTCAATGGCAAGCTAAGGACAAGATGGATGGGACCCTACACTGTGGAGAAATGCAATGACAATGGTTTAGTTTTGATCATAACCATTGATGATGAAGACATCCCCATGCTTGTCAATGGACATCAGTTGAAAGTCTACAAGAAACCCCTCTCCAAGCGAAAGTTCATTGAATATTTGAATAAGACGGTGATGGTAGTGGAGCATGTCTTAGCCTCCACTTCACCCACTCATTGAAGAAAAAGAAAAAATAAAAAAATAAGGACTCAAGTGAAAACCTCCGTGAGGCACTTGAGTCCCATCATTGGGTTGAATACCTCTTCTGAGGTGGCCTAGTGATATAAAAAAAAGAGAGAGAAAAATAAGTCCCCTAGGTGAAAACCTCCATTGGAGGCGCCCAGGGCAAGCAATTAGGGTGAAAACCTCCCTAAGGCACCCTAGTTGTTTTCATTGCAGGTTTGCAGGAGGACTACAGGAAGCAGAAGAAGGTGCCAAGGGAGCCCTGAAACCGACACCAGCACCTATCCTACCTTCCCACACCTTTCTCCATCATTCTTGGCATTTTTCTCACCTCACTGTGCTTATTTTTCAAAAACTGTGTTTTCTAAGGAGGCTCTATGTTTTCTACAGGAGGCTTGTTAGAAAATTATATATTACAGAGCAATGGAACAAATAAAATATTGCAGAAATATAAACACAGAAAATGCATAAAACAAGACAGACACAGATATACGTGGTTCACCCAGTTTGGGTTACGTCCACAGAGAAACAGCCAGTCCTTCTTTTATTAAATTATCCAACAAACTGAAGAGATACAACCTACAACAGATCCGTTGTAACTCCCTCTTTGCTCTCAATCTCCTCTCTTTTCCTCACTTAGAATACAGATATACATAGACGCAATACAATTCCCTCATATATAGTGAGGGGTTTCCTTCTAGGGAAAAAAACCCTAAATTAAACATAACTTCTACCGTCAAATTAACCACCTAATGAATGGCCTAGATTGACTAGAAATTACTAGACTTTTACAAGGCAATTTTACATGTATTTTTAGCTTCGGGGGCACTACCCCCGAACCCCTGCTGGCCCAACCGGGGGGGGTTAGCCCCCCGCACCTCCCCGCGTGAAGGGGTGTACAATCTTCCTGGGGTATACATCTAGCTGAAACCTTTGAATACAGAAGATAATCAGGCTCCCATAGGAATTACAGAGAGCCAGAAATGGATATAAAAGGCGATTTGAGGGATAGGGAAGCTTCATAAAAAGTCTATAAATCCTCCTGTAGTCTTCAAACCTCCTTGCCATCATTTCCAAGCCTACATCACACCCCAAGCATCATTCTTCTTCCTGTCCAAGAGAAACATAGAAAAAAAAGTTCTTCAGGAAAAGAAAAAATAACAAAGGGAACAACACCATCAACCTCACCTGAAGCCTACCTATTACCTCTCCATCTCTATCTACATCTCTAGAATCATCCTCATAGCTCCAAGCATAGAAAGAAGCTGAAGTTTCAAGGGGAGAACCTGCTACAGAAGCTCCTGTAGGAATTCCTGTAGCAGTTGATCCCATTAAAATCCAACATCAGCAACAAGAGGGTGCAAATATGAAGGTTGAAGAAGACACCTGAAGCTCAGACCCAACCAGAGAAGAACCTGCACAAGGCACAGCCACACATCAGCAAGCAGATAGCGGCAACAAATGAAACAAAGGCATACAGTAGAGAGAGAGAGCCACAGCACCTCACAGCAAATACATTCGGATCTCGGGTAAGTAACTAACCCACTCCTCTGTTTGCATTGGTATAATTAGAAGGCATGCAAAAGTAACGAGATGGTTGAGGTTGAATGAGGGAAAGGTGGCCAGTTAACTTGGCCACCTTCATCTAGTTGACTCCACTCATCCAAAGATGTCACCCACATGTGCGCACAGTCAACTCAAGAAAGATGTCAAGGACAAGTAGTGGAGTGAACTCCGATGCAATCATGAGGGATCATTATGAGGAGGGGCCATGATGACAAGGCAGGTGAGAACAATGGTTTGAATATAGCTAATGTATACATTGCCAGCTCACCCTCCATCACCGAAAATATCCATAAAGGGCAATAAGTACTCCTCTCTGAGCACTCTCACCACATTTTCCTTCATTCTCTCCTCAAAACTCAGCTACAGCAGTTTCTCTGTGCCCCCACAGCCTCGTAACCATCATTCTCCAATGATCTCTCCCATATTCCTACTCTCAGCATTTTCTACAAGAGAACTTACAAGTTTTACAGGAGCACCTATAGGAATTCTACAGGAGGGACAATAGGCTTCTACAGGAGGGGCAGTTAGTTGTTTTGAAGGGAGAAAACACAAGTTTTAGCATGATTCTCGCGCTGAGGAGGTAGGTTCCATGCATACCCCCATTGAATATCAAAATATGCAAGCAGTGGTTTAAATTCGAGGGTGAAATCAAGCCTTTAGGTGGAGGAAATACACAAAAATAAAAATATAAATAAAATAAAAAATATAAATAAAAAAATAAAAATAAAAAAAAAAAAAAAAAAAAAAAAAAAAAAAAAAAAATTATTCTTATTTCTAAAAAAACACAGTCTCTCTGTTTCTCTATTTTTCTTCAAAAATTGTGTCTCTTTCTCCACATTTGGTTTCCCAAAGAAGCATAAACAAAATGACAGGAGGTTTTATGATGAAGGAGCCCACCAACTCCTCCAGGCTCCATGCACATCCCCGAGTAGTAGACATATTCACAAGAGAAAATTGGATGAACTTTTTTTGAGAAATTCCGAGGGTTTGATGAGGAAAATGCTCAAGAATTTACCCACTCTTTGGTCCCCCACACCAGAACACATGCCATTGTGACCTTTAGAAGTCTTTCCATGGAGATAACCCCTGAATTTATTAGTTCGGTCACTACCCTTCCTCTTGGATTGCCTTGGAGTAAGGATGAGAAACCAATTGGCCAGGCTTCTAAGAAAAGCTTATTCCAAAACAATGAAACCCCTAAAGAGGATAAAAATGGTATTAGAAGGGCTAGTATAACATATCCTTGGGATGAGGTTAGCTACTAAATAATCAAATATATTTCCTGTGAGGAGAGGTACAACATTGTCTATGGTTAACATTTTAGAATCCTTCATGAATTAATATATGGCATGGACACTCCAACCCCTCAGAAGCTTAGCATCCCCTACTTCCTCTTGCAGTCTCTCATTGACTCCAGCACTAAAGTTCAAGCATGGAATTCAGTGCAGCTTGCTCACCATGGATTAATCAAAATTTTAGTGGAAGAAGCCCTCCATACATTACACTCCGTATAGCATGGGAAATCTTCCGAAACATGACAGCAGGGGATGAAATAAAAGCCCTAACCTATGATATCAGTCCTACTGGTAGTGAGGAGGAAGAGCAGCAAGGGGGAGAAGGTGAAGCAATTGGTGACTTGGCAGGACAAGAAGGGAAGGAGGAAGAAACTAAGATAGAGGAGGAAAAATTTGAAGAAACAGAGTAGGAAGCAACAGAGAAAACAGAGACAGAAAGAGAAACAGAAAGAGGAGAAAAAGGGGCAGAAAAGACAGAACAAGGAGAAGTGTCCCCTAAGACTCTAGAAAGAGAGGCAGCAGCTACTTTCACTGCCCTTAGTACACCCATAAAGCCAAAACAGAAGAGGAAAAGGCAAGCCTCCATGTATTTTAGGGCTAGGAAGAGCGCAAGTATCAAAACAGGGAAACCCCAACCTTCTTCAAAATTGCCAATTATAATTAAAGATTCACCCTCTGCCCGAGGAAAAGAATCCCCTTCTAGGGCACCTATCACATATGAAAGGGGGACTCCTAGATCTCCCACATGGAAAGAAAAGGTAGAACTATAGGACCTTACAGAAGGCACAGACACTTCTATAGGAGACATTGTCAAAACTATAGGAGACCCAAAAGTGTGAGAAAAGGATAGCAGGATAGCCAAAGGGAAAGGAGGAAGAAACAGAGCTACAAGAACCTCCAGCCCAGTATTGGCTCCTACTACAGTCTTCTTGAGGGGGGAAGAATAATTCCACAAAAATTTGCAATTCCACTATTCTTTGTCCACATAGGTGGATGCAAATAGCCAAATCCAAAGGAGTTGAGGATATTGGCCATATGGAGAACAAACTCAGAGAAATGGGCTTTGAGTGCTATCAGACACAGGGAAACAATTACAAGAAGCCAACTTGAAACAGAAAATGAATTGCTAAGGAGGCAAGAGAAAAAGACCCAACTGGCATGCATGTCCAGCTGGTCCATGGAGGCATTGCAATGTAGAACACCAGCAAAATCCTATGGCATGTATCTCAAGGACTAATGGTTGCAATTTCAATTAAATACTTTGGCACAAAAAGGCACAATGCCTTTCCAAGATTACAGGCAGTTTATGGATCTGTGTGACCAAAGCACATCAAAAGATAAGGCAAAGATGGCAGAATTATACCTACATAACATGGCCCTCACAAACATGAATGTGTGGGACCCTAATGCCAGGCTAGGGGACCTGCAACTAATGGCCATGGCCTCATGGATGAACCATGAAGATTTAAGGGCAGCAGAAATAAGAAAGTTGATGGTAAAGGAGCAGAATGATCCATTAATGATCATAGTTGAGCCATTAGACCCCATGGCACTCACCAGCACACATAAACTTCTTGCCAATAATCCTCAGATTGCCCCTAGATATATAAGTGATCAGGCACAAGCCATTGCGCACTTTGAGGATATGGAAAGGCTACTTGGGGATGATTGTGTGCATGCATGTATGAGGAGATGGAACACCTTACCACACAGTCTGCATATCAGGTAATATCATTCCCCAATGAGGATGAAGGAGGCATTAAGGAGAGTGAAAATGTATAAGCGCTCCATGCAGAGGCTGAAGGTCAATTGGATTGACCTCAAATTGAGTCCCCCACTACTGCTAGGCATGCTAGAAGGCAGAAGAGAAGAAGAAGAGCAGGAGTAGTGGGAAGAGATAGGCATGAAGCCAAGATTCTATGACAAGGAAGAGGAGACCACATCAGAAGCATGGGATGCTAGGGAAGCCGCCAGGGCCATAAAAGATGAGGAGATGGACTAAGTTGCTCAGAGGATGAGCAACACTTTCAGTAGCGGGGTGATGATGAGCCTCATAAATGGGTAATTAGATGGGCTCATTTTACCTCCTAACCTAGTCAAATAAACCATTCTCTTAGCTTATTGTATGATTTTCTGATTATATTTATGCTTATAGAGTGAGTTGAATTAGTTATGATGCCAAGTGTTCTAACATGTGTTTAATGCAGATTCTTGATGATTTTTGAGGTCAAAGTCAAGGATCCAGTGGACAAATGGCAACAGTAACTAGAAGTGGAAAAAGGAGAGGAATTATAGGAGGGAATCCCCCTCATTTAGTACTCCTCACTTTGAATTTCCCTTCATTGAGCTTGGAGTACAAGCAACCAAGTCACGCACTAGAAGGCAGCTGAGCAAGTGGAGGATGGTTGATGATTATCTCAAGCTTTGGGAGCCAAGCCTCCCTGATTTTAAGGAAGTTGTTGGTAGCTTCATTTGTATAAGTAGAGAGGCCTAGTGCCTCACTAGGATTGGATTTTTGTTGGATTTTTGTTGTGCTTTTGCTTATGTAAACTCTGCTCAACTTCGAGCTTATTATTTTGACAGTTCCATGTAATCTTGTTATTGTTTTGGAAATAGAGATGTAACCCTTTTTGAGTTAGCACTGAGTTACCTCATAGGGCTGAAGCTATTAGGTTAGGGCCCAATCCAAGCAGCCAAGCTCCTCTTTACTTGTATTTGTATGTTTTATTTCAGTTTGTGGATTAGGTTGCTGTTAGATGAATTTCTTTTATTGTCCAGAATAGGTTGCTTTTGATGATTCAATAGTTTGCTTCCATTTGTGCTTTCTATAGCAGGTTAAGCAGTGATAAAGAAAAGACCCAAAAGGCTAGAAACAGTGCTTTGGCCTCTTTTCCTCCCTCTAGGACCATGATTTGAGGCAAAGACACTCTTTCTGCCCCAAAAACACAGATTTTCCTCATTCATAGGACTTCTAGTGTTTGCAGCTTTTTAGTTGGTTAATAGTATAGTTTTCTTTGCCTCAGAACTTCTTCATCGTGCTCACTTCTTTATTTACCATAGTCTCCTTCCGTGATTTCCTTTCTTGCAACAGTTGTCAGCATTTCCTTTCATAGATCACGGTTTAGATTAGTTTGATGCAAAACTCTATTTTTCTAGATGCACTTATTTCATTGCTTGCTTAATCTCATTGGTTGACTGTCAGTTGTTTATGCAGTAGATATATTCTAGTAGTAGGCTAGCCTATCAGCCATCCCATCCGCCATCTGATCCATGTCCTACAGGTCGCCCAAGTCTCCCCTCAATTCTGCCTTAGTTTCCTACATTTTCCATAGAATTTCTTCCTCTCTCCTTGAGAAAATCCAATAATCTTTCTCTCTCCTAATGATTCTTGGTAGACCCCAGGTGCCCTAACACTCCATTCCAACCTTCATCCACCTTTTCCACCCACTCTCACACCCTCAAAACAGCCAAAACTACTTGCAGCCTCCTCCTATAGGCCTCCTGTAGAACACTGTTTTTCCTCCTGCAGATTTCCTGTGTCCTCCTGTAGATTTTCCTGTAGGATTTCTTTTGAAGGTTGAGTGTGGGAAAATCCTCCAGAAGACCACCTGAGACTTCCTAGGATCAACCACACCATCCTACATCCTCTCAAGTCCCAAAACCACCTTTCAACACCACCTATTCGTTGCCACATTCACAAACAATAAATCACATACATATCAAATTCACATAAAAATCCAAAAAGATGTTTTTTGCTCATTTCCTTCCAGAAATAGCTTAGTTACATGTTGTTTACTTCTTTGAATAGATAAATGGCATTCTTTTCATGGTTTTCATAATTCTTTCTGCAAAATTAGGATTAGTTGGTTAAGTAAGATTTACTTGGTTTGCTTTACATTTCCGTCTTTCTCCTTTCTGCAGTTAGAGTAGTATCTGTAGAGTAGTCGTTTTCTCCTTTCATCACATTAGAGCTTCTTCTGGAATCCATAGAAGTTGGCTTGAGCTCCTAGTGATCTTGCGCCGGTTGACCAAGTGACAACCTGCAATAAGAACTAGTACTTGTGCATACAACACCGTCGCTTCCAAGTTTGTTACGAACTACTAGGTTGATAAGAGTATATAAGGCAGCCCAGGAGTTGCAGCATTATTGCTACAATACTGGTGCTCACCAGCATGTGATTTCAGTGGTTTTTCTAGTGTGTAGCTTGCATCAAATTGTAAAATAGTATAGAAGGTTGGGACCCTATCTTGTCGTGGTTAGTAGGATGTTAGGTTTGTGGTAAAGACCAACACAAATGGAGGAGGGCATGCACTGGAATTTAGGGCCATAACATAAGTAGTTGTAGGTGTAATATTGACTTAGGTAACCATATTTTGAGGGTCGTAGAGATATGAAGTTTAGGTCAACATTCAGTCAAAGAAATTCCCATAATCTATGGATCCATATGACCTAGGTCGAGTCTCTTATGGAGGCAAGAGTTGTTTTTTTTCTATGGGTGGATAGGTTTTGTTATAACGCAATTAGATCATAACTATAATGCCATATTTAAGGAGGGTTCCTAGCATGTTCATTACATAAGGTATGCCCTTAGAGTGAGGTTTATCTCTACAATAAAAACCACAGATCTGGAAGTTTGTTTGCAAAAGTATGTGTGGAGATAGCAGAACCAAAGGAGGGTGGAACCTGAGAAGAATATTGAGTAGAAGAAATGTGCCATATGAGGAATGGATTGACATGAAGAGGAGTTGATTTTGATGGACTGTCCATAGAGTTTTAGACAAATATCTGAAAGAACCTATAAACAATTAGTCAATTAACTATTAGTGGATCATTTGTGACCCTATTTCAATCATCTACAAATTGTTAGAAGGGTGATAAGAGGAGTAGCTAAAAATTTTTAATATATTGGACAACAAATAAATTGGTACACAAGAATAGTGATTTGAGAGAACTCAAATCACTATTAGGTGGAAGATTTGAAGAGCCCTAGATGAGGGTAGTGTTGTGGGCCCTAAATCAGTAAAATAATTAATGTGGTTGGACAAATTGATGGTAGTCCAAGTATAATTGGAGGGTTGTTAGGTGAATGTCAAAGAAGATCCCTAAGTCCTATACTTGTGAAGGAAAACAAGAATCATAGAAGGGTAGTGTATTGGGCCTAAGGAAGTGAAAAAATTGAAGTGCTAAAGTAGTCGTTAAGTGGGCTAGCCAACTAGCCCTAGTTCATAATGTTGTAGAGGATTGAGTTAGTGAGAAGATGGGAAACAACCATATCAGTAGACTTGTCATTTAGAGAAGAAGTATGGAAAAAGTGGGAAAACTAAATAGTTGTTCACAAACAGAGTTCTGGGCAGTTGATCAAAGACCCTAAGTGTTGCAGACCTTGAAGGAAAAATGATGCATTTAGAGGGAAATGTTTGTTGAGATGAGTTCAATAGCCTAAAGGAGTTGAGTTCATTGATAGAGGCAGATTGAGGAGTTGAAAAATGAGAGGCAAGATGACCTATTAGATGTGTTTAGGACACGTGGACTGAAAGGGTTGTGTGTGGCCACCATCAACAAGTAGGTCAAGTGTTGTCTTGTTCAAGGTAGATTGGTTGTCAAAGGACTAATACAAAGCGCTAGTTGTATTCCTTGTATCAGTGTGATTGTAAAGGGCCATGATCCTTGGTACGGGAGCTATATCCTATTCTACTAAAGTTTGTAATATAACAAAGAAGGGTTTGAAAACGTTAAAAAATTTCATGTGCACTAGTTGATTCCCTCATGTGCATAGATTTCGTCGTGCAACGTAGATGTGTTGTAGAACTTGAGTGTGTTTGCATCAAATATTCTAAGGCCAAATCCATATTCTCATGTGTCATGGAAATTCAACATATGAATTTTTCACCTAAGAACTACCTGTAACTCATCTTAGGCTACTCATGTCCAATCTCAGCTCATCCCACTTAACAAGTTAGCAAGTCAAGGCTTATCACATCAAACTGTGGTCGCAAAACAACTAAGCAACATAGTTTACATATTGACAATACATAACACCTCACATGTCTTAGAATTCATTGGCACTATGTGGCATGTGCTAGCATTCCCTAAATTCCTTGGCATGCTTTAACACTCCCTAGCACACCCCAGCACTCCTTGACACACCTTTTTGTTTTAGCATACCTTCACACTGCCTAGCATTAACCTTATGACTTCCTCCTTAACAAACATAGAACTCATTGACACTCCCCATCACACACTCTTATTTGTTCATTTCCATGAATTTTGACCTAGTGGTTCCTTGTATTTCCTTGACACTCCCTAGAATTCATTAGCGCACCTTGGCACCTGACACATCTTAGCATGTCGCCCTACCACTCTAGCATTCCTTGGAACTACCTAGAATACCTTGTCACTCTCTCCTTATCACACCTACAACTCACTGACACTCCTGGTAACAAACTCTTATTCATTCATTTCCATGGATTTTGACCTAGTGCTCCCTTGTGTTTCCTAACACTCCTGGCATGTATTGGTACACCCTGGCACCTAGGAAATCTTGGCATGTCACCCTACCCTCTAGCATCCCTTAACACTTCCTAGCATACCTTTTCACTCCCTCCTTAGCACACTTGAAACTCACTAACACTTCCTATCACAAACTCTTATTTGTTTATTTCCATGCATTTTGACGTAGTTCTCTCTTGTGTTGACATGGCACTCCCAGCTAACACCTCCTTGCACGTGTTGGCACATCTTAGCTACATGCCACCTTAGCACTCTAGATTCCTTAACACTTCTAAGAATGCATTGTCACTCGTCCTTAGCACACTTGGAACTCACTGACACTCCGTATGACACATTCGTACTCATTCATTTCCATGAATTATGACCTAGTGCTCCCTTATGTTTCCCTATCACTCCTTAACACTCATTGGCACACCCTGGCACTTGCCACATCTTGGCATAATTTTCCTAGCACCTATCATGCCTTGGCACTTCCTAGCATACCTTGGAACTCTCTCCTTAGCACACCTAGAACCTATTAACACTCCTTATCATACACTCTTATTCATTCATTTCCATGCAATTGAAACTAGTCCTTCCTTGTGTTTTCCAGGCACTTGCTAGCATGTGTTGGCGCCACACCCTAGCGCCTAGGACATATTGAAATTCCTTAGCACTTGGAATGTTTTGACGTTCATAACATGCCTTGGAATTGTCTAGCCCGTGTTAAAAATTCCTGGCATTCCCTGCGCACCTTGGCACTACCTAGCTGGCATGCCCACATAAATATCCTTACTTGTTTTGTGACTTGGGAATTGAAAAAATAATGTTGTGCCTAGCCCAAAGTATCCCTTTTTCTGAAACTACTTTTTTCTTTACCTTATTACAATCGTAGGCTTACATTGTATAAGTCCTATTCTGAAATTCTCCTAACAAACTTCGTCCTTGGGGCACCTGGAATTCCATTAACACTCCCTAGCAGACACTCTTATTCATTCATTTCCATGCATTATGACCTAGTCCTCCCTTATGAACCCCTGACACTCCCCAACACTACTCGACATGCATTTACACTAAATTTCATGTGTTAGCATGCCTTGTCATTCCTTAACACACCCTGAAACTCCTTAGCTATCATGCCCTCTTAACTACCCTTATCTTTTTAGACTTGGGAACCTAACCAAGTCTTGCTTCGATCACAAAAACTTAACCAAGTTACAATTACTACAACACTATGCCTTAACTCATCTTAGGCTAATCATTTCCAATCTTAACTCATCCCACTTATAACTTACCAAGTCAAGGCTCACATCTAACTGTGGCCATAAAGCAACTAAGCAACATAGTTTACACCTTGACATGCCATAACACCTAGCACGTCTAACGATCCCTTGGAACTATGTGTGGCATGTGTTAGAATCCCCTACATTCCTTGGTAGTACTTGGCACTCCATAGCACTCCCTAGCACTCCCTGACATGCCATGTCACTCTTGCATGCCTTGGCACTGCCTAGCATATAACTTTACTACTCCCTCCTTAGCACACTTGAAACTCACTGACACTCCCTATCACACACTCTTATCCATTCATTTCCATGCATTTTGAACTAGTTATCCCTTGTGTTTCAATGGAAATCCCTAAAACTCCCTAGCACACATTGGCACACCTTGGGACTTTGCAAATCTCGGCATGTTGCCCTGGCACTCTAACATTCCTTGGCACTACCTATCATACCTTGTCACTCCCTCCATAGCACCCCTAAAACTCACTAGCACTCCCTGTCACACATTCTTATTCATTAATTTCCATGCATTCGAAACTTATGCTCCCTCATGTTTCCCTGGAACTCCATAACACTCCCTAGCATGCATTGGCACTGTTGGGAGCAGGATCCCCCAAGGGCAGTTTTGCGGCTAAAGCCCATGTTTCAGTCAATTTTTGTAATATATTTGTAAAGACTCTGCATTTTGTGGTCATGGAGCGTGAAGGTGTTATGTGTCAAAAAGGGTAGTCCGCCCTTAGTTTTGTAAAGTAAAGTCAGCTGTAAGAGACTTGCCCATGGTCCGGGGACTATGGGATTGTATAAAAAGAGCTAAGCTCTAAGTAGTTTAGTCATCGGATAAATAGAATCACAGATCAAGTAATAGAGTGATAGCTTTGAAGAAGAAGTCTAAGTCTTGGGTCGTAGTGTAGATAGAGGCTCTGCAACTGAGTGCCAAATTCCTAGGGTAGAAGTCCACACCTGAGTGTACAGACCCCTGCAGCTGTGTGCGCAGGGTGGACAAAGTCTGTAAACACTTGGGAGATATTAATAAAAGGATTTATTCAACAATTTCTATGCCTTTGTCCCGTTGATCGGTTTGGATCTATTATGTATGAGTTTCCTTTATTATGCGTATATCATGCACAATGAATGCAATTACATTGAATAATTAAACGCAATTACAAATATCTAATTACGTGGTGATAATTGTATGTATTTGACAAAATAAGCAAATCACTTAGGATAATTGAGGAATCTACACGGCATGTTGCCATAGTAGCACGAAAATACCTTATCCACAGGTTATGGTTGCATGAAGGTCGATCATATACTCTCGCGAAGGTATTGAAGGCCAAAATAGATGGTTTGCCTTATAAGCCCTAGAGCGAGACCACCTACTCGAAGGCAGGATAGAAGAAATCAAATGATATCACAACCATCTCAGGCTACAGAAACTTGGTTCCAGCATCCCACGATACTGCTTTGGCCATGAAACTTTGGTCCGCGCTCCGTGGGCTAATGTCGAAAGGGCCAATAGTGTAGGGATTTGTTTGGCTAATTAATGTTGAACCTGGGTCAGGCACCCTCAAGCCAACAAATGGTTCCGTTTCCGGGACCGGAATCTGTATAAGAGATGTGTGATGTTGTATCACTGGAATCCAACTAAGAATGAGATTAGAGACTGGTTGGATAGAAATATCCACGAATTCGTGGCATAAGAGAATAGAAACCCACGACTAACAAAGGAACAATGGTTGGACAAATACCTATATACGGAGATCCACAAGATATTTTTCTTCTCCTTCCTTGTTGAGCTATATGAGTGGATCATGAAGCTAGCACATAGACAAGGAAGGCGCAAACTTAACGGTCCTATTGTGTGGACCCTAGAGCTAGTGTGAAGGTTGGAAGTATCAGAGGATAAGATCACCCGTGTTGTCGATCATTGGCTCGATCGCGTCATAGGAGGATTTGTGATTGAATTCGCCGTCGACACCTCAATCAACTATAGCGAGGTGGAGTGACACTTTTTCAAAGGATCATGAGATAAGTACATAAAACCTTTGAATACCTGGATTAAAATGCTATTGTGCAAAAAATAGGTTATGCAGCTACCTTGATGTTCGAGACTACATGAAGCGGAAAAATGTACAAGAACAAAGGAAAAAAGGGTCCAGAGTATAGTCCCTTGATTTCACCTCCGCAAGGTGATGAAGAAGGGATAGCGAAGGTTTCTCCACGAAGTTATATTAAGTTAATAAGACAAGGATTCTCGTGAATACCACCTCCGAATTCACCACCCTCACCTCCAACTTCACCCATACCACCTCCACCTCCACCGTGGTCCAGTATGGCAAATACAGTGAAGATTCCTTTGTTCAAAGGCTTGGGAAATGAGGACCCAAACCAATTCTGGTTTGTTGTGAGGGTTGTATGGGAAGCTCAAGGTGTTACAGATGATCAGATAAAGAATGTGACACTGGTTAGTGATCTGCAAGATCGCGCGCTAACCTGGTATATTAAGTACTCTAACGATAACCCGAATGTCGGAGTAGCAGACATCCAGGAAGCACTGAATAGGGAATTTCATAGGCCTAAATATGAGGCGTAGTCGATTGTGGGATTCAAAGAGATCATGATGTAACCAGGTGAGACGCCTTGGGAACTAGATCAGTGGATGAAATGTACAATCTATGAAGCCAACATGAATTTGACAGATGGACAACATCGCGAGTGGTTTGTGGCTTCGATACTACCACACTTAAGGAGTGCGTTGTTGCAGCAAAAGATAAAAACTCAGGCCGAGGCCTTGGAGATTGCTATGAAACTACATGAAACTCCAATGCAAGATCCTAATCTAGGAGTTCACCAGATCCATGTGCAACTGAAGAATTTGTGCCTTCATATCTAAAGTCTGAAGCACGACATGATGGTTCGACTAGAGCTTTTGTAATGCAAGAGTCAAGGTCATGACAAAGACCATTTCCCGGTCTTTGGAAACTATATTGCAAGAGGAGGACCAATTCCTTTAAGGCCAGAAGCTCAAGCAAGACCTAGCCTAGGGCCTGCATTATGGTGTGCTATCTGTCAGATAGCTAGAAAACATGCCATGGATAACTGTCACTTGCTACAGAAGTTTGTACAGACACTGCAATAGTTGTTTTGCAACTTTTATAGGTAGGTAGGGCACAGTTAGTGTACTTGCAGGAGCTATGAACTAATGATGGATAGAACTCCTGCCTATAGGGTTCAGGATGAAACGTGGCCCGTTTACCAAAGCACAAGAGTGGTGTGGACAGGATTTCAGGGGTGCGGAAGAGGCCAAGGCAGAGGAGGACCTGGTAGAGGACGAGGACAGTTGATTTTCTACAATTACGGAGGACCAGGACACTATTCCCATGATTTCACTGATATCATGTGTCTGTCATGCAAGTATTGCACACTGTTTGATCATGAAACAGAAGACTGTCCTATGCTGATAGCTAGGATACGTGACAAAGGGGCGCTACCACCTCCGTCAACTTAGAACCTGTGGATGATGAGGTTTTAGCCATGCGTGGAAGATCCAAACATAAATATAGTGCTCCGAAGTGGAATCGTGACAGGAGATGACAAGGGAAAACAACCAGAAGACAGTACATGGGTTCACAAAGCCCTAGAAAAGGAGCCTGAGTTCGATTTGGAGCACGCACGTGAAACCTACATGGAAGCTAAGAAGAGCTTCGCTGAGGCCTCCACCTCAGGAAGCAAGGATAAGCCTGAACAGGAGATGGACCCCTCTATGCTCACAACTTTCCTGGAAACATGTATGAAGTTACTACGCGACAATAAGACTGTTAAAGGATTACAAGAACTCATCAATAGATGCGCTGGAACTGCGCCAGGTGATCCACACATAGTACGAAAAATTGGCAAACATTAAACAAGAATGGGATGTGAGATGAGACTGACTAGGCAGATAAGAGAGTATGAAATGGATCAAGTTATTTTGGACCTGGGGTCAGACGTGAAAGTCCTACCAAAGTAGACTTGAGAGCAAATGGGGAGACCTGTGCTACAATGGTCTCTGATTCATCTAAGGATGGTGAATCAGCAAAATATCATCCCCATGTGGCTGCAAGGGGTGACCATGGATATTGAGGGAGTGAGCGTGTTGGCTGATTTTGAAGTAATAGAGATAGTGGATGACAGCAATCCATATCCTACGCTCCTGGGAATTGACTAGGCTATTGATATGAATGGGGTAATCAATATGAAGAAGCGAAAGATGATCTTTGAGAAGAAATCGCTGCACGTAATAGTAACCCTCGACCCTGCTGAAGGATCGCACTATACTAAACCTGTCCACGATTATGAGAGTGATGATGAATTGGAATGTATCTATAAGGCAACATCATGAGACCAAGATTGGGTGAATCCCACCACAGATAGATAGATTACGTGTGATTGCGAGATTTCCTGCACTTCAAACTTCGACGAAGAAATAGAACGTTGGCAGAATTGGTTACATGAAGTAACTACGCTGAATTACAACATGATGACCTGGTCGCTATCTGTGTGCCATGAGAGGTAAGAAATATGTCTACTTATGATGGTCTGAATGAGGTAGACATCTTTTTGGGTGCATTTGAAAGGGAGGTACGAGAAAAGCAACGCTTCCAGACCTTGGACTAGGCACTACACACTATGCCTGCAAGATGGTGGGGTATGCACAAGGGAAGCTTTGATGACTGGAACGAATGTAGGAGGATGATGAGAACATGATTTGGGAAGCCTAAGATGTGACTAGCAGACAATTATGATGGGCAGAATGATCCGCGCACGCATCTGGCCAAATGGACCCAGGCTTATGGAGAAAAGCCCCAACCTGAGTGGGTGCACCTATTCTGTCATACCCTGGATGTTATCCCAATGAATTGGTATATAGAAACAAAGTTCTACCATGGTATAGACAAATGGGATATCCTGCGTGAAGGATTCATGATGACATTCAGTTTTGAGGACAGGTTTGACAGTATTGATGAAGCGATACAAGAGGTGAAAGTAGCAATCTTTGGGATACCGCGGGATCCTTTAGACCTGATTTAACCTGAATGGGCTACTCAGCTGAGTCATATGCTAGAATTCTATAATGTAACTGCTGAAGAAGAGGACAAGGATCTACAAAAGATTAACATTCCAGAAATAGAAGGTCACCGAGAGGTTCAAGGACCGTAGATTGAAAACCTTGATATAACTGCGCCATTGAAAACGAAACAAGTGAACATTGGTATGGAGCCAAAACCCAAATTTGCAAAGATGGGTGACTAATGGGACAATGCGATGGTGGATAAGGTCATTGAATTTATCAGTGAATACCAGGATTTATTCCCTACCAATTTTACAAATTTGAAAGGAATAATCAGAGACCTAGGAATGATGAAGATAACGTTAAAGCCCGATGCGAAACCAGTTAAGCAAAGGCCTTACCGTCTCAATCCAAAATAAGGAGAAGGTCTACTTAGAGCTAGATAAGATTCTCATAGAAGGATCATTGAGCCTATGGAAGAATCTAATTGGGTAAGCCCAATGGTGGTGCAAGAGAAGAAGGAGAAGGATGAGATAAGGATATGCATGGATCTCATAAAATTGAATGATGATTGTGTGCACGATCCTTTCCCAACTCCGTTCACTGATG
The DNA here is from genome assembly GCA_031772625.1 of Pinus tabuliformis. NCBI lineage: Eukaryota > Viridiplantae > Streptophyta > Pinopsida > Pinales > Pinaceae > Pinus > Pinus tabuliformis. The sequence goes on from CM062804.1 coordinate 1,230,264,567, forward strand.
AAGTGTTGGACAATGTAGGAAGCCATGAAGCATACTCCTTCACTGATGGGTTCTTTAGGTACCACCAAATCAAAATCGCACTGAAGGATAGGAGAAAGACAACCTTCGCAACTGAGTGGGGTTGTTTTCAATACATTGTAATGCCGTTTGGATTAAAGAATGCACTGAAATATTTTCGCGTGTGGTTGTTGTGACATTCAACGAATTCTTTCACAAGTTCTTGGAGGTATACTTTGATGACTATATTGTGTTTGGACTGGTTAAGTGCCATGTAGAAAGCTTGCGCTTGATGTTGGATAACCTGTCGAATATAGTAGATCGCACTCAATCTCAAGAAGTGTCTGTTTTCATTCCTTTTGGAAACCTGTTGGGGCATGTGGTTTGCAAACAAGGACTCATGATAGACCCCGTGAAGATCGTAGTGATACTGAAATTAGAAGCCCCAAGGAGTGTGAAACAGTTGTGCGCTACTCTGGGACACACGGGATATTACAAAAAGTTTATCAAAAATCTATGCCCAGATCACCGCACCTATGGCGAAATTATTAAAGAAGGATGTCACTTTCTACTGGAATGATGACATTAAGAAGTTCTTGGATATATTGAAATAAAAGATGGCTACCTAGCTAATTTTAGTCTTCCTGGACTATAAGAAAGAGTTTCATGTGCATGTTGACGCATCATGTATAGCGTTGGGAGCAGTAATAACACAGGCTAGCGGAGAAGGCTTGGACCATCCTATTGCGTTCACAAGCCACAGATTATCCAAAGCATAGAAGGACCATTCCACTACTAAGCGTGAGGAGCTAGTTATGGTGTATGCACTCTAGAAGTATCAACACTACTTGCTAGGAGGCCATTTTAAGATGTATACGGATCACTCTTCCTTGAAGTACCTGGTCAATAAGCTTGTGTTGGGGGGGAGAATCTATAGATGGCTCTTATTATTCCAGGAGTACAATTTTGAAGTTGACATGAAGCTTGGACGATTGAACACGGGACCGGATCATTTGTCGCGCATCGAAATAGGGGAGGAACCTACTAACTTGGAAGAAGGATTGCCTGACGCATAACTATTTGCAGTGTGTGTCGCGGATGGTCACTTTGAGGATATAATACACTTGCTAACAACAGGAACTGCACCGGAAGGATACATTGTCTAGCAAAAGAAGGAATTAGTGGTGCGCGCAACAGATTTCTTTGTCATTGTTGGGCATCGGTACAAAATGGGGACTGGTGAGATATTGTGATGGTATGTACCTGAGTTCGAAAGAAGAATCATCCTCATGGATGCTCATGGAGGCGTTGTGGGAGGACATGTAGGGAGAGAAGCCGCGCAAAATATTTTATGCACAAGGTTTGGTGGCCAACCCTTCATTGAGATTCAAAAAAATATTGTAGCACGTGTGATGTATGTCAAAGAACGGGCAGGCCATCATGGAGGGATGAAATGCCTTTGAATTCAAAGATGACATTGCAACCCTTCGAGAAGTGGGCAATAGATTTTGTAGGACCCATTCAGCCACAAGGGAAGATAGGAGCAAGGTACATTATCACTGTGACGGAGTATTTGACTCGTGGGGCAGAAGCGCAGCCGATGAAGGGTTGGACGAGCATGACTTCCATGAAGTTCCTATTTGAGCATCTACTGGCATGATTTGGATGTCCGAAGATCTTGATGAGTGATCATGGTATGCACTTCCTAAATGAGACGATCAATGCACTAACGAAGGAATTTCAGGTAAACCATCAGAAGAGCACACCTTATCACCCATAGGCTAACGGGACAATGGAAGCATTCAATAAAGTGCTCGAAACATGCTAACCAAGGTTTGCAATTATCAGCGAAGTGATAGGGACCTACACATACCTGCAGTACTATGGGCTTATCAAACGACATGTAAGAAATTGACTGGACAAACCCCTTTTAGGCTTGTCTATGTCGTGGAAGCAGTAATGCCTATGGAATATATTGTACCTAGTCTACGCGTAGTAGTGCTCATAGATCTAATGGATCGCAGAGCCCTAGAGGAGAGGTTTGCATAGCTGGATGAGCTTGAAGAAGAAAGATTTTTGGATGGATTTCACCAACAAGTCCAAAAGCTGCACGAAAAGACATGGCATGGTCAACACATCAAGCTACGCACATTTAAGGTAAATGACCTGGTTTTGTTATATGATAGTAAATTTGATAAATTTCCAGGGAAATTCAAGATGCACTGGTTACGGCCTTATTTTATTAAGGATATTACTGATGGAGGAGCGATATAGATGCTTAAACTAAATGGAGAACCCTTCCTAGGAAAGGTGAATGGCAGTCACTTGAAGACATACACCGGCGGTCCGACCATGTGACTAAATGAAAGTAGCATAGTCTTAGCGCTCCAAGCACCTAAAAGGAGGTGAGGGACTATAAACTACATTGCTTGGGTTGGGGAGTTGTGCGATTGGAATATGGTATGAAGTGAGGACATGTTACTGGTTCCACAGCAGCATGGAGGGAGTTGTGCTACCCAGGGAGAAATCGCGCAAGTCGTTCAGAAAGTGACCATTAAAGTCGTTGTTCGTGAAAAGACGACAGAAGTGAGGCCAAATGGAGCGGGCGGCCGACATTTAAGACGAAATTTATGGCTTAGATCCTTGAAAATTTGCTGCCAATCTGACATTAATGAACCGATTTTGGGGGCAACAATCAGATTTGAATTCAAGATTCCCTATAAATTACAAGTGGTTGTCTAGCAAAAAACACTTGGCATTTATAGTATTCAGTGGTTGAGCTCTCAAGCACTTATGAATCGTGAGAAATATGAGCTTCTGATAGTTTCTGGGGTATTTTCGACTTTACCGGTGGACACAGAGGAATTCTTGAGGACGATCATGTCAACGCCCCCAAAATTTATCAATACACAACAAGTAGTAGAGGAGCCATCACAGGAAATGGAGAGAGAGGCCAAAGTAGCTGCCCTAGAAGTGGCTGAAGTATTGGTGGAGGTCCCTAAATCCCCAAGAACGCCGAGATCGAAGCCAACCCAAACCAAGGAAACCATGAAAGACAAGAAGGGCAAGCAACCTGCCATACCGGTGTGCGCGTTGCCAAGACGAAACCCACCAAATCCCACTGCCCAGCAAAAAGGCAAGGCTATAAACCTAGAAGCAAAAGAGGAGGATATCGAAGACATCCTCATGGATGATGAGGATGTGGGAATGGAAATAGAGGAAGTTGAAGCCCACAGTGCAGACCCTATTACATGGTTGTCGGAGTATGTCCCTCCACACAAGCCTAAGTCGAAGGTCCCAAAGGACATTGATGAAAGTAAGACCCCCTACAAAACCCTCTGCTACCGGATGAAATCACTTTTGATGGTCCGTTTTTTGCATGGGTGTCGATATTGAAGCTCGAAGACTTGGACTTGGCAGACCATGAGAAGTTCATGCACCTGGCGACCGAACAACTAATGCACCGCATCATAGACATGAATATGGGTATGACTATATTGGAGCCGCGGGAGTGGCTCAGAGGAGTAGAGAAGGTAGGATTACTCAACCTTCTCTGGGTGATGCCCTATGACTGCACCCCCATGACAAGTTTGGTCATCAAGCAACTATTGTGCTTGGTACATGATGGGCGACTGTGGCTAGAGGAGCCAATACCCATCACTGATATGTTGATTCATAGAATAGCGCCCCTGCTATATACAGGAGAAAATCTAGCTATGGTATTTGGAAGGAGATCATTAGGCAAGGGAACTCAAGGATTAAATATCTTATGAAGAGCAAGGTCTAGAATACTGGTCATTGGGTTCTGGTGCTTAGCTGGATCTGAATCAAGGAGGAACCTAAGCGCTAGAAGAAGGATAAGTTCTATTGATGGGTCAAGATCTTAAGGCTTGAAAAGAAGTATCTTTGTGTGATTTTGATATTTTATATTTGGCGCATGACTTGATCTATAAATATGATGATCTGGGTATAATTGATGCCTGAATAGTTGAAAATGGTAAATTATCTTTTATAGATCTGTACACAAGTTCAGCATAGCAAAGGTGCGTATACACACTGGTTCGGTAATTCAAAACGGCGTATACGTAGGTTTGCCTTAATGTAACAGTGTATGCACGCAGTTTCTACATATTGAAGTAGCATACGTCTCATAAAATATGTTTTAGCTACTTCTATTTATCGTTGTAGTGTTCTGGGTTCAGGATTGGTTTCTGGTTACTATTATTGTATTCTGGTTACAACGTTCAAAGAAGTGATTTTTTGATTCAGTTTTGGTTGGTGCAAAGGAGATTGGTTGATGCAGATATATTTGTTTTTTGATTGATGTTATTGATGGATCCACCCTGAAAATTTATGAAACGTGGTCCCTGGAAAAAAAGAGAAGGTTGTAGCCTTCTGTAGGTCAGCACCTACGTACTAGTACATCAGCTAGTACAAGAGCTAAGGGGGTTGTAGCTCCCTTCTAAGAGAAGCTGGAGAACGAGAGAAGGTTGTAGCCTTCTGCAGGTAGAAGCCTGCGTACTGATATAAGACTGTACCAGTACAAAAATATTGTAAAAAGAAGTTTCTAATTAAAGGAACATAGAGACGAATTACAGCAGGTGGTTTTCACCCACATTGGGCTTCCGCCTTATATCTTGTGTTCATGTGTGTGATTTCTTGTACTGTTTACTGCACTTGAATACTGTTTTATGGTTTTGATACACAGATTAAGATTAGCTAACTAAATTATAAGTCTGTAAGATATACATGGTTTTCTCTAAACATAATTGCGTATATATGTAGGTTGGATTAACAGAAGTAGCATATATCAATCTGTTTATGGAAATGAAAAATTGTTAAATTTCTAATACTGATTCACCCCCCCCCCCCCCCCTAAGTATTATTTCAAACAATTGGTACAGAGTAGGTCCTTCAGAAGAAGCTTGACCACTTGAAGGAAGATCTATCATCATGAGCAACTACGAAAAAGAGGCATCCATTAGGCCATCAATTTTTGATGGGAGTAACTTCGTCTATTGGAAGGTAAGAACCACATCATATCTTCAATCTCTTGGAACAGAAGTTTGGGATATCGTGGAAGGAGGATACACATTTCCAGCAGCAACTCCTACAAATACGGCAGGTAAAAAGCAGTATGAAAAAAATGCAAAAGCTGTCAATACTCTATTGGGGAGTCTATCACAATCAGAATTTGTCAAGGTTATGCAGCTCAAAACTGCCAAAGAAATATGGGACAAGATCATTCTAAGCTATGAAGGAGATGATCAAGTAAAACATGCAAAACTAAAATCTCTCAGATTTCAATATGAAACTCTCAAAATGCACAATGATGAAAGTGTAGCTAATTATTTCCTACACATAGATGAGATTGTTAATTGCACGAATAACATTGGTGAAGAGATAAAAGAAGTTACATTAGTTGAAAAGGTTCTAACATCCTTGTCTTCTAAGTTTGAATCAAAAGTTTCTGCCATAGAAGAAAAGAAGAATCTTCAGAGTATTACTATGTCACAGCTGCACGGAATTCTAACCGCTTTCAAAATGAGAAAAGGGGGTCCATCAGACATGAGAGAAGCCGCATTCAAAGCTTCAAGAAAAGGAGAATACAATGAGTCAGGACATACGTCAAAAGGAGAGGAAGAATCAAATTTTGTCAAGAACCTTCAATGAGGTTTTGGAAGATTCAGAGGTAAGTTACCTTTCAAATGCTTTGCTTGTGGAAGAGTCGGTCACTATGCAGCCAAATGTCCTCATAAAGATAAGCTTGATAAAGGTAAGGAACCAATTAAATGGAATAGAAAACAGAGCGTAAGTAAGAAGAGATATTATACACATGAAGATAATGATGGATTTTCAAATAGTGATGAAGATGAACATGGTAATGATTACAAACTTTTGATGGTTTTTGAAGATGATGATTTCTTGGATGCTATAGATGAAGATGATCTCTATGAAGAAATTTCTAAACTTAAAATCTACTTAGAATAAAAGAGTATGATTATAGATACTTTGACATTCCAACTTGCTAAAAGGGAAAAACACAATGAAAAGTTAGAATGTGAAATTGTGGGACTTGGAAAAGGTATTGAGAAAACAAAAGTTATTAATCTTAGATTTGCTAAAGGATCTGAAACTTTAGATGAGATTATCAAAGTGCAGCATTCTCCTCTAATAAAGACAGGTCTTGGATATACTGAAGAAGCATCTCAAGCATAGAAGCCATCCACCTCCAAAAGTTATCTAAATGCAGCAAGGAGAAGTGAACATGTTGACAATCATCAACAAAGGCATAAAGTGGATCACCAGGTAAATAGGGGTCAATCTACTTCAAGGATGAATAGAAGTTACAACCAACCACAGGTAAATAATTCCCAATTTGCTTCAAAAATGAATGTCAATGGAAATTACAATGTTACTCATGTCATAACTTTGGACACAAAGCTGCTCAATGTGTTGCTTACAAGACCATCATGACTAGAGAAGCATGAAATCAAAGGAGTGTGACTGGGATCATGAAGAGGACCTACAATAAATTTTCTTCTCTTGAAAATGAAATAGAATGCTCTATTTGTAACAACTTTGGTCATGAAGATTCTGAATGCAGGAGTAAGTTTCAACAAACATCTCAGAAGGAGCAAGCTTCATTGGGTCCCAAAACATGGAGAAAGAAAGAACCGCAAACAGAAAGATGTGGTATAGCCTTATATGCAGAAGGACAGGAAAATTAGTGGTACATCGACAGTGGATGCTCGAAACATATGATAGGTGATAAAGAAAAACTTTAGTCATATAGTGCCTTAGAAAAAGAAAGGAAGGTCTCATTCGAAAATGACATCCCTACACTCATAAAAGGTAAAGGCTCTGTTCTTTTAAAAGAAAAGGTTAAAGCTGGAAATGTTATGTATGTTGATGGTTTACAGCATAATCTATTGAGTGTTAGTCAAATGTGTGATCAAGGAAATGAGGTAGTATTTCGATCAAATGGATGTATTGTTCGTGAGCTTGATACAGGAGAAACAATGATCAAAGGCATAAGAACTCCAAATAATTTATACATACTCAAGGGAGGATAGAAACAATGCTATCTAAGAAAAAATGATGAACACTGACTATAGCACAGAATATTTGGGCATCTAAGCTTCCCCCAGATAAGGAAAGCATGCAAATATCAGCTATTCATGATCTTCCTACCATTAGAATTCCAGACAATACAATATGCAAATCATGTCAGTTTGGTAAGCAAACCATAACACATTTCCCTGAGAAGGAAGGATCGGATAGTAAGCCACTTGAACTTGTCCATACTGCTTTGTGTGGTCCATCAAGGAAAAAGTCAACTCGTGGAGAAGAATACCTCATATTGTTCATTGATGACTTTTCCAGGATGTGTTGGATAGGCCTTCTGAAGCATAAAGACGAAGCTTTCAAAAAGTTCAAAGCTTTCAAAGACTTGGTTGAAAATGAATCAGATCGCAAAATCAAATGCCTCAGGTTTGATCGAGGAGGGGAATTTACTTCGGATGAATTTTTTGACTTTTGTGAAGAACGTGGAATAAGAAGGGGATTCTCTACTACAAGGACTACTCAGCAAAATGGAGTGGTGGAAAGGACGAACAGAACGGTTCAACAAATGGCTTGTGCTATGCTTAATGAGTCTGGAACTCCTACAACCTTCTGGGGTGAAGCTGCATTTGCTATCATCACTATTCTCAACAAAACAAACGTCTGGGTAAACAACACTCAAACTCCTCATGAACTTTGGTATGGTAAGACTCCTACTATAAAATACTTCAAAGTTTTTGGAAGCAAATGTTACATCAAAAGGATTGATGAAAAGCTTGGCAAGTTTGAACCTAGAGCAAATGAAGGCATTCTCCTTGGTTACTCTTCCTGAAGTAAAGGATATAAGTGTTACAATAAAAGACTTGGAAAAATTGTTGAAAGTATTGATGTGGTGGTTGATGAAGCAGGCAACAATCCAAAGCAGATAAAAACCAAAGATTTTTAAGATGATGAGGACTATCCTTCAACATCAAATTAGAATAATGCTGAAGAAGAAACTTATGAGGCACCAGAGGAACAGATAAGGGTAGAAGAAAAGACTCCATCCAGATATGTCCAGAAGAACCATCCAGAGACTAAAATTTTGGGGCAGAAAGAGGCAGGTGTACAAACAAGAAGATCTATTACAAAAGCTTCAAGCTATCTAGCATCGCTCTCCTCCATCGAACCATGAAACATAAGTGAAGCATGCAAAGATGAACGCTAGGTCAAGGGCATGAATGAGGAACTTGAGCAGATTGAAAAGAATAACACTTGGGAATTGGTTCCTAGACCTAATGATAAGAATGTCATAGCAAGCAAATGGATATTCAAAAACAAGCTGAATGAAAATGGAGATGTTATTAGCAACAAGGCCAGACTTGTTTGTAAAGGGTATGCTCAACAAGAAGGTATAAACTTTGAAGAAGCTTTTGCACCGGTTGCCAGACTTGAATCCATAAGAATGTACATTGCTCTTTCTAGCTTTTAGAAGTTCAAAGTATATCAAATGGATGTGAAATCTGCCTTTCTAAATGGAGACTTAGAAGAGTGCATATTGAGCCACCAGATGGATTTATCCTTGGAAATGATCCAAAACTTATATGAAGACTCAGAAAGGCTCTCTATGGTCTTAAACAGGCTCCAAGGGCTTGGTATTATCATCTGGACAAATACCTCCATCAACAAGGGTTTCAAAATGATCAGCAAATAGCAATCTATATATAAAAATTGACAATGTTAAATTTTTAATAATTGTTGTGTATGTTGATGATATCATCTTTGGTAGCAATGAAGAAGCCAGAGTCAAAACTCTGCCTTGGTGATGCAGAAAGAATTTGAAATGTCCCTGCTAGGGGAGCTCACACATTTTCTTGGTTTAAAAGTCCAACAAAACAAAGACGATATATTTCTATCACAAACCAAGTACCTCAAGCAGATCTTAAATAAATATGGCATGGAGGATTTGAAATCAGTATGTACCCCTATGGTAACAGGATGCAGCCTCACCGCAAATGATGAATCAACAGCAGTACATCAACCAACCTATGGATCCATGATTGGTAGTCTGCTCTATCTGACAGGTACCCGACCAGACATCATGCATGCAATGGGAATAGTTGGAAGATTCCAGGCAATCCAAAAGAAGCACACCTTCAGGCAGTTAAAAGGATTTTCAAATATCTTCAAGGAACACAAAAATATGCTTATGGTATCCTAGAGATACAGATATCACACTTCATGCATATATAGACGCAGATTGGGCAGGAAGCATGGATGACAGAAAAATCACTAGTGGTGGTGCATTCTTTATGGGTTCCAGATTAGTATCTTGGTTCAAAAAGAAACAAAGTTCAATTGCATTATCTACAGCTAAAGCAGACTATGTGGCTGCTGCATCTTGGTGCACACAACTCCTTTGGATGATGCAAACATTGCAAGACATCCAAATCACTTGTACTCCACCTATCTCCATTTTATGTGATAATACAAGTGCAATCAGTATTTCAAAGAATCCAGTCATGCATTCAAAGACCAGGCACATACCTATCAAATATCATTTTCTTCGGGAACAAGTGCTTGAACAAAAGGTCAAATTGGAGTATGTTCCCTCCAAGGAACGGGTTGCCGATATATTCACCAAACCACTACCCAAGAAGACATTTGAATACCTCAGACAGAAGCTGGGAGTAGTTGTTGCATCATCTTGCTGTTGACACTCATCTGTTTCAAGGAACAGTGGATGTATGCGAGTTTCATAAAGCGTATCGGCGTACATACGCTGGTTTCTATGGATACAGTAGCATATATAGATTATCAGCGGGTCAAACTCAGGATGAAAAGAGTCTGATGTGGGTTTGATCATCTGGCACAGGTTCAGGGGGAGCATATACTTCTAATAGTGCATTGTTGGCATTACCTTAGAATATCTTGGTACAATTTCATAGTTGTTTTTGATTTAGGCGGAACAGGTGCAAAGGGAGATCATGGTTGCCGATCTGGATGGTGATTGATAGATGTTGCTGATGATAGTTGCTGATAACTATCATAGTCTTGGTCTCCATGTCATGTATTTCTTTATCAAGGTCATGTAACGACCTATTTTGTTTCCCCACTATGCCTGGGATGGATGATGTAATATTCTTGTTTTATCGTGTATAAATTTTTTTTGGTATATCCCCACGTGGTTGGGTGGATGAGTCAATTTTGGTATATCCCCACTTGGTTGGGAGATGGATGTATGTATGAGCCTTCGGTGATAGGAAGGTCATTTATGATGTATAGAGTCATGTTCTTTCTTGTAGAACATCTTTTTGCAGACCTTGCCTACAATCAAGGGGAGCATGGACAACACAGCAGAGCAGAGATTTCAGCATGTACTCAAGGGAAGCATAACCCTTTGCCCTTGATGACAAAGGGGGAGAATGACTTTTAGTAACTTGGGGTTGCCATCAAGTCCAAAGGGGGAGATTGTTGGCATTATGACACAAGATTGGCACTATGGCACAAGTATTGTCCTTGATGGCAACTCACTCAACAAATTAGTCAGATGACAGTTCAGGCTCACAGGCTCTCAGAATAAAGGAAAAGGAGGTATACGTAGGTTCCCATTGACAAAGCCGCGTATACACGCGGATTCATAGACCAAAAGGAGCGTATGCATATACACGCACTTTCATGCACAAAAAAGCACGCATAGTTTGGAAATCTTGGTTTTTGGTCCTTGGTATTTGGACCTATGGTTTTGGACCATGGTATCTCGTCCGAAGAGTTGAACCCAGGTATTTGTACCCAGGTATTGGTTCTAAGTGGTTTTGGACAATAGTATTGAGTAAGGCCTAAGACTATAAAAGGGAAGGAGATCATTAGGCAAGGGCACTCAAGGATTGAATATCTTATGAAGAGCAAGGTCTAGAATACTAGTCATTGGGTTATGGTGCATAGTTGGATTTGAATTAAGGAGGAACCTGAGCGCTAGAAGAAGGATAAGTTCTATTGATGGGTCAAGATATTAAGGCTTGAAGAGAAGTATCTTTGTGTGATTTTGATCTGTTATATTTGGCGCATGACTTGATCTATAAATCTGATGATTTGGGTATAATTGATGTCTGAATAGTTGAAAAGGGTAAATTATCTTTTATAGATCTATACGCAGGTTTAGCATAGCAAAGGCACGTATACACGCTGGTTTGGAAATTAAAAATGGCATATACGCAGGTTTTCCTTAATATAACAACATATGCACACAGTTTCTACATATTGAAGTAGCGTACGTCTCATAAAATATGTTTTAGCTACTTCTGTATATTGCTGCAGTGTTCTGGGTTCAAGATTGATTTCTGGTTACTGTTACTGTATTCTGGTTACAACGTTCAAAGAAGTGATTGTTTGATTCAGTTTTGGTTGGTGCAAAGGAGATTGGTTAATGTAGATATATTTGTTGTTTGATTGATGTTATTGATGGATCCAGTCTGAAAATTTATGAAACGTGGTCCCTGGAAGAAAAGAGAAGGTTTTAGCCTTTTGTAGGTCAACACCTACATACTAGTACATCAGCTAGTACAAGAGCTAAGGGGGTTGTAGCTCCCTTCTAGGAGAAGCTGGAGAAAGAGAGAAGGTTGTAGCTTTCTGTAGGTAGAAGCCTGCATACTGGTATAAGACTACACCAGTACATAAATATTGTAAAAAGGAGTTTTGTAATTAAAGGAAGATAGAGACGAATTGTAGCAGGTGGTTTCCACCCACATTGGGTTTCCACCTTATATCTTGTGTTCATGTGTGTGATTGCCTATACTGTTTACTGCACTTGACTACTGTTTTATGGTTCTGATACACAGATTAAGATCAGCTAACTAAATTATAAGCATGTAAGATATACGTGGTTTTCTCTAAACATAGTTGTGTATTATTTATGGAAATGAAAATTTGTTAAATTTCTAATACTGATTCACCCCCCCCAATTATTATTTCCAACAATGCGGTGCTTGATAAATGACCAGTAGAGTGGTGCACTACCACAGACTTGGTGGTGGGTGGAAGCAAGTCCACCACATAGAAGAAGAAGGAAGAGGCCAAGCTAAAGATGGCATAGCTGGTCGAAAAGAGGAAAAAGGAGGCCGCTGAGAAGGCCCAGGAAGAACAAGGAGGAAAGGAGGTAGAAAAATAGACAAATGGCACAGAGTGGGGCTTTGATAAAGGCACATGGTCGCCTTCACCTGAGACCAAAGAAGAGGACATAGAGCATCACGACATGGACCCTTAGGAGATGTCCACCTGCATTAAGCGCCTGAAAGATCTGGAGAAGGGAGGGCCTAGAAACAAATCCAAGTCAACCAAGACCTCTCTAGACCCTATCACATTGACGAAGGACAACTTATATGACATCGGTGACATAGTAAGAGATGTAACCGCGGAGGCTCTACAACAAGTTGAAAAGCAACGACAGATCATCTTAGGGGCCATCCATACTGGCCTGCAGGAGTTGTAGACTAGCACGTCGCAAGGTGGTACACTGTCCACTAGCTTGGCTATCAACATGTCAGAGGATGTCGATATGCTGCACATGAAAGCTTCCAGTGTGATAGTGCTGCCAGATGGAGCAATGACCATGGAAAATGAGGCTGACGGGCCCACTATCAACACTTTGAAGGGAGTTGGATTGAACTTGGTAGCGCTTCCACATGAAGCACTCCACCTCTTGCAGGATGGAGTAATTGCAGAGTTGAGGGCCACGCCCTCTAGGTGATCAGTGAAGAGAAGATAAACAATGAGTAGATGGCCCTACAAAGGAATGCTTCCATCAATATTGAGGCTGAGGTGACCAGCCAGAGTAAGAAGATCATACAGGTCGTGGAGGAGGCATGCAGAATGGTCCCAGAGTTGGCCATTCTAGAGGAGGAGCTAGTTGAGGTCCGCATCTACAAATGGCCACAGTGGTGTGTGACACTCAGACAAAGATGGCATGGGTTCAGTTGGAGCTGAACCTATAGATTACAGAGCTCCAGTTGAGGGCCCAGCCCTCAAAAACACCAGAGGTAAAGGAACAGCAGGCGGCCACTATCATAGAAGCAGTTGCAACGGTGGAGAGTGCAGTAGCAGACTGCACATAGTTGTTCGAACAATCGTTTGAGGTCCTGACCAGATTGCAGGAGGACCCAAACATCTAGAGACTAGAGACGGAAGCGCACGGACTCCAATAGCGCTATGACGAAGTTAAGGGCATAGCGCGAATTGTCACGCTGACACAAAGGTTACCCAAGCTGCAGAAAGCCAAGTAGATGAAGGAATAGGTGGACAAAGCTCTGCACAAGGAAGCAGTGCTGAAGGAGTGGCTGGAGCCCTAGCTAAAGGAAGATTACATAGTCATAGGAAACATTGAAGGAAAATTGTGACTCTGCAAGTGACGCAACAACAACTTCAGGCTGACAGTGCAGGGGAAGTAACCGAGAAAATAATTGAATATGCGAAGCAGGCAGTAGCTTAGTGCATGGCCGAATTTGAAGTCATCAGGGTCGAGCTGGATGAGCTTCATGCAAAGATTGTCGTACCTAACCAAGTGACTTGATGGAGAGTCACGATGTTTATGTTGGGGGCCTGTTGGGAGCGGGCTCCCCCAAGGGCAGTCTTGGGGCTAAAAGTTGATGTTTAAGTCAATTTTTGTAATATAATTGTAAAGACTCTACATGTTGTGGTCGCGGAGCGCAAAGGTGTTATGTGTCAAAAAGTGTAGTCCGCCCTTAATTTGTAAAGTAAATTTGGTTGTAAGAGACCTACCCATGGTCTGCATACCATGGGATTTAATAAAAACGGCTAAGCTCTAAGTAGTTTAGGCATCAGATAAATAGAATGGCAGATCAAGTAATAGAGTGATAGCTCTGGAGAAGAAGTCTAATTCTTGGGTCGTATTGTAGATAGACGCTCTATAGCTGAGTGCGCAAAGGCCTAGGGTAGAAGTCCGCAGCTGAGTGCGCGAACCCCTGCAGCTGTGTGCGCAGGGTGGACAGAGTCTATAAACACTTAGTAGATATTAATAAAAGGAGTTATTCTACAATTTCTGTGTCTTTGTCCTGTTGATGGGTTTGGATCTATTATGTATGAGTTTCTTTTATTATGCTTATATGATGTGCGAATGAATGCAATTACATTGAATAATTAAATGCAATTATGAATATCTAATTATGTGCTGATAGCTATAATTATTTGACAAAATAAGCAAATCACTTAGGATAATTAAGGAATCTACACGACATGCTGCCATAGCAGTGTGAAAATACCTGAGCTAGAGGTTAGGGCTACGTGAAGGTCGATCGTATAATCTCGTGAAGCTATTGAAGGCTAGAATAGAGGGTTTGTCTTACAAGCCCTAGAGGGAGACCACCTACGCGAAGGTAGGGATGGAAGAAAGCAAACGACATCACAACCATCTCAGGGTGCAGAAACTTAGTTCCAGCATCACCCCTACTACTTTGGGTGAGACTTTGGTTCACGCTCCGCAAGCTGATGTCGAAAGGGCAAGTAGTATAGGGATTTGTTTGGCTGATTAATGTTGAACTTGGGTTAGGCCCCCTCAAGCCAACAGGCATGCCCTATTAACTGACATGTCTTGGCATGTTTCCCTAGCCTCTAACATGCCTTAGCACTGCCTAGTATACCTTTTTCACTCCATCCTTAGCAAACCTGAACCTTACTAAGACTTCCTGTCACAAAATCTTATTCATTCATTTTCATGCATTATTTTCATCTCGTGTTCTCTTGTGTTTCCGTAGCACTTCCTAACACTTCCTAGAATGTGTTGGTACAACCCGACACCTGACACATCTTGGATGAATTTCGCTCTGGCATGCTATCATGAATTAGCGCTGCTTAGCATGCGATGTCACTCCCACCTTATCACACCTGGAACTTGCTGACACTCCCTGTCACACACTCTTATTCATTCATTTACATTCATTGTAACCTAGTGCTCCCTTCTGTTTCCCTAGCACTCCCTAACATTCAACACACAATGACACACCTCGACACTTAGCACATATTGGTATGCTTCCCTAGCACTCTAGCATGCCTTAGAAATATCTAACATATATTTTCACTCCCTCCTTAGCACATATGGAACTTATGTACACTTCATTTCCATCAATTTGGAACTAGTTCTCCCTTGTGTTTCCCTAACAACTCGCCCTAACACTCCCTAACATGTATTCATGCCACACCCTAACACTTGGAACATCTTGGAGACCTTAGCACTTAGCATGTCTTGGCATGCTTAACATTCCTTTGAACTATCTAGCATGTGTTAGTACTTCCTGGCACTACCTAGCACACCTTAACACTCTGTAGCTGTCATGCCCGCATATATAGCCTTACTTTTTTTGCAGCTTGGGAACCCAACTAAAGCATTGGAAAAACAATGTTGTGCACAACCCAACGTCCTCCTTTGTTTGAAACTGCTTTGTCTATCCCTTTATCACAACCATAGTCTTTCCTCCTGCAAGTCTTATTATTAACATCTCCTAAAAAACTTTGTCCTTGGGACACCGAGAATAATTTGACACTCCTTATAACACACTCTTATTCATTCATTTACATGCCTTTCAACCTAGTTCTCCCTTGTGATTCCCTAACACTTACTAACACTCCTCAGTATGCATTGACATTGTCTGGCATGTGTTAGCATGCCTTTTCATTCCTTGGCATGCCCTCATAGCTACCCTTACTTTTTTTGGGACTTGGGAACCTAACCAAGTCCTTCCTTGACTACAACAACTTGACCAAGTTACAGATACCACAACTATACTATGCCTTGTTCGCCTAAGAACTGACTATAACTCATCTTATACTACTCATGTCCAATTTCAACTCATCCCACTTAACAAGTTACAAGTTACCAAGTCAAGTCATAACACCTTGCACATCTAATAATCCCTTGGTACTATGTGGCACATGTTAACACCCCTTGCATTATTTGGCATGCTTTAACACTCCCTAGCACACCCTAACAATCCCTAACATGCCCTGACACTCTACCATGCCTTGGCACTGCTTAGCATATAACCTTGTCACTCCCTCCTTAGCACACTTGAAACTTACTGACACTCCCTATCACACATTATTATCTGTTCATTTTCATGAATTTTTAACTAGTTATCCCTTGTGTTTCCATGGAACTCCCTAACACTCCCCAATGCAAATTGACACACCCTGACACCTAACACGTCCTAACATGTTGCCCTAACTCTATAACATTCATCGGGATAACCTACCATACCTTATCACCCCCTCCTTAACACACCTAGAACTCGTTGACACTCTGTGTCACACACTGATTCATTCATTTCCATGCATTTGAAACTAGATGTGCTCCCTTATGTTTCCTTGGCACTCCCTGGCATACAATGGCACATTATGGCACCTGACACATATTAGTTTGTTTCCTTGACCTCTAACATGCCTAAGCACTACTTAAAATACCTTCTCATATTCATTTATTTCCATGCATTTGAAACTAGTGCTCCATTGTGTTTCCCTATCAGTTAGCCCTGACACTCCCTAGGATGTGTTAGTGCCATACCCTAGAACCTAACACATCTTGGCTTGCCTAACATGCCTTGGAACTACCTAGCATGTGTTAGTACTTCCTAGCATTCCCTGGCACACTTTGGTATTCCATTGTTGTCATGCTCTCATAGATAACCTTACTTTTGTTGCGGCTTGGGAACCCAACCAAGTCATTTGAAATAAGATTGTGCCCAACCCAAAGTCTCCCTTTGTTTGAAATTTCTTTGTCCAACCCCTTATCGTAACCATAGCCTTACCTCATGCAAGTCCTATTCTAAATTTCTCCTATTCACTAACACTCATTGGCACACACTCTTATTCATTAATTTCCATGCATTTTAACCCAATTCTCCCTTGTGAATCCCTCATACTCCCTAACACTCCTCAACATGCATCGAAACTACCTTGCATGTGTTACCTTGCCTTTTCATTCCTTTGCATGCCCTGTCACTCATTATCTATCATGCCCCCAAAACTACCCTTACTTTTTTCGGGACTTGGGAACAAAACCAAGTCTTGTCTTGACTACAACAACTTGAACAAGTTATGGTTACTACAACTAGACTATGCCTTGTTCACATACAAACTTCCTATAACTCATCTTAGGCTACTCATGTCCAATCTCAACTCATCCCACTTAAGAAGTTACCAAGTCAAGGCTCACATTCAACTGTGGCCATAAATCAACTAAGAAACATAGTTTACATCTTGACATACCATAACACCTGGCGTGTCTAACAATCCCTTGGCACTATGTGGCATGTGTTATAATCCCCTGCATTCCTTGGCATGATTTAGCACTCCCTAACACACATTACCATTCCTTGACATGCCCTAACACTCTGGCATGCCTTGGCACTGCCTAGCATATAACCTTGTCACTCCCTCCTTAGCACACTTGGAACTCTCTTACAATCCCTTTCACACACTCTTATCTATTCATTTCCATGAATTTTGAACTATTGTTCTCCCTTGAGTTTTTGTGGTACTCCCCAACACGCATTGGCACACTCTGACACTTGACACATATTGGCATGTTGCTTTAGTACTCTAGCATTCCTTGTCACTACCTTGCATACCTTGTCACTCCCTCCTTAGCACACCTAGAACTCACTAACACTCCCTATCATACACTCGTATTCATTCATTTCCATGCATTTGAAGCTAGTGCTCCCTTATTTTTCCCTCACACTCCATAACACTCCTTGGCATGCACTGACACACACTAGCACTTGACACATCTTGGCATGTTTCCCTCGCCTCTAGAATGCCTTAACATTGCCTGGCATACCTTGTCATTCCCTCCTTAACACACCTGGAACTCACTGACATTTATTGTCACAATTTCTTAATCATTTATTCGCATGCATTATTTCGACCTAGTGCTCCATTGTGTTTCCCTGGCACTCCATAAATTAATGCCTACAAAGGTAATTTTATTCCTAGGTTGGTGCTTTGAATACTTTCTCCTTAGAGAGTTATGTTATCTCTCCTCTTCATGGATGACTTCTTCATGTTTTTATGTCCAAAATAGCTTTCCAGACTTAGCTGTCAATTTCCTTTGTAATTTCCAATTTTCTTAATAAATATAAAAGCCTGAAATCTCCTTTTACCTTCCCACAAATCTTGAAACCAAAAGGTAAAATATAGAATCTACATATCCAAAAGTCTACTTCAACAATATTTAATCTAGAGTCTTAGACACCCGGATACTTTTTTCTCCCACATTTGATCTAGAGATCTAAATGATTTGATTAGTTACCATATTGTGCACTTCAACAAGGGTCGCGTATATTTTAACCCATATTTACTTGTTAACCAAATAACTCATTGGGCCTAGATAAATTTTGGGCACGAGTCTCAAAAATCTTCTCCTTATTGTAATTTGTGGCTGGTAGAGTATGTACACCTTCATAGATTTTAATTTTTATAATTTAACTATGGTGATTCAATAACATGTTGGACTAATATGGGAGAGGCCCAAGATCAAATCTTCCGCCTGCCACTATATCACCAAGAGTATATCCAACTATGCATAAGCCATATGTGCCAAAAACCTATGACTTCGCAAGATTCGAGATGTCATGTGGGTGGAGGAACCTACTATTTGAGCATTATCGTACTAGACCAAACATGTCCCTTGGAATTGAACCTAGGTGGATGAGAGAGAAAATTGTTCTCTCAACCACTCTAGCCTCCACCTAAAGACTGCACCTTCATAGACATTAGCAATCAAATCACTATGCAGAGGGGAGTCCTTTGTCCCACAAATAAGGGGGTCTCATACACTAATTTGTTTTTTGGTTTGGATGTGACCATAAAGTTAGATTATTATTATTATTTAATTTGGGGTGGTTATGGAGTTTGCTATTGGAAGACTTGTGGCACATGAGAAGGGCCACACACATGACTTAACATGCTTTTGTACTTAATATTTTTCATATTTCTGGGAGATTATTCTTGTAGGATGAACTTGCAGAGGGTCTCTTCTTTCTATTTTTATGTATTCTAGGAGGGCACACTCGTGTAGACATTTCTTACTATTCTTGGACACACACACACACACACACAATATCATGGAGTTTTGGCATGGTAAAAACCATAATTTACCCTCATCTCCTTGGATTTGCTTTTGGGAGATGAACCACTTTCTATTTTAGGATTTTAAGAATTTATCTTCTTATGGAGTGCTTTGTTTACTTGGCATATTGCACATTTATCTATGTAGTTAGCCCATCAAGATAGGGCAAATGGTGGATGTATATCCTGCATTGGAAAGCATTTTCCAATCAATATAGGGGCCCAACTAGGTTCAAAACTTGGTTTACCTATCTAGCAAGGCTTGTGGGCATTTGCAATAGGCTCAGGAGTATAATGGCAGTTCCAATGACTTGTTCCCATGTCTCCTTGGTGTCAAGTGACAAGTTTATCAATTTTCCTGATTAAAAAAATCTATGGTGGTGATTACCTTGGAATTCACAAATGCAGAGTGGTTGTGTGCATGCATAGTTTTAGAGGGTGCATTCTATGTGGACACATGTATTGACTTGGTTTGATGCCTATTTTTGGTGGTTCAACCCCTTAAAGAGCATTATTTGGGGCATATTACTACTATTTTTGGATGGGCGCTAATTGTCAAGAAGGGATAGTTTCCACATGTTGTAGCGTGGTCCACCACAAATTTAGGAGCGATCTAATAAATCCATCACTACAATATCTTTTGACTTGTCAGGAAGTTAGTTAGAAGATAACATTTTGTTATATAAGAGAAGAGATTCACTCTATAAGGTGATCTCCCTCACCATTATAATGGTGGAGAATTTGTGGATGAAGGAGGTCTCCCCTTGGGCTACATTTTATTTGAATTTTTCAATCTTAATATAAGATTGTAGGTGTCATTCTATCATATGTGGGGCTTAATTTTTGCGTGCATTTAATGTTGTTAGGTAGTTGTAGGAATCTCTTGCAAATAATATGCTCTGAAGGCTTTTATAATGGGGCATTGATCATTTGGATGAGAGTATTGTATGGGGATTCTCCTTCTCCTTCTCATTTTCTTTTTATTGTTATATATTTGCATATATTAATTCCTTTTTTTAAACCATGGGAATTGATAAATCATTATACTGACCTAGGCTATGCTTGAGATTAAACCAACTGGCCGCACTATAACCTAAGAGTATATTCAACAACCCACAAGCCATGTATGTCAATAACTTGTGACTTAGCAAGGGCTGAGGTGTCTCAAGGCACACTGGAGTGCACCTCTATTTGTGGGCATCTACCCTTACAGATTTATCACAATGGGCTAGAGTCGCATTGGGGATTTGAAATTGGGCAGAGAGAGTGCAAGTCCCATAGCACGAGTCCCATACGATTAATACCCATTCTACCATTCTCCCATTCCCACATTCCCCAATCCTCATTAAGCTTTCAGTTACCAATCCTCATTAATCTTCGGGTTCAAAACCTCCATTTAGGAAACTTGCTCTATTAATTTCCGCAATTCCTAGCACCTTTTGCTAGTGGGCACCTGAATCGAAAATAAAGGAAGAAGGGAGGTTGACCCGCTTGTCCGCATCGGGCAAGGAGAATCTGATATCTAATAGAAAGGCCTGACTAACAGGGCTTTCTTACCACTTACTTTGATGAAAAGGAAGAAGGGAAAAGAAATCTTATTGAAAATATTCTTATTCAAGATCCTCCTAGGTTCTATCTCTTATAGATATTCTCATTGTATAAAGCTCACTTCGTGGTACCTGAACTGGTAACTTATACTGAAAGAAAGCCCGATGCCCACTTCGCGGTAACATCTATGCAGACTCTCCATCAATCAATCAATCATTCAAGCAGGCATACTCTCCATCCATCTTACACACTCAAAACCTACCTTCCAACCATATTGTCAGTCCACTTGATGTTATCTATATTACTTCCTTACTACAAAAGAAGTTGTTATTGTAGTTAATATATCATTGTAGGGCAACATGTCCCCCAACTTGTTCAAGTGTAGTACTAATAGGACTCTCCAAGACTAATTACCATAACTATTTTTGGCATTATCAAGTTTTATTTTGGCATGTTATTCCCACACCTCTCGTCCTTAACTATTCACCAAACAATCTCTTTTAGAGTGATATCCTTGACTCTATTTTACCTAGATTTGGTAGGCACTAGTTTTGCGATTTTTCTTCATCTTTACCTTTCCATACCAATCACTGTTCCATTATGCTACTACTGCCTATTTTGCTAAGTCTCACTCTTCAAAATTCAACTTGTGCGTCCACTCGATAACTTTAGTAATCTTATCATTAGACATGTCTTGCTCAAGTTGGACAAGGTTCAAGTAGAAGTGTGTGGAAGAATTATTGCGGTCACTATAGTTAACCTTCCTAAGTGCACAAAACTAGCCCCTTAACGCTTTGGACTTTACATTATATAGGGATGCTAGATTGTTATAATAGATACAATCAAACTTCCTTAACCCCACATATTCCCACATAGTTTATGTCTCCAACTAAAAACATATTAAACATTCCCAAAGCCATGTGACATGCTCACTAAAAATATGCATTATACACACAATACACATCCAAAAACTTTTACTTTATATATTAGATATATCTAAGCAAGACGACTCTAAACTTTCTATATTTTTTTTTTTTTTAAAGCAATTATCATTAATATTCAATTCTATTGGAAAATTCCGATCATCTTTGTAAATTTTAACTGAATTTTTAAAATTAAAAATATTAAAAACCTATACAATTCTATTTGCGATTCCAATAATCTTTGTAAAGTTTAACCGTGTTTTAGAGATTAAAAATTTTAGAAACCTAAAACATTTAAACTAATGATATTGGCGCTAAAACATGTTAAAGAAAAAAAAATATATTTCCCTGGCCACCACCTTTAACCTAATGCGAGGTAGGGCTTCTTTATAATGGACTCTCATTAATCAATAGATTTTGGCATGCCTTGACAGGGAGAGTCATTTGGTAAGACATTGTGACAGAAAAATACATGAGAGGCAGGGATCTTCTATATGGGATCTTCTATATTAGATCAACGTTCTAACAGAAATGCTTCCTACATTTGGAACAATTTTATGAAGCAAAAGAAGAAGATTTTCGAAAATATCTCATGGGAAGTGGGCAATCCTGGTCATGTTTTGGTGGGGATCGATTCCATATATGGCGTGAGGGATCCCCAACTTCTCGAGGCAGATATTATAAATTTTCTTCATGGTAAAGGAATTTTTTTCCTCACTTAGATCCGAACATCCTTTGATGCTTTTCAAATTTTCAATTCTTAGATGAATGTGGATGCCCTGGAGACGCCGCGACGGATGTTGGATAAATGGCGAACATACATAGAAGGACTCCAATCTGCTAGTATTTACCCCAGGGACAAGGCATATGTTCTAATATGGAATGGAACGACACTAAATGGTCATCTGGACGTTGCTGAGATTTACAGAAACATCCTCTCTCGTCTGCGTGGACAAAGGCAGGTTTGCTGGTTTTATAAGGTATGGAAATGGCACATGCCCTACAAAATAAAAATATTTGGCTGACTGTTTTGGAAAAATAGAAACTCACTCGGGAAAATTTGTGGAAAATGGGCTTTATTGGACCCAGAAGATGCTCGCTGTGTCAGGCAGATATGGAAAATACAATACACCTTCTCTTTCAATGCCCTGCAGCTATCTCCATTTGGATGAGGGTTCTTTCATCCTTGAAGATCACTACTAGGTAGGATTTTCCCTCCCTAGAAACTTGCTGCTCCTGGTGGACGACACACCTCTGGGCTTACCAGACAGTTCCATTCCACGTCATATGGGGAATCTGGAATAACCGAAATAAATTTATTTTTGAGGACAATCCCCTAATTTTCATTCGCACCTGTATCTCTATTTGCGCCATGTTTTACTCTTACGAGGGTTCTATAGCACGGACTTTGCCTCACAAAACTGATCGAGTTGCTCCTCATATCTCTTATCTGACAGGTTATTTTGACGGGGTTTCTCAAGGATATAGGTGTGGATGCGGGCTGGTCATCATGCTGGCACCATCCTACTGTTATAATTTTCATTGGAACGGCGGTCAGGGATACAACACACGGGATGAATATTTGGACTCCATTCACATATTCGGTGATTCACAGGTCGTCATTGATTGGCTTAATTGACGATCCACTTTCAATCTGCCAAATACTGTTCAATTCAATGCGCCGGATTGATCGACTTTTAGACATGTTTTGACAGACCTTTTTTGTTCATGTTTACAGGGATTCTAATTCTGAGGTTGATGCTCTCTCGAAGCAGGGAATTGCTGACGTGCCTGGGAATTTTTACTTCTATCTGATGCGCCAAGGCTCTCGGTGATCCGCTGTGTCCTTCGGGATGGCGTAATTTTAAAGACTCTGTTTTCTTCTTTCTATGGTTGACCATATCTTTTTATCGAAGAGAAATCCTGTTGTTGGCCGGAGAGTACTAAATCGTGTACTGGTTTTTATACGCATAAAAATAAAGTGTTTTTTCACTTCCTAGAAGAAAAGGAAACAAGTAATCAATAGATGTGGAGTCTGGGCATTCAGTGAATACAATAAAATATTTCACACAGCCTCAAGAGTCAAGAACATAACAAAAAGGAGGCGTTCCAAAGCAAGCTATAAAACTACAAACAAACCTCATCTCAAGACATAAAAGAATGATAGTCCATTTCCTAGAGTACAACTCACTATTTAACTTCACAAGTTGCACTATCAACTACAAGTGCAAGCCACTGACCATTGTATCGAACCGATCCCAGATTATTATTGTGAATGATAGAATTGAGATTTCCCAGGGGCACTTCCTCAGTTGCTAGTGGCAACACACTAACTGCTAAGCCGAATCCATTTCGGTTGATCAACTACTGCATTTAATTAGGGTGTGCAGCCCACTATACCCAAAACGAAATGTGTTTATAGAGTAAACATCTAATGTACTCAAGGAAAATTCCACTCAGATCCACTCATTAAGCTCAGCTGCCAAATCTCTTTCAAATAGGTTGCTTATGCATTATTTCCAAAGTTACCGTGCACTTTATAAATTTCAACTCACTCACTACTACTGAATCTTGCCCAGTGCATTTCAACAATATTTTTATAGAGCCTGTTGTTTGCTGCTGAATATTTGATAGCGTCGTGACAAACCTTTTTGAAGATGTCATGCAAAAGTCTATTTGGCCTCTTGGGGTGTCCTCCTTGCATAGTCCATCCACGAGATTAGTATATGTCGTCATATCAGGGAGATGACTGTTATCTTTCATCTGTTTAAATACTTTATTAACTTGTTAAAACTGTTAGCTTTGCAAAGTCCATCCATCAATGTGTTGTCAAAGTCCATCCATCAATGTGTTGTATGTAACATCATTAATGTTTTTAGCTTTCTCTGGAATCTCATAGAAGATATGTTAACCTTTCTCTTCTCTATGATCCTTACAAAGTCCATCTATTAATGCACTAAAACGAACAAGGTCAGGCCTGCAACCTTTCTCTATAAATTTGGGATTCAATTTCTTCTGAAAGGAAGAACCGCGTGTGATATCATCTGAGACAATCACATAGCATCTGAAATTCATCTCTGAAAACCTCGACCTAGGCAGTCAAGCAGATCCTTAGTGTTGGTCAAATTGTTGAATGGTTTATGGTTAAATATTACATATTTTAATTATGGCTTCCGTTGGGGTTTAATCATGTTTGCAGGTGGTTATCGCATGAATTCTCGCAACTCCTCACTGAGATCACCTTAAGTAATTAGTGTGTTTTCAAAATGATTGTTTTTAGTCATGGTTGGATTTTGTAGTTTTGTGTTTAGTCTCCAACTGTTTCTTCTCGAGTACTCAGTTATAAGTTATTATTAATTAGTGTGTTTTCACCCAGTCACAAGACTGAAACCTACAAGATGTAGTTGATAGTTCTGAACAAAGAAAATTGTCTCATCATCTCCTTGCAATAATAAGGAGTCAGTTAGCTAGTCAAACCAAAGATTCAACATAGTGAGAACATAATTAGAAGTAAGGGAGCCATGATCATATTTCTTAACAACAATATGGTTTGATTCTGAAGCAATTAAGAGAGGCTCACTGTTAATCTAGGAGAAAAGGGATCCAGTCATGACATTTGCAAAGGCCATTATATGATATGTGCATCATAGTGACTGGGGGTTCAACTTATGCACTTAGACTCAAGCATGTCCTCCATACAGTTGTTATATGCCATTCTCCCTGGAACTTGTTGAATGGTTATCACGCTTGAAATTATTAAAGATTGTCAAAAGGGATATTATATGTCACAAGATTGAAGCTAGAACACTCATCTCCAGAAGAAACATTTAAAAGTTGTTTTGGGTAGAACATAGTCTAATGTGGCAATTGAGGGTTGTGACAAAATTCCAAGTATACCTAATATGAAGTAGAAAGATTTCTCATTGAATGCCTAGGATGCCGCTAATCCCTTTCAACCAGAGACCTATGCCCTAACCTATCTTTTTAAAACTCTGACCTGAACTCAACTATGGTAAATCAACAAGTAATATTGAAAGTATTTTGTATCAGATCGTGCACTAGTTCTGTGTGGATAGAGGAAACATGATTGCTGGAATGATAACACACTTATTTACTGAAGTAGATCTTGAGCAAATTAACTGTTAAGACCTCTCATGTCTACAAGAGCTTGAATTCTTATTATCTGTAGGCTAAAATAACTGGCGTTAACACGTTCACTTGTCACGATTCTGAGTCATTTTGAAGTTCTCAACAAGTGTTTAAATTTGTTTTTTTTCTAGCTTAAGGGTTTCATGGGCTTGTCAATTTTGCAGGTTGTTGGCTCTCCATAATCTCAGGTCCGAACACTTGAAGATTGAAGCACTTCATATTCTTCTTGAAGTATAACTTTTGAACATACCAACGAAGATTTATGAGTATAAATATGAAGCATTGTTCACATGGCCTAATAGCCCTATCCTTGAGGCCTTGTAACTGAACATACATTTAGAGCATACTTATTTATGTCTCTATGGTGATCTTCACTTTTGAGTATGCTTTGCAGCCAAGATTTGTGATAGAACAATGCTGCCCTATTACAATTAAATACATATCATGATTTGAAGAAAATTAATGAGGACTTCTCCTATTATCCTAGCTCTACATTACGGTAAGTATTGAGGATAATAAGGAGGTTTTGGGAAGTTCTGAAGAAAGAAAATTGTCTCATCATCTCCTTGAATTAATAAGGAGTCAGTTAGACATTCAAATCAAGCTTTAAGATAGTGAGAACATAATTAGAAGTAAGGGAACCATGATAATATTTCTTAACAACAATATGGTTTGGTTTTGGAGCATTGTACATGCATCAAATGAAAGAGGCACACTGTTATTATAGCAGAAAATGGATCCAGTCATGACATTTGCAAAGGTCATTCTATGATATGTGCATCTTAGTGACAGAGGGTTCAACTAATGACTTAGACTGGAACTTGTTGAATGGTTATCATGCTTGAAATTATTAAAAACTGTCCCAAGGGATATTATATATCACAAGATTGAAGCTAGAACACTCATCTCCAGAAGAAACATTTAGAAAATGTGTCTTGGGTATAACATAGTTTAATGTGGAAATTCAGGGTTGTCACAGAATGCCAAGTATACCTAAGATGATGCAGAAAGAGTTATCATTGATTGCCTAGGATGTTGCTAATCCCTTTCAACCAAAGACCTGTGCCCTAATCTATCTTTTTAAAACTCTGACCCGAAGTCAACTATGGTAAACCAACAAGTAATATTGAAAGTATTTTGTATCAGATTGTGCACTAGTTTTGTGCGGATAGAGGAAACATGATTGTTGGAATGATAACACACTTATCTACTAAAGTAGATCTTGAGCAAATCAACTGTTAAGACCTCTCATGTCCACAACATCTCAAATTCTTGTTATCTATCAGGCTAAAATCACTGGCATTAACACATTCACTTGTCACAATTCTGAGTCGACTTTGAAGTTCTGAACAAGGGTTTAAACTATTTTTTTTCCTAGCTTTATGGGTTTCATGGGCTTGTCAATTTTGCTGGTTGTTGGCTCTCCAAAATTGCAAGTCAAAACCCTTGAAGATTGAAGCACTGTATATTATTCTTGAAGTATAACTTTTGAACATACCAGTGAAGATATCTGAGTATAAATATGAAGCATTGTTCACATGGCCTAATAGCCCTATCCTTGAGGCCTTGTAGCTGAAGATACATTCAGAGAATACTTATTTATGTCTCTATGGTGATCTTCACTTTTATTTATGCTTCGCAGCCAAGGTTTGTGATAGAACAATGCTGCCCTATTACACTGAAATACATACCATGATTTGAAGCAAATCAATTAGGCTTTCTCCCATTACCTTAGCTCTACATTACGGTAAGTATTGAGGATAGTAAGCAAGTTTTGGGCAATTCTGAACAAAGAAAATTGTCTCATCATCTCCTTGCAATAATAAGGAGTCAGTTAGAAAGTCAAACCAAGCCTCAAAATAGTGAGAACATAACTAGAAGTAAGGGAAACATGATCATATTTCATAACAACAATATGGTTTGGTTCTGAAGCATTGTGCATGCTGTAATTGAAAGAGGCTCACTGTTATTCTGGCAGAAAAGGGATCCAGTCATGACATTTGCAAAGGTCATTCTATGATATGTCCATCATAGTGACAGAGGGTACAACTTATGCACTCAGACTCAAGAATGTCTCTATACAATTGTTATATGCCATTATCACTGGAACTTGTTGAATGGTTATCATGCTTGAAATTATTTAAGACTGTCCCAAGGGATATTATTTGTCACAACATTGAACTTAGAACACTCATCTCAGAAGAAACATTTAGAAACTGTGTCTTAGGTAGAACATAGTCTAATGTGGCAATTGAGGGTTGTGACAGAATGGCAAGTATACCTAATATGATGTAGAAAGAGTTATCATTGAATACCTAGGATGTTGCTAATTCATTTCAACCAGAGACCTGTGCCCTAACCTATCTTTTTAAAACTCTGACCTGAACTCAACTAAGGTAAACCAACAAGTAATATTGAAAGTATTTTGTATCAGATCGTGCACAAGTTCTGTGTGGATACAGGAAATATGATTTGCTGGAATGATAACATACTTATCTGCTGAAGTAGATCTTGAGGAAATCAATTGTTAAGACCTCTCATGTCCACAAGATCTGAAATTCTTTCTATCTATCAGCTAAAATCACTGGCATTAACACATTCACTTGTCACAATTCTGAGTTGATTTTGAAGTTCTGAACAAGGGTTTAAACCTTTTTTTTTCCTAGCTTAAGGGTTTCATGGGCTTGTCAATTTTGCAGGTTGTTGGCTCTCCAAAATCGCAGGTCCGAACCCTTGAAGATTGAAGCACTTCATATTCTTTATGAACTATAACTTTTGAACATACAAGCGGAGATTTTTGAGTATAAATATGAAGCATTGTTCACATGGCCTAATAGCCCTATCCTTGAGGCCTTGTAACTGAACATACATTCAGAGCATACTTATTTATGTCTCTATGGTGATCTTCACTTTTGAGTATGCTTCACAGCCAAGCTTTGTGATAGAACGGTGCTGCCCTATTACACTTAAATACATACCATGATTTGAAGCAAATCAATCAGGCTTTCTCCCATTATCTTAGCTCTACATTACAGTAAGTATTGAGGATAGTAAGGAGGTTTTGGGTAGTTCTAAACAAAGAAAATTGTCTCATCATCTCCTTGCAATAATAAGGCGTCAGTTAGATAGTCAAACCAGGCTTCAACACAGTGAGAACATAATTAGAAGTAAGGGAACCATGATCATATTTCTTATAAACAATATGGTTTGGTTCTGAAGCATTGTGCATGCGTAAATTGAAAGAGGCCCACTGTTATTCTGGCAGAAAAGGGATCCAATCATGACATTTGCAAAGTTCATTCTAATATATGTGCATCATAGTGACAGAGGGTTCAACTTATGTACTTAGACTCCAGCATGTCCTCCATACAGTTGTTATATGCTATTGTCACTGGAACATGTTGAATGGTTATCATGCATGAAATTATTAAAGACTTTCACAAGGGATATTATATGTCACAAGATTGAACCTAGAACACTCATCTCCAGAAGAAAAATTTAGGAACTATTTCTTGGGTAGAACATAGTCTAATGTGGAAATTGAGGGATGTGACAGAATGCCAAGTATACCTAATATGATGTAGAAAGTGTTATCATTGAATGCCTAGGATGTTGCTAATCCATTTCAACTAGATATCTGTGCCCTGACCTATCTTTTTAAAACTCTGACCTGAACTCAACTATGGTAAACCAAGTAGTAATATTGAAAGCATTTTGTATCAGATCGTGCACTAGTTCTATGTGGATAGAGGAAATATGATTGCTGGAATGATAACACGCTTCTCTGCTGAAGTAGATCTTGAGACAATCAAATGTTAAGACCTCTCATGTCCACAAGATCTCGAATTCTTGCTATCTGTCGGCTAAAATCATTGGCATTAACACATTCACTAGTCACAATTCTGAGTCGATTTTGCAGTTCTGTACAATGGTTTAAACCTTTTTTTCCTAGCTTAAGGGTTTCATGTGCTTGTCAATTTTGCAGGTTGTTTTCTCTACATAATCTCAGATCTGAACCCTTGAAGATTGAAGCACAATATATTATTCTTGAATTATAACTTTTGAACATACCAGCGAAGATTTCTGAGTATAAATATGAAGCATTGTTCACATGGCCTAATAGCCCTATCCTTGAGGCCTTGTAATTGAGCATACATTCAGAGCATACTTATTTATGTCTCTATGGTGATTTGAAGTATGCTTTGCAGCCATGATTTGTGATAGAACAGTGCCACCCTATTATAATTAAATACATACCATGATTTCAAGGAAATCAACCAGGCTTTCTCCCATTATCTTAGCTCTACATTACAGTAAGTATTGAGGATAGTAAGGAGGTTCTGGGCAGTTTTGAACAAAGAAAATTGTCCCATTATCTCCTTGCAATAATAAGTGTTAGTTAGACAGTCAAACCAAGCTTCAACATAATTAGAAGTAAGGGAACCATGATCATATTTATTAACAACAATATGGTTAGGTTCTGAAGCATTGCGCATGCGTCAATTGAAAGAGGTGCACAGTTATTCTGGCAGAAAAGGGATCCAATCATGACATTTGCAAGGGTCATTCTATGATATGTGCATTATAGTGACGAAGGGTGAAAATTATGCACTTAGACCCGAGCATGTCCACCATACAGTTGCTATATGCCATTGTCACTGGAACTTGTTGGATGGTTATCATGCTTGAAATTATTAAAGACTGTCACGAGGGATATTATGTCACAAGATTGAAGCTAGAACACTCATCTCCAGAAGAAAAAAATTAGAAACTGTGTCTTGGGTAGAACAGAGTCTAATGTGGCAATTGAGGGTTGTGATAGAATGCCAAGTATACCTAATATGAAGTAGAAAGAGTTATCATTGAATGCCTAGGATGCAGCTAATCCCTTTCAACCAACTATAACAAATCCTAACTTAAGGAGGGTCAATGTGGGTAATGTTCCTGAAGACATGCAACTTGCTAGAATGACTTAATTTTCTCTTGTTATGGAGACACTGAAAAAGGCCCAGGTGATTTTGACAGACAAACTGGTAAGTCCAAAGGATACTCCCTTATTCTTTACAAAACAATTGAAGCATCAAATTGAACCTTGGAAGATCCTGTTAAATCAATAGATGGGCATAATTTTTTTTGTAAATTAGCATTTGAAGGACAAAAGCAGAAAGTTGTCACAAATCAGGGTCAAGTTGTTTATGATTTGAACGATAAAGGTGATGTAAATAAAGTTTCATAATATGGTGGATTGGGTCATGGGCCAGTCAACCCACCACTTATTGGTCATTAGAATATCGTGAACCCAACATTAGTACCAGTTACCGGTCTAAATCCATATGGATTAAGTGATGTAGCACTACCAAGTTTGTCTAGAGACCTTGTTACAACAAACCTCCCTTATAGTTCATTAAACTCTTCAGCACTGTTGGACTTGGGCCGCCAACTTCTTCTCCAAGGAACAACTTCTGGTTGGGCATCACTAGGTGCAGGCAGTTACGATCTTGGTCCATATGGATCCTCTGGATATGGAAGTCACTCATATAGCAGTTTTGGAGGTGCAACATCTCATTATGGGATTTTCATCTTGATTTTAGTTTACTTCCACTACGTTTTAAAAGGTACCCTTTTAAATAATGAAATAACTTAGCTTCCTACTCTAGGGGATGGGATGAGAATAAGCATAAGTCATTCTGGTAATTGAGGATATTGGTTGGTATTAAGTATGGAGTTAAAGTTAGGATGGCCAAATCATATAGAAAATTTGTGTTATAATTATGGTGTATGGTTACTATATGTGAGGGAAATTGTAGGCAAGATGTCATGGGTAGAAAGAGCAATTGGTTTACAGGGTACATTTTCATATGTGTTCCATATTCATAATCTGCTATCTTAACTTCTTTTACTATTAAATTACTAGTTGCTGTTAAGTTATGTGCAAGTAAGCACTCGAAAAAATATTAAATTGTATGAGAGTGGTTAGGTAAAAGGGAGTTCCCAAGAGGTGAAGAAAAATGTGAATGAATTTGTTGTCCATATTTAGTGTTAGGTTCTGATTTTATCTTGTGGCTTTGTTATTTTCATGTCAATATTGTTCTTACTTATGCATTCATAACGAGAACAAGATGTTTTGTATATCTGTTTATGTTCTTGGATGCAAGTTGGAGCTCATCTGTCTCTGGATTTGATTTGAGCCAATGTTGATTTCCACCCCTTCTTTTTCTTTTATCGTAGAGTTTTTGTGGTGTATGTTAGAGTTTTTCAATTGACTGTTTTGCTTCAACTTTTGATGTATTTTAATGTATTTTTTATTAGTTTGGTTGTATCTTATAACATTGACTTGAAATCAAAACCATAGTTTTGGACAAGATTTGGCAACTCCAAGGAGGTTTATTCTTGGTGTGAGAGGCTTGTAGTTTGTCTCATTTGTTGGCATGATTTTGAATTATTATGAGTGGAAAGTGTCCTAGAAGCACATGATTGTTTAACAAGAAGATGATATATGTTGGGATGCATTTGTTGTGTTTCAACAGATTTCAGTTTGTCTTTGCATATCCAAAATCCAATACATTTTTTGGTTTCTTGATTTTTTTATTTTTTGTTTGATAAATGGTTTGGGCCCTGAGATCACTGCATGCTTTGGCTCAAGAAAATGTGACCTTGAGGCATAAAAGTAGTATGTGTGACTCAAGAAAAGGAAATGATTCATATTTGTTAAAGAAAAACTCCTTTCATGAGTTGTATTGTTGTTATTTTAGGTTTTGTTATTTCATGGATTTTATATAAATTTCAACTCGATATGTGTACTAAATTGTATGCTTTTGGAGACTAATATAATATTTTGCTTGCGCAGTTTGAGTTTGGTTTCTCAACATTGCCTATGTTTCCATTTTTTTGTTCAATCATGGCTTTCATTCATTCACTTCCAGCAAAAGACATGACAATGATATCTAAGCCCAAAAAGGTGAAGAATAATTTGTTGTTTGATGATTTCATGCCTCACAATATCAACTTTAATATCTTTCCAATATTTAGTGGTAGTACTTATGTATTGCTTCTCACTACAATCACATACTCTTTCCCCCTATAGTTTTGAAAGTTGAGGAAAATTCAAGGGCTGCATCATCATCATCATAAACTCTTCTCAAAATACCCCAGCCATCGACTTCTCTAAACAATCTTTACAATGCTAATATTATGATAAAATCTAGCAGTGTTTGTGGGCATTCTTCCATTAAACCCTACTCCCATTCCATAGAAGAACACATACAAGGTTGTTTTTGGAAAGAAAGGGGGTTATCCTATCGTTTTATATTTGTTTTTCCACACATAGAAATTTGTTTTTGGAAAGAAAGGGGGTTATCCTATTGTTTTATCTTTGTTTTTCATTTCTTTATAAACTTGATTTTAGTATCTTGTACTTATGTTTATGGAAATTCTTCTAGGAAGGGTTGTCAATTTTGAACAACCAACATATGCATTCTAGCAACAATTGTAGTAGAAGAATCCCAAAAAAGTCAAAAAATAGGGAAAATAAAACGAAATGACTTTCCATTGTTGTGCTTTTATTCTAATGAGATTATTGTGCTTCCTATCTGGAGTTTCTTGTAGATCATCGCAATCTTATAGTCGTTCATGTAGCTAATTCTGTGTAAATAATTATTTGTCTCGTAACAAATTAATGAGAAGTGAAATGGCATGTAGGCATGGTTGAGAAAAAAGGGTGGTGAAAATGAAATGGATCAAAACTGAGAATATAATCATAACCTTTAGTCATGTATTGTCTTTTGTTGTCCTTGCACTTTACTTAATGAACTCTTTGGTTAAACTCTATTTTTTCTCATTTATCCTCGATTGGTGATGTGACATTGTGTCACCTTTTGGATGAATATTGTTGATTGTCTCATATGACTATGGTATCTCTACCAATTATGAGAACATTTATATAATTTCCTCCTGTCACTTCTTATGCATAAGACATGAGCCCCATAGTGAATAATGGTATTATTATACTATGTACAATGTTTCATTTTATATGTTGCAGTTGCTACATGACTACCTATAGGGGTTTCTATGGAGTTACAGGGTACCATGTAGAAGTTGAAGTACTCCAAATTTTCATTTTTTGTTAAGTATAAGTCATGCCTCTAGGATATTCTATTTAAAATATGAAGACTTGGAAATGAAAATTTCAATGACTTGTAGCTTTTCCTATATTCTCCTTGTAGAAGTAAAAGGAATTTGCAAAGTTTTCTTGTTGGTGAGCATTTAGATGTTTTTTTTTGAATGGATATGAGTTAATAATTATAGGTTATAAATGTCTTCAAAGTTTCACTTCTATTTGAGTATTCAACTAAACATATTGAGTTCCTTATACGTAATTATTTTTCCTTCCACACACTTTTCGTAACTTCCATAACCATTAAGTAGGAACCTACAACTTTGATGCTATTTTGTTTGTTTAGTAAAAGATTTGCCAAGACTTTACAAAGTTTCATAATTCATTGAAAGTTATAGAATTTACAATCTATAATTTTTCAAGGTATAATTTCTTAAAGTCTAATTTTTTAAAGGGTGGTAGCTCAATGGAAGAGCACCTTCTTTGCAAGCAAGAGGTTGGTGGTTCGATTCCATCGTGCCCTGATATTCTTATGGAATGACGACGATTAGTTTTTGGTGACGAAGACTCTTTTGATCATCACCAATAAGCTTATGGTGACATTTTTTGACCCTCACCAAATTATGAAATGGTGACGGTCAAAGAATGCCACCATATATATGTATCAATAGTAACGGTCATAAAAGGTCCATCACCATAAATTAGTGTTGTTGTTCATATGAAATGGTGATGGTCAACGAATGTCACCATATATATGCATCAATATTGATGGCCTTGAAAATTCCATCACAATAAATTGTTGTTGTTCATATGAAATAGTGACGGTCACCATCTGTCATTATAATCATTATTCCTGACGAACTTTGAATGTCACTACAACACCTCTTTTGGTGACATTCAATTTTTCTGTGACAGAGGCTAAGATCCGTCACTATTGCTCATATGAAATGGTGATGGTCATTATAAATCATTATTGGTGACATACCTTGAATTTCACCACAAAACCTATACTTGTGGCGACACTGCCTTTGGTGATGGAGGCTCTTTTGACCGTCACCAACAAACTTATGGTGACATTTTCTGACCCTCACTAATGACCTTTCTTGTTGTAGTGCTAGGGACGAAGTTTTTGGGTTTCAATTGCAAGGGAGTAGGTAGACCTCACTCATACAAACAACAGTGACAAAGATGTTAAAATCACCTTTAACCAATTTGGACACACTTCTAAACCAGATAGTGTGAATGTCGATGCTCATAGAAAACTTCTTGCCTAGGATAAACCATCAAATAAAAACTCTATAAAGAAAAGTTTGTGGAAGATACCACAAAAAAACTCTAACCTTTCAGATTGGTATTCTCGAAAAATGTGCACCATTGTTGTTGGGATAGTGTCCCTAGGGTCAGTTTTGGGGTTAGTTAACCCAATTTTTGTATACATTTTTGTAAAAAATGTAAAGTCTTCGTGAAATGTGGATGAAGAGCGCGCAGGAAGATAGGAGTGAAAGGGGTCTTAACCCCTTGTTTGGTTAAGTAAATAGGTCGGTTTTGAGACTCACCCATGGTCCATAGACAATGGTATTGTATTGAAGAAACTTATATATAGTTCAGTCATAGGGAGTCTAAAAGGTAAGGAATAGTGGAAAAAGCAAGATAGAGGTTGTTTGGGAAAGTGTTAAAGTAGGAGGGCTTTGCTTTTTGTACTTAGGCGAAAGGGGAAGCCTCCTACAACTGAGTGCGCAGGAGGCCTTGGTAAGTCCGAAGCTGAGTGCGTGGACCCTGCAGTTGAGTGTGCAGGGTGAAAGAGTCTGTAATTTGAACGTTGAGAATGAATAAAGACTAATTTTGAGGAATTATCTTGCAATCTTAGCATCATTGTTGATTCTGTTTATGTTATGGTCTGCTTCTTTATAATATATTTTCTATGGAATAATGAATAAATGTTGCACGAAACTACTGAATCTATCTTATTTCTGCATGAATGAAGTAATTATTTGTGTTCGAAAAGTTAAGGGTTAATTATGCTATGTTTTCTAATGAATTAGATAGATCTGCACGAAGGCAGATCTAGGGTTATTGATTAATGCATGAAAGTGAATAATTTGCATGTTTAGGGTCCGCAAATATTGATCGTAGACCTTCGTGAAGGTCTATAAGCCATTTTACCCGAGTTACAGTAGCGAGCCCTAGAAGGATATTGATTTGCGTAAAGGCATATCTGAACTGTCATAGATTAAGAACCACTTATCACGTGTCCCTGGATGCAGAAACCTGGTTCTAGCATCTCCCAATACTGGTCTGGGTGAGACTGTAGCCTATGCTATGTAGGTTGTTGTTGAAAGGGCCAACAATTAGGGTTTTATTGGTTGGCGTGAACATATTTGAACCTGGGTTAGGCCCCCTTAAGCCAACAAATGGTTATGTTGCCAGGATCGGGATCTATTTGAGAGGTGTGATAAATCGTTTCCTACAAAGAAAGAGCTTGATAAGTGGATTGATTAGAAATCACACACATTCGGGCTAAGGAGAAAAGGAGCCATAACTTATACAAGGAGAAGTGGTTGCAGAGATTTTTGTACACAGACAAGACCAATGCATTCTTCTTTTTCTTCCCTGAAGAACTATATGAGTGGATGTCTAAATTGCTTGATAGTCAAGGGATGGTGAGGCTCGAAAGCCCTATAATGTGGACTCCTAAACTGGTGTGACGTCTGGAAGCATCATAGAGAAATATTGTGTTGGTTGTGGACCATTGAGTTGATCGCACATCAGGAACCTTTGTGTCTTATTTCACGATCGACAGGAATATCAACTATAGTGAAGCAGAATGAAGGATCTTTAAAGGACTGCGAGGTAAGTATTTGAAATCATTGAAGACTTCGATTAAAATGTTGTTATGTGAAAATAGGGTTATGCAGTTACCTTGATGTTTGGGGCTACGCGAAGTGGGAGATTCTTTAGAAGAAACGGAGGATCCAGCCCAGAATATAGTTCGCTCATTGAACCCCCTTCAAGCGATGACGAAGGGACAGTGTTGACTACACCGTGAAGTGTAGTTCAGTTAATTACGCAGGGTATTCCGAGGATACCTCATCCATCCACTCCACCTCCACCTCCACCTCCGCCTCATACACCTATGCCTTCACCACCTCCGCCTCCATTTCCACCATTCAACATGGCGAACATGATGAAGATGTCGATCTTTAAAGGAACATGGACCGAAGATCCAGAACAATTTTGGTTTGTCGCAGGAGCTGTTTGGACAACATAACAGATTACGAACGATAATATTAAGAAAGCGCAGTTGGTTACAGTCTTAGAGGAGTGCATTAACATGTTATATCAAGTATTGCATTGATAACCCCAACGTGACATTGGCAGATACCAAGCTAGCTTTGAACAAGGAGTTCAATAAGCCTAAGTTAGAGGCGCAGTCTGTAATTGAATTTAAGGAAATTTGATAGAAGATAGATGAGACACCTTGGGATTTTGATTAGAGGTTGAAGTGCCTGATCAGGCAGGCTAATATGATAATCTTAGATTCCCAGCATCGCAACTGGTTTATAGCATCGCTCTTGCCACATTTAAAAATACATATCTCACAATAGAGGATAGCAACACAAGCAGAAGCCTTGGAGATCGTAATGAGGCTCGATGTCTCGCCTATCTAGGATACGAACCTGGGAGTGCAATAGATTCATTCACAGTTGGAGAGCCTGCACTTTGAGTTGTAGACCCTGAAGAAAGGAAAAGAACCTTAGCTGGGTGCGCGCACTGAGGTCTGATGTTTGAAGTGTAAGAGCCATGGACATGATAAGGACCATTGCTCGTTCTTTAAGAATTATATTATAGGGGGAGGGCTTGTACCCCTGAAACCAGAGAATAATGTTGGGACGAGCGTGGGAGCTGCATTGTGGTGTGCTATCTGTTAGGTTACAGGACAACATGCTACTGATAACTACCATCTATTGCAGAAGTTTGTACAGACCCCTCAGTAGTTATTTTTCAATTTCTGTAAGTCTGTAGGACATGATGAATGCCATTGTAGGAGTTATGAGCTGATGATGGATAGAACCCCTACCTACAAAATGCAGGAAAAGAACCGGCATCAGGATCAAGGTGCAAGAGCAGCGTGCGAAGGATTCCAAGGCCGAGGATGAGGAAGAGGCGTTGGACCAGGTCGAGAGTGTGGGCAGGTAATTTGTAACTGTGGGGCAGCACGAAACTTCGTGCGAGATTATATAAACCGCACACATCCCTCATGTCAGTATTTTCGATAGTTTGACCATGTCATAGAGGAATGTTCGGTCCTTATGGAAAAGATGCAAGAAAAGAAGGTGCAGCCCCAATAGCCTACGTAGAACATTCAGATGATGAGGGCGGAGCCCCACGAAGAGGATCAGAGTATAAATATCGTGTTGAGAAGTGGTATGACAACTAGTGCAGATAAAGGTAAGCAGCCTGAGGAAGATGGATGGGTGTACAAGGCTACTGAGAAGGAAGTAGATTTTGATCTCAATCGAGCTAAGGAGACCTTCATGGAAGTAAAGAAGAACTTCGTTGAGGCCTCCACCTCAGGAAGTCATGAGAAAACACCAAAAACTAGTGTGACACAAGAAGTAGATCATTCAATACTAGCTACTTTCCTAAAGATTTGTATGAAGTTACTGCATGACCAGAAAGTATTAGAAGGGTTACAAGAGTTAATAGATAAACACGCTAATAAGGAAAAGACTCCTACTGAGCAGCGTACAGTAAGAAAGATTGTTAAAAATAAAACGTGAACGGGGTGTGAGATGAGGCTAACTGTGCAGATAGGTGATTATGAAATGGACCAAGTAATCTTGGATCTGGGGTCTGATGCAAATGTCCTACCGAAGCAGACATGGGAAAGGATGGGGAGACCTACACTGCAGTGGTCTCCTATTCAGTTGCGCATGGAAAATCAGTAGAAGATTATTCCAATGGGGCACTTATATGGTGTAATGGTGGACATTGAAGGTGCGAGTGCACTGGCTGACTTTGAGGTCATTGAAATAGTGGATGATAGTAACCCATACCCCGCGCTGCTAGGAATTGACTAGGCTATTGATATGAACAGGGTAATCAACTTGAAGAAGCGGAATATGTCATTTGAGAAGAAGTCGCTCAGGGTTGTAGTGCCATTAGACCCTACAGAAGGAGCGTGTTATACTGAACTTGTGCGCGACTATGTAGAAAGTGACGATGATCTAGATCATATATACAAGATAACAACGCGAGATGAGGATTGGGTCAATCCTATAGCCGATGGAAGAATTGCATGGGATGGGGATAGCTCCCGTGCCTCAGATTCAGATGAAGAGCTTGAACACTGGTAGAATTAGCTGCATGAAGTATCTATGCTCTGCTGCAATATGATGACCAAGTCGCTGAGGTGTGTCTCGACTGAGGTAAGAAATCTTCCACATTATGATGGTTTGACTGATGTGGAACTATTTTTGGATGAATTTGAAAGGGAAGTACCAGAAGAGCATCGATTCCAGGCACTAGAATTGGCGCTGCGTGCTATGCTTGCCCATTGGTGGGGTACACAAAAGGAGAACTTTGTTGGATGGAAAGAATATAGGAGAATGATGAAGTTAAGGTTTTGCTATGCTAATACTAGAATGACAGAAAAATACAGTGGGAAGGATGACCTGCATGATCGTTTGTTATGATGGGCCAAGGCCTGAGGAACACAACCACAACCATGGGTGCACATCTTTTGTCATACATTAGATACAATCCCAATGAACTGCTATCTGGAGACGAAGCTTCGCCATGCGACTGCTGAATGGGAAATTTTAAGGGATATTTTTCTATTAACCTTCAACTTTGAGGATGGTTTTGAGAGCATTGATGAGGCGCTACAAGAAATAAAAGAATTTATATTCAAAATGTTGAAGGAACCAGTAGAATGGACTCAGCCAGATTGGAGTACACAGTTGTGCCATGTGCTAGAATGTTATAATGTGATTGCTGAAGAAGAAGAGGATGATCCGCGGAATATTACCATTCCTGAAACGGAAGGACAGCGCAAGGTTGAAGGATCGAAGGTGGCAAACTCGGATATATCATAATTGTTGAAAACCCGACAAGTAAACATCAAATCTGAAGAAGATCCTAAGTTCGCGAAGATAGGAGACTATTGGGACGAAGATAGCATTGATAAGGTAACTAAGCTGCTGCGTGAATACCAAGACTTATTCCCAACGAAGTTTTCAAATTCAAAAGGAATTGTCAGAGATTTAGTTGTTATGAAGATCACATTGAAACTAGATGCGAAGCTTGTTAAGCAGCGGCCTTATTAGCTGAATCCAAAATATAAGGAGAAGGTATGCTAAGAACTGGATAAAATTCTAGAAGCTGGTATTATTGAGCAAGTATAAGAATCAGATTGGGTAAGCCCAATGGTGGTCCAAGAAAAGAAACAGAAGGGATAGATCCACATATGCGTGGATATGCGAAAGTTGAATGATGCCTATGTGCATGATATGTTTCCAACATCGTTTACTAATGAAGTATTAGAGAATGTTGGCGGACATGAGGCGTATTCGTTTACTCATGGTTTTTCGGGATATCATCAAATGAAGATCATGCCAGAAGATCGAAGCAAAACAAACTTCACGACTGACTGGGGTTTCTTTCAATATACAATTATGCCTTTCGGATTGAAGAACGTGCCTGCAATATTTTCTCAGGTTGTGATCGCGGCGTTCGAGTTTATTCATAAATTCCTGGAGATATATTTTTATGATTGGACTGTGTTTGGATTGGTGAAGTGCCATGTTGCGAGTCTACGCTTAGGAATGTGAAATAACTGCGTGCGACATTGGGGCACACTGGGTATTATAGAAAGTTTATCAAGGTGTATGCCCAGATAACCGCGCCGATGGAGAAATTGTTGAAGAAAGATGTAATTTTTTGCTAGGATGAAGACTAGAAACATAACTTGGATGTCTTGAAGAAGAAAATGGTGACATCGCCTATTTTGGTGTTTCCCCACTAGAAGAAGGAGTTCCATGTGCATGTATATGGCTATTGCATTGTGCTAGGAGTAGTATTAACACAAGCAGGCGAGGCAGAGATTGATCATCCGATAGGTTTCACGGGCAGAAAGTTATCCAAAGCTGAGAAAAATTACTCCACTATAGAGCACGAAGGGTTGGTGATGGTCTACGCACTGCAGAAGTTTAGGCATTACTTGTTGGGTGGAAAATTTAAAATGTATACCAATCACTTCGCTTTGAAGTACCTGGTCAATAAGCCTGTGTTGGGGGGGAAGATATGCCGATGGTTAGTATTGTTCTAGGAGTATGACTTTGAAGTGATTTTGAAGCCTAGAAGACTACATGTGGGTCCAGACCATCTATCTAGGATTGAAACAGATGAAGAACCAACTAGTTTGGAGGAAAGACTTCTGTATGTGCAGCCCTTTGCAATGCACATTGCGGATGATAATTTTGCCAATATCTTTCAATTTTTAACAAGTGGAATTGTCGCTGAGCTAGAACGGACTATGGACCTCAGAGTCATACCATTTCCAGAAGGGTTTGTTTGCACGGAGTCAGAAGAGGATCACACTATGCTCAGTATAGTGAAGGACATGGGAGTGAATTTGGCCGCGCTACCGCTTCAGACTCTCCATGCATTGCACGAGGGGGTTTCAGATGAGCTAAGGATTAAAGAGAAGTGCACCCTCACAATCATAAGTGAGTTTAAGGTCAACAATGAACAAATGTTCACGAAGAAGGTGCAGGCGCTGAAGGCAAAGGAAGAGATGTGGACA
The DNA here is from genome assembly GCA_031772625.1 of Pinus tabuliformis. Lineage (NCBI taxonomy): Eukaryota > Viridiplantae > Streptophyta > Pinopsida > Pinales > Pinaceae > Pinus > Pinus tabuliformis. The sequence goes on from CM062804.1 coordinate 1,230,306,283, forward strand.
TGATGTCAGAGCCTAGAGACAACAATAGATCAAGCCTACAAGATAGTGCCAGAATTGAACATCCTGGAGAATGACGAAGCTTCAACCAAAGAAAGGAGATTGGCTGCTGCAGTATTTGCATCAAAGGATGAAGTCAATAGGGTTACTTTTCATTTCCAAATGAAGGTATCAGAGTTGCAGTTGAAGTTGCAGCCAACGAATCCGCGATAGGTTTGGGAGAAACATGGAGCAGAGATCAAGGAAAATATGAACACATTGGATTCCGCAGTCATAGACTCTGCAATGATGTTCGACCAAGCAATGGAATTATCAACAAATCTGCAGGAGGACCTGAACTTTTAGACGCTGAACACTGATGTTTGAGAGACACAACAAAAGTATGATGAAGTTTGAGCGATTGCGCGCATTTTGGCGCCCGTGCAACACCTCGCGAAGTTATAGGAAGGAAAGTATCTGCAAGCACAGACGAAAGAATTACAGCGAAAAGAGGCCCTTCTAAAGGCCAGATTATAGCCATGGCTAGAGGAATCCTGCCAGCTTACTCTGTCAATATAGGAAAAGCTAAAGGTGCTCCAACAAAAACAGAGGAAAATGTGCCTAGCAGTGGAAGGGTTGACAACAGAGAAGTTAGTGGAAGAAGTGCAGCAGGCCGCGACATAGAGCGCTACTGAAGTTGCAGTATTATAGGTTGAGCTAGGTAGTCTCCACAGCAAGATTGAGGTGCCAGCTAAGTGACTCGAGGGTGAGTCACGATCTTTGTGTTGGGGGCCTATTGGGACATGGTCCCTAGGGTTAGTTAACCCAATTTTTGTATAAGTTTCTGTAAAAGATGTAAAGTCTCTACAAAATGTGGATGCGGAGCGTGCAGGTAGATAGGAGTCAAAGGGGTCTTAGCCCCTTGTTTGGGTAAGTAAATAGGTCAGTTTTGAGACTCACCCATGGTCCATAGACCATGGTATTGTATTGAAGAAAGCTATATATAGTTGAGTCATAACGAGTCTAAGAGGTAACGAATAGTGGAGAAATAAAGATAGAGACTATTTGTGAAAGTGCTAAGGCAAGAAGGCTTTGCTCTTTTTACTTAGGTGAAAGGGGAAGGCTCCTGCAACTGAGTGCGCAGGAGGCCTTGGTAAGTCCACAACTGAGTGCGTGGACCCCTGTAGTTGAGTGTGCAGGGTGAAAGAGTCTATAATCTGAACGTTGAGAATGAATAAAGATTGATTTTGAAGAATTATCTTGCAATCTGAGCATTATTGTTGATTTTATTTATGTTATGATCTGTCGCTTTATAATATGTTTTCTATGGAATAATGAATAAATGTTGTGTGAAACTACTGAATCTATCTTATTTCTGCATGAATGAAGTAATTATCTATGTTTGCGAAGTTAAGGGTTAATTCTGCTATGTTTTCTAATGAATTGGATAGATCTGCGCGAAGGCAGATCTAGGGTTATTGATTAATGCGCGAAAGTGGATAATTTTCCTATTTAGGGTCCGCAAAGACTAATTGTAGACCTTCACGAAGGTCTAGAAGCCATTTTACCCAAGTTACAGTAGCGAGCCCTAGAAGGATATCGATCTACGTGAAGGTAGATATGATCTGTCAGAGCTTAAAATCCACTTATCACATGTCCCTAGATGTAGAAACCTAGTTCTAGGATCCCCCAACACTACTTCGGGTGAGAGTGTAGCCTGCGTTATGTAGGTTGTTACCGAAAGGGCCAGAAGTTAGGTTTTGTTGGTTAGCACAAACAACTTTGAACCTAGGTGAGGCTCCCTTAAGCCAACAAATGCTAACGAAATAATATTAGTTGGGTTGAAATTACAGGGGTCATCTGGAACTGCATTGGGAGGAAAAGTTACATAAACGAAGCAGAATACAAGGAATTCTTACCAGAATTCATAATTTAGTGTTGAGCAGAAACCACATGTCAAGGAGGAGTGAATGGGTCAAAGTTTTGAACAGAAGTTACAAGCCAGGGAGGAGTGGATGTGTGCAAGTATTGAACACAATCCACAAATCAAGTAGTCGAACAATGGGTGTTTTAAACAGAAACCACAAATCAAGGAGTGGAGATGTGGGAGTTTTCCTTTTACCTAGAAATTTTGTTCACTAAATCTTGATGAGGAAGTGATTGAGAAACCTAACCTGAATGGTATTACAAACTGGAATGGTGATTCAAATATAGAAGACGAGCTTGATTACAACAATACAAGAAGGCACTTTCCTTCTACTCTAGGCTGTGCAAGATCCTTAAATGCAGTTGGTCTACATGTGCCATCTTGGCCAAAGGATGATGAAGCAGTGACATTCAAAGCAGTATTGCAGTACCAAGATCTGCCAATAGTGGAAGCTACCCCTAATGATGGTATTTTGTTAGTACCTTTGCTAAAGAACTAGAGGATTGCATTGGATTGGATGGTTCTACAAGAGACAACCAACATGCACTGTGTTGGTGGTATTCTTGCAGATGATCAAGGGCTTGGGAAGACTATCTCAGTAATTAATTTAATTTTGAAGATGAGGCCTCCTAACATATCACTTCAGGAATATTAAAATCAAGTAAAGTTTGAAATATCTGCTATAAGTCTAGATGAATACGATGTAGTATCAACATGTTTGAAAATAAAGGAATCAAACTGATACAAATGATATTTATTTGGAGGAATGCATTAAGGGGAAAGAAAAAACATTTTCTATGAAGAAAGGCCGACCATCTACTGATACTTTGGTTGTGTGTCCAATAAGTGTTCTTAAGCAATGGGCACAGGAAATCCATGACAAGGTTACCACAAAAGCCAATCTGTCTATCCTGGTCTATCATGGAAGAAACATGACAAAGGACACTGATGAGTTGGCAAAGCATGACATTGTTCCGACTACTTATTCCATCATAAGTATGGAATTTCCATAACAGGATCTTGGAGATGATTATGAAGAAGTTGAAAGAAACCCTGATGATTCTAGTCTAATTCACTCATTTATTCTTAAAAATAAAAAACAAACGTTAGAGACTATTAAGAAGACAAATAGTCTAGGAAGAAAATGGCTCCTCAAGTGAACCTGTTCCTCACCCTCTTGCAAGAGTGGGTTAGTTTAGGGTGGTTCTAGATGAAGCTCAGAGTATTAAGAATCATAGGACACAAGTTGCTAGAGCATGTTGGGGTTTACGAGCTAAACGAAGGTGGTGTCTCTCTGGGACACCAATCTAGAATTATATTGATGATATTTTCAGCTACTTTAGATTTCTAAAATATGATCCATGCTGTTTATAAGCCTTTCACTTCCAAAATAAAGTTGCCAATTTCCAGAAATCCAATTTTAGGATAGTAGAGGGTCTAAGTTGACCTGAAGACAGTAATGCTCTGGTGCACAAAAGGTACTACCATTGATGGGGAGCCTATTATTACATTACCTCATAAAATAGTTACCTTGCAGAAGGTTGAATTCTCTGTAGAAGAATGTGATTTTTACCACTTGCTTGAAGCTCATTTACAAGCTCAATTCAAGGTCTACGCAACTGTAGGAACTATGAAAAAAAACTATGTGAATATATTATTGATGTTCTTATGTATTTGTAAAGCATGTGATCATACTCTTCTCGTTAAAATTTTCTTATCCATTTCTAATTGGAGATCTTTTGCAAAAGCAACAAGGATGCTACCCAGGGAAAAACAAATTGATTTGATAAATTGTTTGTAAGATTGATTAGATCTTTGTGGCCTCTGTAGATGCCCCTAAAGAAGCCGTTGTCACCATATATAATCATATATTTTTCAATCAGTTCATATTAGATCAGATTACTCAGTCATACGATAGCATTTTCCCTAATCAAGGTTGCAAAAGGCATTCGAAGGATGATTCTGTGTTTTCTCTGTGAAAGATCATGCCAACCACTCAATTTATTGAGTTGTAGGATATGGATATTAGTGCATCGACAGGGATGAGTTGCATGTTACCCATGCAGGTAACTTTAGGCCCGAGGAATGTTTTATATTATCGAAAGGACAGACCCATATCCTAACAAGATTTGTTATTCATTTTGAAGGAATAAACACGTCGCTTAGTAGAGGTGGTTATGCCAAAATAGTCATAAAACATTGCACTATGATGGTATTGTCAATGGTGAGACCTATGCAAGTTCAGAAATTTGATAATCCAGAGTTTCATTCTTCAAAGATAAAAGTTGTGATGGAAACTCTCCAATCCCTCCCAAAGTTACATACAGTGGTGACAACGACTTCTTCTGGGGCATCATTAGATCACCTTACTCAGTCATACGATAGCATTTTCCCTAATCAATATTGAAAAAGGCATCTGAAGGATGATTCTATGTTTTTTGTGTGAAATATCATGCCAACCACTCAAGTTATTGAGCTGTAGGATATGGAGATGAGTGCAATGATAGGGATGAAAAGTGTGGTACCCACGCAGGTAACTTCAGGCTCGAGGAATGCTGCACATGATCGAAGGGACATACCCATATCCTAAAAAAATTGTTATTCGTTTTGAAGGAATAAACATGTATCTTAGTAGAGGTGGTTATGCCAAAATAGTCATAAGACATTGCAGTTTGATGATATTTTCAATGTTCAGACCTATGCAAGTTTACAAATTTGATAATCCAAAGTTTCACTCTCTAAAGATAAAAGCTGCGATGGAAACTCTCCACAGTGGTGACAATGGCTTCTTCAGGGTCATCATTAGATCACCTTACTCAGTCATACAATAGAATTTTCCCTAATCAAGGTTGCAAATGACATCTAAAGAATGATTCTGTGTTTTCTGTGTGAAATATCATGCCAACTGTTGGTCAGGTAAATCCCCTCTGCGGACAGAGGCGATCCCACTAGCCTATAATAGAACTAGCCACAATCAAACCACGCTGCTACGCAAGTTCCTAGTTATGCATCAAAGGTGAATCAAAAAGACCAACCTGGAGTCCAACGCTATGATTGAAGCAGAGTTGATATCCCCGCTCCCTCGCTCCAACAGATCACAAACGAACACCTGCACATGCAAAGGAAGAGACAGATACCAACATAAAAACTACCAAGGCACAACTATATTTCAGTCAGAAAGGAAATAAATCAACACATCACCATAATAGACAATGAGATTGGAACTATAATAGCAGTCACTCATCAATTAATAAACAGGAAAAGTTACAACCATTGTTCTGACGTTGACCCTTCTCCTGGCTGGGCGAGTAACTATATGTGTCTTGCAATGCATCTCCTCTCCGGCAGCATAACCTCTCTAGCACTCACTAGCATTCCTCCAAGAACTCAAGAACTCAACATCTAATACTCCATGACCAATGATTATCACTACTATCACTCAATCACTAAATCACTAGCCCTAGCTTGTCCAATGCATAATGACAAGCTTATATAGATGAAGAAGGGAGGAGGATACGATGAACTGGGACACCTTTTGTGAATTAGCATTATCCTCAAAAGCCATTAAAGATGGATATAGGATAAAGCTCGACAAAAGACTGATTTTTTATCTTCAGAAAAGCTCCATGTAATGAAGGAAACAACAGTCGGACGTGCGTTAAGGCAAAAAGCACGACTAAATTTGGTTGGCGCGACTGTTGCTCTAAGACAGAGCGCCAATGGTCGCGCCCTCTTTTGAGGATCTCCGTCATTGGCGCGGGTAGGATACTGTGGACTTGCGCCAATGGAAAAAGAGCACTTTTCAGGGATAATTTGCAGAAGGTGTCTTCAGGGAACATGGAGTACATACTCAGGGGAACATAATGCAAGTGTTTTTAGACTTTGTCACTTCTTATAACTCCCGGGATGGGTCCTCCAAGGTACGACAAGAGGAGTAACAGGGATGGTGACAAATTACTGTGTAACAGATGCCCCCTAAAGCATGAAGTCCGATAGGTGGAGAGGGGTGAAATGCTTTACAAGAACATACATAAGAACACACAAGAGCACATATAGTTACTGTCGCCGAGGATCTGTATTAAGAGACATGACTGATAGTTCAATTACATGATGTACATGGTATGGTCGCAGCCATCCATAAGAGAGTACATAAATAATCTGGATCCATAGCATGGACGCATCCATCTGATTAGGATCAATGAATTGACTCAGGTATGGTCGCAGCCATCCAGTGAATGAGTCAAGTATCAAGAATCACGCCTGGATTACAACAGACACAATCCAGGGTCTTGCGCTCCATCTCGACCCGAACAAGAGTACAAGTTCAAGCATGTGAATATATGAGCTGAAGTCGAACATGCATGAACATCGTCTGATTACCAGTCAATAGTGGAAACTGTTAACAGACGCGAGAGGTACCACCAATAATGACAATGGCCCTCAAGGTACTATAGGTACAATCTACGGCGTGTGAATCAATGATCTGAAGTCGAACACCCGTAGAATCATTCGACCGGAGGCCAATGATGAAAACCTCACGTCGAACACGAAGAACCTGCCATTGAGGCATGCAGGCTCCAAGGCACCGGAAAGGAGTCTCTAGATCAACTCCCTGGATAATGAGTTGAAGTCGACAGGGAGTGACCTTGATCGAAGGTGGGCCATAATGTTTCCCACATCATCGACACGAGACAGAGAGATAATGTTGTGAATCAAGATTGTGCGAACTATCAGAGGGAGGTTGCTTCTTTGCAGAGGTCAAACTTCTCTTGAACATATCGGCGGCACATTAACGGAATTGGCAGTATTTGACATCAATGTATCAAAGGTCATGATGACGAGGCAATGAGTGGATGAGAGGTCAAATAGGGTACCCAAGTCCATGGAAGCAAGCGAAAGATATGAAATGAAATATCCCCCCCCGGACACGAAAGCAAAAAGTGCCATGTTCAAGAGCGACATACTGCCGTTACGGTAATAATTATGGTTCAAAAATTTTCTTTTCCCCCCGCCATTTCTGGCGAGTACCCCAGTTATTTTTAACAAGCTTGATGGGGATAGCATATGCTTGTGTTGTGACAAAATCCGATGTCATTAAGTTTTAACGAGTCTGACAAAGGAAGAACTCGACGTCTTTTCATGTTTAGAGAGTTTGAAAAGACAACAGAAAAGGAAACTCCAGGGATGTCCTTTTTCGTAAAGTTGTGTCTCTCGGGCCCGAAAAAGTATAAAATAATACCCGAAAGAACCGCCCGATCATTACGATCGAGGAGTACTTTTCATGATTAGTGACTTCGACCATTTAATGAGTCAAGAGGAGCGACTCGGCAATCTTTTCCTCTTCAAATGGTCAGAAAAGAGCTGAAAGCGGACCTTGAAGTAACCTTTTTCGTGTTTTACCGAGCTCGAAAAACCGAAAAAAGGAGCTCGTTATGTTGCTTGAGTGGCACTAATCCCTGTCAACATACAAAAACAACATAAAATCCTATTTTGACATAAAAATATTCACAAAAACATGATTTTAATGTGTTTTTTAAGCCAAAAGAAGTTATAAATAGTGAAATAGTAAAAAATAAAATTACTTTTCACTTTTTACCTTGTAAGTTTATCGTTGGAGGGTTTTGGGTGCAAACTTCAACTGCTGATTGCGACCAATCCAGGAGACCATTCGAGCCGCCGTTTGAAACAGGTAAGAGGCCTCATCTTTAGCTCCATTTCTATTCAATTTATTTAGTTTTTCTTCCACAGAATGATCTTCTGCAAGGAGGATTGCAAAAATTAGGGTTGCGCCCATTGGCGCGAGTTTTCCTCACGGGACCGCGCCAATGGGCAATTTTCTCTAAAGGAGACGCGCCATTGGCGCGACTGTTTTGAAAACAGTCGCGCCAATCGCGCGAACCAATTTTCACATGATTTTGACCGTTGAACCTGCAATTTTCTTTAATTTTTGGTTTCACCATTGATCTTATGATGTCATTTTGGTGTTTTGGTTGCAGGAATTGGTCAGAATGGCTATAGAATGGAGAGAAAGGGAACATGAGGCCATAGATGCTTTGGCATTGGAAGATGATGCATGCATGAATGCTTTGCGACATTGTGGCCTGAAAAAATTCTTCCTTACCTCATATCTACGTGCACAGCCCGAGCTACTAAGGTTTATTGTGGATGCCTGGGATATTGAGGATCAGGTATTCCGCCTGAAAGACCAGACATTGGAGTTGGATGTCTCTGATGTCTATTTTATTACTGGACTATCTCGGCGGGGCGCACGGCCCATCTTGACCGGTAGTAGACCTTCTGGGGAAAAGATGGGGGAGGTAATGGCCAGAGTTTGTCCTGGGGCCCATTTTGGATCCAATAGTGCCAAGGTGGACATTGTCACTATCCCAGATTTGGTGCTACGAGTGGTACTATTCACTATCACTCGGATGGCTGGGGTACAAGCACCTCACGAGGCCAGCAAGAATCACTTGCTGCTGGCAACTGAGTGCCTACACCCTACCTTATTTGATTGGGCCACGACAGTAACAACAAATATCAAGAGGCAACTTACCAAATGTAAGCGTGATGGCAATAAACAGTTCGGATATGGATCCATCATAGTATCATTTTTCCTGGAGCGGCTACCGATATTCCGGATCCCAGGAGGTATAGTGGCAAATCCAGTGCCACGGGAGCCGAGGTTGGCTCGATGGGCACCACTTATGCCCAGAGGAGGTGGGGGCCAGCAGATGGCCTGGAGGCCCGAGTTCTTCATTTGGCTCCAACACCAGTTGATCGTCGTGGAGGACTGGCCCTATGTGGGCACTGATTTTACTGGAGATCCAGACCTCCCGTTGCCTGAGGGAGAGGACTGGGACGAGGAGCTAGGTAAGGACCCTTTATGTTTTTAATATTTTAACATATTCAAGTTTTTATAATTCATGTCTATTTCTTACAGCACCTATATATATGTATGCAGATGTTGGTGCAGAGCGACCAGCCGACTTGCCTCACAACGTACGGAGAGTACAACCTGCAGCGGACCCTCAGGCAGAGGGTGACGATGATGACCTAGTACAGAACCTCGAGGCACTTACTCGCGGGATCCCAGATTATGGCAGACTGGCGGACGTGCCTAGAGCGTACCAGAGGCATACGGTGGGAGTATCTACTCGCGTCCATCGTCTGTTGAGACGTTTGGTGCGGGCGGTGACATGCTATCATGAGCATCACCGCGATTAGACGCCTAGGTTTCATTTTTTCACGTTTTTGAGAGACATGTTGTCGACGGCTGTATGAATTTTGGACATGTATTATTTTTTGGATTATGTAATGCGCGGGGCGCAAACATTTTGACACACACGTATATATATACATATGTTCATGGTTCATTATTGTGTTTTCATATGCTTGTTTACATAATGTTTTAATTACAAATTATGCAGATGTCTATCTAATATATGATTGGCCAATGCATCAGATAACGTGTTTAATTGTCTTGGAACATGTTGATATGTAATAAAATCAAAATGTCTTTCTAACAACCTTACACGTAAATACAACCTTAATATATGATGGATTCTGACGGAATATTGCCCGTTGAGCTGGTGGACAACAAGTTGAGAGTCCAGGTTCACTATCAATGCGCGAATACCGAAATTAATTGCTCTAGCAAGTAGCTCGATTACAGCACAGTATTCGGCGACATTGTTAGTAGTACGGCCCAAACACACACCCTGGGAATCTATTAGCTCGCTATGAGGATCGTAGATTACCCATGCCGCAGAAGACAAATCGCGGGTACTGCGGCAGGCACCATCAGCGAAACCAACATAGGGTGCATCCGGCATCTGCACAAGAAGCGAAAAACACAATAAGTGGTAGCTATGTCTCGAAAACCGACACACAATACACTAAAGTACATGTATGTACACAATAAAATGTACCAGCATCACGCATAGTACTTTTTCAAGTAAAGCCCATTTCGGGGCTTCCCAAGAGGGTTTCCTTCATAATCAATCAGCTCGTAGGCCCCTTTCTGCAGGACTCTCTTGACAATATAAGGGCCTAGCCACATAGACTCGAGCTTTCCTGCGCCTAGCTTATCTTTCGCTTGATCATAGAGTAGGACCAAGTCTCCCTCAACGAAAGAACGCGGATGGATGGTCTGATCGAAGTGAGTCTTGACTCGCTTCTTTTGTGTTTCGATGGCCAAAGAGGCCAGGCGACGAGTCTCATCTAACCGTTCTAGGTAAAGAAGGCGTTCTTCTAATGGGGTAGTGTTGGGGAGCAGCTCAACGGCTAATTTCAATGAAGGGATCTCACATTCAATTGGAAGGGTAGCCTCTAGTCCATAAACTAGTTGAAATGGAGTGAAACCAGTGGCATCCTTCACGGAGGTTCGGTAAGCCCATAAGGCAGGGAATAACATCAAATTCCAGTTAGATTTATGCACACCAACGATACGTTGAAGCATTGTAACAAAGATTTTATTGACAGCTTCAACTTGACCATTGGACTGAGGGTAGTATGGAGTTGAACTATCGTGTTGCAAGCCTAGCTGGGTTGTTAATTCCGTCATCATATGATTACGGAAATGCTTTCCGTGATCAGTGACAATGGCTTGAGGGACGCCGAATCGCGAGATAACATGATTGAATAAAAATTGCGCCGCAGTGTGACCGTCTTCAGTTAATGTAGGCATCGCCTCGGCCCATTTAGTAAAGTAATCGACGGCAACGATGACAAACCCATGCCCCCTGGCCGAGCGAGGGTTACAGGTCATATAATCAATGCCCCATTTTGCAAAAGGGCCGACAGAAACCACAGGGTGCAACGGAGCAGAAGGCGCTCGCATTTTCCGCTGGTATATCTGGCATTCATGACAAGAGCGGACGGCAAGGATGCAATCCTTGAAAATAGAGGGCCAAAAATAGCCAGCACGAAGGATTTTTTGGGCTGTAGCATATCTGGACATATGTCCGCCACAAGCACCAGAGTGGCAGTCATTTAGAACCCGTTCAGCTTCCTCTAGGGTAAGACAATGGCGAAGAACGGAGTCTGCACCAATACGATATAATGTATCTCCAATGATACGGTAGGGTTGAGATTGATGACGAATCCTCCGCCGAGCGTCTTTAGACACACCTTGGCGGAAGGAGGACGTTTGCAGATATGTGATGATATCTCCGTACCATGGATCGAGGGTGCTGATGAGGAACAGGGATTCATTTGGAATTTGGTCTTCTGCAGGCGAGGTCGAGGAAGAAGATGGCAAAGAGCAAATTAACTCAGCAAACACAAGGGATTTCTTAGACTTGGCAGTGGTAAATTCCAAGTCAAACTCTTGGAGGATAACAATCCACTTTGAGTATTTGCCCCCTAGTAACTGGCATGACAATATATACGTCATGGGGTTGCAATCAGAAATCACAGTAGTAGTACGCAAAAGAATATAATGACGGAAGCGTTGTACAGCACAAACTGCGGCTAGTGCCAACTTTTCGATATAAGCATATCGAGTTTCCGTGTCTAACAGGTTGCGGCTGAGATAGTAAATAACATGTTCAGTGTTATCATCATCAGTTTGGACAAGAACCATGCCGATAGTGGTATCGGCGGCAGCCAAATACAAGGTGTAGTCGCGATAATAATTCGGAGGACGAAGCAATGGAGCAGAAACAAGTAAACTCTTGAGACGTTCAAAAGATTCCTGAGCTGTGGCATCCCAATGGAAAGGGATATCACGCTTCAGTAATCGCGTAAAACCTTTAGCTACCTCGGCATAGTTGGGAACAAAACGACGTAAAAAATTGGCTTTCCCCTGCAAACTTTGCAACTGATGCAAAGAATTTGGGGGAGGGAGATTGACGATAGCTTCGACTTTAAGGGGATCCAAACGGATGCCTTCTCTAGAAACGATAAAACCGAGAAGTCTGCCAGATTCAACGCAGAAGACACATTTGTGGGGATTTAGCCGGATTCGGTAGTACCGACAGCAAAGAAAGATTTCACGAAGGTGTTTAGGGTGGTCCTGACGCTTAGCTGAATGAGCAGGAAGATCATCCAGATAAGGTTGCACAATATGCCGAATGTCATGAAATACATAAGACATTGCGCGTTGGAAGGTAGCACCGGCATTTTTAAGACCGAAAGGGAGCTTCTTATAGGCAAAAGTTCCCCATGGGCAAATAAAGGCCGTTTTGTGTTGATCAGCGGGAGCAATATTGATCTGGTTATAACCGGAGAAACCGTCCATAAAAGAATATGTTTCACTACCGGCACACTCGTCAATGATCTAATCAATGAATGGCGTGGGAAAATTATCTTTAGGACAGGCTTTGTTTATATCACGGTAATCGACACAAACCCGGATTGTACCTTGTTTTTTAGTTACAGGGACAATGTTAGAAACCCAATCTGTAAGAGGAATAGGGTAAATAAAACCGGCGTGAAGAAGCTTTTCTACTTCGGCCTTAATCGCCACAGCCTTCCGAGGGTGTACAGGGCGTAGACGTTGACGAACAGGCTTAGCATCTGGGTACGTGATTATTTCATGCATCACTATACTAGAATCAATGCCAGGCATTTCTTCATAGGACCATGCGAAAACATCACGAAATTCGCGAAAAAGTTCGGAATAAAGTTGAATCTCCTCTGGAGTACAAGTGACTCCGATGTGAAGATGCTCGACTATCCCAGGTTTAACAGAGATGTCGAGGGGTTGGGTGCGTGTAATGTTTGCCATATTTCCTTCAGAAAAAACCTGGTCAATTTGAATAGGCGTTTGAAGGATTTGTGATGGGAGACAAGGAGCAAACCGCTCGAGGCATGTCAGAAAATGCTGTGAGGAAGGGAGAAATGAGGAACGATGGTGAAAACTATACCAGGGAGGTTCCTCCAGAGACATAGTCTCAATAATAGCTTCATCGGAGAGGAATATTTCTCCTAGAGAATCCGAAGAAGCCTCATCTAGAAGTCCTGAGGATGGAGTAAGTGTAGGGGAGGGAGCCGAGGCAGCAATTATTTCAACATAATTAAACTCGGCAGGACTCAATGGCATCTGGTCGCCCCAGGAATCTACTTGGTCTGTGGGGGGTACGAGCCACGGATCAGAGCCAGTAGCGATCATATTGACAGAGGCGACATTTAGAGGAGGGAGTGGAAAAACACCCATAAGATCAGGATCTTTGAAAAGTCCAGCTCCCAGAGTCTTAGGTAATTTGGAGGTATGGTCCACGAACGGGATGGTGCCTTCGGAAGAAGAAGCAAAAAAGGAGAGCTAGTCAACGGTAACGATCTTCCCTTGATGAGGGAAACGGATGATTCGGAAGAAAGATGAAGCAACAACTTGCATTGCGTATATCCAGCTACGTCCGAGAAGGAGGTTGTAGGTTAGAGTAGCATCAACGACTTCAACTTCCATCTCGACCGTCTTCCCTTCCAAAGAGATTGGTAAACGTTGGAGTATACCGTAAGGACGGGACGCTCTTCCATCAAAAGCTTCCAAGGTAGTGGGAGATTGGCTCAACGTCGGAGATCCAATAGCTTTCCAACAGGCAACAGACATGATGCAAGTTGAGGCACCTTCATCAATAACTGTACGATGAATCGTCTTGGAATCAATAATTACCTGTATGAGGAAGGCGATTTGGGGAGGTAGTCTTTGAGTGTGGCGTTCTAAATCAAAAGTTATTAAATCTGAATCGGCCGGGTCTATGCCACCAATGGTAGATAGCATAGACTTCCTCTGAGAAGGGCAGCTCTGGAGAACCTCTAAAGCGGACATAGCCGACGGAGTCTGTGCTAAGTCCTCAACGATGTTGTAGTGCTGTGCAGCACGAGCATTCGGATTATACAAGGATTTCCGGAGTACTCCTTTTGGAGGGGGTCGAAGAGGCGTTTCAGTGGTAGGTCTCTCGATGTGGAGCGGACCTGAACTGAACGGGGGAGCACTTGGGGGAACCTCAGGCTCCGTCCCGGCAGATGACGGATAATCTTTCGTTCGAGTACTGATATTAATGGGTATTGTACCAGCCATAAACACTTGAGAACCAAAGGAAGAGGGAGGCTGAGTAGGGTCAGCCACCATTTGAGTTTTTTGAGTGTGTTGGGTGGGAAAGGGCTCTTTAAGCACCGCAGGAGTCCCAGAGGTGCCTTTTAACAAACGACTAACTTCAGACCGCCTCAGGCAATCCTTGGTAAAGTTATCTTCATCGCAAATAAGACAAGGATATTTGGGTTTGCGTTTAGTGCCGTCCTCAGATTGAGGTTTTGGGGTTTCCTGCTTAGGCTGTTCCGGCTTATTTTTCGCTTTCCCTTTTTTCTTCTCTTTCGAAGCCTTGTTTGCCGTATTAGATTGGACGGCATTAACCTCAGAAGTAACATTCGAACCAGGTGATGCCTGGGAAGGTTGTCCATTCGAAGCATATGTTTTTTGCTTTGCAGGGTTCATCGAATTTTTCTTTGAGGATGAATTAACCGAACCAATGATACCGTCAACAGTGGGTGTTGGCGGGGCTTTAGATGTTCCTTGTCTTGGGACATCAGGCAGATAATCATATAATGTACCTGACTGAGAATAAACCAAGTCAAGGTACTGAGCTCGAGCAATAGCTTGCTCTTCAGTGACACACGCCCCCATGGCGATATCCCGAGCTATCGGAGGCACGAACGAAGTCGTAAACCAATCGGTAAGAAGCTGGTCGGGAATCCAAAATTTGATCATACGTCTACGCCGTCTCCATTCATGGATATGATCAGAGATATGCGTAGCCGTCGTTTGTCTTAAAGAAGTGAGGAGGTGCGTACCCGTTTCGTATCGAATGGGTAACTGGAAGTGAGTAAGAAATGCCATAGCCAATGAATTGAAATCTTGAAAGGACTCCCAATGAAGTTCGATATACCACTTAGCGGCAGAGCCAGTGAGAGTCCTTTGAAAAAGGCGAAGCCGAATTGAATCGTCAAGCCACGAATTAGATGAACACCACAAATGATAGGTCATAACATGGGCTTGTGGGTCTTCATTGGCTTTACCATCGAATTTTGGACAGTCACCAGGTATTTTAGTTGGAACTGGAGGCCAATAAGGATTATGAAGAATAGGATCATTGGTTAATTTGGATACATCTGGTAATTCTAAAGTCGCTAAGAATGGTAATTGAGGATTAAAAGGCATCTGGGGCTGTTGGTAGGGTGGAGCACCAGGGTTCCGGCCAGGTGGTGGTTGCCCCCATAGAGTTTGTCCGGAAGGATTTGACCCCATAGTGGATTGGCCATAGGGATTTGTATAGTGCCCCCCAGCATAAGTATTACCAAATGATGCTGCAGGTGTGCCGTATTTCTGTTGATAAGTTTGCGAGGGATTCGCTTGCGGTTGCTGGTAGCTCTGGTACGGGGCAAACAAAAATTGCCCTTGAGGTTGTTGGTAGCCATACAGTGGTGGGGCTTCGAATTGAGTTGAAGGACCAGGCTGGGTTGGATAAAAAGTTTGTGATTGAGACCCAACCTACATTTGAAGACCAGATGGGTGGTATTGGGGTCCCATTTGGGGCCACGGACCGGATTGAGCAATGCCAATAGACTGTCCTACTGGTTGGGCCATTTGGCCGGAAGGAAAACCTTGTTGATAGTGAGGTTGGCCGATTTGTCCAGAAGGTTGTACCTGCTGATACTGAGGTTGGCCTACCTGTGGGAACTGTTGTTGCGCAGTTGAAGGTTGTCCTAGCAAACTAGATGGTTGAGGAGTCTGGGCAGTTGGTTGGCTCAACTGTGTTTGAGGCTGACCAACCTGCCCAGAGGGTTGTGAATACTGGACAGTAGGTTGACCAAGTGGTTGAGTGACTTGTCCAGACATTGGACTATACTGGACATTGGATTGGTTTGGGGTAGTAGTTTGTTGACCACTTTGTCCAACGGGATAGCCCTGCTGGATACCAGGTTGGACTTGTTGAAAAGACGACTGACCTGAGTTACCAGAGGAAAAAGGAGCAACAGTAACGAAAGGGTTTCCAGGAAAAGATTGCCCTAGTTGGTCTTGGGGGGGTTGTATTGGAGATTGCGCAGATAAAACTTGACCACCATGGAAAGAGGTGGAGGTCCAATCAATTGACAATGGGACCGATACCTCAACAACCGGTTGAGATGACAAATATGGATCATATGGCTCCTGTATTGGGACATTTGTCATGGGGTTGAAGACTCCAAACAAAGAAGCTGAGGGACAACTAGAAATAGGAGTCGAAGGGGCTGCACACACCGTTGGAGCGGTTGTGACGAAGGTAACAGATAGACTGCGACTTGGTGGAGTAAAAGGCTCCGTAGTAGGAAAAGTGTGTGATGACCAAATGGGACCTGTGAACGGAGTTCCAGAAGGCGTAGCATCTCTCAAAGCTTTATAGCCCAGTGGTAAATTTGTAGTAGCAGGTGTACTACTAACATGTATAGGGTCCGTTGAGATGGGAATTTCACCGCTCGTTGCAACGGACTCATCGGTCGTTGTCGGGGACAAATCATCCATGTCAGATGAAAAAGGTGGGACTGACGCACGAGGAGAAGTATGGTCCCAAAAAGGGGCACCGTCCTCAAAATATTCCCACGTAGGGTTCCAATGAAACTGGTAAGTCTCGTCACCTGGGGCACGAGAACTAAGTGGTTGTATACTCAGGACCACAGGGAGACTCACAACCAATGTTTCTGTAGAAGACGAAACTGGTGATTCCGCCAGGATGAAACTTACGAAATCTACCAAGACAATCCCTATTTCGGACTGACACAAACAAAAGCTAATTGGGTAGATGTTATCGTGGTCAATAAATTTTAAGACACTGAACTTAACCTTTTCATTTTTTAAGAGTCGAGAAAAGGATAAAAGATGACTCTAGTCTCCTTCGAATATTTAATGAGCACGAAGTGACAAGACGCTCACAGGCACCTTTTCGTTTAGGGAGTCCGAAAAGGATCAAAAGTGACTGCTCTGGAATTCTAGGTAGAGGGTGTGCCAAACTTTTCGCAAAACCACAGAATACTTTTTAGGGTACGGGTGGTCAATCTTCATGAATGCTGTGTTCACTGCATTGCGAATCGTAGGGCGGCTGACACGGCTTCCTATGGATAAAGGCTTTATTCCTATAGGGGTCTCCCAATATATACTCGACGGTACGTGGGAGCACAGTCCGTATTGGCACCTATCGTTTCACCGTGGAGGAATCACCCAACCACTTGACGATAAACTACCAGGTTTAAAGACGCCGAAACACGTCTCTAACCTAGACCTCTAGAGTATTTGCGTTATGTTCCAATGCGTTGTTATTTTCATTGAGTTCATTTTAAAGTTTATCTTTGATTATGTTTCAGTTTTTTGGTCCTACCGTATGTGATATCTCAAAAACTTCTTACATGCAAACTATATGCCAAAATTAAATCATTTGATTCGATGAATTCTATCTACAGGAGGGTTGAGATCTTTTTCACAAACGAAATGATCACCTCAACAAACAACAAAGATCCTAATGCAGCTAATAACAAGAAACGAAATTTTGTCTTTTTCTTTTTAATAGCAACAAATAACAATAAATGCTAACTACTTTGATGCAAGAGATTTTTTGTTTTTCTTTCCTTTAAGATGGCATGATGCATGTAAACAAATTCTAAGAGATATGCACAATCCAAGTTCAGTCAATGAAATAGAACCAATTCTGCAACACCAAAATGAACCATGCAAGCAAGGAAAAACACAAAGACTAGTGAACTTCAAAGAGGCTAGAAGTGAAGTATTTAGAGTATAGAAGATCAAGCTTTAACAAAGCACTGGATAGGTGCAGAACACAACCAACAAGCTGACTGGATAATCAAGAGATCGAAACTTCCCACAGAAGGCTAGACATGCAAAGTCACTAGATATCCTAGGGCTGAGACGAAAATCAATAGAAATGAGCAAACAGCTGAGGGATAAAGGCTAAGACCAGTGAAGCAGAGGTTCAACACAGTTCCAGAGGCTGTAAGAGATATAAAAAGAGACTGAAAGAGCTTTCCACACACACACAGGCAAAATTTACAGAGCTGGCGCGACTGTCTGCCTGCAACTTGCGCTACCACAGGATTGGTGCGAGTTGCTTTTGAGCAACATGCGCCAACTGGCGCGACTGTCAGAGAAATAACCGCGCCAATTAAGCTTGCTAACTAGAAAAATAAATGATACGACCTCAGGTCGGGTTGACAGTGCTCAGATGGGTCAAACAGTAAAGGATAAACT
Organism: Pinus tabuliformis; assembly: GCA_031772625.1. Lineage (NCBI taxonomy): Eukaryota > Viridiplantae > Streptophyta > Pinopsida > Pinales > Pinaceae > Pinus > Pinus tabuliformis. The sequence goes on from CM062804.1 coordinate 1,230,324,420, forward strand.
CAAAACGGACTCAGGAAGCTCATTCACTCAAGCAAGCAGAAGAAAATTAACATGCAAGACAAAAATCAAATAGTTACTCCCCAGCGGAGTCGCCAATTTGTTGGTCAGGTAAATCCCCTCTGCGGACAGAGGCGATCCCACTAGCCTATAACAGAACTAGCCACAATCAAACCACGCTGCTACACAAGTTCCTAGTTATGCATCAAAGGTGAATCAAAAAGACCAACCTGGAGTCCAACGCTATGATTGAAGCAGAGTTGATATCCCCGCTCCCTCGCTCCAACAGATCACAAACGAACACCTGCACATGCAAAGGAAGAGACAGATACCAACATAAAAACTACCAAGGCACAACTATATTTCAGTCAGAAAGGAAATAAATCAACACATCACCATAATAGACAATGAGATTGGAACTATAATAGCAGTCGCTCATCAATTAATAAACAAGAAAAGTTACAACCATTGTTCTGACGTTGACCCTTCTCCTGGCTGGGCGAGTAACTATATGTGTCTTGCAATGCATCTCCTCTCCGACAGCATAACCTCTCTAGCACTCACTAGCATTCCTCCAAGAACTCAAGAACTCAACATCTAATACTCCATGACCAATGATTATCACTACTATCACTCAATCACTAAATCACTAGCCCTAGCTTGTCCAATGCATAATGACAAGCTTATATAGATGAAGAAGGGAGGAGGATACGATGAACCGGGACACCTTTTGTGAATTAGCATTATCCTCGAAAGCCATTAAAGATGGATATAGGATAAAGCTCGACAAAAGACTGATTTTTTATCTTCAGAAAAGCTCCATGTAATGAAGGAAACAACAGTCAGACGTGCGTTAAGGCAAAAAGCACGACTAAATTTGGTTGGCGCGACTGTTGCTCTAAGACAGAGCGCCAATGGTCGCGCCCTCTTTTGAGGATCTCCATCATTGGCGCGGGTAGGATACTGTGGACTTGCGCCAATGGAAAAAGAGCACTTTTCAGGGATAATTTGCAGAAGGTGTCTTCAGGGAACATGGAGTACATACTCAGGGGAACATAATGCAAGTGTTTTTAGACTTTGTCACTTCTTATAACTCCCGGGATGGGTCCTCCAAGGTACGACAAGAGGAGTAATAGGGATGGTGACAAATTACTGTGTAACACCAACCACTCAATTTCTTGAGCTGTAGGATATGGAGATGAGTGCACCGGCAGGGATGAACCGCGTGCTACCCATGCAGGTAACTTCAGGCTTGAGGAATGCTACATATGATCGAAGGGACATACCCATATACTAATAATATTGTTATTCGTTTTGAAGGAATAAACATTTCGCTTAGTAGAGGTGGTTATGCCAAAATAGTCATAAAACATTGCACTTTGATGATATTGTCAATGATGAGACCTCTGCAAGTTTAGAAATTTGATAATCCAGAGTTTCATTCTTCAAAGATCAAAGCTACGATGGAAACTCTCCAATCCCTCCCAAAGTTATGTACAGGGTGCCTCTAGCAACATTTATGTCAATAATATCAATAAAGATTCAACTGAAATGTATGATAGTGGTAATAGTAATCAACATGCATAGCCAAGTCTAAAGAAGCAGATTAAAGCCATAGTTTTCTCCCAGTGGCCGAGTATGCTGGATTTTATTGAGGTTCCACTAAAATAATCATGCATACAATATAGAAGGTTGGATGGAACTATGTCTGTAATAGCACATGATAAAGCTATGAATGATTTCAAGATGCTCCCTAAGGTAACTATTATGATAATGTCCCTAAAAGCTGCAAGTATTTGTCTCAACATGGTTGTCGTGTGTCATGTTCTTTTGCTTGATCTTTGGTGGAATCCAACAATTGAAGACCAAACTATTGATAGAGCACATCAAATTAAACAAATGCATCCTGTAATGGTTTCCTGATTTACAGTCAAAGATATTGTGGAAGATCGTATTTAAGTACTCTAGGAACAAAAGCGAGAAATGGTTGCATCAACATTTGGGGAGGATGAAGCTGGTGGTCGTCAAACACACCTTACATAGGAGGACTTGAGATATCTATTTATGGTTTGAGGAAATTGGTCTTAGTGATTGACAAGTTACAGAAAAAGAAGCAAAGCTATTGTATTGGTTGAGATAGTTTTTGGGATTTCATGGGAGCAAGTTGTACTGAAAGTGGATTTTTGAGCTTTGGGCAAAGTTCCATTACGCTGCTCCTTTGGAAGGTTGCTCGGAGGTGCTTAGTACAAGACTTATTCTTATGATAATAATTTTTTCCTCGTCCATTAAATGGCTTCTCGCAGAAGAACTTGGAAATGGTATCATGGACTGTGACAATGTCTTACAATGGCCTTCAACTATCATAATTGATTTTTTATTTTTATTTTTTTTGGTAGAACCTTGGTGGGCCTTGCATTTTGTGAGAAAGAGTGTATAGATCACAGAGTATTTTCTTTTTCACTCCTTGCAATCCTAAAAAAATTTAAGTAATTTTTATTTATGAATCATAAGTAAGTAAGGTCTTTCACCCATCGAAAAATAGAGAATCAATAAATAGAACAGGATCTTACTGATGGTGACATCACCTTCAGACTTTGGAGCATCTTTTCTATTCACTTGAGACCGAGTGAGGTGCCAAGAATTCTCACAATTGCCCTAGCGGTCGCAATGTTGGACTTCTAAGCATCTACGCCTCTCATTTGGGTTTTCTACTCCTGTTCATTTATTATGATAAATGGCCTCCCGAACTCATCAAATGCCAAGCCATCCCTGCGAAAAATAAGAAAATTCAACACAGACATTAAAGCGTAAACATAAAAGCCTTAAAGTGTAAACATCAAGCGTGGATGCAAAAAAAAACATCGACTTTTGAACCAACGATCTGAGGTGCATGTACTCCTTTTTGTGTGGAAGACTGAAAGGGTGGAAATGCACTGAAGTAAAAAATAGAACATACCTTCGGCACCATCAATGTACTGAAGATCTGATGGTGGGGTTCGATATTGGGTCTACTACTGGTAAAACCCTAATTCACAACTCTCTTCAATCTCGTTTTGGCTCCTGCCCTCTGAAAAGCGAACATATACTAACTTAAACAAATATTGGGGTTGAGAGGGATTTTGTAAATCAAAATTAACAATTAATGTTTTCGAAAAAGATAAAATTTTCCTACTGAAAAGAAATGAATACACTATTTTATTTTATTTTCATTTAAGTATATTTGAGAAAAACTTGTTGTTTTTGAAAGCATTTCATGTATATTTAGCTTATTTATCATAATAATAATAATCTAATTTTAAGATTACCTATTTTATGTAATTATTTTGTTGCTAAAATTAATGGAGGTAAACATATTGTACTTTTCAAATTTGAATGTGAGACCTTGACTTATTTATCATAATAATAATAATCTAATTTTAAGATTACCTATTTTATGTAATTATTTTGTTGCTAAAGTTAATGGAGGTAAACATATTGTACTTTTGAAATTTGAATGTGAGACTTGTTTAGAAGGAAACACATGCTTTTAACTCGGGTTTTATTGAAAACATTTAAATGTAGAAAGGAAACATATGCTCTTGACTTGGTTGTATTGAAAACATTTAAGTGTTATTGCATATTAGGTAGGTGGAAACAAAAGAGATTATATGGTAAGTGGATTTAATAGTTAAAAAGAAGCGTTAGTTTATTAAAAGTCATATGACAAATTTGGAAGGAGTAGGGTATGTACCCTTTAAGTTAATATATTCAAATTGTTGTGTGAATGAGGTTGTAAGACCCTATGTTTTTATCTTGAGAAAATGGAGTCCTCTCCTAGTCACTCGCATTGATTAGGTTGTCATGAGAAAACTAGGTGCTTTGCCTTAAGTTGTGAACATTTAATTTTAAGTAGTCTGATAATGTGGTTTCAACGAGGCATTAAAAGATGGAACAAGTAGTACACGCATTTGGGATGTTAATGTTATGTTTTGCGTGAGGCATGAGTGCAAATCTAAAAAGTCTCTAACAAGGGTTGAAGAGGTGGAATAGTTAGAGAGGTTGGGGGGTTCTAGTCTAACTTCGAGGTGTATACAAGCAAGTTAAGCACCATGAGAAGTTGTGAAGAAAACTTAAGACATTTGACAAATTGCACGAAGGAAACTTGGCAATGGTACTAAGTGAACATTCCTTTATCAAAGTTGATACCCTCTCCTTGGCACTACCACTTTGCAAGACAAAGAAAAAATGTGAAATATATGTGCAACCCACTAAATAAGTTGGCAAGGTTGTTGCAACATATATAGGTGGTTTTGTCATGTTGCAATAGGAGGTGTTGGAACTTGGAAGGTGACCATTGGAGTAGATTAGTCATGGAGTTCCAAGGAGGTGCAAGGATTTGATAAGGAGTGAATTACAAAAATAGGCCATATTGGGTTAGGATATTACTGTTTTGGGACATCCAAAATTGAAGGTGCATTTTATGAAAGTGTAGTCTAAGTGCTTGGGTGTAGGCCACATATTATGGGTATCTTGGACTTTTGGTGTGTGTTAGTGGTGTTAAGTGCATTATGTTTGATGAGAACTAGCTAGAATGTGTTTCATGAAGGCAAAAAGCCCACAAGTTTGAGATGGTTTAACCATTTGGCATTGTAAGGTGTGTTATGCCCTAGTTTTCAGGTGACAATTAGAACCATATTAGAGTGTGATGGGTTGTACCATAGACTTAGGTCCACTTGCATGGGTTATGGTTTAAAGGTACCCCATGAGTTGAGGAAAATGATTGCAAAGCTTACCTATATAAAGTGTTTGTGCTATAATATTAATGATATTTTGTTGGGGAATGGAAGAGGAAGATAAGAAAGGAGAGGCATTGAGGTTTTTTGTAAATCAATCAAGGAATGGAAAATGCCTCATATTAGCAGGATTTTTCAAGTTTCCTCTTTAATGGGATTAATTTTTAGTTTGAGCTAGGGAGTTGGCCGCAAACGAATTGATTGGGTACTCTAGAAAACCAAGTCCTAACATATCCAAGCTAGTCCATTAGATAGATTCATCTTGGGAAAAGGTTCCAAAGGCTAAGGTGCAAATCTCCCCGTTTTAATGTGGGTTTTAAACCTTACATTTGAGAATGTTAAAAAAAAGGTCATGATATTGAAAGGAGGTCTTTGATTTTACCAAAACTCAATTCCAATTCTTAATCCATGGTGTCATTATTTATATCTGGGTTTGGCCTTGAATGTTGAGATCTATCTTTAGGTCTAGTTATCAGTATGTCGTTTCATTTATTTATTGAGAAGGTCTTATGTACCCTTTGCGTAGTATCATATAAGAAAACACTTGTATATGAAGTTGTCTTCCACATATCCTCAGGAATATTGGAAGCCCCATAGGAACACTTGAAACCAACCTAACATAATCATATCATCCATCTTGTTGGCATCACTTGGTTGGACACCCTTTTAACCTTTGTTGGTGTGCCTTCAAGTAGTATCCCATCAAAAAACACTTGTAGATAGAGTTGTCTTATGCATGTCCTTAAGGATAGTGGAAGACCCTGAAGAACACTTGAAACTAGCATAACATAATCCTATCAACCATCTTGTTATAATAGATCAAGAAAAACATTTGAGGAGATCAATATTGCATACCAAGGAATTGAGTAATACAACTAAGGGTACTATTTGTCCTCCTTAGTTACTGCCATGGAATATTTCATCAAATATTATTATAAAAAACTCTTTGGTATATCAAAGAGCTAGAAATTGATGCTTCTTTTACCCTAAGACCCTACAAACCCTATATTCTCCTTGCAAACCTTAGCATTTATAAAAAAAGCAACAAATTTCCTACATAATTTCCAATGTCATGAATTTGAGAATTCCACAAATTCAGTGACACTCCAGACAAATTTTTAGAAAGAGAAATTCCTAGCTCAAAAGACTCCATGTGTGGCATTGATCACCATGATGTCACTCTCTAGTAAATATTTTTTGTTGGACTCACCAATATAATTTATTTCGATCCCTCTCCACATATTTCTCTCAGGGAATTGATTATGTTGGGTTATATCACACACAATCTTTCTAATAGCCATTTGGCCCCATGACACACACTTGCAACATGTAATCCATAGACGACACAAAGTAAAAGGTTCAGTCCCTCTCATAGTACATTAACACTCTCACCCAGCCACTCAGCACACCATAGACCAACATGCCTTCCCTCACTTTGCAAGTTGGCCTTTATTTTGAGAACATTAGGAATTGGAGGGTAAGCATGAAGAGGATGTCATTTTCTCAAGATGAGTCTCTCATCAGGATAAGCACTTTAATGAGAAATAAAATCACAATATTGACTGCTCACTTCTTACCATTCGCACACCATAAAAAAAACCCTAAAAATGTTATTCTTAAAATCTCTTGTGTAGTTTCCTAATGTCATTCAAGTAGAATCTCATAATTACTCATGTCAGTAATGGTGCGATCATTTTTTTATTCTCTTAAAGGAACTATTTCTATGTATGCACCCCATCAAACATAAATCATCGAGTCAAAATGAATGGAAATGAATGAATGAGAGGGTGTTCCAGGGAGTGTCAATGAGTGTTAGGTATGCCAAGGAGGGAGTGACAAGGCATGCTAGGGAATGTTAGGGCATGCCGAGAAGAGTCAGGGTGTGCTAACATGTGCTAGATAGTGACAAGGCATGCCAATACATGCCATGTGCTAAGGCATGACAAGATGTGCTAGGTGTTAGGGTATGCGAACGTGTGTGAAGGAGTGTTAGGGAAAAAAAAGGGAACAACAACTTAAAATGCAAAGAAATGAACACATAAGAGGGTTAATAAGTGAAGACATTACCTTTTCAAGAGGGGAATGCTAGTCATACCAACACTAGTGAAAATACATGGCAAGGTCCAAGTGCTAGTGTGTCTTAAGTGCCAAATCATCCTCTATTACTTCTCTCTTAATTTTTAATAATTGATCTCAAATAAATTTTATAGTAAATCATGCCAAGGAATTATGGGGAATTTCAACGCATGCCAAGAATTCTCAGGTTCCACCAAGTGTGAAGAGGCAATATGTTCCAGGGAGTTATAGGGCATGCTATGGAGTGGATAGGGCATGCCAGGGAGTGAGAAAGTGTGTTAGAGACTGTTAGTGCATGCTAGGAAGTGTTAGGGAGTTCCATGGCAACACAAGGGAGTGTTAGGTCAAAATGCATTAAGTGTCAATGAGTTCCAAGTGTGTTAAGGATTGAGTGTCCTAAGAGAAGTTGAAAATAGGAATGATAAGAGGCTAGTATGTGGTTGCAACAAGGAGCTAGATAAAGCAGTTTCAGAAAAAGGGAGACTTTGGGCTAGGCACAATTTTTTTTGTCAATGACTTGGTTGGGTTTTCAAGTCATAAAAAATATAAGGCTATAGATAAGGGCATGATAGCTAGGGAGTGTCAATGTGTGGCATGGAGTGTTAGGGAGTGTCATGGAAACACAAGGGAGAAATAGTTAAAAATGCATGGAAATGAATAGATAATAATTTGTGATAGGGAGTGTCAATGAGTTTTAGGTGTGCTAAGGAGGGAGTGATAAGGTTATATGCTAGACAGTGCCAAGGAATGCTAGAGTTCCAGGACATGTCAGGGAGTGGTAGGGTGTGCTAGGGAGTTTAAAAGCATGCCAAGGAATGCAGGCAGTGTTAACGTGTGCCACATAGTTCCAAGGGATTGTTAAACGTGCAAGGTGATATGACATGTCAAGATGTAAACTATGTTTCTTAATTGTTTTCTGGCCACAGTTGGATGTGAGCCTTGACTTGATAACTTGTAAATTCTTAAGTGGGATAAGTTAAAATTGGACATGGGTATCCTAAGATGAGTTATATTCAGTTATTAAGTGAACAAGGCATAATCTAGTTGTAGTAACCGTAACTTGGTCAAGTTGTTGTAGTCAAGAAAGGACTTGGTTAGGTTCCCAAGTCCCAAAAAAAGTAAGGGTAGTTGTGAGGGCATGATAGCTAACGAGTACCATGGCATGCCAAGGAATAAAAATGCATGCTAACATATGCCATACATTATCAATGCATACTGAGGAGTTTTAGGGAGTGCCAAGGCATCACAAGGGAGAACTAGGTCAAAACGCATGGAAATGAACGAATAAGAGTGTGTGCCAAGGAGTGTCAGTGAATTCTAGGTGTCCCAAGGACGAAGAATGTGAGGAAAGGTTCATAATAGGACTTACAGGAGGCAAGCCTATGGTTGTGATAAGGGGATAGACAAAGAAGTTTCAAACAAAGGGGCACTTTGGGTTGGGAACAATTGTTTTTCCAATGTCTTCGTTGGGTTCCCAAGCCACAAAAAAGGTAAGGTTATCTATGAGGGCATGAAAACTATGGAGTGCCAAGGTGTGTTAGGGAATGAAATGAAGTACTAACACATGATAGACAAATCCAAGGCATGTTAGGCATTCCAGGACATGCTAAGTGCTAAGGCCTAGTAAGATGTTCTAGGTGTCAGGGTGTGGCATGAATGCATGCTAAGGAGTGTTTGGGCCAGATACCAGGGAAACAAAAGGGAGTACTAGTTTCAAATTGATAGAAATGGAGTGTCAATGAGTTCCAAGTGTGTTAAGGAAGGAGTGACAAGATATGCTAGATAGTTCTAAGGCATGCTAGAGTGTTAGGGAAGCATACCAAGATGTCCCAAGTGCCAAGGTGTGCTAATGTATACTGAGTGTTAGGGAGTGTTAGGGAAACACAAGGGAGAAATAGGTAAAAATGCATGGAAATGAATGAATAAGAGTGTGTTTTAGGGAGTTTCAACGAGTTCCATGTGTGCCAAGGAGGGAGTGACATGGTATGCTAGGCATCACTAAGTCATTCTAGAGTGCTAGAGCAACATGCAGCCAAGATGTGTGAGGTGACATGGTGTGCCAATACATGCTAGGAAGTGTTAGGGAGTGTCAGGGAAACACAAGGGAGCACTAGGTCAAAACAATTCATGCAAATGAACGATTAAGAGTTTATGAGAGGAAGTGTCAGTGAGATCCATGTGTGCTAAGGAGGGAGTGACAAGGTATGTTGGGCAGTGCTAAGGCATGCCAGGGAGTGTTATGGAGTGCTAGGGAAACACAAGGGAGAACTAGTTTCAAATGCATGTAAATGAATGAATAAGAATGTGTGACAGTGAGTTTCAGTGAGTTCTAGGTGTGCCAAGGAGTGCTAGGTAAACACAAGGGAGCACTAGGTCATAATGCATGGAAATGAATGAATAAGAGTGTGTGATAGGGAGCATCAACGAGTTACAAGTGTGTTAAGGATGAGTAACAAGGCATGCTTGGAAGTGATAATAAATTATAGAGTGTTAGGGCGAGATGTGATGAAGATGTGCCAATGTGTGCAAGGAAGTGTTAGCTGGGAGTTCCAAGGATACACAAGGGAGAACTACATCAAAATGCATGGAAATGAACAAATAAGAGTTTGTGATTTGAAGTGTCAGTGAGTTCCAGGTGTGCTAAAGAGGGACTGACAAGGCATGTTAGGCAGTGTTAAGGCATGCTAGAGGCAAGGGAAATGTGCTAATATGTCCTAGGTGCTAGGGTGTACCAACACATGCCAACGAGTGTTAAGGAGTGTTAGGGAAACACAAGGGAGCACTAGGTGAAAATGCATGGAAATGAATGAATAAGAGTTTGTGACCGAGAGTGTCAGCGAGATCTAGGTGTGCTAAGGAGTGAGTGACAAGGTATGCTAGGTAGTGCCAAGGAATGCTAGAGTGCCAGGGTGACATGCCAACATGTGTCAGGTTCCAAGGTGTGACAATGCGTGCTAGGGAGTGTCAAGGAAACATAAGGAAGTACTAGGTAAAAATGCATGGAAATGAATGAATAAGAGTGTGTGTCAGGGAGTGTTAATGAGTTCTAGGTGTGTTAAGGAGGGAGTGACAAGGTTATATGCTAGGTAGTTCCAAGATATGCTAAACTACCAAGGTGTGTCAGGAAGTGATAGGGTGTGCTAAGGAGTGTCAAAGCATGCCAAGGAATGTAGGGGATTCTAACACATGCCACATAGTGCCAATGCATTCTAAGACATACTAGGTGCTATGGCATGTGAAGATGTAAATTGTGTTTTCAGTTATTTTACGACCACGGTTGGATGTGATGAGCCTTGTCTTGGTAACTTGGTAAGTGGGATGAGTTGATATTGGAAATAAGTAGCCTAAGATGAGTTATAGGTAGTTCTTAGGTGCAAAAGGCATATGTTGAATTTCCACAGCACATGAGAATAAACATTTGGTCTTAGAATATTTGATGCAAACACACTCAAGTGCCACAACACATCTACTTTGAACAACAAAATCTATACACATCATGGAATAAACTAGTGCACATGACAATTTTTAAATTTTTCAAACCCTTCTTCGTTATATTATAAACTATAATAGAACATGTTAGATCTCTTGCACTAGGGATTGTCTCCCTTTACAATCACACCAATACAAGAAATACAACTAGGGATTGGTGTTAGTCCTTTGAAAACCAATATAACTTAAACAAGATAGTAGTTGACCTACTTGTTAATGGTAGCCACACACAAACCTTTCAGTCCACGTGTCCTAAACACATATGGCAGGTCATCTTGCCTCCCATTCGACAACTCCTCAATTTGACTCTATCAATTAACTCAACTACTTTAGGTTACTGAACTTGGCTCAACAAACTTTTCCCTCTAGCTACCTCTTTTTCCTTTAATATCTGCAACACTTAGGGTCTTCGATAAGTTGTTCATAACTCTGTTTTTGAACACCTCTTTGGCCTACCCATTTTTCCCATACTTCTACTCCAAGATGACATGTATAGGGCTATGGAGGTTTCCCTTCTTCTCACTGACTCAATCCTCTACAATACAGTGAACTATGGCTAGTTGGCTAGCCCATTTGACTGCTACTTTAGTCCCTCAAAGTATGCACATCCTTCAACCCAATACACCTACCCTTCTACTAGTCTTGTTGTGCTTCACAAGTACACGACTTAGCGCTCTTCTTTGAAAGTCACCTAACAACCCTCCAACTGTACTTTGACTACCATCAATTTACTGAACCATAGTTAATTACTTTACTGATCTAGGGCCCACAACACTACCCTCAACTAGGGCTCTTCAAATCTGCCACCTAATAGTCATTTGAGCCCTCTCAAAATGATGATTCTTGTGTACCAATTTATTTGTTGTCCAATCTATGAACAAATCTGAACTACTCCTCTTATCATCCTTCTAAAAATTTGTAGATGACTTAATTAGGGTCATAAATCATCCACTAACAGTCCATTGACTAATTGTTTATAGGTTGCTTTAGATCTTTGTCCAAAACTCTATGGACAATCCACTAAAATCAACTCCTCTTCATGTAAATCCATTCGTCATATGGCACATTTATTCTTCTCAATTTTCTACTTGGGTTCCACCCTCCTTTGGATCTATTGTCTCCACACGTATTTGTGCAAATCATCTTTCAGATCGGTGGTCTATATTGCAAAGATAAACCTTACTCTAAGTGTCACAACCCCTCTTCTTATACACAAGTTTGTCACAGCCTTAAGGGAATACCTTATGGACTAAACATGCTAGGAAACCACCCTAACAAGGGAATTATAATTTTGTTTTAATTGCTTTAGAACCCTATCCACCCATAGCAAAAACAAAAACTCTTTCCTCTATAAGAGAGTCTCCATAGCTCATATAGATCCATAGATTTTGGGCATTTCTTTGACTAAATATTGACATGAACTTCAGAATTATATGACCCTCAAACTACGATTACCTTAGTCAATATTATACCTATGGCTACTTTTGTTTAGGCCATAAATTCTAGTTCAGGCCCTCCTCCATTTGTGTTGGTCTTTATCACAGACCTTATGGCCTACTAACCACCATAAGACAGGGTCTCAACCCTCTCTACTATTTCATAATTTGATGCGGCCTTCACATAGAAATACCACTAAAATTAGATCCCTAAATTCTCATGCTTGATCTACCACAAGAGAACCAATAGTATGCCATACTACTTCCTAGCTTGAACCAATTAAGGTATGTGACATTCTTGTGAACCCTCACATGATGATCTTGCTCTTGGTGGATGATCATGGCCTCCCTTTAGAAACCCTTACTCAACCCTGTAACTTAGCCTACTTTAGGACTACATCTCTCCTAACCTCTTTAATCAAATGAGCTACTTCTCACTTGATGTTATTTCCTTCATACTAAGGCCTCAAATAGTTTTTCCTAGCTAGGCCTATTATGAACCCTATAGAACTTATAGGTTTTATCCACTTAGACCTTAGGAAATATTAATTTCCCTTTTTAATTTTCTTTTATATTTTAAACCCCATATTAGGTTCAAAACCCATTCACTTGGTTTCTTACCCACAAAGAATTTTGTGACCAAATTCACACAAACCCATCTCACTAGGTTTTTGGAGTACCTCCCAAGCTACACAATTCAACAACATAGTCTAGTTGTAGTAAAAATAGCTTGGTCAAGCTCTTGTAGTCAAGCTAGGCCCTGGTTGGGTTCCCAAGTTTCAAATTAAGTATGGGTAGTTATGAGGGATTGATAGATAGGGAGGGTCAGGGCATGACAAGGAATGAAAAGTCATGCTAACATATGCTGAACAATGTCAATGCATGTTGAGGAGTGTTAGGGAGTGTCAAGGCATCACAAGGAAGAAGTAGGTCAAAATGCATGGAAATGAACAAACAGGAGTGTGCACCATGGATTGTTAGTGAATTCAAGTGTGCCAAGGACAAAGTGTGTTAGGAGAAGTTCATAATAGGATTTGCAGGAGGCAATCATACAGTTGTGATAAGGGGCACGATAGAGAATTTTAGACCAAGGGATTATTTGTGCTAGGAACAACACTGTTTTTCCTTTAGATATTATTTTTATATGACAAGTGGCACACTTTGGTCGAATTTTCATGTTTTAAACTATTTTATACAATTTCATATTGTTCATTGTTCTGTATAAGTTTTGGGGCACTCGGCTTGTGCCAGCTTATATTTTGTGTGTCTTGTGTATATTGTGGTTCTTGCAAACTCTCAATTGATGTTGTACTGTTTATATGAACTAGACATACATGTGAAATATTGCTTGTGTAAGTTATGTTGCTTAGTTGTTTTATGGCCATGTCTGGATGTGATATTTGTCTTGGAAAGTTCTTAAATGGGACAAGTTGAGCTTGGACAGGAGTGGCCTAAGATGATTTATAGGCAGTTCTTAAGTGAACAAGGTACAATCTACTTGTAGTAGGTGCACTTGGTCAAGTTTTTGTGGATGATGGAGGCCAATGTCACATGAACTACAATAGATAAGGACTTCATTTCATTCCCAAGTCGTGAAAAATGTAAGGCTAGTTGTGAGGGCATTAGTTCCAAGGCATGCTAAGGAATGCTAAAATGTGCCAGATAGTGCAAATGCATGTCAAATATGCTAATATGTTCCAAGTGCTAAGGTATGCCAAGATGTGCAAGTGTAAAAATAAATGCTAGGGACTGTCAATGCAACAAAAAGGAGAAACAAGTTAAACTACAATGAAATGAACACATAAGAGGGTTAATAAGTCATCAATTTACCTTTTACAAGAGGGTTGTGCTAGGCACACCAACACCAGGTTCCAATAGGTGCCAAGTGCCAAATATTGCTATGTTAATTCTCATCTACTTTCAAATAATTAATCTCAAATAACTTTCATATTAAACCATGCCAAAGAATACCAAGGCATCTCAACGAATGCTAGACATGCTAAGACTTTCCAAGCGCCAACACATTAGAGGTGACAATGTGTGTTAGCAAGTGATATACATGTTATGAAGTGGTAGGACATGTCGAAGAGTGCTAAGGTGTGCCAGAGAGTGCTAATGCATGTTGATGAGTGTTATGGAGTACTAGGGAAACACAAGGGAGCACTAGGTAAAAATCTATGCAAGTGAATGAATATGATGGTGTGCTAGGGAGTGTGAATGAGTGCTGGCTGACATGCCAAGGAGGGAGTGACAAGGTATTTAAGCGTTGGTAAGGCATGCTAGCAAATATCAGCGCATGTCAAGAAGTTCTGGAGTGTGCTAGGGAGTTCCAGTGTGTGTTAACATGTGCCAAATAGTGCCAAGGCATGCCAAGACATTCCATATGTTAAGGCATTGTAGGATGTGGAGGGTGCCAGGGTATACCAATATGTGGCAAGGAGTGTCAAGGTAACAAAAGGAAGAACCAAGATAAAATGCAAGGAAATGAACACATAAGAGGGTTAATAAGTCAAGACTTTATAATTTTCAAAAGGGGCATGCTAGGCACACTAATAATAGGTTCCAACACATGCCAAGTTCCAATGTGTTCCAAGTGATAATGTATGTTAATGCATGCCAAAGTGTTCCAGGGCATGCTAGGGACTACAAGGCATGCCAACACATTCTAGGATAGTGCTATGCTATTCTAGGGCTTGCCAACATGTGCTTAGGTTTCCTAATCATGGCAAGATGTTTAAGGTACAAAGATGTTCCAAGACATGCGAGGTGCCAAGGTGTTATGCAACCAGATCACAAAATAGAAAAATAGATAGATCGACGACTTCAAAATTAGCCTCTTCGAGGGAGAAACCTCCTTTCAGTTACACAAATGAACAATTCATGGATGATACAAATGAAAAGACCTCCTTTCTATGTATAAGAGTCTAAGGGGTCACAATATAACTAGAGCCTGAATAACAATAATATTGTAAGGGCACAACAATAGCAATAATGGGTTTCTATGGGGCATACAAAAATACAATAAGCTAGTTGCACTAATAACAATAAGGGGCTACGCTAATAGTATAGGGACCTAGCATGCCCCTCTCCTTAAAAACGTGTTGTCCTCAACACTTGAGTGGTTATGGATGCTTCTGCATAAAATTATCATCCTCCTATGTGGAATCTTCAGCGGGTATGTTCTTCCACTTGATGAGATACTCTGAAATTGATCTATTTCGTAGCTATCGGGTTCTTGTTTCTGTGACCACTTCAAGTTCCAATATAATTTTTCCTTCCTCGTCAAGTTCCGGAAATATTGTTTGAAATGGGAGTTTGTTGCCTATAACCTTCTTTAAGCATGAAACATGGAAAACTAGGTGCAATAGGGAAGATGTAGGAAGATCCAATTTGTATTCCATAGTACCAATATTTTGCAACACCTTGTAAGGACCATAGTTCTTTCATGGTAATTTATTAGCATTCTTAGCTTGCTTGAGGGACATTTGTTTGTATGGTTGTAGCCGTAAAAATACTGAGTCGCTTACATCAAAACTTCTTTTGATGTGATGTTGATCTGCCTATTGTTTCATTCGATTCTGCGCCAAAGTGAGGTTATCCTTTAAGAGTTGGAGAAATTTTTTTTTATGCTCGATGTGATCTTCCAATACATGAACCGTAGAACGATTGTCCAAGACTTTTTGGAGATCTGGAGAAATATATGATTTTGATGTTTGAACCTGTAGTGAACATATTACGCCCCAATGTTCTTTCTTTAGAAGATATGTCATGACATTAGAGATGATTATCTTTCCTGTTTTCCATAAGATAACCCTTAATTCCACTTCCTTTCCTTCCCAAAAAAATTCAAGAAAATTTCTTGAAAATTAAAAGCTATCGTACCCAAATATTGTATCCATTGGAATCCTAGTACAATATCAACACAACGCAATTGAATGGAAAGTATTGGACTATTAAATACATATTCTCCCATGGATAGCTTAATATTATGGCACTTTCTAGAGCAATTTACGGTTCCTCGATTTCCAACCATCACTTGACACTGTGGTGCTGGATATAGGAAGCAATTCAATTCCTTGGCTATGTTACAATGAATAAAATTATGGGTACTACCTGAATCAATCAACACTATTACCTTTTTCTTCTCGATATGTCCTTATATATTGAGAGTTTGAGGAGTGGTAATTCCTGTCAATGCATTACAAGCTATAGCCAGATTCATTTCTTCTTTCTTTGGAGTTGGTTCCTAGTGTATATCCTCTTCTTTTGACATTTTTTGTTCATTTTCTTCCTCCTCTTCCCAATATATGTAAATTAATTTATTCTCAACACACTTATGACCTTTAGTGTATTTTCTGTCACAAATGTAACAAAGCCCTTTTGCTATTTTTTCTTCCAATTGTTGTTGTGTTAACCTTGTAGGTTGTGGAAGGCTAGGAGCAACAACACTTCCATCTTTATAGTTATGAGTAGTAGGCTTCCTTGTTGCCATAATTTTTCTTTCAATTTTTCTTGCCAGCCTAAATGCCTTCTCCAATGAATCAGGTTCCCCAAAGGCAAACCTTATGTCGGATTTTATCCTTTAAAGTCCCTATGAAGACTTCAATCCTATGCTTCTCTAGAATATGATTTACCCTTATATTCAATTTTTTAGAAGTCCTTAATGTGCTATGCCATTAAACCCTTTTGTTTGAGATTTACCACTTGGGTAAAGAAGGTGTTGCTCTTTGTATCCTCATAATGCGCTATCATTTCCATCGTGAAAATTGATCAAGTGACAATTTTTTTATGTTAGAAAAGCCATTGATACCATACAAATTGATTAGGTTCTAAATATAAAGTTGCAATACGTACCTTTTGTGTGTTTTTCACATTATGTAGATCAAAATATTGCTCCATCAGTAGTATCCATCTTATGGGATCCTTGCCATCAAACTTCCTCATATTGATCTTTGGAATATGGTGGGTCTTCAATCCAATGTTAGATTCTATGAAATCACTATTAACATTTCTTTTGTTCTCATCATGATTTTCCTCTACTACCTTTTCGTCATTAGGAATCCTTTCTTGTAGAAACTTTGTCCAACCTTCCATCAAACCTTCCATGTCTTTCTTCAAATCTTCCATGTTGCCTTTCAATTTTGCTTCTATACCACTGATCTTAGCTTCCATGCCATAGATAAGACCATTTATCTTAGCTTCGATTCCATTATTCAAATCATCCATCTTAGCTTTTGTTACTTTTTGTGAGAGAGAAATTTGTTTCACTTGGTGTTGTAATTTTGATATGTCATGTTGCATTTCTTCCTATTCTTCATGTGTCATGGTAGAGATTCCAGGTTTCCTACTAGGTGTTTCCATTTTCTTTCATCAGTACATCAATTAATGATTATTATGCTTCACTATGCCCTTTGAATAACTTCAAACTAACTTTTCAAACAAAACTTATGCAATTTTTTAAAACTACACACCTTCATTTTTCTCTTTGTAGGAGCTCAATATTGAATTTGTTGTATCTTTGTAATTTTGGATCTCCAAGGCTTGTCCTGTGGTATCGCTTTGAGTCTTTTTTCCAACCCCATGGGTCTTATCAATATTGGATTCTTGAAGGAAGAGTTATGCCCAATCTCCTAGGATGACCTAATCATAGATTAGTTCAGTAGAGCTAACTTGTACAGAGTGCCAAGTGTCATTGTTTCTACCTTCTTCCCTAAAATCGATATCCAAAAACACTACAATTCATCCTATTTCTACCAATTTCTACGTAATTCAAATCCGATGCTCATAGAAAACGTTATGACAATTTTCCCTAGGTCACTTGTTTGAGATGGAATTATGGAGCTTGCAAAAAACCTAACTTCCTCAACTCATATCTTAGAATATATAGTGAGAAATGCTTTGAAATTTGGACACGAAGTTAATCCAGATTTTGGTTCCACATGGTTTCAATTTTAGCTTTTTAAGGTTAGTAGAAATATAGTTATAGAAAAAAAGCCACGATGACCTGTTTGAAGTAGGGAAACCCTAGAATCCAAAGCTCTAATACCAAATGTTATTCAACCAACTCACAAAATAGAAGAAGAGATAGATCAACAACTTCAAAATTATCCTCTCCGAGGAGGAAACCTCCTTTACATTGCACAAATGAACAATTCTTGGATGATACAATTGAAAAGACCCCCTTTCTATATATAAGAGACTAAGGGGTCACAATATAATCAAAGCGTACATAAAAATAATATTGTAAGGGCACAACAATAACAATAGTGGGCTTCTATGGGGCACAATAATAACAATATGGGGACTACATGGGTACAACAATACAATAAGGTGGTTGCACTAATAACAATAAGGGACTACACTAGCAGTATAGGGACCTAACACAAGGAATGTTAGTGTGTGCCAAAGCATGTTAAGGTGTGACAGGAGTGTTGAGGAGTGATAGGTCTCTCTCATTAATAGAATTCACAGAGCTTGATTATGTTTTGAATAGTATAGATCCTACACAAACTAGTGGAACTTTATCCAAAGGGGATTTTTTAGATACTAAACCTAATAGAGATGAATCATGTGTTGGCTCATAGGAAAAATATATTCTCATTACTTGAGGGTATTGATACACACTAATTACTTCTTAATAAATTGACTGAATCTAACCAATATGGCCTTGGATAGGTAATGAAAAATACTCCACAACAATGGTATTAAATCATCACCTTTTGACAAAAATATAGTAACATGCACATAACGTTATCAAAAACTCATTGGAATGATTAATGATGACGAACATTTTTTTACCGTCACCAAAAGTAACCAAAAAGAGCATTGGTGAGGGTCAATAAAAGATCATCACTATAAGTGTCACCAAAGAGAGAATTAGTGGCAGGCCTTTAATAACCCTCACCAAAAGTGTCACTGAAAATAGTTTTGGTGACAAACCTTAAAGGACCGTCACTATATTCACTTACAACAACGCTTTTTTAAGGACCGTCACCATATGCAACATTGGTGATGGAAATTAAAGGTTCATCACAAGCATGACCCTCACTAAAGACCTTTTTGTTGTAGTGATGGTGTAATTTTCATGAATTTACACTTTTCTATAGTGAATCTAGTTGTGATATTGATTCATGCCATTTTGCAATATGTTTCTCTTACGGGATGATTCATATGTGGACAATTACATAAGAACCATTGATGTAGATTTTGTAAGTTGAAGATCCGAAATTTTTAATCAGGCTATTGTATAGATTTGTGCTTTGAAATGGCCCTTTCATGCTTAACTGAAATATTTTCTGCAAATAGTGTTTTTAGAGCTTATGTAGAATATTTGTTATGTTGAACAGAAAATTAGAACAATTGAGTTGGATGACAAGGAAAGAAAGCTTCAAATTGTAAGTATTGTTTTTGGAAGATTATTCTTATGTTGATTAATAAACAATAATGTACATGTACATATTACAAAAAATGGGTCATGGAACAAACATGCTACCAACTAGCTTATGGGTTTAGAGCTAAGACCCGCAACTAAAATACTAATAGAAGAACTTTGAACTAATATGATAATATATTGCAAATATTTCCCGTATGGATTGAGGCCCATGACAGAAAGAAACATGGCCTAAAACACAAGTAATAATAAACTGAACTAAACTTCCCTTTACAAATCACATGGTGTCCTGTAAGGGAAGAACGTGACATCTAAGAGAAAAAGCAATAGCTAATATTCCAGAGGCAACTATCTTGAACCACATCCACAGGTGTTTACAGGAAGCAATATAGAACTAACATCCTAAATCATATCCCCACCGATGTGTGCATGCAAATAGGGTAATTATTTCATCCAGTTGTGCACACATGAACTATCTAAAATAGGAGAAATAAGCATCAATTCCACATCACTGCATGACTAGGGGCATATTCTCTAGTATCATTTAGATCCTTTGAGATTGACCTACAACAGAGGAAGCTTGACATCTCGTGCCAAGATCTACATAGAAACGGGTGACTTGTTTCCACCTTAAAACAACTCATGCTTAAGAACTGCTTCTGCCCCATGTCCTACCTTACAGAAGCATTTCTCTACTATGGACAAAAGTTGCTTGGCCTTGCCCCTCAATCTCAATGCAAATTCCTCCTTGATATTCCGTGCCACCGGCGTGCCTTTCCCTTTATGCTTGTGAAGCCCTCTTAAGTTTTGGTTCCAGAGCTGCATGGATGAGAGAAAGGTAGGTGTATCTCCTCTTTCCTCCCATTCATCCATCCTCCTCCAATGCCCAAAATTATGAAACTTGAAAGGGTCTATCACTATTTAGACTAAGCATGTGACTGTTGAAAAATTGTGTAATTACATGGAAAATAAGTGAAAAAAAGATATTCCTTTGCTTGCACACACAAATTTAAGGGGAATATGTTGTTCTAGGACATGTGCCTTGTGATTCCTTTTGGACGTCTGTTTTATGTTGATTATCATGAATGTACCTTTGGTAATATGTCCCTAATATTTTTGCAAGACTTTTAATTTTTCTATTTAAAGTTTCTTTATGTCAGTGACTATTATTCTATACAGTATCTATATTCATTGCATATGTTGCACACATCCTGCATATGCTGCAGTCCAATTCACATACACCTGTACACAAATATATTCATAGCATCTTTGGTATACATCTTGTGTACACAAATATATTCATAGCAGCTTTGGCATACATCTTGTGAACCTTCTCTCTACACGCACATACTTATTGCACCAAGGGAAGAAAGATGATTTACAACTTGTCGGGTGGCTATCTCAACACTTTGTGTGTGTCTGTGCATGTAGCACTACAAAATGAACACAAAGTTAGATATATTTTTTCTCTTAGTGAACATAGCTTCAAAATAAAATTAAAAGAAAGGGGTTAGTGTGTTATTTATTTTACGTAGAATATTTCTCTTTTTGTACTTAATAGATCTGGTGTTAAAATAAATCTATGCTAGAGTATCCTTCTAGTGATGGTATACATCATAGGTGCTAAACAACTATTTTACCCAACATGTCATGTTTTCTTTAAGAAAATTTCAAAATGCCAAGTTAATTAAAACAATGGGTTGACAAGCTGATCTTGATGTGCCCAATATATTGAGATTAAAAGAAAGATCCAATGTGTTATTTATATCATTTACAATATTTCCCATGTTGTGATTAATAGGTCTTGTGTAAATATGGATCGATGCTACTATCCTTCCAATTATGATATACACCATAAATGTTAAAAAACACTATTTATGCTAAAAGACCATATAGTCTTGAGGAAATTTTCACAATGGTTAGTTGATTAAAACATTGGGTTGACAAGTTGATCTTGATGTGCCCAATTTTTTGAGATTAAAATTCTTATTGGTCAAACTCAAAAGACCATATCTTTTACAGACCCATCAATTAACAAAGTATGTTTTTTTGTATGGTTGTTTCTTGCACCTAATATGTTTTTGACATATAATGGATGTTTATACAAAATTCAAAGCTATTATTAGTTCTTGTACACTATAAGTAGATTTATTGCATATATGTAATGGAGAATTAGAGGGTGCATATATGTAACTAGCTCAACAATGATATGTACAAAAATAGAGGGTGCATGCATTCCTACAAAATGCATGTGACTGCATTAGAGAGTTTCAAATGTTAGCTTTGTATTTAAAAAGAGATTTCTATTTCAAATTTGGCATAGTTTCTAAGTTTAGCCCTAGTGGATAACCTGGAGGAGTTTACAAGTTTAGTTAGACAACCTTATTTTTCTTAGATGCACTATTCTAGGCATAATTTAAGGTTATGCCAAAGGGATGGTTTCCATTCTATTTATTTAAAACCTAGTCTTCTTTATCTATAAAAGAAGCTAGTGTGGGTTCACTAGAGAACATACATAGAGAATGTTGTGTTGTATTTATTCTTTTAGTTAATTAAATATAGGCAATTCAATGTTGTAAATTTGTACTCTTTGTTCATATTTCTAGATTGATTGTTTGTAAATGTAGCATTATGATTTCTGCAGTTTTGAAAGGAGTTAATCAAGTTTCCTCTTCCAAGTTTTGGGGTTTCAGTTTTTAGGCTGCACATATACTTACCATGCTCTGAAAATTTAACGTTGATTTGGGCTCCCCAAACTAGTACTCCAAGGGTGATTTCCGCATACAATTTTTTTAAGAAAGACATTTTTTTTAAGTGTAGCCTCTTGCTCCAAAACATAATCCATCACTTCCCAACCACTCTCATGCACTTATCAAACATGTACTTATGTAATTTCATGTTCCACCACTCCTTGATAAACAATATTCCACCATCACTTATATTAGAATCCTTATCATTAGTATCATCTGTCATTATTTTCCTCTTGTCTAGCCTTTGCCTATAACTTGATTCTCTGGGGACATTAGTTAGCACTGACGAATTTGATCAAACTTCCTAATCGAAGCCTTAAAATATAGTAGAAAAGGTTAACATGTCTGATCAATGATTTTGGTTTAAGTCAAGGGTAAATTTTCCAAAGGCAATGACAAAGGAGTTTAACAATCAACACCACCAACACTAGGGTACATATAAGGCTTGGTTCTCTTGATTAAATGGCAATCACATACCCTAGGCTACATATAAGGCTTGGTTCTCTTGATTAAATGGAAATCAGATATCCTAGGCTACATATAAGTCTTGGTTCTCTTGACTAAATGGAAATCATGTACCGTCATATGTGGTAGAATCCAATGAAATGTTGTAATCCCATTGTTTATGAAATCCTTAAAACTGTGAAGTTTTCCAAATTTTAAATGGTATATGAAGATTTTCTCCATATGAATTCTGACGTGGTTGGAAGTGGAACCACTGTCAAACATCCTAAAATAATGAATGGTAATGTTAAAATTGTTAGCAAACAACCCTTTCTTTAATAATTTAACATTACCAATAGGGAACATCCAGGGAGCGCCTAGCGAGCATCTAGGGAATGTCTAACAAATGTGACAGGAGCATGTATGGGAGTGCGGTACGAAACATCATAGTATGGGAGTTCCGAATCTCCAGGGAGCATGAAAATTGATACTGGAGCACTGTTCCATTTTTTGGGAACACGCTCCAAGGGGTGCTCCCATAGTGTCCCCACTCGAAGTAAGGTATCTGGGTCCTGGAGCAGTGGTGGGGTTGTTCTTCCAACATTGTTCTGTACCATTTGTCTAGGTTAATGTGCATGAATATCAACATGCTTCATATTTTTGTGTGCAACAAGATTCTCATCAATGTGTATTGCACTTTGATTTTCACAATACATTGTAGTAGATTCCATACGAGAAACCCCAAGCTCTCCCATTAAGCTGCGAATCCAAATTACCTCAATTCCAACATTCACCACTCCTCTATATTCATCTTCATTGATTGAAAAGGAAACTTCTTGCTCCTTTTTACATGACCATACAATCAGACCACATCCAAATTCTAGAAGTTAACTTTTGGTCATGCCATCACCAACTTTGTCGGAGTTTGATTTGAAATAGATCATTTGAATAGTCTCTCTTTTTAAACTTTGTAATGGAAAGTTAATTTGGAAAAATTTGAATTAAATGTCCAAAAGCCAAAGCCATGGAAGATGAAACAAATCATCTTGATGGTTGGCCTTCCAAGGTAGCTCTATTAAAAGAATGTTGTTGAAGACAAAGGATAGAGGAAGATATATGAAAGAAAATGCAACTTGAGAAGAACAATAGTAGCAAAATAATCATGCCTTGGGAAGAAGAAACATACTTGAAGGTCAGACAATGAAGGAGAAATTAAGGTTTTCCATGCATGAGTAGAAGGTTGTCCTTGAGCCAATGAAGTCTGCAATAAACTGCTAGTAAGTAAGAATGCACCAAAAACTTTGTTTATATTGCATATCTCAACCTTTCTATCAATTTCTTGAGCATAATGAAATTCCCATCAAGTGATGGTTTTCCCATTTAGCATTTCACAGTAACATCCTTATGTCTATTACATGGTTGTCTAAATGTTGTGTGCTTGCTTTGGTTGGTGAATTTCTGTGTGTAAATTGTATAGTAGAATGATATTTGTGGGTTACAAAAACAATCCCATTTTATTTTTCAAACCACCCAACTGATAATTAAATGCCAATGCCACATTCCCAATCTTCTTTTGTTTCAACACAACTTTCGAATTCATTTGTTGGCTTCTTTATTGGATTGTTTCCAAAGAAGATATGCCTGTGCATTGTGTTAGTGTGAGTGAGTAATTATAATGCTATTGTTAATGTGTTAGATCACTAGCTAGTGGTACTCCACAAATTAGCTATTGGACTGCTTGCAGGGTTAAATTAATTGCTTGAATTTTGTGTATCCCACATCTTACAACATCATATAAAAGATGACACTCTGTCTAAGCATAGGAAAATTGTGCATTGGTTGGAATTCCACCTATAACTATATGTCTCAGTATATGCTCGTTGTTATCTATTACAACAACCACTTTGGAAAGTTCATATATGCATCTTATATTGGTTACACTAGAGTTTTTCTTGGAAGCCTTCACTAGAATAAAATTAGTTCCCCAATGATCCAAGTCTACTTATAAATGCATATTTATCTCTAGCTAGATCCATATGGTTGGCATCTTAGTAAATAATTAATTAATTTTTTGTTTCTTGCAATTGGACATATAGATGATTGTTGAATAAGTGTTGTATAAGTACATTTAAACAAGGAAAAGAGTATACTTTCAGTTATCGTTGTAACTGACCAATTGTTGTGTTAGATTTGGCATAATAGTGTGCTAATATGAAAATTAAATTTCATTTAGAATAAAGTGATGTAGCCTAGAAATCTACATAGTTAAATGATTATATTCATAAATGGTTGCAACACTGGGCTTGAATCCTTAACAAATTGCTTGGGATATATCTACATCTATTTTAATTGTTGGTTTTGTGATTGGGCATAATTATATATATTTGTGTACACAAAATAGAATTTGGTTTGGTTGGCATTATTAGAGCATTGTGCATTAAATAGAGTTTTGTTTAGTTGGCAGTATTAGAGTGTTGGGTTGAACCTTTATTGTAAACATAGTTTGGGAATTTACTTGCCAGCGATCTTGCCACCACATGAAAAGTAAACCAAGCAGTGAGCAAGTCTGATGTTATGAAACTAGCTCAAGAAAAGATAGAAAAGATAGATCAACGCCTTAGAATTCAGCCTCTTCGAGGGGGCAACCTCCTTTACATTACATAAATGAAAAATTCTTGCATGATACAAATGAAAAGACCTAATTTCTATATATAAGAGTCTAAGGGGTCATAACATAATCAGAGCCGACATAACAATAATAATGTAAGGGCACAATAATAACAATAGTGGGCTTCTATGGGGCACAATAGTAACAATATGGGCACTACATGGGTACAGAAATATAATAAGTGGGTTGTACTAATAACAATAAGGGGTTACACTAGTAGTATAGGGGCCTAACATGCCCCTCTCCTTCAAAAAGCGTTGTCCTCAACGCTTGAGTAGTTCTTGATGCTTCTGTATAAAATTCTTGTCCTCCCATGTGGAATCTTCAACGGGTAAGTTCTTCCACTTGATGAGATACTCTGAAATTGATCGATTTCATAGCTGTTGGGTTCTTGTTTCTGTGACTGCTCCAGGTTCCAATATGATTTTTCCTTCCTCTTAAATTTCTGGCAATATTGTTTGAATTGGGATCTTTTGCAACTTTTGAATAAGTGGCCATACTTCTTCGTCCTTCTTCCATTCATCCCTTGCTTCGTTTATCCAATATGGTTGGATAATAGAAATAGCACAAAACAATGCTTCCACATCCTCATCCTTGAAGAGTCTTCCCATTCGGTACGATCACCATTTTTTAAGTGCATGTAGTATTGCCAACATTTCCTTCTCATAAATAGCTTGCTTGAGATGTAGCAGTAAAAATACCCAATCACCTACATCAAAACATTTTTCACTACAATGTTGATCTACCTGTTGTTTCATTCGATTTTGCACCGAAGTGGCATTTATATCCTTTAAAAGTTGGAGAACTTGTTGTTGATGCTTGATGTGATCTTTCACTGCTTGAACCTTTTTCTTCTTGGTATGTCCTTCTATCTCTAGAGTTAGAGGAGTGGTAATTTCTTCCTATCCTTTACAAGATATGGTCAGATTCATTTCTTGATGCTGGATGTGATCTTTCACTTCTTGAACATTTTTCTTCTTCATATGTCCTTCTATCTTGATAGTTTGAGGAGTGGTAATTTCGACCAATGAATTACAAGATATGGTTGGATTCATTTCTTCTTTCTCGATGTGATCTTTCACTTCTTGCACCTTTTTCTTCTTGATATGTCCTTCTATCTTGAGAGTTTGAGGAGTGGTAATTCTTGCCAATGCTTTACAAGATATCGTCTGATTCATTTCTTCTTTCTCTGGGTTAGGGTCCTGGCGTATATCTTCTTCTTTTGATGTTTCTTGATCCTTTTCTTCTTCCTATTCATATTCTATGTAAAATAATTCTTCTCAGCACGCTTATAACCTTTAGTGCATTTTCTATCACAATTGTAACAAAGCCCTTTTTCTCTTTTTTCTTCCAATTGTTGTGGTGTAACCCTTGTAGGTTGTGGAAGGCAAGGAGAAACAACACTTCCATATTTATAGTTGTGAGGGGTATGCTTCTTGGTTTCCATAATTTTTCTTTCCACTATGTCACAAAGCTCTTTTACTCTTTCCAATTGTTGTGGTGTTGCTCTAAGGAAGGTGTTGCTCTTTGTATCCTCATAATGTGCTATCATTTCCTCCGTGAAAATTGACCACGTAACAAGTTGTTTACGAGAAGAAAGCCCTTCATACCATAAAAATTGATATGGTTCTAAATATGAAGATGCAATACATACCTTTTGTAACAATGGTACACCATGTAGATCAAAATATTGCTCCATCTGAAGTATCCAATTTACCGGATCCTTGCCATCAAATTTCCTCATCTTGCTTTTTCTTGATTTTAGGAGATTGATCTTGAAATGACTATAACTCTGTACTTTTGGATTTTTAAGTTCTGAAATTGCAATCTGTAGTAGCCCTCTTTGCCCTCTTTCCAATGCCACCAGTCTGATCCAAATTGGATTCTCCAAGAAAGAGTTATGCGCAATCTCCCAAGATGACTTGATTATAGACCTTTCCAGAAGACTGAACTTGTATGAAGTGCCACGTGTCACTGTTTCGACCTTTGTCTCTAAAAAATATAAACAAGAAACTACAGTCCGTCCTCTTTCTGTACCTTCTTATGAAATTTCAATCTGATGCTTAGAGAGAACGTTATGAGGATTTTCCCTAGGTCACCTGTTTGGAATGTAATTCACGAGTCTACAAAAAGACCAAGTTCCTCAGATCATATCTCCGCAAATATAGTATGAAAAGCTCTGAAATTTAGACCCGAGATTAAGCGCGAATTCTTCTCAAATGGGTTTTTTTTTTTAGCTTCTGAAACGTTGTAGAAAAAAATTTATAGCGAAAATGCCACGATGACCTGTTTGGAGCAGCGAAACCCTAGAATCCAAAGCTCTGATACCAAATGTTATGAAACCAGCTCAAGAAAAGATAGAAAATATAGATCAACACCTTAGAATTCAGCCTCTTCGAGGGGACAACCTCCTTTACATTACATAAATGAACAATTCTTTCATGATACAAATGAAAAGACCTATTTTCTATATATAGGAGTCTAAGGGGTCATAACATAATCAGAGCCGACACAACAATAATAATGTAAGGGCACAATAATAACAATAGTGGGCTTTTATGGGGCACAATAGTAACAATATGGGCACTACATGGGTACATCAATATAATAAGTGGGTTGTACTAATAACAATAAGGGGTTACACTAGTAGTATAGGGGCCTAACATCTGAAGTCAAAGAAGATTACATTTTTTATTTCCATAGAGGATTTTTGTTGGTAAAAGGAGTGGTGGACAGACTACAATGTTTATTTCCAATTCGGATTACATAGTATAATTCCCTTATTTACATATTAGTGTTTTTATATCTCACCAATTGATTTGAATTTCTCTTGAATACTTAATTCCAACATGATATGTACCTTTGATATGTTGATAAAACTTATTTGTAGTCCTCATATGGCTTTCCATCAAATCCTACATGAACCTGGAGACCAGAATAATGGTGAAGGCAATATAAAGTTGACTATGATTCAAATAAATGAAACTACCAACAAATTTACATTCAAAGAATCACAATGCTTAGTCATCTTAGCTTCTAATTGAAATGGAGTAGAATGAGGCTTACACATATTCCATTTTAAATATCTTCAAGATATCCAAAGCATAATTTGGCTAATAAATTAAGATGCTATCATCCATTTGCATAAATTGGATGCCAAGAAATAAATGCTACAGATCTAAGTTAGTCATTTCAAATGTATCTTTCAATTGTGACTTTAGACTTGAATTGAATAATTATTATTTTTAGTGATAGTAAAATCATCCACATGAATCATAATTAAGAGAATTACATCATTCACATGTAACCATAAATATTATGATCTATGTTAGGATGCCTCAAACCAAGTTGTAAAAAAAGGTAGTAATCTTCTAATTTCATATCCTAGTTTCTTGTAATCATTGAGAGGATGCATGTCATGGGGAAACTATGCAATATAATTCCTGAGACAGTTCACCATTTTCTTGAAACCTTGTAGGTCAAGGTTGATCTTTCGTGGTGGCCAAATAAAAATGGTTGAAAACTTCATTGGATCAATTCTTTGTCCATCATGGTTCACACAAAAATCAAAGATAATCAAGTTCCTTCTACCCAAATGCACACTTCTTCATGTTCACAAATGACTTGTCACATGCTACAAACACTTAGTTTGGTCATCCTAGGTCGGGTTGAAAAGTAATATGTCCAAGTACACAATTAGAGTCGAGTCAAGATGTGGTTGTAACACTTTGTTTATCATCTCATGAATGTTGCAAGGCCATTGGTAACACTGAATGACATAAGTGGCCATGCAATTAGTCCTTAATAGATCTTGAAGAATGTCTTCCACATATCCTTTGCATTGATATATATTTGATGATAACTAGACATGAGGTTGATCTTAATAAAATATTTGTAATCCGAAAGTTGAGTTAATAGGTTGTCAATGTGTGATAATGTATATTAGTTATTTATTCTGATTTTGTTCAAGAGTAGATGGTCAACACACATTCTCCATGTGCCATCGTTCTTTAAAACTAGAACTATGGTGGATCCACAAGGTAGTGCACTAGGTCAAATCTGGCACTTAATTAAGAAACCCTTGAATTTGCCTCTTCATCTCTTGATTTTCCAACAAGAAAGTCTCGTCAAATGCATCATTTGGTAGCAACTCCATGTTGCAGGTCAATGAAGTGTTGAATGTGTGGCTGGAAGGTGTTATGCATAATTCTTAGGTTAATTTTAAATAATGTTGCAATAATTGTCCAATTGCTTCTTTTCTTTTCATGCTCAAATTTTCTATGACAAGGTCTTGAGGTCTTCATGTTGATTTGAGACTACTATTCTCTCCTCTCTCTAGTTGTGAAACTAAGAAGGTAAATTGCTCTATGGCTTTTGTTTAGTCATTGGATTTAGCAACTAAAATGAGTGCTAATTGTGTTAGATATGTTTGTGTTGTGATTGAATAAGCTTACTCATCTTTGATAAGTTTGTATGGGTTTGGGCATTGTCCAAACGCTGCATTTCTATCCTACAAGTGTGGATTCTAAAAATCACACTACATATATCTGAAGGAACAACATCAAACTCCACTTCATCTATATGATTTGTTGGGTTGGCGAACTTGACTTTGCATTTGTTTTATATGCAAAAATCATTGTTCTTATTAAGTCAACTTAAAGAGTAAGGTTCAAGATTTGTGACTCTAGGTAGACTGTGATTCTTTGCTACCGCATCCTAGATGAGGTCTTGCTGATTGTGAGTATCAAATACTATGGTCACAAAATTCTGTTTGATTTGGATCTTAATACAAAGTATTTTCTATTGACTAAGATGTGCTTGTCATCAAAGAAATTCCTTTTGTCATAGTGTTATATATTGATGTTTCCTTCATTCCCTACTTTGTCGTGTTTGACTTTGGTGCTTCTTTGGATGGTGTATCCAACATTCATTATTAGAGTATCCTTTGAGATTGTGGTAGTTATAGAAGGAAAAAGTCTTCTTTGGCACTCTCTGTCCTCCTTTCATTAACTCGGTGTTTTGAAATGTGCTCTAGTTGAATGGCTTCTTTATTGTGACATATTTTATAATCGTCTGAATCTTTCCTTGATTGTAATTAGTGCCAACAACTTTATTTTTCTTCCTCCGACTAGTCTGAGGCTTTCCTAGTTATGCATCTTCAAGAGGTTGGATGCAAAAAATCTCAATATATTTTACAATTAGCATGATTAACCTGCTAATGAACTTGGTTACCAACTTTGCTTCTTCATCCATTTCTTTGACCTAAATTGTATAGTAGTTCAACTATTAGATCTAGGCATCTGCAATATGGTCTAACTTCTGTTGTAGGTGCTACCATTATTATTGTTATTCTTTCTAATGGTTGACAAGGTTGAAATTATCCTTGAAAACAATATGGAAATTTTTCTATGAAAAGGTTTGTGTGGTGTGGAGAGTTAGTCCACACCAACATAAATTCTCCCATCATAACAAAGCTTATTTGTGCACGAGGAATTTTTCAAAGGTAAATTTATCTTCATTTGTGAATTTTTGCACTTTATAATTGGAATGTCATTGTGTTATCCAATTGTCAAGTCATAGGGTCTCCATTATGGACATCATAGGGTGAAATTTCTACATCGGTTTTCACTTTGAGAGAGGAAACTAGATTTGGTGATGAAACTCTTGAACTACAACTTGCTTTTGGGTTGGGATTACCTTAGAGGGATTTTGGCAAAGGGAAAGTTGTAATGTTGCAATGAAAGATGGTAATGTCTACAACCAATGGGGAATATTTGTGAATTTCTCATTTGTAGAATCAACATTGCTACTAAGACTAGCAAGTCTTATGTTCTATTGTTCAATGCAATTATCTGAGAAACATTCTAGCGATGAAAAAGAATAATAACAAGGATTTCAGTGCCATTTTTCTTGCAACATATTTGTGGACAATGATGGAGAGTGAATAAGTTAAATTATTTGAAATGAAATTTGGAAACTTCTAAATGCAATTGGTTTAAGACTCTAGAGATACTAATGAGAATGATCCAAGTTTATCTTATTTTTTCTTATTGTATATCATATGTTGTTTGACAATGAATGAAAAGTCTAATCCCTGAATCATGATTGTCATAATTGTCAACCAATGAATGGAAAATGTTTGACTTTGAAGTTGAAATCAAATGATTCAAATTATTATCATGAATCACATTTGAAATGAACACAAACCATTCCTGATTTACATAAATTTCAATTCTGTTTTTATAATATTTTTTTACATGTACATAAAATATTATATTTATACCCCTGATAGATAATCAATCCATGTTTCGAAAGTGTTGTACCCTGACCCACACATGTACCATACCTATGGTAACTTAAGATGACATTAATAGAGGTGTTGAGGAGTTTAAAATTCGAGGAATATGAGTTGGGAGTGCTATTTATTTCATGAAATAAATATGTCACCATAGATCCATTAGCCATATTATTTTCCAGTTGTTTCTATCCAATACAAAATTCTAATACAAATTAGAGGAAATGAAAGTATTTATTACTAAAGGAGCCACACTCCTGAGAAATTTTCTTGATAATTAGCTTAGTATATTTTCTTGATCAGTATCTTATTATACAATTTGTTCCTCACATTTGTGTGAAATGTATAAATACATATTTTTTGGTGTTTTTGTTGGCAGATTAAATGTGATTCTCATTTTTGGAAGGCACCTAATATTATTTCTCTTGAATTGGTCTTTTTCTAGGCATAGAGTCATTCAAAATTGGGGGACCTTGTATATTTCTGGGAGGATGGTAGTAATCCTAGCTTATACATCATTCAATTTATATCTAGCATACTTACTTGGGATGCAGTAGGGCTCATTCTGAAGCAAGTGGTTCAATCATTATCATCACCAGACCCAATCCTCCATTCATCATTGAAGTTCTCAACATTCGAGGTAACATTAAATTCTTGATTCAGTTGCTGCAGAAGAATTTGTTTCAATTCATCCAATTTTCACATTAAAACAAATATATCTTTAAAATCTAATTTCAAATTAAGACAACATAAACTTGACCATGGGTTTTCTACATTCCTTAAATTGGTATTGTCAAATCTATTATTTTATTTGCACCACAAACAAATTTTAAGTAGAATAAGATGCATTAATATACCATAACAACATTATTGTGTAGTATTATTATTTACAGTTAGAGTGAATATCTGATCATATAAACAAGATAAGTGAAAAATATCAGTAATATTTGAAATCTAACAACACAAAATATTTGTCAATTTTGTCATGGTAAGCAAAGGATACAAAATCAGAGAACGAGGGGTCTAGTGTGAATATATGGGTACCATTTTGGACATCTGCAAATGATGCACAAGAAACGTTGAATGGAGTAGCTATATCAGTGCCAGAACTAGGTTCTAATCCTAGAATTGTTATGCTTCTCATTTTATTCTCCTTTTCTATAGTATGTCCTACTACAAATCTTCAACATACAAAAAGAAAAGAAAAAAAACACTTTTCTATGACTAAAAGTCAACTCCTCATGACAATCATGGATGTCCCGGCTGTGAGAAACCATCCAAGAAAGATATGTAGAGTTAAATTGTTACATTATCAACAAAATCACTCGTGGTGAAAGTTTCGAGAAAAAATATTTATATAAGATATTATGCTAATATGAGGACAAAGGAGCCACTAAAACCTAACTAGTCAATGAAATATTGAATGCATTGTTTGAGAAATTTTTCCAAATCTATCATGGCCCTGGATTCATGCTTAAATAGACATGGGTGGTATACATTGTATTGCAAAAAGGGAAATGTATTAGAAACACATGAATGCATTGTTTGAATAGTTTTTCTAAATCTCTCATGTCCCAGGATCCATGTTTAAATAGACATGGGTGGTATACATTGTGTCACAAAAAGAGAAATGAATTAGAAACATATGAACCCTGTATATTGACTCCAATATATGCTTTGTTATGATTATTGTTGAACAATCTAATGTTAATCATAGGCTTTACATCAGAGTTCAAAGGCTTGTTAGGTTTTTCCAATTCTTAATAAAAAGTTTGAAAATGCCTTTAATCTATTGCATTAGGCACTTTAGTCATGGACTGTAAACATATTTAGATTATCTAGAAATATAATCCCTTCATGGAAAGAGTAACTGGATAGGACATTAAAGACCAAATATAGATATCCTTTTGATCGAGAATTTATATTTTCATAATCCACTTTGAACATGGACTTTAAACACTTTTACATTATCTGAAAATATAGTGCCTTCATCAAAGCAATAACTGGCTAGGACATTATAGAAGAAATATGTACCGTGAAAAGATGCATGGATTTTGAATTTGTTTGAGAAGGGCTTCAAACTTACAGGTGCTCTTCATCTTACAAGGGACAAAAAATGACCCGAGAAGGAACATTTGAAAGGAAATAACCCATTGCTTATTTCATTACATTAAAACTTATATTTGGAATTTTCTATTGAATCTGTGCATGTTTGCTTGTTTGTTGAGTTAATTTCATCACATCACAAACTATTTAGCATTCAATTTATTATATGCCTCCCAAGGGAAGTTTCTGACATATGAGAATATCTTGAAGAAAATATTTAAGTTGTTTGGAATTACCTTCATAAATGCTTAAATTGTTTGGACATCTCTACTTACCTTCTTTTGGAATTTAAAGATACTTTTTCATGGAGTGTTAACATGAAGAAATAAATATGTAACTAAGGTTTCATGTAAGTTTTTCTCCTTTTATAGATATTCTGTGATGTTGGAAGGCATATTCCTTGGAACTTGTATTTTGTTTATTAACTATATATAAAGGTGAAATTTGTCCAAAATTTGCAAATAGAGTTGTAAAATTATGGATGGAGTAACAGAGCTTGGTTTTTACTTTTGTTGATTAGAGGAAACATTTTGACAGTTACAAGAAAATGGATCTCACAAGACAATTTTTCTTTATTATTTCCTGTTAGCCTCAGGACCTAGAACATTAAAGGTTCATGCATTTCAGACAAAGTTGCAAAGTTGAAACACATACTTTACTTGTCTCTATTGATTAGTAGAGGAATTGCAGAGTTGTTAGGTATTGAGCTAGATAAAATCTAAATTATTCCTACAACTGTTGTTTTTATAGATGATTGGCCTCACTTTCAATCAGTGCAAACAATTTTGTTAGGTGCTTAGTTGCTATATGGCATGACTAATGGAGAATGGAACCTAAACATAGGAAACACAACTTCAGTTTTTAATTGGATGACAACTGTTCCTCCTGAATTTGCTTCTCAGTTATTCACTTTTAGTCAATATTAGAAGATATTTGGTTCAAACATATCCAAAAGCAACACTCTTGTATTTACATATAACAATGGTATAGTAACAATTCTTTTCCAGAGGTTTGGACAAAGGAGGCAACACATGCTACTTTCATAATTGTAAATTATGCTCCGAAGAGCCCTTATAATAACATGAGAATGTCAACTCCCTCTCATATTATTGTCATGTTTTCCTTACATTCCTTACCCTCCTATTTCTCTTTGCATTCCTTGCTGGCCAATGAGGGCCTCCTTTCATATATTTACTAGTTCATGGTATCCCATATTCCTTTAGTAGACAAAGCCCTTCTCTCATTTTCTCACTATGCCAATATACCTTCAATCCTATACTCTCATGAGTCCCATGTAAAACACCATTTCATTCAAGGATGGGGATTTTGATGTGTACTCTACCCATATTTGTTAGATACTTGCCCCATTTTCTTGTTTTTGGTCTCTTGATTTGACCTCCTCTAAATATGCCCTACTCTCCTTAGGTTATTTAGAAGGTAGCCTTTGGCTTCTAACCCCATTTTATTGGAGATCCTTGACTTTCCCCTTGAAAATTAGACTCAGCCCCATCATCTAATTTTATGCCATTGAGTGCAAAGCTTTAAATTGCTTTGCCACATCTGCTTTCATGACCAAACGTTGTACCACATGTTCCAAGAATCTTGTGGTTACCATCACCACAAGAAATGTATATTGTATTGCCTACTCTACATGATTTTGATATTTAATCATCATAGTAGTTATAATGCCTATTTTCATCAATTTTTTCTCTAGTTGTATACAATTTTTATGTTCTTCAGTGGTTTCTTTCATCTGCAAACTTGTATTAGAGGATCCATAAGAACATGTGGACTTTGGGTTTATGCTTTGGTTAGTCTCAAATTTAAACAGTTGGATTTGTTGTTTCTTCCTTATTTTAAAACAATTATGTTTTGCATCTATTGGACAATTGTTTGTGCCAAGTGAGCCAATGAAACCTATGAGACTTCACAAAGTTTTATAATTTAATTAAAGTTTTATAACTTAGAATTTATAAAGTTTCAAGGTATAATTGTTTGAAGGGTGCTATCTCAATGGAAGAGCACCTAGTTTACAAGCAGATGGTTGGTGGTTCAATTCCATTGTGCCCTAATATTCATAGAGAATGGTGACGATTACTATTCGTCCCTATATATGTATCAATAGTGAGAGTTGTTAAAGGGCCATCATCAAAAGTCTTTTTTTATATATGAAATGGTGACGGTTAATGAACGTTTCCATATATATGAATCAATAATGAGGGTCATGAAATGTCCATCACCATAAATCATTGTTGTTAATATGAAATGGTGATGGTCACTATCGATCATTATAATCATTATTTGTGATAGTCCTTGAATATCACCACAACACCTATACTTTTGGTGACACAGCCTTTGGTGACGTTCAATTTTTGGTGATGGAATCTATTTTGACCATCACTAATGAGTTTATGGTGATATTTTTCTACCCTCACCAAAATATGAAAAGGTTACGGTCAATGAACATCACCATATAGCGTCAATAGTGAGGGCCATGAAAGGTCCATCACCATAAATGATTGTTGTTCATATGAAATGGTGACAGTTGTTACCCATCATTATAATCATTATTAGTAATGGACCTTGAATGTCACCACAACACCTATACTTTTAGTGACACCACCTTTGGAAACGTTCAGTTTTTTGTGACCTAAACCATTTTGACCATCACCAATGAGATTATGGTGACAATTTTTGACCCTCACCAATGACCATTTTTGTTGTAGTGAAGTTTTGCACCTTTCAATTAAATAGAAGCAAGCTGAATTTTGGTCTCATCATCCTTGATTCTTTGTATCCTACAATACACTTCAATCTGAAGAATCCAGTTATCTAATTTCTCAACATATACCTCTCCATCATACCTAGGCAATTAAAACTTAATATCAAGATTTAACAAAGGAGTTTTACCATGTCCCTTTGGAGAATTTGGATGTGTTTGTGAAAGGGTAGAAGAAGTAGGAGAAGATGAGGATAAATATGAGGATGAGGATGGAGGTGAAGATGGTGGTTTGTCACCATTCACTCATTCCCTTTTGAAGGCTTGTATCCTTTTCCTCCATCTCCTTTTGGAGGTTTTTGATATCTCCATATAACCTTGAATTCCTCTCTTCTAAAAGAACCTTTACCATTTCAGACACCTCAATTTTTTTTTTCTTCTGAAATTGCTTTCATCTTTAGACATCCCTTTAGGACCTTCTTCATGTGCAATGACTATTGAAGCTTGAGGTGTGTTTGTTCTTCTTGAAATAATTTGAGATCTTGGATCCACAAGTTCTACTTCTCCTCTTTTAAGCTTCAACCTTGTAAGCATCATCAAAACAATTGCAAACAAAATAAAACCTTCACAATAACCTAATGCTCTGATACCAAAATGATATTTTTATGAAACTTGAAGGTGAGATACAAATTGCAAGTGAAAATTTTATGTATTTTGGGTAATGTGTCAAGTTAAAAAACACATTAAATATATATATATATATATATTTTTAAACTTAGTTGACAGACAAAATAGAGACAAAATACCATATCAGAAACACACAACATCAAACATGATCAAGGAGTTCACCCTTCTCCTAGGCTACATCTCCTGGTCCAACTTCCAATGTAGGGCCTCTTTTATTAAGTTCTCAAATTTGTGTTTTCATGGCTTTACAATGCTCAAAATGAAAAACAAATGCCTCCAATGGATCTGAACTACCAAAAACACCCATTTGGGCTCTTTCTACACCTCATTTCACCAAAAACTAAGAAAGTTATGCTTCTTCCAAGTTTTTCCCAATTTCCACAACTAACCATCCTACAATTCCGTCGAAACCTAGCTTGAGCACCCTAAACTCGGAAATGACGTGCAAATATGGCCTACAATACCACTAGATGGGTGAAATTGTTAGATAGTTAAAATGTCCATTAACCCCTGCTTTCTGAAAATTGTAGTCATATGGGGGCCACGTGCCCAAGGGATGGGGCTAACTG
This sequence comes from Pinus tabuliformis, assembly GCA_031772625.1. Taxonomy (NCBI): domain Eukaryota; kingdom Viridiplantae; phylum Streptophyta; class Pinopsida; order Pinales; family Pinaceae; genus Pinus; species Pinus tabuliformis. The sequence goes on from CM062804.1 coordinate 1,230,361,818, forward strand.
CTCGCCCTCGCTAGCTGAGCTCCCATCAAATAAATACCTGGTTGTATTGCACCCATAAAACGCTAGACTAGTGCCATGCGCGCACACACCCAAACTCCGGAGGTTGTGGTCATTTGAGGCTGATTTGACGTGAGGCTGGTCCCCCGCTCTGCACCTAGGGGTTGGCCCCCTCCAATCTCCACCGACAGTCTCTTGAGATGCATGTGGCCTGCGTTGGGGCCTCATTAGAGTGAATTTCGTCCTAGTACCTTATCCTCCGCTCCTGCCATGGCATGTGACTTGGGCTAGAGCCCTTAACTTATCTCTCCTTTGCGCTATTGCGTTTGAGGTTTGGGTTTGGATATGATTATATGTGATGGGCCTTGGGATTGTGGGATGGAGCTAATCCCTAGCCCTTGGCTCCCTTTGCGATGGTCTTGTGGTGTGGGGCATGGCCATGGGCTACGACTTAGCCCTAACTGCTTCCCCCATTAGCATTTGCGCATTGATTTAATTATATGTCGAGACCACTATGGTTAATAAACAAATGTGATGGCCCAATGGTTCAAGTTATTGGTGCTTGGTGCTTGGTCTGTGGTTCAAATCTTGTGGGGTACCCTTGGCCCCATACAAAATTTTTAAATGACACCTGAAGGCCACATGGAAGCCTTTCACTGGCCCATGTGGCCTCCCACCATTGGTCCAACAATTACAAGTCAGCCATATAAAATAATAAAAAAATGATGAGCCAATCAAATCTACCAATTTTGGACCAATTTGGAGTGGCTAAGTGGCAGTCTAGCACTGGCTCAAAAAGGTACAGTCACCATGTCATTTCTATGAATTTGCACCTATTTGAGAATTTGATCATAACATGATATCAAGAGTATACAATATCGGTTTTGAACGATTCAAGTTATGCTGGATTCAGATCACCAAGATATACACACTGGTACATGTTTTAAGTACTTTTAAACACTTTGGCTTTTGAGAACTAAACTGATCTCTTGAATCAGTAGGCATTGTGGATTTTAGAACATTACTTTCCCCAGATAAAAATACTTGTTGCATGTGTGTTATTTTTTCTTTCATGTCTGAGATATTTGTTCTAAATTATGTGTAACAACCCTAGTAAAAAATCCATGTAATAAAGTTAATAAAGGAAAAATAATATCCATGGTCATGGGACACGTATTCCAAGTTGAATGGTGGGAAAAAATCCTAGTGGGTGTTCATTTGGTTATTATGGCTAAAGGAAATTGGAAAAGACAATGGAAAAGGATTTGGAAAGGAAAAATGGCATTATTGGCATTTATTTATGAAAATAAAGGAAAATAAGAGAAAAGGAAGTTGAAAGATCACAGGTTGCATTTGAAGAGGAAAATGAATAAAAATAATGGAAATTGAACAAAAGAGAGGCCTCATTAATAAAAAGGCTTCAAATGATCAGTTGATAGTTTTTGTCAACATTATCTTTTTGTCAGTTCAGTTTTGGATCTCTCTATCTATTCTCTCTCTCACACACTCTTGGACATAGAGTTTCCTTGTTGCACTCTTGGAGGAGTATGGCATACTTGGAGTTTTGTAGCAAGAATGCAAAGGAAGAGCAGGAAATCGCAAGAGGACATTGGGATTAGTAGCTACAGTGGATTTTTCTTGTAGGTATCGAGTTGCATGTATGATTTCCTTGTTGCTTTTAGCATGCATGGAATATGCATGTGGTTTATTGGTTATGATCTGTCAATGCCATATAGGAACACCTAGATTGACATTCAATTTTGTTAGCGTTGACATTTCTTGGATAGCCATGGTGTTATAGGTTTTACCTTGCTTTCTAGTTGGTTCTCATATTCCTTTGGCTATGGGTTGAGCTATTAGTTTTTATAGCCTTGGTTGGACAAATGCTCTGGAGCCCTGTAATAGCTTGGGTTGAGTTACTATTCTTAGAGCCTTGGTTGGAAAATTGTTTTGGAGCCCTTGGTGGGTTGAGTTACTAGTCCTGGAGCCTTGGGTGGGAAAATGATTTGTACCCTCACTATAGTTGTCGGTTGAGTTACTAGTCTTGGAAGCCTTAGTTGGAACAAATGCTCTGGAACCCTAGACAGCTTAGATTAAGACCAATCTGGTGACGGTTAGTGATGTACGACCATGAGTTTGAATCACTGGTTGAGGGTTGAGGTGGTTCAACCTCTCGAAACCATAGTTTCATTTTGTTGAATGTGTTTTATGATATCCCACATTCATGCTTGGAATATGGCATGGGGATGACTGGCTGAAAGAGAGATTTGATTCATCCTAGTCTACGGTTGGGTGGTTCATGGAAGTCCTAGATCTAGTTGCATTTTTCATATGCTAATAAGAGTTTCTTTCCTCTTGTATCTGATGGGTAAATATACTTGTTTATATGTGGTCTCTATGGTTTTTATACCCTTGTTATTTCTGTTGGGTATATCCTGGTTATGAACATGTTTTATGACAGTGATGAGGTGTGGCTCTCATCATGTTTTTATTTATAAATGGATGAACAATGAATATATGAACTAATAGATGATAATGCAACTAATGTGATAAGGCATCTATGCTTCTTAGCGATTCTCATATAAGTATGAGACCCATATGCTTAGATCTATTGTTATGACCTGTAGAATGCATATTTGTGATATGTTTAACGAAATCTCTATCATGTCTAGTAGGGGTCCAGTCAATTCTTTTTCAAGTATTTCCATTAGTATCATTTCTTTTTATGTTACTTTTCATTTGTGGAAGTTTCATGAAGTTTTGGATGGTGCCGTGAGTCCTGGCCCTAAAAAACTGGCAGAAAATCGGGGGTCACTGGCTCTAAACTAGTTGAAAAAGTCCCTAGTCGTTGGCATTCCCTTGCTGTGGGAGAAACTGGAGGGTACCAGTCACATGCATTGTCATGGGAGCGACTGAGGCTCTAGGGTAGTGAAATGTCCAGTTTTCTCAGGGGTTGATCACCTAGAAAGGTTGGTTGGCTCCTGGAGGTTCTGTGACGTGTGTAGAAGTTCATATTGGTTGTGTTGTGTTGTGTTGATTCTACTTCATTAACTGTACATGGGGAGTTGATTCAAATCATAGTAGCCTCTCATCACATGTTTACCCCAGCAGACTGGTTAACTTGGGTAAATGTGGGAGGAGGGTGTTACAGAGTGGTATCAGAGTGGGTTTTGTTCTCTTTGGGTGGTGTCTGGTTTCTGTTCTCCTTATGTGATATCTGATGCTATAGAGTGGTATCAAAGCATGATTCACCCCTTGGACTGGATGGGCGGTGTGTGTTGTTCATGCATTCGTGTCATTTCATATGTGTTCCTTATGTTTTTGGTCTATGTTCTTGTTGCATATGCATGGCGTTGGTCATAGTTGTAGTGGTGTCACCATGTGAAGGTTGATGATGTTATTGTTGGGATGTGTTTGTCATGAGTGCATGTTTGTTATGCATGTCAGTGTCTATATGTTTTTACAAATGCATTATTATGGGTATGGTTGTCATGCATGAGGTCATTGTGTGAATTTTAAGTCATCATGATGTTGTTGGTATGTTATGATGTTGATGTGTTGGTTGAGATAGAGCAGGAGATACATATCATCAAAGCGAGGTTGGAGCACTGGACCTCGAGGTAAGAGCATATCGTCATATAGGTTGTATGTTTGGCATGAAGGTATGTGGTTAATGGTTGTTATAAGCATTAAGTATACTTATATGCTTGTTATTCTATTATTATGGTTACATGTATGATAAATTCTAGTTGATTAGTGTAGCCATATGCACATGTGTCGAATAGTCATGATTGATAGTACTTGTTGTTGTATGCATTCTGGTCATATGCCTGATGATTATGATCATTGTAGTTGAGGTCTTGAGGTTATTATGTTTTGTGCTAATTTGGATTGACCTATTCAGATGATTATGGTTATGACATTCAAGTATGAGTTAATATATTGTGATATTATGTCATACACATTTAGACTGACTGTGCATATGTGGTTGGTATGCGTGAATGGAAATTGTTTATGATTTTATGATGTGAACATATTAGCTAGCTATTGTTATGGATATCATGACCTTATTTATGTTTGAGTTGATGTGTTGTGAAGTTATTTCGTGCTAATATAGATTGATTGTGCAGACAAGATAGCCTCCCCTTAGATATAATAGAGTATGAGTTTTCTTATCTCCGTTATTTGGTGTTTGAATGTTTGATAATGTCATCTATTTGGTGTTTGAGTGATTGGTATTTGTTATGTCATCTATCTGTTTTTTGAATGTTTGATTAATTTCATGATATAATTAAGTTTCTATAATATTGCATGAAGTAATGATCTTGTTTCAAGATGGTTGCACTAACACATTATGTGTTGAGAAAGTTGATATGCACTTGAATGTAAGCAGGTGCTAGTTGTAGTATTATGATTAATGATTGTAAGTTGATTGTAGATTATGACATGACTGTTCATCGTAGTAAAGTTGATTTCAAATTAATATACATGATGTATTGATATTTGGAATGTCTGACTAACATGTGTGAATAGTTGCAGGGAAACATTATTGGCATTAGCTGACAAGGTAACAATTGTTTTTTCTATATAACTAACATTTGGGTGATGTGACAATACATAGTAAGACTCAATTGCAACAAGGTAAAAAGGTATAAGAAAAGAATTGGGTGATAATTCCTTTGGCTATGTTTGGAAACCGCAGTTCCAAATGAATGAGTGTTTTGCATACATGAATTCTTCTTAACCTTCATTTCGTCTGACATTATGTGGATATGTGCTATATTCATCAACATGTAGTGGGTTTCATCAAAGGAATGAAGTCCCTCCAGATATGGCATGGATGTGTTCAATTACAAGACAACATGCTTGGCATAACAAGGTAAGGTAACTAGTGTATTGTTATATTTATTTATGCACTGATAGTTATGTGTTTATGGTAGTATCATGTAGGGAATTGCATGGAAAAGATACTTCCACGAAATATTGAAGAAGGTTCAAGTTGAGATTTCCCTTGGAAGCATTGGGAACCCATGGGGATTGATTAATGGTGTTTTTTTCTAGTTTTGTGCTTTCGGTATTTTGATATTTGTTTGTGCTTGATTTGCAATTTTTTGTATGATTAGTGCAAGGCCTTGCCACTTTGTTTGTGGTGTCATATTACTATTGGTCTTTCATGGTTTGCTTCTTGTTTGTTCTTGTTCTTGAATTTTATGTTGAGGGCCTTGGGAATTGGTTTGGGAAAGAGGAAATTTGATGGAGCTTTGGGAGAGATGAATGATGTCCAACAGGTAAGGGAGGACCTAGATGAAGTTGATGCATGAATACAAGGCAACTAAAGGCAAGAATATGACAACTAGTTGGATTGGTTGGGTCCATTGGTGTAAATGGATGGTGTAAGGAAAATCATGAGAAATGTAATAGGAAAGGTAAAGTAAATGGGCTTAAGTTAGTAGATGCCTTGGCTAAGTTGGGAATGGTTGTTCTCAATGTTGTGCATGAATGTGCATGGATAAAGGGAGTTCTCTTAACCTAGACCTTATGCTATTTTGTAATTATGTCGTGATCATGATTATGTTGATGTCTATATAAGTATACATGTATGTATGTATGTCGTTGTCTGAAAAGGTCATTAGGGATCATGCTTGTGGAGGAATGAATTGTTATGTAGGTCAATGGCATGAAGAGGTTCCTAGCTATGCAAAATCAATTGGGAAGAGTAGTGTGATAGATATTTGAGGCCAGTATCACGTGGTTATGAGTTGGTACTATGTGATTATACTATGTTTATTTTATGGATAGGCTATTGCTGACAGATACATCAGCAGAATGAAAAAAGTGTGCTTTGCGGCATGATGGGACAAGCATGGATAAGAAAATAAAAGAAAGGTCACTTGGTAAGGATAGTGTGGTCATAGGATGTGAAGTATTAGTGTTGTGTACATGTAGCATATGTATTATTGTGTACATATGATTTTGTATCCCTGTTGTATATATGGTGTTGTGTGTATTTTTCATATGCAGTGTTGGGTATAGAGGGTACTATGTACATCTTGGATATGCGTTGTTGTGCGCATTTTGGATATGTGGTGTTGTGTACATATGGTGCTATGTACATGCTGTATATGCATTGCTATGTAAATATGGTTTTGTGTGCATATGGTACTATGTACATATTGAGTTGTGTACTTGACATGTGGTGTTGTTTACATGTTGTACATGTGATGTTGTGTAGGTGGTGATGTGTACATGTCATGCATATGGTGTTGTGTACATGTGGTGATGTTTACATGTAGTGCATGTGGTGTTGTGTACATGTTGTATAGGTGGTGCGATGTACATATGGAACTGTGTACACATCATCCAGGTGGTGTCGTGTACAAGTGATGCTGTGTACATGTTGTGTAGGTGGTATTGTGTACATGTTGTGCATGTGGTACTAGTGTACATGTGGTATTGTGTGCATGTTGAACATGATGTGTTGTGTACATGTAGTACTGTGTATGTACATTATGTAGTCATGACATCGTGACAAGTGTATTCATTGTGCTATACATTGTGTACATATATTTATTGTGTTGTACACCAAGGGTAAATGTATGTATGTGTTGTATTGTATGTCGGGTGTAGGTCTATGTATTTTGTTGTGATGTACACTAGATGTAGGTGTATGTGTCATGTCATATGTCGAATGTAGGTGTATGTAATGTGTTGTGTTGTACGCCATGTGTGGATGTACATGTTGTGATGTACACTATGTGTATGTGTATGTGATTGAAGAGAAGCAAAGACATGGGGTGCTTTCCGAGTGTGGTAGCTGATACAACTATGTAGCAGATAAGTGGATTCCTACGAAACTTGGAAGGTGTGTGACTGCACGGAAGGGGGTGATTGGATTTCCTAAGGGACTATGTAGAAGAGAAGGGAAGGTCGAGGATGGATTTTTTTTGGTAATTAGCATTGCTAGATGGAATCAGATGCACATTGGGAGTGTGCCCTGGAATAATGAGCTGGTAACTGTTCAATGAGAGGAAAAGTGTCACAGGTTTGTAGCGTTGGATATTGGATGCAACTTAGAATTTGGCAGTGGATTTTGGACTTCTTGGGAAGGAGGTGAATCCTGGTACTACTTTTCAAGGTGGAGGCGTAAGCATATGGATTCCCTTATTGCAGATGCATGCATCATATCCTTTTATTTTTCAGTTGAGAAAATGTGCATATGTATAGATATGTATGCTATTGTAAATATTGTATCGAGCTGGATTTATAAAGCTCCATAGGCAGTATTATTATTTTCTGGTTAAACAAATGTGCATGAGAGTATATGTGGTTGTTATTCTAAATACCACCATGAGTTGTATGATAAAGCTCCATTAAGTGATATGAGTGTCATGTCGTTATGGTTGTCATGTTGTTATGTTTCTCATGTTTGTTTTCTTCTCAGCAAGTTGATCATTTCAAATACTGCAATGAGCTATGTTATAAAGCTCCATGGATAGTATGTTTTTTGAAGTGGTATTGCTGATTATAGGTGTCATTGAACACCAAGGACGATGTTCGCCCAAGGGGGAGGGTTTTGTAATAGCCCTGGTAAAAAATCCATGTAATAAAGTTAATAAAGGTAAAATAATCACCATGGTCTTGGGACACGTATTCCAAGATGAATGGTAGGAAAAACATCCTAGTGGGTGTTAATTTGGTTATTATGGCTAAAGAAAATTGGAAAAGGGAACGAAAAAGGCTTTGGAAAGGAAAAATGGCATTATTGGCATTTATTTATGAAAATAAAGGAAGATAGGAGAAAATCAAGATGAAAGGTTGTAGATTGCATGTGAGGAGGAAAAAGAAGGAAAATAATGGAAATAAAGAAAATAGAGACCTCATTAATAAAAAGGCTTATAAGGATCAGTTGGTATCTTTCGTCGGTGTTAGTGTTTTGTCAATTCAGTTTTGGAGCTCTCCCTCAGTTCTCTCTCTCTCATACTCTTGGACACTTAGAGTTTTCTTGGAGAACTCTTGGAGGAGTTAAGGATACTTGGAGTTTTGGAGAAAGAAGGCGAAGGAAGAGTAAGGAAGCGCAAGAGGACAGTAGGATCAACAACTACAATAGATTTTTCTTGCAGGTACCAAGTTGCATGTATAATTTCCTTGCTAGTTTTGGCATGCATGGCATATGCATGTGGTTTATTGTTTATGACCCGTCATTGGCATGGAGAAATTTCTATATTGATGGTGGATTTGCTTAGCCTTGCCATTTTATGCATAGCCATGGTGTTGTGGGTTTTACTTTTTTTTTTTCTTTTCTGGCTGGTTCTCATATTCCTTTGGTTGTGGGTTTATTTATTAGTTCCTAGAGCTCTGGTTGGAAAAATGCTCTGGAGCCCTGTAATAGCTTGGTTTGAGTTACTAGTCTTAGAGCCTTGGTTGGAAAAACGATCTGAAGCCCACCAACTACTATGGGTTTGTTTACTAGCCCTGGAAGCCTTGATTGGAATAAATGGTCTGGAGCCTTTGACAGCTTGGGTAGAGACCAATCTGGTGATGGTTAGTGATGTCCGACCGTGAGGTTGTAGTCACACGACGACTACTTTCAATATGACTCAGTAGAGGGTGCTCTTTACTTTTAGATGGAAGTTGTGTAAATATTGAGTTGTTCTACGTTCACTTTCAACAACGACAGTGAAGAACGATTCTAATATGCTCAATTCCTATGTTGACTACTCTAGCTCTTCTTCAGCTCTTTCAATAGCAATCGAATGGCTAAAGGATTCGCCAAATATAGCTGAGAAAATTTGTATCACATCAAAGAAAATCACCACAGAGATATCACCTCATAAGGAGCTTCTATAATTCTAGGCATCAATACACAACAATGTTGAGCAAACCGCTTATTTCGAGTGCTCAAAGACGGTGGCTAACCTAGAATTTAAAGTAGTGGTATACATTGACTGTGGAATTACAACTATTCGCGCTCATATGCGATGTTCCTTCGTACTATGACAAAAAAGTGATAATGCTCCATATCTTAATGTGTGCCACAGTTCCATGACACAGGCTTACGAATCACCACGGTTAGCTCGATACTTCAATTCTATGCTCTAGGGAGGCTACAGTCTTCACGTGTCTAAGCTCCATAGTAAGACACACTCCATAAAGTTTCAAATGTAGACATGTTCTCCAACTTCTAGCATGTTCAACATTCCATACTATAAAAATTCTCTAACATGTGGGAAAATTGACACTGGTTGCTTAATGCTTTGTTCTCACATCCTTTCTCCTTGAATAAGAAAAATATAAGCTGGGTACCCTTCAATAAAAAAAATAAACGTTGGAAACTCACTTCGCGGCTTTTCAAATGAGAGAACATCAGGGATATTTTGAGGTCTAAAATGGGTCTCCTAAGAAAATGTACAACCAAAATAAACTTTATAAGAACCAATAAGATTCATGATGATGATGTCAACCATTGGGGGTGATTAACCATTTTTGGAGTAAAAAAGTAAAAAAAATAATAATAAAACTATTTTTTGAAATTGTAGATAATGATGTCAGCCATGGGGATGATTCACCATTTTTGGAGTAAAAAAAAAAAAAAACTATTTTTTGAACTTGTATTTTCAACTTATCTCCCTAAGGTTATACACAAATTTTGAGCGGGAGTACTTGTTGGATGAAAATTTTAATTCCTCATCCACGGAGTACCCATGTTACATACTTTTGATGGACCTTGCTACACAAAAAATGAGAAATATATGAACAATCAAATTAGATGAAGAATCAAATTATGCATCCAACGATTGTTTCTGCTCAAAATTTGAGTAAACCCATAGGGAGATAAGTTGAAAATACGAGTTGAAAAAATAGTTTTTTCTTTTTTCCCTCTAAAATTTGATAATGTAATGTAATATTATTGTATTATTTCTACTATTATTTTATAATTTCCTTAGGAGACCCATTTTAGACTTCAAATTTCTCCCAATGAGAACACCACACTAGATTTTCTCTACATGCTCGACACAGATCGGTCCACCCCTAGGGCGCTCTTGTTCACATAATTTTTGTACTGCCCTCTCTCCTTTTCTTCTTTAACAACTGCTCAATGATTGCAATCTTCTAGGCAAATGGCTTAGTGATGGCTTTCACAACTTCAGCCAAAAAAAACTCACCACTTTATCTTCACACTTAGCAACATAATATGACCCATGCAAAAAATTTCTTACCATTCAAACAACAGAGAGCACACAACTCCACATTCCCACAACGCTAGTTAACTCTCACTCAATACGTTATGGTTTTTGAGTTCATCTGACTCTAATACCAAATGAAAGGTTGGACAGAGCACAATGCTTTGATACCAATTGAAAGACACAGACTACACACAACTATAATTATGAAAGATTGGAGAGAACACACAACTACTGCTAACAAAAACTACTCAATTTACATGAAACCACAAACGACAAAGAACCAACACTGACTGTGTAAGACTACATCGCATGCAGCTACAATTGCGTACAACCTCGACTATAATATCTATGCTATGCCTGAACTACGCTTATACAGAAAATAAGTTGGTTAATTGCCTCTTCAGACTTGAAGGGTCATGGAGATGATGTCTCTTCGAAGGTCAATAGGTATGGTGGTGGCGCCTCTTCAAGGCTAAACATGTCATGGCACTGAAGAGATGTGGAGGTGTTCGGTGAATTCATAGGCGGTAATTATTTTCAACAATCTTTTCTTGCTTTATCATTTTCTTCTTTGAAATTATGCACAATGTTGTGTTTCATGAATTCTTTTTGTCTTCATTATTCTTTGACGTTATTCATATTATAGGCATCTTCAACAGAAATATTCATACTTCTGTGAGCTCCAATTATTATGTTAGATCTTCATACTTCGTACTCCCATATCATTTATTAGAGCGCAATAACAAATTCATATTAAAGTCCCTAATTATGTACATTAATTTTAACTCCAAAACTTGTAAAAAAATAAAAATAAAAAAATCAATTCCAAGACATATTTAAACATCCGGTAATCAATTTTGTTTTTTAATATTGACAACTATGCCCATGATTACTATCCTAAGTTATGCAATGATGAGAATCAATTGTCGTTGTTCCCTCTTCTTCTTGGTGTCAAATTCTTGCATCAAATTTTCGACTGGCAAATGCGGTCCACTTCGCTTCTGTATCCTCACTTCCTGTTGGGCAGCGGATCCCCCGCGTAATGGTTTTGGGGCTTAAAGCATGTTTGCTTGTTGGGGCCTAACCCAGCTTTAAAAGTGGTTTAGCCGAACAAATACCACACTACCAACCCTTTTGGCAACAATCCATGGAGCACGGACTGAAGTCTCGCCCGAGGTAGTATGGGAGGGTGCTGGAACTAGGTTTCCACACCCTAGGGATGTCTTGATGTGTTCTGGAGGGGACGCGAACCGTTCTGTGGCCTCGTGCCACTCTGTACTGCTGTTGGGCTTCCGAATAGATCCACACAGATGCACTTTCTTATTAATGAATTTATTATAGATCTGATCTTCTTCTTATAGTCTGTAAGCAAGCATTTAACAATAAAACCTAGTGCGTGCAATTATAACAGATAGTGCATAAATTTAGAACATAAGCAATAGATAGATTCACAATAAAGCACACATTGATTCAGAAATTCTTATCTTTATTTATCTTCTGTCAATACAACCAGATCCGCCCTGCGCACTCAGTTGCAGGGGTCCGTGCACATAGTTGCGGAATCTACCAGGCCTCTGCACACATAGCTACATAGCCTTTATCTATCTACCAACACCCTTGACTTGGACTTATAGACGCAGAGAGAATATTGTCTTCATAAACCCATTACCTTCCATGATCTAAACAAAAAATGACTTCTAACCATAGAGCCTTTCTCTATTTATACATTTCCATGGTTCACGGACCATGGGTAGGCCGACTCACTTTCTATTTTCTTATATTATTTTTGGGCGGACAACCCTTTGACTTGACTCATTAAAATTCACGCTCCACGCACCTCGTGGAGCCTTTACCATACCTTTACCCAAAATTGTCGGCTTTGAGCCCCAAATCTGTTACGCGGGCCCTCCGCTACCCAACAGGCCCCCAACACAATCATCATGACTCGTCCTGAGTCACTTGGCTGGTGCGGGAATCTTTGCGCGGACGTTATTCAACAACTTATGCGCTTCGCTTACACTCAAAAAAAAGTCTTCCGCCGTCTTCTGTACCCATTGTACGCGAGCTACCAATTCATCCGTGTCCATTTTAGTTGCTTGTCCAGGTTCATAGACTACATGCATGTGTGCTAACTTTACCTCGATGGTGGTGGAGACCACGAATGCCTCATCAAGCCAAGGGTGGATGCATTCTTTAAGTACTACTTCCTTCTGCCGAGTGGCATCAACTTGTGCCTTGAGAGCCCGGGCCTCCCTCATTTTGGCCAACCGCTGCGTGATGGCGACCGTCTGCCCAATCCCCTAGACTTGTCATAAGCCTGTTGTAACTCCCGTGCTTCTGTCTCTACTTGCTGTAATGTTGGATCTTCCTGGAGGGATGTGAGCTTAAGGAGGGACTGATCCAACAATCCCGAGCAATCTTGGACAACGTGCTTTATCACTTCCAATCCTACTTGAATTGCACCACGGCGCTGCTCTCGAACTTTTGGGGGTGTGGGTGGCTACGTCTTTAGTCTTAGCTCTGCAATTTGTAAATTTAATTCCCACTAAGCTTTAGTGGTCACTTCCCACCCTTCCCATGTAGCAACGCAACCTCTTAGGCGCGACCGCGATCTTGCTGACTGACTGGCCCTGCATGGACCCTTCTTTCCGTGCAGGCTTCTCGCAGACTTGTTTATAGTCCCTTGCCTTCTTTCAACTGCTTGGGGCGCTGAGACTGTGCTTTCCACAACTAGTCAGGTGGTCGCACCCCAGGTGTGAGATTTCAGTTTCCCCGCTAGCCTGGGCTGCAGGCACCTTTTGAGTGCCTTTGTATTCATTACTCCATCGTTCCCTAATGTATATGGTACACTCCTCTGTTGGTGCGGTCACAGCCATGATAGCAGGGTTGCAGCTTGTTCTAGTACCATGGTAGACCTGGCCAGGCCTGGTTTCCTTATTTGCAAATTCGTGTAGCTTGCTTGTGTGACGCCAATTGTCATTTTGCTAATTCCTTCTTGCAACCACGCACTTTTCCTTCTCAGCCATGCCCATGCTTCATCAATTTCACGAAGCTTGTTGCTACCGCGCTCATTCTTGGTTGTCTCTTGTCTTACCACTGATAAAATCATATTCGCCCCCCTCCTTCTGCTGATGGTCTCATAGGCCCATCGAACCCTTGGTATCCGAAAACTCTTAGTGGGTCATCTTATTAGGCAGATGCTATTCGTTCTCCCCCCTGTTTTCCTATTGGCTTTGTCGTGAACAGTTGGTAGAATGCATCGCTGCGGGGAATTCGGGCATTTGATTCTCAGTCGATTATGCTTTTGCATCGCATCCACCTGCAACCTACACTGCCGAGGGACGCTCATCTGTACGCGGGCCTTCCTTCTACATTTGCACCACTTTCTTCTAATCTTTTGGTGTGTATTCCACCCTTGTGCAGTTGTGGCGCCCAGCGCCCCTATTTGCGCACCCTGCTGCTTCTGTTCCAAGCTTGCCATTTTGCAGTGGTTGACAAGTTCCTCCACTTTCATTGCACCCCCATAGGTTGGCAGCTCCCTGGCTTCTATCATTACACAGCGTAGTGATTTAATCATCATATTACAATTTAGTGTTCTTACCTCGTGTCGTCAGTTCTGCCATCGCTCAATCTCTTCATCTGAGTCTGACATGCAGGAACTGTCCCGTTCCCATGATATTCTTCCGTCCACCGTTGGATTCACCTGATCTTGATCTTGCACTGTGATCTGGTAAATACAGTCCAGTTCATCGTCACTGTCCTCATCGCGCACAGGCTTAGTGTAGCGTGCCCCTTCGGCTGGGTCTAGTGGAACCACTACGCGGAGAGACTTTTTCTCGAATATCATTTTTCGTCGCTTTAGGTTTATGACCCCATTCATATCCATGGCATAGTATATCCCTAACAATGCCAGATACGAGTTACTATCATCCAAAATTTCTATGACCTCAAAATCTGTTTGTGTGCTCGCACCTTCAATATCTACTGTGACTCCTTGCAGCCTCCCCATAGGCAATATCTTCTGTTGGTTTGCCATCCGTAATTGAATAGGAGACCATTGTAGCGCAGGCCTGCCCATATGCTCTAAGTTTTGTTTAGGTAGCACATTTGCATCTGACCCCAAATCTAGAACGACCTAATCCATCTCATAGTCACCAATTTGGGCACTCAACTGCATTTCCTGCCTGGTGTGCAGAGCATGCTTGCCTAGTTTCCGGACCATGCGCGGTTCACCCGACCCTGCGCACCTAGTTGTCAATTCTTACGATCCCTTAACTACTTTATTGGCCCATAGTAGCTTCATGCATGTCTCTAAAAAGGTAGTTAACATAGATGGATCCATTTCAGGCTCAGCTTGATCCTTGCTACCTGAAGTGGAAGCCTCTGTGAAACTCTTCTTAGCCTCCATAAATGTTTCCTTCACGTGCTCCAAATCAAACTCAAGTTGCTTTGCAGGGGCCTTGTGAACCCATGTATCCTCCTCAGGTTGCTTCCCCTTATCTCCTCCTGTAGTGGCACCACTTCCGAGCACCATGTTCACGTTAGGGTCCTCCTCGCGTAGTTCGACCTTCATCATTTGGACGTTCTGAGTGGGAGTAGTCTGAAGCACATCTTTTTCGCACATCTGTGCGATTAGTGTGGGGAAATCTACTGTGTCATGGTCAAATTGGTAACAGTACGGGCAACATGTTTTGGTTGGGTTCGTGCAATCACGCGCATAGTGCCCCAGTCCTCCACAATTGTAGAAAATTAATTGTCCACACCCTCGTCTAGGTCCCATTCCTCCTCATCTCCGTTCGTGTCCCTGGAATCCACCCCGTGCTAGTACTGCAGCTGGATCCTGACCTTGCGCCTCAGTCTGCATCCTGTAAGTAGATGTCCGATCCATCAGCAACTCATAACTTCGGCAAGTTTGTTCGTCATGGCCCATAGACCTACAAAAATTGCAAAATAGCTATTGAGGGGTTGTATCAGTTTCGGCAATAGATGACAGTTGTCCGTGGCATGCTTTCTTCCCACCTGAAAGATCGCACTCTAGAGTACGGGTGCCGCGTTTGGCCCCACTTGTGCCTCTGGTTGCAATGGCATTGGATCCTCCCCTGCCAAATAATTCACAAATATTGGACAATGATCCTTGTCATGGCCCTGGCCCTTACATTTTATGCACCACACCTCTTCACACACCTCTGACCAGGGTGCCTTATCTTGCTTCAAACTTTTCATCTCTAAGCATAGGTTTTGGAGTTGCACGTGGATTTTCTGAACTCCCAACCCTGGATCCTGTATTGGAGTTTCATGCAACCTCATCGATGTCTCTAATGCTTCAACTTGGGTTGAGATCTTTTGTTGTGACAACGCTATCCTCAAATGTGGTGTCAAAGACACCACAAACCATGCGCAATGCTATGCATCCGTTAGTGTCATGTTAGCCTCGCGGATTGTACTCTTCAATCTTTGATCCAGATCCCACGGGGTTTCACCAGATAGCATCACGATCTCCTTGAATCCGATGATCGATTACAACTCTGATTTTGGCCGGCTAAATTCTTTGTTCAATGTATCTTGGATCACCGCTATTCCCGCATTCGGGTGATCGCTAGAGTACTTTATATGCCACATCAACGCGCTATCCTGCAACGCACTAACTAGAGTAGCATTTTTTATGTTATCATCTGTTACGCCTTGGACTTCCCATACAGCCTTTACCACGAACTAGAACTAATCTGGTTCCTCATTTCTTACACGTCTAAATACCGGCAACTTGATCGCACTTGCCATTCCAACCCTCGGTGGTGGCGGAGGGGGGGTAGGTGAAGATGGGTTTGATGTAGGTGAAGTAGGTGATGGCGTGGGCAGTGGTGGTATCAGTGGAATGCGCCGTTTTATCAATCGAACTGCGCTTCTCGGAGAGAACCCTACGAGATCCTCTTCGCTTTCTCATGAAAGTGAAATCAGAGGACTGTTTTCTAATCCTTCAGTCCCTCAGTAGCCTTTTTCGCTCCTTGTTACCCGAGACATCAATAGATGCGCATAACCTGTTTTTCGCATAACAACATTTTAATCCAAGTATTCATCGATTTGATGTAATTACCTCACGGTCCTTGGAGAAAGCACCTTTCTACTTCATTGTAGCTCACAATTGTGTCTATTGTGAATTCGGTGATAAACCCTCCTATTATTCAATCCAACTAATGATCAAATGCCCATGTGATTTTATCTTCAAATGCTTCTAGTCTACGCACCACCTTTGGCGTCCACACGATGGGCTGATCTAGTCTGCACCTTCTCTGACTATCAGATAGCCTTGTGATCCACTCATATAGCTCTATCGAGAAGGACACGAAGAAGATCTTGTGTATTTCTGTGTATATGTAGCGATCCGGCCACCTTTCCTTAGGTATCCATAGATTTTTGTTTTCTTAAACCACGAACTTGTGAAGTTTCTGATCCAACCAATCTTCAAGGTCTTTCTTCGTAGGGTTCCAGTGTTCCGACATCAGACATCCTTTAGGCAGATCTCGGTCCTGACAACGGAACCATTTGTTGGCTTGTTGGTGCCTGACCCAGGTTTAGAAGTGCTTTAGCCGAACAAATCCCACACTACCGGCCCTTTCGACAAAAATCTGCAGAGCGCGGACTGAGGTCTCACCCGAGGTAGTATGGGAGGGTGCTGGAACCAGGTTTCCGCACCCTAGGGATGTCTTGATGTGTTCTGGAGGGGACGTGAACTGTTCTATGGCCTCAAACCACTCTGTACTGCTATCGGGCTTCCGCGTAGATCCCCATAGATGTTCTTTCCTATTAATGAATTTATTATAGATCTGATCTTCTTCTTATAGTCTTTAAGCAAACATTTAACAATAAAACCTAGTGCGCGCAATTATAACAGATAGTGCATAAATTTAGAACATAAGAAACAGATAGATTCACAATAAAGCACACAATGATTCAGAAACTCTTATCTTTATTTATCTTCTGTCAATACAACTAGATCCGCCCTGCGCACTCAGCTGCAGGGGTCTGTGCACACAGCTGTGGACTCTACTAGGCCTCTGCACACACAACTGCAAAGCCTCTATCTATCTACCAACACCTTTGACTCGAAATTATAGACGCATAGAGAATATTGTCTTCATAAACCCATTACCTTCCATGATCGAAAACAAAAACTGACTTCTAACCATAGAGCCTTTATCCATTTATACATTTCCATGGTCCATGGACCATGGGCAGGCTGACTCACTTTCTATTTTCTTATATTATATTTGGGCAGACAACCCTTTGACTTGACTCATTAAAATTCGCGCTTCGCATTCTCGTGGAACCTTTACCATACTTTTAACCAAAATTGTGTGCTTTGAGCCCCGAATCTGTTACGTGGGCCTTCCGCTACCCAACAAAGTCCACAATTTTGCGTAAAAGTATGTTAAAGTTTCCGTGAAGTGCACGAAGCGCGAATTGTAATGAGTCAAGTCAAAGGGTTTTCCATCCAAAAATAATGTAAGAAAATAGAAAGTGAGTCGGCCTGCCCATGGTCCGCGGACCATGGGAATGTATAAATAGAGCAAGGCTCTAAGGTTAGAGGTTAGTTTTTGGTTTGGATATTGAATGTTATGGGTTTATGAAGGTAATATTCTCTCTGCGCTTGTAAGTCTGGGTCGAGGGTGCTAGTAGATAGATAGAGGCTCTACCACTGTATGCGTAGAGGCTTGGTAGAGTCCACAGCTATGTGCGCGGACCCCTGCAACTGAGTGCACAGGGCGGATCTGGTTGTATTGAACAGGAGATAAATAAATATAAGAGTTTGTGAATCATTGTGTGTTTCATTACGGATCTCTCTGTTTGCTTATGTTCTGACTTTATGCATATTTATGATTGCGCGCGCTGGTTATTACTGTTAAATGTTTGCTTAAAGACCTTAAGAAGTAGATCAGATCTATAATAACCACATTAACAACAAGAGTCTAAGCAGTACCTCATTGTCGAGCTACGTGAAGGCCTGATAGAGGAGTGCGAGTGCGCAGATCGGTTCACGACCCTTCCAGTCCCCACCAAGACATCCCTAGGGTGCAGAACCCTGGTTCCAGCACCCTCCCCTACTACCTTGGGTGAGACTTCAGTCCGTGCTCCGCGGATTGTTGTCAGAAGGGCCGGTAGTGCGGGATTTGTTTGGCTAAAACACTTCCGAACCTGGGTCAACCCCCAACAAGCCAACAAATGGTTCCGTTGCCAAGACCAGGATCTGCCTAAGGGATGTCTGATGTCGAAACAGTGGAACCCTACGAAGAAAGAACTTGAAGATTGGTTGGATTAGAAGCTTCACGAGTTCGTGGTACAGGAAAACAAAAATCCGCAGATATCTAAGGAGAGGTGGCTGGATTGCTACATATACACAGAAATCCATGAGATCTTCTTCGCGTCCTTCTCGATAGAACTGTATGAGTGGATCGTGAATCTAGCTAATAGTCAGGGAAGGTGCAGACTAGAATAGCCCATCATGTGGACTCCAAAGTTGGTGCGCAGACTAGAGGCATCTGAAGATAAAATCGCACGGGTAGTAGATCACTGGTTGGATCAGATAATAGGAGGGTTTATCACTGAGTTCGTGATAAACACAACTGTGAGCTACAATGAAGCAAAGCGGCGTTTTCTCAAAGGACCACGGGGTAAGTACATCAAATCGTTGAATACCTGGATTAAAATGTTGTTATGTGAAAAACAGGTTATGCGAATCCATTGATGTCTAGAGTAATGCAGAGTGGAAGAGGCTACCAAGGGATCGAAGGGATAGAGAACAGTCCCCTGATTTCACTGCTGAGAGGAAGTGAGGAGGAGCTTGCTGGGTTCTCTCCAAGAAGTGTGGCCTGGTTGATAAAGTAGCATATTATGCTGGTGCCACCACCATCCATGCCATCACCCACTTCGCCTACATCAACCCCATCTTCACTTACACCCCCTCCACCTCCACCACCAAGGGTTGGAAATGGTGAGTGCGATCAAGTTGCCTGTATTTCGAGGCGTAGGAAATGAAGAACTAGAACAGTTCTAGTTCGTGTTAAAGCAGCATGGGAAGCCCAAGGCGTTACGGATGATAACATAAAAAACGCTACTTTGGTAAGCGCACTACAAGATCATGTGTTGATGTGATATATAAAGTACTCAAGCGATCACTGGAATGTGGGAATAGCTGTAATCCAGGATGCATTGAACAAAGAATTTAGTTGGCCGATATTAGAGATGCAGTCGATCATCGTGTTCAAAGAAATCATGATGCTTCCAGGTGAAACCCCTTGGGATCTGGATCAGAGATTGAAGAGTACAATTCGATAGGCTAACATGACGCTGAAGGATGCGCAAAACCGCACATGGTTTGTGGCATCTTTGACACCACATCTGTGGACGGCGCTATCACAGTAGAAGATCTCAACCCAGGCTGAAGCATTAGAGATAGCGATGAGGTTGCATGAAACCCCAATATAGGATACTGGGTTGGGAGTTCAACAAATCCACATGCAACTACAAAACCTATGCTTGGAGATGCAAAGTTTAAAACAAGATAAGGCCCCCCGGCTAGCAACGCACGAAGAGGTATGGTGCATCAAATGCAAAGGCCAAGGCCACGATAAGGATCAATGTCCGATATTCACAAACTTTTTGGCAGGACCAATGCCGGTGAGACCAGAGGCGCAGATGGGGCCAAGTGCGGTACCCGCACCTTGGTACACGATCTGTCAGGTGGGAGGAAAGCACGCAACAGACAACTTTCATCTATTGCAGAAGTTTACACAGACCCCCCAACAACTATTTTGCAATTTTTGTAGATCGATGGGTCACGATGAATGAGACTGTCGGAGTTATGAATTGCTGATGGACCAAACACCTGCCTACAGGATGCAGACTGAGGTGCAAGGTCAGGATCCTACCGCAGTAATAGCGTTCGGTGGATTCCAGGGACACGGACGGGGATGAGGAAGAATGGGACCTAGACGAGGGTGGGGACAGTTAATCTGCTACAATTGTGGAGGACCTGGGCACTACGCACGTGACTGCACGAACCTGACCAGAACATGTTGCCCGTACTGTTACCAGTTTGATCATGAAGCGATAGATTTCCCCACACTAATCGCACAGATGCATGAAAAATGGGTGCTTTAGCCTACTCCTACACAGAACATCCAAATGATGAAGGCTGAACTGCGTGAAGAGGACCCTAACGTGAACATGGTTCTCAGAAGTGGCGCCACTACAAGAGAGGATAAGGGGAAGCAACCTGAGGAGGATACATGGGTTCGCAAGGCCCCTACAAAACAACCTAAATTTTATTTGGAACGCACAAAGGAGACATTTATGGAAGCTAAGAAGAGCTTCGCGGAGGCCTCTACTTCGGGTAGCAAGGATCAAACTAAGCCAGAAATGGATCTTTCTACGCTAACTACCTTTTTAGAGACATGCATGAAGCCACTACGGGACAATAAAGCAGTTAAGGGCTTGCAAGAGTTGATAACTAGGTGTGCAGGGACGGGTGAACCACGCATGGTCTGAAAACTAGGCAAGCATGCTTTACACACCAGACGGGAAATGCGGTTGACTGCACAGATTGGTGACTATGAGATGGATCAGGTCATTTTGGACTTGGGATCAGATGTGAATGTGCTACCTAAACAAACCTGGGAACGCATGGGCAGTGCCGCACTACAATGGTCTCCCATTCAATTATGGATGGCGAACCAACAGAAGATCTTGCCCATCGGAAGACTGCAAGGAGTTACAATAGACATCAAAGGCGTGAGCACACAAACAGATTTTGAGGTAATAGAAATTGTGGATGACAGTAACCCGTACCCTGCATTGTTAGGGATAGACTGGGCCACAGATATGAATGGAGTCATCAACCTAAAGAGATGGAAAATGATATTCGAGAAAAGTCTCTACACGTAGTGGTTTCGCTGAATCGAGCCGAAAGAGTGCGCTACACTGAGCCTATGCGCAATGAGGACAGTGACAATGAACTGGACTGCATCTACCAGATCACAGTGCAGGATCAGGATCGGGTGAATCCGACAGCGGACGGGAGAATCTCATGGGAACATGACAGTTCCTGCACGTTAGACTCAGATGAAGAGATTGAGCGATGGTAGAACCGATTGCATGAGGTAACAATGCTAAATTGTAATATGATGGTTAGATCACTACGCCGCGTAATGATAGAAGCAAGGGAACTGCCAACAGATGCGGGTGCAACGAAGTGGAGGAACTTGTAGACCACTGTGAAAAGGAAATTCTGGAACAAAAGCGGTAGGGTGCGCAAACAGGGGTGTTGTGCCCAACAACTGCACAAGGGTGGAGTACACGCCAAAATACTAGAAGAAACTGGCGTGAATGTAGAAGGCAGGCACATCGGTGGCGTAGGGTGCAGGTGTATGTTGTGCAACCACCTAACCGACTAAGAATCAAAAATCAGAATTCGCCACAGTGATGCATTCCGCCAGTTGTTCGCGACAAAGCCATCAGGAAAACAGGCGGGAGCATGAACAACGTTCCCTTGATAAGACGACCCGATGGGAATCTACGGGTACCAGGGGTTCGATGGGCCTATAATACCATCAGCGAAAGGAGGGGGGTGAGTTGATCTTATCAATGGTGAGACAAGATAGAACTAAGAGGATAGAAGAAACTCCCCAGACCGCAACCTCCACGGTTCAAACAACACACGATGTCATGGGCAAAGAAATTCAACGGTTGCAGGAAGCTATTTGGCGTGGTAGCAAAAAGCTTCACAAAATCGATGAAGAATGGGCACAACCAAGGAGGAGAAGTGCAATGTTGAATGAAGAAATCAACAAAATGAAAATCGATGCCGCCTAAGCAGGCCGCGCGAATCTGCAGAGAAGGGAACCAGGTCTGGCCGGTTCTACCTCGGGACTAGAACAAGCTGAGACCCTACTATCATGGCTGTGACTGCACCAACGGAGGAGTGTACCATATACAACAGAGCACGATGGGATAATGGATACGAAGGCACTCGAGAGGTGCCTGCAACCCAGGCTAGCAGGGAAGCTGGAATCTTGCACCTGGGGTGCGACCACCTGACTAGCTGTGGAAGGCACAGTCTCAACGTTCCAAGTAGTTGAAAGGAGGCGTGGGACTATAAAAAAGTCTATAGAAGACTTGCGTGGATAGAAGGTTCCGTGCAAGGCTAGTCGATCAGCAAGATCGCGGTCGCGTTGAAGGGGCTGCGCTGCCACGTGGGAAGGCTGGGAGGTGACCGTTGATGTCACTATTCGTGACAAGAAGTTAAAGATAAGGCAGAGAGGAGTGGGCGGCGGGCCATTAAGATAGGGGTTCCGAGCTAGATATGAAAAGATCTGCTGCTAAGAAGATATTAATGAAACAGAAGTGGAGGGAAGGGTTAAATTGAAATTCACATGTTCCTATAAAAACCATTGGGGTAGCCCTACAACAACCTTTGCCTATGTGAGAGTCAAGCCAATATAGAACAGCGAGCACCCACCTACCTAGCCCCCTGAGAGCACATCCCCGAGTGAATTTAGGATAGAAACCATGAGAACCATAGTAAGGTTCGAGGAAGTGCCGTATCTAACCCATGAGGAGTAAGGAACGGTGACCGCTGCCCCAGAAGTTCCAAATTCCCCACACACGCCACGACCCCGAAAAGACAAGCAGACTATGGGACCAGTCCGGGTATCACCGAGATTCAGTAAATTATTAGTGGTAGAAAAGGGCAAAGAAATCACCACTGAAATTGACAAGGAGGAGGAAGATTTGCAAGCCCTGATCACTCAGATTGAAGCACAGGATGAGGAAGAGGAGGATGATGTCCAAATACCTTCGCTACCACCATATATCTCTCCATGGAAAGGGGCGGCCAAGATACCAAAGGACCTGGAGGCCACGAAGAGTACACTCCAGACCCCGCTTCTTCCAGATGAGATAAGGTTTGACGGTCTGCTGCTGGGCCGAGTACTGAGTATCAAGTTCGAAGATTGGGATCTTGTAGACAACGAGAAGTTCCCCCAATTGGCCGAAGAGATATTATTGCCGTGGAAGTGGTAAAGGGGCGTGGATAAGGCAGGATTACTCAATCTGAGGTGGATGCCCCACTATCACCGCGCGGCCGTCACCATTTTTGTTATCCGACAGTTACTATGTCTGGTACATGATGGGTATCTCTGGTTGGAGGAACTGATTCCCATCACGACCGATTTAGTACACCGAATTTCCCAGCTGCCTACTAAAGGGAACGATCCTGCAGACATAGCCGGAACAAGTAGCGACATGGGTCTCGTAGAAGCCATGAAGGTTAAATATAAGCTAGAAAAACGGAAGTGAGGGTATGTAATAGCAAGCATCAAAGACCGAGGGGTGCACGTCGCCACCCAGTTACTGGCCGGTAAGCTCATGAGAAAATGCTGCACAGACGAAGTGCCAGCCACTGTCATTGTGCTCGCGGAGCAGTATGCAGAAGGGGTTCAGTTCAATTGGGTGCAGTTTCTTTGCGACGAATTGTCGGGAAACCCAGGAGCAAGGTAAGACTTTCCATTATGCATGGTTGCTCCCAACAATCCTGCTGGTTGCAGGAGAGCTGTCGTAGGGCAGCGAATTTCCTGACATTGAGGACAACCTCCATGAAGCCGTGCGGTATAACTTGCTCCGCGCTACGAAAAATACCACGAGGATTCGTGAGATCTAGGTGTTTTGGATATTCATGGAGGCGAGTATTCGGACATGAATCGCTCGCAGACCGTGGTTATCCCCGATAGTATACAACAGTTTGCAAAGCGCGGCCGAGTTCAAAGCGGACATGCATAATCTATATATTTGGGCGCGGAAGGATCCAAATCAAACATGGGTAAAGCTTCTGTTCATTGTAATGGACGATTCAATTTACGAGGTAATGGCAGCATGGCCTCTGGAGTGGCATGCCCCAGACTTGGCCATAGTAGAAAGGATGGTAGCACAATAGCGAAAGAAGAAAATCCAACTGCGACTCACTAAGATGGTGGAAAGGACGCGTCAGGGACAGAAGGCAGCTTCGCAGCAGGAGACGACCGAGGAAGAAATCACCCAAGAAATCAGGGAAGATTAGGAAATGTCCTTGGAGCAGGACATGCAGAGGGAAACGGAGATACAGGAACGGACAGACGTTACCACAAAATCGGCCCAAGTCAAGAGGCCGTGCATCAAGGAGCTGCCACATACACATAAAAAGACAAAGACAACAAAGAATTTGGAGAAAGAGTTTCTTGGTAGCAGCAAACCAGTGCGTAATGTCACTAAAGGTGCTTTGGAGGAGCTGATGATAGAGCAAACAATTATGTTGGGGGAGCTTAGAGTGCAGCTGCAGGCATTATAGGTGCGACCCCTGGGAGGGATGATACCAAACCTAGCAGACGACACATCTGCAGCCGAGCAAATGGTGCGAGCCCACACAATGAACACTTTAGTGTTGCCAGCAGGTGCTGTCCTAGCAGAAGCCGAAGGTGACATGCGAAGTTGGGGTTTGAATTTGGTCACCCTTCCCAGAGAAACCCTATACCAGCTACAAGATGGGGTCATCGCTGAGCTTCGTACCAAGGAAGGCCACGCCTTCCGAGTCTTAA
Source organism: Pinus tabuliformis (assembly GCA_031772625.1). Taxonomy (NCBI): domain Eukaryota; kingdom Viridiplantae; phylum Streptophyta; class Pinopsida; order Pinales; family Pinaceae; genus Pinus; species Pinus tabuliformis. Next base: position 1,230,386,620 of record CM062804.1, read on the forward strand.
CGGAGCACAAGGCAAATCTGGAGCAGGTCAGTCTACAATGCGATGACTTGGTCACATACAACAAGGAATTGGAACAAGCCGTGGCAGAGGTCTGTAGCAATGTACTAGAGTTGGTTGTGCCAGCGGAACTCCCAATAACTGACAAGATTCATCACATGGCCACAGGATTCCGTACGACCCAAGATGAGGCCGCGAAAGCTTAGTGGGAATTAAAATTACAAATTGCGGAACTAAGGATGAAGGTGCAACCTCCTACACCCCCAGAAGTTCAAGAGCAGCGCTGCTGTGAAATCCAAGTAGGATGGGAGATAGCACGCGCTGTCCAAGATTGCTCGGGATTGTTGGATTAGTCACTCCTTACGCTCACATCCCTTCAGGAAGACCCAACACTACAGCAACTAGAGACAGAAGCATGGGAGTTGCAGTAGGCTTATGACCAAGTTCGGGGGATGGTGCAAGTGGTCGCCATCAGACAACGATTGGTTAAGATGAGGGAGGCCCAGGTTCTCAAGGCACAAGTTGACGCTGTGCGACAAAATGAACAAATGCTTAAAGAGTGCATTCAGCCTTGGCTAGATGAGGCATTAGCAGTCTCCACCAACATTGAGGGAAAGTTAGCACACATGCAGGCAACATATTAACCTGGACAAACCACTGAAATTGATACTGATGCATTGGTAGCTCGCGTAAAACGGGTACAACAGATGGTAGAAGAATTTGTTGCGAGCGTAAGCGAAGCGTAGGAGTTGCTGGATGACCTCTACGCGAAGATTGCCACGCCAACCGAGTGACTCGAGACGAGTCACGATGATTGTGTTGAAGGCCTATTGGGCAGTGGATCCCCCACATAACGGTTTTGGGGCTTAAAGTCTACAATTTTGGGTAAAAGTATGGTAAAGATTCCACGAAGTGCGAATTGTAATGAGTCAAGTCAAAGGGTTGTCCACTTGAAAATAATGTAAGAAAATAGAAAGTGAGTCGGCCTACCCATGGTCCGCGGACCATGGGAATATATAAATAGAGCAAGGCTCTAAGGTTAGAGGTCAGTTTTTGGTTTGGATCTTGAATGTTATGGATTTATGAAGGTAATATTCTCTCTGCATATGTAAGTCCCGGTCAAAGGTGCTAGTAGATAGATAGAGGCTCTACAGCTGTGTGCACAGAGGCCTGGTAGAGTCCGCAGCTGTGTGTGTGGACCCCTGCAGCTGAGTGCGCAGGGCGGATCTGGTTGTATTGAATAGGAGATAATTAAAGATAAGAGTTTGTGAATCATTGTGTGTTTCATTGCGGATCTCTCTTTTTGCTTATGTTCTGACTTTATGCATATTTATGATTGTGTGCATTGGTTATTACTGTTAAATGTTTGCTTAAAGACTTTAAGAGGTAGATCGGGTCTATAATAACCATATTAACAACAAGAGTCTAAGTAGTACCTCGTTGTCGAGCTACGCGAAGGCCTAACAGAGGAGCGCGAGCACGCAGATTGGTTCATGACCATTCCAGCCCCCACCAAGACATCCCTAGGGTGTGGAAATCTGGTTCCAGCACCCTTCCCTACTACCTCGGGTGAGATTTCAGTCCGTGCTCCACGGATTGTTGTCGAAAGGGCCGATAGTGCAGGATTTGTTTAGCTAAAACACTTTCAAACCTGGGTCAGGCCCCAACAAACCAACACTTCCAAAGAAGCCCCGTGGCAACGAAGAAATCTATTGTAAATCACGAAGGATCCTCACTTCCAAAGAAACCCCATGGCCAACTTTTTCGGTGAAGCCTTTGCTTGAGCAGTTGAACACTGGTCCTATGAAGTGGGACCAAATACCTGAGAAAAAGCAAACTCTGATCACTTAAAGAATCCAGAGGCAGAGAGGAGCGACCATGATTTACAGGATAACGGAACATCCAAACCCGCATTAATAACATTGCTACATAAATGAATACTGCCCTGAAACAACATTAACATTAAATATGGCAACAAAAATTGGGGCACACTACAACAATTTCCAGAAAAAGATATATAAATTTACGGGGTCACAATGTCAAGATCGCACTCTGGCACACTCATCGTGCGGTGTGGAGATCATCTACAACCTTCCTCTTTCACTTGGCAGAGTCCTCATGCAGACTTATCCATATGGGGATTCACATATTCCTCGATGACCGCCAAGCCGCATGCCCCTCGTCCTCTGCAACTACATATTCAGCGAGCAAACTCGCACTGCAGCCGAATGCTCTAGATGCACTGGACAAAAGGCTTTCCACGGTGGCCTCTCATCAAATGCTCAAAATGCAAAGACCCATCTTTCTTCAAAGAAATGCCATGCATGTTCCACACACACACTTGGCCAAATGTGGCCTTGCACCTGTGTTCAATACGCAGCATGACAGCCGCTCCACAGCCCTAGCAGCAGTGCAACCCGATTCCTCTCGATAAATTAATATCCATATAATCATTTTGTTAAGGGAATATCTCAACCAACTACATACCCATACATGGGTGTTGTGTAAAAATAAATTAATATCCACATAATCATTTTGTTGAAGGAATATCTTTATGAACTGCATACCAATACAAGGCTACTAGTGAGAAGGAATTTCTGAACCAACCAAATAGAATCAAACAACTTCCTAAATAATAGAATCAAACTCACACATTTACCCAAATATGAAAAGAAAACAACCTCTCTCATATTCCATGGTTGTTAAATTTGTAATTTCAAACTGCAGTCGACCATTGCCAGAAACCGTTCAGCCAACCAGCCGGAAAGCTCTCGGGCCAGATTTCCGTCAAAGGGATTTTCCGATACTTGAACCCGAGAAAATTTGGTGCTGACACGTGGTTCAGCCCTGACGTAACGCAACGTCATTTTTTCGGGCGTTAAAGTTGGGCAGCAAACTGGGTTCCGATATTTTTGTGAGCTGTCCGATTGCCCTCATCTTTCTCCGCCGTCGATCTCCGAAGCTGCATACGGGCATGGGTCAAATCAATGTTTACGTGGAGTAAACAAAATTTTGTGCGTTGACCGCCGTAGGAGGAATTAAATGGAATTTATGTGTTTGTCGTAGTTTCAGGTGTATGTCATAAACTTTGTTATGGGCACGTTTTAATATATTAGGTGAGGCCCTTTAATATCGTTATGGGCACACGCTATTTTTTTAATATGTTTTTTTTTATATTTAGTTATGTAGAGCGAGCACATTTTTTTTAGAGTATTTGTAGTTTTGTTGGAGCGAAAAAAATGGGTTGACTCCCATGAACGCACAGCAGTGCATAATGCTTGAATGAAAAACGTGGGAGCACATATATAAAATATGTATGTAAGTTTTTTTTTACGGGTAGTGAAGAAAAATGAAATACAAAAATGGTGGAGCACAAGCTTGTTGTTGAACTTTGTTTATTTGCAAGATGATTCTTCACAGCAGTGGAAAAGAATGATGGAGCAGTAAAAGAAAAAGACACAGCAGTGTGTAAAATGAGAAGAACCAGGTGATGTAATTTTTGGAATAGCAAAAACCATGTGTGGTTTTGCACAGCAGTGCAGAAAGGAAATGGTGGAGCGATTTTTGTAACTCTGTGTAAATTTCTTTTCACAGCAGTAAACTTATGTAAATCTTTTTATTACAGCAGTAAGTTGTTTTTCACACCAGTGAATATAAAAAGGGATTTTACAGTGGTAAATCTTTGCATCAGGTTTTAATGAATAGAAATCTTTTAATGGTAGTGAAATACTCTGTCTCTCAGTGAAATTTCTTTTAAGTCTTCTGTGTGCACAAAAGATCTTGGAGCAAAAGAAACAGAGCATTGTCTCTGTGTGTTTGTTTATTTGGTTTTTGGTATTTTCCCCATCAAAAATATCCAACAGTGGTATCGGAGCAGGTTTAGGCTCTTTGTAGGAGACAAAGAAGCTGAAGGGAGAAGGTTGTTGCAGCAGCAAAACTTCTTAGCCAGACAGAAGACTCAGACATCAAAGGACTCAGGTATTTCAAAAGTTTTTTTTGTGTTGCTGAAGAAGCAGTGATTTGTTTTAAATACACAGTCAAGGAATGGCTAGCACAAGCACTGGTATGGGTTTGTTTAACACCCAGCTCCCACAGTTTAATGGGAAGAACTATGACTACTGGTCAATAACTATGACAGCCCTGCTTGCCTCCCAAGACTTATGGGAAATAGTTGAAGATGGCTTTGAAGAACCAGCAGATGAAACTGAGTTCAATGCATTAACTCAAGGAGAGAAGGATCTGCTGAAGAACAATAGGAAGAAAGATTCAAAAGCCCGTGTGTTGTTGTATCTAGCAGTAGACCAGAGTATGTTTCCAAGGTTAGCAGCAGCTAAGACAGCAAATGAAGCATGGCAAACCCTCAAGACAGCCTATCAAGGCATGGAGAGAGTGAAGACAGCAAAACTACAATTGCTGAGAAAGGATTTTGAGAACTTGAACATGAAGGAGTCAGATAACATTGACTCATTCTTCACTCATGTGATTGGTGTAATCACACAAATGAGAACTCATGGAGAAACCATTGAAGACAGAAGAATTGTGGAGAAAATATTGAGGGTCTTACCCTCAAGGTTTGATGCCATAGTCACCACCATTGAAGAGACAAAGGATCTCTCAAGCTATTCAGTTGATGAGCTGCATGCATCACTGATAACACATGAGCAGAGGTTGAGTAGGAATGAAAACTCATCTCTTGAGCAAGCCTTCAAGACCCAGATGTCCTTTGGAAGAGGCAGAGGTCAAGGCAGAGGAAACAAAAGAGGAAGAGGCAGAAGCCAGAATAGAGGTGGAAGGAACAACTCATCAAATGCACAAGGAAGAGGCAACAATCCAAATCAGAACCAAGGCCAAGGCAGCAGCCAACAAGGAGGACAACATCATGCTCAAGGACAAAGGTATGATAAATCTAATGTTCAATGCTATTATTGCAAAAAGTATGGACATTATGCTAGTGATTGTAGAAAGAAACAACATGATATGAACAGCAGACAAAATGCAAATGTTACAAGAGAAAACAGCAGTCAAGAAAATGTCCTGTTAGCTTGTAACATGGCTGAAACACATAGTGAGGACATATGGTTTTTAGACTCAGGTTGCAGCAACCATATGACGGAAACATAGCCTTCTTTTCTGCCCTAGATAAAAATGTGAAATCAGAAGTCACACTAGGAACTGATAGTAAAGTGTTTGTTATGGGAAGAGGAGAAATAAAAATACTTTCAAAGCAAGGAGAAAGGAAAACCATAGCAGATGTATACTATGTCCCCGGAATGAGATGTAATCTCTTGAGTATTGGACAGCTTGTCCATAAGGGCTACAATGTTTTCTTTAAAAATGATGTGTGCACCATCATGGATATACCACCCAGCAAAAGATGCATTGCTGAAGTGAAGATGACAAGGAACAGGATGTTCCCTCTCCGGATCAGGGCAGACTTGAAGAACAAAGGTGAAATTGCAGCAGTCACCCAAGAGGCCTTACAAAGCGTGCCAAAGGATGAGAACTGGTTATGGCACTTGAGATTTGGGCATCTAAATTTTGGAGGTCTAAACTTATTGAGCAGAAAAGGAATGGTAAGAGGATTACCATTGATAGAGAAACCGGACAGCCTATGTGAAGGCTGCATTTTGGGAAAACAACATAGAGAAAGTTTTCCATCAGGGAAGAGTATAAGGGCAAAGACACCCTTAGAGATTATCCACTCAGATTTGTGTGGACCAATGCAAGCTCCATCATTAGCAGGCAGCCTATATTTCTTGACATTCATTGATGATTTTACAAGAAAGACTTGGATATATTTCCTCAAGAACAAAAGTGAAGTCTTTGAGAAATTCCAAAACTTCAAAGCATTTGTTGAAAACCAAAGCGGGCTGCACATTAAAGTTTTGAGAACTGATAGAGGAGGTGAATATATCTCCAAGGAATTCCTAAGATTTTGTAGAGAAAATGGAATACATAAACAGTTTACAGCAAGGTACACTCCACAGCAAAATGGAGTTGCTGAAAGGAAGAACAGAACCATCATGGAGATGGCAAGGAGCATGTTGAAGGCAAAGCATTTGCCAAATGAGTATTGGGCTGAAGCTGTACATTGTGCAGTTTATATATTGAACAGGTGTCCTACAAAAGCAGTCATGAACAAAGTGCCAGAAGAGGCATGGAGTGGGAGAAAGCAAGGAGTCACCCACATGAGAGTTTTTGGGTGTGTGGCCTATGCACACATTCCGGATCAGCTAAGGAGGAAGTTGGACAGCAAAGGGGAGAAATGCATCTTCATTGGATACAGTGATGAATCCAAAGCCTACAGGCTGTACATTCCATCTACCAAGAAGTTCTTTGTCAGCAGGGATGTTCAATTCATAGAAGAGGAAGCTTGGGATGGAAGCATAGAGAAGACAGTTAATGTTAAACACTGTTTGTCTCATGATGAAGATGAGGAGGAAGTGGCTGAAATGAATCCCCAAACAGCAGCGCCAACACAAGGACAGCAAGGTACACCATTGAGGATCAATGAGAGTGCTTCTTCAAGCACACCACAAGGAGGAAATTCAAGTGCATCTTCAAGCACTTGCACACCAAGTGAACGAGGTAAGAAGTTTAGAAATCTAAGTGAAATTTATGAAGAAGGAATGAATTCCTTATTTGCCTTGTATTGTCATGTTGATGATCCTATTCATTTTGAAGAAGCTATTAAAGATAGGAAATGGATAGAAGCTATGGATGAAGAAATGAATGCCATAGAGAGAAACAAAACATGGGATTTGGTTGAGTTACCAAAAGGCAAAGAAGTCATTGGAGTGAAATGGGTCTACAAGACCAAAAGCAATGCTGAAGGCAAGATTGAAAGGCACAAGGCAAGGCTGGTTGTCAAAGGCTACAAGCAGCAGTATGGGAGAGATTATGAGGAGACTTTCGCCCCGGTTGCAAGAATGGAAACCGTGAGAGCAGTGCTGTCCATAGCAGCTCAAAACAAATGGAAAGTCTACCAAATGGACGTGAAGTCATCATTCCTAAATGGAGTGTTAATGGAAGAGGTCTATGTGGAACAGCCTCTTGGATATGAGAAGAAAGGTGAAGAGCACAAAGTGTGCAAATTGAAGAAAGCTCTTTATGGGCTGAAGCAAGCGCCAAGAGCATGGTACAGCAGGATAGATTCATATCTATTGGATAATGAATTTGACAAATGTGAAGGAGAACCCACAGTCTACATCAAAGAAAAGGATGGTAAGATTTTGATTGTGGTCTTATATGTTGATGATGTTATTTTCACAGGTAATGATGATCAGCTCATTAAAAATTTTAAATCAGTCATGAAGGATGAATTTGAAATGACTGACATGGGTTTCTTGAGATACTTCTTAGGCATAGAAGTAGATCAAAATGAAAAAGGAATTTTTATATCTCAAGCAAGATATGTAAATCAAATTTTGAGCAGATTTAAGATGGAAGAATGCAAGGCAGCCATCACTCCCACAGTGATGGGATTAAAGCTCAGCAGAGAGGACAGCAGCAAGGATTTTGATCCTAGTTTGTATAAAAGTATTGTGGGTAGCCTTATGTATTTAACAGCTACTAGGCCTGATTTAATGTATGCTGTTAGTTTAATTTCTAGGTTCATGGAGAGGCCAAAGGAGGCACATTGGCAGGCAGCAAAGAGAATTTTGAGGTATGTCAAAGGCACCAAAATGTTTGGAATTTTATATCATGCCTCAGAACATTCAGATTTGGTTGGATACACAGACAGCGATTGGGCTGGAAGTGTAGATGATCGGAAGAGCACTTCCGGTTATGTTTTTAATATGGGTTCAGGAGCCATTTCATGGGCTTCTAAGAAGCAGTCCATTGTAGCATTGTCTACAGCAGAGGCTGAATATGTGGCAGCTACAGCAGCAGCATGTCAAGCAGTGTGGATGAGAAGAATGTTGAGAAGCTTAGGCCAAGAGTAGGCAAAAGCGACAGTGATTTTTTGTGACAATAGCTCAGCTATTGCATTGTCAAAGAATTCAGTGTTTCATAAGAGAACGAAACACATTGATACAAGGTTTCACTACATCAGAGAATTGGTGAACAATGGAGAAATTGTCTTGGAACATTGCAGGACTCAAGAACAGGTTGCGGACATCTTGACAAAGCCGCTGGATCAGAAGAGCTTTGAATTTTTGAGAAAGTGTCTGGGTATGACTGAATGCCCAGCTGTTGAAATTAAAGGGGAGTGTTAAATTTGTAATTTCAAACTGCAGTCGACCATTGCCAGAAACCGTTCAGCCAACCAGCCGGAAAGCTCTCGGGCCAGATTTCCGTCAAAGGGATTTTCCGATACTTGAACCCGAGAAAATTTGGAGCTGACACGTGGTTCAGCCCTGACGTAACGCAACGTCATTTTCTCGGGCGTTAAAGTTGGGCAGCAAACTGGGTTCCGATATTTTTGTGAGCTGTCCGATTGCCCTCATCTTTCTCCGCCGTCGATCTCCGAAGCTGCATACGGGCATGGGTCAAATCAATGTTTACGTGGAGTAAACAAAATTTTGTGCGTTGACCGCCGTAGGAGGAATTAAATGGAATTTATGTGTTTGTCGTAGTTTCAGGTGTATGTCATAAACTTTGTTATGGGCACGTTTTAATATATTAGGTGAGGCCCTTTAATATCGTTATGGGCACACGTTATTTTTTTAATATGTTTTTTTTTATATTTAGTTATGTAGAGCGAGCGCATTTTTTTAGAGTATTTGTAGTTTTGTTGGAGCGAAAAAAATGGGTTGACTCCCATGAACGCACAGCAGTGCATAATGCTTGAATGAAAAACGTGGGAGCACATATATAAAATATGTATGTAAGTTTTTTTTTACGGGTTGTGAAGAAAAATGAAATACAAAAATGGTGGAGCGCAAGCTTGTTGTTGAACTTTGTTTATTTGCAAGATGATTCTTCACAGCAGTGAAAAAGAATGATGGAGCAGTAAAAGAAAAACACACAGCAGTGTGTAAAATGAGAAGAACCAGGTGATGTAATTTTTGGAATAGCAAAAACCATGTGTGGTTTTGCACAGCAGTGCAGAAAGGAAATGGTGGAGCGATTTTTGTAACTCTGTGTAAATTTCTTTTCACAGCAGTAAACTTATGTAAATCTTTTTATTACAGCAGTAAGTTGTTTTTCACACCAGTGAATATAAAAAGGGATTTTACAGTGGTAAATCTTTGCATCAGGTTTTAATGAATAGAAATCTTTTAATGGTAGTGAAATACTCTGTCTCTCAGTGAAATTTCTTTTAAGTCTTCTGTGTGCACAAAAGATCTTGGAGCAAAAGAAACAGAGCATTGTCTCTGTGTGTTTGTTTATTTGGTTTTTGGTATTTTTCCCATCAAAAATATCCAACAATGGTTTGGTGTGCTCTCTCTCGTTCTATGGTTGAGTGCACTGATGCAATCTCTGTTTCATTCACAGTGCTTTGTTTGGCTAGTGGCCGACTTATGTCGGTAAGGTGAATTGATTGAATTAATTCTGTGACGTCAGATGGCAGGTTACGGATTTATTGTTCTTTCTCATAGGTAAAAAATTCCTCTATTGGTGTAACTGAATAAATTTTGCTAAACAGATTTCTGTAGTTTCTTTGTAAATTTGTCCAAAAGAAATTCGTCCGCCTTTGATTTTTTACAATTAGTATCAAAGCCCTCACAAAAAATGAAATCCCTCATACTTTGGCATGTGTTTTAAATTAATAATTATCCGCCTTTGATGTTTTTACAATTAGTATCAAATCCCTCACAAAAAATGAAATCCCTCGTACTTTGGAATATGTTTTAAATTAATAATTATCTGTAGTTTCTTTGTAAATTTGTCCGAAAGAAATTCGTCCACCTTTGATGTTTTTACAATTAGTATCAAAGCCCTCACAAAAAATGAAATCCCTCGTACTTTGGCCTATGTTTTAAATAGGTTTTAAATTAATAATTATCTTAAAATTTGGTGTTTAAAATCAATTTGCAATAGTCTCATCAGTGTTCTAAATACAAAATATCTCGTCACTATGCTTTGATGTTTTTACAATTAGTATCAAAGCCCTCACAAAAAATGAAATCCCTCGTATTTTGGCCTATGTTTTAAATAGGTTTTAAATTAATAATTATCTTAAAATTTGGTGTTTAAAATCAATTTGCAATATTCTCATCAGTGTTCTAAATACAAAATATCTCGTCACTATGCTGTTTATTTGATAAGCGATTTATAGCGCTTCCACTTTCTGCGTCAATAATTGTTTTACTATAATTATGATGGTGTGTGAGAAAGGAGATCTCTATTCTTTGGTTCTCTTTTTTCCCTTCCGGCCGGTAATCTTAGTTGCAGAGTCCAATGAAAGTTATAGCACAGGATTCTCTTTCACATCATTTAATCACGACAAACAGCGATCAGTTGATATACATGGGAAACGCTTCGTTTTCTCCTTCATATGGTTACATCGACCTCACTATATCACCAAAAGTTATGCCTGCAAGTCACTATATCGCCAAAAGGTATGCCCGCAAGTCAACATTTTAAGTTACAGAACTGCATTGGAAGGGTTCTCTACCGTCAGCCGATCACTATCTGGCCAGAAACATTTACGACCACCTTCACCATGTTCGACAGCCGTGTCAACAGTCCGGCCGTGCAGAAGAATTACGTTGGCGACGGTTTGTTCTTCATCATAGTCCCCAGCAATAAAACCTTTGCCCCAGATAGTATGGGAGGACGACTTGGCTTATTTTCTGAAAATGAAACAATGACGATCAACTGGCCATTGAATTCGACACCCTCAGGAACGAATTTGATCCGGACAACAATCATGTCAGCCTAGATGTCAAGAGCATAAAATCCGACGTGACCGCCAATCTCGGAAAACACGGCATCAACATCATTTCAGGGCGGCTGAGAAGGGTTCGAATCCATTATGATGGCTGGAACAAAACCCTGCAAATACACGCCGCCTATGCAGATCGACCAATTCCGTGCGCAAGCATCTTGAACTACACAATCGAGCTCTCAAAAACCATTCCGCGCGTAGCCTATGTTGGATTCTCCTCGGCAACCGGTGGTACTTTCCAGATTCATCGTACTTTGGACTGGAATTTCAATTCAACGAGCTTTCCCCAGACCTCTCTGAACATAATTCCCGTCAGTGCGCTGAGGCCGGCGGAAGGATCGACCATTAGGGATATCATTCTCGTCCCCTTTCTTGGTTCAATTGCTTGCGGGAGTGCGTTGTTGGTGTTATCGGCGTGGTTCGTCTGTAGAACCATGAGAGGAAGAAAAGGTGCGGGGCAGATCTCAGACTGGCGGTCCAGCGGGGATCTAACGATCATGGATTCACCATACGGTCCTCACTGGTTCTCTTACCAACGCCTTTCCTTCGCGACAGACAACTTCGGCATGTAGCAACTGCTGGGAACCGGCGGCTTTGGGAGCGTCTACAAGGGAACACTGGAAGGCCCAGGCAGGATTACGGCACATTTGGCAGTGAAGAGAGTCTCTGCCGGGTCGCAACAGGGTAAACGGGAATTCATGTCGTAGATCAGAACCATAGGCCAACTTTGACACATGAACCTGGTGCGGCTCCAGGGGTGGTGCTACGAGCATGACGAGCTGCTGCTTGTCTACGACTACATGCCCAGCGGGAGCCTCGACAGGTTCATCTTCAGGCAACCAAAGAAGAACATCAGAATCAGAATTATCAGCGTATGTATTGGGCGCGAAGGCACCGAGTCTTATGCGGGCTGGCTTCGGCGTTGCTGTACCTTCACGAAGAATGGAAACAGAAAGTGTTCCACCGAGACGTTAAGCCTAGCAATGTTATGCTCGACGAGAATTTCAATGCCCGTCTGGGTGACTTCGGTCTCGCCTGTCTTACTGAACACGATGAGACATCTCCGTGTGTGACCACCAAGCTGGCGGGGACACCAGGCTATTGGGCGCCTGAGTGTGGCTACACAGGCAAGGCCACTGCAGAGTCTGATGTTTTCAGTTTCGGGGTTGTTGTGTTAGAAGTGGCTACTGGCAGGCGGGTTTTGGGGCGAAATCCCCCACTGTCAGAGGAGAGTTTGATAGATCGTGTATGGAATCTTTATGGGCAGGGAAGAGTTACGGAAGCGTCCGATCCCAGATTGAACGACAATTTTGAGGAAGAACAGATGAAACGAACATTGATTTTGGGGTTTGCCTGCACACATCCAGATCCCCGGTTGCGTCCAACGATCCGCCAAGCGCTGCAGGTACTCATGAACACCAATGAGCAGATGATGGAGCTTCCTTCTTCGAGGCCATTGGCCATCTATGTATTTTCCCCACCCATAGCCGGACTTCATTTTCGTCCAGCTTCTCCCTATTCAAATACGTATCGCGCAGATTCACCTAAAAGCTCGGCCGGCAGTGAAGTGCCGACCATTACAAGCCCCAGTCTACATAATCTAAGTGAAGTTCCGGCCATTACAATCTCCAGTCTACGTTATGGTAGATACAGTTAAAACCAAAACCATTACAAGCCCCAGTCTACATAATCTAAGTGAAGTTCCGGCCATTACAATCTCCAGTCTACGTTATGGTAGATACAGTTAAAACCAAAGCAATACACCTGCATGTTGATTTTGAAGAGCATTGAACTTTGAATTTTATGGCATTTTATTAAACAAAAGCATATTTTTTTAAATTTAATCACGATGTTTATTCAAAACGAATATTATGAATATTTTAATTTGAGTTTTTTTTGAAGGGTATTTACCTCTGTTACACTGGAACTGCTCTCGAGAGTTGCGAAATTTGTTCTAAGGGTTTTTGTGCTCGGGAGTTTTGCTTTTTCAGCCTGAGCTGCAATGGGAGATTGGGAAAGTTCCGGAGTTTTGAAGACTATTTTTTTCTGAGTTCCAGCATTCCCTAGGGTTGGGGAATACAAAGTCTGTGGAGAAATATGTTGAACTGCCCACAAAACATGAGCCTAAGTTGAAACCTTAGCATTAAGAAAGGTCAAAGACACTATTAACAACAATATCTTTAATTGAGAAACTGGAGCAATCTTTTGATGGGTTAAGGAAGTGTGTGGCACCTCTATGTAAGGGCGATATTTATGTATATGGCAGAAGATTGTGTGTGCATATTGTATGTGGTAGTCACTGCTTAAACATTAGAGTTGTTTTACTTTTTCGCTTTTTTCGCTTAAGAATAACTAGAGAAACATATCTAAAAGTCTTCCTTTGTATTTTTAACCCAAATTGTTTCAAAGACTCATATGTGTCATAATGAATAATATTTTATATATATAAAAGAGAGAGACTCTGGGAGTGAGACACCCAAAAAATATATTTGTATAAGAGAGATGATATATTTATTATTTATATATTTAAATTGATTTTAATATTTAAATATTTTGATTCAATATTAATTTTGATTATTATATATATATATATAATTTATAATTTTTTATTATTATATAATATCACTGTTCCGATTAACCATTTTCTATAAATTTTGAGGAAACCTCTAGTCGTTTTTAACACCCATATCCAAATTCCCAATGTTCACTAATTCTAGTTCTAGAAACTCATACAACATAAATATTTACATAATAATAATAAAAGAAAGAAATTGGGTTGGACTTTGTCCATGAAAGCCCAGGAATCTGCAATTTGATGTATATAAGGAGAAAAGATAATGAAGGGTTATCTGGAATTTTTTATTTTGTTTAAATTTGCATCTATCTGCTTTTTATTATATTAATATATTTGGAAATAATGTTCTCATAATTATTGTTGAGTTTGGAATTTTTTATTTTGTTTAAATTTGCATTCATCTGCTTTTTATTATATTAATATATTTGGAAATAATGTTTTCATAATTATTGTTGAGTTTGGAAATGGTTTGAGATTTCTGATTTTAGAATTAGTTTTAAATTTGTAGAAAGTAGTTCTCAGCTTTTTATTTTTAAAATTAAAAATAATTGAATCCAAACTTAACTATATAGTTGTAGGATAATTATATAGTAAATGAATAAATTCATCTTGGTATGAGAGCCAATTCTGGGTTAACTTTCTTACCAGAGGGCCATAAAGATGAACTGTGATAGTTGATTTCCTGTAAATATGTAGGTGTAAATAAGTAAATGTGATAATAATATGTCTGTGTGTGTTGATAAAAATGAGTTTGCAATGTTTGGAGAAATAATCTGTTGCTAAGCCGCCGAGTGCATTTATCGCTATGGAGCTGCCGAGTGTATTTGTTCTTGCTGAAATCCGTGTGGATCCGAGCTGGGATAGAGTGTTGGACACGAGCGGCCGGTGCTGTTTCGAACGAGTTCCACCAGATTGTTGTTGAGCGGATTCGAAAGGCCGAAGTCAAAATATACCTACATACGTTATTCTGAAACTATGGACGATGGGCAGGAGTTCCGAGATGTTTGTACTCGCTGTAACTTCAAATCAGCTCGACAGTGAAGAGATTTATGGCAGGGGCACCGTTAGAAATGCACATACGCGGTAGGGAGGTATGTTCCTTGAAATTGGTCATGATCATGACGCGCAGTCACTCCGGAAGTCGGTGTTTAGTGGCAATCCAGGGCTTTGAAGAGCAATAGTGATCGGCATGACCAGATTGAAAAGAAATTCCAATTCGCCCTTCAGCTGTAATTGGAGTTGGAATGGGGATCATCAACGTTAAATATAGATACTCGTAGATCGTATTTTACTGGAATCTCGTCAACAGACAGGGCAGTGTTCTGTGTTGTACACATCAAGGGATGAGAATCTTTCAAGAAGATGAGCATATCGGGGATTTGAGGGAGCACTGTTGGAAGTACTACACACCTACATGCAGATTCTTAGTTCGAGCATGGGATTACATGCAAGATTCCTTCTGCATGATTTACTCCTTGATTTGCTCTTTCTTTAATTCCACAACTGGTTAGTTCTTCTGCATGATTTACTCCCTGATTTGCTCCTTCTTTAACTCCACAACTGGTTAGTTCTTCTGCATGATTTATTTCTTGATTTGCTCCTCCTTTCACTCCGCAATTGGTTAGTTCTCTCCGGAACTTGTTGTAGGTGTTGTGTCTTCTCATTGATCACCACTATGGTGCATTACCTTGGGATCTTCACCCAGTAATGCTATATCATGAGCATTGTAACCTATTTTTTAATGAATCATTCTTTTGTTCTTTCGATTTTCTTTTAGTGCTTTTGTTCTGCAAAGCTGTGTGTTCAACCTTTACTAGCTAGATTCATCTGTGCAGGTTTTCTAACACATTTACATGGTATCAGAGCCCACAAGTTGCTAGATAAAAGGCGCACCAGTACTTTATTTTGCAAGTATTACAGCTTGGAGATCGAAGATCGACAAAAAAATGGAGTTTCCCAAAGCATTGATCCTAACACTGTACAACTATCACGAATGGAAGGACCAAATGGCTCGATACCTTCGTCAAAAAGGGTTGTACAGAATTACCATGGCTGTAGAAGTGGAACCCACTACAACGATAGAGAAATCCAAGTACCTCAATCGCATGGATGAGGCCCATGGATCCATATGCATGTGCATCTCTCCAGAGTTGCAGTTTTATCTATCTGCCTGCAATACTCCGAATGAGATTTGGAAAAAGGTTGAAGAACTCTACGGGAAACAGGATGAGATGAAAGGACATCTGCTCGAAGTGGAGTTGCTGTCATTGGATCCATGGAACTATGATAGAATTCAAGACTTCTTCACCAAATATAATGATCTATTGCTGCAACTCAAGGGTTGTGGATTTGACAAATCCAAGGAGGAGAGTCACCAAATTCTCTCTATTATGTCAAAGCTCGGACCGGAATACTCCGTATTTGTGTCTACATTTCATTCAGTAAGGCTCACAACAGGTAAATCCTACACTATGCCTTTTCTCAAAGAATTCATGGAGTCCCTTATTTTTGAGCAAGATAAACTCATTGGCATAGGGAAAATCAAACCTTCAAAAGTGCTCATGCTTTAGTTGCAATTAGTTCTTCCCCTCATGCATGGATTATAGATTTTGCTGCATCACATCATATGGCTGCTGCAAAGGAAGTCTATTCCTCTTTGGATGCATGAAAAGGAGCTCCCATCCTCATGGGAGATGACTCACCTATTGAGGTCACCGGAAAAAATAGAGAGGAAATTTTACACGGAAGCTTTGAAGATGTGCTTCATGTTCCAAAACTTTTGGTAAACTTGCTTTCAGTTTATCAGATCACTCATTCCAACACTGGAAAGAGAGTGGAATTCACTCCAAATGTAGTGAACATATATGACTTACATAGCAGCTCTAAAATTGCAACCGGTGAGGTAAACAATGGAGCCACACTGTATACGTTTTTTGAATTTATTGAATCTGAATCCTCATTGCTTACACATGCTGATGATAGTAGTAGGCTTTGGCACGAGAGGTTTTGTCACTTAAATTGCAGGTATATGCAGCAGCTAAGCACGCATGAGATGGTGGAAGGCTTGCCAAATATCAGTTTCTCCAAAGGAGTTTGTGAAGGGTGTGTCCTTGGCAAACATCCTAGAGAAAAGTTTGACATCGACAAGACTCACAGAGCATCCTCTCCTCTAGATCTGATCCATAGCGATCTCATGGGGCCTTTTCCTCATCCTTCCATCGACAAAGCAAGGTATGTGCTTACATTTATTGATGATTTCTCATGGTATACTTGGGTGTATCTTCTTAGGAACAAATCTGAAGTTTTTGCGCACTTTGAAGATTTCAAAGCACTAGTTGAGACACAGTCAGAGAGAAAGATCAAAGTGCTCCGTATAGATAATGGAGGGGAATATGTTAACAAAACACTTTAGAACCTTTGCCTTGAGTCCGACATACAATTGCAGTACACAGTTCCATACACTCTGCAACAGAACGAAGTTACTGAGAGAAAGAACCGATCTCTTAAAGAGATGGCTTCTTGCATGTTGCATGCTAAGTCACTGCCTCATAAGCTATGGGCTGAAGCACTTAATTGCGCTAACTACATCCAGAACAGATCTCCTCATAGGTCTGTCAGGATTAGACCCCCTTTGAGGCTTGGAGCGGCACTAAACCAGAGGTCACCCACTTCCGTGTTTTTGGCTGCCGAGCATGGGCCAGGATCCCCTCTGAAAAGAGGAAAGCTCTTGAGCCACAGAGCATTGAGTGCATCTTTGTTGGATACCCTGATGGTGTGAAGGGATACCAACCCCTGATTTCCTCTACAGACAAGCTCATCATTGAGCGAAGTGTAAAATTTGAGGAAAGTCTCTCGCATGGACCTCAATTGCCGCATGCAGACACCTTTTATCTACCTCCTGTCCGAGATAATGACTCAGTACATTCAGATGCAGATACAGAGCATGCAGATGCCGTGGTAGAGCATGCAGATGTAGAGACATAGTCTTCAGATACAAATCTAGTGCATGCATATGATGATCCACATCCAAGCCCAGATCGGGCTTCTAGCAATGAATCAAATTCCCCTGTCATAAATTAGAGAACAAGGAGTTTACGTGAGATATATGCACAAGACCACTCAGCTTCTAGAAATCGTCTTGTGGGGGATAATTCTGATCTGCAGAGGACCAGCTCAGAGTTTATTGGGCCTCCTCTTATCCTCACTACCAGTGAACCATTGCCATCCTGGCATTGTCATTTGGTTCAGTCTTCTGATCCACAGTCTTATGCTGAGGTTGTTGGGCATCCATCTTGGGAGTTCGCCATGGAGGAGTATAACTCCCTCCTCGAGAACCAGAGCTGGGATCTGGTCCCCCTTCCTTCAGGAAGGAAACTTGTCCAATGCAAATGGGTCTACAGAACCAAGAGTGTTGCAGATGGGAAAATCACCAGACGGAAAGCAAGGCTAGTAGCCAAAGGCTTCCAACAAGTGCATGGCATTGATTATGACAAGACCTTTGCTCCATTAGCAAAGATGGATTCCATATGCCTTACACTTGCCATTGCGTCTGCCCAGGGGTGGGAAGTACATCAGATGGATGTGAAGAATGCCTTTCTTCATGGAGACCTATCTGAGGATCTACATGGAACAGCCACATGGTTTCATTCAGGATTCATCTTTGATCTGTAGACTGAAGAAATCTCTCTACGGCCTTAAGCAGGCCCTGAGATCTTGGTATGCGAAGATGGATTCTTTTCTCTTATCGCAAAACTTTGAAAGATGTAAGTCTGATCCGAATCTTTACATGCTCAGGACACATGATTCTCTTCTTATCTTAGTTTTGTATGTGGATGATCTCTTAATCACCGGCAGCTCGGCTTCAACCATTGCTACAGTCAAGAGGGCCTTGCATGATAGGTTCTTGATGATGGACATAGGTCCATTACACTTCTTTCTTGGTCTTGAGATTAGCCAGGATTCCACAGGCATCAAACTCTCTCAGGCTAAGTATGCACGGGATCTCCTGGGGAGATTTCGCATGACTTACTGCAAGCCAGCACCGACTCCTTTTCTGTCTAGGGTCTGCCTTGAGGATGGAGGTGACACTCCATTAGTTGACAGCACTCTCTACCGACAGCTAGTGGGGAGCTTATTGTACCTCACCCACTCTTGACCAGATCTCTCATATGCAGTAGGGGCAGTTTCCAGATACATGCAGAAGCCGCATGAGCTACACAGGAATGTTGCCAAGCGCATCCTCCGATATGTGCAGGGCACCATCACCTTCGAGATTCACTATGCAGCAGGCATTGCATTAAATCTCCTTGGCTTCAATGATTCTGATTGGGCCGGCACGGGACCACATGCAAGATTCCTTCTGCATGATTTACTCCTTGATTTGCTCCTTCTTTAACTCCGCAACTAGTTAGTTATTCCGCATGATTTACTCCCTGATTTGCTCCTTCTTTAACTCCACAACTAATTAGTTATTCTGCATGATTTACTCCCTGATTTGCTCCTTCTTTCACTCCGCAACTGGCTAGTTCTCTCCGGAACTTGTTGTCGGTGTTGAGTCTTCTCATTGATCACCACTATGGTGCATTACCTTGGGATCTTCACCCAGTGATGGTATATCATGAGCATTGTAATCTATTTTCTAATGAATCATTCTTTTGTTCTTTCGATTTTCTTTTAGTGTTTTTGCTCTGCAAAGTTGTGTGTTCAACCTTTACTAGCTAGATTCATCTGTGCAGGTTTTCTAACACATTTACAAGCACATGAATGCCAAGGATGGAATTGAGTTTCTGTCAATAGCTTCATAGATGCAGGACGTGTTTTTTAGGTGTTCCAAGTCCACGTTCGAATCACGGCCCGGTAGAAATACTGGAGTTCGGTCACTCTGAGTAGATTCGAACACGTGACCAAGGCTCAAGCTCACAACATAACTCTGCAATAAAGCAAGCGAGGGATCCATGGCCTTCGCTTTATTTTAATTTTCAGTCTATGCACCCTATTTTGTATGGTAATCTTCGTCAAAATGGTTGCATCCCATGTGTCTCGTGCAAACAATAAATGTTAAGGGTGTACATTTACGTTTGTTCACTTGTTCAATGTACTCATTTTTCCAAAGATGATTGGTTTGGTTGTGATGGTTTTTTGTCAGGGTAGATTTTATCTTGGGAAGTTGCTTTATTTTACAACTATTATAGATGATATAAATATATTATTGAGTGTCTTATATGGTAACATATCAATTATTGAAACATAACGCATCATTAACTTGGTTATGTTGAATTTGTTATATGCAGAAGGTTGTGGTTGTGGTTGTGTTTTGAGTTTTAATAACATTAATTATAAATTAGTATTAATTATAAGTTATTACTGTGTATATAATATTTTAGTTGTATAATTGAATTTTAGATAAATTTACTATATAAATAATTTACTTATATAATTACAAGTATGTATTTTTATGTATATTATTATGATGAAAGCATGTTTGTAGAGATATTCAGTGTCTAACCTATTATTTGGGCTTCTAGTAAAGAAGTGTCAATTGTACAAAGTTGGTCAAAGATGGTGAGAGATAGTTATATTTTAAATGATTGTGTTTGCGAGATTCTATAGTGGATAGTCAACGATGGTGAGAGGCTGTTGTATTTTAGATGTTTGTGTTTATGAGATTCCATAGTGGTAATGAGTGTTAATGAAAACCAATGAGACAAAAATCATTATTGCTATTGGAATGTGTGTTTCCAATGTTTTTCATGTAAGCACTAAGGGAGAGACTTATTCCATGGCTTCCAAGCTCAGTTTGGAATTGGTTTGAGATTTGTAAGAGGTAGTTGAGAGATTTTCTCAACTCCATTGGTTTGAGATTTGTAAGATGTAGTTGAGAGATTTTCTCAACTCCTACTTGTGGTTGGATCTAATTTCAACTATATCGCTGTATTGTAAATGAATGAAAATTGTGTTGTAAATGAATGAATGCGTACATTAGATTTTTTATTTTCTTTTGGTATTTTTGTATATTTTGACAACTCATCCAATTTTTAACCAATACTTCTTATGTTTTTATACATGAAAGTATATTATTGAATTTTGATTTTTTCACTTTAATCTTATTTTCTTTATTATGCCCAAAGTCTAGTCTATATTGAGATCACGCTTAAAAAAATTATATTGTCAATAAAATGAATAATTGAAATTACAAATTAAGTGAATATTCTTCATTTAATATACAGGATCCAATAAATTATAAAAAAAATCCATAATTTTTAAATCTACTTTTTATTTTTAATTTATTAAAAAAATATTTATGAAACATGACCATGAGAATCTATGGCTATGTGGCCGTAGACGTTCACGCTACCTCCATACAGATGTGCAAGATTGTCTTGAATATGGGCATTTCCAAAATGTGCAAATTATGAGGGAAGATGTTTCGACTCATTAAGAGTCTCGAAGGTAAAGCCAAAGAAGTTTTGTAAGGACCTGCGGTTTGGGTCACCTTCATCGTGCAAAGGACGGGCGAGGAGCTCGTGCGAAATGCGAAGTGAACGAGCCAAGGAAAAGTTTATACAATGTTGGGCAAGTTGAGAGGGCAGTCCCACGAGTTGGGTGGGCTGACCCTCCACTCGGGCGAAGGCAACATGTTGAATGAGTCGGCTTGGGCGTTGGGCGTGGGTCAGCCGGGTGACATAACCCGCCACCTGCCTGTATATATTGGTGGAGCGTTTGAGGAGACGAGCCATCATCATTCGGCCAACACGAGTTCGATTGAGGAGTTCTGCGGTGTGTGGATGAGCCCGCACGATGGGCAGAACTCGGGTGAAAAACTCGTGCAGAAAAGTCGGGTGAGAAACTTGGGTGAGAAACTCGGGTGAAAAACTCGTGCAGGAAACTCGTGCAGAAAACTTGGGCGAGGTTGTCGGGCAGAACTTAGGCGAGGTCGTTCAGGAAGAACTCAGGTGAGGTCGTCGGGCAGGAAACTCGGGCAAGGTCATTCGGGCAAACCGGGTGAGGTCGTTCGGGCGAGCCGGGTGAGGTCGTTGGGCGACCCGGGTGAAGTCGTTCGGGCGAGCCGGGTGAAGTCATGTGGTGACCCGGGTGAGGTCGTTCGGGTGAAGTCGTGTGGTGACCCGGGTGAAGTCGTGTGGTGACTCGGGTGAAGTTGTTTAGGTGAAGGCGTTCGGGCAGACTCGGGTGAGTCGTGCGAAGGCGACTTGGGTGAGTTGTGCGAAGGCGCGGGTGAACATGCAGACGGGCGGCCGAGTGAGCACGCGCCGTGCACACTGAAACGAAGGTTGGAACTAGAGATCGTGAACGAAGAGTTGGGCAGGTAAGACTGCGTGTGGTCCACCGAACAGAGGTCGGATAGGATAGCACGATTTGGACGTTTGCTGACCAAGCGAAGAGCGAGTCGGGTGAAGCTGTGCGATGAGGTGAATGAAGGGTTGGTGAGTCGTGCACCGACTGTGCAGAGGCACCGACGAGCTGGGCAACCGAGTTTGCCGAAGTTGGAAATTTTGCTAAGTGTAAATTTGGGGTTTCCCAAGATTTAACTTGTACTTATGAAAGAAGATTATATATATTGATTTGGGCAAACTCATATTACAGGGAGTTGCCCCTCCCTTTATACTGTTGTGCATTTCTATTGTATAACGCTGTTTATGTGAATTTTGTGGGCTTTCACTGTATAAACGACAAAGATAATACTTGGTAATGAAAAATAAACTAAGTATGGAATGTTAGGTGTAGTCTACAATCATAAGTATTGGTGAAATGAAAACGGTTGGTAGTGCCACACCTTGCTATATTGCGGTTGGAAGAGTACCGCCAGTGTAGGGGCATGACAGTTGGTATCAGAGTTGGTCCAGGTTTTGTAGGAAACCCGGTGAAGTGCAAAGGGGATTTGCAGAAGAAGCTGATCCCACTGTCACTTCGTGACAGGTGGTATCAGAGCTGATGATCAGGAAGCTGATCGGGTTGACGATGAATTGCTGATCCCACTACACTATCGTGACAGTTGGTATTAGAGTTGGTCCAAGTTTTGCAGGAAACTTGGTGAACTAAATCAAGGAGCCGATTCTACGAAGATCGAAGACTTGGCAGGAAGTTCAAGTTTTTCAGGTAACAGGTAGAATATCAGGGTGTTTCAGGTGAATGGTGAAATGGGTTTAGCAGAGGTGAAACTTTGTGCTTGGGCCAAGCTGAACGGCAAGGCATGGCAGGTTTGGAAGAATGCGAAGGGAAGCTCTTGCTTACCTTATACAATTTGAAGCGGATGAAAGAAGAGAACCCCTAGATTCGAAAGGAACTTGAAGTCTTGGAAAGGAATGTTGAAGACGAACTTCTTCAACTTGGTTGGGCAATGGAGCAGGATGAAGTTGCAGATTGTGCTAACAAGGAAGAGGAAGCCGTGATGTTTGAGGATGTTGCAGATATGACAACGATGGAGGATGAAGTTGAGATTGATCAAGTTGGACCAGGATCGTGCAGTTTGCAAACATGGATGGATGAGGATACTCACATGGAGAAGCCTCATGATGATGATGTAAGTACTATTGATACTTGTGTTTCATTTGAGCTTTTGGGAGATGAACCGTATGCAGGGAAGAGAAAATTCAGTTTGCTGATGCTGGGGAGGATCTTACCATGGATGTCTACGATGAGACCTTGTATGGAGAAGCAAGGGTTGTTGACTGTTGCAGGACTTGTTGGAGTTGCTTGTGACCTTATGGTAGAAGGTACAAAGGCCCGTGACAAGGGAGGAACATGATGATCATTCCAGAGGAATGGGTCATGCTTTAGCCATATGGAGAATTGGCTAAGTGCACAGCATGACTCATGGACAGATTAAGGAGGGCACATGCTTGAGTTGCTTGGGTGGACTTCTCATGGCCGAGACCAAGAGGTAGTCTTGGTGGAACCTTTAGTGGGGGAGCTATGATGGAAAGACTCATGTGATGATGATATGGTTGGGTGACCGAGTTCACTAGACCGAAGGTTGCAGGCTTGGATGGGGATGACCGATTGTTGTGATGGGTCTACTTGGTTGGACTACATGGGAAACTTAGTCATGGACATCAGGTTGGAGACATGGAGCATGGCAGTCTCATGCAGGGACATTGTGCAGGAGCACTTGTAGAGGTGTCACTTATGGGCATCCAATGAGGAGTGCCAAGGCAGGGATGTTGTGCAGGTGGATTTGCTGTTGTGACATGGAGATGTTTTGCTTATGAGCCGATGGAGAGGTTGTGCACTCTTGTACAACAAGGCCATGGACTTGGATGGAGTTGTGAGTAGACTATGGAGCATTCCTACTACATGGAGAGCTGAGGCATCTTGTAGAGACCTTTGGGCCGAGACTTGTATGCTTGCTAGAGTGCTAGTTGGAGATGACTCATGGAGCTCATGATGACATGAGATTGTTGTGACTTTTGGAGACTTCATATATGGTGGACTTGGAGGATCTGATGCATTGAGGAGCTAAGGTCAGAGACTTTGATGCAGAATGGGGTGCATAATTTCGAGTACATGTATGGGTGTGGCTTGAAAGAGTGACTTGATGTGGAGAATCGATATGAGACACTTTGGAGTGATGGAGTTACAACGATGATGATGCCTTGGTGGCAACACTTGGGCATGGGTTGAGCCGAGACTTAACCACTTTTGACACATGGGATCTGATTGATCTATGATCATGGGTAGCACATGGATAGATGAGATAGGTGTATACTTGTTTCTATGGTAGACTTGAGGGATGGCACATACAGATATGATGGAGGTTGCTTCATGGACCTGGATGTGGCACATCGAGAGTTGGAGGTTGATGAGATGATCTCTTCACTTTGAGGAGATGGATGTTTTGCAGATGGATGATGATGTTGGGATAGATGCGGATGATTTCATGCATCACATTGACACCAAACATCATGGTCAGCATGTTGCAGATGAGCTGAGGACTACTTCATGGACCTAAGCATGGCTTATACTTATATGGAGATGGATTCTTGATCGATTTGAGGACGTGAAAGATTGTTTTGAGAAACGACTGATGGTGGCATGAGGATGTGCATTCTCATGGTTTGAGCGTGACAGTTGGATTGATCACCCAACTAGTTCAAACATGGGGTCGCGAAGTGTGCAGAGATGTGTTATCGTTTGTTGGAGTATCATGGCAGCAGTTCACACAAGGAAGATACATGATGAGGTCGACAGGATATGTTGCAGTGGACATGTAGCTTGAGATGGAGGGGCCAGCCTTCCACGAGGGGGAGCAACATGTGGAGATTGTGACAGGGTGGTTGATGATCATGGATTGAGATGATTTCCGATATATGACATACCGATGGGGTGTATGCCTTGGTATGGATATCTTGGTGACAGATGGTTTCCAGGATGAGATACTGTCGAGGATGAAAATGACTTCAAGTGGGGGAGGATGTAAGGACCTACGGTCCGGGTCACCTTCACCGTGTAAAGGACGGGCGAGGAGCTCGTGCAGAATGCAAAGTGAATGAGCTAAGGGCAAGTTTATACAATGTTGGGTGAGTTGAGAGGGTGGTCCCACGAGTTGGGCGGGCCGACCCTCCACTCAGGCGAAGGCAACATGTTGAACGAGTCGGTTTGGGTGTTGGCCATGGGTCGGTCGGGTGACATAACCCGCCACCCACCCGTATATATTGGTGGAGTGTTTGAGGAGACGAGCCATCATCATTTGGCCAACACGAGTTTGATTGAGGAGTTCTGCGGTGCGTGGATGAGACTGCACGATGGGCAGAACTCAGGTGAAAAACTCGTGCAGAAAAGTTGAGTGAGAAACTCGAGCGAAAAACTTGTGCAGGAAACTCGTGTAGAAAACTTGGGCGAGGTTGTCGGGCAGAACTTGGGTGAGGTCGTTCAGGCAGAACTCGGGCGAGGTCGTCGGGCAGGAAACTCGGGCGAGGTCGTCGGGCAGGAAACTCGGGCGAGGTCGTTCGGGCGAATCGGGTGAGGTTGTTCGGGCGAGCTGGGTGAGGTCGTTGGGTGACCTGGGTGAAGTCGTTCGGGCGAGACAGGTGAAGTCATGTGGTGACCTAGGTGAGGTCGTTCGGGCAAACCGGGCGAAGTCGTGTGGAGACCCAGGTGAAGTCGTGTGGCGACTCGGGTGAAGTTGTTCGGGTGAAGGCGTTCGGGTGGACTAGGGTGAGTTGTGCGAAGGCACGAGTGAATGTGCAGACGAGTGTCCGAGTGAGGGCGCACCGTGCACACCAAAACGAAGGTTGGAATTGGAGGTCGTGAACGAAGAGTTGGGCAGGCAGGACTGCGTGTGGTCCACCGAACGGAGGTCGGGTAGGATAGCACGATTTGGACGTTTGCTGACCAAACAAAGAGCGAGTCAGGTGAAGACGTGCGACGAGGTGAACGAAGGGTTGGTGAGTCGTGCGGTGACTGTGCAGAGGCGCCGATGAGTTGGGCAACTGAGTTTGCCGAAGTTGGAAATTTGGCTAAGTGTAAATTTGGGGTTTCCCAAGATTTAACTTGTACTTATAAAAGAAGATTATATATATTGATTCGGGCATACTCATATTGCAGGGAGTTTCCCCTCCCTTTATACTCTTGTGCATTTCTATTGTATAATGCTGTTTATGTGAATGTTATGGGCTTTCACTGTATAAAGGACAAAGATAATACTTGGTAATGAAAAATAAACTAAGTATGGAATGCTAGGAGTAGTCTACAATCGTAAGTATTGGTGAAAAGAAAACGGATGGTAGTGCCGCACCTCGCTATAGTGCGGTTGGAAGAGTATTGCCAGTGTAGGGTCGTGACAAGTTTGGTCAGGAAGAGGATTCGAATATAACTGCTACTTGTAAGTCCTGCGATGTAACAACCATTATTTTTTTACTTCTGCATCATGGGATCTGAGCATAGTGAAACCTAAATAAACTACCTAAATATGATGTTTGTTATTTGTGATTGTAAAAGTACGAAGGAAAAAAAAAATCCAAAGAAATGTTTGGCTAAATGAATTTCAGCCTTGTTAATTCATTTTTTTGTTAGATTATGGTTTTGAATGTATTTATATATTATTTTAGTGATGAAATTTTTTAATGAGTTATTTTTTTATGGATATTTGTAGAAAAAGATATTTTTTAATTTAGTTAGAAAATTATTTATTTATTACATATATATAATTAAATGGGTGATATTATCCAAAAATATATTTATTTTAATAATAAATTATATTTCTGTATTCAAGTTTCTGTGATCCATAATGAATTAGGCAAAGTCTTTCGGTAGTATAAGAGAATTTTTTGGCTGACACTTTTCAAACCAACAAGTGTGGTTCATCATCTGGTCCTGCTGATGAACCACACTTGTTGATCACGTAGGCCAAAAAGTTCTCTTATGTGATTTCTACCGAAAGACTTTGCTTAATAAATTACATGCTTTATATTGAAAATTGACCTACATTCTATATATATAAATTTTCAAACTAGAATAATTGCCTATAAATATTTATAAGAAAAATAACAAATCCTTAAAAAAATACCTTGTTTTGCTTTCACATTATGTGCCCAATCTTATGCACTTACAAAGATTTCCAATAAATCCAATAGTTATTTAAAGCTCAATCATACTTAAATACTCATCCTGTCAAAATCGTTCAGATACTTGGTTGTACATAAAAGCTTGATACTCATAAAATTGTTAGGTTTTAATAATATTGGTTTTTTATTATTTTAGGTTTATAATCATATTATTATTAGTTAATAATAAGAATTTTTTTATTTTATTTTTATCAAGTGAGAGTAGGACCTTCTATTAAACTGTAAAAAAGTACATATTTTACAAAAAGCAGCACTAGCCGCAAAGGAGCAGTAGCCCACACAACCGCTTATCCAAGCGCGCTGAGAGACTAAGGGTCACAAACCACCCTAAAGGCATCAACCAGGACAGCCGGTGAAAAAGAAACCTTCTATCCTCACCGCTGAGCCACCACAAAGCCTTTGTTGACGGGGCCCACCATGCCAAAGGCCCACAAAACAATGTCAAATAACCACTCAAAACCTTCGAAGAACTTGAAAGCCCGAAGACCGTGCGATCATCCGCCAAAGATCCAATGGTCAAGAGGCGATATCGGGTTGCCACCATGCACACCCTTTATCTATTCAAACGGACCCGAAAAGAAATTGTGCCATCTCTCTAAAGTATTTCGGGTCCGACTGGAGAGATAACCAACGAGCAGTTTAACTGCCTGAAATCCATCGGATGCAAGAGATCCAAAAAGGTCAGAGAAACTAGCTCGTAAGATAATTGCCTTTACGGACCCGAAGCCTGAAAAAGTCACCGCCTAAGTGAATTTCGGGTCCATTTGGAAAATTAACGGTCTTGCAAGTAATTGCCCAAAATACATAGGATGACTACGATCTCGTCTACTTGCCCACAACTTAACAAAGCAAATGGGCCCAAAGAGTTAATAGGCCAATCAAGACTTAACCTATATGAAGTTACCCGCCTAAAAAACCAAAGGAATAGAGAGTTCAGGAAGCAGTTTCCCGCCCAAAAATCAAAGGCAAACTGTAGTCTGGTGCCTGTCAACCTGCTCGCATTTTCATCATATGCTACTTCCCCGTGTTGACCAAAACTCTTTTGTCTCCATCAGTCTTCACTCTGGTTATTTCTCCTGCTATGAAAGAACTCCCTGTCTAAGGTTGCCTGTCTGTGACAGCCTTCTCGCAATTGACCTTGGGGAGTCACCATCCAGTCATATCTTTTATTGCTTTTGGAACAGAGTACTCCTTCGTTTGCCAAAATGTCCGCTAACCTGTTGGTTGTTCTGCGGACATGAACAAAACTAAGGGTTCTCATGGTTCACAGGTGGGATTGAATTTGTTGATAGACCTGTAGTAACCGCTAGTGTTTGGACACTTTTTCTGGTGTTGAGCCATTGCATATTTTCCTGACTGAATTGATTATTAATTCAGAATCAGCTTCAATAATGGTATTATGTAAATTTGACTCCATCAATATTTATAGACATTGCTCAAGGGACATGAGCTCTGCCATATTATTAGTGGCCTTCCCCAAATGACTATGGAAGATGGCTTTTATGAAACCCTTTTCATCTCTTATTACTCTGCCATAACTAGCCATACCAGGGTTTCCTTTAGAGGCTCCATCTATATTGCATTTCATAAAACCATGAGGGGGAGGTTGCCAGAAGTCCTTATCAGTTGTTATATGACTTACAGTCTTGTTTATGCCCTGGGGAAAAGCCCCTGTAGTCCCAAATGAAGAAGAATCTGTGCATCCTGGGCTTGAGGTAGGTTCTCAAGGGATTTCTTTAGAAGGGTTCCTACTGTCTCTTTGAGTTGTCTTATGATCTGAGCCATGATGCTTTGGGATGAACCAATTCTATTCTTGAAGATCCTATTGTTGCATTCTTTCCAGACATCCCAGATTAGAAAGCCTGGGACCATAGCCCAAGCTTTGTTGATTATTTCATTTTCAGAGAAGTTTCTCCTCCAATTCCTCAAAGTGTTGGTTATGCTACCAATGTCCCTATCCGTTTGTCTGAAGATTGAAGCCACCCAATTCCACAAGGTGGAGGTGAATGGGCAGAGGTTAAGTAGGTGTTCCATTGTTTCTTCTTGTAATCCACATAGCTGGCATCTGGATGGTCCAGCTACACCTCTTTTCCGAAGGTTCTCCCAAGTTAGAATTTTTTTATGTTGCACCAACCACATGAACAGTTTGATTTTCATCCAGTTTTGGTTTTGCCATAAGTCCTTCCATACCTTATCAGGGTATGGAAAGTTAAGTCCTAGGGCCATTAGCTTGGATTCTTTGAGGTTGAGGTTGCCTTCATTGCTTTTTCCCCATCTCAGTTGGTTTGAAGATGTTTATGTCAAAATCTTTCTCTATTCCAAGATAACAGCAAGAGCTTCTGCTTGGGCCTTCAAAGGGGAGTCATCACTATATATCAGGTTCTTCCATGTTCTCCATTTTCCTTCATTTCTATCCTGATCCCAGAATTCCTTTACCTTGAGCAAACCTTTGTCATCAGTATCATTCTTGAGATTGGCAAATTCTTCTCTTAACAGGTTAGGTTCCTGTTGCAAATTGTCCTCCCAAAACCAAGCTAGGTTTCCATCTCTGATCTCCCAAAAACTGTATTTCTGAACAATGCCTCTATTCTCCCAAGCTTTGTTCCAAATGTGGGAGCCCTTGATAAGCCCAGACATTTGAATGTGCTCCCTTTCTTGCCAATTATTTGCATATTTATGTTTCCATACCTTGGCCCAAGAGGAACCCGATTCCTTTAGCCATCTCCACCAAAGTTTAGCCCCCAAAACTTTGCTTAGGGTTTCAGGGTCATCAAGTCCCAAACCTCCATGTGTCTTAGGTCTATAGATAATTTCCCAAGAAACCAAAGCCCATTTGTTTTTCTCTTCCCCTTTACCCCAAAAAAAATCTCTTTGGATATTTTTGATGTTTTCAAAACTCTTTTAGGAGCTAGAAAGGTTGAAAGCATGAAGATGGGGATAGTTTGTAGGACAACTTTTCTAAGCACTAGCCGTCCTGCTAAATTCAAAGACCTGTTTGTCCATTTCCAGATTTTGTCATGGAGTTTGTTAGTAACTAGCTCCCAAACTACCTTGCTTAGGGGTTTGTCTGTAAGAGGTATTCCCAAATATTTGGAGGGTAGCTAATCTCTTTGAAAACCTAGAATTCTGGTGAGGTTTCTTTGAATAGCAATGTTAGTATTAAAATAGAAAATATTTGATTTGTTGAGGCTTACCTCTGTACCCACAGCCATAGCAAATTCGTTAAGGATATGCTTGAACGTTAGAGCTTCCTTGACTGTGGGTGTACCCCGCAGCATGGTATCATCCACAAATTGTTGGTGAGTCAAAGCATCCCCATTCAGGTTGAGTTTAAGACCTTGGATTTTGCCTTCTGCTTTGGCCAATTTGATCGCATTGCCTAAACCTTCCATCATGAGAATAAAGAGGAAGAGGGAGAGCGGGTCTCCTTGTATGAGTCCTCTTGAAGGCTTAAAGGTTTTGGAAGGCGAGCCATTAAGAAGGATTGAGAAACTAGGGGTGGTAACTAGGGCCATTACCCATCTTATCCAATTATGATCAAAGCCATATGCTATTGGAACTTCCCTGAAGTATGCCCAGCTTAGCTTATCATAAGCCTTCGTTAGGTCAAGTTGAATGATCAGACCTGCCTGCTTATTACTCTTGAGAGAGTGTACCATCTCGTGAGCTTGAATGATGTTATTTAGAATTATCCTTCCTTCCACATATCCAGTTTGCTCCTCAGACACAAGAGTTGGAAGAAGGGGCTTAAGCCTGTTTGTAATTATTTTGGAAATAATTTTGTACACCACATTGCATAATGATATGGGTCTAAATCTATCTGGTGTCATACCGTTCTCCTGCTTTGGAATCAAAGATAAAAAAGAGGCGTTGAGCGCCTTCAAGATAGTTTTGTTTTTTCTTGATTCCTCCACCACATCGACGATATCCTGCTCGACTATTTCCCAACATGCTTTGAAGAAGTCGACATTGAAACCATCTGAGCTTGGAGCTTTCCCATTTTTTATCTCTTTGATGACTTCCCTGACCTCCTCTTCAATCACTGGCCTGATAAGATTGTAATTGTCTTCTCTTGTCAAAAGTTTAGGAATGTGCTTTGTGAAGTCATTAATGAATTGTGATCTGTCTATAAGAGGCTCTTCTGCTATGCTTTGGAAATGTTGTACTAGAGCAGATTCTATTTCTTTGCGGGTGTTGAGCTGTTTTCCTTGAGTATCTTTGAGTTTTGAAATTATGTTATGAGACCTATTGTCCATGGTAGACTTGTGAAAAAACCATGTATTTCTTTCTCCTTCTTTTATCCATTGTACCCTCGATTTCTATCTCTAGAAGATCCCCTCTTGCTTACATAAGCCTTCCCAGTCCTGTTGAAGAGATTCAGCTTGCATTTTACTTTCCTCGGTGAAGCCATCTGTGATGAGGACCTGATTAATTTCCTGTAGTTTCCGTTCAACTAATTTTTTGGCTTTGAAGATATTTCCAAAATCATTCTCATTCCACTCTTTAAGCCTGAGTTTGATGTGTTTCAATCTCTTACGCAGAAGGAGCATTTTAGTTACCTGAACGTTCATATCTTTTATCCACCATTTTTCAATATCACTGATGAAGTTAGGATGGGTAAGCCAAATGTTTTCAAACCTGAAAGGTCTATTTCTTGGAGTGCCTATAAAGGAAGCTTCCAGTTGAATAGGCCAGTGATCCAAGCCTCCAAAAGGGAGGATTAAAGTCGATAAGTCAAGGCCTGTGAGGATGAGGTCCTCAGAGATAATGAATCTATCTAGTTTAGAGGCAACTTGAGAAGCCCCTCCGCTCTTATTATTGTAGGTGAAGGTACCATTTCTTGTGTCTGTATCCACTAGCCTCATGTTTTTTATGAAGTTCTGAAATGCTCTGGAATCTCTGCCTAGTAATTTGGTCCCACCTTTTTTTCTAAGAGAGATCTGATCATATTAAAGTCCCCTCCCAAAGTCTAGGGAATGATCGTATATCTTTCTCTTAGCTCCTCTAGTGAGGTTAGAAACTTGAGTTTGTCCTCAAGTTTTTGTGGACCATAGACATTTGTGATCAAATAAACTTCCTTATCACCCAAAGGTTGGATAACCATTGATAGGTAGTTCCTGGATGCTTCAGCATCTAGGATTCCAATTTTCTGGGGGTTCTAAAGTGTGAGAATTCCTCCTGCTGTGTTATCTGCTTTAACTTCTACATATTCATACTTAATAAGCCATTTTCTATGTATCTCTCTTATTTTCTTTATTGAACTTTTTGTTTCCTGGATAAACACCATATCTGGTTTTTCTTCTTTCATTCTATTGCTGAGATTTCTTTGCTTCCTTTTACTTCCTAGACCCCTAATTTTCCATGTTGTGAGCTTCATTAAGAAATATTTGTAAATGAGTAACTGATAAGGTCTTTCATCTTACCTGAGTCGATCATGAGTTTTCCACACTTTATCAGCAGCTCATTCTGTGTTTTTCTTCCTCGTTTCTTCCCTGGGTTCTTGGGAGATTGTTCCAACGTTGCCTCCATCATTTTTACCCCTCTGTTGTCCTAACTATCATGGTTTCTTTTGACCCCAGAACCCTTTGCTTGAGATCTCCATAGGAAGATTTGTTGTACTCTGTTAAACTCCTCTTGAGGTAGCGAATCCACCCCTTTGGAAGTTCCTTGCTTAAGAAACTTTTCTAGTTTGAGATTCTCCCTTTCAAGAATTTGCTACAAATCATGATCCTCTATCCCCACTTCTCTTGGGGTCATCTCGTGGTCCTTGTCAAGTTCCATAGTGCTTGGCAGATCCTCCTTTTGTTGGCTATTTTTAGCTCTATCCTCCATGCTGTTATCCTTTTCCTTCTCTATGGGACTTTCTTCCAGTACCTGGTTCGCTCCATTATTCCCCTCTTCTTCTTCTAATATCTTGAATCTATTGTGACTTGGCTGCTTTTCCTCATTGGATTTTTTCTGGTTCTTTCTCCTTCCTTTCCCTCTGCCTCCCACTTTGGTAAAGCCTTCAATATCTTTGCTTGACGTGGTTTTAATACTGTTGTCCATTTTGTTTAAAGGGCATTCTCTGAAGAGGTGCCCGTTTTCATGGCATTAGTGACATCTGAAAGGGACATGCTCGTAGTCCACTGCCTGCACCCATTCTTCATCATATACTTCTAGAATGATTTCATCCGGAAAAGCTCCAGAAAGGTCCATTTCTACGCATATTCGGGCAAAGGAGGTGTATTTTCCGCACAGTGTGGCATCTGATATTTTTAAAAAATGCCCTAGTTTATTGCCTATGGCTTTTAAGGATTCTGGCAGCCAATAATCTAAAGGTAGGGAGTAGAGTCTTATCCATACTGGCACTAATGTGAATGTCTCTCGTTCCAGAACAAAATTCATCACCCATGGCTACATATATAGGCCCGCAATAGCATAGAAGTAAGGTCCTCCTTCGAATACTATGTCTTTATCCTCTAAGTTAGAGAACACTACTGTGAAGAAACCCTTGGATCCTAGGTGTAGATTTATTTTTCCCTTAGGTTTCCAATGGTTCTTTATCCATGCATATAAAGCCTTCTCCGCTAGCCACAACCCCATAAATTTGCAGATTACTGCATAAGTCATCATGTGATCCCTATGCGCCTGTAGCGCTGGATCACTTAACACCACTCGGGATGTGATGGTTGACCTAGGTTTACATGGTCCTGTCAGATTCCTGTGGTCAGCTTTCTGACTGCTTCCTCCTATTCTCTTCTCTCTTCTGACTTCCTCCTGATTTTCTATCTGCCCCTGTGATTTATTGTTTTCCTGTTTTCTTTGTCGATACTCGCGATTTCTGCTTCCATTGGCTTCTTAAAGCGCTTTGAGATTACATGACTATAGGAGGGAGTGGAATTCCCCTCCTCTCGCCCCTCCATGGTGTCCAACACTGATGCCCTGGTGCAAACCCTAGTTCTTCACGTTTCCCCCGTAGTTCCTTCCTTCGACCGAAGGGTTAATTGGTAATAAGAATTAAATTTAATATTAATATAATTAGTATATTAAATATTAATATAATTAGTATATTAAATATTAATATAAATTTTTTAATATTATTAATGAAATTAATGTTTTTAATATAATTAATATTAATATTTATAATAACAAATATATCAAATTATGTTAAGTGGTTTTATTTATAAATTAATTGACATATAAATGATGAAAAAAGATGGCTTATAAGTATATCAACTATATTTATTAATATAGTTATATTAGTAATAATGATTATGAAGTGTATATGTGTTTGTTATAAAAATATTTGAAATAAAATAATAATAAAAAATGGATTAATTACCAAAATTAAAATTGAAATTTAATTTCATCAATTTATTTGTAAAAATACAAAAATATATACACTTCTCCATAAACAAAAAAATCGAAATTCTATTCTTAAATAAACACTCATATTACCATAATCATTAAATTAAGAACTATCTAAATATAATACTTCATATTTAACCATGGATATACTTATTATTGATATACTCAAAATTAAGTAGGATAACTCCTCCCTCGTCATGACGGTATGCTAATTCAAATATTTATATAGATATAGATCCCCTAACCAAAATCGACAAGTAATCAAACCTGATTAGCCGTGTTTCTTCTAATTTAAAAAATTCAAATTATTTTGATTGTTGATGGTTAGAAGAAAGGTAACTATCAAATTTTGAAATATACTAAATTTGCAATCCGTATCTTTTTTTTTAACACTAGGACAATCGGTAACTGGTGAGAGTTATCCTGGGTAGGCCCAGGATCAAATCCAACTGGCTGCCACTATAAACCTAGGCTATAAACCTAGGCTAGGTGCAGCAACCTGCAAGCCACACATAGCAAGAACTTATGCCTCAACAAGAGGCGAGACGTCCACTCTGGGGACGCCTACTCTTCTAGCCAAGACACAACAGGCCATATACTCAACGAGATTTGAACCTCCGTCTCGTGGGTTTCACCCAACAAAACTTACCGTTAAACCCCATATCACTGTACAAATTTGCCATCCGTATCTTGACCATCATATACCATTCAGCTTTTAGGATCGACATAAGGATGCCCGTGGAAAAAATAACACCCAAACCAGTGCTAAAAGATATACACAAAGTAAGCACCCTAACATCTTATTTTGACTTTGAAATACCACAATTGGAAACCACTAAAACTACTCTCTAGATGAGAAACACCCGAAATGCTATTAATTTTGATTGATAAACATGTTAAAACTTATTATTTTTGTTTAAATTTTGGTGGAGGATTGTATATACATATTTGCTTAAAGGTATTTTATGTGAATAAGAATAAAAATTATTCTTATATGTAATAAAATAAATAAAATAGTTAAATTATTAAAAATTAATTAAAAATCTTTAATTTTAATCCGTTAATATCTATGAAAATTTTATAACAAACCATTAAATTTAAAATACTACACATAATATGGATTTTAATAGTTTAATTATATATAAAAAAATTTCCAATTCTAAACTAATTTTGAAGAGTTAATCTATCTCTAAATTTTAAAAATTTAAAATTTAAAAAATAAAAACCATTCTTATAAACAATTAAAATAAACTTAAAATGTCATATAATATGTTTTTTAAATTTTTCTTCCATAATTTATTTTCTTCCAATTTTAGACAAACCTTGAAGAGTTGATCTATCTCTAAATTCTATTTTCTATAATGATATTGCAAATCAATAAGTTAGAATTATTCTTTTAATTCCTTTAACAAATTAACTAAGTAATAAAGCGAAACTAAGTGATAAAGCGAATTGTTAATGACATGAACTAAGTCATTCACTTAACTAATAGACCCTAATTAGAATTCACTAATAGACCATAATTAGTCACCTTTCACGTGAAGCGTTACATGATAAACAAGCGTTAGCTTGAGTAAATATAGGAAAGTAAATAACTCGCCTAAGTTATTGTTCCTTGACCACAATTTGTTTGGAGTCTAAAAGAAATGAGACTCTATTATATAAAGAGAAAAATTCTAAAATTCTAAATTGATTATCAGATTTAGTTCATACAAACACCATCAAAATAAGCATATAACCTAGTTTTATTTATTTAGGATCACAAGTTTCATCCCCTTTTGTGTTTTTAATATATATTCTATAATTTCTATAACACAAAGCATATTATTAAACACCATATTTAAGTCTTTTATAAACTTTTTAGTGATTTCATATATCATCCATACAACTCGGAAAATTATACAATTGATAGTACATTGTCTCTGAACTCTAATCTCAACTCGCTCTTCCTATGAACTGACATGCATGAGTTATTTATGAGTGAATCTTCAGTTAACTAGTGTAGCAGTGAAGGTGCACTAAAGTTGATCCCTCCTACTAGACCTCCTACTAGTTCCTCCAACTGATTGAACTAGTTTAATTGACTTTAACTCAGTTAGACTGAGTTAATTAACTACAACTCACTCAGAACTCAATGTGGGCCCTTAAAATTTAGTGATCACTCTACATGACTCTAGATAGAATTCCAACTCGAATTTACTGAGCCAACTAATTCAACTTAACTTAGTTAACTACTACAAGCTGCTATGAGAATAGAATTACAATTAAATTCCCAATTAAATTCTAGGACAAATTAAATTAGGATTTTTCTTGATGTTATTTTTAACGTTTATTGTTGCTATTTTCAACACTCCCTCTCAACAAGAAAGTAATTTAACTCTATCCTGATCCGATACCTTTGGAATGTTTTTCATGTAACACTTCTCTCTAGTGTTGTTGCTACTACAACTTCTGAAACTGGAGAAAAAAAAAAACATCCAAACTGAATCAATATGATTCATCTGTCATCAAAGTCTCTAACTGCTACTAGCTACTGCACTGTCTACTAAAAAATTTGCACTACTGTTGACTCTGCACTATGTCATCTACACTGCTGCCAAATTTTTTCTGTGCTCCCTAGTATCTAACTATTTCTAGTATCTGCCTCTGTCACTCTAACATTTTACTGAATCAACCGCCACTAATCCATGGTGCTACTATGTACTATGGGTTCCCATAGCAAGGTAATGATCCATGAGACAAAACATCTCAATGGACCTTGCCCAAATTTATGCACTCTTGGGACTATTACTTCACATCACCTCACCTCTCACTTGGAGGTATGATTGCATGTGCTCCCTCTGCCCACTTGGCTCAAAAATTCCCCCTATTAGAGGTCTCTTCTTGAGTAGATGCTTCCACTCAGTCTCCTCTCTACTTCTCTAATTGTGGTTTCTCCATAACTTTCCGAGACTTCTTATAAGGCTGCATGTTGAGAGGTAATTCATGCTCCCTCTCAACCATCAAGTCTCTAACATTTTCTTTCCTCCTCAAAGCATTAATATTCGACCTTGAGAGAATATAGGTTCTTGAATCGCACACCGATTTGTTTCACTTTTCCTGTGGCGATGTGTCTAAGGAAAACCTTTCCTTTGCTAAAAATCACATCGTATCCACAGTCTTCCAATACCGCAAAGGAAACAATATTATTCTTTAGTCCTAGAACATACATCACATCTATGATTCTGAGAGGGGAGCTAGACTCCCTTTGAAAGGTAACTGTACCGATGTCGTTTGCACTATACCTCCCATCATCTCCAAACTCTATGTTATGCTTGAGGTCTTTCTCCTCGAAGTTATTGAAGATATTTCTATTCCTCGTCATATGGAACGAGGCACCATTGTCGAGATACCACATGGTTCCAGTTAAAGTGTTGGTCATGCATGCAATGAGAGTGAAATCAAGTTCGAATTGTGAATCTAGAGCTTCACCTATGTCTACTACTGTAGGATCCTTCATGGTTGCTTTCTTCTGTCAGCAATTCGTGGCATAGTGGCCGTACTTGTGACAGTGAAAACACTTGATGTTAGACAAGTCCTTCTTCTTGCCACCCTCCTCTCCTTGGGACTTCTTTCCCTTGGATTTATTTTCTTTACTGATTAATGAAAATTCTGCTTCCACTTCTTTGGATGGGGTCCCATCTCTGGTGTTCTGTTGAAACTCTTCTTTTACCAAGTCAAACCACAACCACTCCCACTCTGGTAGCTTCTCCCTCTCATTAAATGAGTCCTGGTAACTATGCCAGCTCTTGGGAAGTCCTAAAAGTGTTAGGTTCACCAGATTGTCTTCGGAAACAGTAATCCTAACACTTCCAAGCTCATCCAGACATTGAGTTAACTCGGTTAAGTACTTCGGAATAGAGTCCCCCTTCTCCATATTGATATTTATAATTTTGTCCTTCAATGCCAGCTTCCTGTGGTCACTGCTAGTTTGAAACGGGTCCATAAATTCCTTCCACATTGTAAATGAATTTTCCTTACCATGGATATTTGAGACAATATTATCTCGAACTCCTTATAGGATAATCATCCTCACTTTTTCCACATACTTTCTCCATTCAGCCAGATCTTTAGCCTCAGATGTTGGAAGCTTTGGAATATCATGATCTATGAATTCCTTCAGCTTGTTGTCTTCCAGCACTGCCTCCATCCTATCCTTCCAATCTATTTAATTCGAGCTGCCCTCCAGGGCATACTCAAGTCTCAAAGCGTAAAATGACATTTTGCTAACTTTGAAGTATGAACTGAAAATTTGATTTCACCTACAAAACAAACTCAAATTCTCCTCTTCTATAATGTCTTCAACTCCGATGCCATATATATTTTTACTCGTAGATTCAACAACTTATGTGATATGCTAAAACATAAGAAAAGAATCTACTCTACTCATCAGTGGAAACCAAAATTGATCGATGAAAACACTAAGCAGAAAAGGAAGAATTTCAATCGCACATAACACAATATTTTTCCGGGGCAAGAAACTACTCAAAACCCCAACTATCTATATTGCATTAACCAAAATATTTGAGAAGAAAATTCAAAGCTTGTTCAACCTGAACAGTTCCTGCACAAGTACAATCTATCTCTATGCTTCACAATTCAGCTCAAGCCAACACTTAGGCAGTTATGTTGCTTGCCAAGTCCCTACTTCCTTGCGCAATTCTTGAGAGAATTATCCCATATTTAATTGGTAAATTCCTCGCTCAAAATTAAGCAATCCATCCACATGCCTTCTACTAATTGCATGCACCATTTGTGCAACTAAGAAAGTTATACCACTGATTGTACATTGTCCCTTAACTCTAATCTCAACTAGCTCTTCCCCTGAACTGACATGCATGAGTTATTTATGTGTGAATATTCAGTTAACTAGTGGAGCAGTGAAGCTGCACTAAATCTCATCCGCACTACTATACCTCCTACTAGTTCTTCCAACTAATTGAACTAGTTTAACTGACTTTCAGTCAGTTAGACTGAGTTAATTAATTACGACTCAACCAAAACTCAACTTGGGCCCCTAAAATTGGGGGACCTCTCTATATGACTCTAGATAGACTTCCAAATCAAAATTACTGAGCCAAATAAGTCAACTTAACTTAGTTAACTGCTACAAGCTACTATGAGAATAGAATTACAATTTAATTCTAGGACAAATTAAATTAGGATTTTTCTTGATGCTATTTTTAACATTTCTTGTTATTTTCAACAATTTGTATCTATTTCTCTTTCTATGTGTGCTTAATAAATATTCATTCATTCACCCGTTTTAGCGATTAGTCCTAAAGATAAGCATTGGTTACAAGAAAAACCCAAAGAAATATTCCAGATTTAATGCTTGATATTGCAAGAAATATTCTCATACTTTATTTTTTGTTTTCAAGTCCTTTATGACAAAACCAATGACCACAAAAGATCTTAATACAATAATTTTCCATCCAAGGTAATATAGGACTGTTACTCTTGAATTCACGTTTCTTTTAGGGTTTCAATTACAAGCATTGTTATTGCATAAGGTTGTTGAAATATGTAAATAGGTTAGGTCTTCATAATGACATATGTAATCATGATTTCATGTATTTGATGTAAAGAGAAAAATAAAATTTATTATTGTAATTCTTGAGGCATGGGTTTCATGATCAAGGGACATTTATTTTATAGGTCAAGCACCCATTGAGTGCTTCTAGGGATTGCATTTGAGTCAACAATTAATAAGTTTCATTTTCATGTATCGAAGACCCTTTTGGACATGTTACATATTATAAAGAATTTTTTTTGAGTCAAAGACCCTCCAAGACCTTGTCATGGGCCTCAAGCAAGTCAGCCTACATGAAAGATCAAGGTGACCTCAAGGAAACAATTTGTACCCTTAGAAAGCTTATATATAAGAAGGAACTCAACCTCATTTGGAAACACAATAAGCAAGTTTGATCTCCTCAAGAAAGAAGCTATAAAAGGATGAAAAGTAAGAAGAAGATCGAGTTTAAAGATTTGGGTCTCTCTCTCTCTGTCACTCTTATGTTAGGGTTTCTAAAGTTGTTGGGACATTCAAATTGTTGGATAGTTGTTGGGCAAGTCAAAGTGCTAGAAAAATGTTGGGAAAGTTGAGTTGTTGGAAAGTTGTTGGGCAAGTTGAAGTTCTGGAAAGTTATTGGGCAAGTCAAAGTGTTGGATAGTTTTTGGGGTTGGAGTTGTAGAAGAATTTTTTGGGTGAAATTTGCAAAATAAACTATTGGGTCAAATTTGTAGAAGAAATTGTTGGGTCAAAGTTGCAAAAGAAACTGTTGGGTACAAGTTGTAGGAAAAACCGTTGGGTTGAAGTTACAGAAGTTGTTGGGGTCAAAGTTGGTAGAAATAAATCTCATTAAGGAGAAAGGATTGACTTGGTCTGGGAGGGGTCTTGGTAAAAGGTCATAGGCCTTGGAATTCGTCATTTAAAGTTCTATAAGAAGGGAAGAGTTCTTGTGGGCTTTCCTCTTAAGAGGAGAGGTTTTGGCCCTGGCTGAAAGCCTATATATTGTGTCCTCTTGTCTTATTGTTATTTATGGTTTGGTAGTTGTTTGATGATAAGAACATAAAAATAATAATTGAGATAATAAAATAATCAAGTTAAGTCGAAATACATCACAAGAAATTATCAAAGTAAGATAAATCACCTAATCTAGTTGTCCTAGATTTCTCAACATGGTATGAGAGCTAAGGTGACTACATCAAGGAAATCCAACTTAAATAAGGATACTCAAGGGGTGAAGCACAATAATATCATCTATGAAACACCAATAACATCAATAATAAAGAAGTACTAACCCTCATCATCATCTAGAAGGAAGTAACTAAATAAGACCTCAAAACCCTAGCCCATTCAAAGAAGGGTCCTACAATTGAAGCATTCATGGGAAGCTTACAATCTCTATCATAAACAAAGATCTCAAGGATCCTACATCCACTCAAAGGACTGCACATTGAAGCATCTTGAAGTCTCTACATCCAAGTGAAGTGGGAAGAAGCATTTCCATCATCATCAAGGAATCAAGGTGATCTCCCTCTCTGAGTCAAGGAAAACTTTCAAATAAGGAAGACATCTTCTATTATAAACATCATCAAGAAAAGCATCAAGTTGAAGATATCATCATGAAAGGAGAATATTCAATTGATAAGTAACTATCTTTATATCTATGTCTTAATCTATCAAAATGACTTCATTTTGCAAGGAAAGAAACAAATTGTTTGGGTCATCAAATTTCCTTGTATGGAAGAAGAGGAAAGATTTGATCCTCATAGAGAATGAAGTTATTAGGCATGTTAAGGGTTCAACTAGTAAATCACCAAAAGAAGAATCTCAAGCACTAACAAGGTACATGAAAGGGGAAATTAGGGCTCAAATGATTCTTATATAATCCATCAAGGATCCCTTCATTCCTTATGTAGCAAGGTTATATGCATCAAACGAAATCTATGATAAGCTAGTAGAATTATTCTTAGTAAGCACTATAGGAGAAGTGATATATTTGAGAAACGAGTTATATAAGATGAAGATATCAAAGGAAGAAGGAATAGCCTCATAATT
This sequence comes from Pinus tabuliformis, assembly GCA_031772625.1. Classification (NCBI taxonomy): domain Eukaryota; kingdom Viridiplantae; phylum Streptophyta; class Pinopsida; order Pinales; family Pinaceae; genus Pinus; species Pinus tabuliformis. The sequence continues at coordinate 1,230,428,562 of CM062804.1, forward strand.
TATGAGGGTGTAACAAGTAAGAGACCAAATACAAGATTTGGGGGAAATAATGTATGATAAAGAAATGACCAGAATTGTGCTTAATGCACTATTGGAAGAATAGGGCAACTTTTTATCAAGAATCTATGGAAAGAAGGATGATTTCCCATTCAATGAACTTTGGTTATTGTGTAATATCAAGAAATCGGATTGAAGGCAAAAAGTGATGTAGGATCAAAGGAGCAAGCTCAAGAATTTGATGCCATGGCTCGGAGGAAAAAAAGGTTTCAGAAGTTTGGTCCTTAGAAAAAGAAGAAGATTGATATGTCAAATATCCAATTCTATGGTTTTCAGGAGTATGGGAATTTCAGGAAATATTTTCCTAAATTAAAGAAGGACAACAAGAAAAGAAAAGAAAGGAATGAATCCCATGTTATTGAAGAAGAGGAAGAACCTAGAAAGAAGAAATCAAAGAATGAGGACATGAAATATCTCTACTATGACTTAGATAATCTCCTTTACTGTCAGAAAATTGTATATTACAGAGCAATTCAACACATAAAAATATTGCAGAAATATAAAGACAAAAAATGCATAATACAAGAGAGACACAGATATACGTTGTTCACCCAATTTGGGCCACGTCCATGGAGAAACAACCTGTCCGTCCTTTTGTATTATCCAGCAAAATGAAGAGATACAACTTACAACAGATCCATTATAAGTCCCTGTTCGCTCTTACACAATCTCCTCTCTCTTTCTTGCTTAGAATACACATCTACATAGACGCAATACAGTTTCCTCATATATCGTGAGGGGTTTCCTTTTAGGGAAAAAAACCCTAAATTAAACATAACTTTTACCACCATATTTCTGCCTAATGAACGACCTAAATTGACTACGAAATTACAACATTTTACAAGGCAATTTTACATCTATTTTTAGCTTCGGGGGCGTTGTCATCGCCCCCCTTGGTAGCACACATTTATGGGCAGCGTTGCCGCCACATTACGAACTGGGGTCTATTGTGGTGATACGTCTCAATAAGGAAGAAAATCATGCTCGACACCCAATATTTACTTAGTTCTTTTTAGTTTTTGGTAAAGGTATCTATAATGGTAGAAAGAATTATAGGATGCATCACATTAAGAGACAAAATCATATTATAAGTATATGATTGAAGCCAAAACTCATTATGGAAGCTTGAAAGGATAGATGAAGTAAAAATATACATGAATGTAGTAGTCATCATAGAAAGGAAGTAGCTATTTGGAATATCATTGAAAGAATAAGTAGAATATATGAAGAAATTAATCCAGCATGATAGAAAGAATCATCATAAATCATCATTATTAGGGAGGAGCATTTCCAGGAAGAGGATAATTAAGATCCTGCATTGGAATCTCCATTAGAGGGTTCACTTCTACTTGTAAAAATAAAATTTCTCGTTGATTCTATACATTCCATCTTGTGTGTGATTGTGTGTTTAGAAGGATGATGGTGTCATGACATATGAGTGCGGTATGGTTGAACTACTTTCAAGAAATGAAAGGAAGTTGTAGAAGGAAGTCCAGATGACCAAAAGAAGAAAATAGGTATGTATTCATTTATTTTATAGATTAAGTCATGTCATCACATAGTTGTAGATAGTATGGTTGAATGATCTATCCCATGAGCATGATCGAAAAAGAAGGATCTCTTCCTTTAGAAATATACATGAAGGCATATGCCCTATTTCACATATTGATAAGATGAAGTCAACATAATATGTCCTCATATGGAATATGAAGTGGTTGAAAAGATGAAGGAACTATGCATAGAAATTCTTGAGATACAATTTGTGAGGGAAGGAAGAAGGAATCATAGAAAATTTGTATCTATGGTCACATAAGATAAGGAATAAACATTTGATGAATAGAACTATCTGGTATGACATCTCCATGGAGAAGGTATGAAGAACTTGATAAATTCTAAGAGAAAAAAGAAGACCATTAACATTGGAAACCTTGAAGATACGTTTATGAATATGTAGGATGTTGATGTCACAAGAAGTAGATGTCATGGTGAAAGGCCATCATAAAAGGTAACTTTGATTTGATGTTCATTTTTATTTTTAAACAACATATGGTTGGGTTGAGACATAGATACCAAAAGAGTTATATATATATCACATATAATTGAGAATGAATGGAATATCTTGAAAATAACATGACTTAGAAAAGGTAGTTGAATGAAGAAAACGAGATGTGGACTGGAAGATCACTTTCTAATGAAAAGAAGGATGACATGATTGATATAGTTTGTGAAGGAATATGATGGATGGTTGATTCCCTATGAAAGATGAAGGCTCCATGATGAAGAAGATGTAGTTCATTACATTGAAAGGAGGATCCTTACAAGCAACTAATGGTACCATGATCTCCGCCAAAGAACATATAGCTGTTTTTGGAAACAATTCCATTGTTAAGAGGGAGCTTGGACACATCCCTGGATAAGAGGGAGCTTCGGTACATTCCTTTTTATAGGAATGTGTATATATTCCCTAGTTGAGAGGGAGAGATAGAAACATCATTATTTTCTTCATACGAAGGAATAATGGAGGATTAGGTAAGAAACTGAGACTGATTCTGATACTCTTTGAGGATGAAGTAGGGAATCCAAGACAAGAGTAGTCGAAGAAAAAATTCCTTGAGTATGTGTTATTCCAAGATAGAATTTTTCCTAAGAGGACATACCCTGTGAACACCTAGGTGGGGTATGTGCCTTGCGAGACAATAATGATGGTGTTTTCTAGTCATTGGTCTTGCCAACATTGTCCTTTGATCTTGTGGAGAGGTAGAGTTGTTAGTCAAGGCCCTTCTATGTGAAAATTCTAGTTTGTATGATGCAAAGAGATAAGTTGAATTGATAGCTTATGAGATGGATTACCAATCTAACTCTTCTTATGAGAATTATTTGGTTTGAGAATGTGAAAGAGCCTTGTATGGATTATGAATACCTTCTTAGTTAAGAGGGAGTGTTGAAATATGTAACTAGGTTCAGTCTACATAATGACATTTGTAATCATGATTTCGTGTATTTGATGTAAATAGAAAAATAAAATTTATTAATGTTATTCTTGAGGCATGGGTTTCATGCTCAAGGGAAATTTATTTTATAGGTAGCACCCATTGAGTGCTTATAGGTCTTGTATTTGAGTCAACAAGTCATAAGTGTCATTTTCATTTATGGAACACCCTTCTCGGCATGTTACATATTGTAAAGAAAAAAAAATTGAGTCAAATTAGAGTCAAATACCCTCTAAGACTTTTTCATGGTGCCTCAAGAAATTCGTCCTACATGAAAGATCAAGTCAGCCTCAAGGAAGCAATTCATACCCTTGGAAACCTTATATATAAGAAGGAACACTACCTTATTTGGACGTACAATAAGCAAGCTCGAACTCCTCAAGAAAAAAATTGGAAAAGAACGAAAAATAAGAAGAAAAGAAAGTTCAAAGATTTGGGTCTCTCTCTCTCTCTCTCTCTCTCTCTTTGATGTTAGCGTTTCTAAAGTTGTTGGGAAATTCAAGTTTTTGGATAGTTGTTGGGCAAGTCGAAGTGTTGGAAAATTGATGGGAAATTTGAGTGGTTGGAATGTTGTTGGGCACGTCTAACTGCTGGAAAGTTGTTGGGCAAGTTGAAGTGTTGGATAATTGCTAGGGTCAACGTTGCAGAAGAAACCTATAGGTCGAAATTGCAAAAGAAACTATTGGGTCAAAGTTGCAGAAGAAATTGTTGGGTTAAAGTTGCAGGAGAAATTGTTGGGTTGAAATTGTAGAAGAAACTACTAGGTCGAAGTTACGGATTTTATTGGGGTCAAAGTTTCTAGAAGTAAATCTCATTAAGGAGAAAGGATTGAAATGGTCTTGGTGAAAGGTCATAGGTCTATAGAATTCATCATTTTAAGTTCTATAAGAAGAGAAGAGTTCTTGTAGGTTTTCCTCTCAAGAGGAGAAGTTTTGGCCTTCACTCGTAGCCTATATCTTGTGTCCTCTTGTCTTATTGTTATTTATGGTTTGGTAGCTATTTGATGATAATAACATAACACTAATAAGTGAAAGAAGAAACTAATCAAGTTAAGTTGAAATATATCATAGGCAGTTATCAAAGTAAGAGAAATTAACTAGTCTAGTTTCCCTGGATTTCTCAACAAAGGTTAGTTTCCTTTTCAATGTGAATTTTACATTCTACCATTAGATTAGTGTTTATATTCATGCAAGTATCATGTAAATTACATTTTTCAAGTAGGTTAATGTATCCATTTCTGTAAATAGTATAGCCTTTACATTCCTGCAACTAGGGTTAACACTTACATTTGAACAAACATCATTTCTATTTCTTGCAAATAGAGTAACATTTCCATTTTTGTAATTAGTTTAGGATTTTATTTTATGATACTCACTTCATTTCATCAAATCAATGAAAGAAGGACACATTTCATGTTTCACATATAGTGCCGACACCTCTGAAGTTTGTACGAACCCCAGGTTGATAGTTTAAGTTAGTAGCCTTGGGAGTTGCATCATTCTTATTGCAATAATGAGCATTAGGGGAATTTTGAGGTCTAAAATGGGCCTCCTAAGAAAAATGTACAACCAAAATAAACTCTATAAGGACCAATAGGATTCAAGATGATGATGTCAACCATGGGGGATGATTCACTATTTTTGGAGTAAAAAAGTAAAAAGATTAAAAGTAATAAAACTATTTTTTCAACTCGTATTTTCAATTTACCTCTCTAAGGTTTTACTCAAATTTCGAGTGGGAGTACTCGTTGGATGAAAAATTTAATACCTCATCCAAGGAGTACCCATGTTTCATATTTTTGATGGACCTTGCTACACGAAAAATGAGAAATGCATGAAAAAACGTGATTGCAATCACGTCACATGTTTTCATGTATTTCTCATTTTTCATGTAGCAGAATCCATCAAAAGTATCCAACATGGGTACCCCTTTGATGAAGAATATAATTCTACATCCAATGAGTGTTTCTGCTCAAAATTTGAGTAAACCCATAGGGAGATAAGTTGAAAATACGAGTTGAAAAAAATAGTTTTTTCTTTATTCCCTCTAAAATTTGATGGTGTAATCTAATATTATTTTTTTATTTCCACTATTATTTTATAATTTCCTTAGGATGTCCATTTTAGACCTCAAAATTCCCCTAATGGCTAATCAACCGACAAAACATGCTGCTTGTGGAGCTTTATGAGACATCTCGATGCAACATTCACATCATACCAAATTGTTGAAACCATGAACACCATACTACTTATTGGAGATTTATAACACAACTCGATGTCGTATATACAATACACATATGCATATATAAATATAAACCAAACACATCTGATCAACCAGCAAATAAATAAGGATACAAATCCCACATCAGATCAACCATCTCCCATGTAGCTTCATTTGGCCCGAATTGCTTCCACTCCACTTTAACTTGCTCTATTGCTTGATTCTAGAGCATGAGATGTTTCCTCTACAAAATGAACTGAGTTTTAGGCTAGAATTATCACTCTGGTTCCACCTAAAATATACACCAATCAATCACATAATCAACATCCTATACATATCTCTTAAGCAATGAAACATGGAAAACACCATGGACTTTCATTGTTGGTGGTAGTGCAAGTCTATAGGCCACTGGTCAAATCTTCTCAAGGATCTCGAAAGGCCCACAATATCAAGGTGTTAGCTTGGCACATAATCCAATCGTCAGGGTGCTCTTCTTGGGCTTAATGTTCAACTACACATGCTTTCCAATCTAAAGGTCCTTCAATGCTCTATGCTAATCCACATGACTCTTCAATCTATCTCGTGTTGTATTTAAATTCCTTATGATATCCTGCATATCTTGCTCCATCTCAACCAACATATATGGTCCAATCAACACCTTGTTCACTAGATCACTCCAATTGATAGGAGTATTGCAAATCCACTGATAAAGACCCTTGAATGGACTCATCTTCAAGGACTTTTGATACCAATTATTATACGAAAACTCCACCAATGGGATGTACTTCTCCCACTTCCATTGTTGATGCATGACATACATCCTCAACATATCCTCACGAATCATGTTAACCCTCTATGTCTATCCATCTATCTGCGGATGATAAGTTGTACTGAAAGTTAACTCTATCCCAAGCTTGCAAGTAACTCCTTCTAAACCTTAGAAGTGAACTTTGAGTCTATGTTTGATATAATATTCTTAGGAACACCATGCAACCTCACTATCTCCCTCATGAAAATCTCAACTACCTCATTAGTTGAATTCATAGACTTCACTACAATGAAATGAGCTATCTTACTCAACCTGTCAACCACAACCATGATGGAATCATGTTGTCTAGATTTCCTCAACAAAATTATAATGAAGTCCATGGAAATAATCTCTCATTTCCATTTTTGAATCAGAATCAGTTATTGTAAACTAGATGGATTCTTACACTCTACTTTCACTTGTTGACAATTCAAGCACATCGTAACTAACTCAGCCACCACTTTCTTTAAGTTCAACCAATGATAAAACTTCTGAACTACTGGAAAAGTCTTCTAATATCTAGGGTGGCCTGAATATGACTTGCCATGAAACTCCCTCAAGATAAGCTTCTTGAGCTCACTATTATTCGACACATAATTCCTGTTCCTAAATTTCACCAAGCCATATGTCCTGAGGTGATACTACTCATATCTATCACCTTCACCTTACTACTGCAACCTTTGCTTCAACTGTTGGTACCTATCATCATGCTACCATGTATGTAATATCCAATCCTACAAATTTATCCCACATGAACTCACAACTAAAATATGATTCACCTACACTCTCCTAATAAGAGAATTTGCAACCCTATTCTCCTCGCCCTTGATGTATCTAATCACAAAGTCAAAATGATTGAAGGGTATCCACTATGATCACTCATTTGGACAAACCTCCAACCAAAGAGATAATGTCCCCACATCTTTAATGCGTGAATGATAACTGTCAACTCGAGATCATGAGTCACATAGTTCCACTCATGCTCATTCAACTTCCTTGACTCATAGCGTACCACCTGCCCTTCCTGCATAAGGACTCCATTAAGTCCTTCCTTACAAGCATCTATACATACCATGAATTCTTCATCGGGATCTGCAATCTTCAAGACTAAATCATTTGTAAAAAAATGCTTCAACTACTCAAGGTTAGCTACACACTCCTTAGTCCATTCAAACTTATTCCCTTTTGTATGCAAGGATGTAGCAGGATAGCCAATGCTTGGGACATTCCTGATGAACCACTAATAATAACCTGCTAGTCCCATGAATGATCTGACCTCATTACATTCCCAGGAGTTGGCCACTCCATGATATCTTTAATATTTTCTGGGTCCACTACTTTCCCTTTGTTTGAAAAAACATGTCCGAAGTAATGGATCTAAGACTGAAAGAAACTGCACTTCCTGAGATTGGTATATAACTAATGCTGTCTCAACAATCTGAACATTTCTTCCAGGTACTCTACATTCTCTTCCTCATTCTTGGAGTATATCAATATATCATCAATAATGACTATCACAAACTTGTCCAAATAAGGATGTAACTCATTATTCATCAAACATATGAACATGGTTGGAGAATTATTAAGACCAAATGGAACCACCACAAACTCATAATGCCTATACCTTGTACGAAATGCAATCTTCTAGACGTCTTCTTCTTTTATGTGCACTTGATGATATCTTGATCATAGATCAATCTTTGAAAATAATGCTTCTCCCTTCAGTTGATCAAACACATAATCAATTCACAACAATGGATACTTTTTCTTGATCATCACCTTGTTTAACTAACGGTAATCAATGCACAATCTGAGAGTATTGTCCTTTTTGTTTACAAACAATAATGGTGCAGCCCAATGCGACACACTTGGTCTTATGTATCCCTTATCAAGCATTTCCTTATGATGCAACTTCAATTCCACCAAATATGGAGTGCTTATCCTATAAGGTGCCTTAGATGATGGTGTTTCTCCCATTATCAACTCAATAGAAAAGTCCACTTCCCCATGAGGAGGTAACTCTGAAATGTCTATAGGAAACACATCCTAAAACTCCTGTAACATCCTTTCCTTTGTCACTAGAAATATGAATTGAAAACAATACAAATCCTTTCCTAATGTAGGATTCTCACTAATGTAGGATTCTTCTTTCCTTTCATCTAGGCACTCAGTAGTCTTGTCATAAAAGTCTATCTTAGTCTTGTGAATGAACAATCAATCCCTGCCTGAAAGCATGCTATATGATCCAAAAGGAAGCAAATTTAGATGTCCTGATGTAGGAATACCATTCATCTCAAATTCACAATATGTCACCCAATGATGAACTATTCTCTCTATTCTTGTATCCAATTTCACCAACCAAAATTCTGCATGCACTTATTTATTCAAGCATAACTTATCTACCATGTCAGGAATGATATAACTATAGTTAGATCCATCATCAATCAAAATAGAAAAAACTTAATCATGAATCTTACTTTCCATATTGATAATGTTTGCATGATGATCAACCTTCCTATTATCTAATGCTGCATAAATCCAAGGAATACTCTGCCCAATATCCCCAACCATCTGTGCATCCCGAGCACTATAAATCTTAGGTCAACCACCTGTTGTGCCCTACAACAACCCCCCATTTCATAACATTTTTATCACAAACAATTAACATATGAAATGGGTCCCTTTTAAAAATTTTAATTGGCATTAATGAATTTGTTCAGAAGAGATATGATAATCAAATGAATTTGTGCATAAAAGCCTTTTTGAACGAATAATAAGCAATTTTTGGTTAAGTCCGAAAAGCAATCGCAAGATCATTTACTACATTGGTTCTTTCCGATGCGATATCGCTATCGGCCATCGGTGATAGCCAATACATCACACACAAAAGGCACATGCCTTTTCCCTGATGCGACACGATATCGGCGATCCACAATCGGCGTTACTTCCTATGAAAAGTGTTTTAAGCTTCGACCCGATGCGATATCGCTATCGGTAGTCGGCAGAATCCCATACATCTTCATAAGACGTTCAGATCTTTTCCCGATGCGATGAGATATCGCTATCGGTAGTCTGTAAATCAATTGATATACATTTAGGGATTATGTTTGCACGACTAAATATGATGCAATATCGCAATCGGCATTCGCCAAGACCTTTCCCAAATGATAATGTCACTCACACTCCCGATGCGATGCAATGACGCTTAATGATGATCAGGACTCCTAAAAGGTGATTATTTCAAAGCATTAAAGTTATATTTAAATCCGATTTGACAAAAGCACAGATTTCAAAATGCCGTTAATTAAAGGGATAAGGTAATGCATGCGTATTTAAAGCTTTGCCCCTTCGAATTAACGAACAAATACGATTAGACCTTTGAAAAAATCTATCGCACGCTTTAAGGGGTCATTCGGTTTAATAACTTAAGTAATGGTCATTTATGGAGCTGCAGGCTGTAAAATCACCATCATTGTATCTGCGGTGCCTTCTCAAATCATTAGATTCGCAGCCACTTTTAGAATTAATCTCACCACACTTCAAGTAATATATCTATCTCGTTATGGATCGTCATTGTTATTTCCTTGTTACGATTTCTCTTGCATTTGTGTAGAATTCAACTGCCGAGAGAAGTCTGAATATGATGGGAAAGAAATTCAAGAAGATGGCTGGTTCTACTACGACACCTGTCTCAGGCCAAGCTACTATGTTTTCAAAGAAAGGCTTAATCTCAGATACTACATGCACTGGTCTTCCTAGCACTACATGGCAAGGTACATACAATTTGCTAGAAGCAGAGCAACCAGAAAAGACAATGACTGAGGTTAGTGTGGATGAATTAAGGAGGTCCGAGGCAACTCTCAAAGACTTGGCCGACTCCTTTCTGCACCGAATAGCAGCCAGAGAACAAGTCCTGCCCTACACTGATGTGGTACGCTGGGCAATTGAGGAAATTACCCTCACTGATAGAACCTTTCATACAAAGGATGGAAGGATTTTCGGTTCCTTCAAGCCTGATGACTTGAGACGAATGTATCATTTGCCTGAACCTGAGCTAGTCTATAACAGAGCCTTTGTGGAGAAGTTCGCGAAGGAGAATGAATCACCATCCGAACCTCTCCGAGATTGGAGGCAGAATCCAGCTAAACACAAACATGATATGTCGGGTAAGTACTCCAATGCTTCTTTGGCTTCACCTTATTGCTATGCTGGGATTATGATGTGTAGATTGTGGGGATTACATGACTCTGCTAATATCAGTATTGATATGGTTCCCTTAATGGAAGCGGCCGTCAATAGTACAATCATGGATTGGGCCACTATTCTGTCTGATAAATTGGTCATAGCTATTCGTGAGTTTAGGGCCAAAACCAGAGTCACCGAGAGGAAAATCCCACCCTTCTATTACTCTGCCTACATTATGGATACCCTTTGTTTTAATTCTGAATTTCCTGTCCTTGGTTGGAGATGGACAACCCATGACCCAACACCCATTCACTTGTACCATCGTAAATTGTGGAAACCTTCTCACAAAGATCATTTGTATCAAATCTGCAATGGTTTCATGGTCCCCGTTCACTATTCTATTTGTGACAGACCTATCCCAAGAATTTCCTATGAAGCTTCTTTTGACCTACCAGCCGTAGCCCATTGGTTCGGCGAAGAACATTTTACCTATATTAGAGTTTTTGGAAGCAAGGCTAGGCCACATGTCCTCCCCCTGTACGTCCCAGATAAATTGTTAGCCCGGGAAATCTCCTACCAGATTACGTCTGAGGGTGTCACACAAACTCTCAAAGAGGAGAAAAAGAGAGGATGGCCCTCTTTTCCTTTAAGAATTGGAGTTTATACGCTGCTGAATTACAAGCATGCAGAGAAGGAAGCAGCAAAACTCCAAATGATATCCCTAACTTCTATTCCAAATAGACTCTATGATCCAAAAAAGACTGCTTTCATTGCCTTAGAACAGGCCAAACTGTCAAAGGTTGTTCATCAAGAAGACCAGTTTGACGACCTGTTCATGAGTGCCGATTCAATAAGCCAAGTCAGACAACTTGCTAGATTGAGTTATGAAGATGAGGAGTTAACTGAATTTAATAAACTTAGAAAGCAAAGGTTGCAAACTTTGCCTCTAGATTTATTATCCACAGCCCCAACATCCTCCTCAAGCGAGCCTGGTCAACAGCAAACACACCTATCTCCTGTTACAACTAAAGAATATGATAGACAACAGGAGGAAAGGCAAAATAAGCTGCAAGCAGAGAGGCATAGAAGGGAGCAGTTAGAAATGCAACAAAAGGCACAAAAGGATCAAGAGCTAAGAAAACAAAAGGAGTTAGAAGAACAGAGGAAAAGAGAAGAAGAAGAGAAAGCAAAGAAAGAACTGGAAGATAGGCAGAAAAGGGAATTGGAGGAACAGCGGCAAAGAGCACAAGAGGAAGAACAGCGGAAGACATTGGAGGAACAACAGAGAATTTAAAAAGAGAAAGAACAGAGCAAAGCCCACACAGGACAAAGTGAGCAAATCTCTACTGATCCTGAATTGATTAAAGAATGGAACCAATTCGACTCCATCATAAGTGGAAAGGAAGCCTCCAAAGACTCAGATGCCTCTAAAACAAATAAAGCTCCCGATACTACTTCTTCTCCGGTTCTAGAAGGAACCAGCGGCCCACCCATGGTACAGAATGTTGAGGTAATCACTCAAGACTCATCCGATCAAATTGATCTTCAGGTAGAGGAAATTCCTCCCCTAGACATTTTTTACAGCCCAAAGCATAGAGCCGTTGTAAGGCGCTCTAGGAAAAGACGAAGGCTTGATCAACCTTCTATTCTACCTGAGCAAACAGTCACGGGAAATGTGGTCTGGAAGGGAGAATTAGATCCTTCTGAAGATCTGACAAAGCTATCGCAATTTGCGGGAGCTTATTCAGCGGCAACTATTGACAAAGCCTCAGAAGTAAGTCTTCTTTTGAAAACTAAAGAGCATGAGATATATGCATTGCAGGCAGAAGTGATTGAGGTAAGAAATAAGGTAGCGCAGGTAGAGGAACAATTGCTGGTCCAACAGCAAGAAAATAACTTGTTAATCCAACAAATTGAAAAACTGAGGGTAGACCAAAGTGATATTCAGGAAGCAAAAGAATTAGCAGAGGCGCTATCCCAGTTAAAAGCTTCGAATGAGCTGATGATAAAAGCTAAAGACGAGCAAATAATTCAGCTATCAGCTCAGCTCGAAGGTATAAAGGGCACCAAGAGTATTAATGATTTCAAAGCAGAGGCAACTCGAATAAACGGCGCGTTGATATCTCAAATCAGGATCTTGTGCCAACAACTTGTTAACGCTGAATCACTGTGTGAAACATCTACAGCAGTGTGTGAACAAATAGAGAAAGCCAGAAACAGGCTAGATCAAGCTGAAGATGATATAACAGAATATATTGAATGGCAAGACACTCCAGAAGGGAAAGCAGCAAATTTGTCCCGAATCCATGTAACATACAAGGACATACTCTTCATGGAATGGAACTCACAGGTGATGAAAGCAGAAAGGGCAGCCTCAAGATGCAAAATGATTGCCAGCAACATGATCAATTTAGTCAATGATACATTGTACCTGGCAAACATGATTTCCCAATGCACACCTGGAAACATAACAACGGCAAGCATGCTGGAGCACAGGAATTACCCTGATCTGGAGAAACAAGGGCGGTTAATCGCCGGAATAAATACTTTAACCGCCGATGCATACTGGCTTTTTCTGATTAAACCACATTCTCAAAGGTCGGCTCTTAACTGTCTAACAGATGCTCTCCGATACCTGATTGCCGACATTCAAGATGCCACATATGATGCACAGCTGACTTCACGCCTTAATACTCCACCAGAAGTAGAGCCAATGCTGGCGATATGTCAGCGAAGGAGTAAAGGCAAAGAGACCTCTGAATGAAGCATCACCGCCGACTGCCGAATCACCAAAATGCAAGATGATATTTGTTAATGCCGATTTAGTAGCTTTTCAGTTGTAGATATTTAGATATTTAGATTAGCATAGTATTTATAGACCCTTTCATTGTTTTGGAAAGGGTCGTAAAATTTTGTAAAAGACTTAAAAGCTGAAGTTTGCACTATTGTGCTTCAGTCTATATTCTTTTTGAAACTCGACCACTGGTCCTTAATTTTGCTTAAAAGGTTGTTTTAAGTAAATTGTGCACTACTGTCGTTTGCTTGGAATGCTTTCTGGTTTGAAGGAAGGACCGCGACATAGCGATTAATATAGTGGATTGATCAAACAGCTTGCATGGTACTATTATCTGTATCTGTTCTCTTTTCTATTATATGAATTGCTGTGTTATTATTTTTGCGATCGTTGATTATATGTATGCAATATAACAGCAAGTCTGCATTTCATATCACTATTGAATGTTTTGTGATTTGTTATCTCTTTCACTCATGCGTGTAACGATGATATAAATGACTGAGTGCAGTAATTCGCTATTATCGCTCTGCATAACTACTTATGCAAAGCAATCTCAAATGAGTTAAACATTTATGCTTATTTTTAGTGTCATCTATATGCCTGTCATTAAGCATAGATTATCAAACGCTGCATTATACGAATCGATAAGTCCCGGGATTAGTTTATAGTTATTATATTTCTCTTGTAGTTTAGTTATTTATTTGTTATCACCTTATATCGTAGATCATTCATCCATCCCGTTTACTTATAATCTCTGGGAAACTGGTCCCATTATCCCCAGTCGGAGCCACTATTCCAAACGGAAAAGGAGCTGCACTAAGTTCCGGACCGGGTGGTTTCCCCGATGTTGTTGCAACGAATTTCGGGGCATCAACATTTTTGGCGCTAGAAGGAGGGCCATCGACTGTGAATGGCAAGTAGGTCCACATCTACAAACCATTCTAAGAGTAATTCTCCCTCCAAATCCTCTCCCCCTTCTCAATCACACGCTGGTTCTCCGGCACACAATCGAGAAGAAGAGGAAACAACCACCACTGCTCATACCCATCATATTTCAGAACATTTAAGTCTTGAATCCCCTGAAGTTCAGTCTCTCATCCAAAAACTTCAGAACTTCTCGATTTCGCCTCAGAAATCTGAAGTATCACAAAGCAGTGTGACCTCGCAGTTAAACTTATCCCATCCACTTACCAGACTTCAGAGCGAAAAACTCGGTATTGAACCTACTGAGTTCCCTTTACCGAAAAGGAAAAAGGCTAAGAAGATTACTGAAGTATCTGATAGTGAAGATCTTTCTTCCATATCCTCCATCTCAACCCCTCCTCTGCGAAGTCAACCATCCACTCCTTCATTACACACTGTTGTTCATCAGGGAATAAGTACTACAGCATCTCAAACTACTCACTCTTCAACAACCTCTCCTCTACAGTCATCTGGAATCCCAACGATAGTAACAACCATTGTCGCTAACACAATGGCAGACCCATGGACTAGGCCCGGTGCAGTCAATATGCCAGGACCATTACATGATCTACCAGATGCTCCCGAAAAATGGCTGCCTAAATTTGATCCAGATAACGGAACACAAGCTGAACAACATATTAACAATTTTATGTTAGCAGTAAACTTAAAAGGAGTGACAGAGCAAGATATTGTTGTAAGACTCTTCCCCTATACCTTACAAGGATCAGCAGGATCCTGGTATTTTTCCTTACCTTCTGGTTCAATTACCAGTTGGAATGAATGCCAAGAGCAGTTCCTTACCAAGTATGGAGATGATAGGTCCTTAGCAACTTTAATAAATGACCTCTCCAATTTGAGAATAGAGCATAGGGAACCAATAAAGGATTTTAATGCTAGATTTAATAAACTACTGAATAAAATCCCTACCGCTTCTAAACCAAGTGAACAAATCCGCAGCGAATGGTACATCACTGCCCTACCTGCCAACATAGCAATCTTTGTTGACAGGGCTGGCAAACCTACGTTAACTGAAAATATGAAAGAAGCACTTGCCGTTGAAAAGCGCATCAATGCTCTTGAAAAGAAAGCTGCTCTAGAAGAAAGAAAAACTAAAAAAGTCTCGTTTAAAGAAGATTCCAAAAAGAAAACCCCGAAGGACCCATATGATATGGAAGGATTACAAAAGGTCCTTAAAACGTTGTCCAATGAAATGGTTGAGATTAAAAAGCAGGTGGCCGAAACTTCAAACAAAAGACCATTTAGGACTTTTAAGAAAAACGAATCAAAGCCACCTAATGTTATATCTAACGCTGATTCGGACCAAGAAGAAGAGGAAGAGGAAACACCTTCACAGACCGATGATGAAGAAGAAGTAGCTGAATGCCACGGAATGTGGGATTTTATACTCCCAAACACTGACATGGAGAATGAAGAAGAAGCCTTTCCGGTAACCACAAGAAGTAAAAGCACTTCTGAACCCGCCCAGGTAACTTCAAAGAAGAGGAGTGCAGGCGCTACTACAGTAAAGGAAAAAATTCCCCCAAAAAAGTCTCCTGTGGTAGTTCCTCAAATCCAGCCTTCAACTTCTAATCCTCCTTCAACATCCAAGACTCTAGTGGTATCCGATTCAATGGAATATAACATTGTTGATGATATGAAGAAAACCAAGGCAAATATAACCATGTTTGAACTTAGTAAACTGAAACATCAGCAAAAGATACTTCTCAAAGAATTAAATGCTGTTCCCTCTACTCCCCTTCCCAGTACCAGAGCTGCCAACGATCAAGGCCAGCCTCCCGCAGGTATGGTTGAAATTACCGACTCAGTCTTAATCGGAGATAAGTCAAATTCTCACACTCCACCTTTCCTGCTCACTTATGAGATTTATAATAGAAACTTACACAATTGTCTAATAGATTCAGGGGCTTCATCAAATATAATGTCTGTTTCAGTATGCTCTAAGCTGAACATTGAACCCCAGAAATCTGCCATTCACATTTTGCAGTTAGACAGAACCAAAGTGCAGGTCGTAGGTGAAATTAATTCCATAACCATCAGGTTGTCCGCTGATCCAAGGGTTGTACAAAGAATAGATATTTTGATCGCCGACATACCTGAATTTTACGGCTTAATTTTGAGTAGAGATTGGTTCGAAAAACTACATGGGTATATTTCTACTGATTGGTCACACATGTGGCTTCCCCACAAAGGCAAGCCAAATCAAATAAGGATCGACCGTGAAAAACACATGACCCACACAGTAACCGATTTCGAACAAGAAAACCAACCTGTGGCCTTCAACAACAACATTTTGGGAAATTATTCCTCGGAATCATTCTTTGGCAACTTTGTTGCCCAACCTTCCCCTTTTTCAGTTAACCATTGTACATCTCAGGTAGAAAATTTTTCACAAACCAATTTATCCAAATGCTTCAATGAAAATCAAAAGGATGTAAATATTTTTGTTGATTCTTCTTTATTTTGGTCTTTGTATTTTGACGGCTCTAAGTCCAGCGAGGGCTCAGGAGCAGGTTGCATTTTGGTTAGCCCGCAAGGCGAAAAGACGATGCTTTCCTGTAGATTAGAATTTGAATGCACCAATAACACGGCCGAATACGAAGCTTTAGTGCAGGGATTATATAAGGCAATTGACCTTAAAGTCCAATATATTAAAGTATTCGGCGATAGTGAGATCATTGTTAAGCAGGTAAGAAATACAATTCATTGCATTTCAAGCCACCTTAAGCATTATCAATCGCTAGTACAAGATCTTACTTCGCATTTCTCAGCATTCAACATTTCTTCAATTCCTAGATCACAGAACTCAGCAGCCGATTTACTAGCCAATGTAGCTTCCAAGCTTCTCCCTTCCGAAGACTATAGTCTTGATAGATTTTCTATAGAATTAATTTTTAGGCCTTCAGTTCCTGATAATATCACCAACTGGAGAGTTTTCAACTATGACGACGACATCTTGCAATTCTTAACCTCTGAAAAGTCCTATGACAATCAAATCATTGAAGAGCATGACCATGATTCTCAAATGAAAGACACATCTCTAGATAACGCGATTCCTAAGCCTGTAGTAAAGCTCGAAGACCTTTATGACATTAAAGATAGGTTCAAACCTGTAATTAATGCAAAACTCCAAAGCTCTACTCTTAGGTTTGAATTGATTAATTTGGGAACAGATCAAGCTCCTCAAAATATCAATTTAGGACTAGGACTTTCTCTAGAAGAAAAGGAAGCATTTATCAAACTCTTGAGGAAAAACAAACAAGTTTTTGCTTGGAAGTATGATGACCTCAAGACATATGATACATCTATCATACAACATACTATTCCTATGCTTCCCAATAAAAAACCAATCCAGCAGAAGTTAAGAAAGATACACCCGAATTTGGAGAGCCAGATAAAATCGGAACTTAATAAGCTTTTAAAAGCTAAGATTATCTTCCCTGTCCAACACTCAAACTGGGTCTCTAATATGGTACCAGTCAGGAAGAAAAACGGCGACATCCGAATTTGTATTGATTTCAGAAACTTGAATAAGGCAAGCTTGAAAGATAATTTCCCACTGCCTACCATGGAACAAATCCTCCAATCGGTAGCAGGATCTGAATTGATGTCCTTTCTCGATGGTTTCTCAGGATATAATCAAGTGCTGGTTCATCCTGATGACCAACTAAAAACCACATTCAGAAAAAAATGGGGGACTTATGCATATCAAAAGATGCCTTTTGGGCTCATAAATGCAGGAGCAACATTCCAAAGAGCTATGGATACAGCCTTTAGAGGGTTAATCAATCGAACAGTAGTCATCTACCTCGATGATATTACTGTATATTCTAAGAAGAGATATAATCACTTGCATGATTTAAATCAGATTTTTCAACGATGCAAAATATATGGTATCTCTCTTAACCCGAAAAAGTCTTTCTTTGCTCTCAACCAGGGTAAGCTTTTAGGGTTTATTGTATCTAAGGATGGCATTTATGTAGATCCTGATCGAATTAAGAAAATTTCTGAAATGCCTTTTCCACACAACAAAAAATCGATGCAGTCGTTTTTAGGACAGATTAATTTCGTTAAACGATTTGTTCCAGATTTTTCGCAGATTGTACTACCACTACAAAAGATGATTAAAAAGAATTCAACCTTCAGATGGGGATTAGAAGAAAAGCAAGCTTTTAATAACATTAAGCAATCAATAATCAATGTCCCAGCTCTGAATACTCCAAATCTTTCTAATCATTTTACATTATATACCATTGCATCCGACTTATCTTACGCGGCAGTGCTCACCCAGTTGAATGATGACAATTTAGAAGCGCCCATCTCGTTCTTCAGTTCAAATTTTCAAGGCGCCGAATTGAACTATTCCGATATTGAGAAACAAGCTTTTGCTGTCTTTAAAGCAGTCAAACATTATCGACCCTTTCTTTTAAAAACCCATACTAAAGTAATAGTTCCTTTCTCAGCGGTTAGGCAACTATTAATCCAAAAGGAATTGGGTGAAAAGAGAGCAAATTGGGTCGCAGCTCTCCAAGAATATGATCTAGAAATAAAGCCAGCAAACTTTGTTAAAGGTTAAGGTTTTTGCAGGATATTAGCAGGAGCATCGAAGATTCCGGAATCAAGTGATACAGAGCAAACCCAAGAAGTTAATCAGCTAAGTATTCCCGATTCCGAATCTCAATATGCAGATCTGATCTTTTATTTAAAGAATGGTTATGCACCTACCAATTTGTCCTACAAAAACAAAAGGGCCATTAGATTGAAAGCTAAGAGTTTTTCCATTATTAATGATGTGCTCTTCAGAAGAAACTATGATTCTGTCCTATTAAGATGCCTTGAGAAATTTGAGGCTCAAAAGGTTTTGCAGGAGCTACACGACGGACCAGCAGGGGGACATTTCGGAGCTGATACAACAGCTCATAAAGTCATTCATGCTGGATACTATTGGCCTACCTTGTTTAAGGACGCTCACGAATATGTAAGGAAATGCATCAAATGTCAAACTGCCAGTGGAAGACAACAAAAACCAGCTTTCCCTTTACAACCAATCAACATTGAACAACCTTTTGAACAATGGGGCTTGGACATCATTGGGGAAATCAATCCATCTTCTTCCAAGCAACACAAATATATCCTTACAGCAACTGATTACTTTACAAAGTGGGTAGAAGCTGTTCCGTTAAAAACAACAAACTCTGAGGCGATCATTGAATTTATAGATCAGTTCATCATTACCAGGTTTGGTGTTCCAAATGCTCTTGTCTTTGATAATGCTTCTTACTTTTCAGGCAATGCAATGATTGATTTCGCTATCCAAAGGGGATTTAAATTAAAGTATTCCGCTAATTACTATCCTCAGGGTAATGGCCTAGCAGAATCAACTAATCAAAATCTAATCAAAATCATTAAGCGAACAATCGAAGAGAATCACAAGAACTGGCATAAATGCTTGGTATTTGCATTATGGGCAGATAGGATAACACAGAAAGCTTCCATAGGGACCTCTCCGTTTAATCTTGTCTACGGAAAAGAAGCAATCGTACCAACCAATCTTCTTCTTCCATCTCTAGCCCTAGTGCAATTTATTGACAAAACTCCTTCTTCCTCTATCCAGTTTAGGTATGATCAAATTCTCAAACTTGAAGAAGAAAGGGAAAAAGCCAAGGTTACACACGCAAAACATCAGCAAGTCATTAAAGCAGCTTTTGATCTAGCCTCATCTAGTCCTAGACAATTCCAAGTCGGAGATCTAGTCCTGAAATGGGACAAAGCCCATGAAGACAAAGGTAAACACTCTAAATTTCAAAAACTGTGGCTTGGACCATTTCAGATCTGTGAAAAAGTAGGCCATTCCACTTTTATACTGCAAAATCTATCAGGGGTGAGGGATTCTCTCCCTGTCAATGGTCTGATCTTGAAGAGATTCTTTAATTGAGGAGGTAACCCCTTCTCTTTGTAGTTTGATAGTTTTTTTTAGTTCGTAGGATTTGTAGAAATAAGAATGTGGGACATCATCCATTGACCTTTCGCTGTAATTAAAAGTTGTCTCACCATGACACTATTAGTATTTACTTTTGGATAATAGCGTCTTAAACCAAGAAAGATCATTTCTAGGAAATTAGATACCTTTTTATTCTGAACATCACAGTCTAACCTTTGTAAACTTCACTCTGAACGAAGATCTATGAGTCATCTTGGGTTTTCAAAATTAGCCTTCAAAGGTTATCTATATTAAAATAGGAGCTAATTCATCTACAGCATCTTTAACTCTTAAACCTGTCATCCATTTACTCTCAAGAAGATAGTTGTTCATCCCATTCACCAAAAGTTTATGATTACTCAGAGTGTAATTCTAAAATATAAAAGATTGAAGATAAGAGGTCTTATTACAAGCCTGCTTACCATGTTCATAGGAAAATAATTTAACTGACATTACCAAAACTGCATACCAAACAGGGTAATGGCTTGAAATTTCAAGACAAGGGGTCTCATCACGAGCCAGCTTGTTCAGTTTGATTACTACTCGTGAATGGCATTGTCGTTATCTGGCCACCAAACCAGGACAATGGCTTTTATCTTAAGCAAAGAAAAAAGTGAAATTCAAAAAATACGAAAATATCTTTTGAATTCATTCTGTTTAGTCACACTCTTAAGTGAATGGAATAATGGACAACAACATGGTTAAAAGGTAACCCTGCCGAGACTATGAACGTTTGCTGGCAGCAGAGGCTCTACCTATGACAGAGGAGTTTATTTTAAAAAGCTGATATGGAAAAGTTTTCTATTTTACCTTTATGAACCAATGAAGACTTGTTTTAAAACTTAAAGTGAATTTATTTTCTTTATAAAAAGAGGAAGTCAAATGAAGAAACCTGTTTTATTCAGAATCAATAGACATCTAGTTATATTAGAAATTTCCTTTCCTTTATAAAGATTCTATTTGAAAAGGCGTAAGTATATTTATTAGTCCAGAGATAACTGGTTCTACCAACGAATCGCCAATTGTTGTGCCCTACAACAACCCCCCATTTCATAACATTTTTATCACAAACAATTAACATATGAAATGGGTCCCTTTTAAAAATTTTAATTGGCATTAATGAATTTGTTCAGAAGAGATATGATAATCAAATGAATTTGTGCATAAAAGCCTTTTTGAACGAATAATAAGCAATTTTTGGTTAAGTCCGAAAAGCAATCGCAAGATCATTTACTACCTTGGTTCTTTCCGATGCGATATCGCTATCGGCCATCGGCGATAGCCAATACATCACACACAAAAGGCACATGCCTTTTCCCCGATGCGACACGATATCGGCGATCCACAATCGGCGTTACTTCCTATGAAAAGTGTTTTAAGCTTCGACCCGATGCGATATCGCTATCGGTAGTCGGCAGAATCCCATACATCTTCATAAGACGTTCAGATCTTTTCCCGATGCGATGAGATATCGCTATCGGTAGTCTGTAAATCAATTGATATACATTTAGGGATTATGTTTGCACGACTAAATATGATGCAATATCGCAATCGGCATTCGCCAAGACCTTTCCCAAATGATAATGTCACTCACACTCCCGATGCGATGCAATGACGCTTAATGATGATCAGGACTCCTAAAAGGTGATTATTTCAAAGCATTAAAGTTATATTTAAATCCGATTTGACAAAAGCACAGATTTCAAAATGCCGTTAATTAAAGGGATAAGGTAATGCATGCGTATTTAAAGCTTTGCCCCTTCGAATTAACGAACAATTACGATTAGACCTTTGAAAAAATCTATCACACGCTTTAAGGGGTCATTCGGTTTAATAACTTAAGTAATGGTCATTTATGGAGCTGCAGGCTGTAAAATCACCATCATTGTATCTGCGGTGCCTTCTCAAATCATTAGATTCGCAGCCACTTTTAGAATTAATCTCACCACACTTCAAGTAATATATCTATCTCGTTATGGATCGTCATTGTTATTTCCTTGTTACGATTTCTCTTGCATTTGTGTAGAATTCAACTGTCGAGAGAAGTCTGAATATGATGGGAAAGAAATTCAAGAAGATGGCTGGTTCTACTACGACACCTGTCTCAGGCCAAGCTACTATGTTTTCAAAGAAAGGCTTAATCTCAGATACTACATGCACTGGTCTTCCTAGCACTACATGGCAAGGTACATACAATTTGCTAGAAGCAGAGCAACCAGAAAAGACAATGACTGAGGTTAGTGTGGATGAATTAAGGAGGTCCGAGGCAACTCTCAAAGACTTGGCCGACTCCTTTCTGCACCGAATAGCAGCCAGAGAACAAGTCCTGCCCTACACTGATGTGGTACGCTGGGCAATTGAGGAAATTACCCTCACTGATAGAACCTTTCATACAAAGGATGGAAGGATTTTCGGTTCCTTCAAGCCTGATGACTTGAGACGAATGTATCATTTGCCTAAACCTGAGCTAGTCTATAACAGAGCCTTTGTGGAGAAGTTCGCGAAGGAGAATGAATCACCATCCGAACCTCTCTGAGATTGGAGGCAGAATCCAGCTAAACACAAACATGATATGTCGGGTAAGTACTCCAATGCTTCTTTGGCTTCACCTTATTGCTATGCTGGGATTATGATGTGTAGATTGTGGGGATTACATGACTCTGCTAATATCAGTATTGATATGGTTCCCTTAATGGAAGCGGCCGTCAATAGTACAATCATGGATTGGGCCACTATTCTGTCTGATAAATTGGTCATAGCTATTCGTGAGTTTAGGGTCAAAACCAGAGTCACCGAGAGGAAAATCGCACCCTTCTATTACTCTGCCTACATTATGGATACCCTTTGTTTTAATTCTGAATTTCCTGTCCTTGGTTGGAGATGGACAACCCATGACCCAACACCCATTCACTTGTACCATCGTAAATTGTGGAAACCTTCTCACAAAGATCATTTGTATCAAATCTGCAATGGTTTCATGGTCCCCGTTCACTATTCTATTTTTGACAGACCTATCCCAAGAATTTCCTATGAAGCTTCTTTTGACCTACCAGCCGTAGCCCATTGGTTCGGCGAAGAACATTTTACCTATATTAGAGTTTTTGGAAGCAAGGCTAGGCCACATGTCCTCCCCCTGTACGTCCCAGATAAATTGTTAGCCCGGGAAATCTCCTACCAGATTACGTCTGAGGGTGTCACACAAACTCTCAAAGAGGAGAAAAAGAGAGGATGGCCCTCTTTTCCTTTAAGAATTGGAGTTTATACGCTGCTGAATTACAAGCATGCAGAGAAGGAAGCAACAAAACTCCAAATGATATCCCTAACTTCTATTCCAAATAGACTCTATGATCCAAAAAAGACTGCTTTCATTGCCTTAGAACAGGCCAAACTGTCAAAGGTTGTTCATCAAGAAGACCAGTTTGACGACCTGTTCATGAGTGCCGATTCAATAAGCCAAGTCAGACAACTTGCTAGATTGAGTTATGAAGATGAGGAGTTAACTGAATTTAATAAACTTAGAAAGCAAAGGTTGCAAACTTTGCCTCTAGATTTATTATCCACAGCCCCAACATCCTCCTCAAGCGAGCCTGGTCAGCAGCAAACACACCTATCTCCTGTTACAACTAAAGAATATGATAGACAACAGGAGGAAAGGCAAAATAAGCTGCAAGCAGAGAGGCATAGAAGGGAGCAGTTAGAAATGCAGCAAAAGGCACAAAAGGATCAAGAGCTAAGAAAACAAAAGGAGTTAGAAGAACAGAGGAAAAGAGAAGAAGAAGAGAAAGCAAAGAAAGAACTGGAAGATAGGCAGAAAAGGGAATTGGAGGAACAGCGGCAAAGAGCACAAGAGGAAGAACAACGGAAGACATTGGAGGAACAACAGAGAATTGAAAAAGAGAAAGAACAGAGCAAAGCCCACACAGGACAAAGTGAGCAAATCTCTACTGATCCTGAATTGATTAAAGAATGGAACCAATTCGACTCCATCATAAGTGGAAAGGAAGCCTCCAAAGACTCAGATGCCTCTAAAACAAATAAAGCTCCCGATACTACTTCTTCTCCGGTTCTAGAAGGAACCAGTGGCCCACCCATGGTACAGAATGTTGAGGTAATCACTCAAGACTCATCCGATCAAATTGATCTTCAGGTAGAGGAAATTCCTCCCCTAGACATTTTTTACAGCCCAAAGCATAGAGCCGTTGTAAGGCGCTCTAGGAAAAGACGAAGGCTTGATCAACCTTCTATTCTCCTGAGCAAACAGTCACGGGCAATGTGGTCTGGAAAGGAGAATTAGATCCTTCTGAAGATCTGACAAAGCTATCGCAATTTACGGGAGCTTATTCAGCGGCAACTATTGACAAAGCCTAAGAAGTAAGTCTTCTTTTGAAAACTAAAGAGCATGAGATATATGCATTGCAGGCATAAGTGATTGAGGTAAGAAATAAGGTAGCGCAGGTAGAGGAACAATTGCTGGTCCAACAGCAAGAAAATAACTTGTTAATCCAACAAATTGAAAAACTGAGGGTAGACCAAAGTGATATTCAGGAAGCAAAAGAATTAGCAGAGGCGCTATCCCAGTTAAAAGCATCGAATGAGCTGATGATAAAAGCTAAAGACGAGCAAATAATTCAGCTATCAGCTCAGCTCGAAGGTATAAAGGGCACCAAGAGTATTAATGATTTCAAAGCAGAGGCAACTCGAATAAACGACGCGTTGATATCTCAAATCAGGATCTTGTGCCAACAACTTGTTAACGCTGAATCACTGTGTGAAACATCTACAGCAGTGTGTGAACAAATAGAGAAAGCCAGAAACAGGCTAGATCAAGCTGAAGATGATATAACAGAATATATTGAATGGCAAGACACTCCAGAAGGGAAAGCAGCAAATTTGTCCCGAATCCATGTAACATACAAGGACATACTCTTCATGGAATGGAACTCACAGGTGATGAAAGCAGAAAGGGCAGCCTCAAGATGCAAAATGATTGCCAGCAACATGATCAATCTAGTCAATGATACATTGTATCTGGCAAACATGATTTCCCAATGCACACCTGGAAACATAACAACGGCAAGCATGCTGGAGCACAGGAATTACCCTGATCTGGAGAAACAAGGGCGGTTAATCGCCGGAATAAATACTTTAACCGCCGATGCATACTGGCTTTTTCTGATTAAACCACATTCTCAAAGGTCGGCTCTTAACTGTCTAACAGATGCTCTCCGATACCTGATTGCCGACATTCAAGATGCCACATATGATGCACAGCTGACTTCACGCCTCAATACTCCACCAGAAGTAGAGCCAATGCTGGCGATATGTCAGCGAAGGAGTAAAGGCAAAGAGACCTCTGAATGAAGCATCACCGCCGACTGCCGAATCACCAAAATGCAAGATGATATTTGTTAATGCCGATTTAGTAGCTTTTCAGTTGTAGATATTTAGATATTTAGATTAGCATAGTATTTATAGACCCTTTCATTGTTTTGGAAAGGGTCGTAAAATTTTGTAAAAGACTTAAAAGCTGAAGTTTGCACTATTGTGCTTCAGTCTATATTCTTTTTGAAACTCGACCACTGGTCCTTAATTTTGCTTAAAAGGCTGTTTTAAGTAAATTGTGCACTACTGTCGTTTGCTTGGAATGCTTTCTGGTTTGAAGGAAGGACCACGACATAGTGATTAATATAGTGGATTGATCAAACAGCTTGCATGGTACTATTATCTGTATCTGTTCTCTTTTCTATTATATGAATTGCTGTGTTATTATTTTTGCTATCGTTGATTATATGTATGCAATATAACAGCAAGTCTGCATTTCATATCACTATTGAATGTTTTGTGATTTGTTATCTCTTTCACTCATGCGTGTAACGATGATATAAATGACTGAGTGCAGTAATTCGCTATTATCGCTCTGCATAACTACTTATGCAGAGCAATCTCAAATGAGTTAAACATTTATGCTTATTGTTAGTGTCATCTATATGCCTGTCATTAAGCATAGATTATCAAACGCTGCATTATACGAATCGATAAGTCCCGGGATTAGTTTATAGTTATTATATTTCTCTTGTAGTTTAGTTATTTATTTGTTATCACCTTATATCGTAGATCATTCATCCATCCCGTTTACTTATAATCTCTGGGAAACTGGTCCCATTATCCCCAGTCGGAGCCACTATTCCAAACGGAAAAGGAGCTGCACTAAGTTCCGGACCGGGTGGTTTCCCCGATGTTGTTGCAACGAATTTCGGGGCATCAACACCACCCTGGTGTGATGACTACGATTCTCTCCACCACAAGTCCAACACTATAAAGGCTTCTTGCCATCACCTTTGTTTTGCTCCTTAGGCTTAGATCCATGTCCTCTGTCAACTGCATTGAACTTCTTGTACGGTGCTACATTCTCCTTGTCACTTGCATTATAAGGTCCTTCTCGCTTCTTAGCCTACTTTCCTTTAGTCTTGTCATTAAGTTTATAATCTCGCCTAGGATCATACTTGATCTGAAAATGGGGCACTAAAGGCTTCTTGTCTAACTTACAAGAAGCTCTCCTAGTCCAAAGCTATATATATATATATATATATATATATATATATATATATATATCCCCTAGATCTAGTGATTAACCAATTGCGGAATTAAAAGTTCTTGAAAATAGGTGTATGCTTATGTTTGCCTTTAACTGTTAAGTGCTTTAAGTTCTATTGCTTATGTTGATATTTAAATACATGTGACAGTAAATAATGTAGCAAATAAACAAACACAAAGAACAACAATATTAATATGGAGTTCACCAAAACTCTTGGGCTACGTCTCCTTGAGCTCTAGTCAACTTGACTAGGCTCTATGGAATTATGGCATAAGTTCTTTTACAAGCTCCACACCAAACTCCATTGGATTACACAGAAACAATGGGCTTATAACACCATCTTATCCCTGGCTCTGGCTCTCGGCTCTTTGCTGCTATCGACCCTATGGTTCTGTGCAGCTATCTTGAGCTCTGCTTCTCGCTATTTGCTGCTATCGACCCTCTGATTTTGTGCAGCTTCTCTTGGCCTCTGTGTGTATCAATGGTTTTCTCAACCTCCAAAAATTCCCCTTAGCAACCTTCCAGTGACCTTCAGCAATCTCCCCGCGACCCCAGTCAATCGTGCTCTCTGTGTTTTTGTAACGCATCGGTTACTATCCTCCATCATGGAAAACCATGCATTTCCCCAAAAGAATCAGTTTCTCATTGCCATGAATCGGCGGGCACAGGAAAACCCAACCGTTCGGCCTTCCTCTTGCGGAAATAGCCAAAAATGCAATACACAGGAAAAACTGACAAAAACACATGATTGAGCGTTTTCCTGGACTTCAAATATTATAGGATCGTGCTTAAAATCCTATTGGATCCACCTTTTATGGCTATCGCAAGCTCCTTTGTATTTCCCACCGTTGATCTGCCTGATCTCCGATCCAACGGCTGACATTCATTTCGGGTGGCTTATATGCACGGAGATTACCCACCCGAAAAGGCAGTTTTCTCTCTCCTGCGCCATGCCATGTGTTGGCCAGTGTATGGGATTAGGTGGAGCCCATCCAATACCACTTACCACCTGAGGCCCGCCCGAAATCCCGCTTACCACGGAACTCAAATAATATAAAGCCGCATCTATAAACCTTTCGGGTCCGGCTTTATCGCTTCGGGTCATTTCCTTTGTATTTCAGTTTTATAATGGAAATGTGCTAATACATAGAAAAATCCTAAAAACACTTTTATATCAGAACTCAAAATTTATAGAATCGTGTCCATAATCCCATCGGGTCCGCCTTCCTATCACAAATCGCAAGTCGCATGGCGAAATGGCCAAAAACCCATTTACACGGGAAATACATTGAAATTCTGAAATTCTCGGATTTCAAATTCTATGAAATTGGGTCTATAAACCCTATCAGGTCCTTGCCCCTATCAGCTTATCGCAAGTTGCGTGCCTAATGGCCCTTTGTATCGGGTATCACCGATCACCCGATCGCCAATCGTCGATATCGGCGTATCGTTATCGGCATATTGCAAGTGCAACAACCCCGAGGGTTCCTTCCTTTGGTTTTGCCTACCTTTGATCTACTGATCCATTGATCACTGATATTGCCCATCATGCATCACATCGGCAGGCTCCACATCCCTGCTCCTCCAATCACCGATCGGTCAATCTCTCCGATCAGCGATTATCACAATTGCTAAGTCTGGGGTCCCGATATCGCATACATGCCTGCCTCCAATGCGATGAGTTGGAGATCGCTGATTGGGGGTCCTTCCACCCTAGCCTTAAGTCCGTCCTTTGAACCTTTTACGATGCGAATTTTCCTTTATAAGGCCTTTTATGCCATTTTTAGAATAAATGCCTCCTTTTTTAAAGGACAAAGGCAATCTTCCTTTTGCGATAACTTCATCATCTGAAGTCTGTTTTAGTCCATTCAAATTGCATCAGATTTAGAATGAAAATATCTATGCAATGGGACTATTTCCAGGAGCAGCCCTTGACTTTCATTTTCCTATGTGAGGAACACTTTAGACTTAGAAGTCTATTCTAGATCCATTTTGGATCACATCTTCCCACTAAAAGAACTTTTGGTCTCCAAAAGACTGATATATTGATCTAAACAGTAAATGAGAGTAACAACACCCTCTTCTTTTAGCCTCCATACACTTGCCTTGCATAGTGCCTCTGAACCAAAGCCTTTGACCACTCTCTTTCCCAGATGTGCTGGTCCTCCTAGGAAGAGTTGTCTTCCTCCTTGACTTCCTGCAGAATTCCTGTTGAGAAGGTCACAGAAGGTAGTTTGAAATTCTCTTCCTTGATCATTGATCCAAGGTGGCTCAAACAAATATGAAGTTACATCTGCTTCAAAAAAATTTCATTTGTACCTACTGACATGCTGTCAACAACAACTGTTAACAACAACAGAAATACAGACAATAGCTAGATGGCCTAAGCTCCTACTTCAACAAAAGAAACAAATTTCACATCTTGTGAACATCTCCATGTCTTACATCTGCATACAAATGATGGAATAGATAACAAGCCCACAAAACATGCCTTTAAAACAAATGACCCTTCAAGTCAAGCATGTAGAAAAAGACCTCTAGGAATATTTTTCAAAGATGGAACACTTCATCATTATCTCCATCTTGGAGACCAAATCAACTTTTCTCAAGTCAATATTTCATGCATGTTTAAAACAAAGCAATCAACCCTTCAAGTTAATCACACATACATGCTTAAATACAAGGAAATCATCAACATCCCTGTGTTCATGCATACCAACCTCATGCATGCATTTGATCCTTCAACTTTTGCTTAAGCACATTGTACTTTCGAAGCTGAAATGAACATAATGTTGCAGCAACAAAGTGAGTCTCCTACTCAACTTCTCCATTCACCTTCTTGGTAAAATCCTACAGCTTGCATTCCATTAACAAAGAAATGTAAATAGATGCCTTATATCAATAGACATGCAATCTTAATTGGATAAGAACTCTAGCCATTTCTTACCAATCCATTTCAAAGGTCTTTCCTTTGTCTGCACATCAGCATCAACATGTGAATCATCCTGAAAGACATCAATCATGGAATCTTCCTTTCCATTTATGCCATCGTCTCTTTCGGCTTTCTTTAGCTTTTGTGGAAGCATTGCTAGATTCAGAGTCCAACACCTTTCAACAAGATGCCCTTGCTTATGGCAGTAAGTGCAACACATGTGCATCCTCTTGACAACATGATTTTCCTTGTCCAATGGACCTTTGGCTTCTTGCTTCCTTTCCTTCAAAAGTTTCTTGTATGTGGCCATTCTCTTCCAACATCTAGAAACATTATGGTTATCCAAACCACAAAAGGAACATGCAATTCTTTTCCCATGCTTATGTGGAAATTTATCATGCTGAACATAATCAAAAGGAATATGATAAGAACCAGATTTATACCTTTCTCTTCCACCTCTTTTACCTTCATGAGGAGGTGAGTTGAATGAAGAAGTAGCTCCCTTTGGAACACCATCAATCTCTTCAAGGCTGTCAGAGTTTCCACAACTCTCTAGTTCAAGTGTATGCTGATATACACCTTCTTTCTACAAGGTATGCTTCACACCATTGCATTCCCCAAGAATACAATCTTCACAATCTTGGGGTAGAAGACCTGAAATGAAACTCCTTCTTGGAGCTGTTTCAATGGTCTTCATGGCAGCTTTGGAACTTTCTCCATAAGACTGTCCATAGCCAAGACCCAAATACTTAGGCCTTTCCTCAACCATTATTGGCTCAACAATACCTTGTGCATGTTTACCCAAGCCTTTCCCCTCATAGCCCATCTTGGACATTAGCTTGGAACCTATGCCTCTGGTATGCTTTTCAAAAGAACCAATATAAGCATTCTTAGAAGAATTTGAAGACAAATTGGAATGGTTTACCTCTTCTTCAAGCTGATACTTGACTAAGGCTTCTTTGGCAACAAAGGGTTGTGTCTCCAACTCATGCATCCTTTTCAGGTTAATATTTGCAATATGAAGTTGCCTCTCCATTTCCTGCAGTTTGTCAGAAAGCAACTGCTTCTCTTCCTCCATGGAATTCCACTGCTCTCTAAGTATGCTGCTCTTCCTTCCATCCTCATACATTTCTCTGACCTTGTCCATCATGATGAACAAGTCTTGCTTCATATCTCCATCAAAGAATCTTGTGATGAAGGAGGAATTTGAGGACTCACTTGTAGAAGTTGTCATTATCAAAATGCACAAAAGAACTTCAAACAAGACTATCAAAGAGCTTATTCAAGCAAACTTTTGCAACAAACCTCTTGTGCTTCAATGGGACTATTTCTAGGAGCAGCCCTTGACTTTCATTTTCCTCTATGAGGAACACTTTAAACTTAGAATTCTATTCTAGATCCATTTTGGATCAATACTTGTGCTTAGACTACTCATAACAATGCTTCATATTCCCAATGACTTCCTCCAATGATCAAGGTTGATCATACTCAATACACTCTTTGAATGCTAAAGGAAATCCACTGATGAAACTTTGGACCTTTGCGTTCTCATCCTTGAGATATGGCAGATACCTCAACAAATCCAGAAACAACCATGTACTCTTCGTCTGTCATGGGACCCATCTTCAACTAATAAAATTTATTGGCCTTTCCATCATAATACCTCTTGGACAAGTACTTCTTCCTGAAGAGTATTTGAAACTCATGCCAACTCAACTCTTCTACCTTGATTCCTCTAAAATGCTTCACATCTTCCCACCAGATATCTTCTTTTCCCTTGAGACTGAAGATTGATATCCTGGCTTTCATATTCTATGAATAATCATGAAATCTGAGGAAATTTTTCATCTCAAGTAGCCATGCTTCTACATCTTTTGGTTTCTTCACATTCCCATCCATGGTAGACATTTCATAAAACATAAGGTAAACATGTGAGCTACAGGCCATGAATTCATATTTGACCATAGGAGTCTGCACTTCAGATGAAAATCACCAAGAAGGTCTAATTCCCTCTCATGATAGTTACAATAACACTTATTAGATCATGCATTCATCAACCATTCAATAACTTATAAAAACATGTCAAGATCCATAGATAGAATACATCATATAACCATCATATAAACAAAATGGAAACCATGGAAAACCAACCATAAAATCAAAAACATAATCACTACAAATGCACATAGATCAAATAAGGAAAATATCTCATATTAACATATGAAAATTTGAACCAAGTCATGGACTTCTGCGTACCACCCGACCATAGATTGTGCTAAACCAAATATCTTTTTCATCCAATCACCCCCGCACCATACTCCAAGAATGAATGTGGGATCATATAGATTAAACCAAAACAAAACCAACCAGGGCTTCCAGATGCCAAACCACCTCAACCCTCAACCACAGTCACCTCATATATATGGTCAAAAAATCACTAACATCAACCAGATTGGTCTCTACCCAAGCTATCCAGGGATCTAGGAACTAGTAACTCAACCCATAGTTGATCAAGGCCCTTGAGTGTTTGTTCCAAACCACGACTCCAAGGACTAGTAACTCAACCCACAAAGCTCCAGAGATTTCATGCCAACTTGCAGGCTCCAGGAACTAGTAACCCAACCCAAGTTGTTCTATGGCTCCATAGTGTTTGTTCCAACCCGCATCCACAGGGAACTTGAGAACCAATTAGAAAAAGAGTGGGAATTCCACAACACCATGGCTATCTAGGAAA
Source organism: Pinus tabuliformis (assembly GCA_031772625.1). Lineage (NCBI taxonomy): Eukaryota > Viridiplantae > Streptophyta > Pinopsida > Pinales > Pinaceae > Pinus > Pinus tabuliformis. Next base: position 1,230,460,838 of record CM062804.1, read on the forward strand.
TGGAAAGGAAAGTTTGAAACCACTGTCACTCTAGGAAAATTCCCATGCCAATGATAGCACATAACCAGAGAATCACATGCATATACCATGAATCCAAAAGCTAGCAAGGAAATCACACATGCAACTTGTTACCTACAAAGTGATCCATTTGTAGTTTATGATCCAAATATCTCCTTGGGATTCCTTTCTTTCCTTTCCTTTCCCTTTTCTTCCTTACTTGTCTTCTTCCAAATCCAAGAGAATACTAGAGTGCTCCAAGAATACTCTAAGTGTGCAAGACTACGAGAGAATGGGAGAATCGAAGGAGAGAGGAAAAACTGAAATGAAAAAAGTTCTGAATTGACTCTCTAATTCTTTTTTATTATTGATGTCTCCTTTTTCCTCATTTTCCTTCATTTTTGCTCTGATTTCCCTTTCATGCAAATTTGTGTCTCTTCACCTTCTTTTCCTCCTATTTTCCTTTATTTTCATAATTAAAATCCAATTATTTCCTCTTTTGCCATTAATTAACTACAAGTGATACCCACTATAGTGTTTTTCCTACCAGTAAGCTTCAAATATGTGTCCCATGACTTTGGTCTTATTTTATTTACATGAAAAATTAATTAGGGGTTGTTAGAGAGCGGGTGCTAGACCTCTCACATTTTTGGTTTGACGAATTCAATAAGAATACATACAAAGAGAGGTGGAAACACTTAGTAAAATATCCAAAGAAGCCCACATCAGTTACACTGAGAGTGGTTGACAGTAAATCCAAACCAGTTTCCATAACTTCTATCAGATGTGCTTTCTATGTTGCAATTGAACATAATCTAGAACAATTGGTGGCTAAAGACTTGATATAGTTAATGGAAAATTTATAATAGTCACTACAGGAAATAGATAGGTTGTGTCCTAAGAATCAAGTTCCTTAAAACTCAAGTGCACATAAAGAATATTTCAAGGAAACCATTTTGGAGGAGATAAAGGTCATTTAAGAAGTCATCAAGCCATTTTATGAAGGAATGATCACCCTTAATAAGAAAATATTTCCATTATCAAGGTTGTAGGGAGAACTCAAGAGAAGAGGAGCATTAATAAAGCAATCCTTATGAAGGAGGTAAAAAAGGCAATTGCAGATTCCAACCTTGAGGATAAATTAAAGAAAAAATTAATCCCTTCTTGTGAAACCATCCCAAGAATTTATGGGTTACCCAAGATACATAAAGAGGGTTGTCATGCAGAAAGAGTCGATAGTGCGGACACAACCGACCTCCCTAGAAGCAAAAGCTTTCTAGTGACAAACAAGACAAATAAACACTACCTTTCTCTAAACATGCATTGAAAATACAAGTAATCAGGGGATCTTAACATACCTTTAGTCCCACGCTTTGTAGTAGTCCAGCCTCGCCGATCCGGATGAGCTCCTCCTTCTCTTCGAAACCTGCATTCACTAACAAGCCAAAAGATTAAATAGCACCTGATAAACTCATAAAACAATACATATCCATCATACAGACCAAGGAGTATATGAAACAAATCATGAATAACAATCTGTTGAGAAAAATGAGTTCATTTGCATTAAGTGGAAACAAAAGGAACCATTACAACCTGAGCCTTGGTGTTGTGCAAGTTCCTCCTAGGGTCCAGCAAGAGTTTTCCTTTACTTTGATCAGCTCACCCACTCTCAAATAAGGCTAGGAAAGGATGGGAATCTCTCCTCTCAAGCTTTACAAGGGAGTCCTAATTCTAGCAGCATCTACCCTTAGGAATGTTCAGCTTTCAACCTTTCTTCCCTTTGGCCCAATGCCTGTATTTATAGTGCTCTAGAGGAAGTTATTCAGGTCCACCATCAATGGGATAAGCCCCTCTTTGGATGGGATAGCTCCCCTCTTGATGGGATAAGTTCCTATTTGGTAGGGATACATGAACCATCTGGAGGCGCTTCATACACGTCAAACAAGCTTCTAGAATGCTCTAGAAATGACCACAAGTAACTTTTTTGGAGTGAAACTTGCGCCTTTTGACCTTTACAGGAGTACGCACCCATTGCTTTATAGACAGAGCGTACAAGTACGCAGGTATTGTGAACTTGGGGTGCGTACACGTAGGTAAGGCTAAGAGAAACTGCGTACCCAGAGATATATATATTTTTAATGACCTTCTCTCTTTCTTGGAGTTTGACATGGAGAGCAGAGGTATGAGGCTTGCCAAGGAGGATAGTATGACAGTTGATGGAGCCATACTAACTGCAAATAGTCATGGTGACAAATTTTAGTGTAACAGATTGCCCCCTAAAGTGCGAAGCCTGTAGTAGATTAGGGTTTCATATCATCTAGGAAGGGTGAAGTACTTTATCATTTCAAGGATTATCTTGTGGAGAGCCCAGTCGGAAGCTGCAAGTATTCAACACAAAATACATATATAAGATCATATCATCACCGAGGTAGGCATTCCCATACTCAGATTGAAAACTTTAACTAATTGACTATCTACTGCTCTGATACAGGAATGATTCTGCAGTACATCATAATCATAGACTTTTGTAGACACAGTATGGACGCAATCATCTGTTTATAGTTAGTCTACTGTATAATGAATACAAAACTCCTCGCAGCCTGGATGGTGGAAACTAGATCCAGGGTCTTCATTTCTACTTCCTGAACAGGTACGATTCTATCCATGCGAATAAATGAGTTGATGTCGAACATGGTAGAAACCACTTGATTACCAGTCAATGATGTAAACTGTTAACAAGCGTGAGAGAGACCACCAGTGATGTCAATGGTTCTCAAAGTACCCAGTACAATCCATGAGATGTGAATGAATGAGTTGATGTCGAACATTTCACGGAATCCTTCGATCGAAAGTCAATGATGTAAATTGTCGTCAAAGGCGAGAAACCTGCCATTGATGCATGCAGACTTCAAGGTACTGACGATTCCTAGGTCATCTTTCTAGATAATGTGCTGATGTCGATAGAAAGCGACCCGTTGCAGGCAAGCCCACAACACGAAATCATAGATCAAGTTGAAGAAATGTAGCTGTAAGGACTGACTCAGGGATGGTCAAAATGGATGACGAGTATTTTGCAGATGAATGTTTATTGCAGAGACCTCTTGAACACATAACGACACGACAGATGGCTTGGTGACATTTGACCCAAAGTTAATACCCAGCTAAAGACTTTCAATGTGGTTTGATCAACTGTGAGGCAAAGGATTTCCCAACCCAGGTGAATGAAAAGTGTCGTGTTCAAGAGTGGTAATAAGGCTTCTTCTGAGACAAAGGATAACAAATGGGCTCATTTTTCTCTCTTTTCCCCCACCATTTCTGGCAAGTACCTCTTTATTTTTTACAAGCTTGAGGAGGATAACATATGCTTGATTATAAGCTCATCCTTCGGATGAGTCCAACTTAGTTTTGATTCGAACCCTAAGAAGGAGTGGTCCGTTCCTGTTTGTAATCGAACAGGTCCTTTACTATGAAATTTTAACGAGTCCAGTATAGGCGAAACTCGGCGTTTTTCATTTTTAGAGAGTCTGAAAAAACTTAAGAAGACTCCAGGTTGAACTTTTTCGTAAAGTTGTGTCTCCCAAGCCCGGAAAAGTATAAAATAATACTTGAGAGAACCGCTTAGTCTTGCGACCAAGGAGTACTTTCATGATTAGTGCCTCTGACCTGAAAAGTAAAAAGCGATCAAGGACACGTCGTTTTATTTCCAATATTGAGTTTGAAACGACAAAAACCCGGCAATCTTTTCCTATTTTTACGGTCAGAAAAGAGCTATAAGGGGACCGTCTTTTAATTCCGTTTTAACGAGTGTAAAAGAAACGCTCGGCAATCTTTTCATGTTTTAGGAGTCAGAAAAGGGCTTAAAAGATGACTCTGATGTTTTGGTTCGTGAAAAATGATAATTTTCCCTGAAAGTCCTTTTGTCCTGCACAAAAACGACACATTACTCATACCTGTTTAAGATAAGCAAAAATGCATTGAGAAATATCCTTCCATTATGAAAAATAAACAAACTTAGCATTCATTTATCCAAAAAACCTATAAAAAGACCTTTTACCATGTCATTTTTACCATTTTACTGTTGAGGGAGAGAAAAGGGCTTTTGGCAAGAAACTTCCTGTGGACTTTGCGGAGAATCCGATCGTCGGAATCGAGTGCCGTCTCTTTCAGGTATTTCACAACATCCTCATCTTTGTTTTTATCCGTTTAGAATTTCATTTTAAGCCCTAGTTTGATTTTTTGGGGGCTTTGGGGTTTTAGGATCTGCTTTTCGGGGTACGCAGGTGCCCCATGGGCGACCTGCGTACCCCGACATTTTCGTTAATGGGAAAATGGCAGGAGTACTCAGCCTACCTTCAGAACAGCTGCGTACCCACGCTCTGTTTTCTGAAAGCGGGGTGCGTACTCCGCGCAAAGTGAATTTAAAACCCCAATTCTCAAAACTAAACCATTAATTTTTTATTTAATGAATTCTAATGAATGTTTTCTGGTGTGTAGATTGCCCACCATGCTTGATTGGCGCGAAAGAGAACACGAAGATGTCGATTTGGCCGCAATAGATCATCAACCTTCCATTGATGCTTTGAAGGCATGCGGTCTCTACAAATACTGGGCCATACCTGGCATGAGGGCCCAGGTGCGATTCTTAGAATGGCTGGTTGAAAGGTGGAACGTTCAGGATCAATGTTTTTACATCGGAGGGCACCAGCTCGAGATAGAGCCCTCAGACATATATTTTCTCACTGGTTTGCCTAATAGGGGCGAGCAACTGACTCTATCTGAGACTAGGCCGGGTGGCCAATCCCTTGCTAGCCTCCGGCTAGAGTAGAAATCAAATACATATCCCTGCCTGAACTTATGGTAATTGCTTTTACAGTTACCAGACTCTGCGGCACAGCCGCTTTGCATATTGCCACCGGGTCCCAAATGCGGATGGCGATAGATTGCTACCGAGGCACCATTTTCAATTGGTGTGACGCTATGTTGGCCAATATGAAGGGCCAACTGACTAGGGCAAAGAACGAGCAATTAAAGACCTTTGGGTATGGGCCTCTAGTTGTGAGCTTTGCCCTAGAGAGGGTTCCGATGCTGATCCCACAGCATCTCACTGTTGCAGCTAGGCCTCCTCGGGAGCCAAAGTTGATGCGATGGGTTGCGGTAATGGCCCGGCATCCTGATGAGGGAGCGGGAGTTGTTCGATTTCCTGCGGGTTACTTTCATTGGTTGGAGGATCAGGTCTTTGCGATCCAGGATTTTCCTTATGCCGGAGTAGATTTTCGCGGTGATCCGGACATGGTTCTTCCACAGGGAGAACAATGGGACGACAGAGGTACTTCATTTTTCACAAGTTTTTAAATTATTTACTTTTTTATTTTTATATATCGTCTCAAAACTGACAGTGACAATTTTCAAAATGCAGATGTAGGTCCACAGCGTCCGGCCAATCTTCGGCCATTCGAGAGAAGAGTACCAGTTGCACCAGCACCAGCCCCACAGGATGCGGCCGTAGAGACCTTAGCCGAGTCGGAACAGGACCTAGAGCGTCTCACGGCGGACATACCAGAGACGACTATAGATGATATTCCTATCCGACTTCAGCACTATGTGGTCGCAGTCCCAGGACCTTTCAAGAGGTTCCTGTGTAGGGTAGCGCGAGCAGTGGTGTCGTATAGAGAGCACCACCAGTGATTGGCTAGTCACTTTTTGTAGACACATGTGACATTTTTGGTTTTTTGTACTTATCATTTTTGCCGATCATAAGGTGTTTTTCAACCTATGATCGAATACGATGTATATTTTTTGACACACTCCTATCTATATATATATCATTATTACCGGCTTATCTTGTTAAACATGTATGATGAAATGTTTTTAAATTTACATTTATGATTATCGCAAATGTCTGTCTAACATTCGAGAAGCAATTGCATTTGTTAATGTATTAATGACCTTGGAATATGCTGATATTCAATGTAATCAAATTCACGTTCCAAGAGGCGCACTCTCAAAAATAACCTTAATAACACTGATTTCTAATGGCATATACTCTATTAAGCTGTAATACAATGAGTTCAGAATCTAACCTCACTATCAAACTCCGAATCCCAAATGAAATAGATTCAGATAATAATTCAATCACTGCACTGTATTCTGCAATGTTGTTTGTTGTTTGACCGAGGCTCACCCCATGCATAGAAACTAACTTGTGAGAGGGCGAATAGATAACCCAAGCTGTGGAAGAGATATTCTGTGTACTACGACAAGCACCATCAACAAATCCAATGTACGTTTGGAGAGGCGTCGACATCTGCAATATCAAGAGTAAAACCAAGATAAGCCAGAATAACGACGAAAAACACACTCTCTAAGCTAAGCACACTGTCTATACTAACAAACACACCAGCTAGAAAGAAAAACTTAACCTAAATAAATCTCCATACCCATCATTTAAGCATAATACCTCTTTAGGTAAAGTCCATTTCTGGGCTTACCCAAAGAGTCCCCATCAAAATCTACCAGCTCATAGGCCCCTTTTGCTAGCTTTCGCTTGACAATGTAGGGCCCATGCCACATAGGAACGAATTTGCCAGCACCTAATTTATCGTTAGCTTGATCATATAATAGCACTAGGTCTCCTTCCGAAAAATTACGAGGGGTCACGTTGCGATCATACTGAGCTTTCATCCTTTTTGCGTGAGTCTCGATTGCCAATGCAGCGTCACGTCGAGTCTCATCTAATTTAGCTAAGTATAATAGATGCTTCTCCTCTTCGGAAGTAGCTGGAAGTAATTCGACAGCCATTTGAAGTGATGGGATTTCACATTGAATGGGCAACACTGCTTCCAAACCATAAACTAGTTGGAGAGGAGTGAACCCTGTTGATGTTTTCACTGAGGTTCGGTACGCCCAAAGCGCTGAAAATAACATGTTGTGCCAATTCGACCGATGAATACCAATGATTCGTCGGATCATGATAACTAGAACTTTGTTGATGGACTCAACCAAATCGTTTGCTTGGGGATAATAAGGAGTAGAACTATCATGACGTAAACCAAGCTGGCCTGTAAGTTCTGTCATCATAATGTTTCGAAAATGGCGCCCATGGTCAGTGATTATCGCTTGTGGGACACCAAACCTAGCAATAATATGATTGAATACGAAAATCGCAGCTGTCTTGCCGTCTGCCTCGAATGTAGGCATCGCCTCGGCCCACTTAGTGAAATAATCAACCGCAAGGATGATATACGCATGCCCCCCGGCCGAGTGAGGGTTACATGTAATAAAATCGATACCCCATTTAGCAAACGGACCAACGACAATTATAGGGTGGAGAGGAGCAGGTGGTGCGCGCATCTTGCGATCAAACACTTGACAATTATGGCATTTTCGGACCGCAATGATACAATCTTTAAACATGGACGGCCAGAAGTAGCCAGCACGCAACACCTTCTGGGCTGTGGCATACCCAGACATATGACCGCCACATGCTCCAGAATGACAGTCATTCATAACCCTTTCTGCCTCTTCATGAGTTAAGCAACAACGAAAAACCAAATCTGCCCCACGACGATAAAGAGTATCTGCAATAATTTTGTACTGTTGGGACTGGAATCGTTTTTTCCGACGTTCTGACTTTGAAGCTTCGGGCCGAAAGGATTGGGTTTGGAGATAGACGATTATATCCCCATACCACAGATCTAAAGTGCTAATGAGAAACATAGATTCGTCCGCAATGGGTTCCTCTGCCACAGTTTCCGTGTCAGCACGCGGGAAGTCACACATCAACTCTGCAAAAACTAAAGATTTCTTAGACTTAGATTTTTCAAACTCCAAGTCGAACTCTTGCAAGATAACAATCCATTTAGAGTACTTGCCCCCTAGCAATTGTTTAGTCAAAATGTAAATCATAGGGTTGCAATCCGAAATGATTGTAGTTTTATGGAGAAGAATGTAATGACGAAAACGTTGGACAGCCTGAACAGCTGCCAGGGCCAATTTCTCCACATGCAAATATTTTAGCTCAGTGGGATTTAACGTCCTACTAAGATAATATATCACATGTTCCGTTTCGAATTCATATTCCTGTACTAAGACCATTCCAATGGTGGAATGAGCGGCGGCGAGGTACAAAAAGTAATCCTGGTTGTAGTTGGGAGGATGCAGCAACGGTGCATGGGTCAACGCGTGCTTTAGCGCATCAAAAGATTTCTGAGCTATCTCATCCCAAGAGAATTGAGCATTTTGTTTCAACAACCGGGTAAAACCCTTGGTAATCTCGGCGTAGTTAGGAATGAATCGGCGTAAAAAGTTTGCTTTCCCTTGCAAACTTTGGAGTTGGCGCAGACTCGAAGGAGGAGGCAATTTGATGATAGCTTTGACCTTCGAGGGATCGACGCGAATGCCGGCTTTTGAAACTACAAATCCCAACAAACGTCCCACTTCTATGCAGAAGACACATTTGTGTGGGTTCAACCGTATACGATAATGCCTACACCTCATAAAAATTGCTCGTAAATGGACAAGGTGATCAGCTCGATGTAAGGAGCGAGTGGGCAAATCATCGAGATACGGTTGCACAATGTGCTTGATGTCATGAAATGCATAAGACATCGCCCTTTGAAAAGTGGCTCCGGCATTCTTAAGCCCGAAAGGTAATTTGCAATAAGAAAATGTCCCCCATGGACAAATGAAAGCCGTTTTTGGTTGATCGGCAGGTAGAATATTGATTTGGTTGTAACCGGAAAAACCGTCCATAAAGGAAAATATTTCACTGCCAGCACAATCATCAATTATTTGATCGATATAGGGCGTTGGATAGTTGTCCTTGGGACAAGCACGATTGATATCCCTATAGTCGATACATATTCTTATTGTTCCCTGCTTTTTGTTAACCAGAACAATATTCGATACCCAATCCGTTAACGGGATCGGATAAATGAAACCTGCTTTCAACAGCTTCTCAACTTCTACTTTAATTGCAGCCGCTTTCCGAGGGTGTATCTGACGCAGACGTTGCCGAACGGGTTTAGCGTCCGGGTAAGTCTTGATCTCATGAACAACAATGGAGGGATCAATTCCTGGCATTTCCTCATAGGACCAGGCAAACACGTCGCGGAATTCTTGAAATAGGGCCTTGTATGTTTGAATTTCGTCATCGGAACACGAGGCACCTATATGAATGTGTTCAACAATTTCGGGCTTTACTGAAATGTCAATGGGAATAGTGCGAGAAACGTTTCCCAAATTCAGCTCTGAATCAGGATGTTTCATTGGACTCTGAGCGTCTTTGACATATTCAGCTGTAAAGATTGATGAGAAATCGTTTTCAAAGCGATCATCCTCAGGTAAAAACGAAGATCTATGATGGAGATCTTCCCATGGTAAATCGTCTACACACAGGATTTCACAAAGTCGTTCGTCAGATGACACAACTTCGGGAAACGTTATTAACTCCGAGGTTGACACGAAAAGGGATTCCTCACGGACCACATTCATTTGGTCAATTTGGGTTGAACTTGGGTCGGAAAAAGACTGCACGGCTTCATAAGCAATTTCATATGGACTCAAAGGCATTGCATCACCGAATGAGTCTATCTCAGATTCAGATGGGACAATCCAAGGATCATCGTAAATAATAGTATCTGACGTAATCATATGAATGAATGCGAATGAAGGGTCTGCGTTGATTGGAGGAAAAGGAAAAGTTCCCAGTAAACCAGAATCTTTAACTAATCCTATGCCAACATCCTTATAAGGGATAGTCATTTTACCGACATGCTGGATACTCTCTGAAGAGGCTGGGTCGGATGAAAAATAAGCCAGTTGGTCTATGGTTACGATCTTGCCATTGTGTGGAAACTTTATTACTCTGAAGACCGATGAAACGACCGCTGTCATAGTGTAAGACCAACTTCGACCCAAGAGAAAGTTGTAGTCTAGAGGGGCATCAACCACCTCCACATCCAGACTAACGGTTTTTCCTTCAACCCCTATAGGCAAATCCTGTAAAATGCCAAACGGATGGAACCCACGGCCATCAAAGGCCTTAAGAATTGTTGGGGGTTGGTTCAGCAAAGGAGAACCAAGCGATCTCCAACACTGAATCGACATAATACACGTGGAAGCTCCCTCATCAATTACAGTCCGATGAATAGGCCTGTTTTTTACTATCACTAGAATCTGGAAAGCCATCTGATGAGGGAGACGCGGTGTACTATTTTCTAGATCAAAGATTATCGGGTTCGGGTCCTGAACATCAACAACTCCTATAGCTGACAAAAGTAATTTTCGCTGTGCTGGGCATGATTGCAGCACTTCTAAAGCCGACATTGCTGAGGGTGAAACAACTAAATCCTCCATGTTGTAATTCTGGGCCGCTCTCGCATGTGGATTGAAAGCAGACCTTCGAAGTACACCCTTGGTGGGCGGTTTTATTACTAAGTCAGGGTTAGGTTTCTCGATCTGTAGTGGATCAGAACCGGGAGCTGAGGTTGATGGATTGGAATGAGAAGATTTTGCTTCTTTCGATCCATCAACAGGACTTTTACTACCATAATCGTGTGATCGAGTCGCAATCCTTACATGAGACATCATCAATATGGGTTCTTCAGTGGCACTCGAGGAAGAACCTGTCATCTTACTCTCCTGCTTTGGAAATGGATCTTTCAAAACAGCAGGAGTTGAGGAACCTTTGACGATTTTCACAACCTCGGCCCGATGAGGGCAATCTCTTGTAAAATGATCCTCTTCACAAATAAGACAAGGATATCGAGGTTTGCGCTTTTCGTCATTGGTTTCCGACTTTTCTGTTTTCTCCTTTGGAGTCTTGTCTGCTTTACCCTTCTTCTTGCCCTTCTTCTTCCCACCGTTTTTTGATTTAGCCGTAGATGACTCTACAGCGTGAATATCGGCGGAAATTTCAGGAGAAGACTCTCATGTCGGGGAATCTGGTAAGGTTATAATGGGCGAAGAATTCTTTGAAGATTTCTTCTTGCTTTTAGTATTTACCGTACCAATCATGCCATCAGCAGCATGAGATCCCGAAGGGGTAGAAGCGATTTGATTTGACTTTGGAAGATCTGGGATCTTTTCATGTAACGTACCTGACTGAGTGTAAACTAAGTCAAGGTACTGCGCTTGAGCAATTACTTGCTCTTCAGTAACTACTCCAACCTTAGCTACGTCTTCAGTAATCTTCGGTAATAATGATTTAACAAACCATTCAGCTAAGATTTGGTCCGGGATAAAAACTTTCACTAATCGCCGTCGACGTCTCCATTCATGTATATGATCCGAAATATAAGTGGACGTCGACTGTTTTAATGAAGTTAGTAGCTCCGTGCCATTATCATATCTGACCGGCAACTGAAAATGAGTTAGGAACGAGGTAGCTAACTGACTAAAATTGTAAAAAGAGGCCCGTGGTAACTCAATGTACCACTTGGCCACGAGACCAATGAGCGTACGCTGGAAAAGACATAAGCGGATCGAATCATCCGAGATAGAATTTGAAGCACACCAGAGGTGGTAAGTCATCACATGATTGGACGGATCCTCTCCAGACTTACCTTCGAACTTGGGTATATCGCTGGGCAACTTATTGGGCATTGGCGCCCAGAACGGAAGAAAATTTATTGGATCATTCGTTAGGCGCGACAAGTCTGGTAAATCCAAAGTTGCGATAAACGGTAACTGCCGATTAGGATCCCTAAAACTCTGGGTCACAAGACCAGTCCCAGGAGGAGGATATCTAGGATAACTTGGAATAGGAATCGCATTCGGGATATTATATCCTCCTGGAAAACCAGGATTAACCGGACCGTACTGGGGTTGCTGAGGTTGTTGATAAGTGTACCCAGGATACGGTTGATACTGGTAAACTGACTGTTGGACAACAGGCCCGTATTGGTACTGTCCCTGGTATGGTTGATAAGTGAATTGTGGTTGACTAGTAACAACCGTACTTAAACCAGGTTGTCCTACAGGCATCTGAACCGTAGTTTGAATCGTAGATCCAGACAATGGTAAAGATGTCTGAGGAGTAGTTGCAGAGACAGTAGAAACCGGAGCTATCGATACTCCAGAATCAAGTGTGGTGGAAGGAGCAGATGTTGCGGTAGTTGCAGCAGCCGTTTGAGATGGAGTACTAGGTGCAATTGGCGGCTGAGTAACTACCAAAGGTACAGAAGTTTGAACATTAGACTGGACCGGTTGCTGGGATGGACCAACAACTAAGGGTTGTCTAGCTTGAGATGACAACTGTACACTTGGCTGCAATACCTGTTGAACTTGCGATGGATCCCACACTATGTTCATTCCGGGGTATTGACCCATGACAGGTTGAGGATATTGAGATCCATAACCGGATTGAGGGTAGGATTGATAACTGAAAGGCACGGTTCCCGTACCTTGAACATATGATTGACCTTGAGGTGGTTGATAACATTGACTCAAGTATTGACCTTGAGGTTGATAACCTTGAGGTAAATACTGATACTGGGGTTGACCTTGACCTTGAGGTTGATACCCTTGAGGTAAATACTGATATTGAGGTTGACCTTGGGGTACATATTGAGGCTGGGGTTGACCTTGAGGAATGTATTGTACTATGGGGACATACTATCCTTGAGGTTGCCCCCCAGACGCAATTTGTGTACCTTGAGGTTGCCCCCCAGGCGTTAATTGAGGCTGCCCCCCAGGCGATAATTGACCACCTTGAGGTTGAGAACCGGGAACTGAACCTGACATCATGTAAATGTCTCCTACACCCAACGGTTTATTACCATTGTTTCCAGTTAATAACCCATGTTCCATGGGTTGAGGAGATGCTCCTGCAAAAGTACCAGAAAGTGACTGATACCCGGAGGGAACAGAAGGACCGCCATACAAGAAAGATTCAGGAGATTGAGTGAACACGGACGACTGACCAGACATATTTACAGGAGTATAAATACCTCCAGGTGGAAAAGGAGTACGAGGTGGAGAAAAACTTATCCCTGAGTTGTCTAAATAATTGGTTAACGAAAGTTACCAAGTAATACTTTTAGGAGGACTGTAAAAGATAGATTCACGCTCCCTTAGATCAATTGTAGGTTGATCTTCAAGGATAGATATGCCAAATTCTTCCTCTGGAGCAAGTTCTTCAATAGCTATCAAACCAGCAGGAAGATTTTCGGTGATGACTCTGTCTACCCTAGGTGAATCAGGTGCACTAGAAGTTGGAGTAACAGGTTCAGATATTTCAGGTTCTTCGCCTATATCACTAGTAGATGAAAAACTACCAGCGAGCTTGGAAACTGCAACAGCTTCAGGATTATAACCTGTTTCTAGACCTCGGTAATCTGGATGGACTACCAACGACGATTCTCCTTCTTCAGGTGAACCTACTTTACTGCCACTAGGAGTTACAAGGACCTTCAAACCTTCGTAATGACTCAGGACCTCTTCCGGAGGTTCGCCCCGCAATCTACGAGACTTCCTCAACAAATCGGCCACGGTAACAATCTCAGGAGACTTGCCCCGAAGTCTATGGAACTGTCTCGGTAATTCAGCCACAGTTAAAAACTTTTAACTACTGCACACGCAAACAAAGTAAAATCTCAAAGCAAACCACCTAAAGTCTCTAAAGAACCAAACAAATTTGAATCACACGCCTAAAGAATCTAGGGCGTCAAACCATACACAAACAGTAGCCTTCTGGACCGAAAACACTAGTTGGAGATGAAACCCAACATCGCCGAATTCAGTACAGAAGTGGTGGGCGGAACAGTTACCCCCGCAACCTGCTTAATGAATAGACCGCCACAAGTTCCTCCACTTTAACCGTCTCGAGTGAAGTGAACCCCCCGGAAAATCCAAGTGAGTCTAGCCGACGTCTGCTCCAGGTATAGTGGGATCTTCCCTCCACCGTCACCTCGGTAGAATCCTAAAGATAATGGTCACTAAGGTTACCAACAACAACAAATGCACCTGGGGGAACAGTCTACACTCCGACAGCACGCAAGGGCAGAGTATCAAGCTCAATCCCCTTGCCGGCTCCTTGACAATAATCCAAGGTTTACCGACAAGTGACCCCTGGCTCCTCGACAATGGTTAATCCGAGGTTTACCGTGTTGTAGCTCTGATACCAATTGTTGTAGATCTAACCCAAAAGTATAAGAGAATAGAAATAAACCCAAGAAATAACAAGATAGAAATAGATAGAAATGCTTCTTTATTATCAAACCCTTATGGTAGGGCAACACCATACATTCACTCCTTAAGGAAGGAGAACACTCCACAAGCCATATGCCTGTTCATACAAGAATACTTCTCTTCATCTTCATATCTCTCCATGTGGAGTCTCTAGCCTCTATATAGGCCTCATACATACAATACCATGCATCATTACCATGGTTTCCTCATACCATCAACTAATACCATGGGCCCCTTACATTATTATTAACTACTTGTGGTCCCTTACATGACATGGGTTAACCACCTTATTTATTACTATGGCCCATCCCATTATTACATTATTACCTTGGGTACCTCCCTTGGTACCCCATATTATCCCCCCTAGGTATATAACATTCCACCCCCCTAAGCATGTTTCGTCCCCGAAACATGGGAAGAACACAAATAATAAGATCTACTGAAAAGAGTAGTCCACTGATACCATGCACGTGCATCTAGCCATCCAAGAGAAAGATGAACCCTCGATCTTGCTGGTGCCTCGCTCGCTTGAAATGGAAGTTGACTGTGGCAGCTCTTCTGTGTTGATGTGTAGTAGGTGGATCGTCTCTCCTTTCTATCCGTCATGTGACTACTTGGTTTCCATCTTGATGGTTGTCTTGTGGGGTGATGTGGGTGATGATATGTTGAAGTTTTAACCCACGATGGCTTTTGCTTGACTTCACTCTGATGTGGTGCCTGTTGTGGTGTCTTCTTTTTCAATATGACTTCAACCACTGAGCCCTCCTTTGATGTATCATCACCTGTAACCTTTTCTTCTGTAGCTGCTGTTTGTGTTTGATTGTCGATCATCAAAGGCTCATCATCTGATATGTCAGTCCCTTGAACATCTTCTGCTTCAGTCTCCATGTGCTCTACCTGTTTATGGATGGAAATATCCTGTAATGTAATTTTCTTCTTTTTATACCATAGCTTCAGGAATTTCTTCTGCACATTAATATTGATAGTACCTACGGATTCCATCCAAGGATATCCCAAAACAACATCCATATTATCCATCTCTGAAGCATAAAAATCACCATGCAACACATATGTATCCAAAGAAAGCTTCAAATCCTTATAAATTTGAACATCCTTATCATCAACCTGTGTATGTTCAATTTGTTTTGCTGGGACTTGCAATTTTTTTTCCAAATTAACACTGATAAAATTATGTTTACAACTAGGATTGATAGAAACAATGATCTTCTCTTTCTGAATCAATCTATGAATCTGCAATAAGGATATACTAGTAGGAAATAACCCTTTAGGTTCCATGGTTTCCTTCTTTTCTGTAAAAATAAAATATTTTCTAGGCAATGTGACCTGACGAGCTACCTGGCAAGCCTCCTTCCACGTGGGAGGGTGGTGAAGTAGAACTTGAGCTTTGATGGCTTCTTTAAGATTGCTGATAAAAACTTCCTTGAAGAATGTATCTGTGAGACCCTTAGTGCAGAAGGCTAAGGCTTCAAAAGCGGTAATATATTCCTCCACTGTACCAGTCTGTCGGAGCTTAGTGAGACGACCCAAAAAAGAGTCTTCCTGTTCAAAGCGATCTAGGCCCGCCATCACAAAAATATTGGCGAAAAATTGAAATGGTCACAGATCCGTCAATATTGCTCAGAATCCCTATTATAACCTGTTTTTAGAAATGGAACAACCATTCTGCATCTACCCATGTGATAAAAATCCTGATTCAGACATTAGAATTTCAGATCTGCGCTGCTACTCTCCCGGCGTCACCCAAAATTTCTGCAAAAAGAGCGGATTTTAAATCAGCGATATCTCCCTCATCCGGACTCCGATTCGACTGATTTTTTTTTTGAAATCATGTGTTGTTTCACAAAGATTCCAGATCTACAATTAGATCTTGCAAGTATTGCACTAGGAATTCTAGATCTGCGCCGCAAAACTCGCTGCCCTGAAAATTGTCTGCAACCCCACTGATTTTTAAATCAGCAATATCTCCTTCATCCGGACTCCGATTCAACTGATTTTTTTTTTGAATTTGGGTATTTTTTTACAAGGAATACAGATCTGCAATTATATTCTACAGATCTAGCACCAAAATGTATAGATCTGATCTGCAAATTCGCCACCCAAAAATCCCTGCAAAAAAAAAATAAAAAAAAATTGCACGGTTTGCCCAAGAAAGTGCTCTGATACCAATTGTTGTAGATCTAACCCAAAAGTATAAGAGAATAGAAATAAACCCAAGAAATAACAAGATAAAAATAGATAGAAATGCTTCTTTATTATCAAACCCTTATGGTAGGGCAACACCATACATTCACTCCTTAAGGAAGGAGAACACTCCACAAGCCATATGTCTTTTCATACAATAATACTTCTCTTCATCTTCATATCTCTCCATGTGGAGTCTCTAGCCTCTATATAGGCCTCATACATACAATACCATGCATCATTACCATGGTTTCCTCATACCATCAACTAATACCATGGGCCCCTTACATTATTATTAACTACTTGTGGTCCCTTACATGACATGGGTTAACCACCTTATTTATTACTATGGCCCATCCCATTATTACATTATTACCTTGGGTACCTCCCTTGGTACCCCATATTATCCCCCCTAGGTATATAACATACCGTTTGTAATACATGCGTGTCTGGCGTCGTTCCCAACGAAGGAGGATTGATCCCCTCACTGGTTCGGACACGAGCTCATGCTTCTCCTTTAAGAGGAGTTTTCCCAGAGTACAAATGAAACAGTTGGATTTATCCTACCACAAGATGAGCTACTTGTTTGGTTTTGTTGTCTTGGAGAGTTAATTACTCTCCTACTCCAAGACACTAGCCTGATCTATATTGGTGTTTCAGAGCCCTAGTAAATAAAAGTTACTAAGTTGATTTTACTTTAAGCGTTAATTTTTATGGCTTTCTTTAAGACAAAAGGTAGTGGAGATGAAACTGGTGGTGTGTAGACTCGACCGAAATCGACTAAAAAGATGCACTTAGGATGATTTATACTAATTTTTTCCTTTTTCAATGAAATCCCTAGCTAAGAGAGTTGAAGAATGCAAACTTGATATAAAGACAACTTTCTTGGCAATGAAAATCAAAGAAACAAACTCTTTATCTTTTCAAAACATACGACACATGACCACTAATCACTTCACGAAAATTCCTTTTTCTTTCAAAGACTCAAATGCTACCAAAGCAAACTTTCCTTCAAAAGATATTTTTGTATTTTTTCCTAATTAATAAAGCATGTAAAACTTACTTTAACAAAAACCAAAGTTAAAAAAGCTATGGCAATCAAATCAACGCAATTTCACTCAAAAGAAAATCTAAGTGAAAAGCACCTAAAAGTAAATCTAACGAGTCAAAAGCTTACTAAAGATGATTCCTGGATGTTTTACTCAGTCAAAATGTAACTAAGGACTAGTTAATGCAGAACCAAAAACCAGTCAAAAACAAAAATCAAAATCTTTTGTTCTTTTCTCAAGAATAAAATTCAAAGTTCAAATGACAAACTTTTTCGAGATTCGCAAAGAGAAGACGCAAAGGTAGGTCTCTCACAAGGGTGAATTCTATGACAGGCCCGACTCTTAAGAGGTTTGAACAAAACCAAGGAGATCCAAAGTTTGACAACCTCTAATGCCAAAGTCACTACAGGACCAGTTAAAAATCAAACCCTAGGCAAAACCTCTATGAATTTCACTAAAACTCTCGACACTGACGAAACAAGATTAGGTGAAGATTTATGGCAGAAAACTAGTGGATCTGGGCAGAAAAAACAAATTGAAAACTAAAATCTAAAAGGAAAAAAGAAGAAAATTGAAATTTTCTTAATTTTGACAGGGTACGCAGGCGACCTGTTTGCACAGGTGCGGGTACGCTCTGTGCACAAAGCTACAGTGCGTACAGGTACGCACTGTGCTCAACTCAGAGGCTACGTACTTCTAGCAAAACAAAGAAAAACTAAAATCTAATTTAACCCTAAGCTAGCCCACCCAAATACACAGTTAGACAGCCAAAAACCAGAAAACAAATGACTTTTCTCATATCAAAATTTGATACAAAGGAAAAAACATTCACATCAATGGATTCCCCAGCGGAGTCGCCATTTTGTCATGCGGAAAGAGTCGATAGTGCGGACACAACCGACCTCCCTAGAAGAAAAAGCTTTCTAGTGACAAACAAGACAAATAAACACTACCTTTCTCTAAACATGCATTGAAAATACAAGTAATCAGGGGATCTTAACATACCTTTAGTCCCACGCTTTGTAGTAGTCCAGCCTCGCCGATCCGGATGAGCTCCTCCTTCTCTTCGAAACCTGCATCCACTAACAAGCCAAAAGATTAAATAGCACCTGATAAACTCATAAAACAATACATATCCATCATACAAACCAAGGAGTATATGAAACAAATCATGAATAACAATCTGTTGAGAAAAATGAGTTCATTTGCATTAAGTGGAAACAAAAGGAACCATTACAACCTGAGCCTTGGTGTTGTGCAAGTCCCTCCTAGGGTCCAGCAAGAGTTTTCCTTTACTTTGATCAGCTCACCCACTCTCAAATAAGGCTAAGAAAGGATGGGAATCTCTCCTCTCAAGATTTACAAGGGAGTCCTAATTCCAGCAGAATCTACCCTTAGGAATGTTCAGCTTTCAACCTTTCTTCCCTTTGGCCCAATGCCTGTATTTATAGTGCTCTAGAGGAAGTTATTTAGGTCCACCATCAATGGGATAAGCCCCTCTTTGGATGGGATAGCTCCCCTCTTGATGGGATAAGTTCCTCTTTGATAGGGATACATGAACCATCTGGAGGCGCTTCATACACGTCAAACAAGCTTCTAGAATGCTCTAGAAATGACCACAAGTAACTTTTTTGGAGTGAAACTTGCGCCTTTTGACCTTTACAGGAGTACGCACCCATTGCTTTATAGACAGAGCGTACAAGTACGCAGGTATTGTGAACTTGGGGTGCATACACGCAGGTAAGGCTAAGAGAAATTGCGTACCTAGAGATATATAGATTTTCAATGACTTTCTCTCTTTCTTGGAGTTTGACATGGAGAGCAGAGGTATGAGGCTTGCCAAGGAGGATAGTATGACAGTTGATGGAGCCATACTAACTGCAAATAGTCATGGTGACAAATTTTAGTGTAACAAGGGTGTTCCTCTTAGGCCAATAGTTAATACCATGGGCTCCCCAACCTATGAGCTCGCTAAGTATGTTGCCAAAATCCTTAAGCCCCTTGTTGGGAATACTGATTATTTCATTAAGGACTCGCATGATTTTGTAAATCTTATTAAAAATGAGAGGGTAGACCGTGACGACATCCTTGTTAGCTTTGACGTAGTGTCCTTATTCACCAAGATTCCTCTTGATGAAGCCATTCAGGTTATAAAAGATGTTACTAATCCAGGGACTGCGAGACTTACTGAAATTTGTTTACGATCAACTGTTTTCACCTTCCAAGGAGAATATTATGAGTAGACATCTGGGGTGGCAGTGGGATCACCCCTTTCACCAATTGTGGCCAACTTATACATGGAATACTTTGAAAAGAAAGCTCTTGAATCATACCCTTTGAAGCCAGCCTGGTGGAAACGATTTGTCGATGATACCAATATAAAATGGACTCATGGTAAAACAGAACTTGACAAGTATTTTATTCACCTCAACTCTATCTCCCGAGATATAAAAATTACTATGGAGCTAGAAGAAAACATGAGCATCCCATTTTTAGACGTTCTCATTATCAGGAAGGAGAATGGCTCTTTGGGGCATAAGGTTTTCAGGAAGTCAACCCACACAGAAAGCTACCTCCACGCCGATTCGCACCATCACCCAACCCAGAAGTTTGGTGTCCTAAACACTCTTGCCATCAGAGCCTTTAGAATTTCTGACTCTAAGCATTTGGATGAAGAAAAGAAGCATTTAGTTTCAGCTTTTAAAGCTATAGGCTACAAAGAAAAAGAAATTAAAATAGCTATAGAGAGAGCTGAAAGAAAGATGTTATCTCATAAACCGAAGGCTCAAGACCAACCTCAGGGTGGAAGGGTTTCTCTACCTTATATTCAAGGAGTGACAGACAAGATTGCTAAAATCCTTAGAAAGAAAAATATAATCACACAATTCTCAGCCCCTGTAACTATTAGGCAATATATGAGGTTTGTCAAAGATAATATTAATAAGCATCAGCTGAAGGGAGTCTATAAAATAGATTGTTCATGTGGAAAAAGTTACATTGGGGAAACAGGTAGATCCTTGCAGACAAGACTCAAGGAACATGGAGCTGACATCAGGAATGAAAGATCTCGAACTTCGGCCCTTGCAGAACATTCCTCAAAAACCAAGCACCAGGTCTGCTTGGAAAACGCTTCAATTATCGCACGGGAAGAAAAACATCATAGGCGAAAGATCAGAGAAGCTCTTGAGATTATCAAACATCCACATAATCTCAACAGGGACAATGGTATTGAGATTAGCGGAAGCTGGCTCCCCTTAATCAGAGAAATTAAGATCCCCAGTACTTCTCAGGTATAGTGCTCAGTAAGTTGATATCTTCCTCTCCTATTCTAGCATTTAGTAGTTATTAGTCTTACTTTCATCATTGCTCTCCATAATAATTTTTCAACAATAAAAATAAAATAAAATAAAATAAAATTTCAATACTATTAAGTATGAATTATAACATTTACAATAATAATGATGATATTAGCTATTACTATTATTATTAAGTATGAATTATAACATTTACAATAATAATGATGATATTAGCTATTACTATTATCATTAATTATTATTATGAAATGTTATTATTTATTATTTATTAAGACCTATGAATAATTCTAATAATTAATTAAATTATTAATAAAATTAATAAAAATTAATTTTTTAGTAGTAATTATTAGGATTTGGTATTATTATGAACTATCAACATTAAATATTAATTAGTTATTAATGATTATTATTTACTTTAACACACTACATTAACATTATTATTATTAATCATAATATTATTAATTATAATAATATTATTAATTATAATATATTTTAGTATTTAATATTTAATATTATTAATTATGATATTATTATTAATATTTAATATTTAATACTTAATATTTAATATCTAATATTAATATCAATATCCCTTTTTAGTGTCATAATAATCTAAATATACATTTTTATATATTCACATACTAATATATATTGAATATTAATACAAATAATTAAAAATGAAAATTAATATTTAATATAATAATTTTGATAATAACTATTACTATTATTTTATGAATTGTTAGTATTATTAATTATTATTTAAGATGATAATAATAATAATAATAATAATAATAATAATAATAATAATAATAATAATAATAATAATAATAAATAATGAATCTATTAATTGAATTAAACTAGTAAAAAATAAAAATAAAAATTAAACATTCAATAATAAATATTGATGATAATGATTAAATGATCAAAGTATTTATTCATTTTTACATTAATAATTGTATTAAATAATAGTTATTAAAAATACTTTAAAATACTTCAAAATTATTTATTATGATTAAAATAAATGAAAAGATTAAAACAACCGACATCCTCTTAAATCTTCTCTCCTCAAAGCTATTTAAACCCTAATTCAAGCTCTTTTTCTATCAACATTCAAGAAGTCCTGATGATGGATCCCTGTTGGGATTTGGAACGTTGACGAAAAAATGGTTTTTAATGTGGGTTCTCCGGTTACTAAGTTAGAAGATATAAACCACAAAAGTCTTAAATCCATAAGCCTTATGAGTTGTAGAATATCTCTTTGAATGGAGAAAAGGGTACTTGGATGCAATAACAGAGCTTCTACAAAAAGATATAATGAATTTTTATAGAGATAAGGAAAGAGTTAGTATGTCAACACAATCACATGAGAAATTGGCCAAGGATACAACAAGAAAAATAAATGCATATCAAGCATAGTTCAATGAATTTGAAGCTTTGGTTGAGGAGTATAAAATCCCCTATATTGGTGAAATTGGAACAATAAGACCTAAAGGTGATATTTTTTAGGAGGTAAAAGAGAGACTAAAGGAGATGAAGCAAGTGGTTACTCAATATAACTTGGAACCTACAAAATAAGAAATCACACAACACATTGTGGGACCAACCAAGTCACACACTAAACTCTCTAGGATTTATTATCAGATACAAATAAACTTTAGGATCTTATTGTTGGATGCTATAAAGTGTACAATGATATTCAAAAGAAAATTTCCAAAGAAGTTTCAATCTGTTTCCTCTTAATATAAGGCTTGGTACATGTGTTTGACACAAGAATTGCACAAACAAGCACCTAAAATGGATTTCATGGGTTTGGTACAATGAAGGGACTTTGTCTTTTGAAATTCCTTTTTATTTATAAATAATGTTATAATTTTGGAGTCAAATTTAATAATAGAATTTTGAATAAAATTCATTTAGAAATTAAAGGTCCTAAATAAGGTGAACAATGACGATTGAAAGGTCATAGGACGTGAAAGGTCACCTCAATTTTCTATAAATATACCCTCATGGCTAGTTAGAATGGAACTTTAGTTTTGGATTCCACTTGAACACTTTGTTTAGGAGAGCTTGTAGATTCTTTTGAGAAATTAAATGATAGATTAGTATTTCGACTATTGGACTTCATGGATGCTTCTTGTAATGGTGAAATTAACATTTCAACTTAATATTGAGAACTTGATTGAGCCAAGGTGGTAATTAACTGCATATATTGTTAAGTATCATGGGACTTAGCTTGTGGTGATTCGATGGTATGTGTTTTTATTTACATGGGTTAAAGTTAATGAACTATTTCATTGGTTATAACACATATCTTATTTGAATTTATATGTTACTCATGCCTTTTTCCTCGTTGTATTGATAAATGAATCCTTCTATCCATGTACCTTAATTGAAGTATGCTAACATTATTCCTTTAATTATCCATGTTGTTTACTTTAGTTTGGTAATGTATTTTGTTTCTTACTTTCATAGTATTTCATAAAGTCGTTCTAAATTGTGTTTTTCAAGAGTTATATTAGTTTTCTCATGCACTACTCATTCCATCCAAAACAAAATTCAAAACAACATGGCGGCAGTTGGTACTACATACTGAATGGGACTCCTATCTCAAACAATGTAAGCTCTAATTGGAAATTTTCATTAGGGAGATCTCCTTATTGTTGGCAGAACATTTTGGCCCATCAACAAGAATGTAACGTACTAGAGAGGAGAATCATTGAGGGACTTCTAGATTAGCAAAGGGATCCCCTTGTTGTTTTGAAAGCCATGGATGGCCATATTTTTCTATGTTAAAAATACATGACTTAGCCATTGAAACACAAATATTAAATCCTGTAAGTGAAGGAGATTGGCCTTCATGCCTTCTACTTGATTTGTAACCTTGTTAAACCTTGAGTGAAGTTTTCCCTTAAGGCATCATATTTGTCTCAAGGGTGGCTAGCTACAATAAAGACTACATTGTAGCTAAGCCTAAGGTTTGGTGGAGACTGGATCTCCCTTCTTATATTGTCAGGGTGAAGAGAAATAGATAAGTGTAACTTTTTTCTTTGTTAAGGGAATGATATTATTGTTCAATGCTTTATGAATATGGATCTTATATCTTTTTGCACCTATTAATAAATATGAGCTAAAAGTGGTTGAGCTGATTCACTGATTGTGTATACTAGAAGAGATGGAATTATTGCTTACTTATGCTTAGTTATTAACTAATCATGCCTTGCTGATTGAATTCCTTATGCAAATATGTTTCTTTGAAGTAGGATATCATTCATTATTTTGTAATGCATGGGGTGTGAAACATGATTTATAAGTTATTTTGAGCCAAAAGGCCCTCTTTTGTTCTATTTATAAGGTTGATCTTTATCACGATAATAATGGATTACAAAAACTATGATTATCTCACATTCTAATTGAGAAGACTTGAAAGTATTTATCTGCCTGAGGGGACCTTGTTCCTTTTGGATACAAGCTATTATATTGGTATCCCTATCTATAAGTTCTCTAAAGTAAGAATTCGTAGGATAGGTCCATAGCCATCTCCTTGTCTTCCTATATTAAGATGGAAAGATATGGAAATTAACACATATCTTGTTTTCTTCTTAAGGGATTTTGGTTGGAAGCAATCTGTTTAAAATCATTAAGGCTGGTGAAAACGTTTGAGTCTTTAGAATTGAGTTGGGTGAGTTATGCTTTATCTGAGTGAATTTCGGGCCTTGGAATAAGTCTAAAATATTTTCAAAGGTATTTAAATAATGGGGTTGGACACCTTGGTCTCAGCCACAAGTAAAATTGTTGACATGGGCCATGATCAAGAGCCTATGATGGAAAGGGGTTTAATCCCCACGAAGGTATACTTTTTGAGCCCCAAGTTATTAGGTACGTACATTAAACTTAAACAATGATCATCACCATCAAGAATAACCTATGTTAGCAAAAGTGATAATAATCATCAATTAATGAATTCTCTTATTAAACTATAGACCTTATTGTATTAGGTTAGTGGCCCCAAAGTATTAGGATATTGGACCCTAGGGTTTTGATATTTCCACATGCAACAATTATAACATTCCTTGACACTGATGTCCTAATCTACTAGTAAGTTCCAGGAACCTTCCCACCATCTCATAGAGTATTCATCATCAAAGTATTAGTGGATCAAATCTCGAAATTCAAGGTTTGACCATTATCCTTTAGAATTATGTTTTGGTGGAGTATCGCAATAATGGGTATTGGCCAATTCTTGAAATGTGTGAAAACTGGCTCCAAATATTAATGGACCCAAAAAGCTTGTTGAGTGACAAGTTTGATTCACATTGATTGATGTTTATATCATATCAGGGACGGATGTGAGTGAGAGTGATTTTGGTATAAATCTCATGGTGGATAGGTAACCTTGGAGGTGAAGTATAACTTGTGAGTGTAGTGGCGTGGGTTGTGATGGTGTAACAAAGTGTCTTGAGGTTAACTATTGGGTGATTAGTAATTAGGTGTCAAGAGAAATGGATATAGACTATCAGAATGTATCCTCTAATAGTAACAAAACTTGACGAGATTGTCCATTGTCAGGAGTTGGAGTACTATCAAACAATGGAGCTGTATTGGCCAATAGGCTTGTTTATCCTTCAAGTTTTGAAAGTATAAAATAAAAGTATCAGACCTTTACCCAATACTCTTGATGCCTGATAAGGGGTTTGACATGGAAGACAATGATGTGGAGAATCGACATGGACTTAGGGGATGACATGCGTCAACTACATGGTAGCTAAACTATCACTTTAATAGATCATGACATGACATGAAGTGGGTCCTTATTGACATGAACTGATGTGGCAAGAATGTGGGATCTAGGTGCCACCCAAGATACAAATATTTGGATATCAAGATGTTGACTATCTACTATAGCTAGTGGTAGGTTTGTTTGATTCTTGGGGGCCTAATAACCTAGTGGTCAATTATTATCCTATTGGGTGTTAAGATATTAGACTATCAACATGTTGAGTGTCATCCATCGATTGACTGATGAATTGGAAGTAGATATGCCCAGTATTGAGGGTCTTTACTAGTAAATAGATGGACAATGATTGATAGGACTTGAGATTCGCCAATAGACAAACCATTGTTGGGTTAGGCAGAGCTATGGGGAACATGAGATACAGTAAAAAAATGTTTGGCTTGAGGGTCCTAATGGACGATACATCTAAGATCGCTAAGATGGCCATGTGATCCACTAGAGTGGTGTCACATGGTGGTATAAAGGTGATGAGGTGACATCAAAGGGAAAGATAATTAAGAAGGCATAAAATATTGTCCATTACTCATTAAATTTGGAGAAAGTTTATATCATTGGAAAGCTCTTAACAAGTAGAAAAAAATGGTGATATCAAAACTGAGTCTTGAGGAGGTTAGAAATAGAGGAATTTTATAGTCTGATATCCATAAAATCACCTTAAAGGTTGGGCTTATATTCCCGCAACCCTAATCAAACATTAAGTAATTAAGTGTGCCACAAAAGGGTCTTTAACTCTCTTTTGATTTGTATGTTTTATAATATTTTCTTTTATGGGATCTCAAACCTACGCATAAGTTTTATGAATACAATGAGGCTCCAAAACATTAACCATTAACTTTAATAAAGATTATAGAAATTATGGTGAGAGCCTTTATTTTTTTCTTAATAATAAGTGATTGTATATGATGTCTAACATTTTTTTAACAGAAATTAGTAGTATCTATATTAAATCATTGTTCGGTCACAACAAATACATGGGAAGTACATCACTTCAGATTCAAAATTGCATCAAATGACTACTAGTTATTGACCCATTACAACATTGATACTTCCTATCGACAACCCTATAGCAAATTCATTACATGGAGAAACTTGCATACATCAAACTATTGAATCACAAAGCCCAAAATCACCTTGCATGTAGATCAATCAAATTTAAATGTTGGCTTGTTGAGGTCTATGAATGGCTTTTCTACAAGCTCTAGGAGTTGTTCCTGCATAGTGGGCGGGTATTTATTAAGCTTGAGGTATGAAATGATCACGTGAGCATGTCAACCTCATCTTCCAACCTTAAAATTTGCTGCTAGAGAGCTAAGATATGGTCTGCTTGTTCAACATGTGTATGGTACATCTCACAAAATTTTACTTGTAAATCATAGTAAACCCTCCTCAGGGTTTCACGGGTAGATAAATACTAAGAGTAAGGGAAGTCCTTAGAGGAGGAATAAACTTTTGAGTAGGAGTTCATGGAGTAGTGATGGAAAAAACATTGACCATAATAGACTCTTGGTAGAGTCAAACTCGACCAAGCAAAATCAACAAAATGAAACAAGCGACTGACCAGAGTAGGTGGTAGGAATTGAGCTGCGAAGTTCAAACTTCGAATGATAGCTTCCCGACAACAAGAGATTCCAGGTTGAACAAAAGAAACACATTTCCAATTCTCCGTATAAAGGTGATGCCACAAATAAACTTTGGACTCGAAAAACACTAACTTTCTGAGAACGAGAGACTCCCACGGGGTGGCATAAGGTATATAAATCAACTTACAACATATTATAATAGATAGGGGGACAACTATAGAGGAATTTCCCTCCCAACTCTTATTACTATGAATTTCCAAACTAAACATAGGGAGCTCAGGGTTACCTTCTACTAAGGAACGTGTGCTAGTTTGGTGGCAACTGGAGCATAAAGACCAGGATCTTCCAAGGAGCATTGCGAGCCATAGAGTCCCTCATGACATATTACCCATGAACTGAAGTGTTAAATCCATGATTTCATAGTTGCAAGAGATAGAGTCAGGGCCCTGAAACGAAGTTCTTTATAGAGTTTCCTAGAGAAGGTATGCTTGGATGCCATAGTGAAATTCAAAGATAGATTAGTGAACCAATTCTCCATCCACAGGTGAGGAGAGAAAATGCACAGAACCAATGCATTCATAAATGAATCTTGGGCTATATTTGAAATTGATTTAATACCATATCACTTTCCTTGACACACGAATATCATCATATTTCCATTAATGTCACTTTTGTGGCCACCAACGGAATTCATCATAATTATAAGCTGAGGGTAATTCCAACTATCATATGACCTTACGAAATGGGATAAAGAGTAATTGTGCCATTGATTTCAAGTTTTCCTTCTTCCAACAAGCAAGCTTTGTTTTCTTCCAAATCATCCTCCACATTATTAATTCTAAGGATGTGATAAAATTCTCCGAAGAGGAAAATCTTTGCCAAACCTTTGATTCGATGAAGAATCTAAGGCAGAGAATTGTCATTTGGATTCCCATCTTTGGTGAGATACATAATTGTGATTAGAGAATCTCCTAAGATAATAATATCTTTTATTCCTTTATCTTTTGCAATACATAATCCTTAGAGAAGACCATACATTTCAACCTGATTGTTAGTCTTCTTTCCCAAGCCCCATGCAAACTTGATTTCAGCTATTACATCAAGATTAATTAAAATACATTTCCTCCTACCACCCTCTGATGTCTACCATTATTTAATATAAAATAATAATTTATTGTAAATATTTTTACTTTACCAACCATAAACACCACCCAATTTTATCCAGACCTTCTCCATCAAAATTTGATTTTATCATTTTAACTTATCTTCAATTAAATATAAACTTAATAAATTCTCCAATTTTAATTTACAAATTTGACCCACTCATTATTATAGCACTAAATTAAAATGGAGTAAAACATGTTCACACGTTTACAAAAATAATTTTATCCCAACATATCTTCATTTAATATAATAATTACCTATATTTCATTGTTAAAATAATTTTATCCTGACATATCTTCATTTAATATAATAATTACCTATATTTCATTGTTACTATTATTATAGCCTTTCCAATGGTGTTTTTAACTTTCAAAACATATTAATAGGTGGAATCATTCGCCTTGTATACAATCGAATCAATATGTATATTTGCTCTATGACTAGTTGTATCTTATTCATAGTAAAGATTGAATAACTTCGAAAATAAAATGAATAATTTAAACTTCCAAAATTAATTATTGAACATTTTCTTCCTATCGTCCTAAAAAAATAATTATCATAAAGGAAAAGAACACAATCGCAAAGAAAAAAGAAAAGTTAAAGAAAACTCATATAAAAAAATTTATTATCATAAAGGAAAAGAACACATAATCACAAAGGAAAAAAGAAAAGTTAAAGAAAAATCATATTCAGAATAAAGAATAAAAGGAAAATTTAAGAAGGAATCTCGCTCTAAGATTACTTTTCGCTCTTTGTCTTTCACTTTATTTTTTCAACAAATTTCCATAAAGGAATTAAAATAGTGTGACCTGAGTAATATTTTGGGCTAACTTTATAATAAGTTAACCTACTTGAGCAAATCTGATGGTTGTTTTCTATACCTATTTTTCAATTTTTTTATTTTTTTTTTTATATAGTTTTTTCGGAGGAAGCGCTGAAGAAGCAATATATACATTATATACAATCATCTGTACATCTGAATTGAGACAAACATCTGTTGCGCGCAGGCAACTCAGCAATCCGACGGAGTGGCCATACGAAATGGTACAATATGTTGTAGAGCAGTGCTTCATGCAATGTGAATCGAATCTGGGTGGGGGCCACAAGCCGGCCATCCCAACCACGCGGGCTAAATTTTTTTTCTTTGAGTGAAAAAATGATTTATTTATCATTAAAATTATGATAAATTTGATCAAAATGGAATATTGAAACTTCCTAACATAATTTATTTCCCAAACACATAACTCCTACTTTAATCACATCTTATTAATTACTTTAATTACATCTTATTAGTTTAATTCTAAAATTTAATTAAAAAAATCCCAAACACATAGCTCCTACTTTAATCACATCTTATTAATTACTTTAATCACATCTTATTAATCTAATTCTAAAATTTAATAAAAAATTAAATCTACGCAATCCAACTGATTTACACTTCAATAATTTTGATTATCCATTTATAACCAAATAAATAATTTTAAACACTAATTTTTACCCTTTTAATATTATTAATCACATACATTTATTAACAAAATATCTCAAATGATCCCCACTTCTTTATTTCGTCGTTTGTCGCGTTCAAATAATGTAGACTTCACACTTCTACTCCACATATATCCATTCCCGTATTTTATATAACGAACTTATTATTTTATCTATTTTTATTTATAATCTGGATGGTAATTATGAACTACCGCATACTACTCTTCTTTATTCCATCTTTTCATCATCGCACGCACTTTATTTTTTTCAACTTTGAAAATTAAGTTTATTAGTATACCTCGTGTACTCATTAAATTGTTTTTATTAAAAATGTATGTTGTTTATTTACCATTTAATATTTATAATTTAATTTTTGTTATTTTTTACTTTATTTAAATTTATTTATTTTTAAAGTGATGGGTGGACATTTTATTATGATTATTTAGTAACTTTGAATTTTGCTAGATTATTTTTTTGTTTTTTATTTTATTTTTATTATTTTTTATTTTATTTTCATTTTTTTATTATTTCCATTTTTATGAATTATAAGTTTTTCTCCATATTTTCAATTTAAAAATACTTATTATTATATTAAAATCATATTTTAATAAATTAAATTATAAAAGCATATATATCAATAAAAAATAAAACATCTACACATATATAAAAAAGTAAAAATATATATTAAAGTGTATATATGTGAATATAAACAATATTAATTAATCATATTTTTTATTTTTTGTTGATGGGGTTCAATAATACAATATTTTATTAGTTGTTTTATTTTTGTGATGAAATCTTTGTCTTGATTATTTTTTAGGTTAATTAAGCTATATTTAAGCTAAGCCCGAGTTACTAGCTATGTAGCCCGAGTTAAAATAATGAAAAATGTTAAAGAATATTAATAATTTTAAATTTTTACAAAATATTTTAACAATTATTAAATAATTCAAACTAAAATTAATTTATTATTTTGTTTGTGTAATTTACCTAAAAGGTAAAGTTACATTTTTAGAATTTTTTTGTGGGTCAATTTTGTCAAAATTTGGTAGAAAATTTTAAGAATCATAAGTTTAAGCTATTTAATTTACAAAGTTCAAGTGCCTCATGATTTTTGAAGGTGTTGAATCCATTTATTGTTTTCCCACCTACAAACATCGTAATTTCATTCATTAATATGATTGAAAATTACATTCTACATATACACATTGTATGTGTATTCGTTTTCAGAAAAACCAAAAATAGTTGTGAGAGCTCATGGGATTAGAGGAACTCTATGGTTCATGTGCTCATTACATTAAAAAAAACACTTTTGAGCAGGGGACCATAAAACAAGTACTAATAATTATAGCTAGGGTAGAAAAATAATTAATTTGTCCAAAGAAAAACAAAAAGATTGTAGTTAATAAGAATTGGAAATAGAAAAAATGCTCTAGTAACCAAGACTTAGATTGGGTGCATGCAAGTTTAAACGATCTAAGAGGAAAATCCTTGAATTACTGGTGAAAAAAATCATAGACTTGTTCATTTATCCTTTCTTTTATGCCCCACAAACCTTGGTCCATATCGAGGCATTCTTTTGAGAGTTTTTCCATTGTCTTTTTCATTTCCTTGTAAATCTGATATAAGTAAAAGAGTGAGAAGGTGTCAATAATCCACTTGATTTCCTCCAAAATATGCATGAGAATAATATTCTTGCAAGCTTGAGTTTATTCACCCATTTAATAGTGAGCATGGAGTCCCCAAAAACATGAATATGAATCCATCCCTTCTGCAAGGCAATGGAAAATAAATGTTTGTAGGCTAGTAGTTCCACTTGATTATTGGTCCCTTGACATAAATAGAATTTAACCTGATAACAGTGAACTTCAAAGCGAAAAAGGACAAATCCACCTCAACTTTGTTGGACCCCATATTGATTGGCACTCCACAAAAATAGGCCCATGGCCTATATTGGTCTATACATTCTTATCTAAGAACTCTAGGAGGGGTAAGATCTTTTTCCTATGGAAAGTGACTTAAAATGGCAAGAAACTTAGCTACAATATGTTTGGGAATTGAGGGCCTATCCTGAAATATGTCTATGTTTTTCGCCACCCACACCACCCAACAAATAATTAAGAGAAATGCTTTAATGGCACAACGACTAGGATTTGAGCACCATGCCTTCCAAGAATCCTCCAAGTTGACTCATTCACGAGAGATCGAGGGACCTAGAGTATTCTACATTCTTTCCACACCTACCGATAGAAAGGACATGAGATGAAAAAATACATTACATTTTCATCACTATTTTTACATAAAGAGTTCCATCCTAGAGAAATCATAAGTCGCCTTTGAAGTATGTCCCTGGTGGGTTCCTTCTTCACCATAAGACACCATATAAGAAATTTTGATTTGCTAGGGAACTTAGCATTCCAGAAAACTTTCCAAGTCCATTTCTGGTTTGCTGCAAGTTTGTCAACCACTAGGGAAATGTAGCCAATCCTAGGGATTTAGGTCCCATTCGGGGAGATTCTCTAGATGAGTTCATCGTATCTATATATTAATATTACATTACCATATGATAAAGCTTGAAAGAAACCCTATAAAGAGTAATTGTGATCCTACACTAAACTCAACACTTTGGCTAATAACTAACCTTGTCTCCATGTTGATGAGCTTGCAAAATTCAATATGAGATAGCTTTTTGTAACATTTGTCTCTAAGTAATTCGGTGAGAGGTGGGGGGAGAAAGTGGTTTTGGCCACAAAGAGGCCAAGGATCAAGAACAAGTTTCACTTTGTCTCCTCTACCTACCTTCCAACCAACCCATTACCTATGGTATCCAAATAATTGAGTAAAACCCTCCATACTATTGATATGTTTGTTCTAGGATTATCAACCCTTGTTATCCACCCTTCCAATGACCTTGGGATGATTCACTTATGGGTGACCATCGACGTCCATAAGTTGAATGATTATATCAACCTCCAAAAACATTTGGTAGCCAAGGATTTTGAAAATAAGGAGATGTTCTTCAAACCTGAACCACCCAGGAAATTTGGAATGGTTATCCTATCCCACTTAACCCAAGGGAGCATCTCTAATTCCTTCTTTCCTGCTCAAAGAATGTTTGAGTAGATTCTTTTGATTTTTTCCAATTCTACTTTAGGGATCCATGCAAGTTATACCCAATATATAAGAATGGCTTATGAAATAGATTTAATAAAAACCAGACATCTTTCCCTCAAGAACCATCTAAAAAACCATTTTTTTGTTTGTTTTCCACTTTGGTAATGAGCCAAAGCCAATCTGCTTTGCTGTAATAGTTGGGTTGAATATGAAAACTTTGATACTTCAAGCCTTCCTCCAAGATTTTAGAAACATATGGAATAACCTGAGTCATATCATGCATTTCCTCCTCCTTAAGATTATGATAGGATATAGAGGATTTCTAGGAATTGATAAACATATTAGTGGATTTCACATAAAAGAGAAGGGTCTCTACTAGTGTATTGATCTCCCCTAACACCCTGTTGCAAAACATAAAGATGCCATCTAGAAAGAGTAGATGTTTGACTGCCAATGTTCTAGCAATAAGAGTTCCATGAAAATCCCCATGTCTTTTTGCCTCTGATAGAAATAAAAATAACAATTTTCTTACCAATAATATAAGTAAAGGGGAGAGGGGACACCCCTATTGCATCCTTCTTTGTGGATGTAAAAAGTTGGAGGTTGAGCCATTTCTAAGGACAAAAAAGGATACAATTTCTATGGATCTCATGACCTAGTTGATAAACTTCAAGTTGAAGCCAACATGGGTGAGAAGAAGCCTTATATAGATCTAGCTGAATCTATTGTAGGCTTTAGAAAACTTTATTTTAATAACAATCCACTTTATATTTTGAGGTTTGATATCATGCATACCCTCCTAGGTGACTTTGATAGCTTCATGAATTTTCCTCCCCACTAGAGAGGAAAATTGTTATAAGAAAGTGGATCTAGAAAGGACAAGTTTTAATATGGAGGAGATATTTTTTCTATGACCTTATAAATGGAATTGTAGAGGAATATGGATGCAAGTTAGACAAGGATAAGGGATGATTTACTTTTGGGATGATGGAAATGAAGGTTGAATTAAAGGTAAGGAGTATTCTTCCTTCCTTTTTAGAGTCTTTCCCCACTATAAAAATATTTGGGCCTCCAATTACATAAATCCCCAAGGAAAATTCGATAGCCCACCCATCAAGCCCAAGGCTCTAGTATTTTGGAAAGTTGTGTATCACCAATTAGGTCTCCTCCTCTAACACCTCCTCCATAATTACCCTTCTTTCCTCTCCATCGATCACTCTAAGAAAGAGTTAAGATATATATATATATATATATATATATATATATATATATATATATATATATATATATATATATATATATTACTTTTGCATTTGAGGGTTCCACTGGAACTCAAAAGAGGTTTTCAAAATAACTTTTCCCATGGTGGTCGGCCCTTCAAAACAAGAGACCTCTCTACCTTTATCATCTTGAAGACTCCATATGGTATTATCCATTTTTCTTCCCTTTACATATGATTGAAAAAATTTAGTCTTTTCATCCCCACTCTTTAAACAAATGGTTCTTCTTTTCAGGCACCATTCTTCGTGATGTGTTGTAAGGATTTTTTTTTTCCTTTTTTCAAGGTAGATGAGAATCTCTCTAGATCCCTTTGAGATGAAAGCCTCCTCCTCAAGGTTTGTTATGTCTTGTAGTTTCCCTTCTATTGTCTGCAACTCTTTTTATTCAACCATTTCCTTTCTTGTTTCCTACTCTTTCATCTTTTTTTTGATAAGTTTGAGGTTTTCTACAAATTGGGCTACAACCAAGGCTATGTTAGAAAATTAGAAAGGCAGAAATATTTTATTAAGTTGATAAGTACTTTTGATTTTGTTGTATTCTTTATCAAGATTGTTTATGTACTAATTTTATCTTCTTCTCATCAAGAAATCGTCAAAATAAAACATGAATATCAATGACACTATATGTAGCCACTCAACCAGTAAATAAAACCACTCTATAGGGAAAAACTGAGTCAACTTTTCCACTAGTAAATCAAATTGAGATAGACAAAGACCTTAGACCAAAACACCTTCCTCCTCCAACAAGTCAGCCTTCCAAGATGATTCTGAGAAATCTAGTAGTATCCTCTTTTCCAACAACTTCAGCCCAACAACAGTCCATAATTTCAACCCCCAATAAGTTTAGAATTTTGGCCTAGCTACAATCCAAAATTTTGACGCCCACCAACTTCAAAATTTCAGCCCAGCTATAATCCAAAATTTCGACCACAACAACTTCATAATTTCAACCCTTCGAGTAACCTAACAACTTTGCACATGTGAGAAAAAGAGAGAGAAAATTCAACTTCTTTTTTCTTGAAAAAACCATAATTCTTCTTCTCTAGGGTTTTCTTCCTATTTCTTGAACTTCACACCCTTTTCTACATCCAACAATTGCAGATAAAATTTTATCAGTTGATTCTCCAAATTAGGTTAAATTGTTGCCCTTATATTGTGTTGTGTGAGGCGTAATTCCCTTGATGAGGCAAACTTGTCCTTCTTTTAGGCTGACTTGGTGGAGAAGGCCTAAATGACCTATTTTACATAATAATAATTCTCATCTTTGATAGATGAAGCCCAAGAAGGGTCTTTTACATTATCACTTGGACAAGGACACTTGATGCAAACCCTAGAAGCCTACAATGGAGGTTTTTACCTATTAACCATTCACCCAAGCATGAAACCCATGCTTTAATAAGCCAATTTATTTTATAATAAAATTTATTTTTCTTTCTTTTGACAAATACATTACATCATGACTCAAATAAAAATATGAAGACCAAATTTAGTTACATTTTTCAACAATCCCTCTTAACTAGGGAGGTATTCATAATTACATATATAAAGAGGTACATGGAAGATCTCAAACTGATGTACTCTATGAAGAGTCACAATACATGCAGTGCTATAGATTAGATACTTTACCATGGTACTCTAATCATGTGGGACTAAGGTGTTTCCAAGCTTTAGCCTTTATAGGTACCATCAGGCTTCCACTCTAACACCAACTCATGGATCTAAGTGTGTATTCAAGGTGAGATATCTATGACTAATTCCACCCTCCCTACTTTGAGATCTAGACATCAACACATAGGTCAACTAGATATCCTCCCAAGAATCTTGTTACCACAAGATGCTTCATCTCTCCTTATCAACTAAATAAAATTTATCTCAACATCATAAGCATGATTCGAACGTCCAAACTTTTTAGGGAGAGATCCTACACAATCAAAACCCCAATTAGTAATAAAACTTCAAGTATATATATACAAGTAAGCACAAACCTTCAGGGTCCTCAATCATTTTGATGCTACTTACATCATTATCCATATACAACTTGTCAGAAGCTTTCTTCTTTCATTTCTTTAGTAGCACCAAATACAACCTCAGTATTTCACGAATATCCATTTTTAGTCCTTTCTTTCGTTTCATTATTTATTCAAGGTATTCATTATGACTACCATAATATGTCCTCCCTCTTAACTAGGGAGATTATTGTTTCTTCTAACCATCCTTCCTCTCAACCTATGGAGATAAAAAACTTTATAACATCAGAGAAACTTCATATTTTCATCTCATCAAGGTCATATTGATCATCATCATTCCTATATCTTCCTTCATCATGATAATAATTATCATCATCTTCAATTAAGAAAATATTCAAAATTTTGAATATTACGTACCTACAAAACATTAATAACAAGTACAAAAAATAAAAATATACAAAAGCATGAATTCAACTATATCAAACTCCTATCATTACAATGGAAGCATAAAAAAATTCAATCTCTAGACATCAAATACTTAAACTTGGTTAGGTTCATAATCATCAAGGGTTATATTTCACATATTATACTTCAATGGTTTGCTATTGTTTTTTCATAAACCCTAGACTCCATCTTCGTGACATAAATCCTTAAATATCAATAACCAATCAAAATATCAAAAAAACCATTGTACTATATATCTAAGGTTTCAACAATATGCTTTTAGAATTTCATGACATACTCTACTAAGGTTTGTTGAAAACCCTATAGTTTGTCACCAAAGCATATCAATAATAATATAATCATGTCCTAGAATATCAATCTCTACTAGGGTTTTGTTTAACCCTAGATTTCACAAATGAAAACATGAGTATCAACAATCAAGTTAGCATACTCGTATATGCACTAGCATTTCTCATAAATATCTACTATGTAAACCCAAAACATCAATATATAAATACAACAATTTTGACGAGATTAGTATTTGAATTATGCGAAAGAATATATGCCTAGGATTTCATTCATAGGATCTTAATTTAGTTATTACAAGGACTTTGTTCATAAACCCTAAACCACCAAATCCTAAAAGATCTAGGTTTATATTTATACATTAGAAACAAACCCTAAAGTACTAGGGTTTTTACCATGACATTATCAAAACCCTAAGCTTCAAAGGAATATGATTTAATCATATGTTCTAGGCTTTCTCAACAAACCATAAGTAGAATAGTGTTTAATTATTAACATTGGCATACCCTTAACATCAAGAGGCTAGGGTTTTGTATTGAACCCTAAGGGTTAGCGTTTCACAAGAATGAAAACATAATAATTTAACAAGGGTATATTCAATTTGATTATTAATCACCCGAACAATAATCTTTATGATTCAAAACCATAGACATAAAGATGTTTGTAATATAAAGCAAATTTCAAAAGAGAATGAACATACCTTTTCTATGAAGAGTACCTTGTAACAAAACTTGTAGTTTAAGACATACATTGAGTTGTTCTTTAACAAACCTTGTAGGACATTAATTATTGAAGGGCTTCCTTTGCAATAGGACTTCTTTCACAATTCAAGTATTTCCTTTGAAGTCTCCTCTATAAGCTTTATGTATTCTGCAATCATTCCTACCAATGAAAATTATAAAGAAAAGGCCATTAGTATGAAATACAAACAAATCTCAATGTGAGGAGGAGACCAAACATAAAAGTGGAAACAAGGAACAACATACTTATCTTTTGGTAAAATGGTGAAGTTTCCCTCTTAATCTAGTCTTTCAGAGGGACACCTACAACTTATTAAAATAACTTCAATAATTTCTAATAAAATATATTAAGTATATGAACTATGAAAATCAAAAAATAAAAGGAAACATTGCAAAACTTAAAGTAGGATATCTAAGGGATAATATCCCCTAGAGTCTCTAGCAAATAAGTCTTTAACCTAAAATTCTTATTTCTTGTTATTATTTGATAGAGCTTCATCAACAACATTTGCATATTCTCTATCTCTCTTGTTATTCCTTGGATTTTTAGGACAATGAATTATGTAATGACCCATCTTATGACAATTGTATCTTTTGATCATGGATAGGTCAAATTTCTTCCTAGGTCCTTTAAACTCCTTGAATACACCTTTCGTCTTGTGTTGGCCAGTATGGGAATTTGAAATGTTGTCTTCTTCATCCTCCTTGTTATTTACTAATGAGATGTGAGATCCTTCTTAATTGCACGAATTCCACATTTGTTCAAAGTTAAGTGTGTATTTCCAGCTTCTAATTCCTTATGCAAAAGCACTCCAAGATTTTGATAAACCTAGAAAAGCAACAATAATGAGTTCCTTCACTATTAAAATTTAATCTATAGCTTGGAGTTCATCTCTTTTTCTAGAGATCCTTACAAAGTATGCTGAAATAGTATCATCTTTCATCATATTTATTATTCTTATTTCATTCTTGAGGCTTGCTATCTGACCAATATTCTTGATGGTGAACAACTTCGAGAGGGATTCATACATTTCTTGAGCATAATCTATATTAGATATGTATGGGCTTAGATTATCCTTCACTCCATCTACTATGAGGTTTATGGACAAGATGTCAGTTTCCCTGAATTTCTCATTTCCTGTATCTTCTGTAGGTTTCTCAACATTTCCTTGAACAATATTCAAAACTTTATTCTTAGCGAGAATAAGATATATCCTCTTCTTCCATGCCCTGTAGTTGAATGTTCCTTCTATCCTGTTTTCAAACTCCATTATCATGTATTATTTTCTTGATATAGTATACCTTCATATTCTTATATGATGTTTATCCTTTGACTCTTTCAGTAGATCTTGAAGGTTCCTTTTTCTTTCTTCTTCACCTTAGCTATGATACGATGTTAGAAAATCATTAAGGCATTAAGATTTTCTTGTGTTGATAATTATTTGTGATTTTCTTGTAGTTTTTACTAACTTTATTTATGTTCTTCTTTTATATTCTTCTCATCAAGAAATCATCAAAATAAAATATGAAGATCAACGACACCATATGTCTGCACTCATTTAGAGTTAAAACCCCTCTATAGGGGAAAACCCAGTCAAACTCTTCCACTAGTAAATTAAATTGAGGTAGACCCATACCTTAGACCCAAAGACCTTCCTCTGCCACCAAGTCAACCTTCCAAGATGATTCAGAAAAATCTAGTAGTATATTCTTGTCCAAACACTTCAACCCAATAACAATCTAGAATTTAGACCCACAAAAACTTTAGAGTTTCAGTCTAGCTACAATCTAGAATTTTGATCCCCAACAACTTCAAAATTTCAGCCCAACTACAATCTAGAATTTTGACCATAGCTTGACAAAGCCTTCCTTGTTCTTCACTAAGGTTTTGTTCCTTTCTCTTGAACTTTTCACCCTTTTCTACCTCCAACAACCGCATATTGAACTTGATGAGTTAATGCTCCAAATGAGGTCGAATTACTACCTTTATATAGTATTTGTGTGAGGTCGAATTCCCTTGATGAGACCAAATTGTCATTATTTAAGGTTTACTTGGTGGAGGAGGCCTGAGTGACCTATTTTACATAAAAATAAATTTCTTCTTTGATAGATGAAGCCCAAGAAGGGTCTTTTACATTATGACATGGACAAGGATACTTGACATAAATCCTAGAAGCCTAAAATGAAAGTTTTGACTTATTAATCACTGACCCAAGCATGAAACCCATGCTTTAATAAGTCAATTTCTTTTATAATATATTTTTGTTTTATTTCTTTTGACAAATTCATTACATGATGACTCAAATACAAATATCAGTACTGACACTAGTTACATTTTTCAATAGCCTCGTGAGTGAGTGTCAAAGGATTCCTAGTTAGATTTAATGAGGGATAAGAAATCCTCACATTTTTCCATGAAGAATTAATCTCGAAAGGGGTAGTAGTCTTCTTTGAGGATCCTTTATTATATAGATAAAAGGGGGAATAATATGAGATCCCCCCTAGTTCTAGTCCACTGATTTATCCGAGGGAGACATTCTACCATGGATTTAGAGGGAAGGAAGTGATCTTATCTTGTAGCAACTATGTCTTCCCTTATTATGTAATTTCTCTAGGTGGGGATGAGCTTCACTAGTTCCACAAGCACCAGCTTAATCAGTACCAAACTACTCCTAAAAAAGTCGACGAGGGGATCTAGCCTTACTCAAGGACCAAGGGAGAAATTCAAATTTCCACCAATGATTACAAAGTTGGATATAAAAATAGACCTATTCAGAATATGGTCCCATAACTCCTTTTGGTTTTGGGATGATACGTATATACGTATTAGTGTAAGCGACAAACCCAAGTCCGATGAGAAAAAAATCAAGTCCAGAAAAAGAAACGATACTCTAGCAGTTTATAATTTTGGTTTCCTTATATCTTCATCCCATGACGAGTACTCCATATTGATCATATGCATCCGAGACTATCAAAATCCATCCCACCAAGAGAGTTTCAAGGAATTTCATTATAGATTCAATATTTCTAATATTTTTCTAAATAAATATGAGGGTTGGATCATTGACTTTGATAAGTCCCTTGAGTGCACCTTTTTTTAATCAAACATTGCATACCTCAAGCGTTGAAGGAAAATAATTTCATTTTGAATCCCCTATAGGGTTTGGTTTGCTCTAATGGCCCATTTGATGGAAAAATTATTTCTAATTGCAACATTTGCATAAAAATTCTCCTTTACTTTGGATAAAAAGGATTCTTTCCTCAGCTTCAACATTCGACTAAAGAGAGGGAAAGTGGTCCAAGGTCTCATTCGATGCCCTCCTTATGGACAACTAATATTTGAGATAAACGGTTGTAAAGGACATCCTTGTACTCAAAGTTTTTGGGCAAAGAGGGAACAACTAAGAACAATGATGAGTAAATATCAACTTGTCTACTAGGGTTGGGACAAAGAGATGAAATGGTAAGGGATGGGTCACGGTGTGATTAACATGTGGAAATGGATGCCTCAAATTTCGATGAGAGGTCACATAAACATTTATTTGATTAAGGAAAAGCAAGGTCTTCCTTTGAATGGAGAAGATAAATAAGGGAGGAGACGACCCTGTACACTTGGATTGTAGAAGGATGAGAATGATAAGGAGGAAAGGATGCACCAGAAATCATTGTGTCTACTAAAATGTTTAACTTTTTGAGGGATGGATAAGAACTTTATTAACATAAAATAGGAATATAAATAGGAGGGGAGTGGCCCCTTGAAGTACCTCCATAATTTGTGGCTATAATATTTAGAGATAAGTGGCCCTATCTTATTCTTACTTCCTCCTTTGAGTAGCTTTACACCACTACAAGCTGCCAACAAGGTACCAAGTTGGCCTCTATAGCCCCTTGATCCTGTGAGGAAGCCTTGTGCTTGAGGTCATTGCCTTGAACTAGACTAGGAAATCTATTCATCCTCTTTTAAAAAGTTAACACACAATATCGAACCAAATGGCCATGTTGGTGACACCTCTTGTAAAGGAAAGGTACACCTTCATAGTCTGAAACCAAGGGATGGTCTCCCCCCTTACCAATATCAAGATCCTCAACCAAACCTCCTTGGAGGTAAATATTTATTAAGATTCACTCCATGACTTGTCTCTATCGATCAGGTAAGAATTCTCATGGTCTAGGTAAGTCCTAGAGAATTATCTATATCACAAAAGATTAGATCACGCCACAGGTGCATACGGAAGCCTAGAATTCTTACCCAAATAGAAACAATATCCAAGCTCTTTCTTTTGACATTGAATTAGGGTGACCAAAATTTTAAAACCATTGTAGAAATATCAATATTTCAAATCTTGTGAGAGACCACTTTAACATACTCCTCATCCTAGATTATCAAATATATCAAACCCCTAGCCAACACATGACTTCGAGAGGATTTTTGACAATCATATTCACCTCTTCCTCAACCCATGCTATAAGAAAAGGTATACCAAAATTCTGGTTGTTTACCCTTCAAACCAATGATTTCCTAGCTAAATATTTTGTCTTCTACATAGCAATGTCTACACATAATACCAAAGACATCCTTTCCTTACCTACCTTATTGATGCATCAACTCTTTTTCCGCTTTCCTAGAGCCTCTTTATTTTACTTTCAAGATTATTTTCCTTCTAATACAATTTATGTAGGATCCCTATCTAATTGTTTTCCAATGGTACCCCATTTGTTCAAACTCACTTTCTCCACCAAAAATAATGATTCACATAAAAGGCTACTTAAAGGGTGTTTCAACGATTTAACTTGGGGGGAAGGGATTCATTCACTTGTGCCAAAACCCTTAGATAGATTAGGTTTCACCGAGGATAACAAGGTTTCAAGCCT
Organism: Pinus tabuliformis; assembly: GCA_031772625.1. Taxonomy (NCBI): domain Eukaryota; kingdom Viridiplantae; phylum Streptophyta; class Pinopsida; order Pinales; family Pinaceae; genus Pinus; species Pinus tabuliformis. The sequence continues at coordinate 1,230,503,331 of CM062804.1, forward strand.
AATTTCCTATATTGTGGAAGATGAAATTGGTTACATTGGAATACATGTGTCCACAATTCTCCATGGGTCATTGTTAAAACCACATCCAAAATATTCAACGCTATGGCTAATTCTCCATTTGGTTTCCAATTCTAGTGATGTTACCACTTGAGAATGTGTTTATGAGTTTCCAAATGGTTTATTTTCTTTAACCATGATATCTTTATCTCTGGTGGAAACAATTTGGGCCTCCCAAATTGGCTTGTCAGCCATCCCTTCCTCTAATTGCACCTAACTAGGGCTTGGTGGTCGACCCCATATTTCCTAGTTGTCATTTTCAATAGGCTTTTAATCGAGTAGCTCCTCGTATTCAATTGGGATAAAGGATAGGTAATCAACCATTAGCCCCCTACTCATGCAACATGAACCACCCTTTGCCACCACTAAAGTCCAACATAAATCCTTGAGACATGACACGAGGAGTTTGTTGGTCATGCCTATGCCCTAAAATTTTGATGGAGTGATACCATGAATGAAAGGTAAAAATCAAAAGACTCTCCATTACTCCACTTCAATCAAACTTTTATTTCTCATATGTAAATAACTAAGCAGGATTATTTGGTTGCCTACTCTCAAATTCCTAACCAAGCTACAAAGTTGTTTTATGATTTGTCTATGGAGGAGATTAGTATGTAGAGTTAGATTTAGTTTTAAAGAGTATTTTAGTGGGGATGATGTTCCAAGTATTTTAAGTTAGTAAATTATGAATACAATTTCTTTAAACATAATTATCAACCTTCCAATTTCTTTAGATTACATATGAGTGCAAGGGAAAGCGATTTTTTTTTTTAAATTATCTAAAAAGAACTTGTAGCATGTGATTCTGAGTGTGACAAGTGAATCATACCAATCATATATATTTCAAGTGTAGGATTTGGATATCATTTGATCCTTACTTAATTTTAATTAAGATACGTGAAATTTTATCTTCGCATAAAAGAAAAGATGTGTGCATGTATGGGAACTTAGTTCCTTCCTAATTAAACTCTATGAAATTCCTATCTACTGAACAAGGGAGATGGGAATGAATTATAATCCTTCACCAATATCAAAAAATGCGAGAGATGAACTGCATGATAGTATATAAGTTTCCTCATTTGGTCCCAAAACTAGTAAAAACAAAATGCAATTTAGAAATGTTTAGTGTAGGCTATCCACATGGAAAAAGAAAAGAAAAATGTTGTTATTAATGGATTTCACCTAATCTAATGGCTTAACTGATTGAATTTTATTAGTATTTAGGGTAAGGATATTATGGGCTACCTTCACATTAAAAAATAAACAAAAATACTTGAAAGAAGTTACAATTGTGTAGATTTGCATGGGTATGTGACATGCATTCATCCAAATCATGTAGAATGAGAACTAAGGATTTGTAAGAACCATGTGAGTATTTCTTTGAGAATTGTATGAATGGTCTACATGAATAAGTAGTATAGCAAGTCTCTTACATAACAAATAAAAAATGGCTCTAAGTGGTGTGTCGAGACTTTTCAGACACCAGAAAAGAAACTTTAGAGGAAGGGAGAGAGTTGGAAGCAACTAAAATAGTTGAACAACAATGGAGTCACCAATATTTTTTTGGGTATTTGTAAAATGGTTGATCCAAATTTCAATTTTTGCAAAGGTAGTTGCATCATTCAAGACACCATAGAAATAGTTAGATACAAAAATAAATTGTAGAACTCAAATATGAATAAATTTAAATACAAGTAAACAAGAACATTAAAAAAACAAGATAAAGGGGAAGAACATATCTATATTAATAATGGGGCAAGTAAATGTTGGTCTACAAATGAGATATTAAATAGGATCATTATTGCATAGGAAATTTCTTCAATCCTATTAAGGAATGTCCTTGTTGATCTCCTTTCTTGGTCTCTCTTTCCCAAGTCAAGAAGTGTTCAATCTCTTTCAATGGTTGTCAAGAGGTGACGTGCATGAAAATCTTAAGCATGGAAGACACTCTAGTAATATTGATAAAGAAAAAAACTACTCATCTTCTCTCTTTCAAAAGGATTCCCATGGCTCTTACTAATAGGATTTCTTCAATATCTTTTCAAATTCGTTGATGGTGTGAATTTTTCTCAAGTCCATTGTGGGAATCCAATGCTAGAGGGATACATGATAAAGGTTGTTTCCAAAGTAATCATCCTTAAATGTTCTAGAACCCTAAATTGGTTTGTTTTAACTTCATACTTACCATCTCACAAGATCTCCATGTTTCCCTTTATTGTTCATTATGAAACTATTTTATTCCATGGATCCATGTGGTTGTCAAAGGGACAATCATATAGATAGAAGAAAGCCAACACTATGACTTTACAAAGATGGAAAAAGGTCCATTTTGTAAATTATTTGTTAACTAGTTTTCAGTTCTTGATTAATGTTCTTAGGTAACTTTTATCCTGGGGATTTAATGACATTTTTTGGTGATGACTTGTAAAGTTGTGCGAGTGACTTTTAGGTGATAACATGGCAGATTCTTATTAATAAAGTTTTGATTTGGGAGGCTCTTTAGAAGATGAAATTTCATGGCCTTATTTATTATTCCTTGTGAAAAATTGATGAGAAAACTAATCATCATTTTCTCTTATGGTGCTCCTTAGCTAGTGATTTATGATTACAGATCAAAAGGAAATTTGGGGTGCATGAGGATTAGTCTAAGGATAATTTAGGTTCTTCTTTTGGGAGTGGTTTTGAAGGATGGATTTCAATTTGATGTTATCTCTTCAATGTATTATAAATTGGAGTCTATGGAAAACATGCAATTTATCTATCTTTAATGGAAAAGTAACCCTACCACTCGTGGTGTTATCTTTGGTGGATATCAATTTCTAGGTATATAACTCAAGGTAGATTGTGGACCTCTTGATGGCATAAAATGACCATTCAACATTATAATGGAGACCACCTAGTTAGGAACTCAAATCAATTCATTTTCCATTTGGAATGGTGGTTCCGACTAGTTCAATTAGGTCCAGTTACTCTCTCTCTATCTATGTTGGCTTAAAGTATGTCTTTTAGTTACCAATAGAGAAGACACATCAAATCAACCCTCTTGCTGAGCTCAGGCAAGAAAGTGATCCTTAAGCTGATCCAAGGCTCAACCAAACCAAAACTAAGTTTTTCCCCTTTTCCAGGAGATTTCTATAATGCAATAATTAAATCTAAATGTATTCCTACTCTAATGTGCATAAAAAAATATTAAACATATCCTTATCTCAATCTAAAGAAGGATTAGTCCCTCTCTGAATGAAGATAAAAGTACCAAGAAAGGAGAAAAGGCAGAAAGTTGAAGTTGGAATAGGAGAAGGATAACAGGCCAAGGAAATAGTTCGAATACATATTTCATGTTCAAAAAAATGTATGCAAATAGTTGTGTGCTAAATAGTTAGCATACATCTAATTGCTAACTGTTGAGAATGCAACAAGATGATGGATCTTAGTGGAAAGAAGTCGCCTTCACTAAGTGGGCCCGCAGGCTATTTTTGGCGCAAAGTCTATTTTTAGACATATGGATCATGGTCTATGAGTTGCAGTATGTTATTTGTGGATGATTGGTCATGTTGGTAAAAATAGATGGACTTCTACTTTTAGACATATGGGCAGGTTTCTATTTTTAGACTGCCAAGCTAAAAATAGAACAGTCGAATATTATTGTCTCATAATAATATTTGGACTATAAACATTATCTTATTCTCTTGGAGCACTTCAGTTTGAGCTACAGATGTGGCACATGTAGCTGTCAGAAGGAAATATGCTTTCTTTGTGGCTCAATTGAGCTATTGCATGCAAGACTTCAGTTAGAACTCAAGCAGTTGAGTTTGGTGGAGTTGGATGTAGAGTTGATGGAGTTATGTTCAGTTTGACTTGGTTGAACTAGTTGTAATTAGTCTAACTGCAAATAGACTAGTGATGAGTTGTGTGAATTAATTGTTAAACTAATTCACTAATTATTAACTCATAAAGCAACTAAAGAATACATCAGTTAACTCAGTTGCATTTCAGTGCATGTACAGTTCAGTGGAGACAGGTGTTAGAGGTTGAGATTGCTATCAGTTGTGACTATAGTTGTGCATGAGATCTTGCACAATCATGGATTGAGTATGCCCATGAGGATTGCGCAGTATATGCCCAGTGAAATAGCTTGTGCTCATGTGATTTTCACTTGGCATTGTGCAATAGAGGCAGGCAAAGAAGCGGAGGAGATTTGAACTTGTGACTTGTTCGGATCTGAGCTAGTTTTGTGTGTAACAGGTGGATATAGTGCTGGATACTTGTGAGGAGTATTGTACTATGTAATGTTACATGTTCTCAATCATTAATATACAGATAGTGTGGGGTTTTCAGCTGTAATCTTTCCCCGGGTTACATTATGTGTTAATGTGTGCATGCGATTGATGTCTCGTTGTTTTTGATGCTGCTAAATTGATGATCAACGTAGAGGAGGTTATGTATTGTGCATGTATTCCACAATAGTGTATAATCAGGATAATCTCTATGAATAAGTGTTTTTTATTCAAAATTGTTACATGGTATCAGAGTTGTTGATCATCAGATCTATTATTCAGAAAGTGTTTACATCTTATTTCTTCAGGCAAAGTCTGTAATTGGGCCAGGTAGCCTCTCGATTCATCCTTCTTTTGGAAGGTGAGATACCCGGTAAAAGCCCATACAGTCAATCTCTGTACGAGAAATACTTTGTTCTCATGAATTCTAGATCAGAGGCGGTTGAGTTTGGAGCTGGTGGAATTCGAATTTGCAACAGTGCTTTCTTGGTATCAACGTGGCAATGTCTTTCAACAGATTGCGATTGGAGTATGCTCTTGAGGGCAGCTCGAACTATATTGCATGGAAGGAAAGGATGGAGGTAGTGTTGGATGATAATGAGCTGAAGAATTTCATAGAGGTTGAGGTCCCAAAGCCTACTGATACTGCGCAAGTTGATGCTTGGCAAAAGAAGATAGCAAAGTGTTGAAGGATTCGGTTGGAGGGCGTGAAGGATCACATTATGTCCAGCCTACATGGAAAGGCTTCTCCATACTTGATGTGGAAAGCGTTGACAGATCTATTCCAAAGTAAGAGCGATCAGAGGAAGCTAGCACTCAAGGATAAACTTAGAAACATCAAATGTGAGAAGGGAGATAGTATGCCCAAGTATCTCATGAAGTTTACTTAGTGCAGGGATGAGCTGGGAAGTGTGGGGGTGACTGTCGATGATGAGGACTTGGTGAGCTTGGCTCTCCTTGCCCTTCCGAAGAGTTGGCATTCCTATCAGGACTCTGTCAATGGTCGGGAGAAATTGCCAGGATGGGAGAGACTTTAGTCAAATCTTGTGCAGGAGGAGATCAGGCGGAATACCAGGGACGGATCTTCATCAAAGGGAACTGATGAAGAAAATTGCACTTTGGCTGCGAAAGCAAAGAAGGGGAAGAACAAGGAGGCTTCTCGATCTGCTGTGAAAGGCAAGAAGCAAGACATGTCCAAGGTGAAGTGCTTTCACTGTCACCAGCACAGACAGTATGCCACAAATTGTCCGCAAAAGAAGAAGAACAAGCAAGCTGCTGGATCTACAACAGGAGAGGCTTTAGCCTCGTAGTTTGAGCTTCATTTTTCATTGATCACATGCTTGGTTTCAAGTGTGACAGGATCGGTGTGGTTCTTGGACAGTGGTTCGTCTTTTCACATGATAGGAGATCGAGATTTGTTTTCTGATTTGGAGGATAAAGATCTTGGAGTGCACATCGATATGGGCGATGATGGTAGATACAGTGACAAGGCAAGTTAAGCCACCAAGTCTTCAGGAAGAAAACACACACTGACAAGTATCTTCATGCAAACTCCCACCACCATCCTAAACAAAAAATGGGTGTCATCAAAACCCTAACCACGAGAGCCTCCAAAATCTCCGACCCAGAACATCTAGAGGAAGAACTTATCCATCTCCATGAAGTTTTTGTAAACAATGGCTATCAACATCACACCATCAGCAAAATTATTAAAAATTCCTTAACCAATAAACAAAACAAAAAGAAATCATTTGATAACCCTAGAATATCCCTTCCCTATATCAAAGGAATCACTGATAAAATTGCCAAAGTTCTCGCTAAGCATAACATTATGGTGGCTTTCACCCCCCCTAACACCATAAAAAACATGCTTGAATCTGCAAAAGATGCAATTGACCCAAAATGTCACAAAGGCGTTTATTCGATTCCCTGTTCTTGTGGTAAAGTTTACATAGGGGAAACAGGAAGATCCTTTGGAGTAAGATTAAAAGAGCACATTAGTGATATTACTAGAAATAGGTCTGATAAATCAGGTCTTGCAGAGCATGCTTGTTCCTCCTCACACTATATATGCATGGAACAAGCTAAATTAATCCACAAGGAAGACCACTATTTAAAAAGAAGAATTAAAGAGACAATAGAAATTGAAAAATCCTCTAATAATATGAATAGGGATGATGGTCTTAAACTAAGTAATACATGGAAACCCTTGTTAAACAAAATAAAGTAACTTTAAGTTATACAAATTCTCCCTTAAGACAGCATTTACAGCTCAAATAAATAAATAAATTACAATTAACATATATATATATATATATATATATATATAATTATAATTGCATAAATTAATAACCAAATTCTATTAATTAATTAAATAAAAAAATTAACTAAATTTAAAATTAATTTAATTAATTAATTAATTAATTAAAATTGATTTTATTTTAAATTTAGTTCAATCTAAGTTTATTGTAATTTAGGCCAAATTAATTTAAGTGAATTAATTTTATTCAAAAAAAAAATAAATCATTATTAATTAATTTAAATTTAAAAATTAATTAATTAATGAATTAATCAACATAGTTTTAAATTGATTAATTAAACCAAATTTAAAATTAATTTAATTAATTAATTAATTAAATTAATCTTTCGTTAAATTTAGTTTATATTAATTTATTTTTATTTAGGTCAAAAATTACTCTTAAATTTATTAATTAGATTAAAATTTATAACAAAATTAAAATTTATTTAATCCATTGAGTTTATATTAATTTTATTTTTAAATTAGGCCAAATTAATTTAAGTGAAGTTATTTTATTAAAAAAAAAAAAAAAAAAAAAAATATTAAATTTATTAATTAAACTAAATTTAAAAATTAATTAATTAATATACTTTTAAATGTAAAACCAATTTATTTAATTAATTAATTAAATTAATTCATTAAATTGATTTTATTTAGTTTATATTAATCTTATTTTTAATATTAGATCAAATCAATCTACTATTAAAAAAATTACTTTTAATATAGGTTAAAATTATTAATTAAATTAAAATTTAAAATCAAAATTTAAAATTTATTTATCCATTTATTAATAAAGTGTTGAAATCTAGCCGACCTCTCCAAACCTAGGTTATCTATCCATCCTTCTATTAATAGGTTCTCATTTTCTTGACTCTCTCTTTCTCAAAATGCAGATCTCATTACCCTGATGATGGACTCACCTAGCTAGTCCGAAACGTTGGTTTCAAAATTGCTCACAGGTTTTTCCATTAATTAAATACTCTTCAAGCCTGTATGGAATCTCTCTTCAACAACAATATCAGTACAATTTCCATTGAGAGGGAGTCTGGTAAACCCTTTGTATTGAAGGAAGTGATGCATGTTCCAAGATTGAAGAAGAATCTTATCTTTGTGGCGATGTTAGAAGACAAGGGATATGATGTTGTTTTCAGCGAGGGAAAGGCTTTCCTACATAGCAAGGCAATTGGAGAAACCAAGAAGATAGGGGTTCGAGTGAGGAACCTTTATCAGTTGCATGTAGATGGCTATGCAGCAATGGCATGCAAGGCAGAAGGATTGGTGAGCCAGGATGATAGCGAGCTGTGGCACAGGAGATTAGGTCACCTTCAGCATGGAGCCTTGAAGATACTGCAGCATATCACTACAGGGCTTCCTAAAGGCACTCTTGCACAGTCAGATCAGTGAAAGGGGTGTACTTTGGGAAAGTTTGTGAAAGCCACCTTTCACAAGAAGGATAGTCGCGCCACGACGATCCTTGAGAGAATTCACACAGATGTGTGTGGACCTTTCTCAGTAGCTTCAACAACAAAGCACAGGTATTATGTGATTTTTGTTGATGATTTCTCTCGTAAGTGCTGGATCTTCTTCATGCAGAAGAAGAGCGAGACATACTCAAAGTTCTGTGAGTTCAAAGCACTGGTCGAGAAGGAGTCCGGGAAGAAGGTGAAGGCTCTTAGGAGTGATAATGGTGGTGAATACATCTCTGGCGAGTTCAAGGACTTTTGTAGTGTAGAAGGGATTCGAAGAGAGCTCATAGCTCCCCATAACCCACAGCAGAATGGGGTTGCTAAGCGAAGAACAGAACGATCGTGGGTGCCGCACGGGCGATGTTGCATGATCAGGGCCTACCCCTTCACTTGTGGGCGAAAGCATGCAATACAACAGTATATGTGCAGAACCGTTGTCCTCACAGGATACTTGGCATGAGTACACCCGAGGAGGCTTATTCTAGTAAGAAGCTCGATCTTTCTCATTTGAGGATTTTTGGTGCTAACATTTACATGCATGTGATGAAGGATGCGAGGAAGAAGTTGGAGCCGACCGCAGAGGTTGGGATATTTGTGGGGTACATTGATACGCCCCACAACATTGTGTGTATTTTCCAGACAGTGGCAAGACTGTTGTGCGACGGGATATAAAATTTCAAGAGGAGAAAGCCATGAAATGTTCGCTTGAGAGGGAGCCACACTTGCATGCAGATGAGGAGCTATTAGTTTCTAAAGATGAGCTTCAGGATGTGCATCAGCCACAGGATGAGGTTCATGGAGTGGGAGAGACCACTCATGCAACGCCAACCATCAGAGGGCGAAAGCGCTTGACAGAAGTTGAGCGACTAGCTCAAGATGCAGAGAAAGTTGTAGGACCACCTACAACCCAACGCAGGCAGAGACAGTCACCTGATTGGTACACTGGATACATGGCTCTTGTGAGCAAATGTGTTGCGACTGAGCCATCCTCTTTCGAGGAAGTTGTGGAGGATCCCACATGGGTAGACGCCATGGTAGAAGAGTATGATTTGATTGTCAGAAACATTGCATGGGAGATTGCCCCTAGACCAGAAGGGAAATCAGTGGTGGGTTCGAGATGGATCTACAAAGTTAAGAAGGCAGCTGACGGGAATGTGGAGAAGTACAAGGCAAGATTTGTTGCCCGAGGCTTTTTGCAGAGAGAGGTGATCGATTATGAGGAGACATTTGCACCTGTCGCAAGGTATTCTTCCATACGAACGATCCTTTCTCTCTCAGCGCAGATGGGGTGGCACATTCATTAGATGGATGTGAAGACTACGTTCCTCAATGGAGTCATTGAGGAGGAGGTCTACATAGAGCAACCTGAAGGTTTCAAGATCTTCAATAGCGAGTCGCATGTGTGCAGGCTCAAGAGAGCGTCGTATGTGTTGAAACAAGCACCACATTCTTGGTACACACGGATAGACAATTATTTCACCAGACTTGGATTCTCCAAGAGTGAGGCGGATCCTAACCTATACCAGATTGTGGTGGAGGGTAAGTTTCTTATCATTGTACTTTATGCAGATGATTTGATTCTAACGGGTGATGAGCTGTTGATACTTTCATGCAAGGATAATCTTGCTAAGGAGTTTGAAATGAAGGACTTGGGCCTCCTTCATTATTTCCTAGGATTGGAAATTTGGCAGCGCAGTGATGGACTATTTGTTTCTCAGGGGAAGTATGCCCGGGAGATACTGGAGAAGTTCAACATGCATGGCTGCAAGCCTGTTGATACTCCTCTTCCTGGAGGTTGTAGGAAGGAGGATGCCACTTCAGCAGAAGAAGTGGATGCCACTGTTTATCTACAGTTGGTGGGGTCGCTTATTTATCTGGTCAATACACGACCCGATATATGCTATGCTGTTAACCAGCTTTCACAAGCTATGGTTAAGCCAACCAAGCTCTTCTGGAAGGCAGGCAAGCATGTATTGCGTTATTTGACAGGCACACGGGATATGGTTTGTGGTACAGACAGGAGGATGAGGTGAAGCTATGTGGCTTCACGGATGCAGATTGGGCAGGGAGCCCAACGGACAGAAACAACACATCAGGAGGGGTCTTCAGTATCGGGTCGACAACAGTTTCTTGGTACAACAGGAAGCAGAGATCCATGGCACTCAGTTCAGCAGAGGCCGAGTATATGGCAGCAAGTTTGGTTGCATGCGAGGCTATATGGATGAAGAAGATCTTGGTCGGTTTGTTCGATTCTTACTTAGAGCCTACTGTGATTTATTGTGATAACTAGAGTTGCATTAAACTCTTGGCTAATCCAGTATTTCATGACAGACCTAAGCACATTGACATCAGGTACCATCATATCAGAGATTGTGTGCAACAGAGAATAATGTTAGTTTCATACATTCCAACGGAGGATCAAGATGTTGATATCTTGACGAAGGCGCTCACCAAGAGAAAATTCGAATACCACCGAGGCAGGATAGGGGTTGTTGATAATCCATATCTTGTTGAGAGGGAGTGTTGAGAATGCAACAAGATGATGGAGCTTAGTGGAAAGAAGTCACCTTCACTAAGTGGGCCCACATGCTATTTTTGGCGCAAAGTCTATTTTTAGACATATGGATCATGGTCTATGAGTTGCAGTATGTTATTTGTGGATGATTGGTCATGTTGGTAAAAATAGATGGACTTCTACTTTTATACATATGGGCATGTTTCTATTTTTAGACTGCCAGGCTAAAAATAGAACAATCGAATATTATTGTCTCATAATAATATTTGGACTTTAAACATTATCTTATTCTCTTGGAGCACTTCAGTTTGAGCTATAAATGTGGCACATGCAGCTGTCAGAAGGAAATACGCTTTCTTTGTGGGTCAATTGAGCTATTGCATGCAGGACTTCAGTTAGAACTCAAGCAGTTGAGTTTGGTGGAGTTGGATGTGGAGTTGATGGAGTTGTGTTTAGTTTGACTTGGTTGAACTAGTTGTAATTAGTCTAACTGCAAATAGACTAGTGATGAGTTGTTTGAATTAACTGTTAAACTAATTCACTAATTATTAACTCATAAATCAACTAAAGAATACATCAGTTAACTCAGTTGCATGTCAGTGCATGTACAGTTCAGTGGAGACAGGTGTTAGAGGTTGAGATTGCTATCAGTTGTGACTATAGTTGTGCATGAGATCTTGCACAATCATGGATTGAGTATGCCCATGAGGATTGCGCAGTATATGCCCAGTGAAATAGCTTGTGCTCACGTGATTTTCACTTGGCATTGTGCAATAGAGGCAGGCAAAGCAGCGGAGGAGATTTGAACCTGTGACTTGTTCGGATCTGAGCTAGTTTTGTGTGTAACAAGTGGAGATAGTGTTGGATACTTGTGAGGAGTATTGTACTATGTAATGTTACATGTTCTCAATCATTAATATACAGATAGTGTGGGGTTTTCAGCTGTAAGCTTTCCCCCGGTTACATTCTGTGTTAATGTGTGCATGCGATTGATGTTTCATTGTTTTTGATGCTGCTAAATTGATGATCAACGTAGAGGAGGTTATGTATTGTGCATATATTCCGCAATAGTGTATAATCGGGATAATCTCTGTGAATAAGTGTTTATTATTCAAAATTTCTACACTAACACCTTCAAATTCAAGTTAAGTAATTGCATAAGAATAATAAATTCATGCCACAATATGGAAATAGTTCAAATAACATGACATGTTTAATGCGAGACACCCATTACATCAAACTGTTATATAGCTAGCAACTTAAAGTGATAAAGGTCTATTCCTATGTAGTGTTCAGTTTCAAATGCATTACTAGTTAACACTGCAAGGTAGCTTGACAACATTGTAAATGAGAATACATTGTAAACATTCAACAATAATGCTAGAAATAAACATGTATACCAACACAAGAATGAAACTTGAAAACTGAAAGATTTATTGCAATAAATAAAGTGAGCAATCGTGATTTACAGTTGATTACAAAAATAAATAATGTCTCATAAAAGTTGAATCTAGTTCCTAAAATAGTAGAGAATTGCAATAGTGTAATTCCTCTACTGCATCTAAACTCGAGTTTGTAGAAAAATACTAAACTCTCATTACAATAGTGCAACCCAAGCCAAGGTTTCCTCTACAAACATGTTTTTTGCAAAAACTCCTTGTGCTCTCCTCAAGTTTCATATCTGAAACCCTTTCTCATGTATGCTCTTGCTAGCTCCTTTGAGTTTCTTTTGCCTCCCCCATTTCATGATCCAAATCCTCCATTATCTACATGCAATCCAAACCATAAGCTATTTTTGAAAAGAAAATTAAATCCAAAATGAAAACTAAAATATAATATAATTAAACTATATTAAATAAAAAACTTGAAATAAAATATAATAATAAAATCAAAATAAAAAAATAAAAATAAACTTAACTTAAATCTAAAATAAAATATAGATATAATAAATTAAAATTAAAAATAAATATATAAATATAGAACAAAACTATACTAAAGTACGAAATCTAAATAAAAAATAATCCATAATCTAACTAGTTAAATCTCACCAAAACATATTATTAATATTAAGCAAATTTAATATTAATCAAACCAAAATTCATTTACTTTTAGTTTCATATCTAAATATGCATTAAACGAAATCTATAAAACAAGTATAATTAGAACTTTAAACAAAATCCAATAGAAATAATCTGTAACAAACATTTACATTTCCCATCTATATAAAATAAAAGTAACTACTAAAATAAAAGTACGTACGTTAAGCCTGAGGGTAACCAGAAGAAGTAATCTATTTATGAACTTAAACTATATAATACTCAAATGAAAATTAAGTATTTAAATCAATTTCCAAACCAGATAGTCTAAGGTTTCGACTTGATATTAGTCTAGCACGCCATTGAAAAAAATTTGTCGTGTTTACAACATCGTATGAGCATGCATCCTCAACATTTCTTGGCTATCACCGTTATGGTCTTTGGGTTTAACTCTCAAAATTTCACATCACTTTGTTAAACTAAACTGCAGGCCCCGATATATGATGTGTTGGTTACACCCAACGCATATTCATTTTGCAGCAACTTTTTATTTTTATTTTTCTATAAATAGCTTAGCAATTAACTTCCACTGCAATAACAAAACAAATCCAGATTCGTTATTTGTTAAACAAAATGCAATAACAAAATAAACCCAGATTCGTTATTTGTTAAACAAATTTTTCAAAAATCCAGCAATGAAATCGCCTAATCGGAAGTGAAAATAGATTTTCCGGAGCGTTGGAAAATTTCTATCCAGTTGTCATGCTCTGTGCAGCTTTATGTTCTGAAGCGATATTGTAAATGATCAAGATTCAGTTCGCCTCGATAAGGTTTTCGCATTGTTGGCCTACCAATATCCTCGCACCAGAAAACTTCTGTGCCAGATTTTTTGAGCCAGATTTTCGTTCACTCTTCCACAGAGTACCTGCAATCAATAAAATAGAACACGTAATTAGCACGAGAAAACATTTCAAAATCATGTAATGTTGAGACTAGGCATAAGCGCAAATTACTGGTACTCGACATTTATTATGTGGGTGAGAACTATGGTGAAATTATGCGGTCAACAATAAAAATAACTCCCTCTTGGATCATGTGCTTAACAACTAAGGCTATGGCGCTTTAGGGTGTTCTGGTTGGCAGAGTTTCTATACATTTACGATATTAATATGTTTGGCAGAGTTTCTATACATTTACGATATTAATATGTATGGAGATTTTTAGGTCATCATCAATCATATTTTGGGATCCTCACACATTACACATCCACATCTTCACAGCTAGTTGAAGCACATCAATCTGCACGACAATTTACTAGGAGTTTCTATTCAACATTTACATAGAGAACACAACACTGTTGCCCATTTTTTATCTAAGCAAGGTCTCCGGACTCACTCGAGGGGTTTCACATCACTATGGAGGTGGAGGGATGTTCCATTGATGCAGGTATCCCATTCTTTATCTAACCAAGGTCTCCACAACTCACTAGAGGGTTTTCACATCACTATGGAGGTGGAGGTATGTTCGATTAATGTAGGTATCGTGCCATTTCCCTGACCTTTTGTCTCTATTGTTTTCTCCATTGTTTTCGTTTCTTGGGTTGTGCCCACTACAGATTGCACATTGGGCACATATTTTCATCATAATTCCTGACTATATCTTGGAACATTTTGATATATGTACTCTATTTTTTCTGTTTTGACTATGGTCTTTTATGGAGACATGGTATATTCTTGGTGTGTTGGAGATAATGGAGAAAGCTAAATCTAGAAAGCTGTTATAGTGATGATAGGATTGCGATTCTAACTTTAGATCTCAGATCCTAATATTCAGGGAGTGGTTCAAACCACCTCATTGTGTGAAAGCCTATATGTATTAGGCTGTTCTCCACATAGAAACATAGCGTGAATTGCATGCGTGTGTGTACACTCTCCAGGTATTTCACCTGGTTAGCCATTTAATTAATAGAACATCGATTTTTAAGTTGGTATCAGAGCTTCAGGATTGTCGATCTTGTAAGTTGAGAGTGAAGCATGGACAACAGGTGTTGTGGATTGCGTCAACTAGTATGTGTGCCAGCATGAGGAGGTGTTTGTCGTGTCGAACATTATATTTGGTGTGATTGCGGGAGAAGCTGTGTTGTGAAGCAGTGTGAGTTTAGAAGTGAATTATCAATTTTGTAGTTGAAGGTAAGTTGCAGCAAAGGAAGTTTGCACTGAGAAGCAGTGAAGGAGATCCCTGATCGCTGTTACGAGAAAGCTTGTGCTAGTCTATTATTGGATTGCTGGAGAACATGATGTTAGACGGTTAGTAATCGCTCTCAAGCAGGGCCAGTGTCCAATGCAGAGACTCATCTCTGTTTTCAAACTGCAGATTTGGAATTGTCTTCTGGGTCATGCCGCAAACATTTTTGTTGTGGAAGATTGTTCAACGACGTCCCTGTCTTTGGCAAGATAACGTTGCCTCTGGAAAAGGAGGGAGAGATTCCTGTGCCTCTGGAGAAGGTGGAATTCGATAGTTTCTCCTTCTAAGAAACTTCAACAACATTGCATCTGAATATTCTTTTTATTTATTTATTTATTTTTGGCAGCGAGGGTTTAGTCTAATGTTTGTGTTGTTTTTTTTTAATTTTCAATTGTCTGGAAATTTTATTATCTTGAGTAACCTAGAAGGTGCAGGTTGTGGAGATCTGAAAAACAATTTGGAAAATTTTCTTGTAAATTATTATATGCCATAGAAAATGCAATTTTTTTTTGGCTGATTGAACCCATCTTCAGAAATATGTGCATCAGAATTATATATTGATAGCGTTTTGAGCTTGTAAGAGGTCGTTTAGTTGCTTGTCGCGAGAGCCGAGGGCACTAAAACCTGCATGGCACAGAAACCACAGTCTACAAGGTTCTACAGTTGAAGAGCTTCCAAAGGGAGAAGTTTCTCGCCTACGAGGTAACGGGGTTGTTGGAGCTCGAGGACCGTGTGGAGTCGGAAAAAAATCTCGAAGAGAGATAAGCTAGACTGTTTTCAATATGGCTGCACTTTTATACATATTTGATCCTGATGATATCTTTTTCATGAGACTTGGTGGTTTTATTAATGACCACGCTTATCAAGAGGTTCTATATGTTCTGAAACAAAGTGAGACTGAAAACTCACGAGTTGTTTTTCAGGAAGGGTGTGAAGAAGAACAAATGATTGAAGATCAATGGGACGAGTCAGATGAAGTTGATTGCAAAGATGTGGCAAAAGTAAACAAAATTGAAGAGAATTTAAATTGTAATGATCCCATACTTGATTGTGAAACTGAAGATTTAATGATGGGTGATGAATGTGTGCCTATAACTGAAATTTGTGACAATGAAAACACATCCATTATTGTATAATCTGAAAGTATTCCTGATGTAGAAATCAAGTTTGATGAGATTTATATACCTCGTGATGAATGGATTGATTTGATGATTGAAGAACATCTTATTGATAAATCACTATTTGGCGAGAAGGAAGGCCTATCCTCACATACAGATAAAATGCAGAACATGCTTGCAACAACATAACTAGGTGAAGGCATAATTATGACAGCAGAAAGGGATAAAGTAGGGAGAGATGGTGAAATGAAAGCTCTCCTGAAGGAGCAGGAGGATGAAAGTAAATGTGGTCCTCTTTATAAATCTGACATTTTTTTGTGCAGATATTGGGAAGCAAGAAACAACAACAAATTTTGAAGAAGAACTGAAGTTTCTTGAAGCATGGCTGGAAACTCCATGTCTTTATGAAGTTAACAAAGAAGTTGCATTAATGAATGGTGAAGACATCATTGCTAATGTTCAGCTGATTGACACTAGAAATAGTGAGAAGGAAAATTCCCCTATCTATCTTGTCATAATTCTGAGGAGGACAAGAATTCAAGTGTTCCTTCATAGGCGAAGAACTGAGGCAAAGAGACATCACTAGCTCATGGCGAGGAAAGTGAAGATGAAGCCTCAACTCAAGATGAATAAGCATGGACTCTCAAGCAAGAAGAAAAAAATGAAAACTCTGTTACCAAGATTTTTTTTCATGTGTTTAATTGTAAGCCTAGCTGAGTGATGAGGATGAGATTCTAGGGTGAACCAAAATCCTATTTCCCCAATAAAATTGTCCTTGAGGCCTTCAGAAACTTCCTATCATTCTTCATCCACACACGAACTTTCTTCCCAAGGTTCTTTGTTGTTGTTGCTGGAACTGCTTGTTCAGCTCGTTCTCGGTCCACACACGCTTCCGTTGTGCATTCTTGCTCTGATGCATATGAATACTAAACAAAACGAACATGAGCTTCATGCCTTCCCAATATATCCTCCTTCCTGGTGCTGAAATCATACCTTCTCACAGTGTTGTTAGCACTTCCACTGAAACTCGATGCGTCGTCGTGAAAACAGTAATCTAAAACCGGACCTTCGTGTATGAATTGACCCTTTAATGAATTCACACTTGCATCATATAATCATACCTTTCTCTCCCTTGAGGAGACGAGCAAATGATCACTGTGATTGGAAAATATCAAGTTATAAATGCCGTCAGAGGGAGGATTCGCGAGCTCCCATCCCGAGCCAACGTCAACAAGATATGTTGCCGCCATGATTTCATCCCCCATTCCTCCTGAGGTTAAATCAGCGGTTCTTCTCCATGAACTTACTCAGCAGTCGTTCCTTTCTTGAACCGAGTTCGCACACTTTGAATGTTGGACTAAGAATAGCACATTGGTGAGCTCATTCTTGACACACACACTCGCATTCATAGTCTGCCTCATAAAAAAAAAAACAAAATCAAAAACTCTACTCTCTTGCCTGCTCTTCGCATTGGGCCGAGCATTATAGTTACAGGTCCAATCTACAACCCTTCCAACCCTCTCATTTTTATAAGGAACATTCTGCAGTTGGTTTTCTAACATAAAAAATCTGTTTTGCTTCAGCCTGCGAGTAACCTCTTGCGGGGAGGCAAAGAGGCACCAGGATCCGATCCCCTGGTCTCCACCTCCACCTGAATACAACCCTCAATTCTCATAAAAAACAAACCTAAAATCATGCACACCGACATGCCTATTCTGTGGCATTCATATTTTCATTTTCAGCTGAAAAGAAAACCAGAAAACTATTCAAACAAAAACACACAAAGACACAAATTCACAAAGAGGAATTTTCATTATTTACAAACTCAGATTACAGTTTTAAGGCATCTCAGCCTTAATCAAGAATTTCTCCAGCAACTACATTTTTTCCCTCTCTCACACGCACACGGTTTGTTTTCTCCCTTTCTTGATTCACTCATGAATCCTTAAGTTCTTGTTATACATACATTCATATACATTCAATTTTAACTGATTTTTTTGACTAAGATTAGTTCATTAACCGAATCTTGTTCAAGGTTTCCCTGGTTGTCCATGTGTCTTCTTTCTCTAATTTTTTCCACTGAGGTGTCTAGATGCTCCTGCATCAGACTCTCGAGGTACAAAAATTATGACCTCCTGGTCACATGCTCCCGAGGGACAAAAAATTATGACCTCCTTGTCATATGCATTCCCTTGTCATCAATAATTCTACCCATTGTTTCCCTTCTTCAGTGGAATTGTCTTCATGGTTTTCTGTGAGTTGCAACCAAACCTCTGCAATAACAAGTCCCCCCTGCTACCAGATGCCTCACCAAGCTTCTCTCCTGAGCTTAGTCTTTCGGCATCTCTCTGGTTCTTTCCTCTCGAACCAATTGAGCACTCCTGCTCCAGGTTTGCTGCAATCTTCTCACCTTCACAAAATAAGTTAAAAAAAAATTACAAGCTTACAAATCTTCAGCAAAACTGTACCTCTTCTTTCTTCACATGCAAAAACTCCTCTCCACAGGAAATCTTTTCCCGCTCTGATACCACTTGATGAGGACGACATTATGGGGCGAACCCAAATCCTATTTCCGCAATAAAATTGTCCTTGAGGCCTTCAGAAACTTCCCATCATTCTTCATCCACACACGAACTTTCCTCCCAAGGTTCTTTGCTGCTGTTGCTGGAACTGCTTGTTCAACTCGTTCTTGGTCCACACACGCTTCCGCTGTGCATTCTTGTTTTGATGCATATGAATACTCAACACAATGAACTGGAGCTTCATGCCTTGCCAATATATCCTTCTTCTTGGTGCTGAAATCATACCTTCTCACAGCGTTGTCAGCACTTCCACTGAAACCTGATGCGTCGTCGTGAAAACAGTAATCTAAAATCGGACCTCCATGTACGAATTGACCCTTTAAGGAATTCACACTTGCATCATATAATCGCACCTTTCTGTCCCATGAGGAGACGAGCAAATGGTCACTGTGATTGGAAAATCTCAAGTTAGAAATGCCGTCAGTGGGAGGATTCGTGAGCTCCCGTCCCGAGCCGGCATCAATAGGAGATGTTGCTGCCATGATTTCATCCCCCTTTCCTCCTGAGGTTAAATTAGTGGTTCTTTCCATGAACTTACTCAGTAGTCATTCCTTTCTTGAACCGAGTTCGTGCACTTTGAATGTTGGACTAAGAATAGCACACTGGTGAGCTCATCCTCGACACACATGCTCGCCTTCATAGTCTGCCTCATAAAAAAAAACAAAATCAAAAACTCTACTATCTTGCCCGCTCTTCGCAGTGGGCCGAGCATTATAGTTACGGGTCCAATCTACAACCCTTCCAACCCTCTCATTTCTATAAGGAACATTCTACAGTTGGTTTTCTAACATAACAAATCCGTTCTGCTTCAACCTGCGAGTAACCTCTTGTGGGGAGGCAAAGAGGCACCAGGATGCGATTCCTTGGTCTCCACCTCTGCCTGAATACAACCCTTAATTCTCATAAAAACCAAACATAAAATCATGCACACCGACATGCCTATTCTGTGGCATTCATATTTTCATTTTCAGCTGAAAAGAATACCGGAAAACGATTCAAACAAAAACACACAAAGACACAAATTCACAAAGAGGAATTTTCATTATTTACAAACTTAGATTACAGTTTTAAGGCATCTCAGTCTTAATCAAGAATTTCTTCAGCAACTACATTTTTTCCCTCTTTCACACGCACAGGGTTTTTTTTCTCCCTTTCTTGATTCACCCATGAATCCTTAAGTTCTTGTTATACATACGTTAAGTTACATTTAGTTTTATCTGATTTTTTTAACTAAAATTAGTTTATTAACTGAATCTTGTTCAAGATTTTCCTGGTTGTCCATGTGGTTGTCCACGTGTCTTCTTTCTCTAATTTTTTCCACTGAGGTGTCCAGATGCTCTTGCATCGCTGAGACTAGACCAGCAGGCATGTGTTATTGTTCAGTGCCCTTTCTCCATTAAGGGGGAGTGTTGGAGATAATGGAGAAAGCTAAATCTAGAAAGTTGTTATAGTGATGATAGGATTGAGATTCTAACTTTAGATCTCAGATCCTAATATTCAGGTAGTGGTTCAAACCACTTCATTATGTGAAAGCCTATATGTATTAGGTTGTTCTCCACATAGAAACATACCGTGAATTGCATGAGCGTGTGTACACTGTCCAGGTATTTCACCTGGAGAGCCATTTAATTAATAGAACATCGATTTTTAAGTGGGTTGGCAGCTACTATTTGGGCAGTACACTTGGGCTATTCATATATTAGCCGAAGTCTAAAAATTATGTTTTTTTTCTAAAAGTTATGGAAATTTTGGCCATATTTTGAAAAAATCGGGCTAAGATTTTTGTAAATCAAAGTAAAAGCTGTCAAAATTCATAATTTTAGGTGCTATAGACATTTTTGATGGTGCTGAATCCATTTCCACCATCAAAAACATGATTCAAAGACTCCATCTACAATATTTTTTGAAATTTTTTCCCCTGGATTCTAGCCACTTTTGGCAGTCCAGGCAATTCCTCCACCTCCCTAGATGACTCCAATATATTATGAAGACTCCGATATACTATGGAGACATGGTATATTCTGGCCCTCCACAACTACTATTTGAACACTACACTTAGGCTACTGATGTATTGGGAGATGTTAGACAGTTTCATATCATGCAACAATTGGAACTCAATGTACTAATTAGGCTACTGATATATTGGAAGATAATATACAGTTTCATATGATGCAATAATTGGAACTCAATGTACTAATTTGACTATAAATAAAATCATCATTTTTCCCTATCTAAAAAAATATAGCGATGAGTTTAATTTTGAGATCAAATCCCACATTTGTCGGGTGATATAGGATTTTGTCATTAATTACACACCTCATTAAACCAATATCAACGACTTAGGCGTATTCCGGTTGGCTCAATTGTGACAAGATCTGGAAAGTGCACTATGACTGGTGAATTGGCCTTGAAAGGTAATAAATCGAATAAATTTTAAATTTGTCGATTGTAATTATCTCACATCGGTGATAGAAAGAAATCCTGTAACGTTTATATATGTCGAAGGTTGTGCTTTGAATTGTTTTGGTCGTGTTGTTTAATAACAACATTTTTGTAACAATGTCTTATATACACTTCTTTACTTTTTATTCAACATATATAATATAATTTTTTCAATGATGGCATGTTTGCAATATAAATATATTATTTTATTAATGTGTACAATTTTTATTAACATATTTATATTTATGTTTACAATGTGTTTTATTTGTATTGTATATTTACAATATGAATTTAATCAATCCATATATATTATATTATATACATTTTCATATAATATTCAAAATGAATATAATATGTATTGTTTGATTAAAATTTTGGTGTTTAAAATTTTTTATTATTACAATTAACATAAATGGATTTGTAATATAAAAAGTTTATTTTCAAAAATAGAAAATGAAAATGAAAATATATGCATTTTTATAATTTATTTATTATGTAAATCATTACATATATAATGATTATCTTTTCTCAATGTAGTTGTCAAGTTAAATAGAGGATATACACAATCAATGTGACACAACATAAAATGTGAGGCTCTCCTTCTAGCACCAATGCCATATTACCTTTTTTGTGATTATTGAGCGGTGTCATGACTGCGAAAGGAGGCAAAGAGATGCTAACAATCTAGCAAGAAAAAGAATGGTGATAATGAAGGACACACAAAAAGATGAAAATGCAAGAAATCTACCAAAAGGAATCATTGGCCACTATCATGTCAAGAAAGAAGGGAGTTTTCAAAAATGTGAAATGAGGGGCTCTCATTATTTTGTCCAAAAATATTGGGGAGGGGAGGGGTTTCTGGCCAACAACAGAACCTTGGTATCTAGGTAGGTGAAATCCTATATGATAAAAGTGTTTGTTGGACCTTCTTTGAGGGTGCATGCTAGGGTGATAACTTCATTTGTGGTGTCTAATTTATGCATCATTTTTGAAGTTTCCTTTCATTCTCATTCCATGCAAATCTTAATCTAGGAACAAATGACCATGGACAATTCCTTACACTATTCCACCTGCTTAAATTAGCTCTCTCTACAGCGGAACAATGAAGAAGATTGGATGATAGGATTGGCATGAAATCAGAATACCAATATTTAAGCTTTGTCTTAACAAGTTAAGGACATTTTGTTGCGATTTTTGAGGGTTGAATTCTCACATATCTAACATGAACATAACCATAAGGTTGACTCTTTATCCAAAGTTGTCTTGTCTCTTAATGAAGGTCATTATTAGATGATTTGTTATACTATTTTTGAGGATATTATTTATCAAGGGTTGTTAAATGAGTTTTAATGTGCTTTGTTTTTTAATACAATCCTCTTATCTTTTTTTGGAAAACGAGTGATTAGTGACCTATTGGTGAACCTATAATTTGTCTTTGAGATACTAATAATCATAGTTGTAAAGAGAATCATGGTTTTACCTAACGTCAATATTGGTGTTATATGTATTGTTATTTCATTTTAAGGTTCTCCTACGGATCTATTTTGGAAGTGTGTGTAGCACCTAAAGATTGTACCTTTTTATGTAAAAATGATAAAAACCAATAACTATAGTCCTATTTGATGGGGAAACCTCTTGAATACAATGCATAAGACAAGGTTTTATGATCGTAGGACTAGGCCTCCTTAATATATATAAGATACAAATGATATAATTATAATAAAATTGTCTCATGCAAGATTATAGCCTAAATAATAATATAATAATAGAAATGTAATCATTCAATATCTAAGGCTTAATAATGGTATTTAATGTTAAAATTGGGGTTATATAGGGATCAACATACCCCTATGATTTAAACAAGTGTTTTCCTCAACACTTGACTACGTACAAGTGTTTTTACATGAAAAACTCATTTTCCCATGCCACATCCCCCATTAGTTGGTTCTTCGATTCGATGAGGTACTCACTAATTTTTCAAATTTTGGGCTACTTAATCCTTGATTCTAGGATTGTTTCTAGTTCAGTATGATTTTAGCTTCTTTAATAGAAATGGTAAAATAGTTTGCACTAGGATAATATCACTAACTACCTTCTTTCAGCAACAAACATGAAAAACAATATGTACACAAGAAGAGGGAGGAAACTTCAATTTATAATCCATACTTGCAATCTTCTACAACACATTATAGGGGACATAATACCTTGGTGGTAAATTATCATCCTTTTTTTTCTTGACATACATCTACTTATATGGTTGTAGAATCACAAATACCCAATGCCCCAATTCAAATCCCCTTTCATTATGGTTTTGATTTGCTTATTGTTTCATCATATTTTGTGGTATAAAAAAGTTTCCCTTCAGTAGTTTGAGAACCTCTTATTGCTTCTATATGTAGTCATCTACTGCTTGAGACTTTATATTCCCTTTCACGTGTGATGTGATGAATGGAAGATGATATCCATAAAGTTTCTTAAATGGTGATATTTTTTATAAAGTATGGAAGGATATGTTTTATGATCATTTTCTAAGACCAATCACTTGACACATCATTTTTGTTTATTAGATGAAAACCAATGCAAATATATTTCTAAATATTTATTCACATGATTATTTTTCCCATGAGATTGAGTATGGTAAGATGAGTTTTATGCCAATTGAGTAACCAAACAAGAAAATAATTCAATATGAAACTTCTAGTATAATGGATGTATGTCACTTATAATAATCTTCTATATTCCATGTAGATTTTTAAATATTTCCATGAGTGCTTCTACCATTGTATTTTCTTTAAAAGGGTGAGGAAGGGAGAAAAAATGTACACACTTTTCCATTCTAGCTACCACTACCATAATGAAACTATTTCCTTTATATTTATGTAAATCTGTAGTAAAATACATTGAAAATTCTTCCCAATGCTTGGTTGGTATGGCTAAGGGATAAAGAAGTATTGTGGTATTGACGATCTATCCCTTATTTTGTTTGGAAAGCATAATTCATCCACAAAATTTTGCACCTTTCTTGATCCTATAGTATGTATTCAAAAACCATGATTATTCTCCCACAAGAGAAGTATGTAATTCCAAAAGGACCTTTTCTTGAGTTGAGAATTCTTACATGAGTATAAGTGACCATGATACCACAACAAATTCTTATTCCACATAAATTTTTCTAATGCTTTAGGGTCTTCCTCTAGTTTTATAATGATCTTGCATACCTTCTCATCTTGATTCTATTCTATCCTTGCTTCTTCCACCTAGTTAGATTGTGCATTGGAAATAACAAATAGTAAACCCTTTGTGTCTTCCTCTTTCCTTGAAAGTGTATCTTCCACAATATTTTTATTTTTTATTTTTTCGTAGATAATTTAAAAGTCACAGCCCAACATCTTTATAACCCATTTTGGTTTGTTTTTTGAAGGTATGATCTTTTCCAACAAGTACTTCAAACTATAATGGTATATTTTTACTTTGAAGTGTCCTCCTATTAGGAATGGACACCATTTCATAAGTGCATGTAGCATGGCGAAAATTTCTTTTTTCGTAGATAGGTTTCACTAAGTTATTTCCTTTAGCTTCTTTTGAAGTCA
This sequence comes from Pinus tabuliformis, assembly GCA_031772625.1. Taxonomy (NCBI): domain Eukaryota; kingdom Viridiplantae; phylum Streptophyta; class Pinopsida; order Pinales; family Pinaceae; genus Pinus; species Pinus tabuliformis. The sequence goes on from CM062804.1 coordinate 1,230,527,954, forward strand.
ATGAGCCCTCCTTCTTGTATCAAAAATTCACCAAGGCTAAGGCTTGAGGCATCACACTCCATAATGAATATTTTTGTGAAGTCAGGTGTCATTGGGATGGGAGTTGTACACATAATCTATTTAAGTTTTTCAAATTCTTTGGTTGCTACTTTAATTGATAAAAAATCTTCCTTCTTCAATAATTTGTTATGGGTGATGTTATATGATCATTATTATTGTCAAACTTGTGGTAAATTTTTCAAGGTTTAGGGGATTTGTAATTCCTTGATAGCTTTGATTTTGGTAGGATCCACTTTGAGACTCTGATGGGATAAAACGTGAACCGAATATTCCAATTTTTGAACACCAAAGATACACTTGGAAACTTTGGCATATAATTTTTTCTCTTCCAATAGTGTTAAGACCTTGTCAGCTTGTTGTACATGCTTTTCACAATATTTGTATGTCATAAAAAATTACTAACACAAATTTTATAAGGGTTTGAAAGTAGAATCCATAAAGCTTTGAAATGTTGAATATGCATTTTTAAGTTGAAATGCCATAACCAAAGACTCATAATGAAATTCATGTGTTATAAAGGATGTTTTAGGAATGCCTTATTTCCTTGTTAAAATTTGATGATATTGAATAGAGATACAACATAGTAAAATGCATTGCTCCAAGCAATTCATCTAATAACTCATCAATAATAGTAATCGCAAAACATATCTTTGATTATGTAACATCCCTGGTTAAAAATTCATGTAAAAGTATATAAGACCATTGTTACTGGGAAGTCCTGGTTACTGGGTGCAAGCCCCGGAAGTGATGATTGATGCTATGTGATTCGTTCTCCACATTTCACTAGTTTCAATCCCACTTCTTCACCCCTGTGAGCATCACCCGATGCAATGAGTGCTAAGTGAACTATTCGAAAATCATGAGAAATTAGTCAGTTACGACTACCTCTCATGGAAATGGTCATACGTTTGAATGACTTACTTAACGCAGTTGAATCCCAAAAATGATATCTAATATAATGCACTGCGTAAATCCCCCATACTTAAATTCAAAAAGAGTCAAGGGATCTCTACTTGAATGGTTCATGAGGCACAATACTTGCTAAGGTTTTGCAAATGGGGTAGCAAGCTAAGTGGGCTTGATTGTGGGGAAAAACTCCACAGTTAAGCGTGCTTGAGCCAGAGGAGTTCTGGGATGGGTGACCTCCTGGGAAGTCCTGGTTACTGGGTGCAAGCCCCGGAAGTGATGATTGATGCTATGTGATTCGTTCTCCACATTTCACTAGTTTCAATCCCACTTCTTCACCCCTGTGAGCATCACCCGATGCAATGAGTGCTAAGTGAACTATTCGAAAATCATGAGAAATTAGTCAGTTACGACTACCTCTCATGGAAATGGTCATACGTTTGAATGACTTACTTAACGCAGTTGAATCCCAAAAATGATATCTAATATAATGCACTGCGTAAATCCCCCATACTTAAAGACCATTGTTGACGCGACACATATTCCAAGCTAAATGGTGGGAAAAACATCATAGTGGGTGTTTACATCGGTTATTATGGCTAAAGGAAATTGACAATGGAGAAGGCTTTGGAAAGGCATGAGGAATTTATTGGCATTTTGTTTATGAAAATAATGGAAATTAGGAGAAAAGGGAGGTGAAAGGTCATAGGTTGCATGTGACGAGGAGAATGAAAGAAAATAATGGAAAATGAAAAAAATAGAGGCCTCATTAACAAAAAGGCTTATGAGGATCAGTGGGCAGGCTTGGTCAGTGAAACATTTGTCAGTTCATTTTTGGAGCTCTCTCATTATTCTCTCTCTCTCTCTCTCTCTCTCTCTCTCTCTCTCACTCGGACACTTAGCCTTTTGTTGGAGCACTCGGGAATTGGATCAAGAAAGTAAAAGAAGGCAAGAGGAAGCAAAGATCAAGTAGGGAAAGGCAGGATCAAGAAACTACAACAATATTCGTTGCAGGTATTCATGTGCATGTGTATTTTCCTTGCTAGATTTGACATTCCTAGTGTTCAATGTGGTTGTTAACTGTTATGGCATGGGTTTTTCTAGGTGTGATAGTATTTTCAGCCTAGCCTTTCCATTACCTAATAGCATTTATGAGATGTGTTTTCATACTTCGGTTGAACTGGATTACTAGATGGATTCGAAGCTGAGTGGGGTGGACCTTCGAAATGAAAAACACATGGCCTAGTGGTCCCTGAACTAGACTATGGATCATGTCAAAGATATTGGCCTAGTAACCCCTAAGCCATATTTTCTATTGTGATAAAGCTTGGATTGTGTGCCTCGGTGGGCCTAGGAATCCTTTTCGACAAATGGCGAGATATAATATAAAGCCAAGAGGTGGATTTCTCTCTGTTGGGCCTAGTAGTCCTGGGATAAGATGTATGGTAAATCTTGGAGAGTGGGTCTTGGTGTAGGGCCTAGTGATCCCTAGATCAGACTGTGCATTATGGTAAAGCCTGAGAGACTAGGAGACACTCAAATTCCTGACGGTCTAGGTGGAAAACTCTAGTAAATACCATGCTTGTCTAGCTCTTTTCGGTTGGTTATGAGTCCCACATTCATGCTTGGAATATGGCATGGGGTTGATGTTGAAAATAATACTGAGAGGGGGGGTGTATCAGTATTATCAAGCAATTTAATAAATCTTCCTTATTTGATCTTTGAATTATTTTTGCATGTCAGTACCATAAAATAATGAGCATGAAAAACAGATAATCACACCAAAGAACACAAGATGTAAGGTGGAAACCCAATGTGGGTGAAAACCACCTTCTGCAATATGTCTCTATCTTCTTTCAATTTAGAAACTTCTTTTACAATGATTTTGTACTGGTGCAGTCCTTTACCAGTACGCAGGCTGCAACCTGCAGAGAGCTACAACTCTCTCTCTTTCTCGTTTTCCAGTCTACTCCTGGAAGGGAGCTACAACCCCCTACTTCTTTTCATAAAGTATCAGATGATCAACACGTACATAACAGATATAGACCACTACAGATATCAGATCAGCAATAACAGAAACAACCCAGAACACCTTATCAACAGAGAAATTCAATCAACAGAACATCTTAAAACAAAGACGCAGTTTTTCTTTCTGTGGCCTGTGACCAGACGCTGTTAACTTTCTGCTACCCTGCGTCCACACGCAGATATCCTTCTGCTCCGCTGCGTGCCCACGCACTGTTCCTGTGTCTGTTCTGCGTTCTGTTGCTTCAGGGACGCACCCAAAGATACTATCGCGCTGCGTCTTTCGCTACAGAGACGCACCTGAAAACATTATCGCGTCGCGTCCTTCTGCTTCAGAGACGCACCTGAACCTTGATCGTCCTGCGTCCCCACGCAGGTCTCTCTCTACTGTATTGCGTCTCGGCGCACTTACCCTTTACAGTATCAGCGTCCCGGCGCACTTGCCTTTTACAGTATCAGCGTCCCGGCGCACTTTCCCTTCACTGAACCTGCGACCCTTCAGATGTAAATGATATGAAGACTTCAGAACAGACCCAAACAGTCAGATCTACAGATCTGATCATGCGCCATAGAGATCACAGTCCATTAGAAGATTCGCCCTCTTAGATCTGGACTAGATCTCACCAAATAAGATATTCAACCCAAGACTCTTGCACAATCCAAATGAACACCTTTGCTTTATATAGGCAAGCTCCTCCCCAAAACATGGAACAATACCACGAGCCGACACCATAGAAACACAAAACCGTCGGCTAGATACCACACAAGAAACCCCCACGTGCTTTTCTCTGCCTTGAAATGTGTGCACTGGGTAGACGCACCCCCTGAACGGCTGGCCGGCGTCCCTGGACGCGGGTTCTGCATGGTATACCTGCGGGGACGCACTTTCTGAACCGATAGTCTGCGTCCTTCTTAATTTTTAACAAACTGAGAGCCTTACCACTGGAGTTGCCATCAAGTACAACATCTGTAACATACATTCATACCAGAAAACATAATGCCAACAATCTCCCCCTTTGGACTTGATGGCAACCTCACAATCTTCAGCTTCATTCTCCCCCTTTGACATCAAGGGCAAAGGGTATGCTCCCCCTGAATATGACCCAGATCTGCAGCAACGCACCACCATGAAAGAGATAGAGACATATTGCAGCTATTTCCAAGATCTCCTTCTCCATAATGCCAACAATGCATTATGTGCTCCCCCTGAGCCTGTACCACCAATAAGAAGAGGTTCAACAAGATGATGCATCAACAACCCCCAGCTTTTGCCTGAGGTATTCAAACGTGTCCCTGGGCAATGGTTTGGTAAGAATATCAGCAACTTGTTCCTCGGAAGGAACATACTCCAACTTGACTTTCTGTTCAAGCACTTGTTCCCGGAGAAAATGGTACTTGATTGGTATGTGCTTGGTTTTTGAATGCATAACTGGATTCTTTGAGATGCTGATTGCACTTGTGTTATCACATAAGATGGGGATAGGTGGTGTACAAGTGATTTGAAAATCCTGCAAAGTCTGCATCATCCAAAGTAGTTGAGTGCAACAAGATGCAGCAGCAACATATTCTGCTTCAGCTGTAGACAAGGCAATCGAACTCTGTTTCTTGCTGAACCAAGATACCAGTCTGGAACCCATAAAGAACGCACCACCACTTATGCTTTTCCTGTCATCCACGCTTCCGTCCCAATCTGCATCTGTATAAGCATGAAGAGTAAGATCTGTATCTCTAGGATACCATAAGCCATAATTTTGAGTCCCTTGAAGATATTTGAAAATTCTCTTTACTGCCTGAAGATGAGTCTCCTTCGGATTTGCCTGAAATCTTCCAACTATTCCAACTGCATGCATGATGTCCGGTCGGGTACCTGTCAAATATAGTAAACTTCCAATCATAGATCTGTAGGTTGGTTGATGTACTGCTGCAGATTCATCATTTGCACTGAGACTACATCCTGTGACCATGGGTGTACATACTGGTTTTGCATCTTCCATGCCATATTTCTTCAAAATCTGCTTGAGATACTTGGTTTGAGATAAAAAGATTCCTCCTTCCTTTTGTTGGATTTGCAAACCAAGGAAATATGTCAGTTCTCCTAGCAAGGACATTTCAAATTCTTTCTGCATGACCGAGGCAAAGCTTTGACTCGTAGCTTCTTCATTGCTGCCAAAAATAATGTCATCTACATACACAACAAGTATTAGTAATTTGTCATTTTCAATTTTTATATACAGATTGCTATCTGCTGAACCTTTTGAGAAGCCTTGTTGATGAAGATATTTGTCCAACCGGTAGTACCAAGCCCTTGGAGCTTGTTTGAGACCATAGAGAGCCTTTTTCAATCGGCATACAAGATTTGGATCATTTCCAAGAATGAACCCATCTGGCTGTTCAATGTACACTTCTTCTTCCAAGTCTCCATTCAGAAAGGCTGATTTCACGTCCATTTGAAATACTTTGAAGTTTTGAAAACTTGAGAGAGCAAGGAACATCTGGATGGCCTCAAGTCTTGCAACAGGAGCAAAAGTTTCTTCAAAGTCTATTCCTTCTTGCTGCGCATACCCTTTACAAACAAGTCTGGCTTTGTTTCTAATTACTTCTCCATTTTCATTCAATTTATTTTTGAAGACCCATTTTGTTCCGATAACATTCTTATCCTTTGGTCTAGGAACCAGCTCCCAAGTGTTGTTCTTTTCGATTTGCTCAAGTTCTTCATCCATTGCTTTCACCCAACATTCATCTTTGCATGCTTCTTTCACATTTTGTGGTTCAGTAGAGGAGAGTAATGCCAAATAGCTTGAGGCTTCTGCAACTGTTCTTCTTGTTTGTACACCTGCTTCTTTCTGCCCCACAATCTGAGATTCTGGATGATTCTTCTGAACATATCTGGATGGAGTTTTCTCTTCTATTCTTGTCTGCTCCTCTGGTTCTTCTTGAGATTCTCCTTGGGGTTCTTCTTCTTCATCATTCTGTCTTTGAGGGTAGCCTTCATCTTCTTCTATATCTTCATGATGTACTTGCCTAGGAATATATCCCTTCTCATCAACCACTACATCAATGCTGTCAACAATTCTGCCAAGTCTTTTATTGTAGCATTTGTATGCTTTGCTATGTGGAGAATAGCCAAGAAGAATGCCTTCATCTGCTCTAGGTTCAAGTTTGCCAAGCTGCTCATCAGTATTCTTGATATAGCATTTGCTCCCAAAGATTTTGAAGTGCTTTACCGACGGAGTTTTACCACTCCAGAGCTCATGAGGAGTTTGAGTGCTGTTCACCCGGACATTTTTCTTGTTGAGAATAATAACCGCAGCATGTGCAGCTTCACCCCAGAAAGTTGCGGGAGTTCCTGATTCATCAAGCATAGCACGAGCCATTTGTTGGATTGTTCTGTTCATTCTTTCAACAACTCCATTTTGCTGAGGAGTTCTAGCTGTAGAGAATTCTCTCCTTATCCCATGTTCATCACAGAAATCGAAAAATTCATTTGAAGTAAATTCCCCACCTCTGTCGGATCCGAGGCACTTAATTTTGTGACCTGATTCATTTTCAACCAAGGCTTTGAAGGTCTTGAATTTTTCGAATGCTTCATCTTTGTGCTTCATAAGTCCTAACCAGACAAACCTGGAGAAATCGTCAATAAATAATATCAAGTATTCCTCTCCTCTAGGTGTTCTTTTCCTGAATGGGCCACATGTATCTGTATGTACTAGCTCAAGAGGCCTGCTAGCTGATCCCTCTTTCTCTGGAAAGTTAGTCCTGGTTTGTTTTCCAAACTGACATGATCTGCATATGGTGTTGTCAGGAATTTTGATATCTGGAAGATCGTGAACTGCCTGATATTTGCATGCTTTCCTTATTTGTGAGAAGCTTAGATGTCCCAACCTTCGATGCCATAACCAGTGCTCTTCATCCTTGCTAAGATAGCATTGTTGTTCTCCTTCTTCAAATATGTACAGATTATTTGGAGTTCTCTTGCCTTTGAGTACTGTTTTACCTGTATCCAGATCACGAACAAGACATCCATTCGATCTGAAAATAACCTCGGTTTTTTTGATCACACATCTGGCTGACACTTAGAAGATTATGCTTCAATCCATCAACATACAAAACATTTCCAGCCTTGACCTTTTCTTTCAAAGGAGCAATACCTTTTCCTTTTATAGTTGCAGGAGTATCATTTCCAAAAGAAACTTTCTTTCCCTTTTCTAAAGTAGAATAAGATTCAAGTTTTTCTTTATCACCTGTCATATGTTTCGAACATCCACTGTCAATGTACCATAAATTTTCCTGTCCTTCTGCATAAAATGCTATCCCACATCTTTCTGTTTGAGGTTCCTTTATTCTCCATGTTTTGGTGCTTGTGGCTTGTTCCTTTTTCTCCTGAAACCTGCTCCTGCATTCAGAGTCTTCATGACCAAAATTATTGCAGATAGAACATTCAACTTCATTTTCAAGAACCGAAAAGTTGTTATAGGTCCTTTTTGTAATCCCTGTCATATTTCTTTGTTTTTGAGCTTCCCTAGTCATGATTGTTTTATATGCAACACATTGAGCTGCTTTGTGACCAAAGTTATGGCAAGAAAAGCATTGTCCATTGAAGAAGCTTCTGCGGTTATTGAATCTACCAGCCAACTGATTGTAATTTCTATTTTCATCTATTCTTGAACCAAACTGAGAAGATTTTACCTGTGGCTGGTTGTAGCTTTTGTTCACCCTTAAGATGGATTGTCCCTGATAGTTTCTGTTTGTAATTCGTCCCTGCTTTACCTGATTATCTTCATTGTTCTTCTGCTCATTTCTTCTTGCTGCATCAAGATAACTTTTTGAGGTGGATGCTTGAGAAGTTTCTCCATTATAGCCCAAACCTGTCTTGTTTAGAGGAGACCGCTGCACATTGATAATCTCATCCAAAGTTTCAGATCCTTTAACAAACTTAAGATTAATAGCTTTTGTTTTCTCAATTTCTTTTCTGAGACCAACAATTTCACCTTCTAGTTTTTCAAGATGTTTTTCCTTTTCATCAATTTGAAATTGCAAAGTATCAATGATCACATTCTTTTCTTCTATGCATCTCTTGAGTCTAGTAATTTCATCATAGAGATTATCCACATCTACAGCATCCTCATAATCATCATCTTCAAATGCCATTAACAGCTTATATTTATTACCTTGTTCATCTTCATCACTGTTTGATAAGCCATCACTATCTTCATGGGTATAGTAGCTTTTTTTATTTGCACTTTGTTTCTTGTTCCATTTAGCAGGTTCTTTTCCTTTATCCTTATAAGGACATTTTGCAGCATAATGACCTACTCTTCCACAAGCAAAGCATTTGAAAGGTAGCTTACCTCTGAACCTTCCAGAACCCCTTTGAAGATTTCTGACAAAATTTGATTCTTCTTCCTCTTCTTCTGGAACATGGCTTGCTTCATAGTAATCTTCTTTGCCTGATGCCTTAAAAGTAGCTTCCCTTCTGTCTGATGGACCTCCCTTTCTCATTTCATAAGCAGTTAGAATTCCATGTAGCTGAGACATAGTGAGAACAGGGAGATTTTCCTTTTCTTCTATTGCAGATACTTTAGATTCAAACTTGGGGGATAATGATCTTAGAATCTTTTGAACTACTATAGTCTCTTTTATTTCTTCACCCAAATTTTTCATACAATTAACAATCTCATCTACCCGAAGAAAATCATTAGCCACACTTTCATCATTATACATCTTGAGAGTCTCATATTGAATCCTGAGAGTTTGAAGTTTAGCTTGTTTTACCTGTTCATCTCCTTCATAGCTAGTGATCATTTTGTCCCATATCTCTTTTGCTGATTTGAAGTGCATGACCTTCATGAATTCTGTTTGGGATATACTTCCTAATAGAGTACTGACTGCTTTTGCATTTGTTTCATACTGCTTTTTCTCAGCTGGATCTGTAGGAGTAGCTGAAGGAAAAGCATAGCCTGTTTCTACAATGTTCCAAACTTCTGTACCAAGAAATTAAAGATATGCAGTAACTCTTACCTTCCAATAATTGAAATTTGTCCCATCAAAAATAGGTGGCCTGATTGATGCTTCTTTCTCGTAGTTGCTCATGATGAACGATCTACCTTCAAGCGATCAAGCTTCTCTGAAGGACCTGCTCTGATACCAATTGTTGAAAATAATACTGAGAGGGGGGGTGAATCAGTATTATCAAGCAATTTAATAAATCTTCCTTATTTGATCTTTGAATTATTTTTGCATGTCAGTACCATAAAATAATGAGCATGAAAAACAGATAATCACACCAAAGAACACAAGATGTAAGGTGGAAACCCAATGTGGGTGAAAACCACCTTCTGCAATATGTCTCTATCTTCTTTCAATTTAGAAACTTCTTTTACAATGATTTTGTACTGGTGCAGTCCTTTACCAGTACGCAGGCTGCAACCTGCAGAGAGCTACAACTCTCTCTCTTTCTTGTTTTCCAGTCTACTCCTGGAAGGGAGCTACAACCCCCTACTTCTTTTCATAAAGTATCAGATGATCAACAAGTACATAACAGATATAGACCACTACAGATATCAGATCAGCAATAACAGAAACAACCCAGAACACCTTATCAACAGAGAAATTCAATCAACAGAACATCTTGAAACAAAGACGCAGTTTTTCTTTCTGTGGCCTGCGACCAGACGCTGTTAACTTTCTGCTACCCTGCGTCCACACGCAGATATCCTTCTGCTCCGCTGCGTGCCCACGCACTGTTCCTGTGTCTGTTCTGCGTTCTGTTGCTTCAGGGACGCACCCAAAGATACTATCGCGCCGCGTCTTTCGCTACAGAGACGCACCTGAAAACATTATCGCGCCGCGTCCTTCTGCTTCAGAGACGCACCTGAACCTTGATCGTCCTGCGTCCCCACGCAGGTCTCTCTCTACTATACTGCGTCTCGGCGCACTTACCCTTTACAGTATCAGCGTCCCGGCGCACTTGCCTTTTACAGTATCAGCGTCCCGGCGCACTTTCCCTTCACTGAACCTGCGACCCTTCAGATGTAAATGATATGAAGACTTCAGAACAGACCCAAACAGTCAGATCTACAGATCTGATCATGCGCCATAGAGATCACAGTCCATTAGAAGATTCGCCCTCTTAGATCTGGACTAGATCTCACCAAATAAGATATTCAACCCAAGACTCTTGCACAATCCAAATGAACACCTTTGCTTTATATAGGCAAGCTCCTCCCCAAAACATGGAACAATACCACGAGCCGACACCATAGAAACACAAAACCGTCGGCTAGATACCACACAAGAAACCCCCACGTGCTTTTCTCTTCCTTGAAATGTGTGCACTGGGTAGACGCACCCCCTGAACGGCTGGCCGGCGTCCCTGGATGCGGGTTCTGCATGGTATACCTGCGGGGACGCACTTTCTGAACCGATAGTCTGCGTCCTTCTTAATTTTTAACAAACTGAGAGCCTTACCACTGGAGTTGCCATCAAGTACAATATCTGTAACATACATTCATACCAGAAAACATAATGCCAACAGTTGATTGGTTGAAGAGAGAATTGGCTCAGCCAATCTATGGTCGGGTGGAACGTGGTAGTCCCATCCTCATTTGGTTTCTACATTTATTAATGAGAAAATCATCCCTTTGATTTTCATTTGTAAATGTAGTAGTTTATATGTGGATTCTAGGACTGATATATTTATGGTATTTCTGTTGTTACTATGCTAGTTGTGTATATGTTTTATGATAACATCTATGTATGGATATCCTCATGTTTTTACTTGTAAACGAATGGAAAATGTATCTATGACCTAATAGATGATAATTCAACAAAAGACATGAGGGAACAATGGTTCTTAGTGATTCTTAGATAAGTATGAGATCCCTGTGCTTAAATATGATGTTTACACCTATAGATTACATGTTTGTGAAATGTTTCAAAAAATGACATTCATGGCTAGTAGGGGTCTAGTTAAGGGCTTGTTCAACTAATTTATTTTGCATCATTGTTTCCCTATTTTTTTACTACTTTGAAGATGTCATTCTGTTTTGGGCAGTGACCTTGGCTCTGGGCCTGAAAAAGTGACTCAAATCTGGGGGACGCTAGCACGGAACTTGAGAAAATGGTCCTTGAATGTTGGCTTGCAGGTCTATGACAACATCTAGAGGTACCTTGACACTGGCATGCCCATAGCATGACAACTTCTAGAAGTCAAGTGATCAAAAACTTTAGTGGGACCTAGGGGCAAGTTCCTTGAAGTTTTGGCATGATTCTCACAGGCCCTGTAGGTGATGTGGAAGATTTGTATGTTGTGTTTCTGTCGATTCCATTTCCTTAACGTCACATAGGAGGTTGAATCCAATCATAGTAGCCTCGTGTCGTATGTTTAACCGAGTTGGATGGTTACTTGGGTAGATGTGGGAGGAGGGTGTTATAGAGTGGTATCATAGCATGGTTCTCCCCTCGGATTGTGTGGTTGGTGTGTTGGTCATGTATTTGTATCGGTTGCATATGTGTTTCTTATGCTCGTAGTCGATGTGCTTGTTGCATTTGCATGGTGTTGATCATGGTTGTAGTGATGTATCCATGTGAAGTTTGATGGTGTTGTTTTGAGATGTGTCATCCTGAGTATATTGTTGTATATGCATTTGTTATGCATGCTGGTTTTTATATGTTGTTATGCATGCATTTTCATGGTGAAGGTTATTGTGCATTAGGTTATCATGATGATATTAGTTTGTTATGATGCTCATGTGTCGGCTGAGATAGAGCATGATAGGCAGATCATTAAAGTGAAGTTGTAGCATTAGAACTCGAGGATAGAGCATGTCGTCATACAGGTTTGTGGCATGTAGGTACATAGGTTAAGGGTTGTTATATGCATTATGGTTATGTGTATGTCTTTCATTATATTGACGTTATGGTTACATACATGATAAATGCTAGTTGATTAAGTGTAGTTATATGCACATGTATCAGATAGTCATGAATGATAGTAGCCTATGGTTGTATGCATTGTTGCTGATTGTTTTATGTTAGTTGACTGGATGATTATGCTATATGTGGTTGATGAATATGTTATATGTTAACTTGTAGTTAGCTCGATGATTATGTTATATGTTGTTGGTGAGTGTGTTATATGTTAACTTATTGTTGTTATATGCTAGTAACTTGATGATTAGGGTCATTACATTAAGATCTTGATGTTATATGTAACATACTAAGTTGGATTCATGAGTTAATATGTTGTGACATTATTCCACAGTAATCTAGC